>OX419683.1:6775638-8129766 GCA_948474745.1 Oligia latruncula | reverse complement strand
AATAAGCTTCAGCAGCGACCTAAACCTAGAATGGGTACCTAAGGGCTCCTGCCTCCTCAAATCAGTTCGAAGCACTTTACCACCGGTAACACGCCGAGGACAAGGATGGCTTCATCAAAGTGGAGGAAAAACGAAAGAAGGAGCCAGCTTCTCGCAATTAATGCGGAACAGCAATGACTAGACCGGGCATGTTGCTGCGTCCCGCAACTCCATCGACGGCTGTACGTCTCCCGATTACATCACTCCACGAACTTCGTGGCACGAAGGTAGAGAAGATCGTGGAATACATCCGAATGAAGACCAAGTTCACCTTGAGATTTGAGAATTTGGCGTCGCGCCATAAGATTTGAAGGCTTTTGTAGTGCGGGTTCCGACGTATTATCTGGAGAACTTTATGAAGAAGGTAGGTACTTTGCCGACTGGCTTTGGATACTGGTGTATCGGCGTTTTTGCGGAAGTCTACATGACATCTCGACTCCGGACTCAGCGTAGAATAAATAGTAGGTACAAGTAGTATTACTTGTACTATTTATTCTGTGATACCTAAAATGTCGCTACTTTACGTCATCATCATCTGCCTAGCCCTTTCCTAACTATGTTGGGGTCGGCTTCCAGTCTTCACCGGATGCAGCTAAAACGTTGCTACTTTACGTATGAGTGAGAGATTTTTGCCTGTTTACCAAATAGCTTGTTCGACCGTACACTTGGTGTACCCGTGACGTTAAAAGTACTAGATAATACTAAGGTTTCGTCACCTCAGTTAAATGATCTGCGTATAATGTAAGCTAACAAAAAAATAGCCAATACATGTTTACTTTTCTTGAGAAGAAACCTAAGTTCCCGAATTAATACAAAATCTCTAACACAATTGTTAGTAGGTATCAAAATACATTAATAATATTATGGTAAGGTAGGCTCCTCAACACCTCACTTGTTGTAGTCTTACTAACAAAATACCTTAGATAGGTGACTACTTATTACAGCCACTTAGATACCACTTATTCATTGTACCAGCCGGTACTCGAATGAGTGATAGTGATGTCCATTAAGGTGCCACTAGTCGATATTTTTTCCATAGAAATTTCGGGAGAATATACTCCACTGTTTGACACTGTGCATCCAAAGTTAAACATGATATCGTTGTGTCTTATTAATAATGTTGTCTGTACGGAAACAGAATAGTAAAATAAAAATCCATTAAAAAGTTATGAGCCAACAAAGATTCGTTTTTCTTGCTATTTTTAACGTAACTTTGGGTGTAAATAAGTACTATAAGATCTATAAAATCTTCAAAACCAAGTCCGTACCGACAAAGCTCAGTTATCGAAAAGTTCAATAAACTTTATCTGTAATTGATTTATGCAGTGGTTTTTTCATAAAACTCGATGTTCCGAAGCACTTTTCGTTTTTTTTTGCACGCCTATCTGTTTGGAACGGTGTTTCTGTGCGTGAGAACTAGACATTGTTCGTGTAGACTAACTTCTAACTGCTCATCACTGATACTAGCTCTGTCAGACACGAAGCCAGGTGAGACAGCCTGCTTTTTGGCCATGACCACCAGTGAGTTCGAGCTCGCGACTAGTTTACTCTTAAAATGTCCTTCTGAACTGATAGCGCAAACGCAGTGCTCTCCAGACTTTATTATTTGACACGACGCGGATGTGCCTGCATGCTATTTTATCAATGCAACAAGACAATTTATATTGAAGGTCAAATCATTATTATATAGGGGAAGGGAAGGCATAACGGACCACTTAGGCAAAAACTTAAGCATGTAGGAAAAAAAGCTATTCGCTTTATTTAACATTTTCGACAAAACTCAACAACAATCCTAATCTATATACATATAATAAATTTGTAGAAAAGTGGTGTCTGTACAATGGAAATATATAAAAAAAAAGTAGCAGGGGTTGTTATTATATCGATGCCGAACCCGAAATTGTAATTAATTTTTTTTTTGTCTGTTTGTCTGTTTGTCGGTTTGTCTGTTTGTCTGTTTGTTTGTGCACGCTAATATCAGAAACGGCTTATTCGATTTAGATGCGGTTTTCACTAATATATTTTAGTAGGCTTCACTTAACATTTAGTGTTTATTTCATGTCAATCGGTTCATAAATAAAAAAGTTATGTCAATTTAAAGAATCACGGCGAACATTTGTTAAGGTATTCTATCAGAGTACGTACACGCCTCGGGCCTGCGCGTCCGATCTTCGGAACTACTGGACGGATTTGAATGATTTTTTTTTTGTTGTATAGTTATTATGGCTGGACAACATTCAGGCTATAATGATTCTAGGAAACTTGAACACCTGATGCAGAACCGAAACAGACCAGCTTAACTATAAGAGATACAAAAATGGTACCATAGCAAAAATTGTTCCACGTGATGAGGATTTTCTGCTGAGAGAATAAATTTGAAGATCTGGAACACCTGATGGGGAACTCCAAGAACCCAGCTACACCATAACACATATAGGAATGACGTTAGTAAAAGTTATTCGGTCTGATGGGCATTTCCTGTTGACTTATAAAAATCGAAGATCAGAAACATCTGATGTGGAAATCTAAGCTATCACTAATTTCACCTCCACGCGGTGAAGGCGGTAACAGTTTAGGACTGATTTTCGATGACGATGGTATTCATTGAAAATTTTACTCTACTGGCCAAAACTCCCATTTTTTTTTTTAACGTCAATAAATGCTCATTGAATGCATTCTGCACTACCACGGGGAGATAGTGCAGTTATGTGGGACTCTAACCCACTAAAACTCCACTGTGTCCTCCTCTGCCACTTACGGCGGGAACATGGGCACGCGTTAGCACTCATCCGTGAACCCGCCGCGGCTGTCCGTCACCGGAACCTCCGCTGGGGAGTACTCCCCATCACCGGCGCACCAGAACACATAGCACGCCGTGACCACCCCAGGGACCAAACCAGCACATGGGCCAGACGATCCCGTGTCTGGGCACCCTTGGTAGGGGAGCAGTCACTTAGATTTTAATTGATCAGGTATCTTCATAATAAAACTATAACCATGCCTAGAAAGAGGTCAAATCTTTCCCAATGTTCCAAAGGAGCTAAAAGATTGAGGATCATAAGATCCCAAGAATCTACCGAAGAGCGTCAGGAGAGACTTGATGCTGTTTGAGAACATCAGGCTGCAACTCGCTCCGTGGAAACCTCTTTAGATCGCGAAGCACGCCTGCGTTCTCAGCGTATTTACGCATCTACATCCAGATCTCTAGAGACCAGTGAAGAATATGATGCGCGACTGACCGCTGATACGGTGAGATTATCATACATTGTTCCGAACAAGCACACAACAAAATATTCGTAATCAGAAAGTGAGAAAGAAAGAATTGCTGGAGTACGGCATGAAGAGACAGATTAAGAAGAGCGCAACGAACGTTTGAATTCTGATCGACTTCGACATTCTCTGAACAGAATGTCGATATCATCTGAAGAATCGGATGTGTCTCAAGATATAGCCGTAGGGCATGGCGACCTTCCTTGGGTTGATAAGGAACGGAGTGCATTTACGTATACTCCTATGATTGACTACGCCACATTTTCCGCCATCGGAGGTATGGTTAAAAATTTTACTTTTTGTGAAGCTGTTAAATAGCAAAAAGAAACAAACGGTATGTGTTGCTCAGGTGGGAAAGTACATATTGAAATATTACAAAATCCTCCAGAAATATTAAGATCACTGCTAATCGGTGACCATCACAGTCAAAACATTTCTTGGACAACATACGTTCGTACAATAATGCCTTTCAAATTACATTTTTTGTTGCGAAACAGATTTCAGAAGGCCCATTTATGCCAACATTCAAAGTGCAAGGCCGGTAAACTTGGCCTTGCACTTTGAATGTTGACCCTATTGGTTCATTATTGCCTGAAAATGACGTCTCGAATCGTCTCGCGCATCCCGTTGTTATCCAGTCGCCGGGTTCTTAGAATTCGACATCAGATGTTTCAGATCTTCGATTTTGACTACCCCGTTGTCGCTGGCATAACCAACAGGATCCGCGTACGAAGTCGCGGGCAGAAGCTAGTCCTAACTAATATTATAAATGCGAAAGTAAGTTTGTTTGTTACTTTTTCACGCGTAAACCACTGAACCGATCATCTTCTACGCGGGTATTTAATATACGCTAGGTGTACCTACATACATAATAATTCATAGACGATTAAGAAATGGGGAATTATAAAACGATCGAATAAAAAAAAGCTTAGCGACTGATGATGAGATACTGTTTTAATAACTTGAGCGGTATGAATTTGAGTAAGCGAAAAATTAACTAAACTAACGACGAATATTAATTAATATTAAAATCCAGAACGAGCTTACAAAAAGTGGGTTGTAATTAATCCATTTCAGATATTAAAATTCTAGCCGTGCGACTAAATTACTAAGTGAGCGACTAGAAATACAGGGGTGTGTCACGTTTGATATAGAAACATACACATAGGATACAAGACACACACACACACACACGACATAGGATGCAAGAGCGAGCGAAGGGCACCCCGAGGTTCGGTTGTGTTAGGTTACTTTAAACCCTTTACACAGAAATAGGGGCCCCGCGAAGCGGGGCTCCGTCGACATAGGATGCAAGAGCGAGCCAAGGGCACCCCGAGGTTCGGTTGTGTTAGGTTACTTTAAACCTCTTCATTTTGTATTTTAAGTAACTCAAATTAATGTTTGTAAGTTGCTGTTCTGTTGATTTCTCGTCACTCGCAGTCAGTCGCCCACTTAGTAATATTATATCGTAAATTAATTATGTTTGTCACTTAAAACTTTAATTTACAGTCACTCGTTTAAATACTATCCTTAAGAAATTAGATAATTTGTAAAATATTAAATTGATAATCCGTTTTAAGCGAACCTTTATAGGTAAGCGAGGCACAACGGACGGACCACATAGAAAGAGAAAATGGACTCGCATAAAAAAGCCAAAAGAACATTTTGTTCACAAAGAAAGATAATAATAATTATCAAAGCCGGTCGGTCGGTTAGCCGGTCGAAGTGGAGGTGCTTGGGGGAAGCCTATGTCCAGCAGTGGACGTCTTTCGCCTGAAATGATGATGTGATGATGAATCTTATGCAAATTGTATTGTAGGTCAGTTTTATTAAAAATCGGTAATTTTACATCAGAACTTAACGTTTCTTGCTAAAACAGTGCTAACTTGATAGGTACGGTGACTAGGACTACCTTATACCTATTCGTATTCTGACCAAGAGGTGAAGCATTATGAGCTTCCTCTAGACACACTCATACATAATCAGCCTATAATGTTCCCACTGCTGGCTATGCTGCTGGGACACAGGCCTCCTCTCTGTGAGAGGGAGTGGGCCGTAATCCACCACGCACGCGGGCCCAGTGCGAGTGTGTTGGATCATTCGGTTCCCTACAAAATGGTTGAGCTGGATGGTGCTGATCCACGCGTCATGTTCGTGAACGGGCGCCGTCGGTTGAGACTGGTCATCTCTTAACTGCCAAGGCTTATTTTTAATCTTGTCTTGAATTGTTTCTTCATTTCTGTCTTTTTTACATTGTTCTCACTTAAAGAAGCAACAAGAATAATGTACCCAGGATTTTGTAATATCTTGATTTAAAAGAGTGTCCATGGAGTTTCTTGCCCGTTCTTCTCCATAGAGATCTACGCTTTGGAATGGGCAACTAGCTTCAACTTTCTGACTAACTGACAGACTATTTAATTTTGACAATTCAAAAGTGCTTGTACAAGGTTTAATTGAAATAAATGATTTGAGTTTGAGTTTGAGTTGGTAAATGTCACATGTCTTCGAATTTTTGGTTCAAAGTATTCATAGATAGCGTTAAGTATTCCTTTCCTAATTTAGGTGGACCTTCGTACCTGCAGGGTACGTCTTTCCCCTACTTAGAATGTCGTATGTAATAGTTATTTGTGCAACAAGAGAGCAAAGTCGTTTATTGCTGCGAGTGCTGATTTTTCTTCCTTCTTGCTTTCCTGAGCAAGCGAAGGATTCAAAGATTGAATCCTGAGTGTGGCGAGGGATTCAAAGGCACAAGATGCAAAAAATTTTGCTCTCGTGTAACACACATAACTTTTCACTTCAGCAGCGAGAACACTTTGTAAGGCGTGTTCGGAAATAGCACCCATGATATTTTATTATTCAAAATATATTACTTATCATTATTGAAACTAGAAATAAATATTTACAGGTTAAATATCAGTTTTATTTGCAGTAAATACTTATTTTCGTTTAAATACAACAATAAGTTAAAAATTAAATAAATTACATTAAAAGACATAATTATCTTTTTGCAAAATTTCTTTAGCTAGTACGAAATTCCGAACGTGTTTGTCTTTGAGGTCGAATTCAAAATCGGAACTTCGAAAGGGCTGGTCTTTGTCTCTCTCTCTTTCTAATGGCGGGAAAGAGATAGAGTGTGAATTTTTCGAATTATATGATTAACCCAAGGCTGAATAAGATATTCGCGGCTTTCAGAAAAAAATAATTAAAAAGTTACTTTGTCTCACTCAGTGAGCAAAATCGCATTTTGCTCACTGATTTCAGGCAGCAAAACCTACATGTTTGAGCTACTGAAGTGAAAAAGTATTTTTATTGATTTGCATCCTACAGTGGATGCCACATATCAATCAGATTAGGTACGAGAAGGTAGCGCTACACGTGACATCTACTTAATGATGTAAAAATAGTCCAGAGAGTTAGCTAAGAGTCTTGTCTTAGCTTACTCACTGGACTATTTTTATTAGGTAACCAGGACAAGAAAAATATTTAATCAACAAAAAGTAAGATTTTGCTACTGTCTCATGCAGGTTTAGCAAAACGAATAGCTAACCGTGGTTTCTGTTAATAAACTTGTATGTTGCTTTTTTCATCGGCGGCACACATTCCACTCAATATATACCTACTGCAGTCTGGTCGGTTATTAATTTATTTTATTATTTATGTACACACAGTAAAATACATAGGGATATGACTTTATTATCGATTGATTGGTTATCGACATTTTTAGTTTGTATATACGTTTTATCAACGTCGTCATGAATGTCTTTTTACTACTTTTAATTGCAGCTTGATCACGCGATGTACTGCAATTCCATTCCAGTCTTGTCAATTCCGTGGTCGTAGGTATTTACCGAGATGCGTTTATAATCTGCCAGTCAGTCCTAGCCCCAAACATCCAATGCTCAATACTTTATTTGCATTCCACAATGTGTACCTACTTAGGTGGTAACTTTAAATGATCATTATTAACCCTGTCGGGCAGTCTGCAAAATTGTAGGAGAGAGGAGCTTTGAAAACAAAACATAAGTATTTATTTTCCAGAACGACTTTAGTTGCCATGTTTACGGAATATTGCAGCAAGTTCACCTTGACAGTGTCTGCGTCTCATGTCACTGGCTTACATAGAATATTTATTACCAACGTGTTGAGCAGTCGGAGTGTCAATGCTACGGGGATTGTTTACATAACCATAAACACTCGCATGTTATTTGCCTAGACCCCAGACTGGTCTCTAAAGTCGTAATAGGTTACGTACGTCATCAATTAGAACTATATTTTAGTGCAGGTATTTTTTATTTGATTTTATCTTGTTCACAATCTAAGCCGGTGTTCGCTAAACGCGGCGTGGTTCGCGGCCTGAATCCACCGGTATGCAGCACTGGCGGTGGTGTGGGACGACCGTGGGAAAAGACATTTGCAGCCAATCCGCATCTACAGTATATATTGATCGAGTGCCGCCCTAGAGCCTCGCACTCACTCCGATGGATAACAAATACAAAAATTTTGAAGAAAAAACTTAGTATGGGACATGATGTCCAACATTTCTGCTTTACGTACTAAAGCGGTCTTGGACTTACGGCTGATTTTTCCAACGCCAGATAATTTTATCCGAGGATTAATTTTGAATTGTTGACAGTTCTGCCATACAGAATCTGTCAGACGTCAATTTTATTCCACGAATAAGAATTATCTGTCGATTGAAAAATCCTAATCTGCCTAAACTTTTCTGTTAGAAATGATTGTTTTACATTGGTAATGAGCGAGAGTAGGCGGACTATTAGTGACTACACGTGGACCTTTTATTCGGTTCGGAATACTTTTTCTCAAACTATCTAGGTACCTATCGACTCTCTAAACCTCTCCTACAAACATGAATGATCCCGTGACTTATAAAAGTGGATGCTAGAGACTAGAAAGACCTAACCTGCTTGTGACTGTATCGTTTGACCTCGATTGGCCATGGCATCACCACGTCGTGGTACGTGCTATGAATAAATAAGGCAAGACCTAGACCGCCCGCCCTTCGGCTTCAGGCCACCTATTAATTACCTACAGCCACAGACAGATATCCTACAGTTTGCGCACATGTCCGTGACTACCGCCGGACCACCTTCAAAGTCGATTTTCTCGAAACTACTAAGGTACACCAATTTTGTTGTTCGAGTACTAATTAGGAGTACTAATTATTTACCAAATATGGAAGCGATTGGCGTTGGTCGTCCGGTTGTCACGGACATTTTTCGCACACCTAGTAGGCAATGGTAACTAAATAGCGAAAAATACTTATTTCAGATTACTCTAGCTATTTTTGAAAGTGATGCTTATTTTACCTTTAATTTTTTTTTCAGAGAGGGACGCTTGCAGAATTAAACAAAAAAAAACCTATTTTACTAGGCCTAGAATAAAAAGAGAAAGAGACATGAAAAATTATATTATCTAAGTATATGTAATTTTAACATTACATTGCGGTTGAAGACGTATTTGTTTTGTATTTGACGGTGGAGCAAATTAGTTTCAAAATGTCGGGTCTAGTTCTTACTTGTAGGAATGGAGCCTATCACATGATTTGTCGATGTTAGTCTTTGTAATTAAAATGTATCGACTACTTACTTATGTTTTATGTTTTGTGCTGTCTTATAATTGATATTCAGATACAATGTAAATTGTTCATGAATAAATTGAATTTAATTGAATATCGTTTGGTCCCTTTGTAAAAGTGAGACATTTTTGCTCTGGTTGGGGACAACGGGACAGACAGCCTGAAAGCGGGACTGTGCCGCCCAAAGCGGGACGAATGGTCACGTTAAGTACCCTCAACTGTACCTATATCCAAATCACCCGAATGTGCTTTAAGCCTTTAAATGAATGGGTAGATATGTGCACGGAGCGTCGTTCGCAGCCCACCCCTTGGGAATGGAAACACCTGTGTAACCTTCCACAGTTTCACCGTTGAACTCTGCAATTTTCAACTAAGTAAGTACAATAGCTTTCAATTCAATCTGCCTGCAGCGAAAAGAAAATATGAAAACTGACCACGCACAGTAAAGAGTTCCGTAGTCGGGATAAACCCATGCACTAGACAAAATGTAAAAAAAAACCGGCCAAGTGCGAGTCGGACTCGCACATGAAGGGTTCCGTACCACAAGGCACAAAACGCCGAAAAAAACGTTTATTTTATATACCCCTTCAAATTTTAACTTTATTTTATTTTTATAATTTGTTGCTATAGCGGCGCAACAGAAATACATCATCTGTGAAAATTTCCAACTGCATAGCTATCACAGTTCATGAGATACAGCCTGGTGACAGACAGACAGACAGACGGACAGTGGAGTCTTAGTAATAGGGTCCCGTTTTTACCCTTTGGGTAGGTACGGAACCCTAAAAAGTCACTTAGTGAGGTGACACATCACCATGTTTTTCGTTATGGGATCCAACGATACCCCACGTGTTTATTGTTTTTTTCATCCATCGGTTACATGTGTGGGGAGTGCCACCACTAAGAATTTTTTTAGTAATTTCTCTACACCATTGTTATACCTTCTTTCCCATATTCATGAATATAGTCCGGATAGTCTCCGAGTAAAATTGCTGTGTAACATCCGGACTGACAGACGGACGGACATGACGAAACTATAAGAGTTTTTGCCATTTGACTACAGAACCCGGAAAGTTATTTTGATTTTCACAACGAGGTAATCATGTGCCCGACAACTTGTAAGTTGTACTTACGTAGTTATTGATAAGTAACTGTTTGAGATAATGATATCATCCCATAACATTATATGAACGAGACCACTGCCATGTTTTTTGGAGAAAGCAGTGGTGGCCCAGTGGAAAAGGCTGCGACTCACGGTCGTGGGTTCGAACCCCGACAGGCGCTATACTTTGGGTAAATTATTTCATCACCACTGCTCTCAAAACGGTGAAGGAAAACATACTTAGTGAGGAAACCGGCTTGTCCTAGAACCAAAACATTTGAAGACATGTGACATGTACCTACCTACCATATGTGCCATGTACCATAATACATCTGCCCGTTGCTTCATCGTCTTGTCTCCTTTCAACACTCTGGAAAGAAAGGGTTGAACAGATAAAATTTTAACATTCAGGGCTGCTGTCATAACATATCTCGTACACACAACGACATACATATCAAGTTAAAAATTTCAAGTTTTAACTGACCTCGCATTGATATTAGGCTTTTCGTACAGACGCCAGCACATCAAGCTACTACAATCTATCAAATTTCTTTAATAATTTTCAACTTTATCGCTAAATTATAAGGTTCAAAGTTGATTGGGAAAATTTGACAGTTTCGGGTAGCTTGATGTGCTGGCGATTGTACAATGAGAAGTCAACTTATACTGGAAATGTATAGCTTGATGTATCATCGTGCGTACCTATATAATGGTTGGTAGGTAGGTGGGTCATATTCAAAATAATTGTAAGTTACGGATAGGAAACAGATATGAATATTATTTGATTGTAACAGAAAAATAACAGAAAGGAATTATTAGGGCAAGTTTAAATAGCACACGTTTATAACAGGCTACGAGTGCGAAGTCGGTGTGGGTCGCTAGGTGGGTACATAATGAAATAACATTTTGGTGATCGTATTTTAGTTGGTATAATTGCCATAAATTCATCATCATCATTGCCATAATGCCTTATCTCCGAAACTACCGAGCCTAAAATTTTGATATTAATATTAAGGCAAAAGGATTCTAATGATTAGAATTATGTATAGCCATATTTGTTACGGTCGTGAATCATATTTTAATCAACATACAACTTTACACTGACCTGTAAATTGCAAAAAACCTGAGTCAATTTGAATTTCGCGGGCTACCTTGGCGCATCCCCCTTAACTGATACTGAGACGGCCGACGAGAGGCTGGGTACGCCTCGGCGAGGCTGCGCGGTTAGTATAAAAGGCTCAAGCAGTGAGGACTGAGGATACGCAGTAAAACATGCACACACAGACAATACATGGCACAGCAATGCAATACATGGCACAATATACGCAAACTTTACATACTTCAAATAAATTTAAGTAAGTAAAAAAAAATGTTTTGGCTAACCTGCGGTGCACTAAGTACCTATTAATATTTTATTTTCATTAATTCATACATGAGACAATGTGAATAACGCCTAATCATTCATATCTGTTACGTAACGGAAAAAAGTGACAGATAAAATAACGTATATGAATTAATTGCACGTGTCTATCCTACAAATCTATTTATTTCCACACCAATTCACATGATTATACGAATATTTTATAGTTATAACAAATATCACAATACAGCCCTTTCCTAGTATGAGTAATAAAACAGTAAGTACTTATCGCTACTGTAAACGACTCACATTGAATATTTACTTTTAAAAGTCTAATTTTCTTCGACCACGAAACGAGCTGAAAAACTATATTGAACAAAATGGCAAAGCGTTTATTCTTACGCGTCGTGTAGTAACAGCTAGTGAACTAATTTTGCCAGTATTTCAAATTTCTTTATTGCCATGGAAATAATGTTAAAATAGCATAACAGAGAAGAATAACAGATATGTGCAAAATCAGGACACTCATTAATAAATTAAATTTGGAGTACACTAAATAGTATTTTATATTTTGTTTAGTAAAGTGTTGAAAGTTTAAACAATATTCTCTGAATATATTTTTTTTTTTTAACTTTTGTTGAATGGTTAATAATTAAATTATTTTTTTTAGTTTACCGTTAAAGACGTGGACATAGAATACTTGTATGAAACGGCTCCTACGCAATGTCTGGTTTAATTTTTTTAAATGAATTGTTTAGGTTTACCAAATGTTTCGTTGTTTTTTATTAAGCTCAAATAAATATTTTATCTGTTTGTTTATGAAATTCTAGTCAGTTGCATCTCGTTATGAAAATAATTGGGTTGGACATTAAGACAGTAGTAAATATACAATTATTTTGAATATGACCCAGGTACTGTTACTTACCTAAGTAAAGAGGACAGTAAGATGGAAAAAAGAAAATATCAGTAGTAGGTAGATATATGTATATCATTTATTGGAATAGAATACTTACATTACTGTGTTAGGTAGATAAGGTACATTTATTATTATCTATACTTACAAATAAATAAAATTGAAGTGTATGTTGTTTGTACTTAATGTCTAAAAATAACAGGTTTTTACTAAATGCAGCAATATGCAAGTAAGTATATACGGTACTCTAGGTAAGTATGTAAATAGTTTTTTTTTTTAAATAAACCATTTGACTGCGACATACCTAACTACAAATTTACGGTTTTCGGATTTTTCCTTTACCTACTTGTGCTACATGACATTGTTTCTTGCCAATTATCGTGATTCTAGGTCAACGGGAAGTACCCTAAGGTTTTAAATCAGGAACATTACAGCCACATTGTATTTGATATTAATTTCAATTTGATAACTCCACGCGTTCCCGAGAAAAAGAGTCTTGACCGACGAACAGACAGACGTACATACAACGAAGTGATCTTATAAGAAGGGTTCCGGTTTTCCTTTTGAGGAACGGAACCCTAAAAAACATATAAAAAAAAATATCTGCTTGTTCTAGATAATCTCCAAGTTCCGGATAGACTTTCACTGGCGATAGTTGAGCTTGAGGAACTACTTTTATTTTACAAAAAGTAAATAATAAGTAAAGAGATAGGTGCATTATTGTTTTCCGACATCCATGCGAATGTCACTCGCCTAGGCACAGGTAGTTGTTGTTTTCCGACATCCATGCGAATGTCACTCGCCATAGGCACAGACGTAGTTGTTGTTTTCCGACATCCATGCGAATGTCACTCGCCTAGGCACAGACGTAGTTGTTGTTTTCCGACATCCATGCGAATGTCACTCGCCATAGGCACAGACGTAGTTGTTGTTTTCCGACATCCATGCGAATGTCACTCGCCATAGGCACAGACGTAGTTGTTGTTTTCCGACATCCATGCGAATGTCACTCGCCATAGGCACAGACGTAGTTGTTGTTTTCCGACATCCATGCGAATGTCACTCGCCTAGGCACAGACGTAGTTGTTGTTTTCCGACATCCATGCGAATGTCACTCGCCTAGGCACAGACGTAGTTGTTGTTTTCCGACATCCATGCGAATGTCACTCGCCATAGGCACAGACGTAGTTGTTGTTTTCCGACATCCATGCGAATGTCACTCGCCATAGGCACAGACGTAGTTGTTGTTTTCCGACATCCATGCGAATGTCACTCGCCATAGGCACAGACGTAGTTGTTGTTTTCCGACATCCATGCGAATGTCACTTGCCATAGGCACAGACGTAGTTGTTGTTTTCCGACATCCATGCGAATGTCACTCGCCATAGGCACAGACGTAGTTGTTGTTTTCCGACATCCATGCGAATGTCACTCGCCTAGGCACAGGTAGTTGTTAATAAAATTATACATATTTTACGATTAAATGTAGGTACAGGTGACTAGAGTTGACATAGCAGTTACATATTATTCAAAATTACACAGATTTAAATACCTTTGGTCTTGTTACACTTAATTACACATATTTTACATGTTGTTACATTTAACTATACATACATACATAATCAGCCTATAATGTTCCCACTGCTGGGACACAGGCCTCCTCTCTCGGTGAGAGGGAGTGGGCCGTAATTCACCACGCGGGCCCAGTGCGGGTTGGTAGATGTCACGTCTTCGTATTTTTGGTTCTAGGACATGCCGGTTTACACATTTAACTATACAATTACCTAATTGACAAGACATAATTGAGATTAAGATCTTTAAAAATATACTTTAACTTACTAAACTAAGTACTTTATACAGGTATATACTATATTATATAATAATGAGATCAATTAATATTTTGTGTTCAGAAATAACAATGTGAACCGATCGGCACATTCGTGTCGTGTTGTGTAGTGTCGAGGGATAGACCAATCAAACGATTCGGTTCAGGACTACGTCATATCACAATGAATTTTGATTGGCTAACACTGCGTCAGAAGGCGTCATGACACCACACTACACATTAATGATAATCTGGCTTTACTCAGGTGTTTAACTAAGTTCTACTTTATCGATAACAGTGGGGGTACATGCGAAGATCCTGGGGTCTTCGGGCATCCATATTTTGGCGTGCAGTGTGGATCCTGGCTGCCTTTCCCCACGTCGAGACCAAGACAACGAATGCGCTTGTAAGTTGCTACCTGAAAATAAACATCTAGTTTAAAAAAAGTTTTCAGTAAGTACCTACTTAGGTTTATTTTGTGATCATGATTACGACGATTCGCACATAGGTACAGCCTTAACGTACATACCGGGCCAAGACGTTAGAGATTGTCCTCATTTAGAGACAATTGTGGTGATCTGCTATACTAGGGCCGTATTAAAACCATCATTATTCCCGACTGCCCAAAAAAAGGAGTGTTTAAATGTTTTCAGAGTTCATATGTTTTGTGAGTTTCTTTATTCAACCATCACTATTAATATTAAGTATAAATGCGAAATTGCGTCTGTCTGTTACCTCTTCACGCTTAAACCGCTGAACCGATTAAGATGAAATTTGGTATAGAGATAGTTTGAGTCCCGGGAAAGTTTTTATCCCGATATTCCCACGGGATCCACACTTATGCGTGTGAAACCGCGGGGCGCTGCTAGTAAGTTCTAAATGGCTAAGTACCATGTCTATATTGTTACATGTTCTTCTACACGGTATATTTAATTGCCAGTGGCATCCCAAAGTTGAGTTGAAGCAAAAATGAAGGTTGCACGTATAAACAGTGCAGTTTATGATCATGCAAGACTTTGGTTGCTTCAATTTTGTTGTATGCGTCAGGCAAGCACCTTGCGTCGTGAAAACGTGGGGCTTCAGGGAGTGCCTCAATTCGTAAACTAGACCATAATTATGTTATTATTAATAAGATAAGGGCTATCTTCGTAGACTAGTTGTTGTGTGCGCACCGGAGAAGGTTCCTAACAAAAAAAATCGTAGAAGGCCTTGCAACGAATTAGCTAGTAACTCATCATCTGCCTAGCCTTTTTTCCCAACTATGTTGGGGAGAGCAGTGGTGGCCCAGTGGTCACGGACACGACTTACGAGTTGGAGGTCGTAGGTTCGAACCCAGACAGGCGCTTTACTTTGTGTAAATTATTTCATTACCACTGCAACTGATCTCAAAACGGTGAAGGAAAACATCGTGAGGAAATCGGCATGTCTTAGAACCAAAAATTCGAAGACATGTGACATCCACCAACCCGCACTGGGCCAGCGTGGTGGATTACGGCCCACTCCCTCTCATTGAGAGGAGGCCTGTGTCCCAGCAGTGGCAACATTATAGGCCGATTATGGTATGGATGTTGGGGCTTCGATACTGTCGGTGTCAAAACTAAAATACAGATCCAAAGACACCGATTTCCGAAATTAAAGTTATTTTTCACTTTGTAGTGTTTTTTTTGGAAGTCGGTTTTTTTTGTTAAAAAAAAATATTGTTAAAAAACCGGCTAAGTGCGCGACGGGCCACGCACAGTGTAGGGTTCCGTGTAGCCCGTTATCACAATGTAGTACGATTCTGTTGTTCTTTATTCTGGATATAAAAAAAATAAAAAAAATCATATTTTGTTTTTCAATGCAAGTCTTTACCCGTTATAAACAAGCAACTACTTAATCTTAGTCACTTTAAAGGATTAATGCTAAGGATTTTGTATTTGGTACAAAATTATCCAACACCCAAGTTCAACGATTATTACTGCTAAACTAATTAAGCTATCTTAACCGCTATAGTTTTCCTTTAAAGTTCATAAAATGCACTATCATCGTGAATTTTTCCAGATTTTTCAAGCCAGCAGTTTAGCTTTTAGAGGGGGGGGACGCCCTTTAACAAAAATTTGCACTTTAAAGTTTAATATTACGTAAATGGAGCATTAAATCGAAAAATAATTTTAGCAAACCCAGTCATTTTAGAAGACCTATTCAACGATACCCCACACGATGGGGTAGACGACGAAAAAAATATTCACCCCCACTTCACATGTAGGGGAGCTACCCTAAAAAAAATATTTTCCGAAATTTTATTTTACCACTTTGTCGGCGAAATTGATATACGCACTCCTACAAAATTACAGCTTTCTAGTACTAACGGTCTCTTAGCAAAACCTCGGACAGACAGACAGACGGACATGACGAAACTATAAGGGTTCCTTGTAGGAACTACGGAACCCTAAAAACGATGATTTTAGAAATACCATACCGGTTACCGGTTTAAGAAATAAAATTATATAATTACTAAACTTATATAACTTTATTTTTTTAAACCGGTTCACTGTTCTTAGGCAACCAAAATAGGATAATATACCACAGTTTGACATTTGCGGGTACTTTATTTCAGGTTCATAATTTTAATATCACATTCCAATACCTAAGGAACATTTCAGGCCTCTACGAGTTTCGTAGCGCGCGTAGCCGGGGCTACGAAACTCGTATTCGCTTGAGAGGTCACGAACATTTCAGGGCTCTACGAGTTTCGTAGCCCCGGCTACGCGCGCTACGCGTTACATAAAGTCTCAGTGCAATGGACCATTTAGTAGGTAAAATATGGCTCCGTGGTTCTGCCTTACCTAATTCGAGAAGTAGGGGAGTACATAGAAAACATATAATGCGATGCACCTAAACAAATTATAGTTTTTTTGATACAGCATTCAATCCGTCTCGTCTCCTAAGAAAAGAAGCTGTACCTACTACATGACAAGTGATGTTAGTTTTCACCGAAATGCAAGAGGAAAAAACCTTTGCCTTTAGGGCCTTTTCCGGGACGGGACGTCATAATACATAATTTCATCAACACGAGAGAAATGAACAGTGAAAAAAAGAGCTAATCGTCCAACTTTACTTATCCACGCACAATCGCTCCGGAACCCCCTAAGCGCTTCAACTTGAGGTTTATTTATCTACAATTATTTTTGTGAGACGTAAAGAGGGCTAACTAAATAGTTCACAAATGCGTTAAGGCCCGTGCGGCTCCGTGTGGCCCCGTGATGTGAGGGGGCCGCCACACGAGGGGAGCGCACGTGCGCACTGTTATGGGCCCTTAGGCCCCTACTATGCACCCCGATAGGGTTGACCTGTCCTTGTCGATTATTTTTTTCATTGTATTGCGCTTATGATAACAAATTCATTGATACATTATACTGATAACGGTGTGGGACTTGTTTTTTAGAACAAAATAGTGTTATTTGCAAATGCAAAATGCCTTTAGGTTTTAAGTTTACGCCTTTACTTTGGTTACCTAGCTCTGTTGTATCTATTATTGTTATTAATTGTTATCTTGCACCATCGAAAAAAAGGTCAGGATACAGAGCATGATATGATACCTAACATGTTTTTTTTAAAGGTAACCAATTGCGATGTTTGTTAAAAATAGTTACCTCTGTTAAAAATAGTTACATCCAGGCTCGAGTCCACCCCTATATGACCACAAGTGCTATAATAACAGTTTATATCATGTCACAATGAACATAATGAGTATTTCCGGCAATTTGTGCGTTCGTTACGTACTTAGGAAATAGTCAGATTTGTGATATTTAATATTAACAGGAACGAAGAATCCATACTAATATTATAAATTCGAAAGTAACTCTGTCTGTCTATAGGTTACCTTTTCACGCTTAAACCACTGAACGGATTTCGATAAAATTTGGCAGAGAGATAGATTGCATCCCGGGGAAGGACATAGGATATTTTTTTTAAGTAGGTCGGTAAGTCTGGTGCCTGTAAAATTCAGTCTGGATCGGAATCTCTACTTCGACACTAATAATATTATAAAGCTAAAGAGTTTGTTTGTTTGTTTGGTTGAACCCGCTAATCTCAGGAACTACTGGTTCGAATTGAGAAATTCTTTTTGTGTTGGATAGTCCATTTTTGAGGAAGGCTATAGGCTATAAACATCACGCTACGACCAATAGGAGCGTACCATCAATGAAAAATGTTGCAAAAACCGGAAAAATTATTCCTTTTGAGAGCTGGCTGCGTGATCGGTTAACTGTTTCCCTTTAAAAGTTCTAAAAAAAAAATCCGCAATTGCATTTGTCTATATTTTAAGGTTGACTCAACTAGAACTTCTTTTTTATGGCAATTTTTGTTCTAAAAACTTACATTATTTGCGAAGGTGTTTTTATAAACATGATATTATTAATCCTTATCCAAATAAATACGTTATTCATCACAAGTATTTAATGTTCAAAATAATTGTCCTTGACATCATGACCGTAGTTAGGTGTGAAGCACGGGTCCGGACCATTTGATTTCAATGAATATCTTACGAGATATTAGAGTTTTAAAATAACTCCGCCGGTCATGAATAATCTCTTAGGTAATACTTTTATATTAATGGAATATGTATTATTTTAGTAAGTAGGTTTTTTCCTCAAATTAACGCGGGTGAAACCGCGGGACAGCTAGTTGAATAAATAAGGAAATATAGTTATATTTTTTTGGGTTACGTTTTTATTATAAATAAAAATGACAATATAAAACCGCAATGATTTTTTACATCTGCCCGCGATAGTTCTTGCCAGCGTACTTGGAGAGCGCTCCTAGCTCCTCCTCTATCCTGAGCACTTGGTTGTACTTGTCGACGCGCTCGCCACGCGACGGCGCGCCACACTTCAGCTGGCCCGCGGACAACCCCACCACCAAGTCAGCCAGGAACAAATCAGAAGTGTCGCCCCATCTATCAAGGACAACCACGCCTAATCCGGCTGCTTTAATCATCTTGTAACATTCGATGAGCTCACTCAACGTACCCGCTTGATTTATTCGCAAACCAATTGTATTCCCCGCTTTTTTCTCGACGGCCAGGCCAACTCTTCTCAGGTTGGTCTGCGTCAAGTCGTTGCCGAATAGTTGCGCCGATGTACGAGACGTAAGCAGGGACCATGCAGCCCAGTCATCATAATCGAAACCGTCTTCAACAGAACACACTGGGAATTCTTTTACGTTGTCCAAATAGATTTCGGCGAGCTTGTCAGACGACATATATTCTTGAGGATTTGAATTTGGGTTCTTAAATTCTAAATCATAAGCTCCATCTTTGTATAAATCTGATGCAGCCGCGTTGACGGCTATTTCAGCCCTGCCATTATATCCGCATTGCTTAATAGCGTCGGTTAGGAAAAGAAGCGCGTCTCTATGGCTTAGGAGTGGAATGGAGAAACCGCCGCCATCGCTGACGTACGAACACTCCACATTGTATTTAGATAATATCACGTTTTTGACATACGTATATATTTCTGTACCAATACGCATGGCTTCTGTAAAGGATGACGCTCCAGTTGGCATAATTGAATATTCTTGAAATGGCAATCCATTGGAGGACAATGTTCCGCCAGTCAGGACTACGAAGTGCGGAACTGGCAATATGATGGTTGTGACCCCTGCCATGTCTGAAATGTGTCTGTACAGAGGCATCCCTTTCTTGGCGGCTCCAGCCTTGGCCACCACCAGCGACACAGCCATTATAGCGTTCGCGCCGAGCCTCGATCTGTTCTCAGTGCCGTCGAGGGCAATCATGAACTGATCTATTTCTTTCTGCATGGTTACCTCGAGGTTCTGTTTAATGAGTTCTGGGGCGATTATATTGTTTATATTTTTGACAGCATTTAATACACCCATACCGTGGTACTCTGCGGGATTATTATCTCGTAGCTGTAATGCTTCTGCAACTCTTTTCCGATCAGTTGATGGAACCGCAATGCGGAATAGTCCAAGTTCCGTCACCATATCCACTTCGATGGTCGGCACGGCCGTCGAGTCGAATATTTGACGAGCGAGCAAAAGTTTGATTGGCATTGTTGAATTACTTAAATTTGTTTAAGGTAAAGGTTAAAAAAAAATATAGTCACTAAGAAAATAATTTTCAAAACTTACGCTGAAGTCTGAAGTACTAAACAATGAAAACGTCAATGTTCTTCGTTTCACACTATATCGTTCCAAACATTAATTTTAAATTTTCCTTCCGTATACAGTTTGCCAGTTAGCGTATCACATTATATAAATACTTTTTGGTTGGGTTCGTGAATAAAAAACAATACAGGAATGAAAGCACTTGACGCCACGCAACGCCAGTGTGAAAGGGCGCACGTGCGCTTTAATCTCTATGTAAATCCTACATTACACTTCGATAAGGTGCTTTTTAATAATTGAAAAAGAGATTATACGTTATACTGCGACCATAGTATTGTCATTATCTGTAACACATCGGAATATTATTGTGTTTTATCAACACTTGGGTCATGTTTTGTTGAGTCCAGGTTCCATAAATCGATGCTTTAATTCGTTATGTATATTATGAATAGGAATTATAATTATAACTATAGGAATTTAGGCGGTGCCAGTCAATTGTTCCTTTATGGTCTGCCACAAGTAATAAAATTGCATCGTGTAAATAGGATCATAACCCAGATATTACTGAAACTATTTGTTTCAGGAAAGCCAGGAAAAGGTGGCTCGTCGAAATATAGAGGTCGTATGCATGTCGTTGTCGTTTTTGGGTCTTTTAAAAGGCCCGTCGCAGATCTGGGTTAATGGACTTGTGTAGTAGAGAACTATGTAATAATAATACTTAGTCACTATGTTCAGTACCACTAAAATTAAAAAAAGTACTCATTTAATTTTTACGTTTATCCTAAGAAGTACTTTCCAAACGAGCACGGGGTTGACGATTAAATATCGGCCGTTTTGACCAACTGGTTAGCGAGCTTGTAAATTTTTTACGTTTTTTTTTTTGTATTAAGTAGTTAATACAAAAAGCTTTTATGCAGCTTTGTCGGACTTGAATTTGCTTGCCTTTTGCTAGTTGAGAAAGCACTGTGTACATATCTAGTGAGTATTTTTTAACCCCTGAGCGATGTCTTAGATTTCCATTTAATTTACAAGACAATCTGCACATTATGTCCATAAGTAGGGTCTGGGGACGCTTAATAGTGTTCCAATACACTCCGGGCTGTTAGCGGGGGGTGATCTTTCAATTTGCTACGGCGTGATTCGCAAATAATGCTGCCTACACCCTTGTTTACACTTTTAGCGCGTTCAGTTTCGGCACAAGTGTACTTACAATGCTTTTTGTGTGTCAAATTAGGGGTGTATTGTTTTGAATATTTATTCCCCTATATTTCTTTGCTCTATTGTGACGTTAATTGCTTTGAGTGAATTTAAATAATTTACGTGTAAAGAAGTTGTATTAATCTGGCTTATTTTAAAAGGAAAAATCTCGGCTACAGTGCCGTCACTGAGAGAATACGTTCTTGACACCTGTAACTCTCATACAAACGATTACGTGTTTTGCTAATTTGATCTTTATTTGTTAAGTACTTGAATTGTTGCTCTGACAGGTGTCACAAACGCGTTCTCTAGGCGGCCGGACTGTACCTAGTTATGAAAACGCAAGTTTCGATTAAGTACTTATAAAGAAAACCTTTAGAAATTGTTATGCGGGGTTATTGCGTACACATTGACACTATCTGTAGCAAATTAGCAATGGGTTTCATTTTGACAGTTCAACAACATTCATTACGTGATTTACGTTGTGGAGCAGACTCATTTTTCGAACATATTGATGATTCAGATTGAGATTGATAGTGTGTTACGCAATTATGGTGCAGGTACTAAACAAATCATTATTAATACCTAATGCTAATTTAAGAGCGTTTACGCCGTATGGCATTTCATACAAACTTTCAAGCCCTTGTTTTTCGAAATGAATGAACCGATTTTAATGAAACTTCATACGCATAAGCAGAATACAAAGGTCTAAAAATAACTTTTTCTCTACTAACGTAGACAACATTTTCGAAATGTCTAATTAAAAAAAAGATAAGTAACTGGAAATCTCTGTTTCTATGGAAAATTTAAAATCGGTCTAATTTGGCTGTACCACTATTTTTCGAAAATGTTCTCTACAACGTACGGCATTTCATACAAACTTACAAAAACAAGCCAACAACATTTCAACTTCATTGGTTAGAAGCAATCACGAACTTTCGCTGCAAACTGTGAGACTCCGAAGTAGTAGAGCTCCCGAAATTCTAAAAACCCACATATATATTTCGATTTTAATAATTAATTTATTATATTGTTTTAATAATCAATTTGTCTATATTGAGTAATGCTAATCTAGTGGCACTTTTTACCTTATCCTAATTGTGGTAATAATAATGGGCTGCAATATTGTTAATACTATAATGTGTCTAATTGTTATTTGTAAACATTTTATATTGTAGCTATTTATTGTTCCTTAATAACATCGCGCCTGTCTGTAATTCCCGAAGGGTAAGACAAAATTGTATTCATAGTACAATCACAAATATGAAAAAAACCAACGTATACTATTCAATTACTTATCCATCTATTATATGGAACGTAGGTGCAAAGACTCCTCCCCAAGACGTGAATGGAGAACACCTCTGTTTACCCCTTCGGGGATTGCAGGCGTGAGTAGTGTACCTATGTATTCAATTAAAAATGTTTGATGCAGCAATAACACATTGTAGGAGAGAACTTTATCATTATCAATAAAATTAAATGACACGGTAGCGGGATCCCACGGGGGCCCGGACTCGGCTCGTCACATCATCACGCGATAGTGATGTACCGTGAGAACAAAGCTACTGGACCAATCGAGATATTAACGATTATGCGTTTATCACACGCGATGGGTGACGTACGTAATTGCCACCCACCATGTGCAAACTGCAGTCCTAAAGGGTAGCTCGCAACGACGCGATGGGAAATTATTGTAAAATCCATACTAATATTATAAATTCGTATGTAACTCTGTCTGTCTGTATGTTACCTTTTCACGCCTAAACCACTGAACCGATTTCGATAAAATTTGGCAGAGAGATAGACTGCATCCCGGGGAAGGACATAAAAAAAAATATGTTGAGTTACTTAAGGTTTAGTAAAATGAGAGAAGACATTTCAATTTGTAGAAGTGTTGAAAGTAGGCTAATATTTTTTTTTTGCCATGTTGGTGAAAACACAATCTTTTGTAAAGCAATTAATTGTGTGTATGTAATGAACCCACATTAGTGGTGTATCGATCATTAAAAGGTGCACAAACATATTGCAGGGGTCGCGCACCCTGGCACCGTGCACCGCCACCGCCTAACCCACCGCATCGGTCTGGTACTTATTCATGCATGCTCCATTGGACACCTCACATCTGTATGACTTTATTTGTACATCAATTTTTAATGTTACTGATTACTTACATCAAGTTTTAACAAAAAAAAAATTACTTGTTTTCCTAACAGTCTCGACTTTTGCTAGCCAACCTATAGCCCTGTTGTTATGTTTATAAAAACTTTGAAACTACAATGGTATGTATTATATGTCATTCGATTCGGTATGAATGGGGCTATTTTTTAGGTAAATAAAAAAATAGGGTCATCGCTTTCGATTTTGAATGAAAATTATTTTAATTTTTAATTTCCGTAATGTAAACAAACATTTTTAACCGATTTCAAAAAAGGAATCAATCGTTTCTCAATTCGACCGTATGTTTTTTTTTTTTTTTTGTGTATTTGTTACGCGATTACTCCGCCAATTATGGACCGATTTTCAAAATTCTTTTTTTGTTTGAAAGGGTATGGTCTTGAGGTGGTCCCATTGTCACCAACTCGGAATCTGATGAGGGAATCCCATGGAAATCGAGGGAAACCCTCAAATTTTATAGGCACACCTATAGCGATTTGGGTATTTTTTATAGTAACTCGTGCATTTGCTTTCGGAAAGCACCATTTGGTGAAGTGGAACTGATGATGAAGACCACAGATGGCCACCGGAACTACTCAATAATAAGCATTTCACGGGTTACGATTCGATTAGGTACTTTAATGTGGTTGCTAAGCACTTTATGCTCGTCACAATGCTTATGGTGAAGTGGAGCTGAGGGTGACTTCTCAGCTCCAGTTCTCCTGGTTCTTACTAGGAGAACTCCTCAACAATTAACGTTCCTGCATCGGAAAAAGAAATATTTTGTAAAAGCTATTGTAAATTAGATAAATAACAAACTGACCCACTAAAAAGTGAAAAATAAAAACTTTTTCACAAAAAAAAAACAACCGACTTCCAAAAAACACTACAATGTGAAAAATAACTTTAATTTCGGAAGTCGGTGGCAAAAAACTAAAATACAGATCCAAAGACACCGACTTCCGAAATTAAAGTTGAAATTAAAAATGTTTGGGGACGTGTCAGCCGAGTCCGCCAAATCGGGACACCTGAGTGGCTATTCACTAGGACCACTCAAGGATTCCCTACTTCGAAACCACGTTAATTCCTTAGGCGCCATCTCCACGAGCGAGATAATCGCGACGATAATTTGATGGCACCGCATGACTATCGCCGCGATTTGCTCGCCCGTGGAGATGTCGCCTTAGTTAACCACGCCAATCTCAAGAAAAGCGTCCTGACGATGAAGCTCACCAGGAAATTGAGTCTAATATGTCGAATGCAAAAAAAATCTTTAACTGGCGATCTGTTTGCATCAATATTCAGATACATTTCCCAGATCTCGAGAAAAACTTCAGTGACAAACGGTTAAGGGACAACGGTCAAGAAAGCGAAACTGGTTTTTTTATTTTATTTGGAATCTTTACAATTGTTTTCAATTTTCCTCCATCTAGACGAAAGCAGGAGATAGGAGTAGCCATAGGTTTGCCCCTATGGCCACTTTGTCTTATCCCTTTGCAGGCATGTTTGTAATTTGGGATAGGTCTAATTGCTAAGCAATTTATGTACACCTGAGGTACAGGTTAATTCCTATTTCAGGTAGTATCCAATGATTTTATACATATATTATTAATATATATATGTACATCAATTATTTCAATAAACAATTTAAATTGCAATTATCTTGCAAAGAAACAACAAAGTAAACGACTACGGCAAAATCAATTGCTCTCAGCAGTAACTTACTATTATATTTTTAATATCTTGCAAAACCTTTTTGCACAAAGGTAATTTAATCGTTGGAAGTGTCAAATAGTCACATAGTTTAAGTTAAAGTAAGGTACCTACCTAAGGAATCTTACCTTTAATGATAACTTTCTTCTGCTCCTCCTTGTTGTGAGTGTTGGCTAATCCTGACAGAGTGGTTTCTGATGAACAGCGGTCCACTCGTACCTGAGTATATAGAAAACCTATGTTATTCCAAAGTATTACCAATCACTTCATCCCTGAGGGATCCAAAAAGTTATTAGTTATGGAGCTTGGAAAAAGTGTGTCATCAGTTTGCTAAGACAGAAGATTAGTATGATATTTATAAGTTTTTGTAAGTGTTTTACTTTCAAAGGTGACGAATTACTTCGGGTCGCTGAGCCAGGGCAGTTAGTTTATAGTCTTCTAACGGGTAGATAGGTCCCTTATCTTTTCCTCCACGCTATTGTTTGCAATTCATATAAAAATATAGCCTAGATCTGTCCTACCTGGGTTTAGTTAGCTTACAATAAGTGATAAGATAATACTTTCAAATACTTTCGGGCTACTGCTACAACTGTCTAATTCAAGAACAAAAACAACCCTGAAAGCAATACTGACCAGTTCACCCAGAAAGCCAATATATCCAATGGCTAGCTTCAACGTGTCAACTTTAGATAGCCTCTTCTCGTAAGGCAGAGTAGGAATATGAGCACGTAGTCCTTCGAAAGCTTCGTTGATGGACTGCATTCGACGGCGTTCGCGTAGGTTGGCGGCCTGACGCTGTTGGATCTGCTGCTGAGGGCACCGCAATAAAGATCTACGTCTGTGGAGGCGCCGGAAGTCCGACCTAGAAACAAATGAGGGAATCACTATAGGTGAGCTCTGAGCTGAACTTTATCGAAGCAGAATCGCTTAAGATTGCAAAAGCTGAGGCACGCAATAATACTATAAAGCAAGTGCAAATGTGCTATGATTTTCCATCAAAAAACATCTAGATTGTCCTTAAATATCAGTTAGTTGATGATAGGTATAGTTATGATAAAATCTTTACGAGCGTTTTGATCTTGCAAACCATTTCTTCTTTGACCTAACAACCTGAAACTGCGTGTCCTCATTTGTTCTGCTGACAATATATATTTTTTCAGAGATGACTTAACTTTACTAAAGCCTGCATGGTTCACCTCCGTACGAGGGAACTCTATATCTTTTCAACTAGCTTGGTATAAGTAATGTACCTACTTCGTTGATAATCATTGTGAATCCGCCAAGCGTTTAAAAACCTGTTTTTTTTATCAAGTTTACATTTTGGGAGAGTTTAATTTGAAAATCACTTCTTGTTCGATTTAGCTACAGTTATTATTCTAGAAAAGTCCTACTTTACATCTTTCTTTTGAAGTCAGAGAGTGAAAATTAAATATGATGGGATCAAACCAATAAAATTCTAAAAATTACATACCTACAGAAACTACTGTAACAATTTGATTAAAAAACTAAAAAGACAATATGAAAGGAATCTGCTATCTAAATCAGTTAATAACAATAAATTACTGTGGAAAAATAAACAGAAAAAATATTTATTTCTGGTTATAAAACATTGAAGTCGCAAGAGCGCATTTTGTTCTACGAAGCAGCAGAGACTTAAGTGGACCAAAAAATACCTCAATATAACACAAGAGACTACAAAATTGCCAAGCAATAATTAGGCAAGATTAGGATACGGAATCGTACGTACTTAAGTTTTGCTAAAGATCTGTACCTTCTTCGTGGAGTGGACAGATTTTCTTGATCACTGGCGTACAGGCTACCATCGGACATCGACGAGTCGTCATCGTACATGTAGTTGTCAGAACTGTTGGCTGAGATCGGTGAACCTCCCACGGGCAAGGGCACTACACTCGTAGGATTATCTAACGAAGAGCACCTGATTCCATTAGGCCCCTCCATGAGAGAAAAATTACAATATTTTTTTTTAATACCTAATCACAACACATCTATGACTAGAACGACAATTAAATTCCTAAGGACGTGAAGGACCGTGAAAGCCGGAGGAGTAGTGTCGCCGCTGACAGTTGACGCGATTGTGACGGTGCTCGGTGTGAGGGTCAGAGGGATGGTTCGGCGCCCAGAGACTCCGCCCTAATACAGCTCTCCGCCCACGTGCCCACCGACCAACATAAAGAGGCCCTTCGCGGTGCGAAAATGAAATCGCGTTTTTCAACTGCGCGTACAATAATGAGGGGTAGCAAGGACCTCATTAAACTGGTATCTAATACTGTTCTAGAACAATTGATGTTTGTGTAATATAATCCTTATCTTGTCATGGCAAAAGACTTTATTAGATCATTAAAGTCTCGACGATGTCAAAGCAGTTCATTAACAAG
This sequence comes from Oligia latruncula, assembly GCA_948474745.1. Taxonomy (NCBI): domain Eukaryota; kingdom Metazoa; phylum Arthropoda; class Insecta; order Lepidoptera; family Noctuidae; genus Oligia; species Oligia latruncula. The sequence continues at coordinate 8,102,093 of OX419683.1, read as the reverse complement.
TAACAACATACCTGTAAATGCTTAGCGTGAAAATTGCCTTGTTAGTGTGTCAATAAATAATTGTAATTTTAGCGTCTGTTTCAAAATAGCCGATAACTTATTATCGTTATTAGAACGCAACGTGGTTATTAGGTACATAGTATATTGTACAGTCACCGCAGATTCAGTGCAACCGCACTTTTACGTCGCAGCAATAAGGCTGGTTTTCATAGCTCAAAGTTAGTACAGTCGTGCGGTTTAGTTTCTCTCAAGGGCTGGAAAGTATATAATTTGTTTTTTCAGCAATGCTTCTGGCTTTGTTACTGTTGGCAGTAGGTATCTAATAAAATTAGGTAGGTACTTACCTAGTGCCAAAAGTAACAAATTGCAGTAAGTATAGCAATATACAGTGTGAGTCTTCATAATGTGCACATAACGAAATGAGGGAAACATAGCTTAATTTTATCGATGGAAAAAATATTTGAAAAAATAAAAAAATATTTAAAAGGATCTTTACCTGCTAAAGTATGGTGATTGCAAGGCCTTTCTTTAACAGTTGATAGGAAATGTTGTGATTGAGTTATAAACATGGTATTTTACGTTTAGAAATCTGATACGATGGAGAATAATTTAAAGTAATAAAAAAGAGTAGGTAATCGGGGCTTTCATTGAGTAATTTTACAATTATTGTAAAAATTGATGAAAAAATATCAGATTTTTGTTAGAAAAAACCATAATTCTCAATTAAGGGCGATTGTTTACACAGGGGTCACAGTAGCGAAAAAGAATTTTAATAAAAATTTCTACAATTTTTTTTTTTTTAGATATTTTTTCCGTCGATAAAATTAAGCTTAGTTACCCCCTCATTTCGATATGTGCACATTATGAAGACTCACACTGTATTACACTTAGTGTCGAGGGTCTGATGATGGAGCCAGTAGATGAATAGTGCAACTCTTTAGGGGTTACTAGAGATAAGCTAGTTAGGTCATATAATATACTTATTTTTTGACGAGTTTAATATATTGCACTTGCAAAACCCCTTGAGCTTACTAGTAGCCCCTAATCGTCACAACTTCGTTGATTATAAGCTTTAAAAAAAATAAGTAAAAAACACGCGCATATTTTTTAGTTATTTAAAGTACTTATTTTTTTTATTTATAAGTGTTATAAGTACTCCCCGATTAGGTACCTAATCGGGGAGTACTCACGCACGCACGGACCGATTTGGATAATTTTTTTTTTTGTTTGAAAGGTCCTATTGTCATCAGATCAGGATTTGATGATGGGATCTTGGAGAAACCAAGGGAACTCTCTAAGTAGGTAATATATGGTTTTAGTTGTGGCAACAACTAAAAAGTGAAATAAAAAAAAATTAACCACAAAGTGAAAAATAAGTCGGTAGCAAAAACCAAAAATACAAAACCAAAGACACCGACTTCCGTAATTCAAATCACTTTGTAACTAGTGTTTTTTTGGAAGTCAGTTGTTTTTTTTATAAAAAAGAAGTTTTTTTGGTAGGTACTTATAGGTAGATGTTTATTAAGTACTATTGTGAAAGAAGTACCTATCGATTGCGCGCACCTGCTCTTGGTAGACGCATCGCGATACCGTCGTCGTCGTCGCGGTGAACGTCGATATTCTGAGCTTCAAGTTTGCTATACAATAGTGTCAGAATGGTCTATCGTTGATTTTGACAAGTTTGGTAATCTAATAATATAATGGCGTCATTATGACTTCCCATTGGTCAACCACTGACACTCCATTGAAAGAAATGGCATAGAATGGTAATCTCGTACATAATGATGGCGGTAAGTAAACTGCAAAAATTTTGACAGTTCCTAAAATCAGTGACCTACCATTAGAACGTCATTGTGCAGTCATTGCTTTTAATTCGTTACGAGTATCGTTTATGTTCTGTGCCATTGACCGACCAATGATCGACCATTATGAATTTAGCAGATTACGAACTTTTAGCAAAATGACAATGGGATGGTGTTGGAATGATGAATTTATAAAAATAGCAGACTTGTGCCCCTGAGGGCCACCGCGATGACACGGTACGTATGCAGCATACACACCAGAGACACGCACTATGTTATGACTATGTTATGGGTTTGGTTTTCGCACTAGTCCTTCAAGTGGACCATTGCGTTGGCCATGGCGGCCGTCGCGGTCGGTAGTTATTCCAACCAGCCCACCCCCCTCCTTCTGAAGTTGATTAAGGCCTGTTGAGAACATCTGTGTAAGATCTGGGTCCCGGGGGTTTCTGAACTAATCTGGGTGACGCATGTGCACTCAAAGAGCATATGCGCAACGGTTTCATCAGACTCCATGCAAGCCCTGCACAAGGGACTGTCCGTTATGCCTATGTGTGGAAGTGTTTGTTTAGCGAGCAGTGTCCCGTGATGGTCCTCGTCACCAGACGCAGGCCTTTCCTGTCCAGGCGTAGTAAACTTCTGGTTAGCTTGCCATCTAATGATGGCATGGCTTCCTTGAACTGCCTGCAGCCCGGTGACGAGGTCCACTAGCTCTCTGCTTGTGTGTGGCTGTGCTTCCGTAGCCACCTACGTATAGTTGGTTGAAGGGGATGGGCACGACAGGCTCCGGTCCACAGAGTGACGTGCTGGATGCTCTTCCGGCCAGCTTGTCAGCTGCGTCGTTTCCTAGCGATTTACTGTGTCCTTTTATCTATTGTAGTGTCACTGTCTGTGTTGCCATTCGATACAATTACCCGTTCAAGCGCATTGTGATATTCTAGTCTTAGGTTCGATGTGAAGCATTTTTTCCGTAGGGATTGGAGGACTGAGGCATTGTCAGAGAATATATACGTCGACGGTTGCAGTTGCCTCTGTCGTTGACACGTGTTGCTCGTGTGAATGAGCACTTACAAGCACGGATATCAACCAAATTGGTAGGTACTAGGTACTAACTTGTCCCAGGGATGTGCCTTACAGGAGTTGCACGGGGGGGTTCCGGAATTAGTCTTATAGGAGGAACCGGGACCACCTCCATATGTGCTGATGGTGATCACCGGGGTGCTTTTCATCATCATCATCATCATCAGCCTATAGCAGTCCACTGCTGGACATAGGCCTCTCCTAATGAGCGCCATAGCGCCCTGTCTTGGGGTGGTTTTAGTAAGGTAAAAATCCCACACTCCCCGACCTCCCTCCCCGAAGGTCGGGTGCCTTTTGAAGGTTTCCCCCGAAAACTTTAGTATGGAACAGCAGATTTTTGTCTACCTACTTAGGATTTCAAAGTTTTCTGTTTACTAGGTATCTAAGTGATTGACATACGTATCGAATGCTTCGCGAGCTATTGATTGATGATGACTGTTCTAGACGCAGTGGTTGAGCCTGAATTTTATGCAATTTTTCGCTTTCACGCCAAGTGCGGGGACGAAATGACGACGATTACAAAACCGTAAGTTTCTCAAAAGGCACATAATAAACAAAGCGCCCAGAACATTCCCCGGCACCCTAAAGGCGCAGGCAAGCGCGACGCGACGGCGACGGTACGGACGCGATTCTGGTAGAACAATTTCCAAGAAGTTTTCAGAGAAATTGCTCTATTAGAATCGCGTCGCGATGTCGTCGCGTCGCTCCTGACGATGACGCTCTTGTCTGCTGAAGCCTTAATGTCTAATTGCGTAACCACTAACACTTTTCAACTAGGTAGGTAGTTTTATTACGTTATGCGTATTGTCAGAGTAAACGAAGTTTTCAAACACTTTTGACGCAAAAGATTTTGTTTACCTTTTGTCAAAATGAAGGTGAGTGTGTTACGCAATTATTATGCTGAAGTCATAAAAATACAATTACTTAATAAAACATTCGTTTTTGTTCAGCATAAACCACAGAATAAAATAGTAAGTACCTACAACCTATACCTCTGAAAGGGCCAGGACCAACATAGAATGTTTTTCCTATCCCAATGAGGTAGAGACTCATCATTATGAACAACCAAAAATTTAAAATCGAGACAAAATATTATATCTAAGACTATCTGAACACAAGTAGATAGGTACTGTAGGTAGGTATTTTTTTCGACTTTAGGTTAGGTGTGGTTCCTATAAGAGTAGGTAATAGTGTTCTGTGGTGTGGTTCCGTAGCACAAGTTGTTCATAATCTATGACGTAGCCAAATGTTACAATAATTGATACCTACCTAATTTCATGAAATGATTGTACCTACCTATTTGTATTAATGTATTTCATGAAATAGAAGATCGACCACTGGTCACATCTTGATGTGGTCTGGCCAGATCAATGAATACTCAACGTTTGACAATAATCACGACTAGGTACTTCATGATCTGGCCAAACATAGTGATCTGATCATATCGTAAAATAGTTAGATTATCCACCGGTAGAGGCGTTGTTGTTGCTTTGTTTTTAACCTAGATATTGTTTGTACTTACAAGAGTGAAGAGCAATACAAATGTTCCTCCTGTATTTAGAATTTTTACTACCGAAACTTAAACCATGGATACCCCAGATACCCCTCCATTAATGACATGGCCAAACGTCGCGTCGACTGACATACCTATCATTAACGATTTGGTCAATTTTAGCTGGTCATTTCATGAAATGACCGAACCGAACACTTCATCCAAAATTATAAATATATTTTGGATAAAAAGCTATGGTAACATGGTCCCCGCGAACATTGATGTTTAGGGAATTACCCGGATTTAGTCTAATATATTTAATTCAGTTAAGATATTTTATATTTTAGTTAAGTATTTTTTGAGGTGCTTCGGTTTTTTCGTTTTATTTTTTGTAAACGCACCCTTCCTTCTTCTCGCGTACTTCATTACTGAAGGTCGTGTCCCTGAAAGGCCTTCGTGGCTTTATGCACGATGTTCTTCCTCTTCGTTCGGTTCACAGCTTCTCTCAGGGCGGTCGTAACCGAGAGACCAGTGAGGGAGGTTATTTGGTCTGACCAGCGGTTAGGTGACCGTCCGCGAGGTCTTTTCCCATCTACCTTGCCCATCACCACCAACTTCTCCAGATTATCTGGTTCCCGACGGGCAATGTGACTAAAGTAACCGAGAATCCTTCGGTAACAGACGGTTGGTAGTTTGTCTTTTATGCGAAGTTGATCTAGGATAGATATGTTCATTCTCTTGGCGGTTCATGGTATGCGGAGTCATACACCCTTCCTTAATTATTATATTTTATAATAATTAAGGAGGCCTTTGCCCAGCAGTGGGACACAAAATAGGCAAAAAAAAAAATGGTTGCCTGTAAAGTCGGTTTTACGGGCGAAGATTTTACGTGACAACGTCTTTTTCTCGGTAGAATAGTTGAGTGGGAGAGAGACGCAAGGCATTCGGCGGGCCTCTCTCTCGTTCGGTGACTCATCGTAACGTTACCGAGCGTTACACTTTTTCATAAGTGACTCCCAGCCGCAACCTAATTTAAGACGTTGTCACGTCAAAAAAAAAAAATTGCAACCCTCAGTAATTATTATTACGTGTACCTCACTGGCACAAGTAATGTTTTCATCATAGAGTACTTTTCATTGTCTAAGGTTTTCATAGATTCCATTAGGAGGCAAAGGAATCAATGCCAAACACAAATCATGCAGATAATTCGTTGGTTTTACTTTAAGCCATCTAATATTGTTTTAGAATATTTTAAATAACAATAAGGTGTATAATTTGCTTTAAAAAATGTTATTTAACAATTTTTTCTTTGTTTTGAATGTACAGACGCCAGCAGGTCAACCTACCCGAAACTGTCAGATTTTCCCAATCAACCTTGAACCTTATGCTTTAGCAATAAAGTCGAAAATCTATTAAAGAAATCTGACAGATTGTAGTAGCTTGATGTGCTGGCGTCCGTACATACATATATAATATTATGACAACAAAAATATCTGGATTTAAAATATTAATTTATTTATTCATTATTGGTGCTTTTAATATTTTGTTTGGTTTTTGTAAGGCCATCCTGAATAAGTTTCCCTATTAGAAAAACCGCACATGATAGCTGTTTTAAAAAAATTCATAGCATGTCCTTTAATCGGGTCACACTGCACTGGATACGACAACACGCAGAACCAAAGAGTAAAGTAACTATATAGGAACGCAGAACGCAGCCCACAGAACACTATTACTCCTACGCAGCCGCGCTCCAGTGCGGACCACATTATCACAGAGTATCGCCCCACTCTGGACATACGCTTACTCATCATTTCCACTCTGCCGTCGCTATATTTAGTTTTTTTGTTGTCATTTACCAGTGTGGCAACACAGAGTAATCGGGTTAAAAACTGAAAGCTCATCATAGGTGGCAGCACAGTTCAACGTCTACAAATCGCCATTGTTTGTGTATGTTTAGCACTAACCTCTTTAATACCAGTACGGACGCCAGCAGGTCAACCTACCCGAAACTGTCAGATTTTCCCAATCAACCTTGAACCTTATGCTTTAGCAATAAAGTCGAAAATCTATCTGATATAAAAAAAAAATCTATCTGGTATAAATCTGACAGATTGTAGTAACTTGATGTGCTGGCGTCTGTACATACCTTGTATTATAGAGAAACAAACGAAAACTAGACAAGCGGTAGATACGGCACTTGAACACAGTGCTCGGTCCTTCTGAGTTAGGTTCGTAGACACAGGGAAGCGCTAAGGTGGCCCACGAAATTCAAATTTTCTTACGTTTTTTGCAATTTGCTGGTCAGTATTAAGTTGTACGTTGATTAAAATATGATTCGCGGTCGTAACAAATATGTATTTACAGAATTATAATCATTACAATCAGCGATACAACTTGTTAAGTTAGTATAATCCCCAAATGTCAAGATTTCATGAAATAGTCATTCTTAGGGATTACATGGTTTTAGAGAGTTGTGTTGATGACTTAAATGATTATAATCTGTAAATACATAATTATTTGTTAAGGCCGCGAATCATATTTTAATCAACGTACATACATACAACTTAATACATGACCAGCAAATTGCAAAAAACGTAAAAATAATTGAATTTCGCGGGCTACCCTGGCGCTTTCGCCTTAAAGCCGCATGTCGATACAGCTCAATAGATTTTTTTTTTGTATACTGGCATCTCAGCTCTATTTAGCTGGCATCAAACTGAAGGACATGTATCCATGGTCCTAAATAAAGATTAAAAAAAAATAGCTGGCATCTGTGTTTGACTTTGACGTTTTTAAAGGCTTAGCAAAGCTGTCTTGATTTGACGTCTTGTCAAAAACTGTAAAGGCAAGCTCACAGCCAGCATTATATTGTAGTCTTTGCCATCATATTGTAGTCTTTGGTCTTTGCTCACAGGACACTGGACAGTCACAGCAGCACAGAGTACAATTTGTGGAAGTGTGGACCAGTGGACTGTGGAGTACACTTTTATGACTTTTATTTTAGGCAAGCTTGAAGCCGCAGCTTCGTTCGTGTAGTGTTGTGTTCATAAAGTAATATATCGGGTAGTTAGTTGTGTTGTTCGTGTTCCTCCTTTTCAGTCAGTGTTGAATTTTTTGAATATCGGACACGTAGAATTCATTATATATTTACGATTAAGTAGCGAATGTTACCCTTACTTTACCGATATTTACTTACCAGTGTAAAGTGGATAACTAAGTAATTTTAAACAAAATGTTCATAGTAGGTTTAACTGGTGGACTTGCGACTGGAAAAAGTACAGTACTTTCAATATTTCGAGGGCATGGCATAGCAGTAATTGACGCAGATGAAGTAGCTAGAAAAGGTAATTATTAATCTTTATTATGTGTGCGAATTTCACGAGTTTCGCTATTTTAGTTTGTGGGCGAAATTGAATTTGATACGCCTTGCGCCTATAATTTGCCTAGCACCTTGCGAAGGTCCCATACCAAGCGACTTTTATTGTGAATTACTATCACTAATTTTAAATTGATTGATTCAGACCATCAATTTATCTCTGATTCACACCCAATCCACAAATTTCCTAATATCAGAAATGTAACTTAAATTTTATAGGTTTTCTTTTACGTCGTTGTCCTTTCTGCAGCTCAAAAGAAACCCAGTCTTTGAATGGTTCAAGCAATAGAAGACATCTCTGATGTTGTAAAAAAGACTGTAACCACTACAATCATTGTCCTTAACACATTGAATGCCGACTACGGATATATCCGTATATGGTTTCTATGCTGGACGCCGACTACGGATAGATACGTAGGACGTCTATATGAGTTTCAATAGAATCTACAGTAGCTGGCCTCACCAATAAGGTATTTTTATACCATATACGGATATATCCGTAGTCGGCGTCCTGCATAGAAACCATATACGGATATATCCGTAGTCGGCATTCAATGTGTTAAGCTGTAAACTTTAATTGATAAACCATACATAGAATTATGTATTAAGTCTTAAGTGATTGGTGTTCATGTCACTTTTTAAACAAACTATCTAATTCAATCTCCTAAGCATTTATTTCAATTAAACTAATTAAAGGCACTTTTGAACAGTCAAGGAGTTAGTGGGAAAGATGAAGCTAGAAGAATTTCTAAGGAGAGAGAATGGGCAAGTCACTTCTTGGACATTCTTTTAAATCAAAATATCCCTTCGCATGTCGCGTGTACAGGGTATGTACTGATAACAATCGAATTTCTATTGTGTCTGCTAATTGGACATGCAACGGGATAAATACCTATTCTAATATATTTACGTATTCTCCTAATGATTTAAGGAAAGATGATTGCTTTCTACTTCTGTTCTATTTTTTTTCTGCACTGATATCAATTTTGTTAGTCAACTAGCTGAGCCTGAGCCTTTACATACTTACTAAACCCAAGCCGGTGAATATCTCTCAAAAAATGGAAACATTACACATAAATTGGATAAGTGGTTCTCTAATCATAAGTAATAGTTACTTCTGACTGGCGATCCACTTATCCAATTTATGTGTAATTTTTGACAGACGGGCAAAGATATGTTGAATTTTAAATAATATTAAAAGACTAGCGTTTGTTTGCGGCCTCGCTCACGTCAATGTCGGAAATTATCCCATGGGAACATACTACCGGGATAAAAAGTATCCTATTTCCTAACCCAGCAGGGCAATTGTGAAACACACTAACATATTAAGAGTCGTTGTGACTTTTTAGATACCTTTCATGTTTTTCCATATTAGCTGAAGCACATTATTATCTGAATAGCCGTTTTGTGTAACAATTACACCCACCGGAAGTTGATGTTACATTATTTAAAAATGTGTATTTCTTCTGTACAGTACTAGATATTCTGTTTTACATGCAGTATCACTGCATTTCTCATGCAAATAAAATATCACCCTATTTCATTATGACAAGACTTGCTTAAACCTTGACTGCTTCACTGGAAGATTCATGCATACAAATCACAGTAATGCTACTCTATTTTTATAGTATGAATTAATAGAAAATTAAACATTTTCTATTAATTCATACTATAAAATATCATATTTATGTAAAAGCATCAGCACAGGTCCAATGTGTATAGTTTATCATTATTACTAAGAAAAAGAAAAACGAAAAACAATCTACACAACTCATTCTGAATTGGAAAATCCAATTAAATGTTGGACATACTTGGGCTTAGAATCTAATCCAAATGCCAATGAAACTGTTTCACTATACATGATAGGAAATGTAGAAGCATGCTGTGCCATAATATGTACTTACAAATTAACCCTTATCTTAAATAGGTACCTAATTATAGACTATGGCTTTCGAACTGATAGCGCACCTTATTAGCTGTTTTGTCTGAAATGTCATATTCCCATGACAAATTGTCGATTACTAATAGATAGCGAATAGTGATTAAACTCGGTTATGAAACTTATGAATGCTTATCGTCTCTTGCGCACATTCTATTAGCTTGCTAGGTTCAACTTTAACATTATGCTGAACGAAAGTTTCTAATATATCTAATTTTAGTTTATTGCGAATCAAATGAAACAGAGCTAAATCTTAAATCTTTTTGGAGCTAAGTAAAGATTGCTCGCGCTTTGCTTATGTGATTTCGTCCTGCGCTACTTGTCCCATTCCCATACATGTCATGTCGAGTAGATTTAACTTTTTCTCAATTACGATGTTGGTCCCACGGAGTTTGTACAGTTTGATGGTCAGTACCACCCACGGAATAGAAAAAACAAGTGGAAGTGCCATGCAGCAGCTATCGCGCGTGTGTCACAATTATGCGGAGCTCCGCAACACCGGCTCTGAGGCGGCTCAATCGCGATTAGCTACTTGCTGTGATAGGACGTCTCGAACGTAACGAAAAATATTACAAACATGCCTTATTGTGCAATTTTTACATGCAAAAACGATAGCAGGACAAAAAATGTATCTTGCGGAGGTGTATCGTATCACCGGTAAGTATAAAACTATGACATATTTCAATAAAATTGATTTTATTGACAAAACCATATTTATTACTTTGTTGCGAACTAAAAACTACCTTATGTCCATTGTTCAAAGTCTAAATCAACTTGCTCGCTGTCTTGAATATCATCGTATACATTCTAGAAAGTTCGACGCTACTCGATTAGGGATGGGACACATTCAAATAGTTCGGTATCGATAAAACAATAAAATGTGTATTTATATAGTGAAACGTTATACGTTTCCATGACATATTATGAGTGATCGGAATAGGTAGAGCTAATTTGCCTAAAGTTCGAGGAACATAGACGAAAGTCGTAGACTTCCTTACGTCTAAAATGTTTTTTCGGGACTAATGTCGGGGTTTCGGGACATCACTTAAGTACATTTAATATTAATGTTATTAATAGAGTACACTAATTGAATTCATTATCATTTTTAACCGACTTCAAAAACAAGGAGAACATTCTCAATAACCAGTAGATACGTTTTCTATTGTTATTAGTTCAGGTAAAGAACTGTAGCCATAGCCAGGGGCACTGGCGCGAGGACTTAAAAAACATTTCGTTTTTTTTTTATGTCCCAATTTTATTGCAGTTTCGAAGTAACCTTGACCATAGAAACTATTTAGGTTCTAAGAAGCATGGTCCTACGACGCACCGTTTCCGAATTATGGGCCTCCGAATTTTATTTTATATAAAACGCTCTATATTTCCAAAATGGTGGCTCGGATGAAAATCTTTTCTGGAAATAAATTGCTGCTCTAGTCGAAAACCATGAGGACCACTGATGTAAAAAACCCGAGAAATATTGAAAAAAAAAAAAAACGTTAGAGAATTTTTTTCAAATTTTTTGTCGGTCGAAAATTTTTTTTTTTCTTAATTCATGTTGGGATACTGCTTGCACGGGGGTGACACAGGGGGGGTTAAATTTTGGTTATTTTTTGCCTAGGACGCACCGTTTTCGAAATATTTGAATTTTTTTATTTTATTCAACAATTTATGGAATTTTATTCAAACAGTTGTTTTATATTTTAGTCCGTGCTCAAATGTTGTACCTACTCGCAATCCTGTCGTTAATATTCAAAACAAAAACAGAAACAGGAAATGAATTCGATAGTTGTTTAACTTTATTGATTTTAGTTGTAATTTAGTAATGTGTTTGAAACCCGGGACATTAGTCCCAAAAAATATTTTGTCATAAGGCGTCTCCACTTTGTCTCTGTTCTTTTTCGAACTTTAGGTATTTTATTAAACAAATAATTATTTCAAGGGCAATAAATATTTTAAATTCACTATTTATCGTTTCATTTTACCTTTTATACTAATCGGACTTTGGTCCATTACATAATATAAAAGATTTTAATTATTACATTGTACAAATATCGACATTAAATTATCGAAATCTTGTCCTCATCCCTAGCTGAGTAGCAAAATAGATAACAGGTGCATACGAATATGACATCTATTTCAATGACGTTAGCGTGCTAAAAAGAGTAACTTAGTACAGCGCCCTCTAGCGTTGAGTAGCTGAACTCGTTGTAGATTGCTCGAATTTGATTGATACATGGAAAAATGTGCTTCATTGATTTTGACATGTAAAATAAAAACAACATTCAGTAGTTGTAATAAGACTTAATTTTGAACAACAATAAATAAACTTTTCGCCAAAGTTGCATTTATAATAAGTAGCCAATTATATCATCGTTTTCTGTGTATTGAAATGTTTATTTTAATTTGCAATTGTGTGAGTTTGGCGACACTGGTTCCCGTACTAAGGAAGTCTAAGGGCACTTCCACTTGTTTTTTCTATTCCGTGGTACCACCAGTACCACACCCTTAAATATGATCAGACATTTCTGATACATGTTGTAGGTATATAGGAAACTGACTACTGACTGGCCATATTAACGCAGAGCCCAAACTCCTGGAACATGGAATTTTGCACCTGACGAAGTCGCACCACGCCCGCCATTTATAATGTAGGCGAGCACTAAAAAATGAGGTTAAGGGGAAGTGATAAGGTAGCCCGCGAAATTCAAATTTACTTACGTTTTTTTGCAATTTGCTGGTCAGTATTATGTTGTACGTTGATTAAAATATGATCGCGGTCACACCCAATCGAACAAGGCTGCGAGGGGTTGTCACCAACTCGACACGAGAGACTGGACCTGGACACCCGTGTGTCCAGTTGGTAAAACTCAAAATTAGTGTCACTTATTATTATTTATTTAATCTTGGCGTGTCCAGGTGACGAAATAATTATTTATTATTATTTATTTATTATCAGCCTTTTCTGTCCCACTGCAGGGCAACTCTCTGAGACCATGTAATCCCCAAGAATGACTATTTCATGAAATCTTGACATTTGGGGATTACATGGTCTTAAGAGTTGTGTTGATGACTTTAATGATTATAATTCTGTAAATACATATTTCTTACGACCGCGAATCATATTTTAATCAACGTACAACTTAATACTGACCAGCAAGTTGCAAAAAACGTAAGAAAATTTGAATTTCGCGGGCCACCTTAAAGCTTCCCCCTTAAACTGAGAGAAGAAAACCATGGGTCTTATTTTATCAGGGCAAAAATCGCATAGGTAAACTCGACTGACTTCTCAGGATAACAGTACGATTCAAAGGCTAAAGTAATTAGTAGAAACAATTTAGCTACACTGAACTTATTTTTAATTTCAGTATTGGAGCCAGGGACGAAGGCGTGGGATGAGTTACGTGAATATTTTGGAGACGAGGTGCTTTTGCCAGATGGTAAAGTGAACCGAGCGCGGCTGGGCGAAATCGTATTCGACGATTTAGAGAAGAGACGGAAATTGAACGCCATCACACACCCTAGGATACAAAGTGCGATGATGAAGATGGCCATATCCTACTTTTTCTCTGGCCATAGCTACATAGTCATGGAAGTGCCATTGTTATTTGAGACTGGGAAAATGTTGACCTTCATGCATAAAATTATTACTGTCGTTTGGTGAGTCTCAATTTTGAAGTTCTTTCTCGTTTACGGATATTTGTGATCTCGTGCACTGCGCCGTCTTGCGCTCATTGATAATAGTACCTAGGTTACGTTCGGCGCGGAGATTAGATAACCTACTTAAGGTAAGCGTCCACAGGCCCGCATCGCACGTATCTGACGCATCGCATCAAACTGATTAATTAGACTGCGTCCACTGTATCGGTAGCGATCGGATTGCCGACGCGAGTATCAGCAATCGGATTGCCGATGCCACCTTCATTCGGATTTTCGTAGTGATCGTACGTGCGGAAAGTGTTTGTGAGAATGGAAGAAAGCGATGGGGCGCGTCCACTGATCTGCATTCCGTATGACGTCATCGGTACGCATCGCATGTAGGCCTTGCCGATAAGCGGTCCGTACCTACGGTGCGGATCAGTGGACGCTGTTGTATGAGTTTTTTTTTATACAAGGCAAACTAAAATCCGTTACGAAACTGTGGACGCTTACCTTTAGTGTCGCTCGGTGTCCAACTTTTAACCTTTTTTTAATATTTTTGGGACAAAATATAACAGGGGGTAAAAATTATTGGAATCGATTCAGTTACTTATTCTGAACAAACTATATTCAGGTTTCGCATATACTAAAAATAACGTTGTATATGCCAGTTGCGCGGTAAATTCTGCTTGCGCGATGCAGGATTTTACGTAACGCTAGTATGATTCGTAGTTCGCATGTGGCGGTGTAGATGCAGCCGCTACACTTCATGTAATAATAAATCTCGATCTACCCAATATGGGAAAACAGGCGCAAATTATTCAAATTGTTCTCTTAAAAAAAATAACTAAATACCTTATGCGCATTGCACAATATTCCTAATCGATGTATTACTATTTTCAGTGAAGATCACCAGCAACTAGAAAGGTTGTGTAAACGCAACGATTTCTCGGAAGCTGTTGCTAAGAAACGCATCACTACTCAAATGCCTCTTGAAGATAAAGTGGCGAAGTCCCATTTCGTGGTGGACAACTCGGGAAATCTGGCCAGCACTAGGCAACAAACAGAATGCATCATAAGATTGCTCAGAAGATCTAAGTTTACTTTGTAAGTGTACTTTTCACAAATACACAAATACTTTAATTCAGCCTATAATGTTCTCACTGCTGGGACTCAGGCCTCCGCTATGGCAGAGGGAGTGGCCGTAATCCACCATGCGGAAGCTCAGTGTGGGTGGAAGTCGTACATGTCTTTGAATTTTTGGATCTAAGACACTTGCCTCACGATCCTTTCTTTTTTAACCCCCGACGCAAAAACGACGGGGTGTTATAAGTTTGACGTGTCTGTGTGTGTGTGGGGGTGTGTGTGTGTGTGTGTCTGTCTGTGGCATCGTAGCTCCCGAACGGATGAACCGATTTTGATTTAGTTTTTTTTGTTTGAAAGGTGTATTAGTCGGGAGTGTTCTTAGCTATGTTTGATGAAAATCGGTCCAAGATGGCCGCCGCTACAAAATGGCGGATAACATATTTTTTCACAATTCCCTCAATATGGGTATCAAATGAAAGGGCTTTAATAGTAGAATACTATACACTACAACAAATTTCAAATCCAAGATGGCCGCCACAACAAAGTGGCGAATTAATTTTTTTTTTCTCAACTCCTTCAATATGGGTATCAAATGAAAGGGCTTGACTAGTAGAATACTATACACTATTAAAAATTTCAAATCCAAGATGGCCGCCACCACAAAATGGCGAATTACATTTTTTATCACAACTCCTTCAATATAGGTATCAAATGCAAGGGCTTGACAAGTAGAATAATTTACACTATATTGAAAGGGAATGAGGAATATTAACTACCTAACGAAATGAAAACTAAAAACTTGAAAAATATAATAAAACAAAAAAATCTGTTTAGTCTTAAAAATTATTCTTCAACTATAAATTAATCAATATTTTTTGACGGATAAAAAACCTGATTAAACACCAAATTCAAGAATCTTAAAACAGAAGAAAATAAAAGAAATGAAATACAAAAATTAAGGTGTCCCTACAAAAAGCATGAAATAAAAAATTAAATTAAAAATTTAAAAAACCCCCGACAAAAATAAAATTAAGGAATCCCTACAAAAAGCATGAAATAAATTTGAAAAAATCTTATGGAAGTCGGGGGACCTCAGAATAGAAGGTGTTCCACAGAACGGTCCCCCGACTTCCATAAGATTTTTTCAAATTTATTTCATGCTTTTTGTAGGGATTCCTTAATTTTATTTTTGTCGGGGGTTTTTTAAATTTTTAATTTATTACCCAATTCGATACGTATGTATGTAATATTATTGGAATTGCATTATATTCACATATGACAATCTAATAAGGCTTCCAAACAAATATACAAAATTCTATAGACGTATGTATGTATGTTTGTCCACGCATTTCTCCGCAACTGTTAATCGGATCATAACCATTTTTTTTATTGGCTTTCATTTACTTAAACTTAGGGAACAGTGCAAGTTTCTTCAAAATCGATTAAGTAATTTTGAAGATATGGACCAATACGTGTAAGTGTGACGGCCTTGGCTTATTGACACGAGCTACGGGTGTAGTGTCAAAGGGAAAACATGTCAAAACCTTGGTCAAATTCTAGTGCAAAAATAAAAATTACGAAATAAAAAGTACCTAATTTAAAAAAATTAAACCGACTTCAAAAAGAAATTAACTCAATATTATGAAATAACTTTAATTTCGGAAGTCGGTGGCAAAACAACTTAAACTATAAATAAAATACAGATCCCAAAGACACCGACTTCCGAAATTAAAGTTAAGTATTTCATAATTTTATCTTTTTATCCGAATGCACAACAAAGCCAGGGTCAGGGATCTATGTATAGTATTTTCGCGTTTTGCTTTACACTACGACTAAGTTTAAGTGAGACTTTTTAAACTGCTCTGTCGCTTTTTTTTTAAGTAATGTGTTTTATTTGTTCCAGGTACTTTCGAGCAATTATTGGTATTGCGTTTTTGTCCCTCGTTTTTGGAATGGGACACATAGTCAGTAATATTGTCAATAAGAAATGAAACATTATTTTTTAAATGAATGTGTAGGTATATTTGAACTCAAGGAAGCTTAGCCCTGTTACCACAATACATTGTTGTAGTCTCACAGTAAGCAAATTAGACTTTACACTTTAAAAGAAGTAAATAGTGATTGAAATGTTATAAGAGCTCGTCCGAGGAGTACTACCCGAATATTACCTATCTCCAAGTAGTGTTGCTGTGTTTGAAAAAAATCAAAAGTCATTTAGTGAAACTAGGCTGAGAATCAGCACTTTTTGAACGCCAAAAGTACAAAAGACAGTCCCCCAAAACGCCCGCCCTTCACCAGTTCCTAGTGTTTTGGCTGGGGAGAAGGAAGTGGCGCAACAAACTCCCGACAACAGACCGCTGTGCTGCAGATGTCTGTTCAGTTAGAAGGGTTTGGGATGCTGGTGTAGTTATAGGCATAAAAAACATTTCAGCTTTGGCTCCGGGTCGCCAACGCTGCGATGTCTTTAGTATTGCAGATGTTAATAGGCAGCGGTAACCACTAACCATCAGGTGGGCAACCACCTACTTAGAAATAAATCTTAAGGCGAAAGCGTCAGTGTAGCCCTCCATATTTAAATTTTCTTACGTTTTTTTGCAATTTGCTGGTCAGTATCAAGTCGTATGTTCACCTAAATATAATTTGAGGCCGTAACAAAATTTTATTTTTTAAATTATAAACCTAAAAATGTAACCGCGGGGCGCTGCTAGTTATAATCATCAATACATCTCTCTTAGTTAATTCTATCTATTGAATGAGTTGTATTGGCTGATTCTAATGATAATAATTCTGTAAAGTTCTAGTTGGTTGGTACTAGCTTCTGCCCGTGACTTTGTCCGCGTGAAATTTCACCCTTCCCCCATTCACCCTCTTAGGGGTGGAATTTCGAAAAACCCTTTCTTAGTGGATACATACTCTTCACAAAGAACACACACACCCTGCAAGTTTCATGTCTCTAGGATCAGCGGTTTGGGCTGTGCGTTGATATATCAGTCAGTCAAGACTTTGAATTTTACATTTATATAGATGGTTGCGAATAATATTTAGATCAACATACAAAGTGCGCTCGAGCAACGCACACATACACACCGCTCACGGACACGTTATCTCGGCTCGGACGGGTTTGGGAGTAGTGCGAGTGCGAGTGCCACCCGCTTGAGACACGCGTCTGTGAAGTGCAAAAATGGAGGAATAAAAATGGCTATCTAAGCTCGATTTATATAATAGTTTCCTATTTTGAGTCAGTTTAAACGAAGTAACTTTTTTGTAAGGTAAATTCACGCCACCAACTATTACGTAAGTTGAAAACATGATTTTTGTTTGTGTAGATATTACAAAATAAATTGTGTAAATTAATCCCTTTTGAAGTTATTATGGATTTTCGATAGTGAAAATTTACAAATGTAAAATTTTATGTTTTTGTTCTGTAAACTTTTTGTATTGTAATAGATATTATGTTTATTGTTTTGTTTTGTTTTAATATTGTAGAATAAGCTCAACAATAAATCAGACAACGAGATACGAGTTCCAATACCACGATAGTTTTTTGTGTATAAGCCAAAGTTGACAACCATAGCGCGACCGCCGAGCGTAGGTATGAAAAGTGAAGTACATACATGTGATTGCCTTCTGTACTCTCTGTATTTTGTGCTGACACTGACTGCAAATTGCAAAAAACGTAAGAAAATTTTAATTTCGCGGTCTACCCTGTGGTTGGTTCAATTCAAACATTAAGTGCTTCTTTGATTATTCACTTTTGAATTTCTCAACGTGTGATGTGTGTGTAAGCGTACCTAATAGTTTGTATGTCGCTGACGTATGCAGTTGTTATTTAACGTTAGTTGGGGTGTCATCGAACACCTGTACATTCCTGTGACCTTAGATGAATTATCAGCTTTGCGCCATCTGCACTATCAATGTGCATTCCTTGTGATCAAGTATACAAAATTAAAAGTGGGATAAATATGATAATTATGTATTTGTTATAGTAGTTATATGTATATTTGATATTATAAGCTACAGGCCGGAATGTATGCGAATCATGGAAAAGCACTGTACCGTTTATTTAGAACTCCCGTGTGAACATACTTCCATGTTGATATTTCCATCAAATCACCTCCAGCCTCCTAAATTATCCATCTATATAATCCTAATTTTGTAAATAACTTTCAAAACTATTCCGACCGGCTGCCGGCATGCTCCGGACTTCTCTACGCGCCATTTTGTTGGTTCAGGCATCTATGATTTAGTGCATATGATCCAGTCTCTAATCATCACAACATAGACCATAGGAAAATACTAGCCAAAGCGATATTTCAATGTTAAGTAATTATATTATTTTACATTTTATTTTATTTATTTATTTTATTTATTTATTTATTAATAACCAACTTATATTAACAGTTTGCACCACACATACATTTAATAACTACAACATTTAAGAAAGCTTTTATCCTGCTATAAATATCACATAATAGTACTGGGAGTGGGAGGTGGTAAAGGGGTATTCAAAAGTGGTGATGAAATACAAAGGGAATATTATAATGATTTTATGGTCTTTAGTTAGTTCAGGTTATGGTAAGGAACACGGATAATATAAGAATAATCTAATATAATATATATTATAATAATATAATATATTGTATAAAAGGCTTGCATTGTGCTCATTTAGAAATATTTTAGAGTGTAACAGTGTATACAGTGGTTACTGTTAAAAACAAACTTTACCTATATTATTTTTAATAATTAATGAAGTAAGCACGTGTACCTTTTTAATGATAGAATAGCGATAACTCAAAGAAGTAAAAACACCAATTTAGAAAGATAAAGCTTCAGATTTTTAATAGATAAAAATACCAAATTGTAATATTAATTGTTTTGTATACTTAGTTATAAAATCACGTAGCCATTGAAGAGATGATTTGTAATGTAGTAAATAATGGAATATGCTTATTGTAGAATTCTGATTAATCACGCACACATATTTAGTAAAATATTGTCAATTTTAAAATGTATATTGGCAATATTGCCATCATACCAAGTGACCCACTAAGTACTATTGAAAGACTGGGTTGCCTTTTCCAATCAGTGGACTTCTTGACTATTAACGTAAATTTAAACAGTGTAGTTACGGTCAGCAACAAAAGTCGGATAACATTTCAATCTTAAAATCTTGACGGAAAACAAAGTGTTTTAATAATGAAAACCGAACGTACTTTAACGTAATTTATTAAATTTACTACATGAAATAGTGAAAATCTGACTATAGAATACTATAGTCAGATTTTCTTGTATGTGTTGGTTTTGTCAATTTATTTTAGATATTATGTGAAAGTAGGTACTGGTAGTAAAAGTAGGTAGGTAGGTAGTAGGTAAAAGTAGATGATCAAAATCAGAAATTCAATACTAATTAACGGAGTTCGCGTCAGAACTCTGCCACACAGCCACACAGTCTCTGCACACAGCTCAACAACAACAACAGCAACAGCTCTGCCATAGTTCTGACGCGAACTCCGTTAATTAGGATTGAATTTCTGATTTTGATCATCTACTTTTGCTGTTGACTGTACTTACAGCCCGATTCAAACTTTATGGTGGCTCTGAAATGCGCTAATCGCTGCGCAATTTCCTCACCCCTTAACCCCTCTGACAGGTGAATCTACTAATGCGCAGCGACGCTCCTCATGCTCTGAGCCGCCACGCCGTAATGCTTGAAATTGAATCAAGCTGAAACAGACTTTCGTTGTTGTCCGTACGACTAACGAAAGGCACACAGCTATGAAAAAAACGCAGCTTTCCACAATTATAATATGTACCTACTTGTGTTGTAATATAATGAGTGAAAAGCGCTGATCTAACACAGTCGTCACACATTATTCGATTATTCGAGTGGCTCGTTGTAAGCCACAGCATTTATGCGATACATTTGGAATATTGAACTTATCACCAATTTTCTATTGGTAAAATATTGTTTTGCTCAACCATATAATAAATAAACATAGCAAGGCTTAAAAATAATGGGAGGAATTAAAATTTATACCTGAATACAATGATTCTTTATTCTTCCCTGAACCTTGGAAAGTAGGTAGGTACAATCTTGGGTTATTTATTAGAGTGAAACAATAAATGTTCCATTGAAAATAGATTATTTGACATTTTATACTTTTTGTTAAATAATATTAAAAGTTACGTTTTTAGGTCCTTGCCACCAAGGTCTGTTGTTTATCGGCTCTACATTTTTCCTAAAAGCTAGTTTTCCTTTACCACCATGGGCCCGTACGGTCCAACCAGCCGTTGAGATGAACGAGTCTTGAAGTGATTGATCCGGCATCGTGACAGATGGAGTGGATGTTGGCTGGTGTGGCAGTGTCTTTCCGTTTACGTCTGATTGTGTACCTGTTGGTAGATTTGTTTGTGGGTCTCCTTGTTGGCCCGCTTGTTGGTCTGCTTGTTTGTGTGCTTGTGAGTCTGCTAGTCGGTCAGTTGGAGAATCTAGTAGACCATTGGTAGTGTCATTGGCGGCGTTTGGATCAGAAGGCGGCGGTACAAACACTTGCCTCACTGGATCGTAACTATACGAACCAAAGATTGCACTAAAACAGAAATAAAAAATTAAATTAAGTATTTATTATTCCTGGTTTAAGTACTAATGTCACAATGATTGTCTATAGGTATAGGTAACCTATGAAATACATACGGTTTGACCCCGTCTTCTACTACAAAACGTTGGAGAGATTCTCTTTTACCAAAAACACAGTAATAACTGAAAAAATAAACTTCACATTACAAATATATTTTGTAAACGAACCAAATATTTTAAGTAGGTATGAGAACCATCATTATTGTCTTACTGCAATATAGGGTGAAGAACACAACACAAAAGAACGACAAATAAAAACATATTGTAAACGTTCTTCTTACTAAAGTGTTAAGCATTTTTCAAAATCATAAGTACTTGCCTACCTTTTTGTATAAACCAATCATATTTTTACGTTCGACTAAAATTGAGTTTTCTTAGTGCGTAATAAAAAAAATATTTGTTTGTGTTGTAACAGTTTAAGCAATACCTAGGTGACCGGTACCTAACAACGGTGGCGGTGAAAGAAGACTACAGCAAAGTGATTCGCCGAGGACTACATGTGGTCCTCATGGATGTCTCCGCCTAGTGCAGACGAAGGGATAATGTTGGCCAGTCAGGCTTTCACGGTGCGTCTGTAAAGTCCGTTGCAAACGATGCATAGTTAGTTGCCGCAAAAACTACCTTGTCTTCAACGGACTTTACCGTGGCTGACTCACCACCGAGACGGAGCAGAGGAAAACTATCCAGTGGCCGGCCACTGGTTGGTTTTCCTCTGCTCCTTAGTGTGAGTTTTTACGACTCACGTTCGATTGCGAGCGCGTTAGAATTGTGTATGGGAAATTTGTGTAAGTCGAATTGTGTAAGTCGAAAAACTCACACTAAGGCCTCGGTACCCTCTTCTCCGCTCATTATAATGACCGGCACGAGTCGTGAGCACAGATGGGCAGTATTAAATTGATGGATGGGCAGTTTTAATGAAATTAGAATTAAATTACATATTTACATACATATGAAATGTACCTATGTAATTACACAGTCTCACAATTTGTTCAATTACAATTAAATTCACTACTGCGCAAGTGTCAGTTTGTGCTCACGACTCATGCCTGTTACTATATCTGCCTCGCCTTTTCTCAACTATGTTGGGGTCGGGACAGCCAAGAGCAATTCTGAGGCTCAGTGAGGTTTCGCTACGCAAAGATGGTCGCCCATACACGGACCGACCGCGGCAAGAGTAGCTAACCTGCACCCTAATTGCGTAACACTGTATCAATCGCAATCTGAATCGCTTTGAAGGATATTGCTAATCCATCCTTACCTACTAATATTATAAATGCGAAAGTAACTCTGTCTGTCTGTATGTTACCTTTTCACGCCTAAACGGATTTCGATAAAATTTGTGGCAGAGAGATAGATTGCATTCCGGGGAAGGACATAGGATAGTTTTTATCCCGATATTCCCACGGGATCGACACTTACTTACCGCGGGGCGCTGCTAGTAATACTTAAATTTAATTGAAGTGTCTGTTTGTAATGTCAAAATAACAGCTTTTACTAAATGCTACCTGTAGATATGAAAGTAGGTACTAGCTGCGCCCCGCGGTTTCACTCGCAGAAGTTTTGATCCCGTGAGAATATTGGGATAAAAAGTATCCTATGTGTTAATCCTGGTAATAAACTATCTGTGTGCCTCCAAATCCGTGCAGTAGTTTTTGCGTGTAAGAGTACCTACCTAACAAACATCCCATCCATCCGCCCTCACAAACTTTCGCGTTTATAATATTTCCAGCACCCTATGTGTTACCTCTGGAGTGCCTCAGGGCTCCATTTTAGGACCTCTTTTAATCATCATATTTATTAATGACATCAATACATGCTTTCAGAATTCAAAATTATTAAGTATCTACTATACGCAGACGATCTAAAAAAAATTAGGCCTGTTAAAAGTTTGCACGATTCTACTCTTACAGGAAGACCTAGATAGGTTCTCTTCATACTGTTTAATTAATAAACTACAACTTAGCATATCTAAATGCTGCTGTATAAGTTTTAGGTAGGTAGGTACTAAAAACGAAAATATTATCGCACATCCTTACTCTTTAAATAATGTGATTTTAACAAGAGAAACACTAGTGCGCGATCTTGGAGTTCTGTTGGATGACAAATTACATCTTGACATTCATATTGGTAAAATTATAAATAATGCCTTCCGTATGTACGGTTTTGTGTTGAGATCAGCCACAGAGTTTGTCCGCCCATATACATATTTATATCTTTACAAATCGTTAATCAGCACCCCAATTGCGTAACACACTAATTACTCTCAATTTGAATCATTTTGAAGCATATTTCTAATCCATAGCTCCATATGTTCGAAAAATGTGACTGCTCAACAACGCAAATAACGCAATGAATGTTGTTGAACTGTCAAAATGAAAACCATTGCTACTGATAGTGTGTTACGCAAGTTAGAATACGCTATTGTGGTATGGAATCCCTTCTATAATAAATACTCAGATGCGATTGAAATAGTTCAAATTAAGTTTTTGAAAGCCATGCATTTCGTGGGTTATAGGTACATTTACTCACTCTGTAGCTCATGTTTTATGTAATATTATAATGTGTAACCGTTTATTTTCCCAAATAATAAAATATTAGTAGGATATTGGAAAAAAAAACATTTATATTTTTTGTCTGTCTCTCTGTCTGCTTGTTCGTCGGAAAAATAATTTGGGTTCTGTGCATAAAAAAACACATGTTATCTAATTTGTTTTCCGACATCTACGCGAACGAAGTCGCGGGTACAGCTAGATAATTATAATAAAAAAATAACTAATAATGAATGTTGAAGGGCACGTGCCCTTCAACATTCATTACTTTATAATTCATCTTGATTAGTAAATTCTGTGCTATGACACCATACGTAGAAGATTGTGTTTAGTAGGTACCTACAATAACACCTTTTCTGGGTGTTACACAAACTAACAACATAACACCTCTGCTCAACCCTACGGAGACTACCTACAAGCGTGAAGCTAAGATCATATAAGTATATTTCAAACAGATATCTTAAAAAGGTTCAGTTTAGGTTTATCCGTATCCTTAGATTGACCCATATTTAGTGCGCAGAGCGCCGCGTCTGCCGCGCTGGTCTGAGTGGGAGAACCAATCAATACCCTAAGCGCTACCTCAGTTTACTTGTGACGTGCTATCGTGGCGCGTGCTTTACAAACATGGAACAAGAAAATATGGAACCAGAAATATTGGACCCAGAAATTATGGAAGGAGAAATCGTGGAAGAAGAAAAAGATCCTACCTTACAATTTATCGAGGCGGTAAAAGAACATAAATGCATATGGGATATGCAGTCTGAGGAATATTATAATAAGAAAATGTATAGAGCAGCGTGGAAATCATTAATACCACCTTCGGAAGATCCAATGCCCGAACAGCCGCCGGAAGACAGTGATCAAAAAGCAGAAATCAAAGAGAAAGGTAGGTTTACAACAAGTAGGTAGGTACCAAATATTTACCTGCATGAGAAATTTTGGTTTCGCAAGGTCATGTCAAAACAAAGAAATAAATAAATGTCAACAATGAAACCAAAGACTACAATATAATCTATACTAATCTATACTTATATAATATTATAAAGCTGCAGAGTTTGTTTGTTTGTTTGAACGCGCTAATCTCTGGTACTACTGGTCCGATTTGAATGATTCTTTTAGTGTTGGGTAGTCCATTTATCGAGAAAGGCTATAGGCTATTTTTTTTTTTTCAAAATTAGGGATCCGTAATAAAATGCTATTTTGTAACACAAGGTGTAAAATCGAAAACCTATTTTTGCGTGCGCTGCAAAAACTATTGACAATAGAACAAAATGATGTACTACGGGTTTGTAGAGCCCATTAAGACCTACAAAAAAGTCCGCGAGAACATATATCTAGCTATCATGGTTTAATCACAATAACCGATTTTGTGTTCAAAATAATTATTAAATCGTCTGAAGAAAAAAAAACTACGTTAAATATGTATCGTAATATTAATCTTTATCGAAATTAAGCATTAAGTTATCAAGAGTATTTATGAAGAAGTAAAATACTTTTTGTTTCATCTCAATCGGATATTTCGTCTAAAAGTTATGGTACCTATTAAGGAGTTATGGGCCATAGAGTTTTTTATCAACATAAAATCTATACTAATATTAAAGCTGAAGAGTTTGTTTGTTAGAACGCGATAATCTGTGGAACTACCGGTCAGATTTGAAAAAATCTTTTTGCATTTGATAGCCCAATTCTTGAGGAAGGCTATAGGCTATTTAATATCATGCTATGACCCTTAGGAGCCGAGCAAAAAGAAAAAAGTCAGAATGAACGCTAAGCGAATACGAAGTGTTGCGACGGGGTGGGGGTACAAGAAATTTCACGCGGACGAAGTCGCGGGCAGAAGCTAGTATTATAAAGCTGCAGAGTTTGTTTGATTGTTTGAACGCGCTAATCTCTGGAAATACTGGTCCGATTTGAATGATTCTTTTAGTGTTAGGTAGTCCATTTATCGAGGAAGGCTATAGGCTATATAACATCACGCTACGACCCTTAGGAGCCGCGCAGCGTGTGACACCGCGGGGAACAGCTAGTGCTGTATAAAACTGAGTCGGATAGGTAGGTATCTATCGAGTTACCTATCCGATTCAGCGGTGCTATTCTGTAAAAATCTCACCGTGAAAACTTGGGGAAGTGAGCGTGGAGTGAGCTGCAGTGCGATTCTGTAACCATCTCACCGTGAAAACTTAGGTGAAGTAAGCGTGGAGTGAGCTGTCAATAGTGTCAATTCCTAGCAAAAACAAACTCACTTCACCTTAGTTTTCACGGTGAGATTTTAACAGAATCGACCGGCTGTCAATAGTGTCAATTCCTAGCAAAACAAACTCACTTCACCCAACTACAATATAATGCTGTATAAACTTCACCTAAGTTTTCACTATGAGATTTTTACTGAATCGATCGGCAGGTCAATCTAGGGTTTTTGAGGTCAGATAGGCAGTCACTTCATGTAAAGTAGGTACTTATTGGTAGGTACCTATTTAGTTGCATCAAATTTCACACAGCACCTCAACATATAGGTAAGTAGTTGGGAAAGGCTAGGCAGATTGAACTTTATCATGGACAGAAATTGTACCTACTCATAACCAATGCCTAAATACTTTCTTTTTCTTCTTTTAGTTGCTGAACTAAAGAAAGTATGGGTGGAGCTGAGGGACAGTTATTACAAAAACGAAGACCCGGGCAAAAAATATAAAGACAGTTTGAGATTCCTGCACAGTGTTTATCAATCTCGGTAAAAATAAACTTTAAGCCTACCTATGTATGTATGTAATGTAGATACCTACTAATAGTACCTAAAGGAGAATGACGAGCAACGAACTATGGGTAGGTAGATATCTGCCCTAGCGCCCAATAGCCGTAAGCTAAATACCAATGGAGAGAACTTTTCATTTAACACGCCTTTCGCCTATTTTTAGTCAGTTCGGAGTTATGACCTATAATAGACAGGTGACTATTCGGGTCCTTGGCGATGCCCTTGAGCCTATGCTTATTTAATAAGATGATGTTTGAAAGGAACAGTATTATAGTGAAAGTTAATTACTTAATTGACGAAATACCAGCACCCTAATTGCGTAACACACTATTATTACTCTCAATTTGAATCATTTTGAAGCATACTGCTAATCCATAAATTGCTCCTTAATGTTCGAAAAATGTGTCTGCTCAACAACGTAAATAACGCAATGAATGTTGTTGAACTGTCAAAATTAAACCCATTGCTGCTGATAGTGTGTTACGCAAATTACCCTGCTGATTCTAAATAAAATTTCATTACCTACTCACAGGTATAAGCTCCTTACGTTCTAATTATAGAGAGAAGTCGTTCGTGTAAGAAATATTCTCCTTGAATCCTTGAATCTCCATCCATATCTTGACGTTATTGGGTGTCAGGGCAGGTTGCTTGAGTGTAAACGGTCAGCAAGGAGAGTTGGTTCTAAGTTTCTAACAGTTTAATACACCTATATACGACACCTTTGTTCTCCATAGGTACCTATCTAATGGCTACCTACATAAATGGTATGTGTTATTATAACTTGACAAAGTTTACATAATAATTCCGTAATTTCAAATAATATAATCAGAATAGAATAATTAGTTAAAGGTACTACCTGCTTTACATGATAAAATCATAATTAAATTTTACTAATGTTTAAAAAAAAACTGCGTTAGCCGACTTTCGTTGCTGACTTTACCTACCGTGATATATATTGTAGATAAATATTTAAATAAGATGTCTTTTGCCTTGCTTCAGCGAGATGGAAGCTGTTCTTGAGTTTGATGAGCCATCTTGGGATTTGATGGATCTAAGAACTTGGACTGTACTAAAAACGCACATTCCGAGGTGTAAAAGATCGACAGACCCAGCGCCAGAATATGAAAAAGCAAAATATAGTAAGAAACCAAAAAATAGTACTAACGAAGCTAAGAAACCAGATAAAGACAATGTGACTGGTAAAGAAAATGTGACTATTACAGAACATGCGACTTTAGAAAATGCGACTGGTAAAGAAAATGCAACTGATAAAGAAAATTCGTCGGATAAAGAAAATGCGGCTGGTAAAGAAAACGCGTCTAATAAAGATAATGCGATTGATACAGGAAAAGCCACTAATACAGAAAATACGACTGATACAGGAAAAGTTGTTGATACAAAAAATGCGACTGATAAAGAAAATGCCGCTGATACAGAAAATGCGACTAGTAAAGAAAATGTGGCTGGTAAGGAAAAAGCGACCGATGAAGAAAATGCACCTGATCAAGAAAATGTGTATGGTAACGAAAATGCGACTGGTAAGGAAAAACCGACTGATAAAGATAATGTGACTGGTTCAGAAAATGTGACTGATAAAGTAATTGTGACTGGTAAAGAAAATACGACTGATAAAGAAAATGCAACTGTTAACGAAAAATCGACTGATAAAGAGAATGTGACTGATAAACATATTGCGACTGGTTCACAAAATGTGACTAATACAGAAAATGCGACTAATAAGCAAAAAACGACTGTCAAAGGAACTGCGACTAAGAAGAAAAAAAAAGGAAGGGATGAACACCAGCTGACTATTTTGGAGAAGGCAATGAGGCTGTACGAGTTAGAAAATCCTGGAGTATGGAGTTCGGATGAAGATGAAGCGGAAAAAGCATCAAGAACATACGTAGACAATACATCACAAACAGATGAAACAGATGAATACCCAAATATGCCATCAGTTAATGCCTAAATAAATAAAGACAGAGGAAAACAAAGCCATTTCTGCGATCACTCAACTCAAAATAGCTAGTAGAAAACCGAAATATCCAATACCTCAAAAAATACACAAGATAATATCATATAAATTGGTTGGTTGATACTAGTTACCAACCAATTTTTGTGAAAGGGGGTATCCAATTAGTTCAACATAGTTTATTTTTGTATTTTTCACCGCTACAATAATAATAATAATAATCATTTTATTGTCAGGCAACTAAGGCCCATAGATAAAATACACAAAATAATCTTATAAAATAATAAACTAAGTAATACATAATTAAAAACCTTGAAACTATGAACTATGTAACACGTAATATTGTCGGCGTCGTGTTTCGCTGCGTGGTGTCGCGTAACCGTCCACGGAAACGTCGATACACAATACGCCGATATACAATGAAATGTAGGTACCGTTAGAGGGACAAACATTCTTTACTCCTTTAGTTACATATTTCACCAATGAAGCAGTCATTTTTGAAGCCCTATCGGAAGTTAGGAGTATATATGACTCGACTAGGATGCAATAATTTAAAAAATTAAAATTGTCTCTATAAGAAAAATTTATAAGCAGAAATGGTTTCGTTTTTCACAGCATCTTGGGTGTGATTCAACTATAAAATACTAACTTATTTTTGATACCTACCATTAAAATGAATTTGACAGGCTGGCCACCAGCCACATTAATTTAAGTGTTACGGGGATATTGGCACCACCACCGCATCTTGAAACGAACCACATTTATGAATGGCCTACATATATAACTGATACCTATGCCCCAGCAGAGAAACAATTACGCAGCGGGTGCAGTGCGAACAATAAATAATTGTGGCAAAGCAAGTAAAGTGTGTAAGAGCAGTGCAGTGGTGGCCCAGCAGGGTAACGGCCCCGATTCACGGGTAGGTCGTGGGTTCGAACCAGGCAGGCTCTTTACTTTGTGTTTAGTAAATTATTTCATCACCTCTTTCGCTCTCAAAACGTCATTTTGACATCTACCAACCCGCCTGGGCTCGCGTGGAAGATTACAGCCTACTCCCTCTCGAAGAGAGGAGGCCTGTGTGCATTGGGAACATTATAGGCTGATTATGCTGTGTTGAGTGCGAGTGGCGTAGCTGGTTTCTTAAAAAAAGGAAGAGGTTTTCGTCGTCGTTTTTAGGGTTCCGTACTAAAATGGTAAACGGAACCCTTATGGTGACACTCAGTCTGTCTGTCTGTCTGTCACAGCTGGATATCTCAAGAACATTGACATATATATTACTAGCGTACTCAAGAACTACTAATGCTATCAAATTTTGAATAGTTTTAGATGACGTTTCCCAACTATTTTGCAAATAAGAAAGAAATATAACTATACCTATTATGTATATTTTTTGCAACAGGGGCTTAAAGGGGGTCTGAAAAATTCGAAGTAGGGGCTACTAGGGCATGTGGGGTATCTTAAGAAAGAGCGCAGTTTGCACATTCTCAAACAAGTTTTCTTTTTTTTTAGGCCGCATAGTTTCTTATCTCCGAAGTTTGCAAAGAGGAAAATCTGAAATTATTCTATGTGATAGACGTTCATGTAAAGATTACAGGAAAAATAAAACGAAGTCTCTAAATAGCACACTTTTTCAGAAATCATCAACAAAAGTTATATTAGTTCCACTATCGGTCAAGCGATGGCGCTGACATAAAACTGCAATATTCTACACCGCAGCGGCGCGCGGCGAGGCCTATAACGACGCGCCGATGAAACTTTAAAAACATAATTATGATGGTACGGAACCCTCGGTGCGCGAGTCCGACTCGCTCTTGCCCGTTTTTTTTTTCTATATTTATACACCGATTTCTCCGTGATTACTGGGGTACTGATTTCTCCGTGATTACTGGGGTACTGATTTCTCCGTGATTACTGGGGTACTGATTTCTCCGTGATTACTGGGGTACTGATTTTAGTAGGCAAAGCGCGCCATGTGTCCCATACAAATTGTATTAACTTTGCTTGGATACTTTTTGAGTTACTCGTAGCTTTAATAATAGGTAGATACGTACCTAAAGTATACTTATACTTTGTGTTTGTGGATGATGTTATTATTATACGTTCCTGTAGCTATCGTTTATTAGCAGGCAGTGGTATACGAATTTGTGTGGGGTGGTAGTTGGTACCACAACTAAAAAATAAAAACAAAACAACATAAAAAGCACAAAGTGTTCTCGTTGGTTAAACTGTGAGACAGACCCTCAGACATTTTATTACTCAAATTTTGCATACAAATTGTAGGGGACACCCCCATACATTTGGTACAGTCGTTTACCAGACGAATATATGTAGGTATGGTATAGTTATGTGTTAGTTGACTGGCAGTCTGGCAATCGTCTAGCATAAAATGTAGACAACGGTTTGTCAGTAAGATTTTATAAATCTAAAGATTATAATTATGTATTTATGGTACATAAGTATGTTTAAACACCGATAAAATAAAAGTAGGTAACTCAAATGAATTTAATGTCTGATTGGTTGTTTTATTTAATTTTCCATTATTATTAGATAAAATTACTACCCATAGGTTTAAAACGTGTAAACTAAGAAATAAGCGTTTTAGGATAAGTATAAATTAATGTCAAAATATTGTACGTTATTATTATTTAAGAATACATGAATATACAATAAAGTATATTTAAATAAATACATAATTTTATTGGTTTTTTAATTTAATTCTAATACGTGTCTAGTTAATACATCAAATATAAGTACCAAGTATTCATCATTGGTGACCTTGCCCTACCCACTGTTGAGTCTTTTTGTGTATTTTTTTTTCGTCATTCAGCACCCTGATTGCGTATACGCACTATTACCTACTCTCAATTTGAATAATTTTGAAGCATTTTATAATCCATTGCTCCATATGTTCCAAAAATGTGTCTGCTCAACAACGCAAATAACGCAATGAATGTTCTTGAACTGTCAAAATGAAACCCATTGCTACTGATCGTGTGTTACGCAATTACCCTGCTGGTCTGTGCGGGTCTCATCCAGGTATTCCCCGCGATCTTCTGTAGGTCGTTCACCCACCTGGCTATCGGTCTGCCATAGCTCCTATCGTTTTTCGGCAACTATTCTGTTAGGGCTCTTCTATACCTGCCGTCATCACGTCTAACCAAGTATTCTGCCCATCTCCATAACAGAGCCGCCGCCCGCCCTTAGTCCTACATCAAATCTCTGAGTTAACTTGATCTTTCAGTGATAGGCCTAAAATGGCACGTTCCATTGCCCTTTGTACCTACAACTTGGACTTTCTCTTTAGTGACCCCAAACACGATACCCCTGCTGTATGTTATGGGAGTAATTGGATATTCTGCAAACTCCAAATGATGCTGCAGCAGCAGTTCAAGGTTACTATGTTCTTTTAATATCATTTAAAGAACGAAATGACTTAACTCAATCCGACCTGTGGAAGATGCTCACATCAATTCATCAACTAGAAAAGAGCTGATAATCTTGAAACGGCTGAACCGATTTTCTTGAATCATAGCTAAAAACACTCTCGATCAAGTCTCCTATCAAATAAAAAAAATCATCAAAATCGGTTCAGCCGTTTGCGAGCTACGATGGCACAGACAAACACACAGATACACACGTTAAACTTATAACACCCCTCTGTTTATGTCGAGAGTTAAAAGCAAATGCATGCTAATAGACACACTGACACGCACGCACATGCCAGGCAATGAGGTAAACCCTTAGGTAGCTCGTGATGTATCGCAGTGAGGTATCCTTCGGCATGTGCGTGCGTGTCTATTAACATGCATTTGTTTTACATGGAGGTGACATCGAGGTAGCGAGCTAAACCGCGATCTCGAAGTATCGCAGTGAGGCATCTTCGGCTTGTAATTACCCTTCGTTCTTTTGGAAGTTTCACCAGAATAGTTATTCTCAACCATCCCGATAGGCTATAGTATTATCGAACATGACACATTCGCTAACCTGATTTGCCTTGCCCCCGACGACAGCAAACAGCAGTCGGAAGAATAGTGGTCGTTTATTTTAATTAAACTGAAAAAAAAAATCGGGGTTTGGACTTGTGAACAACGTTCAGAGGACTCCTACGATAACATTGATTGATGTTCGATACGGTACGGAAGCGTATCGAGTGGTTGTGAATAGCTATGCTGCAGTGCGATTCTGTAACCATCTCACCGTGAAAACTTAGGTGAAGTGAGCGTGAAGTGAGCTGTCAATAGTGTCAATTCCTAGCAAAAACAAACTCACTTCACCTCAGTTTTCACGGTGAGATGGTTACAGAATCGACCGGCTGTACCTACCACATTCGAGTTTCTCTCATAAAAGTTAGAGATTCAGATAGCACAACACAGTCTCGACGAAAGATTAGGATTGCAATTTATTGTCGGTGAGCTTTCTCCCAGATTTCTTCTTTTAACATCTTTGGAAAATAGATGGATCCCCGAATTTCTGCACTGAACAGTTGTGCAACGGATATTTTTAAGCATAGATAAAAGAAGTCGCTAGTTTAAAAAAAAATGTATGGATAGTGACCACGGAATAGAAAAAAACAAGATAGTGACAGCTAGTTGTCAAATTCTTAGACTGGTGATAGTGGCGCCATCTGAAGTGAGAATTGCAAATGGCAGTTTTTGTGGCTTGCGTCTACTGTCGGCGCTCATCTACATAGACATCACAGAGTACTTTTTGATAAGACATACTAGACATACATAGACATAATATATATGTCAATGGACATACATGACATGTTTGTCCTAATGAACGACAACAAGCTATTGAAAATACTTGGCTTCTATTAATAATAAACTAATGTGCAGTACATAATATTTTTTAAGCTCAGACTTAAAATAATAATAATAATTTATGTTCATGTGTCTATAGAAGAGGGAAAATAATCATAGGGCATCAAAGAATTCCGCTTCGCTCCGCGTCAACAGGAAAAGTGCGCAAAAGCAAAGCCACGCTACTACAACATTTGCAGTATTATTTGTTTTACTAAAGTTTAATTGTAGTTTTCATTATTTCGCTCCACTTGAATGGGTTTTTGCCAAAATATACTGGGGACGTAGACACGGCATGATTTTAGACAATCACTATGTTATCTGTGGTTCTTAAATTTCTGCGTGAAATCGAACCATTATTTTGTTTGAGAAAATGTAGTACAATGGGATGTCATTCGTGGTTTATTTTCGTCATTTGTGAAGTGTATTAATTTCTTTATTGTTGGGGACTTACAAAATTCATTGTATCCTTGAACTTATTTTATTAATTTCGTTAAAGAAACGATTTCAAAGAAAAAAAATATACTAGCTGTTAGAAAATTGCAATAAAAAATAATTTGCATGAATTTTCAAAGTTGATTGTGTTGATAAGTTATTTTTCACGTTTCTGGGACAAAGTCAAGAATGTCTAGATAGTAAATGGCCTCTGCGTATTGTGTTTATACGTAGAAACGTGCAGTTGTATTGATATTCTCGAATTTAATATGGCACATTTTGGAAAACGCGATGTTACCTACAGCGCACTGGACAACGAATTAACTCCGCCACTGGCGGCACTGGCGGTGACCACGAATGCAGTTCCAACTTTTATTACCCTGGACCACGAGCACGAGGACGCCAACAATGTTATCATCCATAAAGTGCCCAAAAATAAAGGTAAGCAAGCAAAATACATGGTTTTCCCTTTGTGAGTCTTTGTTCATTGGCTCATGCTCAATATTATGATACTGAAGTTTTGGGTCTAACTACTAAAGGCGTGTTGTTTGTGTATGCAAGGCCATTTAAAATAATTGCTGTATCATCAACTTTAGTGCCTGTTATGTACTTATGAATATCCTCAATAAGTTTAGTCTCAAATTTAAAATGGAAACTGGTGTAAAATATGTTATTTTCTTCTTGCAGGAGGATGGACTCATATAGAGGATCTAGACTCATTTTTTACAAGAATGTATAGATACTATGTTCGTGGTGGATTTTACCCAATGATAATGTCTGACTTATTTTATTTGTTGCAATTTATTTTCATAGTGTGGTTTTCCACATTTTTGGTGTATTGTGTAGATTATACTAGATTATTTAGGAATGGTCCAAATGCCAACAGAAGTGAAAAACTTAGCTTAAATGAAGTTATATTGTCTCCTGCAGTCTGTGTGGAGAGCGTTGCCTGGAAATGGTGAGTAGCAAAATATTTACTGTCATGTAAAGTAGGCCATGTTTGCAACTGTGTACCAGTTTGATTATACCTGCAAGGTCTAGCCTGCTAGGATGCAGAATGTATGGAACCTGACAAAAATCTTAAATCGGGTTTTTATTTGCATACCATACATACCATAGCATTGCGAACTGAGATTAATGTTCAACCATAATGTGCACCACAAATGCTAGGGTGTCAGTTAAGCACCTGTGTAGTTATTACACAAGTGCTTAAAATAATATGAAACATGTTAATAAAATATTTGTGATTAGTTGCATAAGCCAATCACAACACAACAGTCATAAGTTGTCCAAAAATTCATACGATCTTTTTGTAGCATCTTTATTTGTTTAATGCATAGTCTCTAAAAAAAAAAACAATATAATATATTGTTTTTTTTTTAGAGACTATGCTGCATATTCTAAGTCCCAATCTTATTACAGCTAGGCCTTTATTACTCAGCCAACTGCCAGCTTCATTGCTTAAGGCATTTTCATTAAAAATCTTTTATTATTTATCTAAAAAAAATACTTCACTAGTCAAAATACTGTATTCTATTGCGAATGCATCACATGTATAGCCTATGCAAATGTCAATGGTGTCAAACTCATGTTTTTAAAATATTTTTTTCTTTGTAAAATATTTGTACATCAAACAAACTTTTTTTAGGTGGTGTCTCATCACATTGTGCGCAATCATTTGGTTGATGAGGCTAGTGATATCAATATACCATTTATATTATGCCTATGACACCAAATTATTTTATAATAATGCATTAAAAATCAAAGAGGTAAGCAAATAAAACATATTCTTATATTTCTTGTGGTTTAGGTAACAAAATAAAACAAATACTTTCTGAAATATGTAATTTAATTCTTTAATTGGCTACCCATGTGTTTCAGAGTGATTTAGTTTGGATTAACTGGTCGACTATACAGGATAGAGTGAGAGAAGCACAGCCAGAACACCACATGTGCGTCCATAAGCAAGAGATTAATGAATTAGATATATACCATCGAATACTCAGGTATTTTTATTAAAGTTTTATTATTACTACAAAAAATTTATGAAATAGAAAACAACACAAAGCTTGTATTAATGGAGTAATAGATGTTAAGGACGAAGTACAAAGGGGCAGGCTAATAACCCATAGAGACAATAGAAGTTTTATTGTTATTATGTCGAGGGGAGTTTAGTGTCCTGCAAAGTGTTAACTTCATAAAATTGAAGTAACAGGCAACTGATGTGAACTATTTTTTTTCATTACAGATTTACAAACTATATGGTGGCAATGGTCAATAAAAACTTACTGCCTCTGCAAATACACGTGCCTTGTATTGGTGATTTCCACTATTTATCGCGGGGTTTGAAATGGAACATAGAATTTTTGTTATTTTGTAAGTATCTACTTTCTTATCTTAATGTTCATGGTTTTGTGTTATATCTAGTCTATACGAGAACTGTCTAGCGTCTCTTTTGAATATATTTGCTATACATTTTCATGAAAGTATTTTATTCATGTTGAATAACAGTCCCCATAACTTAAAAAGCAAAGCAAATGCTTTTCCTTATTTTTCTGTGGTGAAAAAACAGAGCTTTTTTGCATCATATTAATTTGTATGTATTATTGTTTTCTAATTGTATGCAAGACCATTAATTGCATCCCAACCAACTTTGGGATACAATGAGATTCATAGTATGTTAGCATTTTGTTAAGGTTCTCCATGTGGTATTAGTATTTATAATTATTAATAGTGAAAAATGGCTGTGTTTCGTCAACAGACAGTCCTTGGAGTCCTTGGGAGAATTGCTGGCAGCTTCGTGCATGTTACAAGGATCATTCAAAACGAATGTTGCTCGCTCGTCAGCTTGAGAGACAAATACTATGGCTGGCCGTTGTGAACTTACTGCTCTCGCCACTTATACAGGCGTGGCAGATACTTTACTTCTTCTTCAACTATGCCGAGGTAAGTTTCCTAATGATACGTTCTTGTTCCTCGTTTTCTGTAAAGCTGCTTAAACTTTTGGTGCAAAAGCGATGATATATTTATGTATTCGTTCAGTTAATCAAAGCCAGGTTGGCTTTGATTTATGTATTGCGATCTCTTCTATTCTGCCAAGGTGCTATCTGTACGAGCTACCAGCTCTGTCTACATTTGCGAAATTCAATCTGACCATGTCAGAAACAGACCAGAAAAAAAATCTAACGTTAAATTCCGAGACCTTTGTTGACGCACCTTAAGGAAATCATAGACACATTTACAAACAATAGGGATGATGACAATTTCTTATGTATTTTGAAAACTTTTAAAAATAAAAACAATATTTTAAAAAAATTAATAGATGTGAAAGACACAATTATTAGACTAGATATATAGGCATCAATTAGTTCAACCAGGTTTCAGACATCATGAGAGTATGTTATGCTGTCACTCAAATGTGTCTCTAGTGGTGGCGCGGGCGTGTGTGTTGGATCATAAAGCTCCTTTTAAAATGGTGCTGACCCACACCACACGTCATGTTTGTGCACCTCACGGCTAGGTAACTTCTTACTATCACCATACATTTTTCATTGCGCATGACAAAGACAGCAAATGTAAAACCCTTCTAAAGACAAACCCCCTTTACAATAAAGGCGGATTAAAGTAGACAACCAGCATAAGCATCAGATTATCCATACATTTTCGAGGTGTAAGTGAGGCATTATTAATAAGGGTACTATATAGAGTTTATCTCGAGACCTATGCAACGTAGGGAATTGAATTTTGACATGATGTTATATGCCTATCAAACCCCTTTTTTATAGATTTACTTGAGTGGTCAGTGCGATCATAAGAAAACAAACTTTAAATTAACATACCGAGTTAGGTATCATTTAATGAGCACAAGAGTGAACGTTATAAATTAATACCTTAAAAATCAAAATATATATTTTTAATGGTTGGTTTAGGCGCCATATAGATATAGCTCAAAACTTTGCAAAAAATACCTTTCTGCCCTCTCAAATTCAAAATCAAAAATTTTATCTAGGAGATATCCTAGATAAAATTTTTGATTTTAAGAGTCAAGTATTAGATTTTGATCGGCATTTTACTGGGAAATTATAGCCGTATGCGCCACTATATTAAATGCTGATTTTTTTTTAACCAACAATAGTTGTAGTTACATAAGAAGGCCTTTTGACCTATAGTATTTATCAAATAAAATTGGTTAACGAACTGATTTTTTTTATCATACAGTATACAGACAATATAATTATTTTACCTTGAGACATGTAATTTTTGATGTATAGTTTAGAAGCTAGCGCAGGTTATTAATTATGTACGGTACAGTTATTACGTGATTAATTGTGTCTCGAGTCGTGGAGTGGAGTCCGGCGTATCGGCAAGCGCAGTGTACTCCGTAATAACTCAACTCAGCCTAGAGTTGAGTTATTACTGCAGGCCAACGACCGTTCCACAGATTGTTACATTTTAATTTTGTGAGGTCAAATCAGTCTTGACCGGTTTTATTTTTCGACTATCACATGCAGATCCCTAAGGAAAAGAAATACGAACGCGCGACCCGGAGATCTAATATAGAGATTTTACAATCATGGAAGTTGTTGCCTATTTTAAATAACTATGTTTACAAAATTATAGTTTCATAACACACGAAAAAGCTTTTCAATACTTGAGTAACAAATGACTGTCTGTGGCGGTTACCTGTTTTTACTATGTCTTCTTTAAATTATATTATTATTTGTTAGAACTTTTTAATAATAGTATCCTTGGCATTTTCAGTCAGAGTAAAATGTATATAAAAACGAGCGCTTCCATCCTAATACCTTTGACCGTTTGTATAATACGTTTATGTGACATTCCAGTTAATAAAGCGTTCGCCCGCGTCACTTGGTTTGCGAACATGGTCGCTGTACGCCCGCATCACTCTTCGTCATTTCAACGAATTGGAACATGAACTTCGAGACAGACTCAACCGAGCTCACAAACCGGCTACCAAATATCTCGGAAGCTTCTCGTCACCTATCACAACAGTAATTGCAAAGTAAGGTATTTTCTGATTAAATATCCAAACTAATGATGACGGCGATTAAAACAGGACCTGAAAATTATTATACATAAGACACGCGATTCACAAACGCGTGGTTGTGGTTTCGATCACAAGCAGGTACCTACTTTACGTTGTGTAAATTATTTCATCAACACTGCTGTCAAAACGGCGAAGGAAAACGTGAGGAAGTCTTCATGTCCTAGTACCAAAAGTACAAAGACATGTGACATCTCCAACCCGCACTAGGTCCGCGCGGTGAATTATGCCTCGCTCCTATCTCACAGAGTGGTTGCCCATGTCCCAGCAGTGGGCACATGCCTATGCTGATTATGTTATACAAGACCTGACAATGAGTTAAGACCCCCTTCCCTCTCATATAGAACAGGGTTCAGTGATTCAGTCCCAATATTGGGAATAGGTACTATAGACTGGATTAAGAATAACAAAGTTGCTGAACTGTCAACTTTTTAACTCTGTCAAACACGTGTTGTGTATTTTTCACAATAAACAAAACAAAAGGACCTATCTATACTGTTTATCATCATGCGTAGTTCGTGTGATTCATTCATTGACTCACATGCAAATCTCTTCTATCGTCATAGAGGATAAACAATATTCAGAAGTGTTATCTTAAAATAACAAATAGTTGCAAATCATATTTAGATTATTACAGTGAATATAGCAATAGCAATTAGACTACAGCTAAGATGGCGCGTAGGGCTTCGATCAATAATAGTACTAGATGAATGATTAGGAACAAAAATAAGTCGCTAAAGTGGCCACGTTTGCACACAGATAAACATTTATACTTCTTACTACGAACTATAGAAAAAAGTTTAATAATATTAACAACTTCAGACTATTATAAACCTTAACACTCTAACATAAAGTTTAATTACGATTGCAAATGATTCATATTTAAGTCCTTCTGTCATCGAAGCAATAAATTTAAAATGTCACTTGAAAATAAAAAGTCATTTTTATAATAAGTACAAAAATATTTATTCTAAAATGAAACTTAACGACTAAGCAATACGGTTAAAAACATTTTGTTGACAATTTCGTACTTACTCGAATTTGGAATTAGACGTAGTTCTTGGAATCACATTTCAATGCTTCAATGTTTGTTAGAATAGTTGGCGCGTTGTCGCAAACATTGGCCAACAATCATAATATTTGCTAATTGATTTATATTTACTATTTAACTGTGTTACTATTTTATGAAAAACATTTAATGATAAAGACTTACCGAAAAAAGATATTCCTTCCAAAATCTTGGTGTTACGGTGGTTATTTACACAACTTTTGAACGCGCACTGAGCCATTTTGACGTTTTAACATTGGCTATGATTGGACCATACTAATTTGAAATAATAGCACAAAAGTATTCGTGCTCGTATTTTTCGGGCCGTTTTTGAAGCGCTTATCGGGCATCTAGTACTATTATTGATCGAAGGCGTAGGGCAAATTATTACGAACCTCTCTATGCAGCTGACCATACAAAATAAAATTGTCAGGACTTTAAATTAGACTATACATTAACTAGTTAAGGCTTACAGGACCTAAACACAAAAAACCGGGCAAGAGCGAGTCGGACTCGCGCACCGAGGGTTCCGTACCTTCATAAATGTTTTTAAATTTTCACCGGCGAGCTACGTACTAGATCTCGTTCAAACCAATTTTCGGTGGAAGTTTACATGGTAAACCTTAACTGCATAAGTATCTGAATTACTAAACAAGATTATAACATTATGTTATACTAGCAGCGCCCCGCGGTTTTACCCGCGTAAGTTTCGATCCCGTGGGAATATCGGGATAAAAACTATCCTATGTCCTTTCCCGGCACTCAAACTATCTCTATAACAAATTTCATCTAAATGGATCTTGTTGTCTGAATATTAAATAAATAATAATAATAAATTTGTTCAACGGTTTACGCGTGATTGAGTAACAACAAACATCCAAACATCTTCACAAACTTCCACATGTATTATATAAATAAATAAATTTATAATATTAGTAGGATTAATCGTGAAATGACAGTAATCATAACTACTCCAAAGTATTTATCTAGCAAAAGATATTGCGTAAACAATGCGTGCTATTTTTACAACGCAATGTTTACTTTTGACAAAAATAAAACTCGTGCTATTTGGCACTTATTCCGTTACTGATTTGTAACAATGATGACGACGAACTTTTAGCCTATTGCGCATCTAGCTTTGTCTCTAACGATCGGTGACGTTGTGGCGTGTGCATTGTGTTTGTCCCATGTGTATAGCCGTCTATTTCTATTATATCTTGTTGCTGGGTCTCCTAATTACACAGCTGCAATTAGCATTAAAATGTTTAATTTAAGTAACAAGTAGGAGATACGTCAATATCCACAATTTCTTGAAATAGTCACAATTAGCGCCTATCTAGATGTATCGAGATTTACGGTCTTTAAAAGAGAATGATCACTAAAGTATGGGAATTGACTCATCTCATACTAACAATAATATCCGGGTAGACTGGAAGCCGACCCGACCCCAACATACAACGTAGTTGGCAAAAAGCGAGGCAGATAATGATGAAGAAAGATTATTTGCTATTTATATTATTAACTCTTTAACCCTATTGAATGACTATTCGGAATATCAATCAATAGGGTTTTATGAACTTAGAGGGTTGTAGTACCTATTGGTGATTTTTATTATTATGATTCTGTAAATACGATCTGTGTTACGGTCGCGAATCATATTTAGTTCAACACACAACCTGACACTTCGCTGCAAAAAACGGAAAAAACGTAAGACAATTTGAATGTTGAATTTCGCGGGCTACCCTGGCGTTTCCCAATTATGGGCGATGCCGTAAGGTATCACATAAAAATCTAAATTTCCTTATTTTTTTTGCAAATTGTAACGATTTTTTGAGGGGCTTAGACCATTTGTTTAAAAAAAAATATTTTGTTATTTTTCGCGTGTTCTAGGAACGTGGTATTTATATCTGCGAGTGTATTGGGCGTGCTCGTCGTGTTGTCGGTGTACGACGAAGATGTACTCACAGTGGAACATGTACTCAGCATCATCACCATACTGGGCTGTGTTCTGGCTGGGGCCAGGTTGGTATACCTTATAATGTTCTATTGGCATATTGGATGTTATTCCCCATCTATGTTGTAGCTCTGACCCTCTTATACTAGTGTGTATCTTCTACGGTCGGTACAGCTACTTCAATGTTAGATACTTTTATACTACCGGAGCGTATCACTTTGTGCCCTTTTCGCAGTACGTAGTCGGTTTTCATCTCGAAGACAAATGCCGAACTCGGTACGCGATCGTTTACATAATTATGACGTACAGACGCGACTTGACTGATCGCGCGATTACATCATATTCATATAAACTCCCGCGGCAATCGCATTCAGTTAGGACATGGCCTTAGGCTTGAAGTAGTGTTGGTTATTGGATAATTGGGTGCATTCCTTGAAATGGTTG
This sequence comes from Oligia latruncula, assembly GCA_948474745.1. Classification (NCBI taxonomy): domain Eukaryota; kingdom Metazoa; phylum Arthropoda; class Insecta; order Lepidoptera; family Noctuidae; genus Oligia; species Oligia latruncula. The sequence goes on along the minus strand of OX419683.1, from coordinate 8,060,030 downwards.
ATACTAGAGCTACAGATTCTCCTCATAGCTACAGTATTAGAAATAAAGTTTTATGCATATTTTTTATAACAATATTAATATTAACTGATTTAAGTAGGTTACTTGTTTTGGGTCTATTTAATGGTTTCTGTTTACGTAAAAACAGCGTAATGAAATAACTCATGTTTTAAGGAGGCAAGGGGTAGGGTGGGGGATAGGTAGGGTATTGAAACTCTTGATTTAAATGGACTTTTTTTTCGCTAACCGTCCACACTAAACTAGGCACGTCTATGTCTTCGAGAGCTTATTGGTACGCGTGATGCCAGAGTCACAATATTTCCAGCCTTACGTCGCGAACAAAGAGGATACACATTAAGAGGATGCGTTGCCTGCACGTTACTGCAATGTGTTGGTTGACTTATTGTTTTTGTACCCTCTATGTTATCATCATCTGCTGCGAGTATTTTTAATTTTTTTGGAAAGTGGAAATGATCTCTGTCCTGTGCTTTTGTATTTCCCTTTTCCCTTTCTGCAATATATTTCTGTTCCGTATTACGCTTCTTTGTCGTAGCCTTATCGTGGCTTATTGTCGATATCCACTTGCTTTAAAAAGTTCTCTACTTTCGATGAGTATGTCTAAATGCAATTTTGCGCCGCATTTTGTTAAGGTACTGTCGCTGAAGTTAAATGATCCCGTTTGTTAACCTGCGAGCCTCTTCCATCTCTGCATTATGCGTATGTATAGTCCACTTAATATTAGTAATTTGAACAGAAATTGTAACTTAACTGGCTGGTGCAAGAACCGGTTTATTGTGTGTCTCTGAAATCCAGATCCTAAGGGGATTGAAGATTTTTATATGCAGCCTGGCATACTTACAGTGTCCACCATTTATTTTTTCAAAATAAATATATCGATAGTTGACATCAATGTTAACAGAAAACATAATAGGACCAAGTCCCGTAAAGCGTCACGTTTCCGACATATTAACGTTCATGCTTGGCCATTTTGAAAAAAGAAACAAAATGTCGTCGAACAGTAAGTATGCCACGGATCTTCAAAGCCCTTTCAAAAACTGTTTTCGATTTTTTTCCCTCGATTTAAAGGCTGTCTTGTGTACGTTCTACATGTCGTCTTTTCGCATTAATGTTGCTTGACTTCGTACAAGTTCACATCACTCATCTATGGCGGAAACGCAATCGTAAAATCGCTATCCCAACGTGCATCCAACGTCTGCGCTAGTCAGGAGCTCTCTAGCTGCCTCTATGTCTTCGGCTACTATATTATTTGTCTGATGAGTGGCCATGTTAGCAAGCAGCATAATTGTATTCCAGTTTTTCGACTTTTCAAACCCTACTGCCATGCGATCCCATTAAATTCTTGGTTTTTCGAAATTTTCTTCGTTTTGTTCGGAGCCGTTCGTTATGTTATTTAATTACCTAGTTCTAATCATAGTATCGACTATATTTTACGTTTTGTAAACAAGTTCCGAAACTAGGTTTGTTTATTGTATCGATTCGTAATGAGGTCAATTTAGTTCTAACAAATCTTTGTTATCGTTGTAGCTCGGGCACGTCTAGCGATTTATTTATAAACGGAATTACTAGAATTCTATATACATATGCATAGAGCACGGAGACGCCTCGGTGGCTGCTGCTAGAGACGGTATTATCAACACTTTCCATACAAAACAAGCGTGTTATTTGATGTCGTTTACTCATAGAAACTTACGGTTCGAGGCAATTCCGCCAATGCCTGTGACAGCCGGAACTTGCTATCGGCGCTGCTTGCACGAATATTATTAGTTAAGCAGTCTTTGGTCGCTGCCGGTGTAGCGATTTCGTGCTCTGTGTACATACCTATGGGGCTGCCTCCACGAGCGAGAGAATCGCGGCGATAGTCTCGCCGCGCCATCAAATTTCCGCGGCGATGAAATCGCCGTGTGGAGACACGTTCTAAGAGAGTGTATAGAAATACGTGGCACGACGATAATATCGCCGCGATTCTCTCGCTCGTGGAGGCAGCCCCTATGTGTAATATTATTCTATTTAACATGTTACATTAACATGATGATCTGTCATTAGCGAACTCTGTTCCCTTTTCCCATTCTCATCTTGAGTATCAATATCCTCGCTTCATCTCAGAATGGTAATGAAAGAATGTCATGAAGGGTATACTCTCCACGATTGATGTTCATATCATCAGTAAGTTTGTGTCATGTAAAGTGGCCATATTTCTTCATCACATCTGTAAAGCAATGTTGAGAATGCGTTTCCTCTTATTTATACACTAGGTCTTTTTAAAATTATTTATACATCCAAAAAGCAAGAATTCAATATCAATATCTTTCAATATCTTTGTTCGTCTTTCTCGAGGTCCAATCAACCGATTCCATCAATTTTATTGTGTGATCATGCTACAAAACAATCATAATTTCATACAATCATAATTTCATCATAATTTCTAGATCATAATGATAGGGTGAATTCATATCTGGCAGCAATGATTCGTGGTTATTCTGTTAACGTGTGCGCAAGAAAAAGAGATATATTCACGCGTGCGCATTATCATACAAATAATAGTTTTAAATGCGAATCGTTGCTGATAGATGTTATTTCACCCTTAGGTCTCTTGTACGCACATGTTTTTTCGCAGTCACTTCGCGGTTGGATACTATGAGTACGGTGAAAGCGCACCGCGCCGTTTTAACGCCATGTCTGTGTTCTAGCTTCCATAGTGATCCATACCACACTGACAAATCTACGCAAGACTAATAAACTATCGATTTTTACGGCGAAGACACGTCTGTGAATAAGAGGCCTTAATGATTTTCCCACTAAAATATTTTTCGATTTCAGGGCTCTTATAGGAGAGGAAGAACGTTTAGGCGGGGGTTGTACGGGGCCCGCTCGAGGCGAGGAGTTGTTCGTGCAAGTGCTGGGTCACGTGCATTACCTACCCGCCGCCTGGAGGGGCCGTGCGCACACCAAGGACGTGGCCGCGCACTTCCAGCAACTCTTCCAGTTTAGAGCCGTATGTATTTATCTGTGCACTATATGCATGTTATGTTTTATATTCAGATTCGTGTCCATCCATCTGCCTAGCCTTTTCCCAACTATGTTGGGGTCGGCTTCCAGTCTAACCGGATGCAGCTGAATACCAGTATTTTACATGGAGCGACTGCCTATCTGACCTCCACAACCCAGTTACTGGGTAATACGATACCCCTTGGTAAGACTGGTTGTCAGACTTTCGGGCTTCTGACTACCCATAACGACTGTCAAAGATCCACGAATGACAGCCGGGACCAACGGCTTAACGTGCTTTCCGAGGCACGGAGGGGTCACGGTATGTAAAGATGGTCACCCATCCACAGACCAACCGGGGCAAGCGTAGCTTAATCTGATCGATTGACCTGTGCGGCTGTTATTATTTAGCCACGGGCCCCTTATATTCAGATTCGTGTAAGCTCATGAAAATCCGTACCGTGTGTGGCCGTCACGGCTTCAAGATCGAAGCGCTGACGACAGCAGCAGCGACCACTGACCCTGAATCGAAACAACACATAGCACAATATGTGTGATAGCGTGTGTTATATTTATGTACGGATAAACACGAACACGAAAAATTTGGAAAGTATTTCACGAAAGTAATTTTATAATAAATCTCTCTTGCATGAACAATTTTGTAATAAATCCTTATGATGATCAGGTGTACATCATTTTCGAGCTGCTAAGTCCGCTGCTGTGTCCACTGGTCCTGTTCTCACTTCGCTCACGAGCGCTCGACATCGTGGACTTCTACCGCAACTTCACCGTCAGCGTGTTGGGAATTGGCGACGTTTGCTCGTTTGCGCAGGTATGCTACACTTTAAGAGCGTTTACGCCGTACGGCATTTCATACAAACTTTCAAGCCAAGAAATTTCTTATTTAAAAAAAAGATAACTGGAAATCTCTGTTTCTATGGAAAATTTAAAATCGGTCTAATTTGACTGCAACACTATTTTTCGAAAATGTACTTAAATAACTTTTTATACCTTTGTATCCTGCTTATGCGTATGAAGTTTCATTAAAATCGGTTCATTCATTTCGAAAAACAAAGGCTTGAAAGTTTGTATGAAATGCCGTACGGCGTAAACACTTTTAACTATGTAATCAATCGTGAAATTGCGGGAAAAATCTGCTGCTCCATGCATTTGTGTAGTGATATGGCCATCTTATAAATGAGGTAAAAGGGTTTGGTATCCCCTCTTGGGTTACCATACACACTTATAGCAAGTCAATGTTAGACAAAATGAACTTGTGCCCAACGATATTGTACTATGCGCGGTGCAACTGTTAATAGGCTATTTGACTGGTTTCTGATAAACATCTCAGATTATTTAATGGTGTCTAACGAGCCCACAAAAACCTATTACTTCAAATTGCATAATGTATTTCTTTTAGAAAATAGTAAATAAAAATGTACTGTTTAAATAAGCCGCCAAAACGCTATCTTTAACAATATGGCGTCGTGACGTCACAATACACGTAAACAACCGTTGAAACGGTCGAGATACTAGACAAAAGTCATCTGTTCTGTCAACGATAGACAGAAATTTACTATATCATGACGTCATCATAAGTTCAGCCAATCCAGACCGTTTTCGATTATGTGGCGCCAGATTTAAAAAGATGAAGTTTTTTCGGGATTTTTTTAATAAATAACACATTGTTTTGTAGTAAAATTAATGCAAATCGATTTTAAAAGCGATAATCTATACGAGTGTCAATAATTATGACGTTATTTTTTACATTGTCAAATAGCCTATTGGTTTGAATGTTAGTTTAGGAAACTGGCCGAAACCGTATCTCCGGTCGTTCTCCAATTAATGAGGATGCGCTAAGGTAGCCCGCAAAATTAGAATTCGCCTCAAATATTATGATTTCATAAAATAGTAATTCAATACGGTAATTTAAACTTAGAGAGTTGTATTGATGTATTTAACGGTCATAATTCTGTAAATACATATTTGCTAAGGTCGCGATCATGTTTTAATCAACATATTTAACCTGGTACTGACCTGCAAATTGGAAAAACCCTAAGCAAATTTGTTTTTCGCGAGATACCCTTGCGCTATCGCTAAAGCTACATATATTAAAAGTAGATAACACCCGGTGATTTCAGCTGGATATCCGTCGACATGGTCACCCTGATTGGCATACACCCGGAAAATTGAAAGGTATGTACTACTATTTTATTCCGTAATAAAAGTGTAATAGTCTTTGTTTCTAGAACTTTCCCATGACGAATAGTCATCACCGAACAGTGTATCTTCTAAGTTTCCGCCTGTTTTTGGAATAATGATGCAGAGCATTAAAATAAGTCTGGATGTTTAAATACAGGACATATATAATAATGCCTACATAACTAATTGCAGGAGGAAATGGCAATACTCAATACGACCAGGGCGAGGGCGGTAAGACGGAGCTGTCGTTGGTGGCGTTCTCATGTCGCCACCCCGGCTGGCAGCCCACCGAGCCCTCCCAGCGGCAGTTCCTGCGCTCTCTGCGGCAGAGCATGCACCACGCCGTGCCGGCTAACAACCATCTCGTAAGTATACCATTCGAAGGTTGGCCGCTCATAATGCTTCATGGCTTGAAGTCTTCTGTACAGTAATGGCAAGTCAACGTATGGTGTCAATTTGACACACTACGTCAATTTGGGGTGTTATAACATATAGCCACTTCACACAACTGAATAAGAATGACAGTTGTGATTTGAATATACGGATAATTTAAGTTGGTAAATTGATTTCCCTGACTTGCCACCATTTTGCATTGAAATGAAAATAAAAAGAACAAAACCGTTTTGCATTGAAATGAAAATAAAAAAGAACAAAACCATTTTGCATAGAAATGAAAATAAAAAAGAATAAAAAGTTTTGTGATTGACTGAGACTGAACGACAACGCACAACCTGATAGTGCTTGCGTGTGTGTAAGCTACTTGCGAATGCATTTCTTCGAAATCGGTCTTTTCTCCCGTTAGTAAGTAATTTAAATTACAATTCAGTGGAAATGGATGGTATCGACAGCCGTCCATAGAACAATGAAATGGAGTCTCACATAATTATTCAATATTGTATTCTCTAACTGAACAGACAGCTGTGCTGTTGGGGAGTTTGTTTTGCCACTTCTTCTCCCCAGCGAAAGCACTAGGAAGTGGTTAAGGGCGGGCGTTTTGGGGGACTGTCTTTTGTAATTTTGACGTTCGAAAAGTGCTGATTCTCAGCCTAGTTTGAATAAATGACTTCATTTCAGAACAAAACGATGCTGGGATCATACATTCAACAAAGTCTATTTGGTGCTATCACACCGCTTCCAGCAGTTCTCTCATACTACCCACAGCAGAAGCAACAATACAGATTACCAGTAAGTGTTACTTTATAGTCTATAGTTACGAAATTATGTTTTTGGATAAAGTTGATAATGTGGTAGTGGTTTACGCCAATGCTAAGGGGCTGCCTCCACGAGCGAGAGAATCGCGGCGATATTATCGCCGTGCCACGTTTTTCTATACACTCTCTATGGAACCGTCTCCACACGGCGATATTATCGCCGCGATGCGAGGAGTGGCAACGAGCACGCAAAACGTCATTACATCGTTGCTAGCCCACCGCGACTAGCAACGCGACCGCCGCGCGCTCGGGGCGCTCTCGCGACGGGCGCGCGGCGGGCGCGCTGTCAAACGTAACTGAATTCCTTCTTTCGCAACGTGACGTCAAGGAAACGCGGCGATACCGTTACGAGTCGCCGCGGAATCGCCGCGATTCCGTAACGACTCGCGACGATACGCGGCGGAATTATCGCTCGTTCGTGGAGATTATCCGACGATATAAGGGCGGACTCGTCGCGATTCTCTCGCTCGTGGAGGCAGCCCCTAAGACGAACTTGGGGCGATTTCCTTAATTTGGTGAGTTGATATAAATATTTGTCAGTTTTAAAAGTGTATTCTGCGTGTTCAAATCACGTCGGGGTCACCAGTATAGATGTATGGAGAACAGTGTGTATAGTTCACTCATACTCTATGACAAGATACTTCATAAAATATGCGAAAAACAATAAGTGAGCCTATAAAATTTGAGGGTTGCCCTCGATTTCTCTAAGATCCCATCATCAGATCCTAACTTGGTGACAATGGGACCACCTCAGAACTATCTACTTTCGAACAAAAAAAGAATTTTGAAAATCCGTCGACAATTGGCGGCGTATTCGATGAACAAACATACAAAAAAAAAAAAAAAAAAACATACAAACACGCGAACATAGTACCTCCTCCTTTTTGTAAAGTCGGTAAAAAAGGGAGGATCCTCCGACCAGACGGGTGTTGTGTTCTAATTTGGTAGATTAATGAACAGTGCTACGTTGTGCGAGAGAGATGCATACAGTTTGTTTCTATTTACAACTACAACACAGTCAATTACAAGAATTGTCGTGTCGTGCTCTGATGCACGTCCAATGTTACGTGTCCAATATAGCTTTAATTTTACGCAATTATTTCTTAAAATAATTAGTTAATTTAAAATTATTTACAAAATTCATTTGGGTTTTGATATTTTTAGCCCATCATCATAACCATTCTACACAACAAAATTCATAAAGTGTTTTTCTTACTGCCAAGTAGCCTATTCCTGTGATGAACGATTAGCTTCGCAGTTTCAATTCGTTTTTGAATGGCACGATATTTTAATAGTCCCTTGTTTCAAAGGACATGGACGAAACAAGCGACGAGGAGGATGCCCCGCCGGCTGGCCCGGCCCACTCGGTGCCCGCAAGCAGTGCCTCCAGTGCCCCCATGGGCCTCGCTGGGATTAGTTCAGTGCTGGGTGCCAGCGCTCTCAGCGGAGACACGCCGCGCCAGCCCGGAGACGACAACCAGGACATGTCTGTTAGCACGCTGCATCTCTATGACCTTCATCTGACACAGGTATGCTATCACGGGAGTTACCATTACACTCTTAGGCTCACTTGCACCTTGCACCACAATCCCTAAATACGTACTTATAGCGTGTTAAAAATGTCGTTCTGCCTCTATCAACTTGAAACCCTCTTCCTCAAGTCGTATTCCTCATTACTGAGGGTCGTGATCCTCCCTTGTAAACATCTTTTCCCTGACGAAGTTTCGCCATCTCCGTCTATCCATGGCCAAGTGAAGCGCATCATGATATTTTGAACCATTAACAGAAATAAAACGATGTTTTAAATTCATTTACCGCTAAATGCATTCAGTGATTTGTGGTGTAAGTGGACCTTATTGGCCGTAGTACAGTCACGAGCATAAGTATGTATACACTTGGCTTTATTCAAAGGCGATTTTCAACTTTATTTTTTAATGAAATTTTATGTTATTACGAACATATTATTTTCGAACCTATAGGTTTATGTAATGTCGTATTTCAACTTTGCATTCGTTATTTCGTGAAAAAAACGCAATTAAAAGTTGCCAAGTGTTGACATATTAGTGCTCATGACTGTACACCCACATTTCGCCAGTTATGTCTAAGTCTATATAGTAGGGGGACGAACCTATGGGCATCAACCGGGCACAAATCCAGACTCCGAACTGCTACTGAGAAATTCCTGATGAAAAAACCCAATTAAACTTTGTCCGACCTAGGAATCGAACCCAGAACCTCTAGGAGACTATAGTACTGAACCTGTAATTATTTCAGGCGGGTCAGAATCTATCATGCTGTACGAATAAATGCAGCGAGCGACAGCGCGGCGGGCGATGGGGCAGCACCGAGGGGGAGGACACGCCACTCCTTCACCGACCATAACACCGGTGTCTGCTGTCCCCGCGTGGCAACAAGTACCCCGTCTGGGTATAGCACATGCTTAGACAGTGACGTAACAAACAATACTTCTCTTCTTTGTGTATATGCCAGTGTTTGGTTCGTCTTATACTTAAGTTCCTTGTACATATCTAAGGTTAAAATGTTTCGATTCATTTCAGAATCTTTTTTTTAAATTTAGATTTGCTTTCGAAATTCGACTTCTTAACGGATTTTTTATCGTAAATGCTGCCATGTTGGCAATTGGCAATGTAAATTGTTTGTTTCTTACGATTTTCTCTAACCGCGTGTCATACTCAGACCTTACTCAATTCGTTGACAATTGTCTGAAAACACTTTGTTTTAATTTTAAGTAAAGTGGTCTACAATCTATGTGATAGCTAGTACTCCCTACGCAATAAAAGCCATATAGCCCTTTTAAACCATTTCTGTTGTGTTTGGTATATACATGATAAGTCCAAAATTGGTAATTTTTCCGTTTTTATATCACATATCCCTTCAACTGTCGAGAAATCTAGAGATCGGTAACAATAGAAAAAGTAATTGTGTGTCATTAGTGACAGTTGAGCAAATATACTCATTAAAAAAAGTCGTTTAGTCTATTCTTTGTAAGGAGACTTACAAATAATATACCAAACGAATTTTTTTGCTGCTATAAGTACATGTAACAGTTTAATCAACAAAGCAACTATTCCTATTTGTAGCATTATTGAAAGTTTAAAATGCTCATAGTGTAAAATCAGATTTTTGGATTTATCATGTCTTATATACCAGACGCCACAGATTAATAGTTGTCCACTTCACTAAAAATTAGGTGTCGGTGAATTGGGTTGCCACTGACTGGCCATATTGTTAAACAACGTGATTTTATATGAGAACACACTATTTATAGATAATTACTAGGATCTTAGAACGCACATGTTTTGTTTTTATGTCTTTTTATTAGTCTTTGAACATGGATTTATGTACAGTTATTAATATTATAGTACAGAAAGATAGGATCGACCTTGCTAACCTAATGTTAACGACGCGAATGTCCAGTTTTTAATGTTGGCCGATAAAACAGACAAGTTTGTGATTCACCGCATACAAGAGAATACCAAACTCTTGAATGTATCTTGGGCTCAGTTTTTATTACAATTATTGTACTATTGCGTTCGCTGATTGAAGGACTCAGATATTATTCATAATTTAATAATCATTTGGAGATGGGCGCAACAAGTTGTAAATACTCCCGTTTTCAATAAAATGCTGCAGAATTAGCCCGTAATGAAACTTGATGCGTTATCGTTGTAATCCATCGCCCAAGGTCAAGTAAATAATCACTAACAAAGGCACGAACACTACGCGTGCCTAACAATTTACGCTTTAGAAAAAAAATTAAGCATTAATTAAATAAAATTAGTTCTGTATAGGGATTAATAAAAAAACAATATTAGTAATAGGCATTATAATAAAAATACAAAAAAATATTTTTATAATCAAGTCGAAATAACCTAAAAAAAAGCCAGAAACAATTGAGATATTGAATATTCTTCCATTTATAAACCTGTGTCTATGCAATCGTCATTCGAGTAAAATACAAGAAACGGCTGTCCATGGAACAGTTTTAGGGAATTGCCTTGCACTTTATTTGTCAGGAGCTAAGACATTGATGATTTAGAAGTTAAATTAGTACGCGGAAATAAGAAAAGTGTTGACAAGGAAGATTACGCACATTTGAGAGTAACAGTGAATAAACAGTCAACAAAAAAGAATTGTAACCAGCCAGGTTACTACAGCTCCTTATTAAGAGGGCAGCGCCAGGGTAGACAGCGAATTTCAATTTTTTGTCACGTTTTTTGAAATTTGTGGTCAATCATATTTTGTTCGAAATACAACCTGACACTGACCTGCAATTTTAAAAAACTTAAGAACTGGTGCTTTCTCCTCAACCTTTTTGTATGAGCTCAGAGGGGAATTTTCGTAATTTTAAGAAAGTTCATAGTCTGATCTTAGTCTCAATCTGTTAAAAATACGTCTAATTTCCATAAATTTTGTCATTGATTTTCGCTGAGATGATACTGCGTCTTGAATTTGAACGTTTTTAAAGTACGAGAATTGGCGTTCTTAAGTCAAATCTTAGACATCCAAAAAGTTTTTTCGGACGCAATAATAATAAAAAAGTGCAATGAAGTTAGGCTGGTAACTGACTACTTTTGTTGACTGAACAAGCTTACGAGTTCAATAAGCTTAGGTTTTAGATTGACTGCTACTAAATTATATAAATTAGTTGTATATCTTATTAAATAAACAAGTATATGTGTGTGCAATTACAAAAAAAGAGACTTAAACATAAAGAACGTCATATTTTTATAAAAACATACTTTTGTGGATTCTAGTTTTAACGACGGGACACACTTTTGTTAACAAGCCTGTATAAGACAAGCATGTCTTCCGAAATTAAACGGTTATTATTATAAGAGGATTTGTCAAAGCAGTAGTTTGGAACAGTGATAGTAATAAGTAACCTACCAGTGAGATTGTTCCTTCTATTCCCCTTTGAAATAACAAAGGTCAAGCGAAATGAGCCTCAATTTCGTTTAATAAATCATATCATTTTTGTTCTAAAATTGCTTACACTGGCAATTCAAATTCTTAGGTTGAAATAAACGAGTCACTAAGACACCAAGCAATTTACCCCGATGTAAACCTGTACCGATTGTTTCTAAAATACTACCTCACCATATTGAGTAATATTAAGCTACTTAATAAATTAGGCCATATGTTAATTGGCAATACAGAATAATAATGCTCCAACAGTTGAAACATTTTTTATGAAACTGTTAGCGCAAATTCAATTGCTATTTCTTAAGTTTGAAGACTAGTTTGAAGGTTTGTGTCAATTCTTCCTTGATGTGTTTTTCATGAACTACACACATGGCAATAATGAAACTTATTCCTAGAAATAGTATTTTTTATTAAAACTTCTAATATGTATAAGTTATATAGAGCACTGTGTCCGATTCCTGCCAGTCGGCTTAACCGGTTGAATGCCGTAATTACAGAAACAACTAAAAAGCCATTGTGTCTCGTATAGATCTACGTTATAGATCTACTAAGTTACGTTATAGATCTACTAAGGGTTAAACAGGCGACGGAGTGCCTTGTTAAAACCGTTGACATCCTTCAAACTATCACCAGTGGCTCCATGTAGCTGTCTTGTACGCAGCGGCAACACCCCGGTAACCAAATCGGCTCGTGGGCAAAACCTGGTAGAGACTTAAGTCTTGCGGGAGCTCCCCGTATAGAGCACAGGGTCTGTCTCGGCCTCATTTGCAAACCACCTCCGTTGGCGAGGCAGCTAGACATAGTAAAAGTCCAGGTGCGACGATAACTATTGTCTCCTACATATAGTTATCGTTCCGCCAGACACCCAGGCCTGCTCCAGTCGTAGCGGTTTCCGTTCCACTGGATCAAGGGCACGGGCGAGAGAGCGCATCTGTGTTTGCGCGCACGCTTGAGCTGCCTTTCCACCAGAGATGAGCGAGGATGCGTAGCGAAGGATGTGTGTGAAATCAACCAATAACATCACTTAATTTTTATAGCTTGAACTAATCATTTTTATTGCTTGAACTAAGTTAACGTTGGTATTGGTTAGTTTTATACACATCCCTCGCTACGCATCCCCGCTCATCTCTTGTGGAAAGGTAGCCTTATGCTCTTAAAATAGTTTTTGCGCAACTGACTTGTTTCTGTTTTACCGGACTCCGAGACCAAGATTTATAGTCGTAAAGAAAACCAGTAATAGTCACCGTAGCCGAAATCGGCGTTGGATGTATTATTAAAATTATAGCACTGACTGTCATTCAGTCTTTTTGATTTTCGAATTATTTATGATCTTAGCTCCTGCCTACCTCTAGAACAAAGTGTAAGACATACCATCTAAAAACTTTGACTGAAAAAAGAAGATGAGATTCATATCGTAAACCTGAATTTTAAATCCAAGAGCATTATATTAAAACTGGCTTTATCGGCCGTGTGAACATTCTACTTTGAGTGTCGGCAATTTAGTGACTTCATCAATGCTGAATCGTGTTTGGCGATTCTTAACGGTCGGTCGCGATTGCTTCGATGATGTATCGTGTTCTTGCGACTCGCTGCGTTTGAGGATCGCCAATCGGCAGATGATAAAACCTCAATAAATCGCTGCTACTGGCATCTGTGTATGTGTGCGGAGTTGAGCTTTCAGTCGCAGTATCAAGCTTCCCAAAAGCGACTAAAGTGCTAATCGGCGATGCTAAAAGTATCATGTCTGCTATAGCCCTTAGGGCATGGACTTCTATCAAACTGGAAAAAACGATTGTATAGACATAATATACGCTTATGAGGCACAGATTCAATAAGTCACACACTTTTAACATTGTTAAATATTTTTGATTATTATAGCAATAGTAAGTAAAATAACATTAACACCTCTATAGTGTCATTAAATTTATAATAATATACATTAAATATACAGTATTCGTATAGTATACATCCTGAAAATATTAAATTCATGTTCTTTAGGGCTGCATTGTAGGGGGATCCAGTGCTAAATGTTGTCTCGTACTTTGTAGAGAACCACGTTCCACTGGAATGATATAAAAATACGCTTACTAATGAATATTCCTTTACTAAATTGTATATGTTAATTAATTTTAGTATCGGCTAAAGAGATGTCGGTTTATATTTCAGTGGAGCGTGTCGTTTTAATAAGTACCTATGTCACAGAGTAACTCCATTTGACCACCTCGTAATTGCTTTACCACCGTAAGGTTAACATTTAACCCGTCTGTCTGTCAAAGCATGAATGAATAGGCGTCTTTTGGGCACGCTCGTTCTATCATATACCTCATCTATCACTTTCCATCAGGCGTGATCGTGGACTGTGTTGATCCTGCACGAGCTGCGGGACGAAATTCGTTCCCGAAGATTGTGCCTTACATATATGGACGTGTTTAAAATAGCGCCTAACTTCTTAATCATTAAAACAAAGGACGAGCGCAGTTGCGTCTCGCGCGAGATTCGACCTAGGGCCGGGCGGGCGTTAATTTGTAGGAAAATTAATAGTTTATTCACACGGATCACATTTTTACCAAACATCATTTCTGTCAAAATCATTCGTGTGAGCGATACCACATCAAGGCCATATCGCAAATACAACGTTGCGTCGACACTGCGCACAAGTCCCGCCTGCGCCTTCCTCGTGCTTCCTCTACGAAAGCCGGAGTCGATCTGTCTATCTGCAAACACTAGTCACAACGTAAAAAAACATCAAAATTTTGTAGTTACCACAACGCAACTGCAAGAAGCTGCAGCAACTCTATTCACACGTAACCACTGCGTGCCCGCTTTTTATCGATTAGTGTGGTTTTAATTTACTGGGAATTGTTATCGAATGTGGTCAAGCAAATAACAGGTCGAGTATGCAAATCCGTTGGACCTCCCTACAAAATTCAAAATATTCTTGCAATTTTTAAAACTATTTTTGTGTTAAACAAAAATGAACAAAAAAAACATACCAATGTGATTATAAATACATGTTTACAAGGGACAAAATAGAATTTATGTAAGTTTTTGTAAATTTTGTGTTTAAAAAAAATATTATATAGGTAGTTGGACATAGATCGTAACATTGGTCAACTTAGTTTTAAAGCAAAGTTTTGAAAGAATGAAAATAAATTAATAATAGTTATGATGATGATGATAATAATAATATTTTTTTTTTTATTTCGGATTCACAGACTAATGCCATTCCCGCGAACTGCTTCCGGATCCACGCACCACATATTTGGAAAAAAAATTGTGCTTGGCGTTTTATGGCTTTACAAAATATTAATAATCCGTTGGTTCACTTTCATCTAAATATGCTAAGTAAATTAATAATTATTGTTCTAAACAACAATAATTCGCTGTGACATTGAATTTGATATATTATTTATTAGCTTTCCCGTTTTTAAAGAAATAAAACATCTAGTTCTAGGTACTCGGTATTCCCTCCAATAACCAGTGACAGCTGTAATTATTTTAACCCGAGTCGGTACACACTCTGTATGACCTTGATGAAAACTATCTAGGCCGAAACCTAGGGCCTCCCGAATTATTTTTTAGCTTTTACTACTTTATCCACATAATTTTTTTCATTTAACTTAAAAATATTTTTTTACTTATTTTTAAGGGCCTTTAACTTTATCCCCAATAAAGAAAATTACAAAAAAAAAAAACGAAATGATCGCACCTACTAATGTTACACCATCATTCTAAACCGTATCGACTTGGGTTAAAATACTTTGCTTATTGTCTGTAATACAATTGGACTGAACAAATCAAACTATAAGATCTGGTTTACTGGGAAATAAATCCATACTGATATTATTTAACCGCAAGTAACTTTGTCTATCTGTCTGTTACTTTCGCACGCCTTAACAGCTAAACGGATTTCGATAAAATTTTACACAGGTAGACCATGACCTGGGTTACGACATATAAATTTGTTAGGACATATAAATTTAATCTCGGTGGTACCTACGTTCCCGTGGAAGCATTTCCGACGCCCAAGCGGGCGAAGCCGCGGTCATACTTGTATATACATTTCATACATCGTCTAAGAGTACTCAATCGAGTTCATTGATAAAAAAACCCGGTCAAATGCGAGTTGGACTCGCGCACCGAGGATTCCGTACAAATTTTGGGTATGTAACTAAAAATTTACGGATTTTTTCCTTTACTTGTGCTATATGACATTGCTTCTTGCCAAATTTCATGATTCTAGGTCAACGGGAAGTAAGTACCCTATAGGTTTTGATTCCGGAACATAAACAAACACCCGTATCTTTTGATTACATTGACTTAGAAGTTTGATTTTTTCACTGCTTCAAGGGATTGCAGCCCCGAGTATTTGATATTAATTTCAACTTGATAACTCCACGCGTTCCTGAGAAAAAGGGTCTTGATAGACGGACAACGAAGTGATCTTATAAGGGTTCCGTTTTTCCTTTTTCAGGTACGGAACCCTAAACTAAAAATACCAAAACATCTGCCTTAAACTGTTCAAAATATATATTTATATAAATAATACAGCTCTGTTAACAGCTGTATTCATATTTCACCAATACATCGCAATATTTTTATACATTAACAATATTATTATATGAATGCTTGTTAAAGTGTAGTAATATAATATGTTTACATATAGGTAATCATTTATGACGATTAAGGCTTGGGCTGGCTGATTGTACCTATCTGTTGTAGATATCGCCTATAAGAAATAGTACAATTATCTATTAATAATAGTAGAAAGGCCAGTTTTCTTTACGATCGTACAGTTTGGCCATATTACGATATTTAACTGATAATGCGTGTTTGTTTTGGTAATAATTACGTTAATAAGTCTATTGCTGAAGGTTGATGTGATTGTTAATAAGCACATGGGAGACTTGCCATAATATTATAAAATACTTCGACAATACGGTCTGTTCACGTAAACATCCGCCAAGACGAGTCATTTAAATAAGATTTGTCAAGACGATTCAAAGTTGATTCGTCATAAATAATGATTCATTAACCGAACGATACGAAAAAGCTCCTTCAGAAAACGAACGCCCTTTCAGACGGTGTTCGTCTGGTTGAATAGCCTTTTTTCGTTTTCGTAATATTTACGATTCGTGGTCGCGTGAATAAGATCATCGGCGTTTATGACCCACAAAGAACATTAAAATGATTCGTATTCAAACACGGACATACGACACAATTCGTCCATATGTGAACAGGCTGTACGTACGTGAGATATGTTTCAATTCAAACTATAGTCGACAATCACTCAGTGGCTGTGATGGCAGTTTCCCTGTGACCTGTAAGTTGACTGTGACATCTTGTGTTAAAATCATTTAGAGGAACAACGAATTGAGAAATTTAGTTGTTGTCTAAAAAAAGCAATATTATTAAAGAAGTGGCAAAATTGCGGCCCTGCATTAAACCTATATATATAACTCGATAGCTGAATAGGCATAATGAGGGGATGCCATTCTAAAAAAAAAAAATGTTGCGACAGTAGGTATGCCAGGCTCCATATAAAATCTTCAATCCCCTTTGTACAGATCCAGCACATTAAGCTACTGCAATCTGTGATTTTTTTTTTAATACATTTTCAACTTTATCGCTGAAGCATAAGGTTTAAAGTTGATTGAAAATTTGACGGTTTTGGGTAGCTTGATGTGCTGGCGTTTGTACCTACTTTATGCTGTACATTAGTATTAAAAAGTATGTTATCAAAACAAGATTGATTATATATAGGGTGACTGGTAATTAGTGACCGATACTTAAACACGTGATTTTACTCATCATTATGAAGTTTAAGTATCGGTCACTAATTACCAGTCACCCTATATATACCAAAACATTTTAATAAAAAGCGATATATTTACACACCTAGAGCACCCTAACTTTTTAATGGTGCTGTTAGCATTCACCAATATAGTGTTTGTAATAGTTATTTGAATTATTCTTCACAATATTTTAACAACAGGCCTCTTCCAAGACAGAGCTTCCAAAGAACTCGCGAGATAAATCTACATGGACTTCAATTTAAGTACTGTAATGATGTCCAAGTTAACGATTTCGTTGTTTCATACTCCAGGAAGACTGTAATAAGTTAGTCACTTTAGGGAGGGCTCACGAGCAACTTTTGTCTCCGCAACTAATTTGTCTCTCACATCATGTCTACGGGTTTGTATGAAAGAGCGCGCATGTAGCGACGCGACAGTTGGGAGACATTTTTGTCCGCGGGTTTGGTCGCTACTGTCGCCCGTCTATTGGTTGCAATGCAAGTGCGCGCACAGCGATAAATAACTTGCCGGCTAGCCAGTTGCTGCTCAATCGAAATTTTAACAAAAAAGTAGCGTTGCTGTTTGTCGCTCCCATGTGCGCATCGTCCAAATCTCGGCGAGGAGACAGCGACAGAGAAAAATGTTATTGGGAAACTAAATAGTTCGTGGGCCCCTCAATTAAACAATCTCTGGACGAGGTGTTCCATAAACGCTTTCAAGTAATTAAGATATTTAGGGTACGTTACATATAAATACAATATTTTTTTAATGTTTCATATTCTATTAAATATTTCTTCTGTATTAATGTGCACTTCCACATTAGTCCTCTATTTACATTTTTTTTAATGTAAACGATGTGTGTTAAGTATAACATTCATGTCTACAGATTGTCGGTAATTAGTAATGGAAATTGTCTTTCTTAAGGGGCTATTACACCATCTTATATATCTATGAGTCATAGATATATTATAATGTAATATAAACATGTATCATTTGTGAGCTTCGCTTCGGTATAATATATTTCATATAGAAAAACAGATATGATCCCACATATGATCCTAGATACATGACGGTGTAATATCCCCCTTAATGATTGAAATGTCTGGCTTTTCAAGTTGCCTAAGTAAATGTTCGATGTCCAACTCTTTCAATTTCGCTATATAAACGAATTTCGGCACAGTTTTAACCTTCCATTTTAATAAATTTTGTACGCTTAATATTACTCTCCAATTTTGATGTAAATTTCTAAACCCATAGCAGCTTTGCAGAAATCAAGGTTATTATAATAATTTTCATACGATTATTATCAATTAAACTGTTACCTATAAAGTAATAATCTTAAAATAAGTCTCCAGCTTGTAGTCGGTCGTGATAATATTAATTATGCAATGTTAACGTGTGATGTACATGTGTCATGTGCTGTCGGTGGCAGTGCCACGTCTGATCCTTACTATCAGGTCCATACCTTAAAGGTTTAAAATGTAGTGTTTTAAACTTTCTTTATGTGAAGGTTCAGATGTGATAGTGTTTAATGGGGTGTAAGTGGATGGGTCACGTTAATAGACGATAAATGTACGCAAAGGATTTCGGCTATTGGTTTCACAAAATTTCGGTTGTCGGAAAAAGGCCAAGGCGGCCTTCTACTTAAGTTATATTGATTTTAATGGGCAATCGCCATTAATCCTAACTAATATTATACCTTTTCACGCCTAAACCACTGAACCGAGAAAAAAGTGCTGTTGCCGAGGACAACAATAACGTCAGATGGCGCCACGTGTCTTTCGAATCAAAAACAAGGCAACGTCTGTCGGGTCAGCTAGTCCAAAATAAAGTACCCAATATCTATATATAAAGGTGAGAATTTTTTGTAAATTAGCTATTACGATTTAGTGATTTATTTAAATAAATATCGCATAAAATTAAGTGTCCAACAAGAAATGTATGCTCCTTAAGAACTTACTTGATTGAAACCAAATGAAAAATTACACTTGTTCTACATTTTCGAGGCCTTGTTCAACATTTTTTTAATTGGATTGGTCTTTATAAGAATCTTAGTTTATCTGATATTGTAAAAAAACTGACGTAGAAAATAGTATTACTGTGTAAGAAATATGTAATATTTTAATTAAAAAGTGGCTTATTTTCTAAAAAAGCAATTTAAAAATCATTAGTATTATATAAACTTTAAAAGCCCCCCTAAAGGCATGCATCAGTGAGAAAAAAAAGCAAGTAATGAGCAAACAAATAATTTATATTCTTTTGGCAATGGAATGGCATTCAGAAGAAGTGGCGCACGCAACAATTAAGTCTTCGAAACTCCAATTATGGTACAGTGTTAATAATTGTGTTGATTGTGTCTGTTAAAATGGGTGTAATCAGCGAGAGCTTAGAGTCGTAGGTATAGTCAGCAGAAATGCTTTTGTAGAACTTGATATCAAGTAATGATGGCTAATCTGCGTTCGCGATTTATTTGCCAAAAGTGTAAAGAAATATGGATTGATGGTAAAATAACTTTAATTGCTACACAATAAAGTTCAGTTTACGCTACAACTTCAAACATTTTTATAACTTTTTCAATCTGAAATCAAGCTAATTTTCATTGAAATAAAGCTGATATTTGTTTAACTTGAAATAGGGTGGGGGTGTGCACTGTGCATCACTGCGCACTTTTACTATATGTATGAGCATGGCCCGCGCCGTGTGACACCCGCGGCTCCAAGCAACAACTCGAACCGATTGGTCAGCGCACACCACTGTGATACATTTACATATGTTAAAGGTTTAAATAAAGTTATTGTAAACTAAACGCAAAATAGTAACGGTCTCTTCACACAAACATCCTTCATGACCTTTCCTTAATTAATGTAAAATTCTTCAAAATGATTCGACATCTGTTTCTGTCGATTTGTCATTGAATACGATCATCAAACACGATTCGTATTGAATCACGATCCAACTGTGTGAACCGGCTGTTAAAGGCAACAAAATTAAAGGAATGGAAGTCATTCACAAAATACTCAGTCGCTCAATGTATACGTTTGCGTATTATTGTTTATTTACCGTGATGTGTGTTAAAATAGGAAATGGTTTATGAATTTAGTAAGTCTATAAGTTACAACCACGGTTTGTGATCTAATGCTAAGTTGTTACTGCTAATGCTAACGGAGTACAACGAATGAATGCAATTGTTATAATAACTGTGACATTTACACCTCTTGAGATCTTGGAAGCCACTTTTGACAGCTGTAGTTTGGCCAAACTAAGGACGAAAATTATTATAATAAATCCTCAACCTGACGCTACAGAGGTTGCGCGGTAAACACTGCTTGCGCGATGCAGGATTTTGCGTGACGTCAGTGTGATGCGTAGCTCGCATGCATGTGGCGATGTAGACGCCGCGCCGCCACAACTTTGGTAGAATAGTCGATACCAGCTCAATTGTCAAGAAAAAAACTATCATATGAACTTAGGAATTTACTTATAATATCAATAAGTATGTTCAGTGTATATTTGTCACGTGTGGTTTTCTAGATCTCGATAACGGTAGGTATCTACCTCATATTCATAAAAAAATTAAACTTTTTAATGTTAGATAAATTGTAGCGATCTTTGTCATTTGGTTGTCAATAAAGTGAGATAGTAATATAATCCAACACCTTTTCGATTATAAGACTTATGAATAGGGGGCAGGGGGGTGTAGTATACAGTGTTCAAAGATTTTGTTAACTGTATATCGATACAGTTAACAAAGTCTTTGAATTAAAGTTACTAAAAACTAAATGCGTATTTGGAACTAACTCGGACACTCACATCAGAATTTATCCTGAAGTTTGGTAATATATACCACATTCAAATAATCGTTTCTCCATAAAATATTTTTGTGAAGTTTATTGTATATTTATGTTATTCCTTTTTATACTATTGTTTCTGCTATAGAACAAATTGGACAATAAATATGATTTCTTCTTCGGAAATTCTTTTACGGAGTGGATCTAGTTGTATTTACCTTTTGCTTCTTACCAACGACCCGTGATTAAAGCCTACTTATTATTTCTCGTGTTTACTTTTAAACATTTTATAGTGGTTAGTCTTGTGATGTGTTCAATTTAGTCTATCGTATCGTGCGGCTCTTTGGTGTCGTCCTGTTGACTTCCATCTTCGAAGGGTTCGGCCCAAATGATACAGGCACATAAAGTACGTAGAACCTTTCAATGTTAGTTGAAGTCTACTTTTCAAAGTTTACGGATTTTAAAACGTTTTTATATTTCAACGCGTTGTGTTATGGTGTATCGGAAGCCGCATAGAACAGGGCTTTGTTAACCAAATTTGTAAATATTTAGTTCAATTTATTAACATAAGAATATTGTGATAAATAATTATATATTTTTGTCAACTCGTCTTGTAACATGTTTAGATAGTTATTTTTAATTAAACTCTACGTTAATAATCATTATTTGTAACATGAATGGACGATAGAGCATGAATATTTCAGTACCAATGTTCGCTATTTTCATTATGCGCATTGTAAATAAAGAATTTAAAATAATTGTTGTGTTTTTATTTGTCAACCTTACCTATTTTATTATTAATACGCTACCGTCTGATATCCCCAACTAACGTCGTATACAAATATTATAATAGCTTAGTTAAATCTGAAATCATCATTAATGATGTAATAAGCTAATTTAAAAATTAATTCTAAAGAATCGTAAATTTAATGCTTTCAAATCGTAATTGTACCTAATGCATATTAATAATGCGGACATGACAATGCATGTACAGTCGGCAACGAAAGATTTGAAACAAAATATTATTAAACATGAACACATTGAGTGTGGTAGAGAGTAGGTAGGGAAGAGAGATTGAGAAGAGAAGTCGACTAATAATTTTGTGGCAATTTAAATGAATTAAAAGTAAGTGTTAATCAACTTTGCTGACCGTATTTCCGAAAAAGGTACCTAGACTTGTGTCACTGACTCTGGCAGGGCCACCAAGCTGTACCCAAAGACAAATCTCTGTCTGTACCTAATCTGGTCTAAGATCTATGCGCTGGACAATAAGTACAACTCAGACGATTGAGTACTACAAGTACATAGGGGGGTATCTGGAGTTCTAAAATACAGGCCTACGCTTAGTTTAGACTCCAGAAGAATTTGTGGGAGCAAATTAATTGGTTCAGATGCTTCAGCATAGCTGTCGAATCCTGCTTTTCGAGAACACATATTTAGGTATCTTTGATTTCACCCATTTTCACACGTTCGGGTTTGGCAATATTTCAAATGTTATAAATATCTAAAATGAGATGTTACAAAATACGATGGATAGATGAATGTATTATTTTGAAATATTGAATATAAAACGGTGCAAGTTTTGAAGGCTATTCATCTATCACACACTTGTGACGTGCCTGTGACAAACACTAAAATAGAAAAGTTGGCGAAATGCCGCGACACGGTAATGTTTCGCTAGAGGTGAGTTAAGTGCACATAATTGTTTCAAAAACTCAGAAAAAAAAAAAACAGAATGAGTTGCTTTGCGTTTGTTTCAATGTAGATATTATGTATCCTACAGCAGGTATTCTGCAAAAAAACTCACCGTGAAAACTAAGGTGAAGTGAGCGAGAGTTTGAGAGAGAGTGAGATTTTTACAGAATAGAACGGCAGGTTGGAAAGACACCGACTCACAACCTGTTACCAATGGATTCAGTACCTACATGATTCCCCTGTATAGAAACTTCACGTCGGTTATTAAAAAAACAGGCCAAGTGCGTGTCGGACCACGCACAATAAAGGGTTCCGTAGTTGGAATGAATTTATCCGGTTTCATCCGGAATTTATACGATGGACACATAAATACTGTATTAAATCTAAAGCGACCATGTACAGACGCCAGCACATCAAGTTACTACAATCTGTCAGATTTCTTTAATAGATTTTCGACTTTATTGCTGAAGCATAAGGTTCAAGGTTGATTGGGAAAATCTGACAGTTTCGGGTAGGTTGACCTGCTGGCGTCTGTACCTACGGACTTCACATTTTTTTTTCTGGTTTTCGGCAGTAAAAGATCTTTAAATCAAAATCATGTCTAAAGCTTTCGTCATGGGTGTCATCTTCGTAGTTTCCGAGGGCGGCCGGTGTCGAATATAACCAAAGTAAATGGGTTGCTTTTCACACGGGCAACTTTATGTAGGAGCTCTTTCGAGGGGTAAGCAACCTTTCTAACATCGCATCGTTTACAGAGAAGCATTTTCTTAGTTACTTAAGGTTTAAGATCATGATACTTTCAAGCTTTTAGCCTTTTTTTCTCGAATTTTTTTAACCTTCTTTACCATGACAACGCTTCAGCACACTCCGCCAGACGGGCAGTTGATTTAATGAGTAGGTACGGGAGGTGCACACCCAAGTAGCACTGCCATGTCATAAAAACGGTATTGTAAGATAAAAAGTAAGACAATAACTAAATTCTTGGCCATTAACTTGGTTAAAACCATATCAACCCTCAAGATATCTTATGGCTATCCACCAAGAGAGAGTTAAGCAAATGTGGGCACAGGTTTACAGAATAAGTTATGAAGGACTTTAAACTACTTTTCAGATAAACTTCAGTACGATTAGTACCTACCTAACACCATTGATGTATTCTTTCTTTTTTTGTATTCTTCTTTATTTTATCTTCTAGATAATTATGCAAAATAAAATCGAGCAGGCGCTTTCATTTTTATTTATTCTCAAAAATCAAAGTGACACTTCGTTGCATTGTCATTATGAACCATGAAGACGCAGTGATTGCAGTCGAAAGGGCTGTGGTCTACTTGGACGTAATTATATTACGTCCATGGCTGTGGAGAACCCCAGGTAACGGAAGCTTTACCTTACCAGGCAAGACCGGAAGATTCTTCCTTTTCAATGAAGGAGTGGTAACTACCTACACCTTTCCGACATCTACGCGAACGAAGTCGCGGGCACAGCTAGTCAATAATAATTATCTAACATTGCATTCTATATCATTCAGAACACCACATCAATTTATTAATACCTTACATTATCCTCACTTTTTATTTGAAATTCTTTTAGCGCCACTGGCGCCACTAATAAACCATCACTGGAAAGCAATTTTTATAATTATAATCATTATTATTAGGTACATTTTAAAATAACACAGACATAAGAAGTATCTGTTTTATTTCGTCATAAAGGTAAGCCTAATAGGACGTGATTATTCACATACTAATGTTAAAATCACAATACCTAATAATATGTTTTCGTTCCTACTATATCGTGCCAATAGATGTCGTTACGTGTTTCCAAAAATCGTAATAAATACCTAGTTGTTCTAGAATACTTTAAATTGAATATATCGCGATTGCGATAAAACAAAAACTAATCACTAATCCGAGTTCTGCACCATATTTGAGTATAAAAATTAACCATATTGGTTTGGTACTTTTTACGTTGAACCTTCAAATCAACAATCTGTCACATCCAAACAGACAAACCGACAAACAGACAAAAATTCCAAAACATAATGAAATGGCGTCTGTTGTTCATCATCCTTTAGCACTCTATTTTGTTTGGAAATATTGTTAATGTACAGAAACGCCGTGTCTACAGATTTATTATAGCTGTACTTATAGAGTATATAGATAGATATAGACTAGCTTTCGCCCGTGATTTTGTCCGCGTGAAATTTCTTGTTCCCCGACCCACTCCATAACTAGCTTCCGCACGCGATTTTGTCCGCGTGAAATTTCTTGTACCCACTCCGTCACATCGCATCGCCGGCTATTACTTCGTTTTCACTTAGCATTCTTACAGTCTTTTTTTTGCTCGTTTCCTAATGGTCATAATGCAAAAATATTTTTTCAAAGCCGACTGGTGTGCGTTCAAAAAGACTTCAGCTTTATTATTAGTATAGATATATTTATATTGTATTTATTTCAAGAGCAGCTTTAACTTCTATTGTTTCTGGCCTTACTACGTCTTGTTGTAGATCCATCCATTTAGCTTCCTTAATATATTATATCCAGTAGGTACTGTCTGACCAAATCCCTTGCCAGAATTATTTTAGAGCCTCTTATAATGAAGGATTTAGAGTTCGTCGTTACCTTTAAGCTGTCTTTAAAATTGTTTCTCACTTGTAGACACTGACCTCTATAATACAAGTACTTGTATTATAGAGGTCAGTGCTTGTACAATAAGACCGATGTATCTTGGCGGGCCCGAACTTTGCGCAGAAGGCTATGCAGTAAGATTTTTTAGGAACCAACTGGTGACATGAGGGTGCGAGTGAGAGAACATTAGTGCCTATGTTCAGGCCCGCCAAGTTACGTCGGCGTCTCGGTCGTATTGTAGATAATCTATTGTTATCTTTTCTTTCATTTGCTTTTTCGAATCTTGGACTCATAACACATGCGACTCTAGGACTCTAGGGACTCTAGGACTCTAGGACGACTCTAGGACTCATAACAAATAGTTTAAATGTGTATGTGATCTACAAAACATTGGTGGCCGAAGCAGTGGTTAATGGCCCTGACTTACGAGTTGTAGGTCGTGGGTTCGAACCCAGACAGGCGCTTTGTGTAAATAATTTTATCACCACTGCTCTCAAAACGGTGAAGGAAAACATCGTGAGGAAATCGGCATGTCCTAGTAAACAAAAATTGAAGGCATGTGACATATACCAACCCGCTATGGGCCCGCGTTGTGGATTACAGCCCACTCCTTCTCGAAGGCAGGAAGCCCGTGTCCCAGCTTGGGTACTTTGTATTATAGGCTGGTGATCTTCTATTAAAATTTTGCTGTGAGCTGTTCTTTGGTCTTGGTAATGATTTGTTTGCCTTTTTAAGGTTCCGTACCAAAATGGTAAAAACGGAACCCTTATGGTGAAACTAAGTCTGTCTGTCTGTCACAGCTGGATATCTCAAGAACTAGGTACTAATGCTATCAACTTGAAATTTAGAATAGTTTTAGATGACGTTTGCCCAACTATTTTTCAAATAAGAAATAAATATGAGAGAGCGCAGTCTGCACATTCTCAAACATTTTTTCTTTTTTTTTTTAGACCGCATAGTATTTATTTATTTATTAAAGGTACACCAACAGCTTCTGTATACTTACAAAATATCAAATAATAGTTTAACAGTTTTGTGCTTATACCTACAGTTGCCAATAACAGGTGGACGAAATTATATAAAAATTAAGTGAAAAAACTAACTAGAAAACTAAATAAAAAACTAACTATGTAAACAGAAATATAAAATAAGAGTTATATGTTACAGAGGTTGCAAGAAAAACCTACATACTAATACAATAAATCTATAAATCTTTAGATCGTGTGGGTTGCGTGCTTTGGGGCCTTAAAATTTGGGTTTTAAAGTTTTTTAAGGAGTCATGATATATGTCAACATCGGAGTGGATTTTAAATAAGAATTCATCTCTCATCTCTCATCTCATAGTATGCATATTTCTTGCAACAGGGACTGAAAGGGGGTCTGAAAAATTCGAAGTGTGGCTACTAGGGCATGTGGGGTATCATATGAAAGAGCGCAGTTTGCACATTTTCAGAAATTTTTTGTTAGACCGATTTTTCGACTTTTGATGAAAAATGTAAAAAGAAATACCGTAACTTATCTCCGAAGTTTACAAAGAGAAAAATCAGAAGTTATTCTATGTGATAGAAGTGTATGTAAAGATTAAAGGAAAAATAAAAAGAAGCACACTTTTTCAGACATCATCAAAAAAAAAAGTTACATTAGTTCCACTATCGGTCAAGAGATGGCGCTGACATAAAACCATGTACTATTCTACACCGCAGTGCACGGTGTTAAAATTCTCTGACGAATATAGGCCTCCCCGATGAAAATTTAAAAACATAAGATGCGCGACTCTCGGTGCGTGAGTCCGACTCTCTTGTTTTCCCAAGTTTTCTCTTTGGGTGTTACTGTTTTATTATTTTGTTAGTCTATATATGTCTTTGCTTAGTAGGTCTATGTTCGTTTCTATTCTTGTTTGCCACGAGCCCACGATGCCTCTTCAATACCTACTTTGGTTTTATAGGTTTGACCTATCTATATAAAGGCAATAGATCGTCTTCAGAAGGATCCCGAGGCCAAGTTGCGAGGGATTGCGGGCGAGGAGTTAAAAGTAAATGAAAGTCTTTAAGAACAATCACAAGATGTCTAATATACGTTACAAAAATGTATGCAATATATAAATAAAAAACTTAATAGCTAAATATAAATTGTTATGTTACGGTGGTTTTTAAATTACTAGAAAATATTTTATAGTATTTTAGTACCATGTGTCTTGTAATTTATATTAGTACTTAAATCGTTATAAATTTTACTAAAGTGAGTACTTAAGTACATATTATTTTATTACTGTAAAATGAATTTGCATGCCCTAAACAGTCAAAATATTAAACAGTCAAAATATGGACTGTGCATAAACCATTAATTTTAACATCTGGTTAAACCAGTATTTGCAGAACATTAACTATTCTTATTCTTAGGAGTCAATCACAATTTGTGTTCTATTCTATATTCTATTCTACAGTTCATTAAATGTTGTGACTTGTGTGGTGTGTGTAGGTACAGTTAGTTCAGTTTCAAAATATTAAGTCACCGGACTCGTGTCGTTTTGTAAGGAGGTATGAGTAATTGGGTCATCTCCAAGGTGTTTATTTGTTGTATAGGATTCATATTTTCTTCTTCTTCTTTTGATGTTCTGCTATTTCGAATTTAATTCTATTTAAAGTGTCATAGTTAGGTATAACAGCTTAGTTAATCTAAGTAATTATTTGATTAAAATGTATTTGACATATCTGGAAACCTTGAGGTCCCGGACCTTTAGGAAGCGCTCGAGGAGCCGAAGCGAACTCGGAGAGGACTGTTAGACGTTATTAATTAAATGAGGTACCAACGATGATTATCCCTGTACGCACTATGCAAGTGTACCCATTTTTTTTTAACGTAGAGAAATGCTCATGCATTCTGCACTACCACTGGGAGATAGTGCAGTTATGTGGGACTCTAACCCACTAAAACTCCACGGTGTCCTCCTCTGCCGCTTACGGCGGGAACACGGGCACGCGTTAGCACTCATCCGTGAACCTGCCGCGGCTGACCGTTACCGGACCCTCCTCTGGGGAGTATTCCCCATCACCGGCGCACCAGAACACATAGCACGCCGTGACCACCCCAGGAACCAAACCAGCACATGGGCGCCAGACGACCCCGTGTCTGGGCACCCTTGGTCCCCCTGCGACGGGTCAGGTCATTGGCCCCGCCGCCTGCCAATTTTCGGCCGCAGAGGATAGGGAGAGTGGCCAACGTCATACCAACACTCCTCTTCCCCTGCGGCCCCACCGCGTCCGCCATCGAACGGTGGCGACCCCGTCAAGGCCGCGGAAGGTAGGAGCGGCGCACCGTAATACCGGCACTCCTCTCCCGCCGCGGCCTCCAACCCTCAGCCGCGATGCCTCCGATACGACATCGCGGCCCGCCTCAGTTGCGATATCGCCTAAGCGGCACCGCCACCTACATGGTGGCCGCTACGTCGTCGGCTTGTCGGCAAAAGCCCTGACGAGCGGCCCCTCCTGCAAGTGTACCCAAGGACAACCACTTGGTTGGTGTAGGACTATTGCAGGATATGTATACAAAGGTATTGGATTATGGGTTTTGGGTAGCTAAAGTGGACTGGTTACCTGAAATTATGGAAGGACTACGGCCCCATACTTGTCTTGTAATCAATGTTTTTTATATACCTAGACACGGATCAAATTACAGAGGGTGACATGCACACTCAATAACGGGTTCTCAAAAACTGTCGTTAGCACGTAGCGACAACGGTGTAACGTATCCTGAGGTGCTTGAGGAGTGGAGAGGTACTCCATGGCTACCAGGACTATCCCGGAAGTACTGTCAAGATCCATACCACCATCTTACTGGAATATTTCCTTCCTCCGAGCAAGTTTGCTCTTGTGAACCTCTACCCTAGCCGGCCAATAAAGGCAAGAAAGAGGTAGGAGCTCTGTTCCTCGTCCGTGTTCACTCCAGCACTCATCTCCAGCTCACAACATTTACAATTATTTCCCTAATTTCAACTTTATATGTCAACTTTTTAACAAAGTTTTTTCATAAGCCAAGTTTTGAGTATGAATGTCGATGGCTATTAGAATAGGGGAAGACCAAAGAAACGATGGATGGGCTGTGTGAATGATGATATGGTTGGAAAGGGGGTGACTAACCAAAATGACTAATAGAGAAGTATGGAAGAATTGAAAAAAAATTGCCAACTTGTGAACCGTGTTTGGTCAAATATTTTTGTTATCTCTTTATACCTTAGTAATGCTTTGTATTGTCTGGACAACGACACCGGAAAAACCGTTCTAGCTGAACACGTTTTTTCCGACACAGTGAAATATAGAGTCACTCGCATGCTTCCACACGCGCGAAGTGACGTCATAGGTCAGATGAAATCTTGCCTCAAAATTGGTACAGGCATGCTCTTTCAACCATTACTCCAACGTTAAAAGTGTTCCCCATATTAGCGATTGAAGTCCATGATTGAAGTACATGATTTTCGCAGTCCGAGATTATAAACTTGCCACCAGCACACCCAGCGAGTAAACGATTTCGAGCCAAAAGCGATTCTATGTCGACATGCTAATCAAATTAAGAGGATCAGACTCGTTTGGAGCGTTAAATCACCCGTCCTTGACTTTTGATGCATTCACGGGTCGAGTGGACGATCAAATATCAATTCTATTGGTAAATATAATTCGGACACATTAAGCTGAACATCATCGCCATTTTGACTTTGATACATGGCCTTGCACCACTGAACATGATGTAGGTATCGTTTTCTGATCATTTGAATGTACTTACTTTGGAGATACAAACATTCTAGTATGTAGGATACATTATTAGTATGTGTCTCGTACTTATCTGCCCTTAGGGTCAGCGCAGACTGACGGAGCGATAGCCAAGCGACTAATTCTATAACAACTGAAACTCGATTTTATTTACAAATGCATAGAGAAGGGTTTCTGGGGTCCGATGATGGGTCACCATCCATCACATTTTCGAAACCTTTGCATTTCTTTGTTTCCCTTGGTCCCGGCTGTCATTCGAGGATATGTGACAGTCGTTAAGGGAGAGTAGAGACAGTAGCCTGAAAGCCTGAGAACCAGTCTTACCAAGAGCTATCGTATAACCCAGTCACTGGGTTGTGGTCAGATAGGCAGTCGCTCCATGTAAAATAGTGGTATTCAGCCTTATCCGGCTAGACTAGAAGCCAACCCCAACATAGTTGGTAAAAGCCTGGACAGATAATGGTCACCTGATGTACAATCACGAGCAAAAGTATGTATACACTTAGCTTTATTCAAAGGCGATTTTCTCCTTTATTTTTTAATGGAATTTTAAATTAGTAGGAACATAGTATTTTCGAACCCATAGGTATATGTAAAGTGTCGTATTTCAACGTTGCATTCGTTATTTCGTGGAGAAATCGCAATTTAAAGTTGCCAAGTGTTGACATATTGGTGCTCGTGACTGTACCTAATAATAACCTACAAAGCGGCGGCAAACTAAATAACTTAGATAAACATTTACGTGATTCGTACGTGATTCTTAAAAAAATTAGATGTTTTCCATTTACTTTTACAAATAAAAATTATATCAACCATTTTTTTCAAACCCAGCAGTGGGACAACATATAGGTTAGGTGGTCTCCCCCACCCCCCCCGGTGGATTCCGGCATTATCGAGGCGGGGGGGCTCAGTAGCCGTGACTTAGTCACCCACGGTGAAGCGAAGAGGAACCCGAGGAGGGGCCGCTCGTCATGGCTTTTGCCGGTAAGCCGAAGACGTAGCGGCCAACAAGTAGGTTGCGGTGCCGCTCGGGCGATATCGGAACTGAGGCGGGCCGCGATGTCGTTTGGGAGGCATCGCGGCTGAGGGTTGGCGCGGCCGCGGTATTGCGGTGCGCCGCTCTCCCTAACTTCCGCGGCCTTGACGGGTCGCCACCGTCTGATGGCGGACGCGATGGGGCTGCAGGGGAGGAGGAGGGTTGGTATGACGTTTGGCCGCTCTCCCTATCTTCTGCGGCCGAAAATTGGCAGGCGGCGGGGCCAATTACCTGACCCGTCGCGGGGGACCAAGGGTGCCAAGACACGGGGTCGTCTGGCGCCCATGTGCTGGTTTGGTTCCTGGGGTGGTCACGGTGTGCTATGTGTTCTGGTGCGCCGGTGATGGGGAGTACTCCCCAGAGGAGGGTCCGGTGATGGACAGCCGCTGCGGGTTCACGGATGAGTGCTAACGCGTGCCCGTATCGTGGAGTTTTAGTGGGTTAGAGTCCCACATAACTACAATATCTCCCCGTGGTAGTGCAGAATGCCTGAGCATTTCTCCACGAAAAAAATAAAAGGTGGTCTCCCCATACTTACCCAATTTCCCTTACGTTGTGGCTGAGTCCAAATCGTCCCGCCGCCGGCGTTTCTTAGGCCTGCCTCGGTGACGACGCCCGTCTTCAGTTATATCTACCTAACTAGTGGATATGACGGAATGACCATAATGCCCTGGAAGTTAGGCAGACCTTTGGTGTGGGATGCAACATGTGTCGACACCCTTGCGCCATCCCATCTTCCTAGCACGGTGGGCTGTGCTGGGGCGGCTGCTGCAGGTGCAGAAAACCTCAAACGGCGAAAATATTCCAACCTGATTGGGAGTTATATGTTCGAGCCGTTTGGGGTTGAAACACTAGGGCCATGGGGTCCGAGTGCCCACTTGGTTTTTCGAGATATCGCCAAGCGGTTAGTCGACTCTTCACGTGACCAGAGGGCTGGCCTATTTCTTGGCCAAAGAATTAGCATTGCCATACAACGTGGCAATGCTGCCAGCCTTTTGAGCACTGTTCCTGTTGACAGCGATGCGGACGAATTTTTTGATGCCCTATGATCATTTTGCTTATTTTTTTTTCATATAAATGTACATATTATTATTATTTTAAATAGGTATTAGCATAAATTATGTAAATATTATAGTTCGAGATTTAGATAGTGATGACCTAACTAGTTTAAAAACATTTGACACGCATAAAAGTATGTTATCCACCTATTACGAGTATATCAAAAGTTGGTCTATAAACATACCTTTATTGATAAACCACCACACCTAATCGTCGTCGTAGATTTTTTAATATTCGCCGCGCCTTCGGCCGCGTGGAGGTCGGTACATTCTGCCACGGGAACGTACTACCAGATAAAAATTATTCTATGTCCTAACCCAGCTCATGGTACCCGTGTGCCAAATTTCATCCGTATCCATTCGGCCGTTTTAGCGTGAAAGCGTAACCAACAATCATACAAAAATTCAAATCTTTTCTCTTTAAACTCTTTTTTCTTCTTTATAGTATATAGGTACTTATTATTTTTATACAATTTACAATAGGTACAAAATTAAAAGATTAATTAGATAAATAAATATAAAAACAAAAGGATATCTAAGCGTCGAAGTACTCATCCGCATCGCTGTCATCCGGAAAGGTGCCCAGAAGACTGGCAGCATAATATTAGTTTAGATATGGAGGCAAGTGTCCCGACTGATACATCATGGAATTCAAAATTTGAACTAAGTCGGACCATGTGAAGTAACCATCCATAATCAGCCTATAATGTTCCCACTGCTGGGACACTGGCCTCCTCTCGGTGAGAGGGAGTGGGCCGTGATCCACCACGCGGGCCCAGTGCGGATTGGCAGATGTCACATGTCTTCGAATTTTTGGTTCTAGGACATGCCGGTTTCCTCACGATGTTTTCCTACACCGTTTTGAGAGCAGTGGTGATGAAATAATTTACACAAAGTAAAGCGCCTGTCTGGGTTCGAACCTACGACCTACAACTCGTAAGTCGCGGCCGTTACCACTTGGCCACCACTGCTCTAACCATCCAATATGAGAGAATCACAGAGTAGATTATAGAAATAATTATGGAAATTCAACTACTATGGGGGACAAAAGAGTGAATTTTGTTCATTTGAAAATCTTATTTCCTAAGGTGTGTTTAGGTTTGTATTGAAGAATCGTAACTCGCGGTCCGATTTCTTTGAAACTTGCTAATAATGATATTGACAAAAGGACTTGGTGTAGACAGGAAGGTATAGGACTCTCTCCTGAACACTTTACGCGGTCAAAGAGGTTCTTCTCTCTGGAGCCCAGCATACTAATTGCTATCATTCACAATCTGAATAATTTTGAAGGATATTGCTTAATATGCATGCTCAAGAACGTAAATAACGCAATGTATATTGAATGAACTGCCAAAATAGAAGCCATTGCTACTGTTAGTGTGTTACGCAATTACCCAGCTGATGGGTGTTAGCTATTGGCAGAAAACAAAAACTGTTTAAAGAAAAGAAATTGTAAATAAGTGAATTAGAAAACAAAAACTGTTTAAAAATGTAATGATAGGTATGTCATCATCTGCCTAGCATTTTTCCAACTATGTATGTTGAGGTCGGCTTCCAGTTTAGCCGGATGCAACTGAATACCAGTATTTTACATGGAGCGACTGCCTATCTGACCTCCACAACCCTGTTACTGGGTAATACGATACCCTTTGGTAAGACTGCTTTCGGGCTTCTGACTACCCGTAACGTCTGTCAAAGATCCACGAATGACAGGAGAGCCCAACGGCTTGACGTGCTTTCCGAGGCACAGAGGGGTCTCGGTATGTAAAGATGGTCACCCATCCAAAGACTAACCGCGGCAAGCGTAGCTTAACCTGATTGATCGACCTCTGCGGCTGTTATTATTTAGCCACGGACCCCTCAATGTAATGATAGGTGATGTAGTAGGTAGCCACAAGATGTACATAACTCCAGCTTCCTCATATATGATAGAACAATTCTACCTATGCCAATATTTAAGGCATAATAGCTGCAATCAAAGTTCGCAGTCTTATTTTAGCTGCCACAATAACTTCGTTAATATGAGTCGTTTAGTGTGTGTTAGCTGGAGTGACGTCACCCCAGCTGCTCATGTCATATCTTCCAAACGAAAGAAGATATGATTATGTGTTATAGCTCAAAAATTAAGGCATAATAGCTGCCACTGGCAGCAAAATTTTCAAACCTCTGGTCAAAATACTCTATGAGTTATTAAACCGATAACCATGTGTAAGCTGGAGTGACGTCTCCCCAGCTGCTCATTCATATCTTCCAAACAAAAGAAGATATGATTATGGATTATAGCTCAAAAATTAAGGCATAATAGCTGCCACTGGCAGCAAAATTTTCAAATCCCTGGTCAAAATACTCTATGAGTTATTAAACCGATAAACATGTGTAAGCTGGAGTGACGGCACCGAAACTGCTCATGTCATATCTGCCGAACGAAAGAAGATATGATTATGTATTATAGCTCAAAAATTAAGGCATAATAGCTGCCATAGGCAGCAAAATTTTCAAATCTCTAGGTCTTGTAGTTTCCACGTAATAAGCAAAAAAACAGTTTCCGCGCCAAAAACATCAATTATTGCTTCGGAGAAGGCAAGCTGCGGCGTTGCCGTTCCGTGCGCTACATTATCAGTTTGAACTAGATTATAGACTGGGAGCCGACTACACACTTTAATCGTACTATGTAAGTATTGAGGTTATTTATAGTCATATTGTGTTTTTAAACATAGGACGAAAGAAAATTTAAAAATCTAAGTGTAACAATTTCGTAATTTTTATCATAAATCATATTTGACATACGGACGGACAGACAGACAGACATGACGAATCCATAAGGGTTCCGTTTTTGCCATTTAGCTACGGAACCCTTATACGATCACTTTGTTGTCGTCTGTCTGTCTGTCAAGACCCTTTATCTCTGGAACGCGTGAAGGTATCAACATGAAATTAAAACCATATATTCAAGTCCCTTGAAGCTGTGAAAAAATCAAAATTCTAAGTTAACGTAAAAAGATACGGTAGTTTATCCCGCAAAAAACGTATAAGTATTTCGACACTCTCAAGGGAATCAAAATGTATAGGGTACTTCCCGTTGACCTAGAATCAAGAAATTTGGCAAGAAGCAAAGTCATGTAGCACAAGTAAAGGAAAAAGTCTGAAACCCATAAATTTGTAGTTACATTAAAAAAAAACCGTGATGAAACTATTTACCTACCTTGTTTTTTTTTGCCGGGGGAAACCTTCAAAATGCACCCGACCTCCGAGGAGGGAGGTCGGGGAGTGTGGGTTTTTTAAAACTATATACATACTTACCTACAAATTTTCACGGAACCCTCAGTGCGCGAGTCCGTCTCGCACTTAGCCGGTTTTTTTAATGACATTTGTTCAGATTCGATGTATTTTTTTTTTTTCCTTTTTGGCAACTGAGCCGATGTTGACTATTCTGCCAGCGTCATGTAGTCTGATTCGATGTTACTCTTGGACGTAATATAATAGAAGTACGTCCATGATGTTACTTTAGTTTTGCTTTATTTATAGAATTGTTCTCAAATGTCACGATTTCATGAAAAAGTCATTCAATCGCTAGTAATATACAGGGTTATTGGTAAAACATTAACAACCTCTTAAGAGTTCATTGTACTTATCATTATGAACAATTTTTACTATGGGACCAAACCTGAAATCGCGAAAAAAAATAAGCTGTTCCCATTTTAATTAGGTATTTAATAAACAAGGCAAAAAAAAAACAATAATAGTACGTAGTTCTCTCGTCATCCAAAGTTGATATGAATCTACTTTATATATATTATATATTCATAGTTCCATTAAAGTTCAGTCGGCTCTCAGTCTATATCTTCAATATACAACATTAAAATTATTTTGAGCGCAAGTTAAAATGACTTCTAATAGAATGCCTACTAAGTGCAAACTTGGTTGTAGTATTGTAGCGCACGGAACGGCAACGCCGCAGCGTGCCATTCTCCGAAGCAATAATTGATGTTTTTGGCGCGGAAACTGTTTTTTTGCTTATTACGTGGAAACTACAAGACCTAGAGATTTGAAAATTTTGCTGCCTATGGCAGCTATTATGTCTTAATTTTTGAGCTATAATACATAATCATATCTTCTTTCGTTCGGCAGATATGACATGAGCAGTTTCGGTGCCGTCACTCCAGCTTACACATGTTTATCGGTTTAATAACTCATAGAGTATTTTGGCCAGGGATTTGAAAATTTTGCTGCCAGTGGCAGCTATTATGCCTTAATTTTTGAGCTATAATACATAATCATATCTTCTTTCGTTTGGAAGATATGAATGAGCAGCTGGGGAGACGTCACTCCAGCTTACACATGGTTATCGGTTTAATAACTCATAGAGTATTTTGGCCAGAGGTTTGAAAATTTTGCTGCCAGTGGCAGCTATTATGCCTTAATTTTTGAGCTATAACACATAATCATATCTTCTTTCGTTTGGAAGATATGACATGAGCAGCTGGGGTGACGTCACTCCAGCTAACACACACTAAACGACTCATATTAACGAAGTTATTGTGGCAGCTAAAGTAAGACTGCGAACTTTGATTGCAGCTATTATGCCTTAAATATTGGCATAGGTAGAATTATTCTATCACATATGAGGAAGCTGGAGTTATGTACATAGCCACAAGTACCTACTTATATACTTAAAATTAAATAATTTTGGAAGTAAGTTCAGCATGCACACTACCGGTTTAATCGCCAATAAATTTTTACCACAATGTTTACAGCGAAATCATAATGACATCATCCTTTTCTTGCACAGAAATTTAAAATCAAACTGAGTACCTACAGTTGGAAGTATTTCTGGCAACAGTATTGGTGTGGTTATTTCCAAGTGCATGTAGGTATTTTTAATTCATTCGCTTTATTTGAAACTTTTTTACAATATCTTTTCGCGGTGTAAGTACAGTTAGAGATTT
This sequence comes from Oligia latruncula, assembly GCA_948474745.1. Lineage (NCBI taxonomy): Eukaryota > Metazoa > Arthropoda > Insecta > Lepidoptera > Noctuidae > Oligia > Oligia latruncula. Next base: position 8,022,959 of record OX419683.1, on the reverse strand, counting down.
AATTGTTAAGCAAATTGACACCCTACGTCAGTTACCTACCCCTCCGTGTCTCGAAAAGCACGATAAGCCGTTGGTCCCAGCTATCAAACTAATATTATAACGGCGAAAGTTTGTGAGTGTGTGTGTGTGTTTATATGTTTGTTACTTCTTCACGCTCAAACGGCTGGACCAATTTTGGTAAAATTTTAGATTATCATATAGGCTACTTTTTATCCCGATATTCCCACGGGATCGACATTTACGCGGGTGAAACCACGTGACGCAGCTAGTCATTCAAAAATCTTTGACAGTCGTTATGGGTAGTCAGAACCCCACAATTTTGGCACCCAGTCCAGTGACTGGGTTGTGGAGGTCAGATAGGCAGTCGTTCCTTGTAAAATACTGGTAGTCAGCTGCATCTGGTTAGAATGGAAGCCGGTAGTTGGGAAAAGGCTAGGCAGATTGACGTCAATTGTAATTTGAATAAACGAACAACTAAAGGTGGTAGTCAGTTTGCTCAACAATTAATTTCCCTGACTTTACAGTTATTCGTAGTACCTATAAGTGCATAGCCCATGGGAAGTGCTGCTAAAACAGGAACGCACCTACTGGCGCAAAAGCTGAAACCATTCCAGAAAAAATATTATTCAATGAAAATCCATATATTGGCGCCGATTCCCTTGTTCACAAAGTAAACTAAATTTAATTTCAGTACATCTTTTTCTATTTAATTAAGAAAAGGATAGAAAATAAATATTAGTTTAATCCTGCGCCACTATGTATTTTTAGGTTAGGGTCAGTACACACCGAGACGCGACGCGACGCGCAGTTTTCAAGATAGAAATATAATTACAGACCTTATCTACTACACAAAAAGGTACACGATTCAGTGAGCTACGATAGGGCGATACGGCGTAGCTCGACGTAGTAAATACAGAATTGTGTACCTTTTAGTGTATCTAGTAGATAGGGTCTGTAATTGTATTTCTATCTTGAAAACTGCGCGTCGCGTCGCGTCTCGGTGTGAACTGACCCATAATATAATATAATAATAATATAATATTCCACAACTATCACACAACGCCGTCTAGTCTCAAGCTAAGCAGAGCTTGTGTTATGAGTACTAGACAACTGATAAACATACTTATATATTTCTAAATACCCATAAACTTATTCATCAAATCATATAATTTGATGACCCTTCACTGATGGAGAAACCTGTAGAGCATTGAGAGATAGCCCTCTTTTTTCTCTCGACGTAAAAGACAACACCTCAAAAGATACTGATTTAGATGAAAGCCAGATCGCTCAAGAAGAGGCGAAAGTTATAAATACCGTCAATACTAAACTTGGCATTATTAGGTTAACAACCCCTTAGGGGTCGCCATGTAACGTGTTTGCTAACAGGTAAAATAATATATCGTCCAAATGCCTATCAAATGTTATCGGTAAATGGGGCTTACATGACCTAAAGCGCGGTCCCACTGTCGGACTGCATAGAAAAGAAAGAGAAGCGCGGTGACACAACACTGGTAAAGAAAAAGTTAGTGCAAAATATGAAGCAATTATTTAATTACAAAAATCTATTGTTTGGACGAAAAAATTAAAACAATAGTATTTTAATATATTGCTTGTAGAATAATCTGAAAAAAAAATCAGTATTATTGTATGTTATATTATGGTTTTTATTGTAAAAAGAAAGTTTTTAGAGGTATCTTCATGATTTTTTTGTATCGTATCAAATTAGTTTTCAACACACTATTTACCTAACATATATCCTCAAGAATATCATATGTTTTACCGACTTCAAAAAAAAGGAGGTTATCAATTCGACACGTATGTATGTAAAATTATTGGAATTGCATTATATTCAAATATGACAATCTATTAGGGCTTCCAAACAAATATACAACATTTTATAGACGTATGTATGTATGTTTGTGCACGTATACTATTTTGTGTTATTTTATTTTTATTGTGAACTTTTTTTTCATTGGCTTACATTTATTTCAACTTAGGGAACAATGCAAGTTTTATCAAAATCGATTCAGTAATTTTCAAGATATAGACTAATACGTGTAAGTGTGACGACCTGGCTTATTGGTACGAGCTACGGGTGTAGTGTCAAAGGGAAAACATCTCAAAACCTGGATCAAATTCTAGTGCAATATTTACAAAAAAAAAAAAACTATTACATATTACAAACAAACATTCCAGTTTTTACTTAAAACTTAAAATTACGTAATAAAAAAGTAATTTAAAAAAATTAAACCGACTTAAAAAAGAAATGAACTCAAAATTATGAAATAACTTTAATTTCGGAAGTCGGTGGCAAAAAACTAAAACTAAAATACAGATCCCAAGAGACCGACTTCCGAAATAGACTTTTATTGTTTCTAAAACTTGCGTTTTTTATGTTTAGGTCCTGTAAGCCCCTTAAACGCTGGACGAGAATAATGATATCTTTAGAAATAAACATCGCCTTTATATTTTTCTTTTTTTTTTTCTTCTTGTGTATTTGTATAAACGTATAAGTGCCTATGCAAAATACGCACTTTGACGTGACTTTGCGGACACCAGCCCGTATTGCCTATACATACATAATATGTGTACATAAATAAATTATAATAATAAAGTCATTCATTTCAGGTAAATGACACCCATTGACAAACATAAATGAACTGAAATCATGTAAAATAAAAACAATAAACGATTAACAAAATAACGTATTAAAGTATTTTCGGTACATAGGTTTTAACTCTGGCAGGGTTTCACAAGAAGCAGAAATAGTTTTACCTACCTGAATAACTAAAAATATTATTTAATTATACACAACAGTATTGACTTAGTCAACTACAATAAACTATTCATTACATTACAGTAATAAGAAAACATTAGCGCAATTTGCAACGCAAAACAATTGATTCGACCGGCTGCTTCTTTTGTGGCGCCAACGAATGGAATGTTTGTAAGCCTCATAAGGGAAAACATGCGTGAAGATTAAAAGTTTATATAAAATAAAAAGTTAGCGCATACCGCACATACCTAGCATGCATGTATATGTGAGTTCCTTGTTGCCAAACCACTTGAACTTTGAGGACGTTAAGTGCAAAGAGTAAAGTAACTATGTAGGAAGTTAAGTGTGCAAGGAGAATCTTCTCGACACTTACGATTTCGTTTGTAGAAACTTCTGAAATTGTATTGTTATTCAAACCGTGCATTGTTGTACTAGCTTTGTAAACAACTTTTTAACTGCGTTCTTGTTGTTGCAGTAGTACATGTTAAGACTATAAAACGTTGAAATAGAGAAAAGTTTAATATTGTTCACGCAAAAATGCTCAATTAATTAATCAGTCTTGATTGTACGATAGCATCCATCTTGCTCTGTTGTGATGCAATACGGTAACATCATGATATTTTTGTTGGTAATTTAAGGCTGATTTTTCTAACATCACTTGTTTTTTATCTATTTAATAAAACTGACGTCTAAAGGTGGGCATTCACGGTTAGGCCATTCGGCGTGGCTCCAAACGACTTACGTCAAATGGATGGATTTTGGCGCGATTGGAAATCCAGAGTTTTTCATAGTGCCAATGGATCTTAACATTCACGATCAAAATTTGGCTGTATATCACACCATTTGACGCGATGGCGTGACCGTAAATGCCCACCTTTACGGTAATTTTCGTATGGAGGAAACTTTCAACATTTTTAAATAATTTTTTGGATAAAATTTTAGTTTTATCTATTAAGGGGCCGGCGGAGCATGCGTAGTTCATACAAACGTAATACCAAAATAATTTAATAATATGTGACATTTATTGCTATTAGCTAACAGAATATCTAGGGTTCCCAAATATATATTTCGAATGGGCACTGATTTAAAGACCATTATGAGAAAAACAAGTTTTCTATAGCAATTTGAAATTCCTCATACCTCGTCTTTATATCAGAGTCCTTTCAAAATAATATATATTTGGGAACCTAGATATTCTGTAATCCAATCGGAATAAATATACCTACACTACCTTAGGAATATGTTTAATTTACAAATTATTTTGGTATTACATTTGTAGAGATCCATAGTTATGTTAGTAAGTAAAAATTAGGTGAGTAACCAAGGAATAAAATACATTTATTTATTTATTTAAACCACAATTATAACACCTTTACAGAATCATCCAAGGCGATGTTATAAGTCACTACGTCTATTCATTTACAAAAATAAAATAAAATCAAACCTGTCATGTAAGCAAAATTGCAACAACGATATCACGCTGCTGGAACCCCCCGCCCACATGGCTTGAATCAATCATTGAAAAATATCACAATAATAAAATAAAAATAATAATATATGTCACAATAATATTATTATCTTTACATATAATAAATCTGTAGACGAGGCGTTTCTGTACATAGAACATATAAAAAAAAATAGTTGGGGTGTTAAAGGACAACTAACAGATGATATTTCATCAATTTTTGGAATTTTTGTCTGTTTGTCGGTTTGTCTGTTTGGATGTGAGCGATTTTCTATGAACAGGTTCAACGTAAAAAGTACCAAATCAAATGGTTCATTTTTATACTCAAATATAGTGTAGAACTCGGAGTAGTGATTAGTCTTTTTTTTTGTTTCATCGCAATCGCTTCAGTCTAGCAAAAGATATAATAAATTTAAAGCATTCTATAACAACTTTTTGTTGCAATAAGTGGAAACACGTAACGACATCTATTGGCGCGATATAGTACCTACTAACGAACACATATTGTGATCTTTAAAACATTATTATGTGTATAATCACGTCGTAAAGGCTTGCCTTTATGACGAAATAACTCTGATACTTATGTCTGTGTTATTTAAAAAAGTAATGATAATGATTATAATCTACATTATTTAAAAGAAAGTCGTGTTAGTTACACTATTAATTTATAAGTTAGGAGTAGGGTAGAATTAGGGTAGTAGTAGGGTAGGAGTAGTGTAGGAGTAGGGTAGGAGTAGGGTAGGGGTACGGTAGGGTAAGGGGTAGGACACCACGCGAACGAAGTAGCGCCGGTCAGCTAGAAATAATTTATATGGCAAAACAACGTTTGCCGGGTCAGCTAGTAACTAAATAAATTAAATAAATAAAACTAAATTGAAAAATTGAAATAATTAAATCGCAAAACATATTTAAATCACGTACATTAAACATTTACATTGTTAAATTAATATCAATTAAAATCAGAAATATTGATGTTAAACAAATTCTCGGTTTTATACCTAACGTAATAGCGTTGATTGAGTGACTGAGATCACGTTCTTCAAATTACAGGATGCCTCCAAAGTATTTATGTTCACTAGGTTACGTTTTAGTAAGATAATGTATTAGTATAAGGTATGATGGGATTGGCATACACGTCCGTGTAAAAGTGCCTAATAATAAATAAAGAGAAAAAAAAAAACAAGAATTGCCCCTCAGACTGTGAACGTTCTACGTCTCAATCTGTCAAAAATACCTCTAGTTTCCCTGCATTTTTGATACTGATTGTCGCTGAGATGAGATTGCGACTAGATTTTGAACGTTTTTATTTACGAGATTTGGTCTTCTGGTTCAAATCCATGGGGTATGTGCCCCTGATCAAATCAATGCTCGATGTTCTAGATCAGCAGAAGCCGCTGCCTTGCTTAGCATAGCATAATCAGGCTATAATTTTCCCACTGCTGGGACACAGGCTTCCTCTCTGTGAGAGGGCGTGATGACCACCACTGCTCCTTACCTCCACAGTTGCCTTGTTTACAGTGCGACAAAATATACGCTGATATCATTGTAATTGTCAATTATCAGCACCATCTGAACATGAAGCAGCAAGTTCAAACCTAGCAACTCATTAAATTAAAGATGTACCGACTTTCCTAGTTAATCCAAGAATAAAAGTAAACGAAGCTTTTATTCATTAGTTGGCTTTTACAGGTAAAAACGATTACAGTGTAATAATGTTAATGTTTCCGGTAATATTATCAATAGAGCAGACCTCGTTAAACGTTATACAGGTACGTAATTAGTTATTAAATTATATAATTCTTAACTATTGTAATAAAGATTACAGGGACATTAGAAAAAGTATTAATTGACGGTGGGACTATAGTCCGCGCGGAACTATAGTCGGACTTTTAATTTGCTACAGTAAAATGACAGCTCATGTGTTACTTAAATGACTGAAATTGGCTTCTTTTTTATTTTTCGCAGCCATCAACCAAACCTTGTTTTTCTAGTACAGAATAGTTTAACAAACGAAACTTATTTGACATGCATATCTCTAAACTCAGTCCGAAATGAGTTATTAAGAAGTGGCATTTTACTGCAGATAATTAAAAGTCGGACTATAGTTGGCCGCGTCTTTGGTTTGTGTGCGGTGGGACGGAGGGGCGGGGGCGCTTTGTCATTACTCAGTACGTGGGTTGCAAACAATAAGCAACCCTGCCGCCCTCACCCCCGTCCCCACCTAAGGCGCGGTCAACTATAGTCCGACTTTTAGTTGTATGGCCAACTATAGTCCGACTTTTAGTGTAGTTCCGCGCGGACAATAAAATATATAGTAAGTCTAGAAATATAAAAATATTTTAGAAGTTGGCTACGACAAGATGTGTAACTAATAATTTAAACCGTTATTTTTATGATTAATTAGCACCTACAAAGTGCCAAAAACTGTTATTTATTTCGTTTCATGCATTGGGCTAGCCTAAAGGTGTGTTAGGTCATTGTTATGTATCCCAAATAAATGATGTAAGGAGTCAAGGATTTTATAAAGTTCTATGCGATTTACAAGGAAAACTGCTAATACATAGTATCACGCACAGAATACACAAACACCTATTGCGTTTCGGTAAAGGTCTATTATTTCTTGTATATTATATTTTCATGTTTAGGTAGTTTATAGCGTTTGTCACATTTCCGGGACATTACATAATATACAATGACATCTTTTTTAGATTGACTTTTAAGGGTTATCTAACCAAGAGTGTAAAACTCTGCCTGATACTTACATCTTCTACAAATGGTTTCCACATTCCAATAAGGAATCAAAAATATGCCTATCTTTTACCCAACACAACAGCAGCAACAGGCAACTGGCTTCCAGTTCAGCATTTTAATGAGGAATATCTACAAAAAATGGTTAAAGGTTCTATGGATTGTTCTCACATATTAATTGGGCATAGGTGTCTAAAAACTTATAAAATTCGAAAAATTTGTTTGAGCGCGTTGATGTCTTTCGTAGCACCTCGTAGCGCCGCTACACGAATTGTTTTTGTCATTGAAAATTGTACTTCTATGTATGTGTGATATCTATTATGGCGGTGTTATACAACTATTGTTCGTCAAATGTCAAAGTATCTTGCTTCAAGCCATACACTTAGAGCTAAGACGTGTGAAGGCTGTATCCTGAATGTTTCATGATTGTTTATGGGGCTGGGTTGTTGGGTGGTTGCATGTGGGCGAGTGTGCGTGGAGGGTTGGTGCAGCCGTCAGGGTAACAGGGGAGGTGTCGAGGGTGAGCCGCGCTCGGCGGCTGGTGGGCGCGCGGCTATAAGTAAGAGGTGCGCGCGCGCCGGCGAAGTTAGTCGCCGAACGGCAGCGCGTCGCCAGCGGTGTTACCCGCTCCCCCCCTCCGGTGCGTTCCACCCCTACCTCCTCCCCCACACGCACTCGCCTTTCTCACACGATCATCGGCGATTCTCACTTGCGCAACACGAGTCGAAACCGAAAGGTCGCCGCTATTGGCATTTAACCGCTCTCTGACATTAGCGTTGCATTTAAATGTGCGATGCAGCTTCCTCGTTGAGCTTCACTGTCGCAACTTGTGTCGCTTGGGAAAGGCGCGTGTGTTGACGTGACGTCTCTGTTTGCAGCCGCAGCCCGAGCAGCCGGGCTTCATCCACACACACCATGACCGTCGCCAGGATAGCACTGTAAGTACTAGATACTCACTACTACCACATACTCTACACTCCAACTACTCAATGGCTGTTATTGTTAATGCGATAATGACTGTTGCATTTAACATATCTCTATCTGTTTCCACTCGGACACGACCACTTTCTAACATCAAAGCCGATAATTGTTGTGTAGAGACGTGTTTATAAAACTATAAATGGACGCGGCCGGATCGTCTCCGTCTGTGGCCGTGTGACTTTCATCTTAAGTTTGCTTGCTATGATGACTTTCAGTTAAGTTTTTATTATGATTTCGCTAATCATCGATCGATATGACAAAAATTCGATCTGATTTCTCGTGTGGAAATCAGGTTTTCATTGCTCAACGGCTGCCAACTGACATCACGAATGAGGGCGCGTATTTCTCAATGAAGGCTGCGAAACATTGCTTTTAAAATATGCACGACTTTGTGCGCATATTGTCTCCCTGGCAGGCGCCTGCGCCCGCGCTACCGCTCCACGCTAGCTGTCGAACCTCATTATATGATTCTTATTTTCATATGCTTATTTCATTTCATAATCAATAAATAACTTCATGAACCCGCAACCTCACGTCCTGATACAAGGCGTGTTGCAAGTAAACCGCAAATGCTACTTGTCTATTGTGTTTTGTCGTTTCTGCTGCAAAAACAACGCAGCCGGTACTTGCGGCTGCAACTTTATGTGAAGTGCGGAGCGTCTCGCCGCGAAGCTTCGTTACGCGTCGTTTTCACCGTTTCATGGTTTTCTCCAACTAAACACATTTACATAGCTAAATACGCACGAAGTGTACCCATACAACTTTTTAACTACAGTGGAGATACTCATTACAGAAATGACTATTAACTATGGTAGACTTATTGAGTTTAGAAATTAACAAGTCTACATGAGTGAGGGGATTTCGAAACGAGCCTTATTACATTCACTCTTCTCACACCCGGCGTCATTATAGAAAACATTAGAGGAAAGGCATCAATAAAATATCGTCGATTTAACAGGTTGTAGTGATGTAAACATCGCTAACTGACGATAAAAGTTCTGTAATACTTTTAGATAAGTACCTAACATGACGTGTGATAAGTGTGATCTAACGCGGGCCATTGTCAAAGCTCTCTCTAGTTGCAACACAATGTTAAATGGCGTCGCAGATGCGGCATTTACACATTGAGATGTCCTGCCCACCTGTCGCCGCTGTCATCGGTCAGTAGCATCGTCATCGTATGGTACTACATACACACAAGTGCGTGTGCCATATGAAAGCGTTACTAACTAACTTCCCATGATCTTTCGTGGCGTGGTCAAACTTTGAATTGCGTGTACTTTTCTTAGTTGTAAATAGCTGTTTCTTTTAATCGATTTGAACTTGAATGAGATACGTTTTACTAGCGAAATAATGTAAAAGTTTTTTTTTTGTAGGCAGTTTTTCATAAACTGCATTCTTAGAAACTTCAAAACCTGCTAAAGTACCCTGTTATTGATGACCAATCCGTTTCTTTGGGTCTATAAGCGGATTTTACAGATCAAAATTACCATGAATTTTATCAAGGTTGCGTCGTTAATTGCTAGTCAACTATATCGATGAATTTTGTCTGCGGTTTGATGTGACCTTAGTTTTGAATACATTTTGATTAAACGTTCGTTTGTATTGTTATCCTCAATCGGCAGCTCTTGATTCTAGGAATGCCTATTAGTTGATCGCTCAATCAAAGGCCGTTACCTCAAATCGTATTAAATATTCTGCAATATTACGTGAACAGAATTTGATATCCTTTGTTTAGTTTAGGTTTTTTAATCATTGAAGAATGTAAATGTTAATCAAAACGACTTTGATCGAAGTGGATTCGATCAAAGTCGTTTTGATTAACATTTACATTCTTCAATGATTTAAAGTAAATACTCCCAAAAACATCGTTTAAATTTTCCATTCCAATAATAAAATAATAAACAATGTAAATCATTATCGTAAAAAATAAAAAAATAAAATTGCAGTTGACTAAAAAAACGAAATCAAACGTATAATCCCTGTCTCAAACTTTCAGAGGCAAGTGTCAAAAGAGATTGAGTGGATCCAAAGATCCCATGTTCGGCAACGAAGGGTCGATCATTGACCCTTTTTTCTTGCATTTCATTTGGTACCTGCCCATAAAGAATAAGAATAAGAAAATATCATTTGAGATTTAATGTGCATAAACATTTTAAAGTTCTAATTAGAGCATATTTTCCAATTTACAATCGAATCAATATTTTCACCATAAATGGAGTTATTGATAAATGCTTACAATAAACAACATAATTTCTCCAACAAAAGCAAGGTCGCACAAGTCGTACAGTTCTTGTATTGCATTTTAAGTGATCACGACACTCTTTTATACCGTAAATATCGAAACTGTAACAAAATATGAAATAGCTATGAATAGTTAGTAGTTTTATGTGACAACCAGTCTTACCAAGGGGTATCGTATTACCCAGTAACTTGGTTGTGGAGGTCAGATAGCAGTCGCTTCATGTAAAATACTGGTATTCAGCTGCATCCGGTTAGACTGGAAGCCGACCCCAACGTAGTTGGGAAAAGGCTAGGCAGATGAAGAATTAGAGGTTTTATTTATGTGTTCAAAATAAATAAACTCACAGGTGGGCAATATGCGATACATCAGCGCACATTATTATGCGGACGCGGATTGTAACAAAATATACAAGAGTAAAAGACCGGATTCATTAATCTTTTCTAATTAGAAACATCATTCCAGTACAACAAAAGTTCTCACACATTTGCCAACATTATCATTCCTAGTTACGTTTTACGAAATTAAAAACTGTACAGAACAATCGTCATTAGATTTTACGCAACACAAATGATATCTAACGTGCATTTAATGATTTATGTAATAGTGTTTAGGTACATTTAATTGTTTGGCGGATAAAAGACATTGTTTGAAGGAAAGCCAGTTAGAACATTTAAATCCATCTGCGTGTCCCATGTTACGTGTGTCGTGAAACAATCGCTTTATTATATGCCACCACTTCCTAATTAGGTAATATAAAACATACCTAGATTGCTTTCTCTATTAAAAAAACTAACGTAACATATCGTATCCAATGCAAAATTCGTTTAGGCGTTTTCTTACTGAATACAAATTAGAATGGGAATTTCTCCTTACTAAAAGATTTTCGATACGTCGATGATGTGTTAAAAGAAAGTCCATGAAACGTGACGATCGGTGTTTACGTCGCGTTCCGAGTTATGTCTGTTACATTTCAATAGGTAATCATTGGTTCGATGGTCCGAGTGCCGGAGGCGGCGCGTCGCGTCACATAAATGAGCTGTTTGTGGGCACGCCTCCTCCACCGCGTGTACTTTATTGTCTTCACGAAGCTTGTTTTACAACATAGAAGCTTGTAGAACCTGACATATTATATGTTTACATCGGGAAGATGTAAACATATAATAAGTCAGCCAAGTCATATAATATAGTTCATCAATAAAACAAAATTTCCCCAAAAAAGTTCAGTGTTGTGAGAGTAAACACAGATTGCGTGATAGCTCATTAATTATGTATTTTGTTGGCCTTCACATTAGTATGGATTTAGTGAAGATAGCTCGAAGAAGCTTTTGTTTCGATTGACTCATCGGCACCCAGGCGATGCCCACGGACAACCTAGACCTAATTATGAAATTAATTAGTTATTGTTTTTATAACTGTATACGTTCTAAAATAGATTTGAAATCAATAATTTTCGAGGACATGCACTCATTCTAAATGTAGATGTAATGGTCATAATACGGCCTCTTATAAATACAGATGGAAATCATTTTATAAAACTTTTCAGTGACTTCTGGAGAAACTTTTGCATGAGATTAAAAGGTTTTCAGGACGACTTTCAGTTTTGGCAAAATAATAAAGTAACTTGGAAAGAAAAGGGGCTCGGAAATAAGAGTGTTTTCTGCTTATTTTATAATCCGGTAGCAATGCGAGTTAGTCAAGCCTGCCGGGTCAGCGGGATTGTCCGAAAGGGTTACCGCTGGCCCGGAACATAATGGGCTAAGGAAGGAACATGGGTGGGTTTTAGTCAGTAAGAGTCTGACACTCCCTTCCGCTCCACCCAGAGCGGGAGGGGTCATTTGATGATTTCCCATCCGAAAAAAAAAAAGCGAGTTTGTCAGAGAATGGGTCACTACTATTTTGAAGCCTAACCTAGCGTGCGTCACCCCACGTAAACTATTACCGTTTATAAACTTCCCATACATACATATTACGTTATGTTTCTTACATAGCCTTATCAGATCAGTTGCCCATATAATTCTACCTGCAATCACCGCTATAACATAAAATCCACCCACCATGTCCAAAATAAACTCAGTACAGATACATTGGTCACCCGGATTCGAACCCTCATTCATGACAGGCGAGGCATTGACCACTGGTAAAGACCGAGCTAACTATATATAACATGTATATTTTATGTTTAATAAACACCCATATACACGCGGGTAACCCTTTCATCATACTGTGCTGTCAAAATGCAGTTCGTAAAGCAACATTGTTCTGTTCAAGCGGCTCCATTGTCTCTGAGCATGCTCTCATTGTCCGGCGCGTTGCTCAACTCGTAATTTGTCTGTTGTCTATGATTCTGCGAGCTAGGAGCTATATTGCCTTCGTTAGATTTGTTCTTACAGCTACACAATTGTCTAGATTTAGACACGGGAATCAACAAAATATGTGTTTGTATACATTTTGAATAATGCTTTGCAGAACGACTAAGCTTTTGTTAGCTTTAGGCAGTCGCTCCATGTAAAACACTGGTATTCAGCTGCATCCGGTTAGACTGGAAGCCGACCCCAACATAGTTGGGAAAAGGCTAGGCAGATCATGATGATGAGAACGACTAAGCTTTTGTTAAAAATTTTAAAGCTCTTTTGACTGCCTAGCGTAGTTGGTCTAGTTGTCTTAAGTAATTGCTGCCGGTCGATTCTGTAAAAATCTCACCGTGAAAACTTAGGTGAAGTGAGTTTGTTTCTGCTAGGAATTGACACTATTGACAGCTCACTCCACGCTCACTTCACCTAAGTTGTCACGGTGAGCTTTTTACAGAATAGCAATACAGAACTGGTTTTGGGATCGGTTCCCAAGTGGCACAGATATTAATTGAGTTGTTACATGAGGAATTTCTGAAATAGCAGCGGAGTCCCAAATGTGTGTCTGTTTAATGGAATTAATCGCCGGTACTTTGTTTCTATCCGACCATAAAATAGTATAATAAATAAATATAATATAATAAAAATAATATAATATCTTACTAAATCATAGGGTATTTAGAAGGAACTTCTGAAATGCTTAAAAAAATGTTTCCTGGTGGAATAGACATGCTATTTGTATAAAAATAATGTTCATATTTCCTTATGAAAGTAGTCTAACCCGTTTATTATGGAAATGAATTTATATTTAATTGTCACGTACAGCGAAACATTAAATTGCGATTTATTAACGATAAGAAATTTTGTCTAATTATTTTAATAAAAGTAGAAGTGGAAGTACTTAACTCTATAAAATACTTGCATTTTATTGAACTAAGTATTTCCACGTTTCACAAAATTCACCTGTAAAAATAATTGTGCCTGTGTTTGTTATTCTTTGATCGATATTATATATTTAACTGATCAATGTACTCTTAGTAATAAGTAATAACATCTCAGGTACACTAACTACACTTTCAGGAACTCATTTACTTATAACTAGCACATTACTTTCAGTTACGAAGAGTCAGAATTCAATTTATTACGTACTGCAACCGGTTATTCTAGCACTTGTTAGGTAGATGCAGGTTAATTAATAAATATATACCGAAGCTGGTTCATTTAACAAGGTTTATTGAAGGATGATTTATGGTAGACCGAGCAGAATCCGAGCCGTAACTCGGCCTGGGTACGGACGAGCCACAGGTCTAGAACAGGAAAAACTGTTGTCATGCTCAGATGATTCAGATCCATCTGATTTGAACATATCTGTATCGTGGTAGCTGTTGATGGGATCAGATCAATCGCTTACGATGACGGCTGGAACAACAACTAGAACTAAACAGTCCAATCCGTTTATGTAGGTAACTTAAAGGCTCAGCCCCTAATGCCGACTCGCACTCGCCTCGCACCCGGCTAGGTCTATTCTACCAGCTAGCTACCTATTTCGCCACACTCACTCTATATGCACATACATATGCGATTATAGTGAGGTGTCTGTTTATGCGCGCGGATGTCCGGGCGTCCGCGTCTGGGCAAGTTTCCCCGGACGAAACTAAACGTAACATCCGCCAGACACTTGTCGTACGACAAAAAATGACCGCCTAAACCATTTGAATCACGATTATTGTGGAACTTGGAATGTCGGATATAGCTTCGCGAACTATAGGCTTATCTTCAAAATTTTTTCCGCTGTATTAGTTTAAACGAGCTCATGATTCGAATGCATAGAAAATTGATTGAATTTGTTTACGTCATCATTTTGTTTGATAGTCATTAAGTTATAATCATTAGGATCAGTAATACAACTTGTTAAGTTAGTAAAATGTTAAGATTTCATGAATTTCATAACGTCATTCAGTGGGATTACTTGGTCTTGGAGAGTTGTGTTGATGACTTTAATGATTATAATTCTGTAAATACATATTTGTTGCGGTCGCGAATCATATTTTAATCAATGTACAACTTAATACTGACCAGCAAATTGCAAAAACGTAAAAAAATTGAATTTTGCGGGCTGCCTTAGCGCTTTAGATGTTTCAAAACGTTGGTGACACGGTGCGGCGCGGCGGTGGCGTGTCCGCGGGCGCAGCGCGGGCGCCGCGAGCCGTGTCTCGTCGCGCCGACCTTCACTTTCGCTTTTTATGTGTGAATCTCGCTAAAGCCCATCGCGTACACCTCGTTTACGTAACTAGTGACAATCGCGATTGTGTCACACGATGTCCTTTTGTAAACACGGGATAAAAATTGATTGTTTGTTGTTGCATCTACATTTACCTAACTAGGCAAATTCCGTATGAAACTGAATAATAAAGATTGCCAACTAATATATTTACTTTTGGCGTTATAAAAGCATCGAGCAATGCTTGCTACGATTAATTACTGCGAGCTGTACTTGCCGTTGAGAACCGGTTGGATAATTAGCAAATTAAATTAGTCGGCTATAATTTTTATCGATTTGGCTGGTTGCGCACGTGTTATAATAATTATTATCAAAATGCAATGCAATTCAAATATTATTTTATTAGATTAAAATAATATTTGAATTGCAAATTATGCAACAGGCATTATTTATTTTCGACATAATTGTCCGTCAAAATTCAATTTATACAATTTTAGAAATAAATAAAAACGGGTATTAATAAAATTCTCTTTACTTTTTCCTAAGGTAAAATTAGAAGGAATAAACTCGTTTACGATCCACTTGTCACAAGCAAACGTAATCTGAAGGTGTGACGTTGCTGCGCCCGCGCGCATCTCACATCCGACAACTTTCGCCTTCGCGTTCAAATGAAAACAAAATCTTTCGTTCGTTCACATGCTTACTAGATCAGTTTCAATCGTAGTTCAATGAAGCTTGACTGAGAAAATAAAATCGCATAATAATATGACATCGATCGAGCAGTGGGAGCTGTGGGACCAGCACGTTCTTCAAAAGTCAAATAATAATATGATAGTTACACACGCATTTAGTATCGTCGTTTGTTATTGGCTTTCTCTATGACAAAACAAATAGTCTCGTTACATAATAGACCAAAATATACGCGGCACGAAATAAGACGAGAGGTCGGTGTGTGTACACAGTGAACTTTGGTTAATAACTTTAATCAACAGTAATCAAATAATGTATTTACGATCAGCTTTACAAAACAACATGACATAAAAGGAACTTTAAAATGAATAATAGAGGTTTTATTTCCAAAAGGGGTGTTCTGGGAAAAATCACAAAAAACACTTTGAAAAATCCGGAGTCTTGGATCGGGATTTCCTCTTATAATACAGTTAGTTCTGATAACATGTACCAAACAAAGCTTCGAAATTCGAGCGGTGTCAAGAATCCGCGAAAAACAGAAACGTGGCTTCGTTCATACTCATCCCCAGTTAGAACTCGCCCGCTTTTTTATATGCCTATTAGTTGCGAAGATACAATTAATTGTATGCTGTTCGAGTGTGCACCTAAGCGAGGTTCAAAGTGAACTGTACAGAATAGCCTACAGTTTTGAAGGTTATGCTCGTCTCGCGGTGAGTCTAACTATGTAAAGCTAATGCTCCTTCTTTGGCGGTCGTTACGAGATAAAGTAGCTCTAATGAATACCACATAACCATGTAAATGGTGGTCGCTGGCCGCGTGGGACGTGACATTGACAAACGCAGCATTTTCTTGTGGGTAAGGTAGTACATAGCCTTTATTAAAGCCCATTGGGTTTTAGAAATAGAGCGTTGTTTCTGACACTTGTACTCCCCTTGGGAGTATGTTTCTAAAGCTCAATAACTCATTATCAACCGGGTCCTATACTTGATAATGGTGGAGATACTGCCTTTTCAAAGAGTCTATACACCTTCATGTTCCTGCGTCAGCTAATAAGGCGTCATCTTTTTTTGATTTCCTATAAAATTGTAATTTTTCGAATTTCTTTGAATAAAATAATAAAACCATGTGTAACTATTCCCAGTTTCCTAAATTACTGGAATGACTTGTATTATAGCCTCGCAAGGAGGTCAACCAGGTTGGTTTCTTCAAAAAGTTAACTGATGGAGAAACAAATACTTATCCTAGCTCCACCAGAAATTCTCAACTTGACCTAATACTGCTAGCGTGTTAGCGTTAGTCAACATTCCTGTCATTACATCAACATATCAACCAGTTTGCAAACAATATCTTAAGTCCGAGTAGCCGTGGTTGATGCTTATACTTTCTATGAGTCGATATGTCAAGGGCAGCTGGTTGGCGGATCTGGTCACGACCTAGCAACCGTGCTGCTCCGCGCGCAGGGAGACTTAGGATTCACACTCGCTTTGCATTCGCTGGGAGTCCATAATTAGTATAAACATTCGCAGCAATTGCATTCCCGAAAATGTGATAAACATTTTCGGGAATGCAATTGCTGAAACTGCTTTCATCACAAACAGTTGGAGATTTGCCTTTTATAGTCCCGCATAATTGATCCAGCATTTGATTGGGTCAGGATCCACAAAATGCAGATCCTGTCGCAACAAATACCTCTTTCTTTCAGTGTCCAATTCATTAGTTACGGCTAGAGATTGATTTCAATCGGAATGTGTATAAACTTGGCAATGTATGTGGTAATGCAGTTGCTAATAATTTGCCTGCAGACGTAGTGAATTATGTCTGACTGCTGTGTGCATCGAATGTCCTTTATAACTGTTGTTTTTAGCTGATGATTAGTATGTTTTTAATAATTGTGGCGTCGTAATCATTTTAGGAAATATTATGCTCGATCAGCCAAAAAATAGCAACTATAAGATACTGGTTACTTTCTCTACTCGATACAAAAGGCCATATTTGTTATATTGATTGATTACTACCTATACAAACCACAAGTTGAGCACGTGCTATAAACTCAAGAGCCTTACATTAACCTACTGTTGCTCGAGAACCGGCTTGGCAACAACATTAGTTCGCGAGTCCACTTGACGCAACGCTTAATTTTAATAGTTTCAACGCGGTGAGGCCTGTAGCGATAAATTACAGTAGCATTTTTCTCGGCACGTGCACCTTCCTAACAATAGTTGCGGCTAAAATGATAGAATCAATGGCGTGTGGCAACTGCACGCAAGCATCGATGCGCCAAAAATGCGGTCAAGTCGATGTCGTGGCGAAAATAATAAACTAGCTTCGCCTGAAGCGTACCTACTTGCGTGGAGCTTTGACGTTACATAAAGGCTTATTTTACGCCTCAGGATATTTAATGGTTCAGAAGAAAACTGGTTTAATAGTTCGGTATAACATATGTATTGTGTACTTGCAGCATATCGTAGTTATTGAAATTATCTTTAAATCACATCAGCTACTCTTAGCCTTATTTGTTCTTCGTGACTAGCAACTAATAGAAAACGAATGTTTTAATATAGACAGCGCATTGGTCTTTTGCGCCGGATACAGCGAAAGGGAAGCGGTTAATTGGTGAGGAAAATAATACTTGTTTGTTTGTGTTTCATAACGGTTTTAGGGACTGATACAAATCAAGTTTTGAGTCATGAAGTTACCATAAGTATAGTGAGACACTCGCTTCCGCCCAACTATAGTCACGACGCAGTTTTTCCAAAAATAAGCTGTTGCTAAAGAAACAGCCTGCAGTCGAGCCTGATGGTACGTCTGTCTCCTTGACTAAGACATTAAAATACTAATGCCATTCATTTTGTGACATTTTGATAATAACATCTCGATATTTATTTAGCTGGTTTTACAAATTGCTTAATATTTTATTAACACATTTCATGTTCTTAGCCGTTTTTTTTAATGCGGCAAACATGTAAATAACTGTGTGATATTTCGTAGTAATGAAATACGTTATGCATCGGGCTGGGGGAGCTGTGAAGTATCTGACTCAATGTTTTGCAAAGGCAGGTAATTTACACAGGGTGTAAGTTCAGACATAACTGGTAATGATAGCTAACAATATTTGCGCAATTACTACACATCTTATATCATTGGTTTCGTCAGATTGGTTTGCGCATCATGAGCGGAGAAAACACTAAAAGCATGTCATAATAAAATGACATTGGATTAACATGATTGCATCAGTGACATTAAGTGCGGGGTCCGGGTTCGACCCCGCGCCGGACAACGCGTTGACGTGAACATAATCGGATATTTATGGGCGTCTTCGAATTTTGTAAGCATCACTTTCGGCTTCAACCAGTTTCACTTTCCTGCCGATGACCTTTCGAGGAATGCGAAGTGAGATAACAGATGAATAAAACATCACATACATTAGTAATAGCTACTTATCGGCGGCGTCCCGTAATATCGAAACCACTCTGTAGGCGAGTCAGTAGGTAGATAGATGCACGCACTATTGTTTCTCGGTGCGGATGCAACATCTTCACTTTCTAGGCAAATCGCTGTAGCAACTCGGGGGATTTAACCTTTATCTATTGCTTAGTATCGTTTCGCAAGATGTTTTAAGTCGGCGGGAGATTCCCAGTAATGAGTGAGAATGTGGCCGCTGCGGCCGGTGACGTGCTGGCGGTGCCACTGCACGATTGGAACGCAGTTTTTTGACCTTGGCTCTTTCTATGCCCATGATCCGCGGCGGAGTTACGAAACATGACCACGAGCGCCGCGGTCGATGAAATGGCCACTGTAACGCCACGTATAAGTGTGAGTTATGAGCGCCAGACATGAGTGCATCCGTTGTAGTTGACCATTGTAATTTATTCTGTACACGTTCGACACAAAGCTATCATTGCGGTCAGCTGTTGACCCGGCGACGGGCGGTTACGTTAATTACCCGCAGTGTTTGCTCGCGTTTTGATTGACAGTACTATAAGTACTTCGATACTAGGAAGTGAAATGAACCGTGTAAGTTGACTGCGGACTGGTCGCTGCTCGCTGATCTATTTGAAGATGATTTACATTTAAATTATTCGATACTTTTTGTGAGGTTTTGAAAAGGGTGCGCCGTCAGTCACGGTACCCACGCATGAGCGGTTCCTGTTTACGAAACATGTTTTATGTGCCGGCCGGCATTGTGGAAAGTTGATTTTCTGCTTGGGAAGCGTAGGTATTTAGCAAGAAATACTTGGACCTTGATATGCGGTTTTTGAGCCCCCAATGACGGCGGGACAGTCATCGACCTAATAATGTAAACCTTGTGGGCTCATACGTTGAGCTTTTCTGTTTTATGTTCTATGAATTCCGAGAGAGCGTTGTGTGAATCAGAGGTGTGTGGATTACATATTCTTGTGCAGTGTGATGGCAATATTTCGGTGTCAGCCGCGGACAGCGCGGTGCGTGCCGCCCATACCACACTTGGTAATTCCGGGCAGGCGGCGGGCGTGATACTGATACCCAAGTGCTCGCCGCTCACTCGACCACTAAAGCTTTATTTATAAATCTCTAGGCGTACTTCATTTTTATGCAAAATTCCACTTCTTAATTTACATTGTTGACTCCACGCATTAATAATGCGTTTCGACTAGTTTTCAATAAAGGCACGATTGTAAATTAATTAAATAGTCTTCTAAAAACAGAAATGTTATAAGGTTGTAAGTAGTCTTCGCAAGTTGCCTTGAAAGTCGCGTTGACTCTTATAGGACTGAACTAGGGGTACAAGTCTTGACTCTAATGACCTACTAACATTTCAATTGCCAAAAGTCCCACACTATGAAATATAATTATAATTATGTACACATATTAAATCGTTAGAATTTCACAAACGGTATATTTTTGCTTGGCAATTAGTTGCAAGTTGCATCGCTACGATTTACGAGTCGAAATAAAAACGCTTCTTCAACATAAATTAACACAGTGACCTAAAGCTGATTGTATTATGAAATTGCCTACGCTGTGGATAATATGCTGTAATATTAGATAACAACTTCAATTACATCTTTTACTTGAATATGCTAAGCAGACCCCAACATAGTTGGGAAAAGGCTAGGCAGATGATGATGCCACAATATCTAACGGTAGACTATGAAACACTTGGAAGTAGCAAAACTGTTATCAAAATTGTCTAGTAACAAAATATGACAATTGAAGGAAACGTTACGCGCCTTATTATGATCTTCAACGTTAAAAAAAATCATAGTTTAGTTTTTTTTGTTATTCGTTACACCATTATATCGTCGATCTACATCGAGATTTGCACTTCCTTCTGATTAGACTATCAGTTCAGAAATTACGTTAAAATTGCCTATTGTTTGTTCCATTGTCTTTAACAATCTTAGCCACGTATCTGCGTTCATTGTCTCGATCGATTGTTTGCGTCGTGGATAATCAACAGAGTAAGCCGCGGCCGCCACGCCACCACCACGCCCCACGCTCACGTCAACGTTGGCTTTAGCGTTCGGTGCACGGGCGACGTGTTAATTTCTACGTGATCGCAATCCGACTTCGCCTAGGGTTGACGAACCACAGTACCGTTCAATACATGAGCTACGTGCCGCTTAGTTGTCATTATACTCGCATCAATCTGTGACAGCTGTGGAATATCATTGGCGATCAGCCATTCGAAGACAATTTTATTGCAGAAATAAAGTTGCCGAAAGGACGATATTACTCATATCTAGTTAACCTTTACATGTCCTTTATGTACCTACTTATCCAATTCTATTTGATGAGGCAATATAGTGCATACTAAATTGCTGTTTTAGCTTCAATCTACGAAGACGGTTTAAACTGTTCTATTCTAGAATTCATAAGTTGATTTCTGAGAGCAAATCTGTAATAGAACATTACGATTATGTACGCACGTTACTCCGATGTCTGTTATTTTCTCTTCTCGATGTTTATCATTATTACGTTGTCAACTTGTATTAGCGTATAAACACTGGAGTTAGTTCGTGATTGACCAATTTGAAAGTATGCTGAGTGAGCTTGTGTTACCCTTTCGATATCGTTTCACGTTCACGTATGATCCGTCACGTTGCGGCCGTCAGTGATGTAGTGCGCACGTCTATCTCATGTTAATGGTTTTAATTCTAGCAGAGTAAATGTCGAAGACAGACCACGAGTCGTGATTCATCAAACATTGTATAAGCACCGTATTGAATTAGTTTTATTGATAAAATGTTTTGCGGCTCAGTCGGTAGCACGAGGAGTGAGGGAGTGAGCATGAGTAATAAATAGGCAATTGATTACGCGCACATATTTGCCCCCGTGACTACGTTCACCGGTGACCTCGAGGTGCTTGAGCGGAGACCAGACCTTGTGCCAGGACACGGGTGCACTGCGAGTGTCGCCGGCGCCGCCTTCACGCGCCGCTTTTAGGAAGTTCAGAATGCTCTTGAAATATGAATGCACTCAATGATTCAATTCGCTCCCTCCAATTTTCTGTTTGGAAGGTTGGCTTTCCGTGTTCCAATAATAATATGTAATTTTATATGGTTCCTTTTCCTTGAAACTTCGAATCAACTTTTTCACCTTATAGATAATGAAATACAGCTTTAATTCAAACTGCAAAAGCGAATTAGTAGCGAATTGTAAAGCGTACAGTAACGGTTCTTCAAATAACTGATGAGATTCTATTTTGCCTGCGGAAACTCTATTTCAATGTTAAAATTACAAAATTGTAACAATTATTTGAAATTTTAGTTGCATTATGGAACAACGCACAGTGCGTAACCCGGCTATAGTCGAACGGCAAGGACTTGCGAAATCTACTAAATATTATGGGCAAGCCTTTCTCAATAATATTTGCGTTTTTTGTAACCCTGAGCCCGCGATCAGCCGATATTAACGAATAACTGTTCATACGATACTTTCTAATAAATATTACGGAAATTATTCGCAGCTTTGAAATTAGACACATGCTAGTTAGTGCTGGTTAGTAGCAGTTACTGGGAGGTGGGTGGTACCTACACATTCCGTAACTCCTTGCAAATACTGTAAGCCTTCTTAAAAGTAATAAATAAATAACCTATTCATGTACCTACTTTTATGACAAAGAAAAGCTATTGCCGTTAAATGACAAATATGACATAAAACCTGTTGATTATATAAAAGCTGGTGTCCGTATCGTGAAAATATTACTATTCAGATCCGGGTCTCTCTGACTCACTCTTCATTTTATATTTATTTTACATATAAATGTGACATTTGACAAACGCTTTAGGGCTACATCATGAGATGGTTCGATAATTTAATCATGCGTAGCTCACCATAATTATGGTCATTCTGATATAAATATCAAAACGTGTTTTAAATTATGTAAAAAAAAATACCTTTACTTATTATAAACGCACAAACAATAATTATAATGTTAGGAAGGGGACTACATGACCTAAAGCACGGTCACTGTCGGACTGCATAAAAAATAAAGAGAGCGCGATGACACAACGCGGGTAATTTATTGCAAAATATGAAGCAATTTTATCTATTTACAAAAAATCTATTGTTTGGACTAAAAAATTAAAACACTACACGCGCGCGCACGCTTTAGTTTGTTGCTTAGCTTAGAATAATCTGAAAAAAAATCAGAATGATTGTATGTATATTAGTATGGTTTTTATTGTGAAAAGAGAGTTTTTAAAAGTATCTTCATGATTTTTTTCTATTGTATCAAATTAGTTGTATTATGTTTTCGACACATAACTAGTATATATATCCTGAAGAATATCGTATAATTTTCTGATTTTGTTTACTGTAGTCGATCATATACTTTTAGGTATTATAAAACTTGCATTTTTTGGTAGTCCCCTTAAACAGCGAACAACTATGAAAAATATGCACGGTCTAAATACTTTATACATACAAATTGCTTATTTAAAGACTTAATTTTAGTAGTCAATTTAGCTCATCAGCCCATTTATTCTCAAAATAAACATTGAAAAAAATACGTTGTGAAAAGGAAACCAAAATTGAATTAAAACTAGTCCACTAATAGATAGAACTATCCAGAAATACCATAAAAATTCCCCAAAAAAAAAGTGCTACGAGAAATGCTACGAAAAATACGTAGCACAATTCGTAGCCGAAACGTAGAGGCTCCGTACCTCCATTCCTAAATTGGTTAATAAAAATGGGTGTCAAATTTTAAAGGACCACACACAGTTTGCCTTGTTATCCAAAATACCCGAGTCCCCAGTACCTACCTTTGTGTTTCGTTGACACGGCCACGTGGAATGCTCGAGTTGATTCCGGCAGCACGAGTATTGTTCATATCCGTTTTCACAAGGTATCGGTTTCATCGGCCGGTATTTATTACTCTGTCACAACGCACTGACGAAATGAATTCATTTTATTTGTAGGCCTGCTTATTATAACTCAGTTATGAAAAGAGGAAACTATTTCAGTAATTTCGTTGTAAATATTTCACCAAAATGTCGAACAAAGCTCTTTGTGTTCTTCCGAGAGTGTTCGGAATTATAAGTTCTGCGTTTGTTCTACAAATATAGGCTTTCCGTATACCTAGCGTGGTTTTACTGTCACCTTATTTGTTCCCTGTTGAAATCCTCCAGTTCCCCGACCTGTGGTTGGCGAAGGGGCTCTTATTAACAAAAAACATACTGTATCTCTAACCACTTTCGAGATCGGGTGCTAAACTACCCAATCTGGACAGTGTTACATAACGCCTAAACTGTCCTAATGTTTGGCAAAATCTTCCCCGTTTGACCTCCAGTTACTCAATTGGGTCTACTAGGGCCAATGTGGTCTGTCACGCTGTCAGAACTCCATAGTGATGATTACCTACGGGCGGCCAAACTATCCCCACGATTGTTGAATAGCTATCCGACTGCTCGGCAAGGGCTTCCTCCAAGTCCGTGTAGCCCTCATGGGCCATGTTCATTATTTTTCGAAATGAATGAACCGATTTTAATGAAACTTCTTACGCATAAGCAGGATACAAAGGTCTAAAAAGTTACTTAAAAACATTTTTGAAATGTCTTATTTAAAAAAAAGATTTTGAAAGACTTTTGAAAATTTAAAGTCGGTCTAATTTGGCTGTAACACTATTTTTCGAAAATATTCCTCATTAACTTTTTAGACCTTTGTATCCTGCTTATGCGTATGATGTTTCATTAAAATCGGTTCATTCATTTCGAAAAACAAGGGCTTGAAAGTTTGTATGAGATCCCGTACTGCGTAAAAGCTCTATAAAATAAAAGATGATCACTGCTGAAGAGAGGCTCTTCAGCAGTGATCATTACTAGACAGCTCATGTACTTGAACGAAAGATTGGATTGCAAAGAATTTTTCAATAAATACGATTATTAATATTCGTCATAAATGCCATAGAAAAATGTGGTGAAATCTGGAGAAATAGTCATCAATTAGAATAAGATATTTATTACGTAGCTTTTATTTGGATCTTTAACCTATAGCCTACCTAACTATTGCCATCAGGCAGGTTATGTAACCGCACTGTGTGGTAACATGATAACATCATCTAATGGTCATGAATTTCACCTTATTGTGTATTGTATGTGTGTGTGTATTGTCATAAACTCCAAAGTCAGCCCCAGTGAATGAAAATTAATACCAAATTTTTAATTAATACCAGTCTAAACATTCAACATTTTTTTAATATAGCTGTTAACATTTCAGTTACCATTATAGTATTTTACGGGTAAAAACGGAACCCTATTACCAAGACTTCGCTGTCTGTCCGTCCGTCCGTCCGTACGTCCGTCTGTCAGTCACCAGGCTGTATCTCAAGAACCGCGGTAGCTAGACAGTTGAAATTTTCACAAATTATGTATTTCTGTTGCCGCTATAACAACAAATACTAAAAACAAAATAAAATAAATATTTAAAGGGGGCTCCCATACAACAAACGCGATTTTTTTGCCCTTTTTTGCTCGATATCAATAATGGCAACAAGTAGGCACTTAAAATATTCACAAAATCCTCAGTTGTATTTTTACTTTAATAATAAAATTAAAATAAAATAAATATTTGAGAGGGGCTCCCATACAACAAACGTGTTTTTTTCGGCGTTTTTTCCTTGTGGTACGGAACCCTTCGTGTGCGAGTCCGACTCGCACTTGTTTAATCGTAGTATGTTCGTTGTTTGTGTCTTTCAAGACATAAGAGTTCAAAAATCGAGGACAAATCTTGTTCACTTTTTGGAACAGGCTAGATAGGATTTTATCATATCATCGTTATCATTCACAGAATGTCAGCGATGGTAATCGCTTGGTATTCGATGTGTCCGCGTAGCTGCGCCCACGCCGGTACTTAGCTCAACGTGACGCCGCTACTTGTCAACGTTCTCAGGACCACGCACGTGCTTAGAATTAAACATTTAAATACAGTATCATGTATTGTATGAATCATTAAATACCACTCACTGGTTTTATTGAGTAGCGAGCTTTTTATATCTATTTAATTTGGATCCATCACGAATTTGATACCGAAGCACAAATTACTGACCTACTTAGTAGTCGCGTGAAACTACATCTTAAATATTACAAGTTCTTTTAAAAAAACTATTTTCGTTAAAATAAATAATTATGTAGAACAACTTTTGTCAATTCAAGGTGAGCCAAGCGACCGCTTAAAACTTATGTAGACACAATACAGAATGATTTGAGTAAAGAGCGATTATAATACAATTTGGCACGACCTAACGTTACAACTGCTATTACCTAACTGGTTGCAATCGAAATTGCAGCTATGTAGGAGATGTTCCACTCTTGCGCACCTATGCAAACATCTCGTAATATGTGACTTGTGAGCTCACTGCACACGCTAATGTCAAAGTGACGGATTTTATAATATTATACATGCTGGGTTGTTTGTCCTACAAATCAAATTATACGAATCATCTTCAGGATGACTTATTTAGGTGCAATAAGGTTTTAGGAACTCCGGAGTGTTTGTCCTGAAACAATATTTCCTACTGTTTTTTGACAGATTTTTTATTATGCTATCGTATCCAAGGACAGAATAAAATCCTGCAATACCAATATACCAATCAAATAACAATATGAATACGAAAGTAGAAACCGTCTTTGCTTGAACTAAATTGCTATTACTTTTCTCTTGAACTAATGCATCCGTATCCACCAATGTAGGTACATAGATACCTCCACCAAAATAGAATCTGAACTTTAAAAGACTCCGGCGTCACAGTCTTACTTGATAGTTTAATTAAAGGTTTAAGTTCTAGTAACACCAACTCAGTAATTAATAGCTCTTCAATTAATATTCCTAGGAAACAAGTACGTCTACGTACAGCGATGTCCTCTTAAGAAATTGTTTATGCAAATCAAGAGTTGCGAAGGTGCGGTTTTCGAAACCGACATTCCTTCAATCGATAACCTATAGACATTTTTACATGCCTGATTCCATGACGGGGCTGTAAACTGACTTTTCACACCAGTAAACACTTATAATATCATTGTTTCACACCACCTGCTCGCTAACGTCAAATTATATGTCATGCAAACCTAAACTAAAGCAAGTGATCTAGCCCGGCATTAATATTGTACTGAATTTCTTTATGATTAATGTGATTTGAATTTGGAACGTCAACTGAGAAAATTGTATGGAAACATTAACAAAAAAAAAACTTTTTTTAAATGTATTAATGTTTAGGTCGAACAAAGAGTTCTCACTTCATAGGTTTTAGTCGCCACCGACGAACAAAATGAGGATGCTGTGGCGCGTAAAATGTTGGATTTAGGCTGACGCTCCATTGACGATATTATTTATTGTGTTTTTGATGAAAATGCATGAGATTATAATTATCGAAAAAATAAAAAACCCGACAGGCAGTACGTATGTTATTTTAGTAGAAAATCTCAGATTTGATGCCACCAACTGCATCCGACTGCTTAAAAGTGAGCTAGTTTTGAATCATAGTTGCAGTCGGGTTTTGATTTTGTTATTGCATTCAATTTTTTGGAATCGTCTCCTCAAGCCCTTTATGTTTACCCCACACATACTTGGCAATGGTACTAATTTAATTTTTCAAGACCTTACTTGTTGTCGTCTAAAATCCTCCATTTTGATTTTATAAAAACAAAACCCTTATATAATGGTTCGAGGGTTTAGGGAATTCCACATACAAAGATACACACTTATTTAAGTACGCAAAAACATAACCCTGTCCTGTCACATAGTCGGGTAAATAGCTTATGATATTGCACATAACTAGGTATTCCCCGGTTATTTAACAGGTTCATAAAGTACTAATTTGATAGTCGAATTGGTTTTTATTATCTCGCAGTAGGTACGAAAAGTGGAGTATTCTCTTCGGGGATAAAGGTGTCTTCGTATTGGGCGAGCTTGAATCCCTCAATGCACTCAGGATTCTAGTCTTAACTCCCTAGCTTCGCTCAAGAGTTAACTCAAAGCTCCAACGCTACACTCGGGAGCCCTAGAGTCCTTCGTTGCGTTCAGGATTCAACTTAGCGCCCGCGACAATAAGACACCGCTTTATACCCTTAGTAAATAATCTACTATTAGTAGGTAAGTCGAAGAGATAGGCTCTTATTTTTCCGAAAATACTGTTTTCGTAAACATATCCTAGAACCAAAAATTTCTAAGCCATGTGACATCTATCATCACTGGACCAGTGTGGGGAATTCCGGCGGGAATTTTAGTAGTAGTAGTACTACTATCTTCGTATGGTTGTTCAAATGCCGTAGGTCGCTTTTTGTATGGCGAACGTAAGTAAATATTATGAATGTGTGGGAAATATAGTCCGTCCTTGACCCCCTCCCGTTCAGTTGCTGCTCCCACGGATAACAATCACCACTTTTGGCCAAATGTACTTAAGTACTTGTAGCTCCACACAGGTTTTCCTAGAACCAGTTTTCCACCGGTTTTCTGTCACCTCATTGAATAATATAAATTGCCCCACTACATATTAATGTGACCACTTTTATTTCAGAAATGTGAAACGATTGCTCGTTTATATGATGATGCTGTTATGTAACATTACATATTTGCGGCAGAATGTATGTTTAACTCCGGATGTACTCAACATTGTAAATCTTACAGTAAAATGTTTTTGTTCCCAGTTTGTTGTTTTGAAAGTGCCACCTACAGCCGAAATTAAAACTATTGCAAGCCAGTGAACAACAAACATGCAACTGCAATAAACAAAGTAACTATTTAAATTTTGAAATTGATAGGTGTGAACAAGCGTTTGGCGTGTTTTACAGTATGCATGATAAAGTCACGATAACAATACAGTAAAAAATATATTAAATTTTGTTTGTATAAACGATTTTCGACGGTTCCATGGCCAAAGCAACAATGGGCATGTTGCCGTTTGGAGGCACTTTACTGTATACTTAACTATACATATTTCAAGAAACATAATTAAAATATATGAGCTTAACCTTGCATCTACCATCCATCGCGATTGGCCAATGTCCATGTGGTGTACGTTAGTACACAATAACTTAAGTTATGTTAGATATTTGTTATCTTAATGATAAAGTTCACACGATCATTAAAAACCTTCTGGTATGTATGTTTGTAATTATAAAGTGACATTGCATATACGATTTGTTGCATATTTTGCGTAACTGTGGCCAAGATTTATATTATTATCAGTTTGCTCCATTGATCTTGAGATTCTCGAAACGTTATGAAACATGGTACTTAATACTGGACTAAGAATTCCATAAAGCATGTGAAATAGATCCTTGACAAGGACATTATCAACAATCCTGTGTGGAAAGCGAAACAATGTAGACGAACAAGTTCCAAACAAGCATGAGGAGCATAGATACAACAAAACTCGTTTTTACTACGGAGAGAGTTTAACCTTTAGCACTGCGGTGCTATTTAATCAAAAGATGGTAATATTGCGCATGCTGTAAGCAGTGAAAGAGTTAGCTGGCAATACTTTCTTGTCACGTTCAGATCTTTCAATTTCCCGGGAGATTGTGCGGCGCTTCCTCCGCGATGGGGCGATGCACCACTCGCGCTGGGAGGAAGCGCGGGTTGCCGAACCCAGATGTAATCAAGTCACGAGCACTGACTTAGCACATCCACACAAATGATAAATGTACCGACGCAGACACACTCACTCGTTACGTACATACATTGTTTATTTGTGGCGCTTTGTCTTACAACTAAAAATTCATGCCTAAGCGCATACTCCATCGTCGTACAATTAAAATTCTTTGGAACTGGACAGGAGTATGCTAGTTTGACATGTAGTCAGTCAATGTTACGAAAGAGTATTTTCTATCTTGTAAATAACAACCACTAAAGGCGCACGCGACAAAAAGAAATATTGTGTAAAGTTTTTAGGTATCGCGATTTGTCACGCCACTTAGCGAAAGGCCGATTGATCTATTTTAGAACAGCCTTTGTGATCTGTTTTACGATTAGCTTATTTATATCATGTTTTGTTATCAGAAGAATTTACTATGTAGTTTTAATAAACTTTATATTATTTACAATGGTACTGCAGACAAACAAATGGCTTTTATAGGATTTTTTTTAAACCAAAAAAGCATATCTTCATCTAAATCGCGTAAGACTGGAGCCACCAAAAACAAAGCTTAAAATATTTGAGTTCCATGTAGTTCGACTACATTCTAAAATTACTTGATTCACGTGTCGCAAACCCAAATAGTTTAGATAAACGGTGCCCTGATACGCCTTGAACTTTCTGAACCCTCTGATGCATGTGGAAATACCATATCCGCTTAAAGAGCATGAGAGTACCTACGTTATTAGTGGAGATCATTTATAAAGCTTACCGTCTAAAACTTGAGAGATCAACTCATGCAGTATTAATGTTATAACATATAAAAAAAAACCTTTTGTAGACTCATACAAACGGCTAATAGCTGGCTATAAGCTGCATTTTCAAAGCGTTTGACTATATTTTATTTGGTTAAAATTCAAAGTGTGAACAAAACAGCTCGCAGCAATAGGGACTGCTTAGTATCTGTAGGTATCACGACTTTGTGTATCGGTCCTGTGCCACGCTCACCTAGCCTTGCGCTCGCGACCTTACATCTAGTGAAATTCAACCGGTACAAACGTAGGTACTGGTCTCGTTACACTCCAGTGCGGAATTGAGGCTGCATTCATTATCTCAATGATTTTCCATAATATTTATGTAAGATTAATTTAGCTCAACGATGTTGTTTGACGTCAAATGGAGATACAGGAAATTACGTATTGTTATTATGGAAAGCGGATATTCAAGTACAAGTTTTGCTGGAAGCTGTTACACAGACCTCTTTTACCTTTTTATCACGCAGTTTAACTATGCTTTACAGTCGACTGTATCCTGTTATGCTCGACAGCAATAGTATCTAAACTACATCATGTTAATTGATTCGTAAAGGACACAATTTGAAGAGTTCGTTTTTTACTTTGCATCAAACTTATACCTAAATGTTAGCAAAAGTCCGGTTGTTTGAAGAACAAGACCTATCGTTAATATGGGTTTTATTGTCCAGTCAGTATTCACGGTAACCTTCACAAGTAAAGTGACTGCATCGGAACCAGTCACGGTCGGTGTGGCCGCATTCACTGGCGTGCGTTGTCACACACTTCCTCGCACGCAGTGAAATGAAGGTGGCCTAATGCGATCGGATGGACTTAATTCCAATATAGCGCCATTCGCTTGTTATCCCTCGATCACCTTCCGTGTACCGTCGAGGCTCACAAGAAATTGTGCGGAAACTCAAACACTTCCGACACCGATATAATTAGACTCGCGATACGATAAAGTAGCCGTGATATGATTCTTTGCACTTTTTATTCCCACTGCTCCAGCGACAGGGTTCCGAAAGACTAATGTGTACATGCCTTTGTAATTAATTCAAAATGTTTTCTCCGAGTCTGATCTTAACAGCCCGGGTTATTAATGTCTGTGACCCGCCGGTTGGGCAACCGCAAAATCATCTTCAATCGTGAAAAGTTGCAAAATTCTTGTCTCGTCAAACTAGCATAAAACACTCAGTAGGAGGCAGCAACAGTCGTAACAGCTCTTACGTATCGATAATTTTAATGACAGGCTGATCAATTATAAAGTGCCATAAATACTGTAATGTATTGTAGTGGACGCAGACGGGCTTGGGACGAAGACGGGCTCGCCGCGAGCGGCTCGTGTGAGAGTCAATCCTGAGGCGAAAGTGATCGTCAACGTCATGCAGAGTTGCCTCATCGATCGGCTTGCACTTGCGCGGAATCGAAATGCGTAATACACCCACGCTCCGATTTTCGCCGCCATTTCTCACGACGACATCACTCTTGCAACATTGCAATGTTCGACAATGCTTGTTTTGTAGTCATCTAGATGAATTTTCACACAACTTCTTTGCTCCCCATCGTGCAACTGTGCCAGAAATATCGATAGCTATGCAAATCGATAGCTGTTATGAAACCAATCAATGCACAAAAAGTGTGTTAATATAGCCGTACTTACACGTGATTATACGTCACTTTAAATATACTCATTAGAAATGCTCATGTAACAGCGAAGTTGTGTTGGTAGACAAACAATACCCAGCTCGAGAATGCGGTGATGAAATGAATTGGTGACTCAGAGTTCCTTGTGCAGGGTCGCAAGCTTTTGACTCGTAGGCGCAGCTGCCAGATGTCATCTTGCTGAGTCACGGAGCACTGACTCCTATTCTGTAATGTAACAAACTTTCGTAACTTACCATTTTGATGGAGATCTTACAAATTCCGTTTCTTTGTTACAGATGCTTGTTAGTGTGCACGTTCTACACGGCGCACGCCGATGTAGATATCATCACGGAGCCTCGCCCCGGTGAAGAGTACGTGCTGGTCAGTTCAGGCCAACAAACTCCATTAAGAAACTTCGAGACTTCACACAAAATTCCTGAAAAGCACCCTCATCACAGAAATTTCAAACAAGATGATAGTGAAAAGATTGTCAAGAAGTTACACAGCGGAAAGGTAAAACATGCAACCGAGGGCATCATTGCAATCGAAGAGGACAAAAAAGTTTTGTTCAAAAAGGGATTGAAAAGCAAAGCTTCGGAATCAATTGAAGTTGATATTCCCGTATCAAAATTAAAAGACATTAAAATAAGGGAGAACTTGACAGATGTTGAGACCAATCCTAAAATGGCTGTCGATTTGGAAGCGATGTCAGAGTCTGGAAAATTAAGTAAAACTTCAGGCACAACTACTCAGAGGCCAGTCCTTACTACTGCCCCACCAACAGCTTCTGCTAACCAGCAATTCGACTATATCCCTATTAACTTTGATACTATCGATGACATCAACACCGGACTGTTATCGTCTAATATTAATTTAGAAACGGCTGGCTCAGAACAGAAGCCCCAATCGAGAATCCAAATTAAGAAAGGTCCCAATGGCCAGGACTACGAATATGAGTACATCTATTATTACTATGACGAGGATGAAGAAGGTAACAAAAAAGACGGAAAAGGAAAAGATAAAGCTTCAACCACTGCCGCCACCCCTGTTCACAATTCTCACGACGGTCCGGAAAAAATCGAAAGTGAGAATCACATCGCTAACGAAAGTAAAACTAAGAACAAGTACAGTTCTATTGACAGAACAACTACCGCTGCTACTCCAGAAATACAAAACGAAGTTGTTCCAGCAACGACTAGAGGAC
Source organism: Oligia latruncula (assembly GCA_948474745.1). Taxonomy (NCBI): domain Eukaryota; kingdom Metazoa; phylum Arthropoda; class Insecta; order Lepidoptera; family Noctuidae; genus Oligia; species Oligia latruncula. The sequence goes on along the minus strand of OX419683.1, from coordinate 7,989,787 downwards.
GAGGCCGCAGCCGTACCGTCGCACCAGCACCCGTCTCCGAGGAAGAGGAAGAGGATATCAGGTACTTCATGTTCTATTTGATTGCATTTCTAAACATTTTAACTACACTGAATTATAGGATACACTTTATACTTTTATTATTTATTTATATTAATAACACTTCCTAATATTCAAAGCGTTAGGTTGCCATCAAGCACACGGTTCCCGCCTCGAGGTCGTAACTTAGCATCAGCTACTTCGACCACTTACGTACCCGAAGTATCTTCTGAAACAGTTAGACAACGCGGACGGTCACAAAGCGACAATGTTGCTGATGAGTCAATCGGTCAGACCAGAAGCAGGACCCGTGCGCACATCAGGTAACGTACACACCGACCATTCACTCTGAATACACAACAAAGCTGATAATTGTTTTAATAATGATTTATTATATTTACAGACGCCCAAGCTCGGAACTTGTAGACCTGGACAGCTTCAAGACTCATTCCGGTGACATTCCGTCCCCATCCCAATACAAAGAACCACCAAGTAGATATTCTTCAGAAAGCCGGACCACTACAGAAGAAGTGCCTGAAACGACATCAATTGCCAAAGAACCCACTTATGCCAAAGAGTCTGCCAGGGAGGGTCACAGCTTATCGTCGATTATCAGATTCCAGGAGGTCTTAGACGACTCAAAACTGCCCGCCGACTACAAACAGACTACTCCTTACGACCAGGAAACCACTGAGTACACGACCATGACTGCGATGGAGAAGGTGGCTCTGGACCTGTATGCGTACTTAGCAGGAGAGAACTTGAACAACGACATCAACCCGACGAATGAGATCAATTTCGATGGGACGACGACAGTTGAAGACGATATGTGGACGACGACAGAGTTCATGAGTACTACGGAGGAGGTGACCACGCCGCCGACCACCACGACCACAACCACGACCACGACGACGACTACCACCACGCCGGCGCCAACCACCACCACTACAGCGGCACCCACTCGACCCTCCCGGTTCAAGGGCCGCGCCGGCGCGGGCCCACGCACCCGCGTGTCCACCTCCAGCGCCGCCACCGAAGCACCACAGGAGACCTCCACCAGAGTGCGAGGTAAACGCTCAGCTTTCGACCACTTGTGTAATAACACTGACTGCTTCACCATGAACTACATCACTAATCCAGTTCGAGATTCTCGGCGCGATTGGCGAAAGTCCACTACATGGTTTAATTGAAACTAATTATTGATTTATATTTGCGCGCGTTTTCTACACAACGTAATTCATTGGAATTTGTATGTACCGTTTTATGTCTTTTATTTTAAACTGAGTTGTTATAAGAGACAAGTGGGGGCTGTTATAAACAGATCAATATTTGGTACCTACTTGTAATTTAGTAGTTACTGATACTCGACAGTCACTTGCAAAGTTTTATCAGGCGTTACAAAAAAAAAGTAAGTAATACTTTCACCTTTTGCATAAACTCAAGCAAGGTGTTGAGAAATTGATCTTATAAGTTGGTTGATGGGAGGTTAAAAACATTTTTAAGGTCTCAAATATTGTGAATAATACCTACATTTAATAACGATACATACACACTCCAAGCACATCTTCACAAACCATTACATGTTAAACCGTAGTAGACTGGATAACATCGGTATAACGCCGTCGCCATTTTCCTAGCATGCTGCTTACAATCCCAAGTTATTTATGCTGTGTTCCTCCTGCGAAAGTTATGTTTTATTTATTCATTTGTTGCTCTGCGATTGTTTTTGTTGCGAATATGCATTTTAAGCGAATGTCACGCTATGGAGAATATCCGTATGGCCTCATACACACGCTCTACACATTATGTGAATAGTTTTTCTCACGAATGTTTAGTGCGTGGAAGGTGTAAAGTCTTGTTTTGTGCTTGATGAATGTATTCATACATCTGCTGGAGTAACAATGGAGTGGGAAAGGCGGGTTCTAGACGAATGGCGTGTCTCAATGAGGTGACACTTCTAGTCTGTTACATCATGCTCATGGTTCATTGTGGCGCTGTTTGTCGGTCGATATCAGATAAGCTAGTTTTGTTGCCATGATAGCGAAAGATACTGTTTTATTTTAGACAGTATTTTTTTTTAGATTTTATGAAAAAGTAAATTGGTTGAAAGTAATATTTTTGTTCATGAAGTGAAATTAAATTGTTTATTCTGTAAATAGGATATGGAATCACTTTTTCTCGTCATAATAAAAATAAAACTGAGCAAGTGCGAGTCGGACTCGCACACGAAAGGTTCCGTACCACAAGGCAAAAACGCCAACTCAGGGTCTAAGTCTCTTTTAAAGTCCAGATATAATCTTGGTCAGGTCATGTTAGGACCATGTAGATTAGGTAGTGTCTAAAATGGTATTTTTAGGAAAGAACCACATAGATTGGATTGGACCTGTCCAGTCAGTGCAAGCATTTGTCAGTAATCGAATAGCTAAGCTCAGAACAAAAGAAGCTCCATTTCAGATGGTTTAAAAAAAATTTGAGATGTACTTACGTATTTTGCGTTGAAGCCGATAATATTGCGCTTGCTTAGTATTAAAGTGACCGAATTCATTCATTCATCATTGAAATTTAAGTTTCAATCAAATATGTACTTAGTTCATATTTTATCATAAAAAAATAAAAATAACAATGCAACTAACAACATCTTGTAACATTTATGTCCAAATAAACAACCGAAGTCCTAATTGCAAAACGTTTTTTGCGATTTGCCAAAAAACTAAATTTTTTAATTCGGTCACTTCCTATACGGGATTCCTATACAGACAGCCTTCTTTTTTACTGGGACTCAAAAACCTTTAAAACCCGGGGAACCTACGAATCCACAAAATTAGGTGCCAAACTTTTTTCGGATAGAAATCTATTTAAATTTTATCACAATCAAAGTAAGTACCTTGAACTTCACCGTGAGGATCCTGTTATCTTACCTACCGCTCTGATAAGAACCAAGTCTTTATCAAATTAAACATTAAAACAACAATTTTCACTTGTTACTACGAGAGTGTGAAGGCCCAATCACACTAATTATGTCATTAGCAAACATTTAGCAATACCAATGACTTTACTCGAATTCGGAAACCCGTACCGTTATTTACAAGCAGCCTTGATGAATTCTTTACGTATTAATTTTGGGTTTGCCCGACTAATTTCGACCTTGTAGGTACGGAGATCTTAGGCATTGACTCATCACCCGGCGAACTGGCATCTCACGTTCGACGAAAAACAGTAAACTTTGATCATCATGAGTACCTATGTGTCTCCAAGGAACATCCCTATTCCATGGAAGTTCAAGAAAAATTCCATGAAATGGACGAACTTTATCAATGACTTGCGGACATTTAGGCACCCACACGTTTCCAGTAGCCATGGCTTTCATTTTGACAGTTCAACAACATTCATTGCGTTATTTACGTTGTTGAGCAGACAATTTTTTCGAACATATGAATCAATGGATTAGCAATCCTTCAAAATGGTATCAGATTGTGATTGATAGTGTGTTACGTTATTAGGGTGTAGTTACAAATTCCATAAGTACCTACATTTTAATTCATCTTATTGCGGCAAACGACCAAGTGTAACTTCGCCATTAGTATAGGTAGGTTCTTTAATTAGGTAGATAACTCTTATCTTAAGATATGTAGTACCTACAGAATATTTGGAGGCATCACTATCAGTGTTAAAACGATAAACAAAGGACACAGTAATGCAGAAAAATACCTAGTACTTTAGGTATCTACCTACCTATAAGAGAATCAAATTAAATGATTGATGAAGAGTAAAACAAAAAAATATCATTGTATTAATATTTTTTTGTTTTACTCTTCATCAATGAACAATCTTACGCAGTGTTTGCTTACGATTGTTCTTTTCAAAGGCAATCGTCAATGAACACGTTAGTTAAGCCATTAGGTGTGATATTACACTCTTTATGCAGGTATCATAAGGGCAATATTATAAGCATGCATAACTTTGTTTCATAATTGTTACCGTATCATTTGTTACTTACCTACGTCAGAATTCTGTAATAACTAATATTAATATTTTTGGATGCTCTAACGCAATCCACGTTACCCATGTAAGCCTAATCTTTTCTTAATTTAAAAGACAATGGCGCCGATTCCCTTGTTCACAAACTAAACTAAATTTAAGTTCAGTTCATCTTTTTCTTTCTATTTCATTAAGAAAAGGACAGAAGATAAATATTAGTTTAGTTCTGTCAAAATAAGATACTATTCATAGCAAGTTTAGACGTGATTATAAACATGGCTACTAAAAATACGTCAATTTACGTTAGTCACTGTCTAATTTTACAGGACTAAACTAATATTTATCTTCTGTCCTTTTCTTAATGAAATAGAAAGAGAAACATGTACTGAACTTAAATTTAGTTTAGTTTGTGAACAAGGGAATCGGCGCCATTGACGTAATTTCGTTAGGAATTCTAACAAGTAGAGCCAGTTGGCCATGACGCGGTGCAGGTATATACATAGGTATATTGACAACCAATATACAACCAATATACTTAGCTGACCGATATTGCGATATCTTAGCAAGTAGACATAGAAACAGTTTACTTTTGTCGAAATTGCTTAGTTTACTTAAGTCGTAAAACTTTTGAAACGGAACTGTAATTTGACACTGAACTACCATCTTGATCATAATGATTACACAATTCATGAACAAGAAATATATCATGTATACGACTGGCAACTTCCGCCAAAGAACATTCATAAACTTTTGATCTACATCCCGCCTTTACCACGTCCATTTAGAAAATGTTAGTAGCATGAAAATATCAAGCATAGGGCCAGCTTTCAGTACGTCGTAAGTATACATTCAATATGTGTTTGTTCAACAGGTCGCTTCGGAAAGCCGAGTTTAGGCGGCCGTAAGACTACAGCTGGTAGCAGCTCCACTGCTGCCGACGCAACGACGCCGGCCCCAGCAGAGAAACCAGTCACACAACCCAAGGTTTGCATCCATATTTATTGACCCCTTACCTACTGCGTATACTTAGTTAATAGCTTAGCAATAAGAGCGACTGTACTGTTTTGCATTGCGAATTTTGTGTCAGCTAACTACAGTGGTTAAGTTCGTGTTACGTACGAAACATTTAAATAATTTGATAAGATGTAAATGTTAATTACTAGGTACGAGTGGTTTTGTAACTAATGGCTAGTACTTTCAAAGTATGTAAATGTTCGTTGACGATATACAGGTTATCGTTAGCAAAAGCAACACAGAGTGGGTTAGGGGGAGCAAGGAGTAAGTAGCATCGCTAGAGCTGTGGTTGAAACAACATGATATTATTATGTGTATTATTAAATCTGATACTACAATTTAACTCTAAAATATACATATTATATAGTATATACAAGTATATAAAAAAAAAGAAGGGAAAAGAAAAAGAGAGGAGCTCATTGGGCATCAAAAAATTCGTCCGCATCGCTGTCAATGGCATAAGTGCCCAAAAGGCTGGCATGATATACAAATGTATACTTATATAAAGAGTAGTGTAAAAAACTACCATTTGATAAAAGACAGCTACATGGACAGAAGGGGATGCTGTGTACAGTCAAAAAAGCCCCTCCCCAGCTGCAGACACCATCACCCGAGAATTATGGAGCATCCAATTTGTTTGTAGGCAAACATCGTTGTAAAAAAAAACACTTTTTGGACGAAATTAAAAAGTTTTTAGTGCACCTAAATTAAAATGAGAACAAAACAACATTTAAAGTTATATTTGAAGTCGATAGATTATATAGATCATGTGTCTATATACAGCGATGTAAGTATAGTAAATTCCATATATTTGACGAGGATGTTCCTTGTTGCAGGCGTTCGGTCGTCGTGGCCTGTTCGCCGGCCGCACCAGGCCAGCCTCCACAACTTCTGCCCCCGTGGTGGACGATGCTGGCAGCGCAGCAGCATCCAGTGAGGCCCCAGCAGCACCTGCACCCAGGTAAAATATGACCATTTTTAAACGCTTTATATGAAACGAATTAATGAAGAGGTTAAGTTCGTGCAGACGTTAATAGATCTCTCCTATTAGCGTAACATGTCGTTTTATCAAAACGGTGAAAGACGCACTGGACACCGATGTGGATTACTGCCCACTCTCTCTCACAGAGAGGAGACCTGTGCCCCAGCAGTGGGAACATTATAGGCTGATTATCGTCTCCTATTATCACAGTCTCAAATATTTTTATACAATTTTCTATGTCTACTGCATGAACGTAGACTTATCAAGACAAGTTCAAATTCCAAGCATGCTAACTAACACCTCGTGGGTTTCTTTCAGGCCTAGGCCTCGTCCAGGCCTGAGGAGAGGTCCGTCAAGCACAAGCACCACCGCTGCAGCCAGCTCTGCCGGCGAAGACAGCACGTCGCCCAGCGCAGGGTCGGGAGAAGTCGCTGAGACTACCCCCATACCCTCCAGGACTATTGGGTTAGTTTCACCACCTTATCATCATTCTCTTGGCCATCCCAGTTTATTTGGGGTCGGTTTAACATGTCTTTTTCCTCCATACTTCTCTTGAATTCTCTGAAAATAGCTCATGTGGTAAAAATTTTGACAGTCAGAAAGGGACTAAATTCACCCCTAAATCATTTTGATGTAGTTTCACTGGCAGGTGTAATTAGTTGTATTAGATCACATTCAGGAAATGATTCTTTTATAATTATAATATAGTTTCTTTACTTTTATTTTACTTGGTATAATTATGAGCAAACCAAATTGTAGTAGGTACTTCTTCGGTAATACCGAATAATAATAATATAATTTCGATGACCATTCCATTACCAGACAATGAAAAAAGGCAGTCGTGGCCGAGTGATCCAAAAATCGTATGGTTGCCGAATTTGTTGAATTCATTGAATATGTTCTATGAAAGTAGCTAAAACATTTATCCACTATATGACATCAGCTTCGTTACAGTAATTAACAGTGTTGTTATACTCAGATTAGTTACGTACAGTTCATAACGAGATACTTCCTGAGACCCTCCCGATAGTAACCTTAGATGTATGTGTAGTAGGTTCATCAGAATTCAGTAGAAGATTGAATCAATGTTAATATAAAAAATAAAAGAGAACATAAATTTGACCAAATGTATTAAGCCAATGTCCTGTTTGTCCCGCTTAGCCGTGGCAGACCCGGCGGTCTCCGGCCAGCGTCCCTTCGCCCCGGACCCAGGTTGAACCTGCGCCCCAACCCTCGCCTGAGGGGCGTCAGCACAGCCCCCGAGGCAGCCTCGGAAGCCCCTGCCGAGACCTCGGCACCTGAATCGCCTGCTACAGATGCGGATGCAGAGGTGAACAAATTTTAATATAAAACACACAAATAAATGACAAAATTGCTATAGAATTGCTCACTGGAAATATACTCCATTACGTACGTACGTAATGGAGTATATTGTACTGTGTTGGTACGTTGGGATCTTTACAGAGAATTTTACAAGATTTCTTTATGCTCGATGTTACCAGATTGACATAAGTGTGTTTTTCCTTTCGAACAGGCTTCATCACCCACTCCAGCTCCTGAAGCACCTCGCAGTGGCCTGAGAGTCCGCACCAGGCTGCAAGTCTCTCCCTCCCCCAAGCCTCGTGCATCTGCCACTCCCCCTGCTCGTCGTGTCAACCCTCTCCTAAAGAGGAAGCTGGCGGCTTCTACAGAGGTGATTTTGGAATAATTATGACATATTAAAATAAAATAACATGAGATTTAGAATTCTTTTAGAGAAATATATTTATCGATAATTTTGCTGACTTGAATTTTTATGTATAACCAGGCAACTACAGAAGCACCTAAGAAGTCCACAGAGGTGATAGAAGAGAGCACTAGTGCAGAGCAGAAGAGTGAAACAGATACAGAGCCCACGCTAGCTGAGACAACAGCCGCGCCCCTTCGCGGGCTCGACGCGCTCATCGCAAAGAGACGCGCAGCCGGCGGCATCGGCGGCAGGCCCGCCAGGCCCGCCAGAGGCATCTACCATCCCAAATAACCACCACAAAAATCCTAATTATCTCTGGTTACATACACAATGACATAATGCTGAACCTTACGCCTCTTTCTATGTAGATCCTCTTAGTATCGCTGCTGTTCCAGTGACTCCGTCAAAATATTATTTTACACTTTTATTTAAAAGTTTGTTTTAAGGTTAAAATTGGAAATTCTCAGTTAAGTTCAGCATTTATGATATGTCATTAATCTTAGTCAATTCACTCCAGAAACTACTTAGGTGTTAGTGTCTTTCGTCTACGTACTATCTGCCTAATATAAATGTTTTTTTCTACTGTAGTTTTAATGTGTCTATAATTAGTTTAAGTTTCTAATATTTTTTCATGCCTGAAACGTGCCTTTGGGTACTCTCTACTTAGTACTATCCTTTTTATATTTTACAAGTGTTATGTACATATTAGTAGTAGATATTGTTACGAGTAAGTCCGGGATTTCATGTATAAGGAAATCGCCTGAAAATTCAATATAAACCAAATCAATATCACTTTACCATCTATAAAAATAATGTTTTCCGATATCAAAAAAAAATCTTTAACTTCTAAGACATTTTAAACATCATTTCTGTCGAGATTTGTAACGTAGATTACGATATGTAGGTACCTAAAAGAACCGTAACAAGATTACGTGAAGCCTTAGTTCAACACGACACCCAATGTGTCTGTTACCTCCAAAACAACTTTAGATATAACTATTCATATTTTGGCTAAATATTGTATTAATTATATCATATTTTTGTCTTTATTCCAACATAAAATTTATAGAAATTGACATCGAAAATTTTCGTCGAGCATACTTATTTTCGTGTGTATTTATTAATTATTGATTGCTGATTGGTGAAAAAGTTGTACTAACTATATGTATTATGTGACGTCACAATCAACTCGATATTACTGTATCTACACGTCTGCTGAAGCACTGACTGCTAGTGCCATCGTGATATATTTTTGTATCTTTCGTAAGTGTGATAATAAAATTAATAATTAAGATTATAACGTTTGGATCTTATTGTTTTATTTGTCTCTTAATATAGGTAATGAACACACATTTCACAAAGCGTTCCAGGTGATTGTTCATCAACACAGGTCAAGGTAGCAATCGGCTTCTCATCTTTCGAAATCATCTTTCGTCAGAGAAAATGTTTCATTAATCACGAAACAAGCACACTAGACTGAAGCAATTAAAATAAACGTAATTCAGCCCAGAAAGAAATAGCTCATCGCGCTATTTCTTTCTGGACTGAATTACGTTTATTTTAATAGCTGGACTCCTTTTTAAAGGATTGGCCCACAATCGCAGTAGACTGGGAAAAGTGGAAAGAGGGAAGGGAAACCTTTGCCCTGCAGTGGGACAACACAGGTTTATAATAATAACTAATTCAGCCGACCGTCACAGTTCACATGCTGAACTACATTTCGCTCATTTGCAGAAACATCGACGTAATGTATTTTTTCAAAAAAAATTGTCAAGCCAAAGCACTCAGCGTATTTACGTTAGGAAAGCAAAGACGTGAAAAAAAAAAATAGCAGACGTCGATGTTTCTTCAAATGAGAGATATTATTACCTACTCCTAATTTAACTACTTTATTTGAAAATGTTTCAAGAATGCCTACTGTATTTTCTTTCTACTTGTAGGGCTTCGGATATCTATGGTGGGGCTATTAAATCTAATCTAAATCTTTAAAATGTTATCATAGTACAGGACGAGATACATGAGGTAAAAGGGTCGAATCTGTAAACTACCACCACTTCGGGGTGATAAATTTTCATTTCAATGACAATTTCAGCCTGGTAAACAACAAAATAAATATAACTTTGCTTCCTCATAGCAAACAAATTAATAAAATAAGTATTTATTCAAAAATAAAAATTGGTAAAATACAGTAATTTAGATATACACAAGTAGGTTATTACAAAGTATGATGCCTGTGAGTCCTGTGACTGGTTAGTACAACTGTTTTCTTAATAGAACGTTAACACAGGTTTATTTACAACTTTAATTTTATAACTAGACTAGCTGTTCCCCGCGGTGTCACACGCTGCGCGGCTCCTAAGGGTCGTAGCGTGATGTTATATAGCCTATAGCCTTCCTCGATAAATGGACTACCCAACACTAAAAGAATCATTCAAATCGGACCAGTAGTTCCAGAGATTAGCGCGTTCAAACAAACAAACAAACTCTGCAGCTTTATAATATTAGTATAGATAGATCTAAGAGTAACAAACTAACAGGCAGTCAACACAATCAGTTTTAGTTAGCCAATCATAGCGTCTCTGGCTGACTCAAGGTCATCAGTAATGAACGGACGGCGAATATTAAATGCTAGTCTGTCCGTATGATGTCCTATACTAGCATTGTTGCCTGTAGAGGCGACAATGCTAGTATAGGTAATTGTAAAAATGAATATCGTCAATAGGTCAGTTGTTACGGTATGTAGATACCGTAACAACTGACCTATTGACGATATTCATTTTTACAATTCGCACTAAGGTACATATAACTGCAAGTTTGACAAGCCTTGTTGTGGCAGCATGCTTGAGCGTCTGTACCTATATCGATATTGTGCAAGGGAAAAGGAAAAGGTAATTAGAAAAGGTAATATACCTATAGGTATAATAATAATACTACCTTACACGCCCCATGCACGATTGATCGTGTAATGCAGCTTATATAAAACATATGTGATGCAGAGTAAGTGCGTCGTCGTCCACGCTCAAGCAAAAACCTACGCTGTTGGCTTGCATGTGTGGAACGAGCCTTAGGGGAAGTTATTTATTTGCAACCTGCAAAAAAAAAACATTGTTCATGCTGGCTTATCAAGCTCCCAGCTATATGTCTAGCCCACAGATATAGATAGAACAAGATAAGGCAAGTATCACGATCTGTACGAAAACCAAGCGTGCTATTTTTGACTACCTTTTATGATGTCACAAGCACTATTTAGTGATCTCGCCCCACCCCCGGGGCCTAGCGCCAGCGCTCACGCTCACCCAGCCAGCAGCCGGTCGATTCTGTAAAAATCTCACCGTGAAAACTTAGGTGAAGTGAGCGTGGAGTGAACTGTGAATAGTGTCAATTCATAGCAAAAACAAACTCACGTCACCTAAGTTTTCACGGTGAGATTTTTACAGAATCGACCGGCAGTAGGTACCTACTCAGGATCAGGACTGATCGCGAAAGTGGCGGCTTAAAATTTTTGTACGTTGGGCACGCGAAGTAGGTGCTCTCGCGTTATCTAGGTGTATCTATATCTGTGGTCTAGCCCGTAGGAGTAAAAGAAAAGACAGAAAAAGTATTTATTGCCTACGTCATTATAGATTAGATACATTACAGAAAGGATAAAGTTACACATCTGTTACTAGCGACCCTCCCTACTCTTACTAGGAGGCAGGAAATCCGTAGATCCTCACGGGTGCAATGGCGACATGTCAAAACATCGAGATTCTGTACTTTACAAAAATTTATACATACTTAAGTAATTAATAAATAAAAATATAGCGTCGAAATTCCGCATCGCTGTCGACAGCTAATGTAGGTATCCAAATGTAGTAGTATCCGATACGTTACGTTGCATGCCAATCTAAAAGCCCTTGGGTTATGAGAAATGTCAACCAGCCGTTTCGAGATTTCCTTAAAGAGTCCATGTGCAGTCGGACCCTACGGCTACGTTTCAACCCCAAACAGCTCAAGATATAGATCACTTGAGATCTTCCGCAGCCCCCAGCAACAGCGCCAGCACAGGAAGTATTTTAACGTTCCCTTTCGATTTCTGATAAATTATCGTATTACGAAATACCTAGTGAATTATCGAAAGCGAGTTCGAATGCGATAAACATGTTTACGCAAACGAAGGAGAACGCGACGCAATACTGTCCTTTTTTGACATCACTAATAAAAACAATGTTGTGCTGTTGTAGACAAACAACATGCACAACTTGTTTAACAGTTGTTCAAATAAACAAAATGTAAGACTAGAATGACATGCAATATAAATATAGACACAATTGAGTCTAGTCTAGTCCTACAGCTGGCATAAAAGAATAAATATCTGAAGACGTCCATGATGATCTGATGATGATGGTCTGATGATTTAGTTAATGTAACGATACATCGTTACACTAACTAGCAACAGCGATAAGCTAATTTTTAAAGTAAATACATATTAATCAAATTTTAACTGGTTGCTCACACGGCTCAAAAAGTAGCCCTGTGATCTCAACAATGCACACCGAAACTGTGTACGGTCGCGAGGTGGCACGTGTGACTGATTGGAATCGAGTGCAAACTCAGCCGTACATAACGGTGGAGCAGACCGCGACTGTGACGTTCGCTCATTGGCCGCTAACGAAGATAAGTGTCGACCCCGCACGCCACGCTGGTCGAACTCGTGTCGCGCTCCTCACTGTCCCTACTCTATAGTTGTTCTCCAGCCGCTCAGCAACACATACAGGACCCCAAATATATTAAAAGTGAGTATCATTTTGTACTTTTATCTGTTAAAAGTTAACATAACACTCTACTAATATGTTTATAACTAACCTTTGGAAACCATGAATGAATGTTTTCAACGCTTCGAGTTATAACTAGGGCGAAAACAACTTTATTAGATTGATAAAAATTATTCACTTCTCCGCGAATTCCGCTTTGCAATACTCTCGCGTATTATGCAGTTACTGTACCTATGAGTACCTTTTAGCATCATTATCATAATGCCCTTACGTTAAATGTTAGTTAATGCTTGCGACTTATATATTTTTATTTTTATCAAACATTAAAACCGGTTTTGCTCCCTCTTTAAACTCGTACGTACCGTCTTGAAATAATTATTCGTGTATTGTTGTATTGCAGAAAACTGCGAAAAATACTTGCGATAGTGAATTTATCTATTTAAGTACGCCAAGTTGAGGTGTGATCCGGGTTTACTACTAATTAATTTAATATTTATTAATTTTTTCCACAGTTTCAAGATGGTTTTGGAAATCAAGTCAGTCTTAGTTGTGGACGGTGTTGGTGCTAACTGCACGGAGATCCTCAACTCACATGGGATTAGTGTCATCAACAAAGCGAAGATCACCAAAGAGGAACTATTACAAGAAATACCGGTAAGGGCTCTTTACAAAGGTCAACACCAAAATGTAACTCAATTCATTTTTATTCATCTAAATCTTTATTACTAATGACAAGAAGTTGTTGCACTTTGCATACGATGGCAAGTTTTAATTACTTATCTTTAAATTTTTATTTTTGTTTAAGCATTCTTAAAAAATAACCATGCATAATACAATCCATGCATGAATAAAAATACATATTTTCTGGCTGCGTTGTAATTTATAATTGCAATCATTCAAATAAGAATAACCCTAATCTTACAAAGTTGCAGTTTTCCTTTTATCTAACTTTTTCCTTCTAACTACAATTTGCTAGTGTGTCTTAACCTCTAAATTAAACATAGGTAGGAAAGGTTTTCCTCTTCAGCTACTAGGTATACACTGTAGCAAGTCGTGACTAGTGTCTACTTTTAGTTTATCGCACATTTGAGTGGTTAAACTATTAATTGTGTTGCTTTTATATATTTTTTTCATATATTTTCACTACCTATTCTCTAAACATTAGGGTAGGAATACATGTAAACAGAAATTCAATTAAGATGTGTGAATCTGTAAAATGAGTTTGAAACATTATCTGTTGTTCGATTAATTCGTATGAAGTTCGAGTTCGACGTGTACTTTTCTTATCAGAATTTCCCCAAGTACCTACGATTTGGGGCAATTCCGACATGAAAAGTAAAAATGTTGTCAACTTCTGAGATTACACAGTTCTAATCTCAGGAAATGATAACATTTTTATTTTTGGGAATTTATGTTACCTAATTAAATATCGATTGTTGAACAGAAATACAATGCTCTGGTAGTAAGATCTGCATCACAAGTCACCAAGGAGGTATTGGAAGCCGGCAGAAACCTGAAGGTGGTTGGTCGCGCTGGTGCAGGAGTCGACAACATCGACGTCAAGGCTGCTGGCGAGCGAGGAGTAGGAGTCATAAAGTAAGTGGCTGTAACACATAATGAGACAAATGGCGTTTTAACACGCACATGTAAAAAGATAAATTCGCAAGAGGTTCGTCGGTTCGGTCCGAATCATGAGAATTGATTTCAGATTGAGACATTTATTAAACTCAACAGGCTCAATTGACAAACTAATTATTGTTTTCCAATGCCAATGATTTAATTTGTAAAAACGTTGCTTCGTTAGTCTTATTTACATTGTTTATTTTCGTTCTTGTCTGATGACTTTTGTTAATTTTTGTTGCAGTGCCCCAGGAGCTAACGCCCTAAGTGCGTGCGAGCTCACTTGCAGTCTGATCTTGAATCTCTCGAGGCATGTGGTGCCAGCTGCTTCAGCCCTGCGCGCCGGTCGCTGGGACCGCGCCCTCTACACCGGCACTGAACTCAACGGCAAGACACTCGCCATCCTCGGCCTCGGCAGGGTCGGCAGAGAGGTCGCCGTCCGCATGAACGCCTTCGGAATGAAGGTATATAAATTATGTCTCTTATTCTAGGTCTGTGCGAAATCACCAGCGAATAAGATCTACCTTCAAGAATATTTCTATGGCGTGTTTAGCCGTCAAAGCGACATTTTTACTGTAAATAATGTCACTTTGACAGCAAACACAACATAGGAAAGAAACATCGTTGTAAACAGCACATAAGATGATGAAGATATTTACATTTTGTACGCTGTTATGATATCTATTGCGAAATTGGAATAAGGAATATCTTAGCTAAAGATCAAAGCTTTGATGTTTTGATGAATATGACTTGATTGTCGACTCCTGACGAGACCTGATGAAACAAATGAAGGTTAAAAATAAAATTCCTCGGACACTGAACTCTTCAGTAATATGGCCGATAAGATAAGGAAGCAATAGTAATGGATAAATTAGGTACTTGGACTTTTCTGATGAAATAACGTCTGATGCAAATAATAGCTTTTAACC
The DNA here is from genome assembly GCA_948474745.1 of Oligia latruncula. Classification (NCBI taxonomy): domain Eukaryota; kingdom Metazoa; phylum Arthropoda; class Insecta; order Lepidoptera; family Noctuidae; genus Oligia; species Oligia latruncula. The sequence goes on along the minus strand of OX419683.1, from coordinate 7,974,745 downwards.
TACTGATAACATGTCTGTTCACGTTTATTTTATTATTTGTACCTTTCAACTGTTTGTACGCAACATGCTTTTGTATTATCATGATGCGCTTGCTTGCTATTTAAAGCGAAATTTCATAATTTACGAGTATGCCTCATTTGTAATCACTTAAAACAGCGACTGTATTTACCTTGTCTTCAATCTTACGAACGTCCTGCCTGCACAGATCATCGGCTATGACCCGTTCGTCACCGCGGAGGACTGTGCCACCTTCCACGCGTCGAAGATGGAACTGGAGCAAATCTGGCCACTCGCTGATTACATCACTCTGCACACGCCGCTCATTGAATCTACGAAGAGTAAGTGCGCGATTATATCAAAATATCTGTATAATCTGGTCAAAACATTTTTATCATCATCATTGTGTCGGTATCTGGTTAAAATAAGTATCTTGTAGGTAGTCATCTTAGCGAATTTAAGTCCTCTTCTGGACATCCATATCCCCCAAGACCTATTAAGGAGGGATAACTACGCATAGGCAGGTTGGCGACTCAGTACTTAGGATTGTTTAAAAGAACGCTGTTGCGCTTATTCTAGAGTAATGTAAACGGAAGAGATAGGGTGATCCCATTTTTCGCGGACACCTTAGTTACGAAAAACGTCAAAACGTTTTATCGTAGGATAACACATCGGTGAACACGCGAGTGCGATTACCTACCATATCTTCAATTATAAAGTTATTCTGAGATATAAATTTTTATTGTTTTTAAAGGACGTTTTTGAGTAGATACCTATAGTATGATAATATACTTTTATTTCTTTTTTATTATTTTCTTAGAACTGATAGATATTGTGTCAGTGGCACCAGATGTTTTATGGTAGATGTTTTCAATAGTTATAATAAGATAATTCCAGAGTCCAGTATACTATACGAACAAATTAACGCTCTTATCAAGTAAATTGTTCTGAAACAATTGGTTTCACTCACTTGATTGTATTCGGTTGAATATTCATTTGCTGTTTAATTATAGCGCTATGTATAGACATTAGACAGGTCAATTGGTAACCCACATTTATGTCATTTATTTTGTATTTTTTGGTTGCGTAATCTTTGTTATCTTCGCTGGAAATTGGAACATCGTGAAAAACAGTTATAATTCCATTTAATGGCCTCACCATACATAAATGTGATAATAATAGAAACAAAATTTTCCACCTAAGAATAATCAAATAATTTTATCGGATTGGAAAAAAACCAATCTGATAACAGCAGAAAACAATCATGCAAGTGTTTAAAACAACTACTATCATAACATCACGCCTGTATTCCCCTAGAGGTTAGGCAGGGATGTACCTATATTTAACCCGCATGTCGCCAGTTATGTTTAAGTCCATAATCAATAATAGGGTACTATCCTACTGCCATCAACCGAACACAAATCCAGACTCCGGGCTGATGAATGATGATAGAAAAACCCAATAACACTTTGTCCGACCTGGGAATCGAACCCAGCTCAGCGGTAGCGCTTTCGACCACCAGATCAACGAGGCAGTCAACGTGTGTGTAACTACTTATATCATTATTTGTCTTATTCGTGTTTTCATATGTTAATCCTTATTTACAGACTTCATCAACGCTAAGGTGCTTGGTAGCTGCAAGAAAGGAATCAAGATCGTGAATGTAGGACGCGGAGGTCTTATCCAGGAACGTGACCTGCTTAATGGTCTCAACTCTGGACAGGTACGATTGATCATCACTCAATAGATCATAATATAATAATTATATAAGGTACTGTTCACCTTGTCTGAAGTTGTCTGTAAAAGGAAACCATCCTTTCACGGAATAGAAGTGGTCCCAATATGATTCTCTTGGGCACTCCAATTACTTTAGATTTTACGTTGAACTGTAGAGTTCTGTGTAATTTCAATTAACAGTATTTTCTAGACACTTAATTAAAGGTAAAAGATGAAAACTAACTACATATATAATATCGAGAACTGGCCTCTTTACTATTTATCAAGCAGTAAAATGTCTCTTTTGATTTTTTTTCATTGGATGATCAATCTTTATCAATAATAATTAATTTCAACTATAATTTTTCAGGTTGGAGGAGCAGCTCTTGATGTGTTTGAGCAGGAGCCACCTACTGATCCCCTGACTCTGGAGATCATTCAGCACAAAGCCGTCATTGCCACCCCGCATTTAGGTAGGTTCACCTAGAACTTCATTATTTTTTCTGTCCGATGCATTCGATTCTGATCACGCAGATCAATCAACATACTCTTAGGTCCGCTTCAAGCGATTGTCAGAAACGCAACGATATTTTAAATTCGTTTAGCATTGGGCCTTAGTGAGCCTTTGACGTTGTTGGATCCCATTTAAGCCTATCAGCATTATACTCTGGTACAATTCTTATTTCACGCTTTAACTTTTATCGGACAAAGTCGATTGCAATATCCTTATTACACTTTGTGCTCAATTTTATTCACTAACCTAACAAAAGAACACTTAGTAATATCATGATTTTATGAACACTAATGTAAAGATCTGCAATTCTAGATAGGTATACACATACAACTAGTACCTAACTACTGTAACGATGTATAATTTCCAACAGAAATTGCCTGTAATTACCATAGTCCGTGAATAATAATTCTATACCACTATGAAAAATGGGTTAGTGTGTTATCAAGTTGGTATCTACCTATGAATTACAAATCTGTATTTCTTACGTAACTGTATTAACGATACATGTTCTAGTTACCACAATTCTACTTTTAATCCCTCTTTTGCACGTAGGTATCAGATTGAATGATGTTGTTTACCAAAGTCATAATTTGGCTCGTATCCTGCCATTCCAAAGCACGACTTTCCAATAATAATTGCTATAAGTTTGTTTTGGAAAGCTTATCAGCAGTAATAGTGAAGTCTGTGTTCAATTCTTTACGCAATTTAATTGCTAACTTGTGTAGTTATTGAAACTTGATAAAACTCGAAATAGTTTGTGATGGCCTCATTAATAACTTGTACACCATGTTAATCATGGTGAAAAACTTATTGGATTGTTTGTCACACACAGCCGCGTTACATTTACTTATATACCGAGACTGCTCCGAACTTCGGAAAGCACTTTAAGATGGTGTCCCCGGCTGTCATTCGTGGATCTTCGACAGTCGTTACGGATCGTCAGAAGCCTTAAAGTCTGACAACCAGTCTTACCAAGGAGTATCGTATTACCAAGTTACTGGGTTGTGGAGGTCAGCTAAGCAGTCGCTCCATGTAAAATACTGGTATTCAGCTGCATCCGGTTAGACTGGAAGCCGCCTTTCGGGATGCTCGTACGATGGTCTCATATAAATAGTTTACTTCAATAATACGTATTTAATCCACATTGTGTTACATGTTGATGATGTTATAAAACTTCCTGCCACCACTGTTGTTTACATAGCAAGTGGAATACGAATAGGTACGTATGGGAAAAAAAAAAGTGGCACTCGATCCGACAGAAGTGAAAACAAAACACAAACAGAATACTTTGCCATCACTCACTGACATATCGGATATATGTACATTAAAATCGAGTACATCCTGAGGACAGCCGAACACATCCGAAGCGGTGTTAGTTTAGTTTTAGTAGTAAAAAAATGCCCAACGCGTCTAAAGAAGTTTTCACTTTAATTAAAAATAAAACAATACAAAGTGAAAAGAACTTTCTTTTTTAAAGTCGGTAACAAAAAAGAAAATACAAAACCGAAGACACCGACTTCCGAAATAAAAGTTTTTTTTTCCCTACTTTATTGTAGAGATGTTTCGGGAAGGCGGTTATTTTTTCACCTAAATCACGTATCGTACGTATCTTTTGATCACGTCAGGTATCTAAAGATAGATAGAAGATAGATCATATCAAGGTCACCAATTTTCATTCAGAATTTCTCAGTAGTTGTCCTGAGTATGTTGCCCAATTAGTTGTAAGTAATAGGCCCTTCCGAGCAGTGGTGGCCCAGTGGTCACGGACACGACTTACGAGTTGTAGGTCGTAGGTTCGAACCCAGACAGGCGCTTTACTTTGTGTAAATTATTTCATCACCACTGCTCTCAAAACGGTGAAGGAAAACATCGTGAGGAAACCGGCATATCCTAGAACCAAAAATTCGAAGACATACGACATCCACCAACTCGCACTGGGCCCGCGTGGTGGATTACGGCCCACTCCCTCTCATTGAGAAGAGGCCTGTGTCCCAGCAGTGGGAACATTATAGGCTGATTATAGGTAATAGGCCCTTCAACGTTTAATTGGGGAAACATGGGTATACTAAATACCTTTTCCTAGTCTAACGCTTAGGGGGAATACAATCGTCACGTTAATATCAGTAATCCAAGTAAACGTGAGCAATGTTTTAATCTCTCAGGTGCATCAACGAAGGAGGCGCAAGTCCGCGTAGGTCAAGAGATCGCCGAACAACTCGTCAACCTAGTGAAGCCTGGTACTTACAAGACTCCTCTCGCAGAGGTCACTCGCGTTCTCAAGAAGTAGACAAGCAGAAAGAGGAAATAGTTCTATGTTAATTCATCATAATCGTCATTTATTTTTAAGTATAATTATACTTTTTTTAAATATATATTCTGGAAAGAAAACTTGTAGAACAAGTTATAAAAATTACAATAAGTTATTGACATAACTTAGGTGTATTTAACTCGAACGTTATATTCTCTGTCAATGGAATAAGCTGGTTTGAACTATTACAAAAATCCATTGAAATAAGGGCTCGAAATCATTTTTTATTCAAGTGGTTAACAAACTGCCGTCAAGTGCCATTATGATCGACGAGTTATTATCTAAGTACTTCAGCTCTTCAGTGAATGATTTACCTAATACTTCAAAACTGTTAATTATTTTTCTATGTAATTATTTTTAAAGTATTTAAAGACTCCACAGCGTCTCTGTCTGGGTCAGAAAGTATCGTAAGTATGTCAATATGTAACAAAAGAAAAAGACCATAAAGATAAATTTAAAATTATTTTATTTAAAAATTACTTACACTTATAATTTACACAAGTATAAAAAATGTATTCTAATCCATCTAATGTGATGAATTTTGAATCTAAAAGAGTTCTTTGTAGCGTGTGTCCGCTATCGGGCTATAACTTAGACTATATTATGTAACAATCGATGTATGGAATAGCAATTTTATCATAAATTGAATTTCATCTAAATTACATTATATTATGATCCAGATTATTTCACAATATCACAGGGTGAGATGCCGCATCGTGGTACGAATATATTCTAAGTTATAGCCTGCAGGGAGAGTGAGCTTAAACTTGTTCCCAGATAATATTTTTGAAAGGAAGGGATGAGGGGAGCGGGATGGTGGGTAGGGAGTATTGTGTTGAGGGGGAGGGGAGTTAGTTACCACCTCGCCTGAACGTCCTGCCGGACTTGGCGGGAGCCGCGGCGTCGCTCTGGGGCTCTTCCTCTGTTTCTTGGACTGACCTTGTGGCTGCTGTGAGAAGAAAAATAATTTGTATCGACAAACTTCGTAACATGATAGTAAATGACTAACAACCGGTTTTGAAAGGCCAAAAAGAGCAGACTGCAGATGAGTTGTTATTTATCAGCCAAACATAGATATTAATATGAGTTTCTGCTTTTAAGAGGGTGTTACTTAATTAATCTTTATGGGTGAAATTGAATGCGCAGTAAATATCAGAGTCAGTTTTTATGTTTACGATAGTACGTTCTCTGGATTGCGGATGAAGGGCGAGCGAGCTTTACAAGGCCAAACCGTCACTTCATATAATTCAGACGTAGGTACCTACCTACTTAAATAATTTATTTCCCCAGTTGCGCTAAGTATGGTAATTTTTTGGCTGTCTTTTGAATGACATTCAAAAAGCACAGAATAAGTATTTGTAAGTTTCTAATTCTTATTGAAGTTGAGGTCAATTGGGACGGTCATCCAAAATAACTTATTTATACTTAGGTATGTTTTAACTCCCTCTCACAGAGGGAATGCCTGTGTCCCAGCAGTGGGAACATTATAGGCTGATTATGTATGTATGTTTTAACTTACGTCTGCCAAATCGTCCCCTGCTTGGCTTAGGCGCTGCTGGTGCTTCATCGTTGGCAACCTCCCTGGTCACCGGAGCATTGTTCAAACGCTTTTTGCTCTTGTTATCTGCAGCAGAAAGAGCATTCTTAATTTCTCGCTCTTGCTCCTAACATTAATGATGATGACGTATTAATATTTATGAAAACCTGTCACCCAAATGATAGTGCCAATGACACATGTGCATGATGAAATGTGTGATTTCAAATATTGCGGTCGATGAGTACTAAGTAATACTACTAACTGTAGGAAATTTTGGTTGGGTCAAGAGAATCCTGTGCCGACGACGAGGTGGTTGATGGGGCGTTCAATTTGGCTGTAAATACAAAATGTTGTTAATTTTGAACCAATATTTCCAAACATAATAGGTATATTCATTTTATTTAGATAGTGTAGTTCTAAAGACTCGGTGATATCTGCATGGCGTAGTGTCCGATACTGAAGTTTTCGACCACCTATTGGAGGATACTGAATTCGGACCAGTTTTCGATTTATTGTCATTTTTACTGACTTGAAATAAACCGCGTCTCTATTATTCTCAATGCATTTCCAACTGACCTTCGGCAGCCTGAGCCCTCTTTCTCTTCAATAACTCGAGCAGTTCCGTGTTGCTTCTGAAGGGCCTGACGCCACTGCCCACCAGCTTCTTGCCTTCTGTGGTGGAGGACGGGGCTTCGGTCGAAGCCTCCTGTTGCTCGCCCTCGGCTGGGTAGTCACCTTCGTCTTCGTATTCTGCTTCATCCTGGAAAACAAAACAATAACGGATATGTTAAGAGACAAAATTGATTATTGTTTCAAAATGAGTTAGTAGTAAAATCTGTACGCCACAAATAAAAAAATAACATCATGTTAACAAAGAAATATGGAAATCAACTACGCGTTGTCCTCCAGCTGGTATTCAGCACACTGTAATGCAGAACTTTTAACCGATGATCAATGAAGATAAGCTTAAGTTCTACTTAAGTGTTTCAAAAGATATCGTGTCCGTAATACTTTGTGTGTAAATATTAAAATAATGATGTACCTACTGGTAAGTATAATCAATGACAAAATACTCATCAATATAATTTTTATCGCTTTGTAATTGGAAATCGACCTTCTTTTTAACGGAAATCAACATTGTTCAAAAGAGCTAAGAATTTATTATCACAATTTGATTCAGATTAATTAATAAGTATTGACTTATCCATCTACCGCATCTACGAACTACTGTTGGTGATTTGCCAACCGGTGAGCCGCCATTGACCCAACAAAACAGGTCCAATAAACGTCTGCCTGAGGGCATTGTTTAAAGGTGTACATTGTATGGCTGTGTATTTTAGAGACATGGCAGAAACACCGAATAGGTTGGTGACCACTGAAATCTTTGGCACCCATTCCAATCAAGGTGGTGTGATCTTTAAACCAGATTGTCGCCGTCTCCCTCATACATAAGCTTGGACTAAACAGAAGGAGTAAAAAAAAAAACTAGCCGTTTATTCAGCATCACTGAACAATTAGGGACTGATATTGATAAAAGTTAGGGATATTGCCTATAACATACTTGTACAGGTTATCAGCAGATGTTCACTCTGAACCGAATGTACTTATATGCTTCTAGAACAGTAAGTGTCAGAGGCATCAATGTCACCTCTGTGGTGAATAACTCAGCTGCATCACGCGCTATCCTTGACCTTTGCATCACAAGTCCTGATAAAAAGTAGCTTTGCATAATAGATACAATTAGACCACAACAAAACCGGACTCAATAAATAAAGCAATTTATTTTTTTAAATAATTAATTAATGCATTTATTTTCCGCTTATGAGCAAAGATCGTATTTCGCGTTGGACGTCATAAATTTCCTTGGGAAACCAGTTCGGTCTGACGACGGGTGGTGACCGAAACTTGCAGGTAGAAATTCCTCAGAGGAAAGGGAGGTCTCGCAAAGGTCATACGCGAAGGTGACCCGATCATCGGACGCTCGCCCCACTCGCCTTGAACTAGATGGACCTGCAATGACATCCTTTGCGAAACGATGGTGCATCGTGTGACGTCACTGCCCAACTTTAAGTAGGTACTTTTAGATGAGACCTTCGTTACATCTTAGTAACTATTGGGTGCAGCAATTGGATGCTGGTGAACTTAAGGAGAATCTTTTAAAAAACTTAAAGGATTTCCATTACCTACGCATTGCAGTTTTTTACAAAAACTTTGAATTCTTAGCGGAAAGTTTTACTCATAAAACGCATATGTAAATGACTTTTTTTTGACAACAACCAAAGGTATCTGAAGCAGTAGTATTATTTATTTGATTTAAAAATAAATACAATGTTTTCCTCGTTTTGGATGACTCAAAGACAGGTCAAGGCAATCGTGTACGAAAACAGGATTTGGAGGGCAACAAATGTCAGTGTGCATGCACTGTAAACTAAATCCTATTTCCTTTGTTTGATGGAAAGAAATTGGCTCGTCTTTACTTTGATAATATTTAGCGCAGGCATTCAAATGTTTTCTACTTCATTAAAAAAAACAAACTTAATCCTTCACAAAAATTATCCCTTGGCAAAAAATATGATAAGTATGTCTATACCTTCATATTTTCAACGCTCGCGCACATAAAAGCGAAACAAAGTCTGTCAATTAATGCATATCATTTTGTAGGTAGGTAGGTACTGTTATTAGACTCGACAATTCCTCTCATGTCTCGACATTACAAAAAGAAACGCTTTCCAATACATAATCAGGTATTGTTAGATTCAATTGAGCGTGAAATCACATGAACTTCCACCTTTTAGCGGCGAGAGGCTGCACGGGCGCGTCCTCTCGTGTCGTCGTCGTGACACACAACATAACATGTAATACCTACTGACTACACATATTTACACAATTAACGCTCACTCTTGGCCAAACAATCCGCTTTGACTGAGATTCGTTGCGAAACGACACTAAGCGGACTTTCTAAGAGCTTAAATCGTCGCGGGGTAATATGGCAATTTCTTTCAATAGACTTGGAGATGTGTGCAATATTGTTGTTTTACATGTTTATTTGTACGTGTGCATGCGAGTTGTTTCTTGTGTAACCGCAACCTGCGCCCGCGACGCGCGAAGCAACCGCCGACGCAGGTAATCAAATAACATTTTACCTAAAATAGACAATCTAGTGTTCGGAAATCATATGATTTTCGATTGCGTTTGTTCTGGCGTGCGTAACTGCGTACGGTATAATTTATTTTAGATATATATTTTGCTATTCAAGGAAAATAGTGCTTCCGCCTTTACTAGGTCACAGACAGAATGTAACAAGAATATCATGTTTAACCAGTCTAAATAGAATATTGACCAAGACCGAAGCATAACAGGTAGGTTCTACTCGTAAGACTAAATTTTATAAGATTTTTTTTCTTGTCGTTATCTAATAGAAATCTTTTTTATAGAATATTTCTCAAACGAGAAATATCAGTGGTGAGTCTACCTGAGGTGCTGGTGTGGTGGTGGTGGTCGGTTTCCCCTTGGTCAACCCGCCGCGTTTGAGCAGGCCCCCCCGCGCAGGCGCCGCCGCCCTCTCCTCATCCTGCGCCCACGCAGAACACACAACGCACGCCACCAGTATAAACCTGAAATACAAACACAATTCACTTCAAATATTGTATATAAACGTGTGTGCCCGGTCGAATTTCCCATAGGCAACGTTTGAGGAGTTTGAAGGGCTGATTTTCAAAAAAACGGTGATACAACTAACTTTTACTTATAAACAAGAGTCTAAGTACCAACTTCCACGTTTCTAACTTGAAAAATAACGGCATACAAACTTTCGTCCTCTATTTAATCACTTTAGGGGATGTATTTTCCAAAATTCATTTCAGTTCTTAATAACTTAGGGACTCTTGTGCAAACTTTCATGCTTTTAAACGCGGTTTAGGCTGTGTTGTCAGTAGCAAACGAATTTAAATTTTTATTAACAGATGTCCCCCAAGTAGGTATCTAGGTTAAAGTAAGAATTATTGCCTAATTCCATTTTATAGAAGAGGGCGAAGCTAAATGATTCTTGCCATCGCAGTGGGCTGTTCCATGCTACGTTGTTACTGTGAATTTATGTTCCACAATAATTCGATCATACTGTCCGTCGGATCAATCCCAGTTATTGGTGTTATGTGCGTTAACGACCAATAGACCGACAACCAACAAGGCGATAAGAATTCTATGTCACTGCATAACTAATGCTGACTACCCAATATAATACTTATTCATATTTCAACATTCATGTTGATAGACCACATTTTTTCTACAAGGGGGTGATGGTAACACTGAATCAGGACCGTAACAGCAACACATTTGTGTAACAAACAGGTTTGTTACATATTTTATTAGTTACTACATTCTTTTTCACAACATGTATGCTGTAGGCAAATATTGGCAGCAACATCAATCAATCACAGTTTGTTAGTTATTATAGACATTCAAGTCCTAATATCATCGGTAGCTTTAGAAATTAACCTATCAAAACTTTACTGTAGTCCACAGCTAATTGTTTTATTTCTACAGTAATAATTATAATAACCGAGCCACCAGCTGTGTTGCATCGAGTTATTCACAGTCAAAAATGTTATTATGACAATGCATGCATGGCTAATGTAAATCAATATTACTCTTGAGTACCTATCATTTCGTGTTGAAATAACTGAGACTTTATGCACCGCAGCGTGCGCGAGCGCAATCGTATCGAAACAACAATATCGGGACGTTTGATGACTGCGTGGCTGCCTGGCTACACATTAATGTGGATTATGTGGTAATCACATCAGGAAGACGAGCTTGTTATAGCTAGCACGACTGCTATTAATAAGAAAGTAAATTGTATCTGACTATCATGATTATGCATGTTCCTTCGATACATCCATTCTACTTTATCGATTACCTAGAAGTATCGTAGGCATTCGTTGTATATGGTTTTATCTTGTTTTATTCTTCTAACGCTACTCATATCCCTTCCAAGTTACAGCCTTGTCAGACTCAATTAATACAACCCTGACTTTGTTGTTATCTAGTTCGCAAAGTGATCATTTACTAAAATTCAAACTAGACCTATCGCTTTATGCGGCCAACCAGTAGGTATGTATTAACAAACACTTAATAAACTGCTCAATATTCCGTAAGTATTCACGATACAACCACTACAAATATTAGTGAGAAATAAATAACCAGTCTTGACGCTGTTCTAATTATAATGGACCATCGGTTTTTGCAATGCATATGCATTTATTATGCGTGCATATATACAATTTATGCTTACTTAATATGCATCGTGCATATGTTAATATCGTCTGATTAACAAGTTTTTGGCCATAATTATAAAATTCATATTGCTTAATCGATTGTGAATTATAAATCCGAAATATAGTAAAGCTACTCATGGCAGCATCGAGACTTTTCGGCCAAGTTATTTAGATATAAAATGTCAGGGATATCTATTATAAACGCTTGCATATCTGCCACCTATTCATGTACCTGTTTGATATTCGCAATTTATAATACCTACTAATTTATTATACTAATATCAAAAACGAACGATTCCTCGAATTTTTAATGTCAATGTGATATGACTGTCATGCACTGGGTATCTGTGTTGCCCTTGTGCAATCAATTAAAACCACAGAGTTCATGAGACATGCAACATTATCTATATAAATATTTATATTTTACTGTCAGAAAATTTACTCGAAGGATGTAACTGTTGCTATACCTAATTGTCGCGAACATATTTTTTACATAACCCCTAATAGAATATACCTGTCTAATAGGTATTAAGTTACGTATATACGAATCACGTAATAGAAAATAAAATTTCAACATGTTAAAAGTGGTCATATAAAAAGGTCAATTAATTTTAAGTTCAAGGGGCAAAATGGCAAATTTATACAGTATTTGATCATTCTATTGTTCTCACGTCCTATAGGACTTGCCTTGGGGACCATGTCTACAAAATGAACATTATCTACGCATTAATACCAATCACCTAATAACGTCATGCAAAATGAACAAGTTGAAGAATGAGTTTTGTGAGTACCTAACGTGTGCTTAATACGTACATAGTTCAAGGCGTTAAATGTCAAAGTATGGTATGCCGAGGCTGGGTGAATGTCGTGTTACGCGGTGCAACCCGGCACACGGCACCACCTCCGGGTCGGCCATCAGTCGCGCGAGTCTCGGAGACTCCACCATGCGCCGCATCGCCCACAAAGGTCAACACGTCGCTCTACTACATAGATTGTTGTATAACGGGTCCTCGCACAGGGTCGATCAGGTGGTCCACGCTTCAATTCCGTATCCGCTTCCGACAACAGCTTCCCTTTACTTTCTCTGTTTGATGTAATTCACGATGGAACAGCGCCCACCCATCCGCACGCATTGTCCGACTAATGATATGCGCCATCACGAGTGCTAGCAATACGATCAGCGATCATCACCACTGTTATTTCAAATATTTCTTTGCGCCTCAGTAAACGTGCCGTTGCATTTTGTGAAAGGAAGTCCGCACCTTTTATTTGTCAAGTGTTCATGAGTAGAAATCATGTAATTGCAGTTCAGGTCACGTCGGAAAAAGTGCAGCTTTCTATACTAGGCAATGTAATTTACTATGTCGCACGTGTTTGGGCGCACCGAATGTGTAAATTTAACCTCAAATCACGTCAAGGTCAGTCGGCCAGAAACCAGAAGTGGTAAAAAGTAGGCTGACCTCGCAGTGCAATGCGGCAGGCGCAGTGTTCTGCCCCCCGGGCGCGTGCGCACCGCTCTGCTCAGCCGTGACGGAGTTACGCACTTTTGACAGGAATTCCATTTCTATGGTGACCTTCCTGCGACCCAAAAATCCTATTGCACCACTGATCCCACGAATTTCGACAATCAGAATAACAATAACGTCCAAAAATGATAATTGGATAAAAAAATATAATTACACGACGGAGATCTAACATGAGCCCAATAAATTTAGAAACAATAATGAGACCGCTGCGCGCTGAACGCACGAATCTTCTCACAATTAAATGTAGCTTTATAACAGCTGTTGAGCAATGTGCTCGTGTTATGCGAATAACTGCGAAAGCTCTTGCTATGAGCAGTTTCAGTGACTGCTGAAATTGATGTCTCCATGATTTTTAATTATGCAAGAATAGATGCGGACAGGAAAGACACTACGAAACACTGAATGCTTATACGATTCCCTCGATTTAATAGGCAAATGTCAATCGTCTGGTTGAGCAACTTTGTTTTATTACCAAATGTCTTATGTGCGCAGTAGGTAATGTCGGCGTTGAGTAAGTGCTAGGTGTTTTTGAGCGCATCTGCATCCAGTCACGCCTTTGTTTTACCGATGCTAGGATTGCTACGTGCATGCCCAGATCTGTGACCTAAACTGTAGCGCACAGTTCTAGCTCAAAATGTGAATCTACTTGCTGTGGGATGTGCAATGAGGCTCACAATGAGCGTTGCGTAGGTACCATCCACCCACGCGTTACATTGTCTAAGCAAACATCGGTGGCTAAATACTGTATAACTCCAAAATTGATCAATAAGGTAGAAAACTGTGTTAAAACTGATGCAGAATTGTAATACATTATAATCTATATTAATTGAGGCCAGCTAGTGGAAGTGGTTGCATTCATTATCAATAGTTACCTACCGACATTGCAAAATATAGAAACACCAATTCTTAAACCTTGTTTCAATTATCCAGACATAATATTTTCCGTTTTGCGTTTTGGAGGCTTTTTTAATACTAGTTTCGTGTTACAAAATGTTAATTTCAAATACAGACATGTGAAAGTTTATGATACAATGAATTCTAAAAAGTAAGACACTTGTTGCAATTCGTAATCGTGATTTTCGAAATATTATTCTGATGTTACGACAGTCTATGTAGGTAAATCTATAAGTTAATAAAATCACTGTTACAAAAAGAATCTGTCTCAACAAAACGTTTCAATTTGTTCGACAAATATAGGTATGGAATATATGTAAACTGAGATCAATGTATTCTAAGTTGAGTAAGTGTTGCTGAACGTTTGGTTTAAAAGCAACGCACGTGCAGACAGACTGATTTGTAAACATTTTTACGACAATTTAATGCAGAGAAATAGGTTTTTTGAATAGTTATGTGAATATGTATTTTGAACTCTAAACATTCCAAAGGCCGACAAAACACGATCAAGGACTTCTACATGCATACTTATTAAGTAAATGCGTTCGTGTTTCTTGTAAATCTAAGTCAGAGTTAAAATGAAACTGTGGTCGACTTCTTTAGATTGTTCTGTTTCGTCAAGCTTATGTATGAGTGAAAGAGAGCTCTAATGAATGGTACTCTTGTTGAAGAGATACTGGCAGCTTTCTGAACAGTGGTGCACTTGAAAAACGATTGAAAGATGAATTGGCTAAAAAAGGGGTGATGTAAGAAAGAAAAAGACATGCGCCGACCCCAAATACATAAATTGGCTTAACGGCAAGAGGATGGTGGCTTGAAAAACAGCGACATTTACAGCTGGACGTAGACCTGTACCAAAAAGAGCTAATGTCAGACAGTTATGAGCATCTGTGATTCTTCCGCGATAGGTAATGTTTTGAAATATTGTACTCAAACAAAAGGCAGATGCGTTTAGATAAAAGTATAAGCACCTACACACGCGCGTACAAGAAGATGCGGAGACGTTTTACATAACAATGATAGCCGTCGAGCTGTAAATGCCTCGAGTCCGGGAGCCTAGGCACGGCTGCGTCTGCCGCATCCTACATAACGTTACATTGCCTAATCGTAGGTCGCGGGACCAACTTTCAACATGGGACCGACTCATTCATACAACCGGTTCTTGGTTTCGCTCAATTAATTTGAAAATTAATTACTTTGTTACGCCGGGTCAGTCCGCGGTCTCTTTATTGAGGTTTATAAGTCAACAAATTATGAAATATCGGTTACGAATAACCTATTCTAATTTACAGATAGGTCTCTGATGGTAAAATTTATTAAAATAACGCGTTACAACGAGTGACCGGCTCGTAGGCGGCATTCATTATAATGTCCGCAAGCTGTCAGTTGCTGTAAGTACAAGGGTGCGTCGGTATTACGTTTGACCATTGAGAATGATATTAGAAAGGCAACACACGCCGTAAACATTCCTAAGCTTATATTGTATTTATGATTACGTTTTTATGTTTCGTCATAGGTTATAAAGCAATACTCGACACTGGGTTAATAACCATAAATCAATAAATGGGTAACTAACACAATCGTTCACTTAGCCCTCCTTTCAAATTATATCGCCGTGCCAAATCCCCAACAAATGTAAATGCTAGTACCTAGGTATTAAGTTTGGAATAGGTTTCAAATAAACTTTACCCTATAAATCACTTCAGAACGGCATTAAGTTAGTTACTAAGTGTTAACTTATACAGATAAAGGGACATCGCAAAAGCAATCGCACAGCTGCAACCAGGGCTTAATAAGGGATAAGCACTCCTTAACAGAAGTAAGGTGAAACTATAGGAATACAATAGGTAAACTGTAAAGGAGCAGCACGACAATAATTTAAATAAAAGATTTAAGGTTACTCACAGGGGTAGAATCTTCATGTTTGTGTGGTGCAGCTGGTAATGTCGCAAGATGCACTAGAGTCGGTCCTTTCTCCGCGGCACAGCTTTGTGCAGGTCTACAATCGACGGAGGCCACGCTTGATCTGCCGTTCATACTCGAACACCTCCGGTACACTCCAAGTTGATGCCGCTGCCACAACCGCCCGCGCCGCGCCGCCGCCGCCGCCGCCGCCGCCCGGCATGCGGCACCACTAGCCTGATTTATATTCGTGTGGCGCGCGCGCAACCACATGCCGAACATTGTCTAAATAACAACTTTAACTCAATTGTTAGCTTTTAAACTAAGTGAATCCTGTTGTGACGTCGCCACGACGCTACACCATGTCGTGACATGTTTGCAAAAAATAATTTTGGAAACTATTCTAACGGTGCTTCAGAAACGGGCTACATCATTTAGATGAATTTTAAAATGTCGCTATTGACCTTTTTATACCACTTCCTGCTAAGCGCATCGTGAACTTTTACATTTTCAGATAGGTCACCAGCGGATTCAGATGCGAAGTTTAAAATGAGGTCTTACAGAATCTATATTATAAATAGACGGTAAACTATACAATTTGCTCTCGGAAAGCGGGGTGCAAAAAAATATCGTCGACTGTATACATAAGTTAGATAATATGTAGATAAACTTATTAGAATATGCGCCGTTATGCTGGAATTATGGGTAGCGGCGTGATAGGCAATAAATATGTGCGAGCATCACCACGGCGGCCACTTTCATTGAGGTCATAGGTGAGATGATTCTCAGGAATTTTATTAGGTAACAGATAGAACGAGATCTGATTGGATGCTGATGCAATAAAATTAAAATTATCTATACACTTTCTTTATTTTTCGGCGCCTACCAATTGATTGTATTGTAGGCATAATCTTGCACTTTCACTCCTCTTCCATATGGTTCAGTTAAAAGGGTTTATTTATTTATTTATTTTACTTTTTAATTTATGTCCGTATTGATTGAGGAACCATATAAACGCGAGTACAAGTTATATACAGGACGTTTAAGGTGGCCCCTCAATTCAGTCGTCTGAATTGAGGAGCAGATCTTTTCACTTTTTAAGGGTGTTACTACAAATTCCAGGATCGGGCCTACAAAATAGCCTAATTTACTACAAAATATTAGTTTTATTTATCTATGAGACATCGCTCCTCAATCCATACGGACACAATATTTTTTGGGAAACTTACAGCTTATCTAGCTGTAATTTGTCCAAAAAATATTGTACAATAGTGCGTTGTTTATAACATGAAAGGTACTATATATCACTTGGAGACTTGACATTATTATGATGTGTTTTGTTCTACCTACCCTTTAGTAACCACTTCAAATCCTTATATGAATATATTCAATACCTAAATCGATATTTTGTTACGATTAGTACCTAAGCGCTTAACCTACTTTCTGCATTTAATATTTCAGTGCATATGACATCAGTTGCCCTTCATGGCTCATAACGTTGTTTTGCCGGAAAATATTACACGCTGCGACCGCGGCCCCGTCGTCCATTTATAATTAGTCGGAATAGTCGCCTGTGAACACCGAATTACATACTTTTTAATTATGACCTACGTACACCCAAAAGGATTGATCGGACAATTATTTTGGTAAAGACGCTTCCGCGTTTCTTAAGCGTTGGCCGAATAGCAATATGCCAATGCCCTTGTGTACATGCGTTATACATGTATTGTAATTTATATTTTTTTTGAACGAACTGTAGGGTAGGGGTGTGCAGCACTGCGCACTTTTACAACTATGTTATCTAAAAAAAAAACAAAGCAGTTTAAAATCAACGTAAGTCTTTATTCATTTACCTAGGTTATCTGCCTAGTAAGAAAACTTAAAAAAAACAATTTAAAGGTAACGGTTTAGGAACTATTAAGAAAAATTGCAGCATCCTTAATGCGCACTTTTGCACAACATATGAGGACAAGAGTGCGCAGCCAAATGTGCAAGTTTGCGCACGTATGTCAAGAGTGCGCATCACTCACAAATGGCACATTTGAAGCTAAGAAGAAGAAGAAGCCTACGTATGCTATGCATTTTTCATGCCACTAGTTTTTGCATAAAATACATTCGACCCAGTCTTCAATAATTGGAACTCTCTCTGTACACTTCAGAGCAACCTGGACATACGTAATTTATTGTTTTTGGGTGCAATTGCTGGCTTTTTTGGTTTAACAGTCTTGCTCTTTTTATGTAAAGGTTTATCATTCTTCTTTTTAATATGTTTTTCTTCTAGTATTCTTTTGTATGGATAGCTACATAAAATTTCAGACCTTTTGCTTGTCTTAATATAGGGCCGAACGACAGATGACTTTACGAGCTATTTCGATTACACTCGAATCCACATTTATTCTCTCCGTTGTTCTTTGTCTTCTTGACATCCGAAAAACATCAATAATTAGTTTATTAGAATAGCAGGAAACACATGTCATGATAAAACACATAATATCTTAAATGAACGTCTGATACAGTGTACAAGACTGCGCGCGCAATCTTGTACACAATGGCTATGCGCACTCTTGCACATAGAGCACTAAAGGCTTTTGAAAGACCAGTACTACCATCTTTTGGCCAGGACGTCGTATTAACTCGAGTGAAACACGTTTCGATAGTAATTTGATAGAAATAAACACATAAAAACATCTTACCTGGATTACATTTAATACAATCACGTTTTCAAAACACCTAAATATTGTAACATAGGTCTCAAATTTAGTTTTTTTTGGGATAAATCTTCGGAAATGGTATTAAAAACGAAAATTCTTGCGCCGGCACATTTAAAACGTTGATGATGCGCTGTCAACTGAAGTTGGCCGCAGAAGACCGTTTCCTGATTCGAGAATCGCTTTGCGCATTCTTGTACACTACGCAATCTTGCACACCCCTACCCTACTTAGTCTAGACTTTGTACATTTGTATTGTAAACACAGGTAGGTATTTCAAGGCCATTGCAACCATAAAAACGATATTTCCGATATTACATAAGACACAAACCTAAACAAATTAGGAAAAATAATAATAATACAATAAGGAATGTTTTAATTAATATGGGTTACTTACATAAATTGCACTGCATTTTTGCCTCCTTCTGCAACTGTTTCTATTGTAATACTCCTGCTAGTACACAGAATCTACTTAATTTATATACCATTGTATATATCATTTAATGGAGATTAATTCTATACTTTTCAGGAGGCTAAATAATAACAGCTGCACAGGTCGATCGATCAGGTTAAGCTACGCTTGCCGCGGTTAGTCTGTGGATGGGTGACCAGATCATCTTTATATACCGTGACCCCTCCGTGCCTCGGAAAGCACGTTAAGCCGTTGGTCCCGGCTGTCATTCGTGGATCTTTGACAGTCGGAAGCCCGAAAGTCTGACAACCAATCTTACCAAGGGGTATCGTATTACCCAGTAACTGGGTTGTGGACGTCAGATAGGCAGTCGCTCCATAAAAATAGTAAAATACTGGTATTCAGTGCATCCGGTTAGACTGGAAGCCACCCCAACATAGTTGTTAATTCTGTACTTTTCAAAAATTGATTCAATGCAGTAGAAACGAAAAAATCATCAAAATATTTCTAAAAAAATTCCCATCAATCAAGTGTGAAACCTGAAAACATTGTAGCTTGCGAAAAAATCAATTATTTGAGTTATTTTTTTTTAATAGATTCGTTTCACCCGTTATAGAAGGATCCCTATTGAAAATGGCTCTTTTATTAAAAGTAGTTTAATTATAATTTAATAAATTATGAGTCGTGTAGGTACTTTTGCATTTTCATTTTTTTTTTACAATATTTATTAAACATAACTAATTTACAATAGGTACTATTACTAACTACACCATACAAATCTATAGCCATACTAATATTATAATTATGATCTTGGTCTGAGCCCAAATGGATGTCCATTCGCCAAAGAAGAAGTTTGTGCGCTTTGACCACGCTTTTCTCCCTTCTCAACTCTCCCACTTCTTATCTCGTGTCTCACTTCCAATATCTATGTTCTTCTCACGCTAAGAATCTTTCTTTTCAAAACAAATAGCGTAGAGTCATCCCAACACCTCTCTCCCTTGAATTTGTATATATATTATAAGTATATATTATAGTCAATAGGATGTATGTGTATATAACCTAATTATATATTAGTGTATCTTGTTTTTTTTTTATAATTTTTCCTCTCAACCAAAGCACCGTCATCCAATCTCTTCACCACCCTTGGTTGATTGGTAGAGAATGCCTAAGGCATTAAGTCCGCCTTTGTACCTTTTTGTGCGAAAAGTTTAAATAAATAAATGAATTCGAAAGTGCGAAAAGTTTAAATAAATAAATTCGAAAGTAACTCAGTCTGTCTGTTTGTATGTTACCTTTTCACGCCTAAACCACTGAACGGATTTCGATAAAATTTGCAGCTAGAGATAGATTGCATCCCGGGGAAGGACATAGGATAGTTTTTATCGACATACCTCGCGGGCGAAGCCGCGGGCGGAAGCTAGTAGGTGTATAAAACAAAGTCGGGTTAGTTACACCATTTACATAACATACATAATCAGCCTATAATGTTCCCACTGCTGGGACACAGGCCTCCTCTCGATGAGAGGGAGTGGGCCGTAATCCACCACGCGGGCCCAGTGCGGATTGGCAGATGTCACATGTCTTCGACACACACCGTTACACCATTTATAACTCACGAATGGCTGGGCCGATTTTTATGATCTTTGATTTGTTGGATTTGTCTCCGCCCCGAATAGCAGAATAACTATTAAAACATGAGAAAATAGACAATAATCTGAGGCGGGGCGATGTTCAGGGTCAGCTAGTAAATACAAAAACAAAAGACACATGCGTCGATGTACTCGCCCGCATCGCTGTCATCCGGAAAAGTGTCCAGAAGACTGACTGACTGATACTATACCTACTACCTATTATGCCATCTTCTTCTCCTGGCAACAATACATGCACTGCGCACGGTTGCCACAACAGGTGGCCAAATGCTCAGACTGCTGTCGCTGTCTCGCATCCGACGCAGTAATGATGCGGATCTTATACGCATGATCATAATCTGTACGCGCTGCTGCAAACATCCCTGACGCCACCGGAACATTGCAGCGACACTACCCTAAAAGCAATATTGTATTGTACACGCAGGGCATACGTAAGGTTTTTTTGCGTGTATCTGGTACACAGTCGGCACCTACAGCTCCGCCTGTAGGTAGACCTATAAAAAGCCTGGCAATATGCCCTAAACAATGTTATCTTGACAGTATTAAGTATCGCACTTTGCAAATCTGCTTGCCGCATGTTGCATCGTACTGCCAATGCCCTACGCTCTCTCCCCTTATCAGTTATCAGTGCCATCTTCTGTAACCCAGTGACCAAGGTACTTATTGTAACTTCTTTACTCTGTTTAGAGTTGCACCACATAGCGAGACCGACTGGTCCATGGGTTTCAGTATAATATTATTTTATTCTATCCAGGTAATTTACAGCTAACTTATACACTGTTCTTGCAACACTATTACATTCTATGAATTTAAGTAATTATAAAGGTCTGTACTGATAAAAAGTAAGAAGAGCGAGTGTTTTAAAGATTTACCACATGAATATTTGCATTACCAATAAATACGTTTTATTTATTCACAACAGAGGAAAAGGTCCTTGAAATATTATAATAGATAAAGCAAGATTAGATATTATAGTGGGGCTACTCATAGATTTTTTTAAATTTATTGTTAAAATTGCAACATTTTATTTAGCATAACATTGGATACTAATGAGTTGTATCGTTAATTTTACATAATATAATATACTATGCATTTGTTGGTTTTAAATGTGAGACGATTTGACCTTTCACATCTTGCCGTTGCATTAACTTCGGTCTGCCGGCTGCGCAGGCGGTGCCTCTAACTATGAAATTTAGATGTTATTTACAACGTTATAAGAAGTTGAATTGTTCCTTGTAGTCGGACAACCAATTTACTGCCAAACTTAATATAGGTAAGTACAATAACAATAATAAAAAAATGCAATACCTAACATCAAATTTAATGACGTCAAAAAATTATCCCGCGTCACTGTGAAATACTTTATTGTGTATCGAATAATGTTCCATTTAAACTCAGAAGTAAGTAAGGAATGAAAATCTTACTGCGTTATTGGGATAACACGCACTCTTGACCTGAAGCCAGCTGAGAACGTCGTAAGGAAAACGGCATGACCTAGAACCAAAAATTCGAAGAAATGTGTGTGTGACATCTAGGTACCAACTCGTACTGGCCCCGCGTGGTGGATTACGGCCCACTCCTCAGAGAGAGGAGGCCTACTCGTATATCCCAGTAGTGGGAACACTATAGGCTGATTATGTGTGACCTAAAGCCATTCCTATTCTAACATGTTAATTTTGAAAGACAAAAGGTCTTTCCTTTTGTTTAAAATCGTAACATAACATCACGCCTGTAACCTTCGAGGGGAGAGACATAGGTATACAACATTATTTTAAGTATATGCGAAACCCGAAACACGTGTTTAGTATTTTTATGTAGGTAGGTATAGAATCTATGTACAAAATTTTTAAACTGTATCATGAAAAATCACAAAGTTAGAAGTGTTTGTCCGTACAAAAACATGCTCACCCGCGCCGCACCGTCTTGCGCTCATTGATAATAGTTGGTACATAGGTACCTAACCGTTCGGCGGGGAGATTGGATCCAACTTTTAACCATTTTTAAATATTTTTGGGACAAAATATAACATGGGGTAAAAATTATTGGAATCGATTCAGTCACTTATTCTGAACAAACTATATTCAGGTTTCGCATATACTAAAAATAACGTTGTATACTCGCACTTACCCTATTGTACGCTTACGTTTTACCAGCTATGTTTAAGTTGCATGTAGATGGGATTGACATCGTCGCATAAGCGTACAAAAATCTCTTAAATAAAAGAGAATAAAAAAAAAGAAAAGTTGCATGTAATAAGGGGCGAGCCTATTGCCATCACCCGGGCGTAAATCCAAACTCCAGGCTGCTACAGAGAAACTTCTGGTGGAATAATTCAATAACACTTTGCCCGACCCGGGAATCAAACCCAGGACCTCAGCAACTCAAGACGAACGAGGCAGTCAAACATATAATAACGATTTTTCATGTTTTAAACGGTTTTAAAACAAAACTCGTTCATTTGATCCTTTTTAGCTTAAAACTTTGCATGACAAAATATGAACGGTTCACAGAAAAGAAAAGAAAATCACGAAAACAAAGCATTTCCCAAATAAAATACATTAGTGCTTTCTAGAACAATCCAACTCATAACGGGTACAAAAAGCTGTATTAAAAAAAAACAGGAAAATATAATATTTGCTCGCTTTGATAATTAATACCAAACATAGTTTTTTTTTTGTTAACCTGTTTTGTGTTGCCTGCTGGGCAGAGGCATAGCAGAGGCCTCCCCTTTTTAGGGTTCCGTACCAAAATGGACTACTTAATGCGATCAACTAGTTTGGATTAGTTTTAGATGACGTTTTTCCAACTATTTTGCAAATAAGAAAGAAATAAAAATATATGTATATTTATTGCAACAGGGACGGAAAGGGGGTCCGAAAATTTTTAAGTGGGCTACTAGGGCATGTGGGGTATCATTTTAGGCCGCATAGTATTCGAATTTTGATGAAAAATGTAAAAAAAAATAGCGTTACCCCTTCTTATCTCCGAAGTTGGCAAAGAGAAAAATCTGAAATTTTAATGTCATAGAAGTTTATGTAAAGATTACAGGAAAAATAAAATGAAGTCTCTAAATAGCACACTTTTTCAGAAAACATCAACGAAAGTTACATTAGTTCTACTATCGGTCATGATGGAGATGGCGCAGACATAAAACTGCAATATTCTACACCGCAGTGCTCAGTGTTAAAATTCTCTGACGAATATAGGCCTCGCCGATGAAAATTTAGAAAGAAAGAAAGAAAGAAAGAAAATACATTTATTTAGCACAGACTAAAAGACACACAATACACCAAATAGTAAAAAAGATAATTGGTACGGAACCCTCGGTGCGCGAGTCCGACTCGATCTTGCCCGTTTTTTTCGTCAAAACCTCGGGACGTCTTGTGCGATCTCTAGCCATCTAAAAAAAATTGGCAAATGATATTAGGTCGTCACACCACCTTCGAATTGGTCTACCTCGACGGCGAAATCCTGCCTCAGGCGTCCAGTGGGTGACTATATCTATGCCCATATCTCCGGGTGCATACGTGACATGTGTCTGGCCCACACCCACTTCAAATATACTATGAATAATAAATCCTATCATGATTAATTATAATTATTATGACTCCGTCATCGTCAACTTGAAATAAAGATAATTATGGATATTCCAAATCTGAAGGATTTGCATCAATTAAATCAAATTAATTGTGCCATCGATTTAAGCACAACCTTCTATCTTTCCAATATTAGTATGCAATTCATGTATTTGTTACCGTTAGAATACTGAATACGTTAATATGCGCATTAACTAGGTAATCTGAATATCACCAGGTACAATCCGTTAAAGTGTGAAATATGTTACCGGCCAAACCCGATTTTAGGATAAACTAGTTTCGCCTAGGCCAAACCAGTTCTCATTCGCTCGCTCTTGCATCCTATGTCGACGCCGTAAAGGGTTTAAAGTAACCTAACCAAACCTAAGCTCTGGGTGCCCTTCGCTCGCTCTTGCATCCTACGTCGCTTATCGACCGACCGCAACCATGCAACCCATGTAGGGAGAACTGGTTTGGCCTAGGCGAAACTAGTTCATCCTAAAATCGGGCTTGGCTGGTAACAAAATTTTTTTTCCACTTTAAAGGACTCAACCAGATAATCTGCACTCTAACTGATTTACGCACATTAGCGGTAACATATAAATGAAGGCCTCGCCTCTCATGCAGTGGGTACAAATCCAGGGAAGCACTATGTGATTTTTCGATTCCTTTCTGAGTATTAACTTGGACATTACTGACATCGGCGAAGGAAAACATTGTAAGGAAACTTTGACTTATAGTCAATATTAGCTTCTTCCCGCAACTTCGTCCGCGTGGAAGTCATAAGACAACACAATTAAGTAACTAAAATAACGGCCTCATTTTATAAACCGTTCAACGTTTGTAGTTTTAGTCTCAGCGGCCAAAATAATTATGAAGAGAGTCAGGACTGGTAGCGCGGTTGCAAGCGATGTTCAGTTGTCCGTCTGAGAAGTAGCTCGTGATAGGCGCTACGACGTCCTGTAGCACCTACTACGCAAGCGATGCAAGTAAGCAGCGTAGCCGTCGCGTAGGCGCTACAACGTCTCGTAGCACCTGCTACGTAATCAATGCGAGTAAGCAGCGTAGCCGTCGCGTAGGCGCTACAACGTCTCGTAGCACCTGCTACGTAATCAATGCGAGTAAGCAGCGTAGGCGTCGCGTAGGCGCTACAACGTCTCGTAGCACCTACTACGCAAGCGATGCAAGTAAGCAGCGTAGCCGTCGCGTAGGCGCTACAACGTCTCGTAGCACCTGCTACGTAATCAATGCGAGTAAGCAGCGTAGCCGTGGCGTAGGCGCTACAACGTCTCGTAGCACCTACTACGCAAGCGATGCAAGTAAGCAGCGTAGCCGTCGCGTAGGCGCTACAACGACTCGTAGCAACTGCTACGTAATCAATGCGAGTAAGCAGCGTAGGCGTCGCGTAGGCGCTACAACGTCTCGTAGCACCTACTACGCAAACGATGCGAGTAAGCTGCGTTGACGAAGAGTAGGATTGTATGATTCGTCGTATGCATACTGTCGCCGTTATTTAAAATGCCTAAATTGATGACGCTTCTGATCGCATCCATTTCGTCAAAAGTCATAATTATTGGTTATGAAGCATAAATAAATTAGATGTCGTCGTATTATTTCACCAGTTTTAGTAAATAATGTATCAAAGTACAAAATGGCGCAGGTAAATAACGTTACTAGTCAGACTTTTATTTTAGGAAGTGACATAATTATATATTTTTTTATTTTTTAAATATACACGTTCTTAATATTATGATGTTTGACAGGACATAATGTTACTTACAGATAATTCGATGGCTTTTCTATCTCTGTTTGTCTCTGAGTTTGCATTGAATTTTATCGCGACCACCACGACCGCAATCTTTGTGAAAGTCTAAAACTAAATCAAAATACTCCTCCACAGGTATAACACGAGCTGTTGGGCTGTCATGGAAGTACTTCCTAAATCTAAGGTGATCTTATCCAGCAATATTCTTAATTTATCGTATTTTGCATAGGTACCTACTAACCTAATACTCCGCAGGAGTCCGTCGAACACCAGATTTCATGGACACTTGAGCGTGTTTAACGAGCCAGTTAACTGCAAAACCTTTTCTCTAATCTACGGCTAATAATGAACCCGTTTGACTTGTTTTCATCTTTATTTTCGGAAACGGTTGCAAACTCGGCGCCACTTTTGTTGTTTTGTTTAGTAGCGCTATAAAAAGCAGGGTGAGCAAAGGTATACACTTTATTTTTTTTAATTTATTTTATGAAATATATAAAATATTAAGTTTTTTTTAGTATAGTATTTTAGGGCCGGAAATTAAGTTAGTATGGAAAATAATGTCAGACAAATATAATAATAATAAAATTTATTCAAAAATATTAAGACTAACGTTAAATACAGTTTTTCTTAAATCTAGGTATGTCAAGTTCACCCATGATTTGTGCCTGAACTAGATTTGTGTGTAAATAATCCTGTGTTTCAGGCGATTGGAGGTAACATTATTTGATTAAATAATCACATACATAACATATTAATCATATTGGTACATAATTATGTAAAAAGGTGTATAAAATTATATAATTCGAACAATATTTACTTTAGCATAACTAATAACTTCTCTGTATCTTCATAGGACATAGTTCAAGAGCCTCCTTATGGATTTTCTTGCAGTTACTATAATTTAAGGAGTAGATGTTCCCTTTATCATTTAGCCTATTATAGAGTAGCGGTCCGAGGTACATATAAAATTTGGCATTGAAAGCATGTTTTGTACTTTTTTGAGGGCACACTATATTATTATCTTTCCGTCTCCTTTTTGTAAATTCAGTGCTGTATGGAAGCGCTGCGTGTTGTTGTAGTACAGTGCTTATCTATATACTAATAATAAAGCTGAAGAGTTTGTTTGTTTGAACGCGATAATCTCTGTAACTCCCGGTAAGATTTGAAAAAATATTTTTGCATTTGATAGCCCAATGCTTGAGGAAGGCTATAGGCTATTTAATATCACGCTATGACCCTTAGAAGCCGAGCAAAAAGAAAAAAAGTCAGAATAAACGCTAAGCGAAAAGTGTTGCGACGGGGTGGGGGTACAAGAAATTTCACGCGGACGAAGTCGCGGGCAGAAGCTAGTTTTATATAACTGTCGAACTGTAAGTACTTTACAAGGAGGAAGGCTATAGGCTATTTAATATCACGCTATGACCCTTAGAAGCCGAGCAAAAAGAAAAAAAGTCAGAATAAACGCTAAGCGAAAAGTGTTGCGACGGGGTGGGGGTACAAGAAATTTCACGCGGACGAAGTCGCGGGCAGAAGCTAGTTTTATATAACTGTCGAACTGTAAGTATTTTACAAGCTTTATACAGGATGTTACTCTTTCAATGGGCAATAACAAAGTTTTACTCGCCCCACCTCATGAGTAATACAGTAAGTCAAAATTGACTGACAAAGAGCAAAGTACCACCTATACTAATAAAATGTCCACCTCTAGCAGTATGGCAGATGTGAAGCCTTTTCATTGCGTTTTTCATGACATTTCCTGCATTATCTCAGTGACTGTGACTGTGTCTCGGATATTTTGTTTTAATTGTTGAAGGTAGGTTCATTGGCCTGTTAGCATAGACACGTCTCTTTAGAAGATAGCCCGGCCAATCAATGTCACAAGTGTCTCGAAATTAATCGACCCGGAAACATGTTTTTCAATGTCTCGATTGTGGCTCGTGCCGTATGAAATGTGGCCTTGTTGAAACTTGTAGGAACCACATGTTTCCTAAGCTCAACTGATTCACTTGATGTAAGAAAAAAATTGTTTTTATCTCACGGTAGTACCGATCTCAATTCACTGTAACATCACCCATAGCATCTTCAAAGAAATATTTACTCCTCCTGACCAAATTCCACACCAAACTGTTCAATACATAATTGGGTTGGGGTGGCACTATGTAGACAACACGTGGATGTTACGTAGAAAGCACGGAAAAGATAAGTACGAGGAAGCGTTAGACGTTCCAAATAGGAGCTACGTAAGCGTGTTTTTTTTTTTGCATAGTGTTAATGAATCACTTATCAATTGACGCCATTTTAGTTCACATTGTTACATTTTTAATTGTTTCTGTAAAAAGTCGCTAATTTTTATGCGAGAAATTATTTTAATTCGAAAGCGTACCTAAACATTTGACTAAAGTGTGGCAAGTTAGGTACTCCGTCCGCATTTATTAAATATGTAAAAAATTACAAATATGTTGCAAAACGACAAATTACGTACCTACCTATTATAAATTCCTTCGCACCTTTATAACTAATTACATTCGTCAGCCATTAGATCGGTATCTTAGGTAAATTTGTGGAACGAAACCAGGCAGTCTGGTCACTGAGCTTATAGGTAATTGCCTATGGGAAATATTACCTACTGATTCTCTAAAAACTTATACACTTTTTAAACTTTTTAAATTAATGAACCTCTAAAAACTTTATGGGCTTCTAACGATGCATACATTTTTTTAAATAAATGAGATTCTTTTTATTTTTAGTTAGGTTAGGTTACCCCGACCAAATATATGGGTTAGTTTCGACCAACCGCGCGCGAGTCGAGCGACCGGTGCTACGGCAGCGTCCGGCGAATGCTACCTAGTTGGTCTCAGTTACTTGGCTATTTAGTATTTTTAAGATCACAAAATTAATAGATTCACAAAAAGAGATTCAATTAGTGTTCAATCATATTTTTAGGAAAGGGAAAATGGGAATAATTTGATTTCGATTATACACATGCCATTTTCCGCACTGATGTGACAAACATGCAATACCTAAATAAGTAAATGGTTTTACGGTTAAAGACTAAAACACATGTGTACCTATCTGAAAAGCAGTAGGTATATCTAGCATTAAAGTAGATAGATATAGTCGACATCGTAATTGCTAAAAATATGACGTGCAAGTGGCCGCGGCCGGTACCGACAAGAAATTAATTTCATTAACTTGGTTTAAACTTCAATTGGACAGAAGGGGAGGTTTCGTGCAGAACAGAAGTCTCTTCGAGTGGCGACCGCGTAACAGAAAGCACAGCATGGGTAGCCCGGGCCAAAGAGTAAAGTAACTGTAGAGGAAGCCCGGGCGATGTGGACCCACGATCTTGTGAAGGTCGCAAGAATATTTACCATAGATTATAGAATTTTGCGGTACCGTTGAATGTACCTACGTCAATGAAAGGGAGGAGAAAGCCAGTGGAAAGATGTCTTGTAGACTTCTTTCTTTACAGATATCCTTTTGATTTCTTTAAGATGGCAAAATAATACGGTCCCTAAATTTGCCGCCCCTAAAAGGTGCCGCCTTAAGTTCAAGCCTACACAGCCTGTTTGTACCTACCTATACCTACCCGCAAAAAAAGTCTGAATCTCTTAGTACAATCGCAATGACAGCTTAACCTAGTTTCCGAGCCAGGATACTCCAACTTTCTAGTTCTTGCATTCTCTTAGTAAAATCACAATGAAAACTTAACTGGTCAGAAAGCCCCACTTTACGAGCTCGCTTAATTGGCTCGCTCTTCGATGAAACCAGATTCGATTCAGGATGCTTCAAATTTCTAGATCGCTTCGATCGCTCTTGCATTATCTTTGTCAAGTCACAAACCTTCCTTAATTTGTAAAAAATAAATAATACCCTTCTTTTGAGCTTCGCAGCAGTCGGATAAAAAGGGGGCTCAATTGTTTTTTATACACGGCTTAATTACCTACTTGCTACTCCAATGTTATGATTTCTAGCTTTTCGTAACAACATTGTCGCTTCGTGCTACTTATTTCCCCAACCTTAATTACCATGATTCAGTCCGTAGGTAGACCGTAAAACTGGTACTTACCTACATCGATCGATACTTTTATAAAAGTTTGCTTAAAATGCGTCGTATCAGTGACCTTCTCTACCCACATGACCATTTCTTGTCTGATATTCATGCCGTAACGTCCAGATACTTTAATAAAAGCAGCGTCAACATAATGAGAGGTTTTCATTATGGGCATAAAAAAAAAAAAATCCAAGAACTCTGTAGATGGCGTTGTACTGACTACGTTACTAGATTCCAAAGTCAAAACGCTTGAAAAAAAAACATTGCGTCACGTCATGAGGTCACATACGCTCGTTGAGTGACACTTTCGTTTGCTTTCGTTTTACGATCTCAAAATTACATCCAAGTGAAATAATCAAAAAATGATGTGAACTTTCGTTCCCTGTAGCAACTTACCAAGGTCAGCGCCATCTATCCAGCGACTAGGGAAGAGTTAAAAAAAAAGGAAAATCCCTCATTAGGAAATTTTAACAAACAAAAACTGTCGGCCAAGTGCGAGTCGGACTCGCACACGAAGGGTTCCGTACCACAAGGCAAAAACGCCGAAAAAAACACTTTGTTTTATGGGAGCCCCCCCTAAATATTTATTTTATTCTGTTTTAAGTATTTGTTGTTACCAGCCTGGTTGAATGTATTCTGTACGTTGGATACTGGAGCTCATGTTTGTGTAATAGGTGCCAAACAATACAAGAAACTTTGTGAAAGTGACTGCCTAAAACATTTGCATCCTACTGATCTCAAATTGAAATGCTTTAATGAAACAAACATAGAGACATTAGGTGTAACTGATGTCAAATGTATTTATACTAATAGAAAGTTTGTTATTAATTTTCATGTTGTGAATGTCAGTCATCAGCCTCTATTATCAGAGTCTGCTTGTGTTGCCTTAGGGTTAATAAAATACTGTAATGCTGTATCAGTGGGTAGTGGAAGTGCCAAGGCAGCACTGAATATTATAAATAAATACTCAGATGTGTTTGAAGGATATGGCAAGTTACCAGGAATTGTTGATTTGGAAATTGATGAAAATGTTCCAACTCGCATTCAGCCAGCACGTCGTGTGCCCATGGCACTCCGAGCTCCTCTTAAAGAAGAACTGGACAGGTTAGTAAACAATAATATTATTGTTAAAGAGGAGTCTCATACAGATTGGGTTAGTAATATATTAATTGTTCGAAAAGGTAAAAAGTTCCGTATCTGCTTAGACCCTTGAATAAGGCTCTCAAAAAACCTCATTTTCAATTTACAACGCTGGAAGAAGTTTTACCAGAACTCGGAAAAGCTAAAGTTTTTAGCACAGTGGATGCATTAAAAGGATTTTGGCATGTTAGGCTTAATGAAAGGAGTAGTAAACTGACTACCTTTTGGACACCATTTGGTAGATATAGATGGTTAAGGCTCCCCTTTGGTATTTCTTCTGCACCAGAAATCTTCCAACAAAAGCTATTATCAGCTTTACATGGTCTTAAAGGTATTGAAGTAATGGCGGATGATATTTTAATATATGGGGTAGGTGATACAACTGAGGATGCAATAAAAAACCATAACATTAACTTAGAAAACCTTTTAATGAGACTCCGAGAAAATAATTGCAAGCTTAATAAAGATAAATTAAATTTATTACAGAAATCAGTGAAATTTTATGGCCATGTGTTGACTGATGCGGGCCTGAAGGTTGATGAGGAGAAAATCACAGCTATCAAGAATATAGCAATACCTACAAACTCCAAGGAGGTATTAAGACTGCTGGGAATGGTAACATACCTAAGTAAATTTATTAAAAACTTAAGTTTAAAAGTCACTTCTTTACGAG
The DNA here is from genome assembly GCA_948474745.1 of Oligia latruncula. Lineage (NCBI taxonomy): Eukaryota > Metazoa > Arthropoda > Insecta > Lepidoptera > Noctuidae > Oligia > Oligia latruncula. The sequence continues at coordinate 7,943,102 of OX419683.1, read as the reverse complement.
AATTAACAAAAAAAAATGCTATATGGCAATGGACAGAAAAGGAACAGTTAGAATTTGATCAGATTATTTCATCTTTAACCAGTCTACCAACCCTTAAGTATTATGATATGAGCAAACCCTTAACAGTAGAATGCGACGCCAGCAGCATGGGACTTGGAGCAGCTCTTTATCAAAATAATGAGGTTGTAGCTTTTGCTTCTAGAACTTTAACCAGTACAGAAAAAAGATATGCCCAAATCGAAAAAGAGATGTTAGCTGTGGTTTTCGCTTGTTCAAGATTCAGTCAATACATAACTGCAAATACTAATACTATTATAAAAACGGATCATAAGCCTTTAATAAATATTTTTAAGAAACCACTAGTTGAAGCTCCAAAAAGATTGCAACTTATGTTAATGATCCTTCAAAGATATGATTTAAAAATAGAGTATATAAGTGGAAAAAATAACTTTGTAGCAGATGCACTTTCAAGAACACCTGCTCCAATACAGGATGACTCTCATTCTTTTAACAATGCTAAACAAATATTTGAGATTATTAGTAAACATTCTTCAGCAAAATATCTCAAGGTCTCAAACAAAATAATAGAAAGCATAAAAAAAGAAATGGAGAATGATCCAGAGTGTCAAGAGCTCAAAAAGTACATTGTAAATGGATTTCCAGATTATATTTCAGATATGCCTGAAAATCTCAGATGGTTCTATAAATTTGCCTCTGATCTGTCTATTCAGGAAGACATGATTTTTAGAAATGATCAGATTTTAATTCCCAGGAGCATGAGAAACTACATGTTGTCAAAAATTCATATAAGTCACAATGGCGTTGCTAGTTCAATTAAATTAGCTAAACAAAATATTTTTTGGCCAGGCATGTCTGAAGATATAAAAAACTTTGTAGAAAAATGTAGAATTTGCACAAAATATTCTCCATCTCAAACTAGATTTCCAATGTTATCTCATGACATACCAATGTATCCCTTTCAGTATATCTCTATGGATGTGTTCAATGTAAAACTAAATTCACAGTCTCTTAATTTTCTTATAACTGCTGACCATTACTCAAACTTCTATGAAATTGATAAACTAAAAAATTTATCTTCTAGTGAAGTTATTAATATATGTAAAAAGAATTTTGCAAGATATGGTATACCACAAAGAGTATGTACGGATGGAGCTACTAATTTTGTTAACAGAGAGTTTGCTATGTTTACTGAAGAATGGGATTTTATCCATGTAACTTCCTCCCCACATTACCCTCAATCTAATGGAATTGCTGAAGCTACAGTAAAATCTGCAAAGAAACTTATTCTTAAATCATGTGAAGCCGGTGAAGATTTTTGGATATCACTGCTACACCAGAGAAATGTACCAAGTAGCGGAGATGAATATAGTCCTGCACAAAAATTTCTATCTAGGAAAACTAGGTCTCTAATGCCAAGTATATCAGAGCAACTCATTCCAGTGTTGATGACTGACATCCCAAAAAGAATTAAAGCTAAAAGAGACAAAAGTAAATACTACTATGATAAAAAATGCAAAAAACCCTTCTCTTTAAATATCGGTCAGAATGTGGCGGTGCAAATAAGCCCCGAAAACACAAACACATGGAAATTAGGATTTGTTGTAGAAAAAGTTAATGAAAGGTCATATAAAGTGAATGTAGATGGGGTGACTTATAGACGAGACTTAACACCTATAAAACCATATAAAGGGGTACTAAAAGAAAATGTGGATACTACAAATAAAGATAAAGAAAAGAAGAAAACTGTTGTGTTAGATAATTTTGAAAATAACTATGATACAAATAAAACTGTTATGTATGATAATACTAATTATGGCTGTGAACTCATTCTTGACAATAATGTAATTTCAAATCCAAATGTTAATTATGATACAGCTGAGCCAGTCTCAACCCAAAGTCATAACACCAGACCTATTAGATCAAGATGTTTACCAGTAAGGTTCAATGACTACTCTCTGCATTAAATGTTTATTGTTTAAAATAAATAAATATTATATTACTTTACAGGTTCAAAAATTGTTAACTCTTATCTACCCATTGTATAAGTATGACATGGTTTAAGGTTAAAAACTATTTATAAGAAATTCCTATCTAATATTATGTTATGACTGATGAGTTATAAGACTTAGAATTATGTAGATAATAAGGTACCTATACAAGATTGTATCTACATAAAGTTATTTGATAAAACAGAGAGGATGTTCTGTGTTGTAATAATTAGTTAATCTGTGGTTCATGGAACTAGATATTTAGGCTCTGTGGACTCGAGGCATTGTAGACTCGCCCAGGCTGTAAAACTAGGATTGTGCTCTCAATAAAATATAATTAAACTGTCTACTAGTATTTTATTAACAGTTGTTATAGCGGCAACAGAAATACATCATCTGTGAAAATTTCTACTGTCTAGCTATCGAGGTTCATGAGATGCAGCCTGGTGACCGACAGACAGACAGAGGGACTAGGGTCCCGTTTTTACCCTTTGGGTACGGAACCCTAAAAACAATAAAACATGACTGCTGTCGCATGTCGTGTAGACGGCGCACAGTGGTCACGTGGTGCCTTGCACTCTTGCACAGTTAGGTTTAGGAGAGACCCCTTTACAGTCTCCCCAGGGACATCCCTGGGGAGACTGTAAAGGGGTCTCTCGACCCGAGACTCCCTCTGTGCAACGCCTGTTAGGGCACATGCCCTAACAGGCGTTGCACAGAGGGAGTCTCGGGTCGGCCTTTCCATGCGCAGATGGTGACTACGGGGGTGGTTTTAGTGAGGTAAATCCCACAATCCAAGGTCTTATCCCCAAAGCCGCATTTTGGGGGTTTTCCCCCGAAATAATAAAAAAAAACCGGGCAAGAGCGAGTCGGACTCGCGCACCGAGGGTTCTGTACCATCATCATCATCATCATCATCTGCCTAGCCTCTTCCCAATTATATGTTGGGGTCGGCATCCAGTCTAACCGGGTGCAGCTGAATACCAGTATTTTCTAAATTTTCATCGGCCAGGCCTATATTCGTCAGAGAATTTTAACACTGTACTCCAGTGTAGAATATTGAAGTTTTATGTCAGCGCCATCTCTTGACCGATAGAGGAACTAATGTAACTTTTGTTGATGATTTCTGAAAAAGGGTGCTATTTAGAGACTTCGTTTTATTTTTCCTGTAATCTTTACATAAATTTCTATCACATAGTATAATTTCAGATTTCTTTACACAAAAAAAAGCCGTATTCTACGATTTCAGAGACGAACCAAACGACTCAACGTCCATTTCAAAGACTAGAAGAGAAGTTACCTTGTCCATTTGAAAGAACGTGCCAATTTTAGTTCCTGAGTACCTCGAGCGGGGCGAGGCGCTTTGAATCAGCACAAAAACCAACTGTCATTTCGTAGAGTATCGTTATAGTCCACTTAAGGGGGAAGCGCTAAGGTAACCCGCCAAATTCAAATCTTCTTACGTTTTTTGCAATTTTCTGGTTAGTATTAAGTTGTACGTTGATTAAAATATGATTCGCGGTCGTAACAAATATGTATTTACAGAATTATAATCATTACAATCAGTAATACAATTGTTAAGTTATTATAATCCCCAAATGTCAAGATTTCATGAAAAAGTCATTCTTGGGGATTACTTGGTCTTAGAGAGTTGTGTTGATGACTCTAATGATTATAATTCTGTAAATACATATTTGTTACGACCGCGAATCATATTTTCATCAACGTACAACTTATTACTGACCAGCAAATTGCAAAAAACGTAAAAAAAATTGAATTTCGCGGGCTACCCTGGCGCTCTCGCTTTAAAGTACAAACCATAGAGGAATCATCGGTACATACTAATTCCATACATGACACTGACACTTGAACGAATGAGTTTTATTCACTTTTTAATCTGCATTCCGTATATTTTATTTTTGTTGTCATGTCATTTGTTCTTTTCAGTCGAGCCAGTCCAATAATTTATCAAATTATCAGACACTTCGATCATTTTTATTTGTATTTCGTTTACAATTTGCAACTTTAGATTAGTAGCTAATTTTGCGATGGCACACTGAGTATGTTATTAAACTATTCAGTACTCTACTTTTAAATGGAATTTTTACCTAACTAAAGTGGTTGTGTACTTAGAATCTCGGCAACATGATTCATTTTTTATTATTTGTGATATTTACGACTACCTACGCCGAAGAAAACGTTAAATATGCAGCAATTATTTACCGACACGGAGATAGGACGCCTGTGGAGACCTACCCTACCGACCCTTGGCGAAATGAATCTCTGTGGCCTGTAAAATTTGGAGAGCTCACCAATATTGGGAAAAGGCAGCACTACGCATTGGGGAAATGGTTCAGACAAAGATATTCGGTAAGATGATACCTTTAATGTTACTATGTGTCATCATAATGATTATGCTATCATGTGAATGTAATCTGAGAAGGTCCTTAATTGCTATACCAATCATCATTACCTACTTGAAAAATTATGATAAACTATGCAGCCCTAGCCCTAGCTCTGTTAAGTGAAACGATTTTCTATGTGTATTTTCTGTTCTTCTATTTGTGCTTACTGCTGCGTGCTTACATAATATAAAGCTACAATAAAAATAATATCTAATAATCCATATTTTTGTTATTGACAAAAATATGGATTAAATGTCTCAGTTTATTATACTTATTTATAAATTTATTATTAATTGCAATTTAACCTTTCAGCATTTACTGTCAGAAGACTTTGATCCTTCTGAAATTTATATTCGGTCAACAGATGTGGACCGCACTCTTATGTCTGCCCAGGCAAATTTAGCAGGTGAGGAGCAATTTTATTTTCATAATCATACTGCTTATTTGTTTTCTTTTATCAGTTTTATCGATTTTATCTTATCCCTTCACATTTACTAAAATAACTAATATTATGTTTACATACCGTATGGTGAGACCCGGGTGATTTGCTATAAGTACAGGTATTCCTAGTGCAGGTGCAAAAACTATGATCCCATAGTTTTTAAGCTTTTTGAAAATAATAAATGATGTCATTGTTTGCAAAGACAAAATAAAATATTTTAATTTGACATCTTCTATAATACATCGCTATGTAACTACAGAACTACTGCTTGACTGAGTCCATACATCGATGACTCAGACCATGCTTGAAGTAGCTGCACGATGCGGGTGGGGTAACAGTAGCAATGGCTTTCATTTTGATTGTTGAACAATATTCATTGCGTTATTTAGGTTGTTGATCAGACAAATTATTCGAACATAAGAAGCAATGGATCAGCAATATCCTTCAAAATGATTCAGATTGTGATTGATAGTGTGTCACGCAATTGGGGTGCTGTTGACATGTCGCGTGAGCTGTCATTCGAATACCCCTCCCGCACCGCCAGTACCTCCGGTAGGCCTGTAAACACGAGAATATCTAGTAAAAATACAAAAACTTTACAAACAGGAATGTACCCTCCAAACGACAAAACTACATGGAATACGGAAATACTCTGGCAGCCGATACCCGTACACACTGTACCAGAAAACCAAGATGAAGTACTTGCTATGAAGAAGCCCTGTCCTGCTTATGAAAAGGAATTGGAGAGGCTAACACTCTCTAAACCATATAAAGAAAGACTGAGTAAATACCAGAGGTTGATGGAGTAAGTCATTGATGTTTTTTGACATAATTATGTCATAGGGGAGTCAGTCCCTTTTTAATAACCGCAGAGTAATGGTACAATCAGTATAAGCTGGAGATTTACCATACATTATTAGAGGTTTCAGTTTGGCTTACTCTGTGGAGTTATGTTTAAAAATGTTAAAGGGTTGCCCTTTAACATTTTACAATAAATAATAGGCCACAACTTTGGAATCTATGTGTAAGAAATTATGAAGGTATAGCTTGACTGATAAGTCAGGCCCCGTACATAATTTCTAGATTAAGGCAAGGTTAGACAGACCAGAAAACTTTACTGGCAAAGTTGCCACAGCAACTGTACACACACACACAGCCACAGGCCACAGCTGAACAGCAGCTGTCAAAGTAGTTGGACTCCTTTGGTAAAGACTGGACATACTACCCCTGAAATGAGGGAAGGGGAAGGAGAGTAGGGATGCCTTGACCTCGCAGTGGGGAAAAACAAACTTATAATAATAATAATAAAAGATTTTGATGTATTCATGTAATTCACATGTGACGGCAACCTACGCAGTTGAACTGTGACACTAGTTCTACTTAGATTTATGTATAGTATGATTAAATAGTCTACCTATTTGTTTTTCAGTTATCTTTCAGCATATACTGGTATGAAAGTAAAGGACTACTATGACATTGATGACATCTATTCCACTTTGTACATTGAATCACTATATAACTTTACTTTACCAAAGTGGACACAGTCTGTATTCCCAGACAAAATGCAGGAACCAGCATGCTACAGGTTTATTTGTTTTATTATAGAACTGAACATACATAACCTACTCACGTCTTCTTCCCATGTGGTAGGTAGACACTACAGAACCCCACCTGCTACTATCCTTACATACTCCTTTTTCTTCGTTTACTTTTATACATCGTAATACATGCAGGCCGGTTGCGAGTTCTAAACACCAGACCTTTCTGTAAAACATCACAAATAAGGACACTATCATCTTTCTTGTAAATTCCTTTTGTTAGCCGCCTTTCATTCATCCTCTCAACATTTTCATTTTTGGTCACTGTCACTACATCTTCTTTTAAACCGCACTGTTGCCTTAGCACATCTTTCCTCAGCCCATCATTCATAGTCACACCACACATGCTTCGCAAGGAATTCATTTCCATCCCATTTATTCTACTTTCATGCTTCTTTTGTCACACCCAACATTGTGAACAGCCAGTCGAGCCCTTTCGACATCAACTGGTTGGTCACAATCGCATGTATAGCACCATCCACCTTATTTCCCGCATGAACACTTGAAATATTTTAATTTTATTAAGTTATTTATTCAAGCAGGCATTCTTCAAAGAAATGCCCCATATTCTTTTTTTTACCTACAAAGCAGTATTTTCTATAAATATTTAAATTTTCTGTATCATTTATGTTACTTTCATTATTTCAATTACTCTAGCACTCCAGTCTTATCTCACTATAGTCAATATACTTACGTCATATTATTTACTTATTTATAGGAGAACCAACAGCTTCAACAGAAGCATAATAATAGTCTATGAGACATAAAGCTAATTACAGGTTCTCGCGGTTTATAATATTAAAATGTTTTCTTGGCAGTTTTACAACACTAACGGGATCGCCCCTACTTGCGCGACTGAAAGTGGGTCCTCTACTCAAACATATAATGGCACACATGAAGGACGCCATGTCAGCTTCCTCAAAAAGTAGTCACAAAGTGGTTATGTACAGTGGACATGACCTGACAGTGGGAAGCGTACTCAATGCTTTGGGCCTGTATGATGGCAACTGTCCTACATACACATCAACTATACTCATTGAACTGTTGGCGAGTAAGTATGATTCTGAAATTGGTTTGTCATGACATCATCAACTATGCAAGCTTGAACAGACACTTGCATAAAATTTATTTTTTCTGATTTAGACACCACCTTTAAACCCTTCGGATAAACGAAATTCACGCGAGACACAATGGCTTATTAATTGTTTTTGTAATTACGGCATTCGACCGGTTAATAGTTCATACATCGACTTCAGCTGCTATTGCTATGAATAGTTTACTAGAAATAGGGAACAATTAGTACTACCAGGTTTTAGACTGGCAAAAGTAGACTCATCTTTCATAGGTAGGTACTGTTCAAAATGTTAGATAAAATACATCCCCAATTCCCCAAATACTTCAAAACTGAATGGGACGAAATTTAAATATTGTATTAAAAGTACACTATGCAGCATATATTATACTATCCACAGTCACAAAGGCGCATAAACTAATTTATAGGCAATTGAAAATACTGTTGGACTTGGTGATGTTTGTAAGACTATATCTTTGCATTGCATACATTTTTTTCCGATTTCGAGAATTCTTTCACTAGGTAATAGGTAATACGGGCTGTTTTCGCGCAACTACACGTCAATGCCCGTATTTTGCGTACGGAATTCTTTCACTAAGGGGAAGCTTAAGGTACGAGTTCGTAGCCGACCGCATACAGCAGCAGCAGACGTGATGTTTCGACATGTCGTAACGACACGTCGCAGCGTCATGTTGCTGCATTCATGATTCCGAACCCAACCGCAGAAGGCTGCAGCAACTGACGGCAGCGCCGTATTCCAGTTAGTTCTGAATGTTCCGTGAGACAAGATGTCTGACCTGTTTGGGAAGAACAATAAATATAAACAAGGTACTTACCGCTTTTATTTAACTCCTGTCCTATATTTTTCCAAATATTATCTTTTACGACACCGTTTGCTGTGCCGTTTGTATAGTTTTTGTGAGATGCATCGTACAGTGCAGGATATTTGGCCATCTGTTTTATCAGTTTTTCTTCCTCGGAATCGGAAAAACTCATTTTTTTAGAAAGATTCAACGTGCTGACGGTTCAGCATCGTTGGCACTACTGATCTGCGGTCGGGCAACTCGACGTCTGCGGTCGTGTGACGTGTAGTCGGGCGACGTGTCCCTAGCTGCGGAAGGTATTCCGTAGAAATACATACAAACCAGTAGTGTCGTAGCGGTACGTCGTCTGCTGCTGCTGTGTGCGGTCGGCTACGAACTCTTACCTTTACAGTATTCCGAAGTGTCATAGCCTATGACACATAGGATATATTTTATGTTACAACAATAAACTTTACGCAGTCGTAGTCGCAGAAGCAGTACTATAATATGACTGCATAGCACGTGTATGAGCACTATGTACTATATATATAGTTATATAAATAGTAGTATATGAAAGACGTACCCCGCAGTAAATACAGGGGGGTACGTCTTGCATTGACTAAAGAGTGTCCTGGCAGTTTATAATATGTCATGATAATAATAACAATTATATTGACAAAATAATATTGTGTATTTCAGACATCAAAATTACAGGTGGATATTATGTGAGAATCTCGTACAGGAATTCAGTAGAGATTGTTGAGCCGCAAGTTCTCAAAATACCATTCTGTGGGGAAGTCTGTCCAGTAGAAAGATTCGAGAAGCTTTACAAGAACCTTCTCAACGTCAACTGGGAAGATGAATGCAGTAAAGAGGTGATGAAAATACTATCAATACTCACATACTAGTGCAACAAGTCAGTCAAAATATGAGCAATTTTTTTTAAATACCTAACTTACTATAGCTTTTAACTAACAAGTCAGTCAAAATATGAGCAATTTTTTTTAAATAACTTACGATAGCTTTTAATTCAGGGGGTTTAGAATCATGTACTGAATCCATGGTAACAGGTTGTGCGTCCATGTCCCCGTGTTTTATAGCACCCTGTGTTTTATAGCAACTGAACCAAGACAAAGCCTAAATTAATAGTAGATTGTTTGCCAAGGGAGCAAAAAACTATTTTGAAGGCGAGAGTGTTTCTTTGAATCCAAAGCGGAGCGAAGGATCAAAGTACGTCACTCGACCTTAAAATAGTGTTGCTCCCGAGCTGGACACTACTTTTTATCACCCTCTATAAAAAAATAAGTGCAACTTATGAATAAGAATAGTATGTTTATTTATGTACAAACAATTACTTGAGGAAGACATACTAATTTTTCATAAAAATAAGTAAAATCCTAATTTGAGTAAACAATTACAAACGAAGGCAGAATGCTTTTCGCGCGTTTTTAATTTTTTTACAAACTTTTTTTTATTTTGCGTTTTTTTTTTTCATACAGCCTGTTACTTGTTCATACAATGTTCGTGATTGATCTCTTTGGTGATTGGAACTTTTACTAACAATATCCACATTCCAAATTCAAATCACTTTTAGTCCCTAGGGATTAAAGAGGTATTTTAGTCCCTGTTTACGAAGAATACACTAGCTCTTTTTTTAATAGATGTGATAAAAATGTTATTATTATGTTGGTACAATTATGTTATAAACATTAATTCAATTCTTATTTTTCAGTCAATATCGAAGGGACCTCAATTATCCATATAGGTATAACAATCCTGCCCTCCATTTAAAACTTGTTCAGTATTTTATAATTATGTAGCCGTATTTTAGACAAGTTTATTTATGTAGAACTTATATAAGTAGGTTATGTTTATAGGGCATTTATATAAACCCAATATACACAATTCTTTCAAATTTTGGAAAGCAATCAAAAATGTCGTATGATAAAAAAAAACAACTAAAAAAATCTTTGTCCTCATTCTCTTGTCCTTATCCCAATGTATTTGGGGTCGGTCTTTTTCTTCCATACTTCTCTATTAGCCGTCATCTCGGTGGAAGCCCCCGTTCTAGTCTTTCACACAATCCTGCAGCCATCGTTTCTTTCGTCTTCCTCTTAGAGGCCATAAATTCATTCTAGTATTACGTAAGCAGATTTTTTGCAATTAATAACCTCCCCTTCCCCCTCGTCAGCAAAAGTAAGCAAAGCGCTTACCCCCCCCCCCCCTCCCATGCTTACGTAAACATTGGTAAATGCATTTTTCAATGTGTTCTGGTTTATTTATTGATTCATGAGCAGCAGTTATATGCGTTTCGTTTTCAAGCATAGACAAGTAAGGTTGCCAAATTTGTGTTCAAACCAAAATCGACAAAGTTTTTTAGAAAATCCGAAAACGTAAAAAAAAATACTGCTGACGTAATCACCATCCAGATCCCCATCCCCCATGACATCAAAAGTAAGCAAAGCAAAGACCCCCCGCCCGCCTGTAGAGTTTACGTAATCAAAACTCAAACTCTCACTTTCCTCACGACATTTTCTTGTATCACAAACTTGTGAACTTTTAGGGCGCGTTCGCACGAGCGCGATTTTTTACGCGCGCGCTTCGCGTACCCATCACTCCCTCAAAATAGAAGCATTTAATTCCAATGTTTTTATAGGGAGCGATGCGTAAAAGACGCGTGCGCTTAAAAAATCGCGCTCGTGTGTACGCGCTTTTAAACCAACAGATATAATGCGTCTTTTCGAACAATACAGATCACAACTTCGATTTTGATAAACACAACTTCCATTTTTAAACCAACTCGCGATTTTTTTCAAAAACATTGTAAATGGAAATTTTTACCATTGTTCTTTTTTTTTGCGAACATTTTTGAGTTGATGAAAGTGTATTTAGGGTTTCTTATATTATAGGTACCTTGTACAATCTAGCTAGGGTAAACAATATAGGTACTTTTCTACCTCTTGTTACAATGTGTTATAAGATTTTAATTATCTACATTTCAGTTCCCGGCACTACTTGGAGGTTCATTTATCGTCGGTCTCTGCTTGTTCATAGGAATTTATGTAGCCCACAAAATACATTTTGCAAGGGTTTATAATCAGCAAAGGTCAGTATCTACCTAATCTTATTTGTACAGTCAACCTCACGTCCAAAGTAACAGTGACTTTGAAATCGCCTGAGGTTTACTTAGTTCAAGTGTTACTACTGACTTGTTGTTGACAGTACTATCTCACAAATGACCAAACCAACTAAATAAAAACCTTAAACTCTCTAACAGACCCCACTCCACAGTCTTAAACACATGGGTTTAGAAGCTTGAAATTTTCCCGAGAATTCTCAATGAAGCCAAGGTCGATTATAGAAGAATTTTTGAAAATTCATTCCCTAAACGGCGTAAATAGGGGATGGAAGTTGGTATAGAGGTTTGTAATTTTTTGTCGATGGGAAATCCCACAGAGCACCACACCTTGTCTAATATTACATTCACTTTCAGGAAAAATATAACATACTCGAGCGTCCAGACTGCCACTGAGAAACCAACCATACCCTTTGAAGCTTAGCACCTCCAAAATTTGTAGATTTAAGTAGCTAGGATGTTTAGTAATTGATCAGATTATTTTCTAACCAAAAATTGTAATCAATCAGTTATTATCAATTTATCTGTAATTATACCATCATACATAATTTTTTTTTTTATGTACGAACTTTAAATTCAATAAAACAGACATTTTGTAAACAATAGTGTTGCTCAAAACGTTTTTGAAACTTTATTTCTTTTCTATACATTCTTGCCGAAATCGAGTAGATAGGAAATTTACAGTATTTGTTTTAATTTAAAATTGCGCACACACACTGTTACGTACACATTCTTTGTATAAAATCAACTACCTATATTAGAAGATCTATACATGTGTAAAAGTGTGATGTAATCGGGTTCGAAGAATATAATTTAAAAAAAAAACATGTATAAAACATGTAAGCTGTATTTAATATTGCGTTACTGCCACAAGGGAATCTTTTAATAAATGCATTTTATAAATCCCTATTGTCTAACAAAGAGTACCAGAATAAGTTTTTGAATTTAATAGTTGAATTTAAATCGATTAAATGGAGTAATATAGTTGCAGCCTGCGTCTAAGCGTCGTATTCACTTCGGAAGAAATGTCCCGCAACACGTGTCGCTAAAAATGTTGAGGAACGTCGAGGGATGTCAACCAACGACGCTAGACTTGTCTCACGACCTTTTCTAACGTTTTCTATGTCGCCATACATATCGTGTAACAACGGCGCTCTAATTCTTCTGACAGCGCTCAGCGACACATGTTGTGTTCAAGTGAATACGAGGCTTTTAATGCTTTTATTTTTATGCTAATATTAGAGTGTAATCTGTAGATGACTAATCAACATTAAGCTGCGCTGTGTTATATATCTAGCTAATTCGCACCTCATCAACAAAACATGTTGCATATTTTAAACGCAGCAGCAGTCACGCAATATGTGCTGACTCGTGGAATTTCTCGACTTCGCGTGGGCTAATAACACCCATTACTGACCCTCAGTCGCACAGCAAACCTCGCGTAGCTTAAAGATTTTAGAAGAAATTTTGCACGAGCAAGTTAGCGGAGATAAGCTCAGCATCAGTAGAGCTACAGCTTTATGTTGTTTTGTCATCCTGAAATTAATTGTAGTCGGTAGCTAGCGCTGAGCCTGTCTCGTCCTGCTTACGACAAATCACAGGCGGCAGCCTTACTGCCGCAGCTGGCTACATCCTGTCTTTATACTTAAGTATAGAAAATTAGTTGGTATACAAATGTTGAGGCTATTATTTCGAATAACGAAATTAGACTGTTGCAATTGTTTTCTTGTTTGTTAATGAATAAGTAGCAAAAAACTGCGTTTAGGGGTCTATTAGAGTACACGACGGCTTTTTTACGTGCCGTCAATGCACTTGTTGTATATTCAGATCAAAAGTCAAGACATAGCGCTGCGAACAATACAGTGTAGCGTGCAAAAACTACACCTCCGCTCTGTGCATACACGCTCACACGCACATTTACAATCAAACTACACCTCACTATGTGCACACATGTTTACGAAACCGACTTCACTTTACTTTTGACAGCCCTCTGTCTTGATTTTTAACCGACTTCAAAAAAGGAGGAGATTTTTTATTTGGTCTGAGGTTGTATAGCTAACTTACTAGTGCTTCTTTCTCAAGTTTACCTGCGCAGATCTATATCGCAATGTAAAAAAGACGTAGGTATGCATAGGCCCTAAATTATTGTTGCTGTCCACGCACGCCTCAAGCTCAAGCAAGGGCAGTAGCCGCTTCTAGTCGCATGTTCTAAGGAAAATGCAAAAATAGCGTCTTCCATCCTTCAATAATAATATTCTACTTATTTTTTTTTAAACGGGCAAAATTGATAAAACGGAACAGTTATTATTATTATTCTTGATGTTAGTAAATATCAAAAAAATGCTATTTTGTACGTATTTTATCTGAATGTATTCTTGTACAACCAATTTTATCTGTTTAATAAATATTTTAAAAGATGTTTATGTTTTATTAGCCCTATAATTATTCGTCTTGATTTACGACGATTAATATTGCAAAGCATGGTTTTCCATTTCAAAGTGGTCACATTTAAGTCTTATGCACATATGGTTACCATTACCATCCGTCCGGGTTTATCCGGACTTCTAGACTTGTCCGGCTCTTTAATTTGTCCGGGTTTTATGGCTTAGATGGAATACGAGAAATATTAATACCAAATACCTAAGTATTTAATTCATCTAAAAACAAAATAATACTTTTTTATCAATCAACATAGAGATCAAACAATAAATCTTGAATTGCAAAATATGCTAAGCCAACAATCAACTTTATATAGTTCGAACATAAAATATTTTCTTCAAAATAAAAATAGTTTTACGTAAATCAATCAAAAACGCTAGTTTCTGGTAGGTTTTTGTGTTAATTTTTATATTTTTCAGCGACCTCATCTATCGCTTACCATCAGGCGTGATCGGGGTCACGAGCGGGGCCATTTAGTAATAAAAAAAAGAACTTTTCTCAAATGTCCGGACTTCTATTGAAATGTCAGGACTTTTCAAAGAAGATCGAACATTTTTGTATGAAGCCTGGCACAGCATACAGCATCATATTGTAGTCTTTGGCCTGGCATAGGTAGGTACATAAAGTTGCAAGTACCTACCTACATAAAAAGTCAAGTTTTGATGTACAGGTTTGAAACATATGCCAATCGATGGAGAAAATTATTACCTACTTATAAACAAATACCTACTATTGACAAATTATTTTAATATCTTTTATATTTTCAAACTGGAATAACTCCGAAAGTATATCACTTACGACATTTTTGTCTTTATTATTTGTTGTTTGTAATCATTTTCTCTATCGATTGGCATATGTTTCAAACCTGTAAGTACATCAAAACTCGACTTTTTATGTACAGACGCCAGTAGGTCAACCTACCCGAAACTGTCAGATTTTCCCAATCAACCTTGAACCTTATGCTTTAGCAATAAAGTCGAAAATCTATTAAAGAAATCTGACAGATTGTAGTAACTTGGTGTGCTGGCGTCCGTACCTACTTGCAACATGCTTGCAACTATGTATGCCACAGAGGTTCGAACCCTTTTCTAAATGGTAGGTAACGCTTTAAAAACACTGGCCAAACTGAAGCGAACATAGATAAGTAGGTACACTAATATAATTATGGAAGAAGCGAATCCCTTGTGGGATTGCGGGTCGAAAGCTCACGCCTGGCGCTAAACTAACAAGTTGCGTGATTTGCTTTGCTAATCATTAAAACAACAAACGCGCGGGATTTGACTGGGTGTCCGGAGCTTTATAATTTGAAATTGGCTCTGCCCAAACCCCCTTTGTTTTGAAAAACAGTAATTATATAGGTAGGTACCTACATAAATTTTAATAATAAATGAATGTTTGTTTGCCTCGTACGTATGCCTTTCTAAATCCGAATGGAATTAAACTTTGAGCAAAGATACCGGGAATGCAAATCGAGTTATTCTTTCAACCCTTCCCTTCGAATCATTATTATTATAGGAAAAACATAAAACCAAATAATGTTTTGTATGATCATTAGTAATTTGATCATTGTGTAAAATGTGATATATTGAGTGGATTCGTGAACGTGTATCCGACCATTTATTATTTACTTGTCTGTGGTTTGTGCTTACAGGGCTGCCAGATTATAATTATAATAGGATACAAAATTTGTATAATTTGGTTATGTATTCAGATAAAAATTATTCGAATGTGAACTAAACTTTGTGTAATTGCCCAGCTGCATAGCGGGAGTTACCGGCTTTTATCACAAAAAATCCGTACTTTACAAGTATACCATAATATTATAATCTCTTCGTTTTACTAGATACTACTAATTGTAACTACTGCTATTATAATAGGGCGCTTTCAGCTATAATAGGGCGCTTTCAATTTAGACGTTTCGTGTATGTCGGACGGACCGCTGCGACGCCGCTCTGTTGCCGCAATCGTCAGTATTCAGAAGGCATTTCCTTAATTTGTCGCACCAGTTGGCAAAAAAAGCACTCCAGCGATGTGGATCGATCCAGAACTGCCATGATAGTCCACATAGAAACAATGATGTCGTGCCTGATCAAACTTGCCTTCACCTTAACCATCACCTTAGAAAGCAGATGTGCACCACATAAATCCAGTCTGGGCAAAAAAATATTCTTGTTGAAAGGTACCAATCTTGGTTTAACAAGATAATTTGTTAAATATGTTAAAGTTTCTTTATCGGTTTCTATTAACTTTAATATATTTAGTCAATCTTTTTTATTTGCAATTATTATTATTGTCACATAATTAGACCTAATATAATAATATGCCTTCAGCGATGCGTCGCAAAATCCATGCAACTCGATATTATTTCCACAGAGTACTTTTTAGGGTTCCGTAGCCAAATGGCAAAAAACGGAACCCTTATGGATTCATCGTCTGTCTGTCTATTTGTCCGTCCATATGTCACTGCACAGCCACTTTTTTCCGAAACTATAAGAACTGTACTGTTGAAACTTGGTAAGTAGGTGTATTCTGTGAACCGCATTAAGATTTTCACATAAAAATAGAAAGAAAAAACAATAAATTTTGGGGGTTCCCCATGCTTACAACTGAAACTACAAATTTTTTTTCATCAAACCCATACGTTTAGGGTATACATGGATAGATCTTCAAAAATGATATTGAGGTTTATAATTTTTTTTTTGTAAACTGAATAGTTTGCGCGAGAGACACTTCCAAAGTGATAATATGTATGTTCCTCTCCCCCCCTGTAACTTCTAAATGATAGAGAATGATAAAACTAAAAAGAATATATTGATGTAATTACCATGTAAACTTCCACCGAAAATTGGTTTGAACGAGATTTAATAAGTTGTTTTTTTTAAATACGTCATAAATCGTAAACCGCAATTTACCTATCATTAAATCAACTCTAATGTTACTTGCTGCTACGGAACCCTGGGCGAGAGAATTTCGGAAGTGGGTGTCTTTGGTTTTTTATGTTCGTTTTTTGCCGTGAAAGTAGATTGTCTGATTTGATTTTGTATAATTTCTAAGACTCAGTGGGTCAGTGGTATAACTTATAAGTGGCCTCTACTGGCAACTCTGGTTGTCAAAAATGTCAAATGAAAATGAAGTGTTTCGAGCAGGGGAATATTACAAAACTAAATAATTACTCGTGAAAATTGTTTGTAAAGTATCGTAGTAATACAAAAAGACTCAATAGTTTATTTTTGTGATGGGACATTTTGTTTTATGAATAAGTGCAGTGTGTGTTATTGATGTGTTTACGGTTGGTTTCGCAATTATTTGGTCACGTCTTCTTCGTCTATCCCAGTGGGTGCCCCGCGCAGTCTCGGAAAAAGTAATGCTTTAATGGAAATTGTGATGATTTTATGTATTCAAACTATAGTAAAGTTAGGGAACTATCTATTTATACTCATTTGAGTCGACCCAGGTTTAGTCTTGTACTTTACTCGAACTTTCAAACTATGCAACAAGTACTTCTATTTCTAGTAATAGGGTAGGGTTCTTACATATCCAAACAAAATTACAAATACCCTAATAATGGAAAGAATTCTAATGTAGATACTTTATATAAAAATAAATAAAACTACTCTACATACATCCATTTTGTCTTAAAACTTGGCAAATAACAGGTTGGTTAGTTTCATTAAGTTGTAAAGTTAGTGTTAACAGGTAATAATATCAACATAAATTTGCTGTAAGTACTGCATTTTGAGTAATTTGGTGTCATGATTTTCTTTGAAGCCAGTAACTGTTTTACTTGTGTACCTAGTTTATGCAAACAAAATTATAATCTCCTATTCTTGCTAATTACAGTAGTGTAACTTTGGTGTCCCTACAGCCAGCGGCTCCCAAGCCACAACAGATTGAGGGTAGTTCCAGGGATTTAAAGTATAATGTTCTATCTGTCATTTTTTGCCTACTTTAACTAGAAATATTAATCTTAATTCTAACTACAAGAAAACTTAGAGTATGGGGGTAATCCAAAGAAACATTAAACCTGTAATCCAATACTTACACAAGAAAATTGAAGTAAGTACCTATATTTTTCTTGAAAAGATAAATCTTTATTTTTTATATTGAGCTAAAAGCCTTTTCACAACGCAATATTCAGGGACCCTTTCCCGAAATGGGGATGGTGTATTAAGAGAAAGGGAGGAAGGGTCTCCTCTATCAACACATTGAAGGACACTGAACGAGACACAATATAAGTTAACTTGTTGACTGCCACCATGGTCACATTTTGTCCGCCAACAATAGATTTTCTATTGTGTCGGCTGTCTGGCAGTCAATGTGTTAAAAAAACATCACCTAAATATTGCGTTCTAAATATTGTGTAGTATGGGGTTTTATCCTTGGAACCACCCATGTTCTGTTATGGCTTGAGGGATGCTGGGCGTCGGCACACAGCAACTAGTTATATTTATTGTTGACTATTAAGGCCAATGTTTGTTTAGATATTCTTAAAAGTTTGTTAAGTAAATTCCTTATGAACAATACAATATTACAAAACAGTCTAGGAGAACAACCTCAAAGTCAAGAATACTTGTTATAGTTTATTACTATTTAATGATGTGGCTTATTTGTTATCAACCAATACATTGAGGAAAACATTATTCTTGTATGAAATGAATTAAGGTTCTCATATGAAACACAGGAAGTCTGAAAGCAGAGTAACTAAATTTTTTTGTGGAAGTAGCCCTAACCCTAATGGTATGAGCATGTGATACGGAGGAATGAGGAAAACGTAGTGAGGAAAGTTTTGAGTATGAATGTTGATGGCTATAAGACTAGGGGAAGACCTAAGAATCGGAAAAGACCTAAGGATGGACTGTGTGAATGATAATATGGTTCGAAAGGGGGTAAGATGACCACTAATAGAGAAATGTTCCGCTGACTTCAATTAAATTGGGTTAAGGGCAGGAGAATGATAACGACTTTAATGAAACACTTTCTTTACTTATTAAAGTAAATTCAAGTGTTGTCTTTGATTCTGCCCTAATTTCCTCACTTAAACTCACAAACTTACTATTTTATGACAAATTTTTTCAAGTCAACTAATAATAATAATGACAATTGTAAGAATGTATTTTTAAATTTTCTGATTGTTCGGTTTTGTTAGTTGTTTGTGTGGTGACTAAATATCACCATTAACAGTGTGACTTTATCATCTTTTTGTGTTGTAATGCTATATTAACAAACTCAAACAACAAATGTCATACTTATAGAAAAATAGGTACCTACATTTTAAGATGAAGTTCATACATGTGACGGACATCTATTAATGAAAATTATATACATATAAAAACCATGTAGATAAATAGCCTTCTAAGTATTAAATACTAATTATCAGTCAGGAAAACTGTTTTAGAAATCTATACAAATCAATAAAATTGAAGTTACTGTTTGTAATGTCAAAATAAATGCTTTTTACAAAATGTACAGATTGGCAGCACATCAAGCTACTACAATCTGTCAATTTTTTAATAGATTTTCAACTTTCTCACTAAATTATAAGGTTCAAAGTTGACTGGGAAAATTTTACTGTTGCTGGCGTCTGTACATATGATAGTATATATTTTTTATTTTTGCCTGTCTGTCTGTTTGGTCTGGCTAATCTCTGAAACAGTTGGATCGATTTTGACAAGACTTTCACTGGCAGATATACCAAGTTGATGATGTAAGAAGTAACTTAGGCTAATTTTAGAAATTGAAAAAGATGTGTTGATCTTCTTTTTCAATGTAGAAGTGCTACTTACACCTCTAAGTGACACATTATTCATCCTACATTTGTGTTCAGTGCATTAATAAATATGTGGGTTTATTATATTGTTATCATAATCACCTTTGATTCAATTTAGGAAGTATTAGGCCGTGTTAAATTAAATATAGCTTATTTTGCTCTTATAGAGAAGTTGTCTTAAATAAAGCAGCACATAGATTATAATCAACATAATTATTATTTATCAGAACATTACTTAAAGGTATTAAAACAAATATAATAATATCACTGAAGTATCTGTCTGTGACTGTACACATATTTGTGTGTATAATTGATAGTTAACTAAGCTACCCATTTCCTTTGTCATCATATCAGCTGGAAGATAATTATATGATAGTTTTGTGTCACAGATTGCTCTTCTTCATAGTGTTGATGGCAAAAATAACAAAAAGATTTTTTTTTTAAATATTTGTTTGGCCCAAAATTTAGCAAGGCGAATACCAATTGCTGTGAGGTTTACTAACAATAGAGTAAAAATAAACTGCTTATACTGTAATGTAAGGCAGTGATTTGATGTTTTATACCTTGCAAATACAGTGTTTTAAGCTCTTTTTTTATGAAATCAATTTTGGCATAATTCTTTTTTTGTCAAGTGCGATTAGCCCATAAAATTGTGTTTTTTTTATTTGGCTTGGCTCTGTGTTTTTAGTGTCTTGTAAGGAGCATCGCTATCTTTGTATTGGATAAAAAATATCTTGACAACAGAAGTTGGTACCTGCTCAAGTAGGTATCATTGGACAAGAGCAGGAAGATGATGAGGATATTATAAATCTAAATCCTTACATATTATTGCGCATTGCTTATTGATCACAAAATAAAATGTACGCACGCCAGCAGGTCAACCTACCCGAAACTGTCAGATTTTCCCAATCAACCTTGAACCTTATGCTTTAGCAAAAAAGTCGAAAATCTATTAAATAAATCTGACAGATTGTAGTAACTTGATGTGCTGGCGTCTGTACATAGCAGTTCCGTTAAAAAGAAACAGAATGCCATGAATAGTATTATCATTTAAGGTAATTATGTAAGTAAAAATACAATAGTATCATGAATGGTCTTTTTTTAGCACATTCTTTGAGTAAAAAGCAACTGGCAAAGGACACGGACCAAAACTTAGCCTCAAAATAGAATTTTGTGGCTAAGTCCCGTGCCCGAAGGTTTTGTAACTTAGAAGCCTATTCTAAAAGTGAAAAAAGGATGTTCCCTCTAAATATTATACTAGCGACTAGGACTTGCTTCGCACGGGTGCGATCTACTGATGTGGCGACATGTCAAAACATCGAAATTTCTATGCTACTTAAAAATATTAATTAAATCTTCCGGAATAAATTCTCTAAATGGTAGCGAAAACCGCACTAAAATTCATTGTGTAGTTTAGAAGAATTAAGTGGACACAGACAAACACGAAAATCGACTTTATCTTTATAATAATTAATTACTTACCTAAAATTAAAATCTATCTAAATCAAAATTCAAAATCTAGATTTTGTGCTTTTACATAATCATATAGCACACCTAGGGCCATTTAAATATAATATGAAAGGAGATATGCCCTGTAGTTGAAAATGTATCAGGAACCCAATGTCATGTCGCTAGGTTGGCCCCACCACCGCGCCACTACTACACATGTAGTTCAGTAAAAGCAATAGATACACAGTCGCGCACACACTTGAATTCTCAAGTCAGAACGTACTACACAATCAATTATAAACCTTAACTAAATTTTAGGTCATGAAAATAAAATAAATGAAAACTATATGTCCAGAACATAATATTATAAAAATAATAATAAAATGTAGCTAAAAAAATTATTGAATTAAATTAAAAATATTAACATTATTTTACATCTTCTCTAGGGTCTACCAACCGGATTTAAACGTAATTTTTTCAGGTCTTCTATAAACCGGGTTAAAACGGTTGACAAATTGAAAAATTAACTATAATAGCAATATATTCGTTGGGCAATCGACTTTGTTGTCGATAGTCTACGTTAGTGGATCTTTACAACCACATCACTATCTCGTCGCAAGACACAGCGGCTGTACCATGCGACGCTCCGCAAAAATAAAGTATCGTTTTGTAATTTTTACATTGCTTCTCCAGTCACTTAGCGACATACTTAGGTAACGGTAAGGAGCAATGTATTTGCTGCAAAAATAGTACAGCCGCTACGATATTTGAAAACAAAAAGTAATTTAAAAAAATTAAACCGATTTCAAAAAGAAATTAACTCAAAATTATGAAATAACTTAAATTTCGGAAGTCGGTGTCTTTGAGATCTGTATTTTATTTATAGTTTTAGTTTCTTTTTGCCACCGACTTCCGAAATTAAAGTTATTTCATAATTTTGAGTTCATTTATTTTTGAAGTCGGTTTAATTTTTTAATTTTTTTTAATTACTTACCTACTTTTTTATTTCGTAATTTTTAGTTTTTGCACTAGAATTTGACCAAGGTTTTGAGATGTTTTTCCTTTGACACTACACCCGTAGCTCGTATCAATAAGCCAGGCCGTCACACTTACACGTATTAGTCCATATCTTGAAAACTACTGAATCGATTTTGATGAAACTTGCACTGTTCCCTAAGTTGAAGCAAAAGTAAGCCAATAAAAAAAATGGTCACGATCCGATTAATAGTTGCGGAGAAATGCGTGGACAAACATACATACATACGTCTATAAAATGTTGTAAGTAGGTATATTTGTTTGGAAGCCCTAATAGATTGTGAATATAATGCAATTCCAATAATATTACATATGTGTCGAATTGATAACCTCCTTTTTTTTGAAGTCGGTAAAAAGTGAAAAATAATAAAAACTTTTTTTACAAATAACCTCCTTTTTTTGAAGTCGGTAAAAAAACAACCGACTTCCAAAAAATCACTACAAAGTGAAAAATAACTTTAATTTCGGAAGTCGGTGTCTTTGGATCTGTATTTTAGTTTTTGCCACCGACTTCCGAAAATAGTTATTTTTCACTTTGTAGTGATTTTTTAGAAGTCGGTTGTTTTTTTACCGACTTTTGTAAAAAAGTTTTTGTTTTGTATGTATGTCACGCGATATCTCCGGCAATTGTAAATCGATTTCAAAAAATATTTTTTAATGGATAGGGTATGCCTCAGAGGTGGTCCCATATAAATTTTATTAATTTTCCTTGGGTAGTTGTTGAGTGAGTTAGCTTTAATAATACGTATTTTTGCCACTTTGTTTATATTGATGATGTTATAATAACTTCCTGTCACTGACATTTACATAACAGGTAGTGTTGTCAGAATTTGTACAACTTAAAAGTTAAAAATAAAAAGTTTTTTACAATAAAAAACATCCGACTTCCACAAAAGACATTACAAAATGAAAAATAACTTTAATTTCGGAAGTCGGTGGCAAACAAAAATGTCGAAAATGCGAACCCAACTACACTGACTTCCGGAATTAAAGTTAAGTATTTTTCACTTTGTAATGACTTTTTTGGAAGTCAGTTGTTTTTTCTGTAAAAAAGTTTTTTTAAAGCAAAGTATGCAATCTTTATCAACATACCGCGTGATTTGTCTGGAAATTACGGTTTATTACGGCAATAACAATGCGTGTAACAAGTAAATTCAGAGCTATAAAGATGTATAAAGCTTTTAAGTAACATAATCAGCGTTGGGAAGGAAGACCCATATGACGTCACTGCGTGTGGGCATCACATGCGATTAGCCGGATCTACACCGCGCGACCTCGCGAAGTGTCTGTTATCGTTTGCGCGAAGCATCGAGTTTTTAATTTGCCTCGCCTTGGCTTTGTTACGATAACTGTGAGTAAGAAGGCGAGGCAGCTCAGAATTCACGATAACTTGCAAAAAGAGCATGCTAGTTATGATTATTACGAATAAATTTGATATCGTAGCGGTTTAGGCCGGCAACAGGAAGGTCCTAGATTACATAGCTGTTCGTAACGTTCTCGCCACTGGATCTAGGACATGTAATCAGTGCTGAAGTATTAACACTAGGCATTTTAAACGATTATTGCTTGAGGTATTTTAAAATATTTATTTTGATAAGATAAACTTTGTTCCATTTATATGTATTTATTTTTTGTGAATCTCTTGTAGATATGTAGATAATTTATATGGAACTGGTTAGAGTGATCTAAAAGAAAGACAAGAGCTCTTTAATGAGTTTGATTAGATAAACATGTATTTATAATCTGATTTAGAAGAGGCTAGAACCGTAAAATTATGTTTGCTACACAACGCCTGATAACAAGTTCACACACTTAGAAAAATCTATACACAGTATGTACACCTACCTAGCATACTCGTATAATAACAGTGTCGGCTCCACCTGTCGCGTCAAATTATTTACATAATCATAATTAATCTAGTACGGTGCATAATTACATATTTTATAATATGACTTAATAATGTAAATAAATAACGGCACTTAAGTATAGCCACAAAGCATCCCATGAAAATTCCACTTAAGTCACCACAGAAAAGTCATAGGAAAGCAAACGACGCAATTTCGTTTACTTAAATTTTTACCAGTAATTTTGGTTTGAAAACCAAACTATTGAACCGATTTTGTTGAAATTTCTGTAGCGGTATCTACATAGATATCCGTGGGTATCTACAACGCCACATGCAAACAACGCGTCATACTGACGTCACGCAAAATCCTGCATCTCGCAAGCAGAGTTTACCGCGCAACTAGCATAGATACAACGGCCCGATATGAATCGCCGGGCAGTTACCCGCCAGACACAACACCCGTCTGGTCGGAAGATCCTCCCTTTTCTATGGAGGATGAGTGAACTTTACACCCTGTTCCTCACACCTCAATATTTTTATGGGAACAATCTGAAAGTAAATCCTTTCGAATAAAAAAAATATCGCTTATAAATAATGGAGTTCTGAGGTTACAAACATAAAAAAAATAATCCCAATGGAGAACCTCCTCCTACTTTTGAAATCGGCTAAAAAGACTTAGTAGTAGTGTATTATACAAATAAACCTTCCGGAATAAATTCTCTAAATTATATTGAAAACTTTTTGACGTGTCTCTCATCCTTCCACAATAGCATCAAGTCCAAAGTGATCTGTTTAAAATAGATGCCAAATATTGGCAACCCGATACTTGAGAAAATTTGACGCAAATAAGATCCGTAATTACTACCAAAGTCCAACTAGCAAAACAATTTTGGTTTTTCCTCATCCAAATATTTTATCCCATTACTACTTTTTATCGTTAAAGATTATACCTAGCACTAAAATACTGTAAAATGCCTCTTTCGCAAACTTTGATACTCATCCATTGTTGAATTCCACATAATATGACCAACATTCCTTGGTTTCCTAAAACCATTTGTAATTTTAGTATAACCAATAAAGCATCAGCTTTGGTATAGTCAAATTATAATCATCTCAATTGATCTTGAAAGAGTCCATTAAAAAATTGATTCTCTATATTAGACAAATAGATAATTTCGAGTGATCTTTAGATTTCTACACTTTACAAACAAACTAAAGTGCGCAAAACAAAATACCAGAAGATGACATTTTAATGACCACCGTTAATCGTTTTGTGTGCAAGTGTGTCACTGCCACTGATTGAGAGTCTGCTAAAGAAACATCTAGGTAATCGATTTTAATAAAAACCAAGTCTATTTTCATTTGAACAAGTTATTATTCGCAGCGAACACAAGCTGACGAGCAATACAGTGACTTTTCTTTTGCTTACAATATTCAGTTCTTCGGGGTCTTTATCTTTAATGAGACGTCTCGAACACAGGCAGTAAGCTGTAAGACTAATAGTTCTAAGTGGTCGTCATGACTGACATTAGCTGTTTCCGCTATCGCATCGTATCCAATATTCCACGCAATCCCATAGGAAATGACTTATTTACAAAATTACATGTCCCCCTATAATTTTAATAGTGGCCGATAGAAACTATGTAGGTACTTATTATTAGCAGTTGGCACTCTATGAATTAATTGAAATGTATTTTGTTGTGTAATTACTAGGAATATGAATTCATTGCTTGCATGTTAGTGCGTTATAATAACATGCAAACATGCGCTCCTGACAAGATTAGAATTGTAGAAATCTGAATCTTTTAGTTTTTAACATTGAATCTAGATAGTTAATACTGTTCAAACTGCATTGTTCTACGGCTGCATTGTAGCAACACAAAAGCTAATTAATAAGACTAACAACTTTAATTTCGAATTTTACGTAGACCCTTTGTATTAGATAGTCATTTAAGCCAAGTGCACACCTGTCCACCTGAGTATTATACATGATATTAGAGAATGTAACTCTCTTTTGTTCAGACTGGCCGTTAGCAACAATAAACCTTTTTCATTTACGGTCGCCGGGCATCAGGTTTAGCCCATTGTCCGTTTCTATTCAGTGCAGTGCCTGACAAAATAACCACTGCTTTCAACTTGGTTGCTTCCCATAGTGGCGCTCATTGCCCTAAAAACAAATTGCTTTGGAAAGGAAAACTCAAGTATAGTCTTCAGTTGAAAAACACATTGTTTTCGTACTCTTCTTATTACCTAGTTAAAATTATGTATTATTCGTTAGCTGCTGTTTGGGACCCACTGTATAGTTGTTGCTCTTCCTGCATGCACATGTAAAAGATGGGACCCCAGTTCCACTTAAGCTTGACAGCCGTTTGATCTTTGTTCCTTCTGTCTCCTACTTAAGTAATGGAGGATATGGAGATAAGTAGAAACTAAGGTTTTTCTTACTCCTGGGCCGTTCTTTATAAGTAATTATGTAGTTGAGGGTTTCAAGACGGTCGAATGATTTCTCCGGGACTCGACGAACTTCACGTCTCGAAGCTTTTCTGGTGGTTGCCCCTGTAGATCCTGGCTTTCAGGATTTGCTGCGTTTGGAAATGGTGTGGCGTTGGCCATAAGATCATCCCCATTACCACATTAACATTTTGAGCTTTGGAACGCAGTTTCGAGACCTTATGCTTTAAGTCAGTTTATATACTGTGTTATATTTTTCGCTGACACAATTGCGGACGTTTTTCTCTTTAGTAAGAAAAAGCCCCTTCATTATTTCTTTTATCGACCAAATAGAGCTCTTCTAAGTATTCTCAGTGTGTCGAACAACTTTTTTGTCTTATCTTATAAGACAAAGAAGTTGTTGTCTGCCTAGCTAGATTTTGTAATTGACGTTTCATAAATATAAACATAAGATAGAGAGTATTGGAGATTTGATTTTTTTTCCAGTCGTGAAAATACAGTTTTAGTCATCATTAATTAGTACAGAATGATTGAAATACACAACAATTTGCGTGTCAATATTCAGGCATGAAACGGAAAATTGTACAATCTACATTACTTCTGTTCACGCAAAAACATACATACATTAGAACTTTTTCATATTTTAATACACGTTGTATGTATTTGTACTTAATGAAAGTCAAAATGAGAAATGAAATCATTACATTTTTATGACACACGTTGGACTTGTTGCTGTTCAAATTGATGTAATCTGTTGATTGTATGTAATGTTGTATGCTTACATTGGCGAAGTACACAATGTCGTTCCATTCTTTAGATAGTGCCAATTGTTTCCTGGCATTTCTGGAGTTCTTTATTATCAATAAATTTTCATTGAATAAACCCGTTGGCCATGATGTGCTTGCTACTCAATGCTATGAAAACATCTTATGTACCTCAGCTGATTTTCAAAGGTATTGTTAAAACTACAGTGAGAATGAATCGTAGAATTGTTATGTTGTAGTGTTTAGTGCTCTACAGACAGCACTAAGCAGACTACTTTTAACTAATTGCTGAGCAACGAAGAAAAGAATTGCTAACGGAAACTTTCCCAACACACGTAGTTTATATGTCCTTTTATAACAGTAAAGTAATGATGAATGATAGCAAAATGACGTAATAATTCCTATCCTTGTCATATACTTACATAACGGAGGTACCTACTGTGTTTGTTAGTTTAAAATCTATTGTTTGAATATTTATGTAATGTTTTCCAACATGGGTGTACTGTACCATAAAAAATAAACCTCGAGTATTGGCAATACTCAAGGTTAAGAGCGTTTACGCCGTACGGCATTTCATACAAACTTTCAAGCCCTTGTTTTTCGAAATGAATGAACCGATTTTAATGAAACTTCATACACATAAGCAGGATACAAGGGTCTAAAAAGTTAATTAAGATCATCTTACTCGATCATCTTGTTCTAGACTCGTAACGTGCTTGATGATTTTTCTCTTGAGTAAAAAGTGCTCGTTGAAGATTTTAATACTTAATAAATAATGCATTGTTTTCTCGTCCAGCACTCTAATTGCGTAACAGACTATCAATCACAATCTGAATAATTTTGAAGGATATTGTTAATCTATTGTAAAAAAAGATAAAGCAAGCATAAAAACGTAATGAATGTTGTTGAACTGTCAAAATTAAAGCCATTTCTACTGTTAGTGTGTTGTTTGTTTTTCTAGAAGGAAGTTCAGTCGGATTAGTTCACTTCCTATTGATAGGTACTGCGACGCTAGTTTAATTATAATTCCAATCTTGGTAACGTTCTACGTATTTTTTACATCGACTTTAAAACCAGCTGCTTATACATCTGGGATGTTTGTAAGCCGTGCATCATCACCGCTATAAAAATATCATACAGTTCCCAATGGTTTTTTTTACAAATAATCTGAAAACCTGAGCAACTCTGTATGAAATGATTATGTAACATTGGCCTCCTAAAACCTGTTCCTACCTATAGATTTGTATTCACAATTAATAATTTTCCTATACATTACACTGAGTACCTTAGCTTGCTAGTTGCACTTTGTGACTGCGTCCTTGCGCAGCCGCATTAGCATCGATCGTTCATTAATCTCAACATGGCTTGACTAGTAAAATTAATATAATCGTCGAGAATAGGTACAGTTTCAATGTTCAAACAGGGCTTGCAATTATTTATATTCGTTCTATTTGGTTCTATTAGATATTGATCAAATCCTTGGCTATTTGACGTTTGGCGTCTAAAACGTGTAAGATCTCTTGAGATTGCAAATTAACGCCACTGCTCAATTAAAACATGTTGTGGCTACTATTTATTTAAACAAACAGCAGGATTTTTCTGTATCCCCATACAATCCCCGTACAATATCCATTGCTACTAGTACTAGCACAACGAGAAGTATTATGCTGCCACTTTGCACACATTGTTTGCCGTGCACAGCGGTTCGCCTATCAATTAGCAGCATACAATCCATTTATAGCATGGCTCAAGGTCAATAGGATCTCAATATTGAGCCATTCGTAATTCACGGCGTATAGTAGCAGTATTTTTGGGAGTGTGCAAACAACCACTGCAATGCCCATTGCTTCACTCTATAACTAGTCGCTCCTGACATCAGCTGCTAATCTATACGAAGGAGATGCTTCTATTATGCGTATGACAGACAATAGAATTGTTACAAAGTACATGAAGTACTTTCTGGGCCTATTATTATTCGGTACACGGCCATACATCGTGCGTCTATTAAGCGTTGAGATGTCATGTGATGACTTCTTGGTCTCGTCTAATTACTTTATGGATGCTGTTCGGTTGTATTGTATGCCTGGAGTGTGTGTGTACTTTGCTCTTTGATTGACGTTATCACGGTGTAGTGAGCTGGCGAGATGTAGATCAACTATTTAAAGCAATCATGAAGGTCCTTCCGTAATATATCAATATTCAAACGTTGAGAATTTTAAGGCTTCTTTCACATTTAATGGTTGTTCATTCTGGAGGTATTATTTTCCTATTTTATATGGTGTTCATTTGAATTGAAGAATGGTTAAGTGTCTACTGAATGGGAAGAGGTACATACTTGGTTTCGAGTCGTAAGAGGATCTCGTATTTGGGTATAATCCTTTGACATTTTTTGGGAGGCTTGTTTTCGTCTTGTAGTTTTGAGAATAATTTTTTAATGATATAGTTCTGTTCGGTTCTTAATAGGTCGAAATATTTACCCATGGCCATGACTGTAGTATACATAATAGTGTTGTCTTAATTTATACAAAACAGAGCGAGATAGGGGTACTCTTATCTAATTATAGAATTCTACTCTTTTTAAATTATCATGAGATCATCTACAATGGAAATAACATATCGATGACGAAATGTAATTTTGTTGTGGACACTTGAATAGAGATTTTATAAATCATGCTCTTTGCTCATCGTAAACTTTGCGCGTTTTGATTAGATAACGGAGTGAAGTGGCTGCACGAATAAATTAACCCTACACTGGGTTAATTTATTCGTGCAGCCACTACACTCCGTTATACCAATAGTAGTTCATCTCCCAATATATTGGATGCGAGATCTGGATTTGGTATTGTAAATTGAAATAATGAATTTTAATAAAATTTAAACAAATTAGGCTCAAATCAGCGCTTTTTTAAAATTAATACGCAACAAAAACTTTTTTACAAAAAAAAAAAAAACAACCGACTTCCAAATAAAAACTTTTTTACTAAAAAAAACAACCGACGTCCAAAAAAGACACTACAAAGTGAAAAATAACTTTAATTTCAGAAGTTGGTGTCGTTGGGTTCGAATTTTCGTTGTGTGCCAGTGACTTCCAAAATTAAAGTTATTTTCGCATTGTGGTCTTTTTTGGAAGTGTCTTGTTTTTTTTTTGTAAAGAAGTTTTTATTTTTCATTTTTAAGTTGTACTTACTCCACACAAATTCGAATAACACTAAATTCTATGTAAAAAAAAGTTATTATAACATCATCAATATAAACCAAGTGGCAAAAATACGTATATACTTGCAGTTATTAGAACATAACTCAATAACTACCCAAGCAAAGTTAATAAAATTTGTATGGGATCACTGCTGAGGCATACCCTATCCATTAAAGATTTTTTAGAAATCGATTTACAATTGACCGAGATATCGCGTAACATACATACAAAAAAAATACAGTCGAATTGAGAACTTTTTGAAATCGATTAATTATGTAAAGATGCGGCACTTATAGCGACAATGCATCCTATGACAATTTCACTAAGCCAACACTGAAAAGTCATAGGAAAGTCAACGACGCAATTTCGTTTACTTGAATTTTTACCATTAATTTTGGTTTAAAAACCAAACTAACGAACCGATTTTGATGAAATTTCTATGGGAACAATCTGAAAGTATCCCTTTGCAAATCGCCTTATAAATAATAGAAAACATTCTGTATATAATATTCAACCGAATTGAGAACCTCCTAGTTTTTTTGAAGACGGTTAAAAATACAGCATCCTAATTCTACTTTAAAGTATACCATCCGAAATATGGTTAGATTAAAAAAATATGATATGTATAATCTTAAGATTTTTTTAATGGTCTTAAGGCGAAAGCGCCAGATTAACCCGCAAAATTAAAATTTTCTTAAGAGCACTGGTCGTAGGAATAACACGTTGTGTCTTTGGGCTGTAGAAGTCTGACATAATCCTCCGTTCCTCTCCACTCAGATTCGGAAGGAGGCATGCATGAGGATTTCCCCATAAAAATCATAAATAGTATATAGATAGGGATTTATAGGATTTCTCAAAAATCACTCTTCGGCATTTTAAATTTATGTTGTGATTGGTTTCAAAATAACCTTAAATGTAGCCATTTCCGAGACTACGCGGCAAGCAGTAAAATTAAGAAGTAAAAATAAAGAAGTGTCGTGACCATGCAACCAATTTTAATTTCAGATTCGTAAAATGTTCCCTGGACATAGTTTGGAATCATACAACAGCACCATGCCCTATGTTCGGTGACGGAAGCCACGAAACTTGTTACGATATTACTTAACTTGTGACATTATATTGTACTATCATGTGACTTTTTGTGAATTAAAACTGTGTAAAGTTAGTAAGTGCCTTAAGTAATTTGCCGCTTTTCTAAATATCGTAGATTTTGCCAAAAACAAAGGCACATGCTGTTCAATGGATACCGAAAAAAAAGCAAACTCAAATGTAAAAGTAAAGAAGAGCGGACGTAAAAATGAGAAGAAGAAAAAAGTTGAAGCACAAGATGCAGTCAACACAGTAGCAGTATCATGCCAACAAATGAACAAGCTGGCTATCGATGACGGCGGCGGTAGCGTCTCGGCCAGCTCCACCGATAGCGAAGACTTAGTAACTGCTATAAACTACAATACGATCACATCACTAGCTGCTCTGAAGGATATAATCCAAGGCGACAATAATGATACTCCAGAAACAGATAGTTTCTTTCAGCACTACTTTATGAATCATTGCAACAGTCTTTCAAGTAGAAATTCTAATTCACCATTTCCATTTCCGGAGCGTCGGAGGTTATCACAATGCCGTGAGGAAGATGAAGACACTGAGTGGAAAGACAGCGATCTACTTTCTTCTAGGTGGGGTGAAGTCAGTCCCAAAATTTTGAAAAGCAGAAACAATATTGCTAAACGAAGTAGCCCAACCGAAACAGAAGACCAGAATGCAAATGTTGTTAACGAGTTGACACCTAGTGGTGGCAATGTTGTAGCTGATGGACAGGAACCTCCGAAAAGAACTGTAATGGGAGCTCGCCACAAGTTCCTGGTGACAACGACGGCGCCGAGTGCGCCGCCTCCGCCGTCTGCGCCGCCTAACGTCCAGAAAGCTCTGCGCGCGCATATGCACAACGCGCATACTGTTCATTTTGGAACCCAAGGTGCTGAAGAACAGCGGCCAAATGTTCGTACCATATTTGAAGGAGAGAATCTCCACCTCGATAAACATTTTTTTGATAGTAGTTTAATCGAAATTAGATCTATCGTTGATGAAGTAGCCGCTAGTTCTGAGGACATTTGGGTTAAAAGGACCGAAGACAAAGTAAGTATTTCTAGGATTGATAATATAAAAAAACGACTTAATTACATTATACAAACAATAGAAATATATCTTAAAATATTTTTTAAAATTACAGACCCTCAAAGAAGAGTCCTCTGCCAAAGTCGAACTATTGAAGAAAAAGGAGAATGTAGCTAAGGAGCCTGGGAAGAATGAAACTTCGACGACTGTAAAGAATTTAGAGCAAGTCAGAGCGCGTTCTGGAACCTGGGGTGCTGCGACTGGGACCAAACCAAAAGAACCGGTTTCAAAGACTCCAGATAAGAAGGAAGTACGACGCAGCAGTGACGAACGTAGACAGAAACGAGGTGAGGAATCTTCTTTTTAACGTTCCTATCGATGGCATAAAGTTCAAACATTTCGGACCAAAGACCTCTCACTGACGCAGTCATAAGATCATGAAGTGCACTGGTGACAGAGCATGCAACGCAGGATGGAAGGTGGTCCATTTTCTGTCAGGAGGTGCCGCATACGCGCTTGAGATTTGAGCCGTCCGTGAACCCTCATCTATAGAGATTGTATTTACTACGGCCAACTTGGGTTCGATATCTATTTAGAGATTTCCAAGCCACGGTAATCCGTGCCGGAACGCGTGCCGAACGGAAGGCTCTCAGATGATTAGATAAAATTGTCAAGGGGGTTTACAACTCCCGTCATTGATTACATCTTATTGTGGAAGTGTGACAATATAATTATCATTATGACGTGACTTCCTATATGTTCCGAGTCGAGAATAGAGCACGTGGCTCTATTCGACCTTTCTGTTTGTTATTGCTCAATAGCTAGTGCGGTGTCTAGTAGCATAGTTCTAGCACGCGACTAACATGACATCGTTAATACTGGCCTGGTAGAGCTTGCTACTTGCTAGGTTACCTAGTTTTTTTTCACTATCTCACCTACTAACAACCGAAGTCTTAGGAAGAGTTGATGCTAACTGTATTGACAAATAAACGGAAAGTTATGTAATTCAGTTTGTAAATATAGATTTATTATCGACGGAAAGTGTAGTAGATCCCGCAATGTTTGCCAGAGTGCGCCTACATAACTATATGAGTCGCACAGCCGCGCTGGCTTCTGGCCAACTGTCTAGCTCGTCGTAAGGGTCGATGTTAACGTGAGACTTGAGAGAATGACTTGTTAACGAGATTAGCGTTATATTGTTTGTGGCTATTTATTATCGTTACGTTATTGTCTTTTGGAAATTTCACCTCACGTAAAGTCTAGTAAATGGCTGAGCAATCTTTCATAACCTATACGTATACATGCAGTATGCACAAACTGTTTACGAATTAATATTGAAAATAATCATTTTGCTGAAAAGAGGAATTTTCTGTTCCGTGCAGATATTAAAAAAATATGATTTAGCATGTCTGCTAGACGCATTTAGCAGCCTAACATATTATTGTATGTTCACAAACCGCTCTGCTATAATTATTTTTGTCCGAACTCAAAGGTGCCCGGCGAGTGCAGATGCAGACACAGGAAAATAATATACCTATAGTGTTTAGCGTAAGATTATTATCAAAACGTATTATTTTAGCAACACAACAGTAAATAGGTTGTCCCTTTCGAATAGTGTCATAAATATTACAAAATGTTCTTGTTTCGCGTTCGGGTCGGTTCGACTCTCGGCCCAGGCAAGCGACTTTTCAGAAATGTTTGAATGCAGTTTTACCTACTTACTTTCGGATAAAAAAAAACTTTTTTACAAAAAAAAAAAAACAACCGACTTCCAAAAAACACTATAAAGTGAAAAATAACTTTGATTTCAGAAGTCGGTGGCAAAAAACTAAAATACAAATCCAAAGACACCGACTTCCGAAATTAAAGTTTTTTTTTTGTAAAAAAGTTTTTATTTTTCACTTTTTAGTGGGTCAGTTTGTAAATTATCTAAGTTACAATAGCCTAATGTCAACTGCTCATCACCTTTTACAAAATATTGCTATTCCCGATGCAGGGACGTTAATTGTTGAGGAGTTCTCCTAGTAAGAACCAGGAGAACTCCTCGACAACCACTCACCATACACATTGTGACGAGGATAAATCGTTTAGCAACCATATTAAAATAATCGAATCGCAACCCGTGAAATATTTGTCATTGAGTAGTTCCGATGGCCATCTGTGGTCTTCATCATCAGCTCCACTTTACCAAATGATGATTTCCGAGAGCAAATGCTCAAGTTAGTTTAAAAAATACCCAAATCGCTATAGCTTTGCCTATAAAATTTGAGGGTTTCCCTCGATTTCCACGGGATCCTCTCATCAGATTCCAACTTGATGATAACGGGACCACCTCGAGAGTATACTCTTTCGAACAAAAAAAGAATTTTGAAAATCGGTCCACAATTGGCGGAGTAATCGAGTAACAAACACACAAAAAAAAAAAAAAACATACCGTCGAATTGAGAACCTCCTTCTTTTTTGAAGTCTGTTAAAAAACGAATGTAATTCATTGCCCTCCAGGGCCCGTTCCAACTTTGTTGGCACTCAATAGGTCGGTTTGAGAAAAGAAAACTCGGTATCTTAGAGAATAAAGAAAAAAAAGTAAAATTAAATTGCCCTCCGCAGATTCAACAATATAAAACTGATCGGTTTATATACGAGTATTAAAGACCCAACGAGCGAATACACATTCTATCCCACATTCAGTTTGTGTAAACAACTCTTTCATTGGTAACCACTAAAATGTTAAGAAAAGCTGGCTATATTGCTCCTTTTTAGGGTTCCGTACCCAAAGGGTAAAAACGGAACCCTATTACTAAGACTTCGCTGTCCGTCCGTCCGTCTGTCTGTCACCAGGCTGTATCTCAAGAACCGCGGTAGCTAGACAGTTGAAATTTTCACAAATTATGTATTTCTGTTGCCGCTATAACAACAAATACTAAAAACAAAATAAAATAAATATTTAAGGGGGCTCCCATACAACAAACGCGATTTTTTTGCCCTTTTTTGCTCGATTTCAATAATGGCAACAGGTAGGCACTTGAAATATTCACAAAATACTCAGTTGTATTTTTACTTTAATAATAAATAATAAAATTAAAATAAAATAAATATTTAAGGGGGGCTCCCATACAACAAACGTGTTTTTTTTCGGCGTTTTTGCCTTGTGGTACGGAAACCTTCGTGTGCGAGTCCGACTCGCACTTGGCCAGTTTTTTGTTCTAATTCAATGTCCGTTTGGTCTAAGTCCACCTTCAGTGCGAAGTAGCATGCGCCGACCTTGAATTAGCTGTGGTTATAGTATAAAGAGCGAACATTATCATACTGTTGTTTGTTTACGCGTGATAGAAAACAGTTTTACATCATTTAAGACATGATTTAGTACTGCGATATGTTATAGATGAAAGCTAAATGAGCGGTAGTCCCGGTGCTAATATAATTAACTGCTAGAACAGTTCCAGTGTTAAGACAGTGATAGAATTTAATTAATCTGTTGTTGCGTTATTATGAATGTGTAAGTCTCACGGCATAAGCCACACCGCAACGCGCACAATACATAATGCATAACGTTTCTATGCCCACTTAAATAGTTTAGCTCCATTCCGGCACTGTTATTAAATTGGTTTGTTTGTAAACGCTAAACAAATTAAAAAAAAATGCTTTTAATGTGAAATTGTTCAACACTTTAGGATGACTAACGACATAGATTGACACTCCGTTCTAATGGAGTACGTAGGTTAGGTACAGACGACAGCAGGTCAACCTACCCGAAACTGTCAGATTTTCCCAATCAACCTTGAACCTTATGCTTTAGCAATAAAGTCGAAAATCTATTAAAGAAATCTGACAGATTGTAGTAACTTGATGTGCTGGCGTCTGTACAAGTACAAGTCGATAAACAATAGTGGCGCTGTCTGTTCAAGAATCATTGATGTAATCTTGTTTACGATGTCTGTTGCGAAGGGTCGTTTGATGGTTTCATTCAGTGATATCTACGCTAAGTATTTGTTTGGCCGACATTTAGATTGAGATGTTTTCAAACACCTGGTAGTATAAATTGGATGTAGGTAGGTAGGTAGGACATAAATATGGACATATATGTTTTCTAACGAATTTTTCAATATCGCGTTTTTCTAATTTGCCCCTTTTGTCGCATATTATGTCACCGTATGATTGTGAACACCGTTGGTTTATAATCTATTTCGCGAGATTGTAAACTGTCGATAAATTGTGAACCGCGGGGTAATTGCATATCACCCTATCAGTAGCAATGGCTATCATTTTGACAATTCAACAACATTACCTAATTTTTTTGGACTGGCCTGTTGGTCTAGTGGTCAGTGACTATGACTGCTATGCCGGAGGTCGTGGGTTCGATTCCCACCCAGGACAAATGTTTGTGTGATGAGCATGATCATTTGTTCTGTGTCTGGGTGTAATTTATCTATATATGTATGTATTTAGAAATATATAAGTATGTTTATCAGTTGTCTAGTACTCATAACACAAGCTCTGCTTAGCTTGAGACTAGACGGCGTTGTGTGATAGTTGTGGAATATTATATTATTAATTGCGTTATTTACGTTGCTGAGTAGACATTTTTCGAATATATGAAGCAATGGATTAGCAATATCTTTCAAAATGATTCAGATTGTGATTGATATTGTGTTACGCAGTTGGGGTGTCGTACCATACTGTTTACAATACAACGTATTAATTTTCGATAGTTTATAATCTATCCATTTCAAACCGTCACATTGTGAACGAACCTGCACTTACCGACAGGGTTCACAAATCTGTCCGATTTTATCACCCGTAATATTGTGAACCAATCCTGATTTGTCGGTCTAGGCGGCAGCCGAATTGGCCGCAGTAACTAAGCCAGGACACCCGGACCAAATGGGTTAGGTACTGTGGCCAACCGCGCCCGAGCTAAGCGAGCGCTATTTCTAAGTTGGTCGCAGTTACTTGGCGATTTAGTATTAGCGCAAGGAATGATCCTTCGCATTCAGGTTTGATACCAGAAGGCCAATTCCTGGAATTAAAAATGTTCAAAATCTAGTCGCAATCTCATCTCAGTGACAATCAATGTCAAAGACTTGTGAAAAATATATGGAAATTCGAGGTATTTTTTGACAGACAGATCAGACTGTGAATGTTTTGAAAATTTTACCCCTCGGTTCACAATTTACCTGTTTGCCATGGACAGATTATAAACTATCGAAAAATAATGCGTTAAATTGTACAGTCACGAGCGTATGTAAGTATACACTTGGCTTTATTCAAAGCCGATTTTCTCCTTTACTTTTGAATGAATTTTTTTATTATTAAGAGCATAGTATTTTCGAACCAATAGGTTTATGTAAAGTGTGGTATTTCAACGTTGCATTCGTAATTTCGTGAAAAAATCGCAATTGAAAATTGCCAAGTGTTGACATATTAGTGCTCGTGACTGTATGTGGTTTGTTGCAGTTCACAATTTTTCGATAGCTTAAAATCTCTCAAGATGGATTATAAACTAACGATGTTCATAATTATACGGTGCACATATACATCTTGCCTGAATCTTTCTTCAAAGTCATGCTGCACTTGCAACGATTATAGTTTCGCGCGAAATGCGTAAATTCTATTAGTGTAACAGCAACACACGCCGGTTGCTCGTAACCTTCAGTAGGCTTAACCGTACCATATTCAATTAGGCGTTAGTAACTGTGCCTATTTAGTTTGCTCTCTAACTGAGCATGCAACATCTTTCTCGAGCGTCGGAAAATTATGACAAGGAGTTTAGAAGTTATGAGGGAACAGATCAACATACATACATACCGGTCAAAATCATAACCCTCCTCTTTGCTTCGTCATAGTCGGGTAAAAACAATAAAGTTCTCTTATTTTATAATGGTACCTAACCTACCTATAAATGAAAATTAAAAGACAATTTACGAATTCGTGGATTAATTCGCTAATTGTTGTTTTATTGGTTTGGATTTCTGATAAATATTGGATGCATGCCTTTTCTCGATCCCCGAGCTATGACAGTAAACATACTACGATCACAGAAATTGGTGAGGTGGAGTAGTTGTATGATCTTCTATTCTCATATCTGCATACACTAAGAGTTCATTTCGGAATGAACTCTTTATCGAATGAAAGCGGTTTGGTTGCACATGATGCCATGCTGGTTTGATGCCATGCTGGGAGTAACGATGACAGGCAATAGATATGACGTGCATCAATGGATACCGTTTTGTAACATAACCGCGTGACCGTTGTCGATAATTATGTAGATTCTGACACAGATACGCACACACTACGTGAATGTTTTATCGCCTCCCCTTCTTCGCCTTGATTATGGTTTATAACTGCATTTAATATAAGTACTAGCTGTTTTCCCGCAATTCTGTCCATATTTACTGGAGTGAAATGTGCTAAGACCAAAGACGTATAAGAACAGAAGAAATCCATGAGCAGATATATTTATTTCGTTTGGATACTCCAACTCTTCTATTACGTAATCTACCTACATCCATAAACAATGATCCAACAAAGTCATACCAAGTTTGGTTTTTCTAAAAATGATTAACCTTTTCATTCTTCCACTATGGATTATGAGTATAGTTTGAAAATTACTGCGAGAGAGGACGCTTGAATCTGGGAAAAGGCGAATGATCTATAGGTGTTGTGCTGAATCACGCTGATATTGCTTTTTCTTGGTAACTTACCTTGACCGGTAGGTTCCATAATAACAGTATCTTGCACCATAGATTATTATTAATCAACAATTGTGTACGTTTCAGAGCAACGTCTGGATGCAGCGATCACTCGGAGTACGCAGTCTGTGGGCGAGCGCAGGCGCCGCACCTCTAGCGATGACAGCCAGGCTCACCCCATGTACCAACAGACTATACACGGTAATTGAACACTTAGAGACGACATAGTTACCATTCAGGAAGTAGAGTATTTGTAAAAAAGCAGTAGAGCTCTTTGTGGTGGAGGCCGTCCAGGGACTTCTACTGCCTAGCGGCATTGCTGTACTTTGGTTTGTATGATTTGGGTGTCGATGTAATAACAAGTGCAACAGAGATTTCAGCTTTATGTCTAGGCTAGCAAGGCACTTGCGGTGCCTCTGGTATTGCAGATTATCGTCACACACATTACGCCAGCTATATGTAAGTCCCATGCAATAAGCCTAACTGCCACAATGGGGCTCAAGTGCAGACACCGGGCTGCTACTCAATTTCCCTAGCCTTTTCCCAACTATGTTGGGGTCGACTTCCAGTCTAACCGGATGCATATGAATACCAGTATTTTACATGGAGCGACTGCCTATCTAACCTTAACAACCCAGTTACTGGCTAACACGATACCCCCTGATAAGACTGGTTGTCAGACTTTTGGGGTTCTGACTACCGGTAACGACACTGATCAACGTCAATCATCTACGAATGACAGCTGGTACCAACGGCTTAACATGCTTTTCGAGGCACAGAAGGGTCTCGATATGTAATAGGTAGTCACCCATCTAGAGAAACTATTGGGAACATCCCGATATCAAATTCAATGTTGTATTTCCTAGGAACCACCGGGGTGAGTCGAAGGCCTGCGGTGTTCGACATCATCAAGTCGAAGCGCGGTGACGTCAAGAAACAGCCGTCTATCATGCAGCAAGTCATGACTGCTGTACAGGTCAGTACTTTACCTAACAATTATATTGAAACAAGCCATGTGCCCGATGGGGTTTCCCATCGGCC
Source organism: Oligia latruncula (assembly GCA_948474745.1). Classification (NCBI taxonomy): domain Eukaryota; kingdom Metazoa; phylum Arthropoda; class Insecta; order Lepidoptera; family Noctuidae; genus Oligia; species Oligia latruncula. The sequence continues at coordinate 7,902,845 of OX419683.1, read as the reverse complement.
TAAAATGATGAACTTTCATACAAACTTTCATCCTCTGTGGGCTACAGAGGATATACACACACATAACATAAAGTGTACGCGAGCAACACACACATAATATAAAGTTTAAATTTGCAAGTTATTTGTTGCTTCAATTTTATTGTATGCCAGAGGCAAGAAACTTGTTTCGTATAAATAGAGCTTTATAGTCTTGATTCTTCTTTATGACCAAATATATATTTAATTAACATGTCCTTTAATATACTTAATATGATAAAATTAACGACGAACCACACATTTAACTGTTTTTCTCGTAAATCAACTGATGTTACAATGATGTCACCTTAGTAAGATATATTTGAAGTGCACAGCTACTTACTGATTGCACAGTACTCAATTAAAACTCGGTTATCAATACAATAGTTACGTGAATGACAAGGCTTTGAACAGTTATTGTATTGTAAAAGTCTCTGGAATAGTGTCGTTCTTATATGTGGTAAGTGTAGATCTTCTTGGCGTGTCGATGCCATCGTGGTGAAAGTGAAAGTGCCATCGGTTGCCCAGAGTGCGCCGGACCTAACAGAAGGTCGGAGGGTACGTCACTCGGGAGCCTCCTTTCATGCACCCCGTAGGTTTGTTACTTGTTGTACTTTGTTTGTTACTCAACCAATGTGTGCAATAAAAACAGCCATAGGACTCAGGCGAAAATGCTGCGAGTACTTAATCCTTTTTAATTAAGTACGTAGTATTTTTGTATCCAAGGACCATTAATAGAAGACATATTTTCTCCCAGAACTTTGCTCTAATCATCAGGATTATAGATTCACATACCCAAAACCGGTGACAACAATCATGGTTTTGTATTTTTTTTCCAGAAGAACGAGTGACAATTGTCTCTAAAAACTTTTGATTTTTTTACACTGTCAATAACACAATCGATATGATTTCAGAACATGACTAAGTCAAGCGCGCCTACCAAAGATCCTGCCAAAATGGAGACTTCGAAGGTGGTGCCGGCGGTGGCCAAGCCTGTCCAGAAGTCTAGAGACGGGTCAGCACACCCACATTCTGGCAGTGACGCGAGGGTATGTAATACTTCCACCTGATTATCTACTTTAGAAGTTGTCCAAATAAGGCGGTTTTCGCGAGTACGGTGGTAGCTGTCAGGGGTGCTACACACTCGTTCAGGCATGATTCGGCACTGCCAGGCGGCAAAATCAATAATATTATGTAGATAATATGTTCGAAAAAAAAAAGCCGCTCGAATTGTTTAAGCGAGGTAGATGCCGAACAAAGTTTTCCGACCGGCACGAGCCGAAATAAAACCCGAATATGTGTAGTAATTTTTTCGGGTTGCCTTTGTAGTTCAATGAATACTGTTGAATGGATTGTGCCGACCCGAACATGTGTGTAGCACGTGATGCTAAAAGCCTAGGGAATACATTTCGTAGCTGCGCACGCGTTTCTATTGCGTAGCAACACACATAAAGATCTCGATCTCTATAGATTCGAGGTAGCTTGTTGTGTCAAGTAAACCCCGTGTAAAACGCCTGATCTGTACTTGCTTGACTAATGGCTGATTTTACCAAAGCCAGACGATTTTTTTTATCCGTGGAATAAAATTGACATCTGACAGTTCTAGTACTTATAGGAAAACTGTCAAAAAATTATTTTTAGTATAAAACAGGTATTCTAGGTATAAAGTCTGGTGGAATTCGCCCTAACCATATTACGGCAACATTAAACTATGTACAGTCACCAAAAGAGATAAGTAACCAGGGTTGTAGGGTATACCTTAAAAAAAAATTATAACTTTTTCAACAGTGCTAATCACTCTGAAATCAACTTAATTAACATTAAAATAAAGTTTATATTTGTTTAACTTGAAATAATATTAATTTGAAACATAACTTTGAATAGACTTTAGATACATTTTTCCCCATTCTCCGTTGTACAAAGTAGTGCTAATAATAAAAAGATGAGAAATAAATTGTGGCGTATCAATTGGTAGTCGTTTCCGATAGTTATGGGTGTCAATTGAAAAAAAATAGGTTAACACGATGCCCATCAATCTATTATTGTTTATTCATATGGTTAAGGCCGCAGTGGACGATTTGTAGCTCATTAAATATCTTTAACTCGCTGTGCCCGCGACTTCGTTCGCGTGGATGTCGGAAAACCATTATTATTTATCTGAAGTAAAAGTAGCCCAAGTTACTTCTTATAACATCTCCCAGTGAATCATCATAATATCATCTGCCAGTGAAAGTCCCGTCAAAATCGGCCCAGCCGTTTCGGAGATTATCCGGAACAAACAGACATACAGAAAAAAATTAAAACAGTGGCACTCCGGGAGTGCCGACAGAAGTGAAAACAAAACACAAACAGAATACTTTGCAATCACTCACTAACATATCGGATATACATTAAAACCGAGTATATCCCGAGGACAGCCGAACACATCCGAAGCGGGTATTTTTTTAACCATCTTATAAACAAAACACGCGCGGTGTCGCTTACGGTAACAGTGGCGCGAGTACAATGGATTTTTTCCATCTCAAAAAACGCCCAACGGTAAAGTTTTCACTTCAATAAAAATTGTTTTTATTTGAACCGTATAATACATTTATATGAATTTATGAAAAGCTGTTATTTTGGAATTACTGCCTTTAAAGTGCTGAACCCAGCTTAAAAATAACTGTTGTATTACTTTCTGTGTGGTCAAATATTTCATTTCAACTTATATTTAAGGGAGGAGTTTCAATTGTCTCATATCCAGTGAAGGTCTTTATTCGTAAGGTTACAATATAAGCGCCCGTTATATGGAAAAGGAACTAAAAAAAAAACTAAACTGCCTAAATTTTGCGTTCCTTGGGTGTAATATCCTCTCAGATTCTCCTGGTACAGTCACGAGCACTAATATAATCAACACTTGGCAACTTTCTATTGCGATTTTTTCACGAAATAACGAATGCAACGTTGAAATACGACACTTTACATAAACCTATTGGGTCGAAAATACTATGTTCCTAATAATATAAAATTTCATTCAAAAATAAAGGAGAAAATCGCCTTTGAATAAAGCCAAGTGTATACATACTTTTGCTCGTGACTGTACACATGTGTACCACAAGACGCTCAAAATCAACAAGCCCTTGTATTGCCACTCATCACCATCAGCATACAGCAGTCCACTGCTGGACATAGGCCTCTCCAGTTGCACGCCATTAAGCTCAATTCGCGGTAACTCTAATCCAGTTGCTGCCAGTCACCATGCGAAGGTCGTCGCTCCACCTAGCCTGAAGACGTCCTTCCTGACGTTTGTCGATTCGCGATCTCCACTCAAGAACACGTCTACCCCAACGGTCATCAGTTCTACGGCTAATATGGCCGGCCCAATGCCACGTCAACTTGCTTATCCTGTGATCTATATCGACATCTTTGGTTCTGTGCAGGATCACCTCATTCTGGATTCTATTCCTCAGAGAGACTCCAAGCATAGCTCGTTCCATAGCTCGCTATTTCAGTGAGAGATTTTTTTTGATGATGATGCTATTTCAGTGAGAGATTTTGATTTTTACATAAACCCCTATAAAAATAATCATTTATCTCCTTTTAAAATCCTTTCATTTGCCCCAACAGTACTACCACACAGTAACAGCATCTTCGAGCCGTCGTCCCAGCGCCATGGACAAAGTGAAGGAGATGTTCCGGGGTCGTGCCAACGTGCCGGGACAGGGCGTGCCGGTAGAGGGCGCTGAAAAGAGAAAATCGGTACGTATTTATAAATTATATTTCCATTTATTTCTGTAAATTGGTAAAAAATTCGTCAAAAATAACTCATTTTTAAAACTAGACGAGTTCGGTGTTTTCTCTACGCCTACTTTGAGAAGAAAGAGCGAAACAAAGTCAGACTGATAAACTTCATCCTTGCTGACCTCCAACCAGAGACAGCGCAGCGGAGTTGTCATTGCCAAACAAATAGCGACCTTGCTACAGTTGAAATTAAGCCGGAAATAATTAATTTCGAATAGACCAAGAGCGCATGACAGCTGTCGTGAAAATGATGGCAGTGACAAAGATTTAAATCGTAAGATTCGCCCTACCGCGTTAAAAGACAGTCGCATTTCTGTTTCGTTTTGACACCTCTGACACAATGACTCAGTGACTTTACTTGATTATCATGGAAACGCTATTTAATAATGTTTGAGCACACTTTTCTCAGTATGGATACATTTTCTTATTTTCTTGTGACTAAGTACGGTGAGGGCATATCTTGCGATTCAAATCTTTTGGGCAGCGGGGCCAAAGTTTGTCAGATACTGGTGAAAATGACAGATTTTCATGACGGCCGTTATAATATGATGAAACAGCTTTTCTAGGAAACTAACGCTTAACAGATAGAGCGAGGAAAAGACGGACACCATTCAAGAGGTGTCCAACCTAGTTTATGTTTCGTTAGTAGCCTTATTTCACAGCTCTTATTCCCATCCCTTTCTTTTTATTTTATCTGATAAAAAGGTCGTTAAATTCTAAGTTTAATTATAAATAAAATATATAATTGTCAAAAATACTTTTTTATTATTTAATGAGATTATGGTTTGTCAGGCCATTTTATTCAGATATTTGCATAATAGGCTGAATCAATATCTAACTATATTTTATTTATTACAACTTTATGCACAAGTAAAACGCTGTACAAAGGCGGACTTAATGCCTTGGGCATTTTCTACCAGTCTACCTATACCTATATTAATGTGACTTAACTAATATACTGTTTTACCAATAACCCTTTCTATACGATATAATAAAGTTGAAGAGTTTTTTTTTGTTTGATCGCGCTCGTCTCTGGTATAATTATTACCAGTCGGATTTGAAAAACATATTTTTAGGGTTCCGTACCCAAAGGGTAAAAACGGAACCCTATTACTAAGACTTCGCTGTCCGTCCGTCCGTCCGTCCGTCTGTCTGTCACCAGGCTGTATCTCAAGAACCGCGGTAGCTAGACAGTTGAAATTTTCACAGATGATGTATTTCTGTTGCCGCTATAGCAACAAATACTAAAAACAAAATAAAATAAATATTTAAGGGGGGCTCCCATACAACAAACGTGTTTTTTTCGGCGTTTTTGCCGTCTGTCTGTCACCAGGCTGTATCTCAAAAACCGCGGTAGCTAGACAGTTGAAATTTTCACAGATGATGTATTTCTGTTGCCGCTATAACAACAAATACTAAAAACAAAATAAAATAAATATTTAAGGGGGGCTCCCATACAACAAACGTGTTTTTTTCGGCGTTTTTGCCTTGTGGTACGGAACCCTTCGTGTGCGAGTCCAACTCGCACTTGGCCAGTTTTTTTAATTTTATAGCTCTATTATTGAGGAAGGTTAGAGGCTATTTAAAATCGCGCTACGACCTTTAGGAGCCGAAAAAAATATAAATCAGAATGAAGGTTAAGTAAAACGGAAGTACTTAATAACGCGGGCGGGTAATACGCGACGCGGTGGGTCGGGGGAACAAGAAATTTCTCGCGGAAAAGCCACGGGCGAAGAAGCTAGTCTAATAGATAGACAGTACCTAGGTTAGTAGTAGTTGGTAGTTTTAGAATATGACATGGCCGATTTTTAGGGTTCCGTACCTCAAAAGGAAAAACGGAGCCTTTATAAGATCACTTCCTTGTCCGTCTGTCTGTCGTCAGTCAAGACCCTTTTTCTCAGGAACGCTTGGAGTTATTATTATTATTATCAGCCATTTCTGTCCCACTGCAGGGCAAAGGCCTCCCTTCCCTCCTTCCACTTATCAAGTTTAAATTATTAATTATTGGAGTTATCAAGTTTAAATTAATATCAAATACTCGGGTTGCAATCCCTTGAAGCAGTGAAAAAATCAAACTTCTAAGTCAACGCAATCAAAAGATACGGGCGTTTATGTTCCAAAATCAAAACCTATAGGGAACTTCCCGTTGACCTAGAATCACGAAAGGCAAGAAGCAATGTCATGTAGCACAAGTAAAGGGAAAAATCCGAAAACCGTAAATTTGTAGTTGCATTACAAAAAAAATAATTTTAAAACTACATAACTACAAATTTGTACGGAGTCCTCGGTGCGCGACTCCGTCTCGCACTAGACCGGTTTTAAAAAAAATTGGATTCGGATGTAAAAATCGGCCATGTTGCCTAACGTATAAAAACATTTAAACGGTTGTCTTGTACTTTATGTGATGGACGAGCAACTTGTTTGTAAATACGTTACTTGTTCACATGTGGGTTCATTGATGTACTGCAGCTTGAAAAAGCGAAACACCCTTGCATTATTCTCATGAGTTAAATTTGCAAACAATTTTTTGTTAATTCAACTTTCTTTGTACTCTCACCAGGGGCAAATCCAAGGCTATCTTTTAAACAGCATCACTTTTATACCGTTTTCACACATCGAATAATAATTTCTTAATAACAGACCCTTTCGTGAGCGAGAGCAGTGGTGGCCAAGTGGTGACGGCCGCAACTTACGAGTTGTAGGTCGTAGGTTCGAACCCAGATCGGCGCTTTACTTTGTGTAAATTATATCATCACCACTGCTCTCAAAACGGTGAAGGAAAACATCGTGAAGAAACCGGCATGTCCTAGAACCAAAAATCCGAAGAGCTCAACTGTGACATCTACCAACCCGCACTGGGCTCGCGTGGTGGATTACGGCCTACTCCCTCTCACAGAGAGGTGGCCCGTGTCTCAGCTGCAGTGGGAACATTATAGGCTGATTATGTAAACCCTTTCGTATTATGAACTTTCAAAGAAGAAATTGAATATTAGGATTTGTTGAATCAGTACCTCCAGCTTTCCTAAGGGGGAAGCGCTAGGGTAGCCCGCTAACCTCAAATATACTTACGTTTTTTACAATCTGCAGGTCAGTATCAGGTTGTATGATGAACAAAATATGGTTCGTGACCGTAACAAGTATGTATTTATAGAATTATAGTAACACTAATCATCAATACAACCCCATAGGCCGACCGCTTAACTGAGACGTTGCCTGAGGTAGCAGCGCGGTGGGGGAAGGGTGTGGTGACGTGATGCGAGAGCTCAGTGATTCGTCAACTTGTGACAACTATCACCCCTCCCGCACCGCGCAGCTACCTCAGGCAACGTCTCAGTTAAAAGGTTGGCCTATAGGCCGCACCAAAATATCAATAAATATGGTTATATGTACTATAGTAGGTACATATAACCATATTGATTGAAGTACTCGTTTATTGATCTAATTTATTAATTAAATTTTCACATTTTATTCACTCGTATTCATGAATCTGTCGTAATTTAATAACTAATGGTCTTACCACTGTTTTTTGTGCTAGCGGTGTTAACTTATAATTAATTTTTTCACCTACAATTGTTTCCTATTATAAATAATAAGCTGCTAATGTGTTGGTGTAAGCAATTGTTGGTTATCCTGAATAAAATAAATATTTCATAAAATAGTAATTGAATAGGGTTATAGGAACTTTGAAGGTTGTATTGATGGTTTTAATGACTATAATTCTATAAATACATACTGGTGTCGGTCGCGAATCATATGTTGTTCAACCTGCAACCTGACACCGACCTGCAAATTGCAAAAAACGTAAGATAATTTGACTTTCGCGGGCTACCCTGACGCTTCTCCCTTAAATACTGTGTTTAAGGTATGGTCATCTATTTTGTCAGCATCTTTATAAACGGCTCCTTTGACCTTTCATTATGCTCCTAACAACTACGTATGGGCCAATTTGTGGGGCCCTTAATAATAACAGGTTTCCTTTGAGTAATCTCTTTTTAAAATTACTCGGCTATAAAATCCTTTTAAAGAAAATAGGGCTGCCCCCTAGGTCAATATTATTATGGAACTCCATAAAATAAGTTTCATGTTCCTCATCATTGTTCAAAGCTTTAGTTCATTTTTGATCGCTGAAGACGAATTGGTTTGTTTGTGAGATATTGGAACGCGCTTAAATCTTACTGGAAGCTGTGAAGTTTTTAGTTTTATTTGGATTTTCCAAGTAGATTCCATTGGAATAGAACGATGGGCTCGTGTCTGTGTTGTAAGACGGGAGAGGAAGATGAAGGAGATGAAATATACATGGTATTCTTGTTTTTATTCTGTGTGTCGAATATTTAACGTAGTAATTGTGGTAAGTCAAATAAGTTCATATGTTCACTTGCAAATGCGAAATACGAAATATTTGCGCAATAAAAGTTTCACTGTAAGCTCTGCGCCTGATCAGACAGTAATCTAAACTTGCCGTCGCGTGCGTCGTAATGTAGTATAGCTTATACTTATACCCCCTTACTAATAAACGTATTATATCAGATGAATGTTAAGTTACACACCGATTTCTCTCTTTCAGTCGTCAGTAATTTGACTTTCGAAAGAAGAAGACAAACCGTTTTGTAACTATACAGACGCTGTACAACGTTTACTAGTAAGGGGTAAGTGTCATTATTTTAAAAGGCGCTGGCGAATATTCTTGGACATTCTTGATTCATCACTGACATCGATGAAGGAATATATCGTGAGCATACCTAGACTTTTAACTAGTTACCCACTCCTGTAGCTCTAATCCCTAAGCACGATATCCGTAGTTTCGGCCGAAGTTACGGACGATTCCAACTCTGCAGCGGATATATTATGATTAGTTTGGGGTCCGAACTAAGAATGAATGGCAACACGATTTGACAGTGTTGTCCCTATTCCCAATATGTATATGCCAGTCCGAAAAATTTAACTTGACACTTGTTTTGAGGGATCCACTATTTTTGAACGGCCCCGTATCTTCGTTGACGGACATAGCGACTTACCAAAACATCGAAATTTCTTTGTTATATGTAAGTTTAATGTAGCATAGTTTAGTTTATTTTTTCCCAGTTAAAGTAGGTATGTTATTTTTGACTAAATGTTTGTAAGCCGTTAAAAATAAAACATACTTCGTCTAAGACATATGTATGGCTCAAAATGCTGTAAATGGTGTCAATTATCACTCCCTTAAAGCTTTGCACTCAGCTTCCAAACACCTATTATTATTATTATTATGGCGGTATTATTATTATTATTATGGCGGTATTATTATTATTATTATGGCGGTATTATTATTATTATTGCAATATTCATGGACTCATTATTAATTAACAGCAGAAAATAAAAACTTAAGAAATCAATTAATTCTAACTAGATTTTGTTTACACTCTCTGGAAGTCGAGTGAACAAGTCGTTTTACTTCTTAATAGAATTGGCAAATGTCGTCGGCTACATGCCAGATTTTATTTTGGTACTCCGTGTATAATTCAGTTTTCTTTGATAATGAATTTATTGTAATTACACATGACAATTAGTCGTGATGGCCCAGTGGTTAATATCTCGACTCTCATGCACGACGTTGTGAGTTCAAATCCGGGCCAGTACAAATGCGACTATTTCAATTACTTAATTGGTTCTTTCTAAGTTTATGTTAGGCATTTCTGACATTGGTAAAGAAAAACTTCGTGAGGAAAACTTGACTTATGATTAATAGAAGAGAAATTGCCAATATAGGTAAGGAATTCGCTGGATGCGAGAATCACTGAACCAGTCGAAATTTGCTTGGGAGAGGCGTATGTCCAGCAGTGGACGTCTTTCGGCTGAAATGATAATGATGATGAAAAGTCGCAAATCCGCCTTAACAGTAAACTATGTAGTTGCGAGCTCGAACTCACTGGTGGTCATGGCCAAAAAGCACGCTGTCTCACCTGACTTCGTGTCTGACAGAGCTAGTATCAGTGATCTGCAGTTAGACGCTGGTCTACACGCATAACTGCTAGTTCTCACGCACAGAAACATCGTTCCGAACTGATAGCCGCGTAAAAAAAATTTAAAAGTGCTATAGAATTGAGTTTTATAAAAAAACCACTGCATAAATCAATTATAAATAAAGTTTACTGAACTCTTCGAAAACTGAGCTTTGTCGGTACGGACTTGGTTTTGAAGATTTTACAATACTTTTATTACTTATTTACACCCAAAGTTATGTTAAAAATAGCAAGAAAAACGAATCTTTGTTGGCTCATAATAATGGCAGTTTATTTTACTATTCTGTTTCCGTACAGCCAAAATTAATAATAAGTCAAAACGATATCATGTCTAACTTTGAAGGCACAATGTCAAACAGTGGGGTAATACTTTCCCGAAATTTGTATGGAAAAAATATCCGATATCATGTTTATCTTTGGATGCACAATGTCAAACAGTGGAGTAATACTCTCCTGAAATGTGTATGGAAAAAATATCGACTAGTGGCACCTTAAGCAAGTGTGGGGATTAATGTTCATGCCTTCTCTATAAAAGAAGAGACCTTTGCCCTGCAGTGGGACAGTATTTGGTTGATATAATATAATATGATATTATTAGCCGATTATGATGTATTTAGACCAGCCTTGCTTTCCCTTTTTTGGGCAGTCATCGCTCTTGCAAGCTATTGCATCCGTTCATCGAACGCAATTAGTTTTGACACAGCCACGGCTCAACACAAAACAATCCCTCTCACAGAAAGAAGGCCTGTGTCCCAGCAGTGGGAATTTTATAGGCTGCTTATGGAGCCACGGGTACCTACGCGTCGCTAGCGCAGCATTTAAAGGTCACGTTAACGCCAAATGCGAAATTGCCTATAGCGCTACGAGGTTCACTTGGCGCGTGGCCAAAATTGGACCTAACGACGCGACGTCATCTTAGTTTAAAAAAAAAACTGGCCAAGTGTGAGTCGGACTCGCACACGAAGGGTTCCGTACCACAAGGCAAAAACGCCGAAAAAAACACGTTTGTTGTATGGGAGCCCCCCCTAAATATTTATTTTATTTTGTTTTTAGTATTTGTTGTTATAGCGGCAACAGAAATACATAATTTGTGAAAATTTCAACTGTCTAGCTACCGCGGTTCTTGAGATACAACCTGGTGACAGACAGACGGACGGACGGACAGCGAAGTCTTAGTAATAGGGTTCCGTTTTTACCCTTTGGGTACGGAACCCTAAAAAGGAGGAGGTTGTATTTTTCTTACGTATGTTCGGGCATAACTCCGTCATATAAAGACGGATTTGCAAAATTATTTTTTTCACAAAACAAATGTTCGCCTACAGCGCTTTCACCTACAGATTTCTACCACCAACCACCAATCTCTTATGGAAAAGTGTTAATGGTAGAAATCTAACTTAGAAAGATGTATTAATATATCTGTGTAAGTTAGATTTCTACCACCAACCACCAATCTCTTATGGAAAAGTGTTAATGGTAGAAATCTAACTTAGAAAGATGTATTCATGATTCTAATAATTCCCTAAATATGTAGGTACCTGTTATTGCCGCGAATCATATTTTGATCAAGATACAACCTGACACTGACCTGCAAATTGCAAAAAACGTAAGAAAATTTGAATTTCGCGGTCTCAACTGCCCATTCACAGCCTTTCATAGCACAGCTTTCTCATTCCCCGAACCCTTACCACACCTCAAACTTTGGCGAACTCGTATCAAAACAATATTTTCAACAAGCTGTATTTAGAGGAGTTGACCTGTGAGTTCGAGGTAACTCGCATAGCTCGGACCGAAATTAATTATTTGGGATACAGATACAGAGGTGTTAGATTTGAGTGAAATTCCATCTGCTGGAAGACTGGATTACTCCGCGATCGACAGGTTTCAATAAATTTTTGGAGGCATCAGATTTTGGAAGAGTCGTATTATAGTCCTTCACAAAGTTTTATGACGAACAAAAATATACAGGGCTATGAAACACTCCATACTATACTATCCATACTAATATTATAAATTCGAAAGTAACTCTGTCTGTCTGTATTACCTTTTCACGCCTAAACTACTGAACGGATTTCTATAAAATTTGGCAGAGAGATAGATTGCATCCCGGGTAAGGACAAATAATAGTTTTTATCCCGATATTCCCACGGGATCGACACTTATGCGGGTGAAACCGCAGGGCGCTGCTAGTTACTTATAACTTCATAATACATTTAATAATACATTTACATAATACATTTATTTGTGTTCATTAAAATAATGGGCCAAGTTTGTATGGGACAGTTATCCATCTGCTTTGAAAACAACACGCAAAATGAATTAATGCAGCTGTTTTGAAACGTTTATCCTTAAATTGATTTGATTACATCACCTACTCTTTTGTATACAGACAGACTCGTGCGCACGTTGTTTACTATTTAGTAGCGTACATTCGTGATTAAACGGCCAGTACAGCTATAAAACGGTCAAGTGAAGCGTCTAGCCTAAGGTTTGTGATCTAGACCACCGTGCGGTCGTCCTGACCCGCCGCGTCGCAGACACTCCTGCGCTCATTTAAACATTCAGGAAGTAAACATGAGGGTCTCGCTCGAACAATGACACTTTGTCATCGTTTCTGCTAAATCAGGGGTAAACAAACACGGAAAATGTCACAATTACGATTTTATTACGTGTTATGTTGTACGTTGAAAGTAACCTATGATCTAAATTACTATATCACGATTCCCCTCACCAATATAGCTCTGTAAGTGTTAAGTTGTGAACTATTGCGACAGCGTGGGGCGAGCACTTGGGCCGTGGGTGCGGTTAGATGAGCGGCGCAGGCGCATCTCCCGCATAGATTTCGAAGTTCCGCTGCGGAACCGGGCTGACACCAGCGGATATCGATCGCGAACACACTCCGCGTTGCATAACAATAACGTCTCGTGACGGCGGCGTTATCTCTCAGTACTTATGGAGATGCCTTCACGGTCTAACCTCCTCGGTTTTACTGAAATGTGTAAACTATAACCACACTCGTGCTACGCATATTAATTGAAATGGTCATATTAGTGTAAGTGTTTGTGATAGTGAATGGCCCGATATGTCTAATTATTTTCGGTGGAAAAAAGGCAAAAGAGACGAAGATGTGTTTTATTCGGAGAAGCCGCGTAGTCGCTCTTTAGATCCTCGGTCCTTGGAGTTGAGTGGTATCAGGCTTGTGGCACAGTACCATCAACAGAAACAGTCGGCACAAGAACATCATCAGGTAAAAACACCACTTATAAGAAGTTTAGAAAAAAATACAAGAAGTTTTAAAGTTCAATAACCGCTAAGTGCATTTATCTTCAGTAGTCGTATTTGATTGAATCCTCCGTGCCCCATGCACTAAGAGTTCAATAGACGAGTCAATTTAATTTTCATTCATTTTTATTGTAACATTCTTATTTATTTGATATATTATCGCCAATTGGCTAGTAGACAATTTAAAAATAAAATGTTTGATTGATAAAACATGTCTGTTATCGTAATTGAAACATAAATTATGTTAGTATTATCGCTGTATAATGTTGCTGTGATACATTGGCGAGTGTTTTATGTTGTTTTTAATACCTGATAAACTGTGGCCTACTCCCGAGTCCTTGCCGTCTGCCTACGCGCTCCTTAGAAAAAGTTAGTAATACGACTCAGTAGACGAGGCCAGCGTTTGATAAGTGCTACGGTACAGTCCTACTTCTTACTAATATTATAAACGCCTAAGTTTGTCAGGATGAATGGATGTTTGTTACTCTTTTCCGCAAAAACTACTGAACGGATTAATATCAAATTTGGCACACATATAGGTTTTAACCAGGATTAACACATAGGATTCTTTCATCCCGCTATTCTCACAAAATTGAGACTTATGCGGGTGTAACCGCGGGGCGCTGCTAGTAATGTTATATATTTACGTGATCTGCCATCTTCCGCAGCTATTCCATTCGTAGATCGCACACTTATTGTAGCGATCTGCAAAATGATGCGCTGAAATTGATAATGCTAGTTAAATCCCGCGTAATTGAGAGCTGCAATCTGTTCATTAGGGTTCTGTACCAAAATGGTAAAAACGGAACCCTTATGGTGAGAGTCAGTCTGTCTGTCTGTCTGTCACAGCTGGATATCTCAAGAACTACTAATGCTATCGACTTGAAATTTGGAGCAGTTTTAGATGACGTTTGCTCAACTATTTTGCAAATAAGAAAGAAATAAAAATATATGTATATTTTTTGCAACAGGGACTGAAAGGGGATCTGAAAAATTCGAAGTGGCATGGCATGTGGGGTATCATAATTATGAAAGAGCGCAGTTTGCACATTCTCAAATATTTTCTCTTTTTTTAGGCCCCATGGGTTTCGACTTTTGATGAAATATAAAAAAAAAATACCGTCCCCCTTATCTCCGAAGTTTGCAAAGAGAAAAATATGAATTTATTCTATGTGATAGAAGTTTATGTAAACATTACAGTAAAAATAAAACAAATTCTCTAAATAGCACGCTTTTTCAGGAATCATCAACAAAAGATACATTAGTTCCACTATCGGTCAAGAAATGTCGCTGACATAAAACTGCAATATTCTATACCACAATGCACAGTGTTAAAATTCTCTGACGAATATAGGCCTCGCCGATGAAAATTTAAAAACATATGATTTTACGGAACCCTCGGTGCGCGAGTCCGACTCGCTCTTGCCCGGTGTTTTAAATTGAAAGTGTCGATAAACGACAGGACGCATCCAATTTGGAGTGTATTTATTACTTCGTCTGTACTTATTATGGAGCTTAATGCAATCAGTGATAATATTATATTATTGATACACAACTGATAAATCTATGTACAGACGCCAGCAGGTCAACCTACCCGAAACTGTCAGATTTTCCCAATCAACCTTGAACCTTATGCTTTAGCAATAAAGTCGAAAATCTATTAAAGAAATCTGACAGATTGTAGTAGCTTGATGTGCTGGCGTCTGTACAGTAACCGCATATTAGTCGTAACACTTGCACTAGGAAAACCACACTTATTGTTACGACATAAAGGCCCTGTCAATGTGGAACTGTTAACCTGTGTAGGTACTGAAAATAATTGCTATGACATGCCTATTTACGTTTTGGAGATAGCATTGAGCCATTGTTTCGTATTGTTCCTGTGACCTCGATTAGGAGACATGAGGTTTAACCTCTCGATCCCGAATTCATAAAGTTGAGTACCTACCTTACACGTGGCACAAAATAGATATTGAATTAAAATTCTATTTTAACGTTTGAGGAAAATGTTGACATGCGATGCGATAAAGAGTTTTGAGTTTGCGTGAAATTTGGAAGGAAGATTCATGAAGAGTTAATGCTAAGAGGATCGTTTTACACAATCCATACTAATATTATAAATTCGAAAGTAACTGTCGTTCTATCTGTCTGTATGTTACCTTTTCACGTCTAAACCACTGAACGGATTTCGATAAAATTTGGCAGAGAGATAGATTGCATCCCTGGCAAGGACATAGCGATAGGTAGTTTTTATCGACATACACATAGTTTTACATATTTTGGTCACGAGCAGATACTGACGGCTGTGACCTGAAAAAGTTTTTAATCGAATCAGAAAGCCTTGTGTCTACCAACTGGTAATAATATCATTTAGCTACGTTTTCACAGATTTAATGAAGACGGTCAGATGTCTCACGTAGTCGTTTCTCTCAACACCAAAGGCAAAGTTTTTTACCATGTTACTGGTATTGTTCCTGAAGTATCCCAGTTTTCTCAACAATATTGTGTAGGTCAGAGCAGAGGCACGTAAAGTCATGCATTCATGCAAATTATATGTTGTTGAACTATGCTCCGTTTACGTAAAGTGTCATGACAATCTTTGTTTACGATGCTAATATGTTTTTAATGTCCACAGAAGGCGGGGCGTAAAATGTTCCATGTGTGATTCGATTAATCTATTTATCCGGAAAATTCTCGGACATTATCTTGTAGTCTTGTCCCTTCTCTCTTATCATGATTGACGATCAATTTGTTCGTAATAAGTTGAGCCACCGTCTGCTCCAGGGGTAATTGCGTAACACACTAACAGTAGAAAAGGCTTTTATTTTGGCAGTACAATAATATTCATTGCGTTATTTACGTTATTGAGCGGACACATTTTTCGAACATAATTATGGAGCAATTGATTAGAAAATCCTTCAAAATGATTCCGATTGTGATTGATAGTGTGATACGCAATTAGGGTGCAGATCGCTTTCGCAGTTTTCATCAGTTTAATTGTCACTTTCGCAGTTTTTATCAGTTTAATTGTCACTTTCGCAGTTTTCATCAGTTTAATTGTCACTTTCGCCCCCAAAGTAAACATGACGTCATTATATAATTATGAGGACGGAATATTTGTCGCATACGATCGGATGTTATCGTTTCCTATAGCTATCTCATTACCGCTAGTGCCTGCGAACCTGCGATCGCTGCCGGTTCGGTTTTCATTATTACACTCACATGTGCAGGTATTTATGAGTCTCACATAATTTATAACACAAATAACTTATGTCAATTATTTGTCAGGTTTGTTTACACTTATAAATCCTTGAATATGTATGAGTGAGTACCTACATGTTCTTGTCGTAGCAATTAGAGCAAATTATATTTACGTCGCTTTCGCCATAGATAGATGCATAGATTTTGCGTTATAGACAACATGGCAAAGTGCATATCATGACGCAACCTGTCCTTAGAGGCAATGCATCTGTTCCTTCTTCAAATAGCCACTTGCGCACACGTCGATTTATGAATACGATCCAGGTCAAGTTTTATTAAAGAGTCAAATCAAGCAGGTTGTCGACAGCTATTTTATGTAGGGATGATTTATTAACGACTAGCAGCGCCCGCGGTTTCACCCGCATAAGTGTCGATCCCGTGGGAATATCGGAATAAATACTATCATATTTCCTTTCCCGGGACTCAAACTATCTATACCTACCAAATTTCATCTAAATCGGTTCAGCGGTTTAAACGTGAAGAGGCAACAGACACACACTTTCGCATTTATAATATTAGTATGGATGTGTCACCTGTTTCATGTATACGAAGCTCCTATTTATAAGGAGAAACAAATCTTTATAGTTCTTTATTTACAACTGCGTCCGTTATCATTTGATAAGCGTAGTTTGCCCTCAAATCTAGCCTAAATATGTAAAATCTACGGTTTATTATATAATACATTATACATATATCGAACTAGCTGTTCCTCGCGGTGTCACACGCTGCGCGGCTCCTAAGGGTCGTAGCGTGATGTTATATAGCCTATAGCCTTCCTCGATAAATAGACTACCCAACACTAAAAGAATCATTCAAATCGGACCAGTAGTTCCAGAGATTAGCGCGTTCAAACAAACAAACAAACAAACAAACTCTGCAGCTTTATAATATTAGTATAGATTAAACAGATTTAGATTTTACAGAGCCATTGCTACTGATAATGTGTTACGCATTTACCCCAATGCGTAACACATTATCAGTAGCAATGGCTTTTATTTTAACAGTTCAACAACATTAATTGCGTTACTTACGTTGTTGAGCAGACAAATTTTTCAAACATATAAAGCAGTGGATTAGCAATATCCTTCAAAATGATTCCGATTGAGATGGATAATGTGTCACTCAAATACGCTCAAATCACACCGAGATGGAAGCGAAGTATGACACTGAAACTGCTCGCCGCTTCGCTTCCATCTCGGTGTGTTTTGAGCCATAGGGTATGTGCTGGTGTCAAATTGACTCCTATTGACTCCTATTCAAATTATATATAATTATATATAATTATATATTTCAATAAATTCGATTGGATTTAGTACTCAGTGCGTGATGCCGGAAGTAAGGATGTTATAAGTTATAAATAATACTTATACAGGGTTATTTGTAAAATACCAGCAACCTCTTAAGAGGTCATTGTGTCGTATAACTCGTCAAAATGTAGGGAACAGCTCATTTTTTTTTCGCGATTTCAGGTTTGGTCCCATAGTAAAAGTTGTTCATAATGATGAGTACAATGACCTCTTAAGAGGTTGCTGGTGTTTTACAAATAACCCTGTATACTCGTATACTTTCATAGGTACGTGCAGGTCCTTCATGTCCTAGTTTGGTTAGGAATTATTTTAATACCAGCTTCCGCCCGCGGTTTCGCCCGAGGTATGTCGATAAAAACTATCCTATGTCCTTCCCCGGGATGCAATCTATCTCTCTGCCAAATTTTATCGAAATCCGTTCAGTGGTTTAGGCGAGAAAAGGTAACATACACAGACAGAATGACAGATAGACAGATTTACTTTCGAATTTATAGTATTAGTATGGGTACTTATCTATTATATGATAAACTTTTATCATAATTAAATGTTTACTGTAAGTTTAATTTAATCTTTATAGTACTTGTTTGTAGATACTTTCTCATATCTTACACATAGCTTCTGACGAAGGTGTTGCCATTGTGGCTTGATTAGGTATTATCATCATCATCATTTCAGCCGAAAGACGTCCACTGCTGGACATAGGCCTCCCCCAAGCACTTCCACTTCGACCGGTTCTGTGCTTCTCGCATCCAACGGGTTCCTGCGGCCTTCACAAGGTCGTCGGTCCACCTTGTGGGAGGCCTTCCAACGCTACGTCTTCCGGTACGCGGTCGCCACTCCAGAACCTTTCGGCCCCATCAGCCATCTGTTCTGCGAGCAATGTGCCCTGCCCACTGCCACTTAAGTTTTTCGGGCTATGTCGGTTAACTTTAGCAGCGCGACTGACGCGCGACCGTCGCCCAGTCAGAATTTCATATTATAAACAGAAGCGTGCGTGAAGGTTTCTGCTTCTGCAGCGCTACTGTCGCGCTGCTAACGCTCTAATGTGAAAGCGGCCTTATAGTCTTTTTAAATTTAAAATATGGAACACACCGCGTCACCGCCACTTGAGTAGATTCTGTGTCACCCCCGCGTGCCGTACCTACTAGGGCCCGTATTATTATACGCTACTCAGCCCAAGAGCTCGCACTTGATATCGATCTTGAGGTCATGATCGTATTAATAAACATAATAATGAACGTACTCAAGTTACGGTTTGGGCTTACGATATCAGCCGAGTCGTGGCCGAGTGATGAACTGATTAATAAAGGAAACTATACTTAAGTATACAATAGGTGTACTCAAGATGCTGAGCGTCTTAGGAGCTGAGCTTGGTTACTGAGATACTGTTTTCATGTGTTTATAATTAACAATGATCTTGAGATGCTGATATTGTAATAATGGCGTATCAAATGATAACTAACGCACTTGAGTACGTCGTTGAGGAACGTTTATTAATACGGGCCTAAATATTTTTTTAAAATTCACACTGGCTGTTTAAGCACTCAGAAGACCGCTGCAATTTTCTTAATTATTTAAAAAAAACGTAGCTGACTACCCAAAGGGGCATGCCAATATTAGGCCCAGAGCCGCACAAGAAATATGTTTTACTAAAAAAATATGTTAATATTTTTCCCATGTCTTCCACGTATTCATTATTCTTTGCAAGTCGGCACAAGTTATTCAAAAATATTAAATATTAAAACGACTAAACTAATGGAACTTGAATAAAAATTAATTTGAATATGTTGCCCTTACAATAAAATGTTGACAGGTAATTAATCGGAATAATCGGTCATCATATTTATTATTGAACACCGTTCATTTTCTTCCAAGCATACTATATATAAAATTATAAATCACAAAAAACCCTTTAATAATGCTTATATATTTCTATCTTTGATGATTTTACAAAAACAAAAAAAAAAACTAATACCTATCGATCTATCAATTTTTTGCATTCTTTATGGCAGCATTGGCAGCACCAAGTCTAACTAGTTAGTTGCCGGAAAACGTAAATGTCAAATGTCAAAAGTGTCAAAACCATTGCTTGTCTTGCAATTCCATTGCGGCGACTTGTGTATATTTATTGCGTTTTAAATTTACTACTTTTACCCATGAATACTGACTCTGACGATTCTCCTATACCTGACGACCACGGCCTGATTATGGATTCTGCTCCCTCTACTTATGTCGACACTGGCGACAACTTGGATTTGATATTAGACGCTTCGACAATCGCATAATTTTTGGATGGTGTTTTAGTGGTCTATGATGATGAACTAAATGAATAAATATGTAAAACTACAATGTAGTAGTAACTACAGTTAATTATGCTTTTAAATAAATTAAAATAATGTATTGAAGTGACGTTTCACATAAATAACATAACCTGTATTGTGTATACATTATAAGAATCTTAAATAACTTCAAAATGCTAAGTTTTTTGGTAATCATTCCTTTTACTAATTAATCATTGGAATTGCTTCCTATTATTATAATTATTTTTTATATGTTTGCACAGTGGGCTTAAATTACTATGGCCACTTGGCATGCCCCTTTTCTTATCAATCATGTTCCCGTTCTTTGCATAAAATGTATGTAGTAGTTAGTTGCCTATGGAAAATATCTATAAAAAATTGTACTTTTGAAAACGTTTCTTTGATTTTTTGTGCAAAACGACTGTGGAAACACTATTGTTAGTATGAGTATGTATCTCGCTGCCTGAAAAAAGCGACTGAAAAGTTGAATAACTGGAGCCGTATTACGAAGTATTAATGCCATCATGATTCCAGTGCGAACAAGGGATGGTGATATCGGTCATGTATAGCTCCGTCTCTCTCTTACACTGGAATCACGATGACTTAAGGGGATTACGGGACCTAAACGCAAAAAACGCAAGTTTTAGAAATAATAAAAGTATATTGATCGACTACAGTAAACAAAATCAGAAAAATATGTGATTTTCTTCAGGTTATACTAGGTAGATAGTGTGTTGAAAACATAATACAACTAATTTGTTACGATCGAAAAAAATCATGAAGATACCTCTAAAAACTTTCTTTTTACAATAAAAACCATACTAATATACATACAATCATTCTGATTTTTTGTCAGATTATTCTACAAGCAACATACTAAAACACTAGTGTCTTAATTTTTTAGTCCAAACAATAGATTTTTGTAATTAAATAATTGCTTCATATTTTGCAATAAATTACCAGCGTTGTGTCATCGCCCTTCTCTTTCTTTTCTCTGCAGTCCGACAGTGACCGCGCTTTAGGTCATGTAAGCCCCTTAATCCGCCATGATACGGCCGGCACCTGTAGTTTCTAATTCCGCCGCCTCTTTTTATTGCGTTCGGTTTTGTCTTTTGTTTTTTCGTTGCTTAGTAGGTATGCGTTAGCGCTTGCTTTCGAGCTTTGTATTATGGCATGTCTACTTGTGTAGTTACTTCAAGATGCAGCCTACAAAAGCCACATTCAATCATCATAAAAGACATCATATCAATGAATCACGACTATTTACATGCATAATGACTTAAATACATACATTATGTTAATTGTATTCTAATATGTACATACGTTGTTAGATTTTGTTTTACGTGTCAGGAAAATAATGCATAATATCATTAGCGTAAATACCAATCAATACTGTAGCTAAACATGCTTCGTTTTTAAATATAAAATTTTATTGATCTTGCCTGATAACAATCCAGCTTCATAATTACGTAACACACGATCAGTCATAATCTGAATGATTTTGAAGGATATTGCTAATCCATTTGTCTGCTGGACAACAAATAAAAAACCGGGCAAGTGCGAGTCGGACTCGCACACGTAGGGATCCGTACCACAAGGCAAAAACGCCGAAAAAACACGTTTGGTGTATGGGAGCCCCCCTTAAATATTTATTTTATTCTGATTTTAGTATTTGTTGTTATAGCGGCAACAGAAATACATCATCTATATGAATATGTAACTGTCTAGCTATCACGGTTCATGAGATACAGTCTGGTGACAGACAGACAGACAGACGCCCCCGCGGGTGCCCCGCTTGGGCGGAGCACCGCCGTGTCCTCGTAGAGGCGATCGGCAGCGGCGGCGACCTCTCGCGCCCGGCCCTGGTGCAAGCCATGGTCCGGGGCGAGAGGGAGTGGGAGGCAGTCACCTCCTTCTGGAAAGCAGTCATGCTAGCGAAGGAGGTGGCGGGACGCCTCAGGGAGAGAGCCTCCCGTCCCAGCCGCCGCGGGCCGAAGCCTGCCGGGTCAGCGGGATTGTCCGAAAGGGTTACCGCTGGCCCGGAACATAAAGGGCTAAGGAAGGAACACGGGTGGGTTTTAGTCAGTAAGAGTCTGACAATCCCTTCCGCTCCACCCAGAACGGGAGGGGTCATTTGATGATTTCCAATCCGCAAAAAAAAAAAAAAAAAGTGGTACAACAATGTTTTTTTCGGCGTTTTGGCCTTGTGGTACATAACGACAATGAAGTGACAAGAACCTTTATCTACCAGAACATAATTTTACAGGAAACGAAAAAAACGTTTTATTTATTTTAAACGCAAGGTTTGAAAAATATTATTATTGGTTATAATCCTACTATACCCGCTCCTTGTATAATATATAACCAATAATAATATTTTTCATACCTTGCGTTTAAAATAAATAAAACGTTTTTTTCGTTTCCTGTAAAATTATGTTCTGGTAGATAAAGGTTCTTGTCACTTCATCGTCGATAACCCTTCGTGTGCGAGTACGACTCGCACTTGTTTTTATTCTTATGCATTTACATTTAAATTCATTACCTGAATTATCACATCAGAGCCAAATGGATACACATTTCTCAATTTCTGACTTTCGACACTAAAATAAAATCCATTACTTCACGTCATGTAAGTATGGAAAAATTGTCTGCTTGACAGATCGGTTTGTGAAATGTCAAAATTGAAATTGTGCCGGTGACGGTAGTGCTACCGCAAACGAACCAGTCTGTCAAATTATATCCGCAAGTGGTTTTTGTTTAGAGGTTATCCAATTAAGGGCACGTTTTCATTGTGAAATCAAATATCAATGCCAATCACGACCCACTTATCAAGTGTAAGCGTAAAAAAATTTGAGAGAAGGCAGGATTTTCATTTTGACATTTCAATTACTTATCATATTTTTATATGATAATTGAAATGTCAAAATCCCTACTCGCAGAGCTACCAATCAATCTAAATCACTTTTTCCCAAATATATTGGGATCGGCTACCAGTCAAACCGGAATCATCTGCCTAGCCTTTTCCCGACTATGTTGGCGTCGGCTTCCAGTCTAACCGGATGCAGCTGAATACCAGTATTTTACATGGAGCGACTGCCTATCTGACCTCCACAACCCAGTTACTGGGTAATACGATACCCCTTGGTGAGATTAGTTGTCAGACTTTCGAGCTTCTGACTACCCGTAACGACTGTCAAAGATCCAGGAATGACAGCCGGGACCAACGGCTTAACGTGCTTTCCGAGGCACGGAGGGGTCACGGTATGTAAAGATGGTTTACCCATCCACAGACCAACCGCGGCAAGCGTAGCTTAACCTGATCTGACTGCCCGGTAACACGAGCCGAACAATAAAAGTAAATCTACCATGCAATACTTACAAATATATAAAAAAAAATTGAAAACTTAAATTGTAATATGAACTCTTTACTTGCTTGTCAAATTTTAACTACGAAGCGAATCAGGGCCTTCAGTTTTTCATCGAGTAAACGATTTACAAATTAAGCAAAGACGATAATTAATAAAATAATTATTGCAACGAACTCAAATAGATTTATGAGCGTCAATACATTACCGGTATATTTGCCGACTCCTACTTATTTGATCACCTGCTGTATGAAATAGTACCTATGAATACGCTACATATCTACCTACAAAACAAACACCCCAATACAATGGTCCTATTGTGTCGTTCAAGTTTCGTGGTCATAGTTTTCAAAATAAAATATTAAAAGCATGATCACCTTTAGAATTATAGAGACCTAAATTCGAAACCTTGACTCATAAAATTACCTTGCATGACCATCTTCATCGCATCTTAATCAAACATATTAAGTTAGGTTAAACAACTCTTGACATATCTGACAAGACTGACATATTGTCTCTGTTTTTTCGATGAAGATGGTCGTGCAAGGTAATTTTATGACTCAAAGTTGAAAATTAAATGTTTAAATTTCGAATTAGGTCTCTATAATTCTAAAGGTTCTAGTGCAAAATAGAACGGTAGGTCTTTCTGTCTACCTTGCTCCATTCGACAAACAAACACAGGTAGGTACTTACACATCGCGCCATTTAAAATTGAACAGCTAAAAGGGGCTTTACCCGTCATGCTAGCATGAAAATCACTCGCCCATTCCCAGTAGGTTAGCCCAGTCAAGTGTACACAATCTAGTATCTAGACAGACCCAATAATGGACGTTATCGATTTATTTCTAGGAAACTTTCAATGGTTAAATGTGAGAATAATTAATATTATGTGAAATTGCTTCAATTTAAGCTATGTCCGTCGACAGAAGATTAATTTTAGAATAGAACTTTCAGGATAAATCATTATAGTTTTTTTTTAATTTCCAGATGTCCATATTTTATGTTGAAGGAATCACCTTAAGTAATGCTAAGTGTGTAGTAATGACCTGCGGGGTAATTGCGTAACACACTAAGGCCGCTTTCCGAATTAGCTATAATGGCTTTCAGCACTCACATCATCTCACATGCGTTCCGATTTAGATATTACGATTATGATAGCTGTCAACAATTCGGAACGCTCGAGAACGCGCTCACAGTTGTAACTCAATGTCAATTCGATATTATTACAGTATTTCTTTGTATAAACACCACATTTCTTCTTCTTTGGTTAAGTGGAGACTGTCAGCCAGACGCCACAATTTCGAGAATGCTACGTTAGTTTAATTTTAAGTTAAGATGCAACTCAAAACAAAACACACACTGACACATCCTCACACACACACACACACTGTAATTTTTGACAGCGCTCACGGTGATATTTTTCTAAGGCATGGTCGGCGAGCGAGATGCAATCGCAAGATGGCGCATGTCATGACGTCATCTATGAAGATTCACGGGACATCGTTATCGCGCTCACGCTAATTCGATACGGGTTTAAGCATGCTCATATCGATTATTTCCCAACTCGGAACGCAGGGTAACAGTAGCAATGGCCTTCAATTTGACAGTTCAACAACATTCATTGCGTTATTTACGTTGTTGAGCGGACACATTTTTCGAACATTATGAAGAAATGGATTAACAATATCCTTCAAAATAATTTAGATTGTCGCTGATAGTGTGTTACACAATTAGGGTGAAGGTTTCATCTACAAATTCCCAATGCAGAAACTGTGTGACAGCTACGTAAATGGCATCGAATTTGAATAATAATGGCGCCGATTCTGTTGTTCACAAACTAAACTAAATTTAAGTTCAGGCATCTTTTTCTTTCTATTTCATTAAGAAAAGGACAGAAGATAAATATTCGTTTAGTCCTGTCAAATTAATCAACGCCTGACGTAAATTGACGTATTTTTAATAGCCAATTTTTTAATCTCGTCTAAAGTTGTCTATGGAGTATCTTACTTTGACAGGACTAAACTAATATTTATCTTCTGTCCTTTTCTTAATGAAATAGAAAGAAAAAGATGTACTGAACTTAAATTTAGTTTAGTTTGTGAAGAAACAGAATCGGCGCCAATAACACGCGTCGCCTGTTCACTATAACATAGAATCTAATCTATGGTAGACTATCTGGTCAAAGGCTAGATTACGAAAGTAAAGACTCGTCGCTTTTGACTAAACAATGCGCAGTTTCCATTAGTGTCTTAGCACGATTGTCCAATCGTGAACTGTAGACTGTAGGCAATCGATCTCTGTTGTGAACTTTCTTATTCGCAAGTCGCAAGACGTCGCAAACGCAGCCGACCTTCGTCACCCATAAGAAATGGAGCGAGTGCTGCATTATGCCTTTTATTATCAAAAGAAAACAAGTATAAAACTGTATCGTTCAAAATGATAGAAAACTTCGTTCCGTTTTTATCTTTTTGTTTTCATTTAGCTATAATTATGCGCTTGATTAGGTACTTATTTAATATCTTTATGACACATTTTCTATAAATTTTATTGTTTTGATAAATGTTTAAATATTCCTACCTAAGTACTTACTTTTTTATACTAGTTTTACCATAATGCTTCTTCCATACTTCCGGTTAATCCACTCTAAGCTTATAAATTCCTATCTATAAATTCCTATATAATTAAGCCTAGGGTGGATTCCCGGACATGTGTTTCCGCGTCACCTTAGGGTGGATAAACGGAATAATCTCATACTTTTTTTTTTTAATCATGTTTTGTTTTGAGTTTTGCCTAATATTTGTTTAATTTCCCTTATTTCAGAGGGTGGTAGCTCAGCAACACCATGCTGCAGGTAAGACGCTTTTTTCCTCACCACCATCATGCTATCACAATCTCTTTAGAGTTATTTATTCTATCAACTTTTTTTTTACGCTCACGGAATGAAAAGTTTCCGCTCCGACTTCCGCTGCTTATTCCCAATACGCCGCTGTTTGATAATGTACTTGCTGATAGTGCAAAAGTTGTATAGGTAACAAAAAAATAAAAATTGCAAGTTGTGAACATTATGAATTGACGACGTAAGTACCTATGATATTTATAAGGTACATATACGCCAGCACATTAAGCTACTACAATCTGTCAAATTTCCTTAATAGATTTTCAACTTTATCGCTAAAGCATTAGTTCATAGTAGATCGGGAAAATTTGACATTTGCGGGTAGCTTGATGTGCTGGCGTCTATACATGGAAGAAAAACAGGCAAAATGAGGGTGTACCATAATATACTCTGCCTATACATTCTGAGAAGACAGACAGCGGATTTTCTTGAACTGATTGAAAAAAACGAAATCTGAATGGCCTTTTTTCGGTGAATTTCCAGGAATAACAAAGAAACAAGAGGCATCAACAGATATTGTTCTGATTATTTTGTAATAGCGACCCGCCCTTTCTGCGCACGGTTTTTACGGTTGACAAAACATCAAGATTTCAACATGTATAATACGCATAAGCATTCCGGGATAAATTCTCTAAAATATATTGAAAACCACATCAAAATCTTCGAAGAAATAAGTGGCCACACAGACAAACACGAAAAACAACTTTATTTTATACTATTTTTATAGATGACAGAGTAGTAAGTATACCATTTTTAGGGTTCCGTACCCAAAGGGTAAAAACGGGACCCTATAACTAAGACTTCGCTGTCTGTCCGTCTGACCGTCCGTCTGTCTGTCACCAGGCTGTATCTCAAGAACCGCGATAGCTAGACAGTTAAAAAGTTTTCATAAATTATGTATTTCAGTTGCCGCTATAACAACAAACACTAAAAACAAAATAAAATAAATATTTAAGGGGGGCTCCCATACAACAAACGTGTTTTGCCTTGTGGTCGCACTTGGGCAGTTTTTTACAATAGCAGCTTATTTTACTCTACCTGAAATCAGTTTCTATGAAGCTCAAGTTAGCTGATCAGAGTCAGACGCACACAATTCCGTATGAAAAACTTCTTTACAAATAAATGACCTGACCTGAATAGTATTTTTATCTTACGAAGCGACGCGTACACTTGGTTACTACAAGTGAATCGCGCGTTGCTACGTGAGATAAAAATACTGGAAGTATCTTAGGAATTCTATTAGACTTTGCCGCGAATATCGAAGACCAAACTCACTGACACGCATTTAAGAAAAATATACCAAGTTGCTTTAAGGCGAAAGCGCCAGGGTAGCCCGAGAAATTAAATAATAAAATTAAAATAAAATAAATATTTAAGGGGGGCTCCCATACAACAAACGTGTTTTTTTCGGCGTTTTTGCCTTGTGGTACGGAACCCTTCGTGTGCGAGTCCGACTCGCACTTGGCCAGTATTTTTTTAATTTGCTGGTCAGTATTAAGTTATACGTTGATTAAAATATGATTCGCAGCCGTAACAAATATGTATTTACAGAATTATAATCATTAAAGTCATCAACACAACTCTCTAAGACCAAGTAATCCCCAAGAATTACTATTTCATGAAATCTTGACATTTGGGGATTATACTTACTTAACAAGTTGTAGGTATTACTGATTGTAATGATTATAATTCTGTAAATACATATTTGTTACGACCGCGAATCATATTTTAACCAACATGCAACTTAATACTGACCAGCAAATTGCATAAAACGTAAGAAAATTTGAATTTCGCGGGCTACTTTAGCGCTTCCCCCTTAAGAAGGCTTTATTATGAATGGTTTTTAACGTTTTCCGCGCGGTAACATTATTTCTGTTGCACTTCCGCAGTCGATTTAGTTGTGAAAATAAAATATTGTGAAATTGAGCAGTCTGAAAAGTAACAAAGACATAACTAAATTATTCAAAGTAAATTAAACATTTATAAGTACTTCCAGAGGCAGTGAGAGGCGAAATGCGCAAGATAAAAGAGCGAAAATGAAAAGTAAATCCCTCCTTTTCCTTAGTCATTTCAAGTTAAAGTTGACTTTTGACCGTATCCCAAAAGTAATAACAAAAAAAAACCGACTTCCAAAAAAAACACTACAAACTGAAAAATAACTTTAATTTCGGAAGTCGGTGTCTTAGGGATCAGTATTTTAGTTTTTGCCACCGACTTCCGAAATTAAAGTTATTTTTCAGTTTGTAGTGTTTTTTTTGGAAGTCGGTTTTTTTTTTGTTAAAAAGTTTTTATTTCTCGCTTTTTAGTGGGTCTATTTATAATTTATCTAAGTTACAATAGCCTAATGTCAACTTGCCCATCGCCTTTTTATAAAATATTCCTTTTCTCGATGCAGGGACGTTAATTGTTGAGGATCAGTTCTCCTTTTATTAGTTTTTAGATTAGATGCTGATAATCCTGGCTGCAGCATCAGGCCAGACTTATGTCAACATTGCATTGAACTTAAAATTAGTCCTGTTTAAAATGAGCCCAAACACGACTACGGTGCTGTAATTTAAAGGTTTGTACTTTTTCTGATGCTCCTGGCTTCAGCATCTGGTCTTCGGTGTTCCTCAGTAACAGTACGTTTATCCACACATCGAGCCCTTTTCAATGAGCCTAAACACGATATATCTGCTGTTAGTTGTCGAGGAGTTAGGTACTCTGCAGACTATCCTGACTGCAGCATCAGGTCATGACTTGATGATCATGAGACCAAATGTGCCA
This sequence comes from Oligia latruncula, assembly GCA_948474745.1. Taxonomy (NCBI): domain Eukaryota; kingdom Metazoa; phylum Arthropoda; class Insecta; order Lepidoptera; family Noctuidae; genus Oligia; species Oligia latruncula. The sequence goes on along the minus strand of OX419683.1, from coordinate 7,873,877 downwards.
AATGCCCTATCAAACATCAAAACAATTTACTAAAACAGTCCTTGCCTGTTCGAGTAACTTCTTACTGTTAAGGAGTTGTACCTTCCATCATCAGCCCAGCTACCTGAGATGGTGACAACCATACACAAATACACAAGATACTTCATAAAATATGCGAAAAACAATAAGTGAGCCTATAAAATTTGAGGGTTGCCCTCGATTTCTCTAAGATCCCATCATCAGATCCTAACTTGGTGACAATGGGACCACCTCAGAACTATCTACTTTCGAACAAAAGAAGAATTTTGAAAATCCGTCGACAATTGGCGGCGTATTCGGTGAACAAACATACAAAAAGAAAAAAAAACATACAAACACCCGAACATAGTACCTCCTCCTTTTTGTAAAGTCGGTAAAAAGGGAAACCTCTTTTTTTTTTCGGATGGCAAATCATCAAATTTTAATAACCCCTCCCGCTCTGGGTGGAGCGGAAGGGAGTGTCAGACTCTTACTGACTAAAACCCACCCATGTTCCTTCCTTAGCCCGGGCCAGCGGCAACCCTTTCGGACAATCCCGCTGACCAAAAGGGAACCCTTATAGATCATTTCGTTGTCCGTAGGTCAAGACCCTTTTTCTCAGGAACGCGTAGAGTTATCAACTTGAAATTAATATCATATTGTCAGGGCTGCAATCCCTTGAAGCAGTGAAAACATCAAACTTCTAAGTCAACGCAATCAAAAGATACGGGCGTTTATGTTCCGGAATCAAAACCTACAGGGTACTTCTCGTTGACCTAGAATCATGAAATTTGCCAAGAAAGTATCACTTTTTACCACACAAATCGAAAGTACTTATTACAGGTGTAGAGCCACAATCTACTTATAATTTGACCCGAGGGCAGAGTTAACATGAATCCGCAATTATTTAAGCGCAATAATAATACAACATGGCATTAAACAAGGGAAAAAAGAAAATGAGGCGTCATTCATTCCACGGTATTGCGTGTAAACAAATTGAATTTACTTCTTTTAAATTAAACATAAAATCCTCAAACAAATGGAACGTTAAAAGCGAGGGAATAATAATAACATAATCAGCCTATACGGTCCCATTGCTCGAACACAGGCCGGGTCTTTGTGAGAGGGGACCGTAATCCACCACGCAGGCCCACTGCGGGTTGGTAGAGGTCACATGTTTTCGAATTTTTGGTTCTAGGACATGTCGGTTTCCTCACGATATTTTCTTTCACCGTTTCGAGAGCGAAATAATTTACACAAAGTAAAGCGCCTGTCTGGGTTTGAATCTAAGACCGTAATAATATAATATGCGGGAATAATAGTAAAGAACTAAATGAATGTTGTTTTCGCGTGGCTGCTATCGATCACGTTACTTGGTAACTAATAGTTATTTGTTCGCTATATTGTTTCTAGTAAATGCGAACGGAGACTGTTTAACGCTGGCTGGTAGGTATTATTAATCATTTAGTAAATCTGTATTAATCTACCAATAATCTATACCTACTAATAATAAAGTTGAAGAGTTTATTTTAATTCCGAATGAAGTTCTTTAGCGCGGCTTGCGGTAGGAGTAAACTGGTAGAAATCGTCACGTAACGAAAAAGCGTTATGCCTCCATGCGACTTTCTCTCTCTCTCTTTGTCACTTTCTATTATAGAGAGAGGGAGATAGTATTCATGGATATCGAAGGTGCTAAAGCCAATAGTGAGGTCAAAATGAAAATACAAGATAGCGGCTGTGAAAATGTTCAAATTTTTCATAAACTATCATTTTCATAGTTTTCGAGGGTGCTCAAGCCAAAAGTGAAGTCAAAATGAAACTCCAAGATGGCAGCAGCAAAAATTTTCTAATTTATAATCATGAATGGCGTTTTTATGGTTTTTGAGGATGCTAAAGCCGATAGCGAAGTTAAAATACCTAAATCCAAGAGGCGACAACTTTACAAGTTTCTAAAAACTTATACTAGATGGCTCTGCGTTAAAAACGCGTTTTAAATTCATACTTTTTCTCTCTTTCTGTCTCTTTCTATTATATACGTGTGTCTGTGCGTGCGAGTATCGCGTAAGGAACTTCGTTCCTGACGGGGATCTCCTGACCGCACACGTTGGTTTGTTTGTTTTATCACTGGAACTACCAGTCGGATTTGAACATTTATTTTTGCATTTGATAACCCAATTTTTGAGAAAGGCTCAAAATCTATTTAACATCACGGTAATACACTAAAGCTCCGAGCAAAAATAAAAACTCAGAAAAAACGCTAAGCGAAAAGGAGTATAATAGCGCGGGCAAATGATGCGATGCGACGGGGTGGGTCAGGGGAACAAGAAATTTCATACGGTTGAATTCACGTAGTAGGTACTTATAATAGACTAGCGACCCGCACATGTACGGACAATTTTTATGACTTGAATAAATATCGAGTTTCCTTTATTCAATATATTTAAGTAAAATATTAATCTATACTAATATTATAAAGAGGTAAAGTTTGTAAGGTTGTATGTAAGCCCCTAATCTCTGGAATTAATGATCCAATTCTAAAAAAATATCACTGGTAGAAAGCTACATTATTCCTGAGTGCTGGCTATAAATTATTTTTATAATATCTATATTAACCGAGCTATCACAACTTTTGTCTAGCAAGTCGGAAATAAATACCTCATAAAACAGAATTATTTGCATGCGCTGCCTAAACAGTTGTTTAAAATTGAAAACAATGTATGGCAACCTGCCTCGTATTAATTATTTCTACAAAAAAGTCCGCGACACCATAATTCTGTCTTTTATATTTTATCTTTTATTGTTTTAAAAAAGTATTTTTTCGACATACTTACGTTTGGATGATTATTTAAGCAACAAAACATGAATCCTTATCAAAATAAATTATTTCATGATCCCAAGAACATCATAGAGATAAGATTTGCCATTTACAGTATGTCAAGTGGTCATATACTCGTAGTTTCTGAGATAATATGAAATCATCTGTTCTGCGAGCAATGTGCCCTGCCCACTGCCACTTAAGTTTGGCAATTCTTCGGGCTATGTCGGTTACCTTGGTTCTCAGTACCATGTATGTAAGGAAAAACTTACATCTTTTTAGTAAAAGAGGTGAAAGACATAATTATAGTACTAGAAATAGGGACCTATTAGTTCAACCAGGTTTCAGACTGGCTAAAGTAGATTCATCTTTTATGGGGTACTGTTTAAAATGTTATAATAAAATACCTCCCCACATTCTTCAACTGAATGAGACAAAATTCAAGTCTTGTATAAAACGCACACTATGCAGTCAGGCATATTATAAGTTAGGGGATTACATCGCTGATAAAAATGCCTGGCTCAATGCTGGTCCTGCTCCACAACCACAACTAATTGATTGACACTTGAAAGTATTGTTGGAGCTGCTGAAGATTGTAAGACTATCTTTGTAGTTAATTTCAATATTTGGAAGAGGTGCTTCCCTTTTTCTTTTTTTTGTGTTTCTGACATTACGAACATAACTTTTTTAATTTAATCAATCAAGTTTTAATTGTTGAATACTTCAATATTAAATATCTCTTCCTGTTTGGTAGGTAATAAAATTCTATTTACCTCTTAAATTGCAAACTGTAGTTTTGTATAATATAGAAGCATTTTTTTTTTTAATTTTGTAAATGTAAGAACCATGTTTCCGTTTATTATGATTTTTTGATGTTGACTTGAAATAGCATGGCAGTTGAGAACGTGTCATGCTCACTTAAATGTCTCACCGATGGTGGCGCGTGTGTTGGATCATTCGGTTCCCTACAAAATGGTTGAGCTGGATGGTGCTGATCCACGCGTCATGTTCGTGAACGGGCGCCGTCGGTTGAGACTGGTCATCTCTTAACTGCCAAGGCTTATTTTTAATCTTATGTCTTGAATTGTTTCTTCATTTCTGTCTTTTTTACATTGTTCTCACATATAGAAGCAACAAGAATAATGTACCCAGGATTTTGTAATATCTTGATTTAAAAGAGTGTCCATGGAGTTTCTTGCCCGTTCTTCTCCATAGAGATCTACGCTTTGGAATGTGCAACTCATGGACGTAATATATAGAGTTACTTCTATATATTACGTCCATGGGGCAACTAGCTTCAACTTTCTGACTAACTGACAGACTATTTAATTTTGACAATTCAAAAGTGCCTGTACAAGGTTTAATTGAAATAAATGATTTGAGTTTGAGTTTGAGTTTGAGTCTCCTGCAGATCTCCTCATTCCTGATTTGATCACGCAGGGAAACTCCAAGCATAGCCCTCTCCATTGCCCTTTGGGTGACTTTTAGCCTTCTTATAAGGCCCATTGTGAGCGACCACGTTTCAGTGCCATAAGTAAAGTATCGTTTTGTGATTTTTACATTGCTTGCCTAGTCACTTAGCGACATACGTAAGTAGTGGTTAAGGTGCAATGTATTTTTGCGAAAATAGTACAGTCGCTGCGATATTTGAAAACAAAATTAACGTAGTAAAGTTTTTCATGATTTTAAAGACAAATATAGTAAAATACAAGTTATATTTTTGTCACTTACCATATTTCTATAGGTAAGTGATTCCATGATTTACAAAGTTTTGGTTTTGGCTTCGGTTTTACAAGAAACCAATGAACAACACGGCGGCATTCTTATATTTTTTCACGATCACGGTCGATAGCGCTCTAGTTCGCGGAGACGGCCATTTGCCTAGAATATGCTCATTTTGTTCATGACGCGTCGACACAGACACGTCCGCGCCCCCTTGCCACTTCTCCTGTTTTTTACATTTATATGGTTACAACCGATTTGCGGTGGATTATACACATATATTATGTAGATATACAGGAACCAAATTCAGTTTGATGTGTAATCAAATCTTGCATCAACTTGTTACATGATGGTTTGTTGTTATTTTGGCTAACCAATCACAATCACAAGATGAGATTGATCGCTTATTTACTTAAACATGCTTACCTACCAACAGTACCAATACGTAAGTTACTTGTTAAGTTCTCAAATCAACAATACGAGCATTTTAGACTTAATCAAATACTCCTTGTAAATTACTAGCCGTGCAAAGTATTTGTAAACACTACGAGTATATTGTAGGTCATCTGCTATAGACACAAATTGTTTTGTGAATTTTATCAATGTCTGTTAACATGTGTCGTGCAATACTGATATTTGGTTATGTGTGTAATGAATTATTTATTAATGTACATAGTTTGTACCTGAGTGCTTGAAACGTAGCCAATACCCAGTACATTCACAGTCTCGCGTGGCATGCAAAGTTTCAATAATATTATAAGTATTTTTGCACAATTTTCCTGGATGTGGGACATTGTAAATACGGTAATTGAATAACAATACAGTTAATTCAATCTAATGTATTATGTCGCAAGGTCGCAACCAACTGGTTTAATTAGCCGTTTAGTTAACCGCCTGGCCTTTTAACTAAACGGCGGCCGTTCAAATGACGGCCTGAATGATATTCAATTATAGTTTAGGTTGGTAACCATTTACTGTCATGACGGTAACATTTTACCTCAAGCTTTAACTGTTTTCGGATCAGTAAAATACTGTTTTGAATGTTAGGCTCCAGTTCAGATTAATGTTTTTTTATTTTTTGAAGTGAAAACTTCTTTAGAGGCGTTGTACACTTTTTTTGTAATGGGTAAAAAATGTTAAACTCGCGTCAGGACACGTGACCTGATCGAAAATTCGTAAGACGGATGGAGAGTGCTACGGCGTAGATCAAACTGTGCTACGGCGTAGCTCACACTATGCTACGGCGTAGTTCACCATACCAGCATACCAGCGAATATGGCTGTTTTTTGAATAAAATATTTCGTTTGACATTTTGAAGCTTTTTTTAGATTCTATAATTAGACTCAAACTATTTTAAATAGATATTTAGTTAAGAGCGTTTACGCCGTGCGGCATTTTATACAAACTTTTAAGCCCTTATTTTTCGAAATGAATGAACCGATTTTAATGAAACTTCATACGCATAAGCAGGATACAAAGGTCTAAAAATACTAACATTTTAGACTTTTGTATCCTGCCTAACTCGCGCCACTGTTACCGTAAGCGACACCACGCGTGTTTTGTTTATAAGACGATTAAAAAAAATACCCGCTTCGGATGTGTTCGGCTGTCCTCGGGATGTACTCGGTATTAATGTATATCCGATATGTCAGTGAGTGATGGCAAAGTATTTTTTTTGTGTTTTGTTTTCACTTCTGTCGGCACTCCCGGAGTGCCACTGTTATTTTTTTTTTATTTACTGCTTATATCTTTCAGCGCAATTAGTGCACCATCTATCTGCCTGTTTCCCACACTTGTTTGCATAGGTCAATAGAACCGGGTTTTGTCGACGGAAGAATAGACAAAATGACAGATTGTAGAAATATTTGTACGCATTCTACGCGTCTAAGCATGCCAATGTGTCATTTTGTCTATTCTTCCGTCGACAAAACGTCGTCATGCTGCGCGTGCAGCAACGTTATGTTATTGTCTTCTTTATTTTAGATTGTATTGTAGGCATCTACGCTACGTTAGGAACTGCGCCCTGATTGCGTAATACACTTTCAATCTCAATCTGAATAATTTTGAAGGATATTACTAATCCATTGCTTCTTTAGTTCAAAATGTTGTCTGCTCAACAACGTCGATAACGCAATGCATGTTGTTGAACTGTCAAAATGAAAGGCATTCCTACAGTTAGTGTGTTACGAAATTACCCCGCTGGTCTTACATATAATTCAAACCTACTGTAACACCACATCATATTAAACTTTCGGTCATTATTTGCTTTAAACTGTCATAGCATAACAAATAGTGTATATAATTAGTTGAAAATCCAATATTTTACACGCCCTAATGAAACTTTATGGCTGTTATGGGGGTGAACGCATTCCCGGCAAATTTTGGATCGAGGGGAGATAATGTGAGTGCGTAAAACTTGGTCTTATAATATTGGTCTCTAAGGAAAAATAATCTCGTTTATAGATCTCATTCGAGAACATAAATAATTTTAATAATCACACCATTCAGAAGGTAAGGTTTTGAATGTAAAGTCAGCAACAAACACTTCAGTTTTTTTAATCTCAGTTATTGAGAAAAATATTTGTTTAAAATTGCAGAAGTACAATACAATTTTGAACAAATATTTTGCTCAATAACTGAGATTAAAAAAACTAAAGTGATAATCGACTTTTGTTTCTGCAATGTACAGTTAGGGAAATTAATTGCTAAGTGAATTCAAAATGTCGTGTTATACCTATAGCCGTGTCATACAACTGTGTAAGAATGATAGTTGTGATTTGAATATACGGAAAGTCTTAAAGTTCAGTTTTTTTATAATTCAGTTAGACATTTCTTGATCAAGTGCAACTAAACTAAAGAACTTGCTTTAAACTTGCAAGCTAGGTACTTAATGAGAATCAACTTTGAATTCTATCGAGTCGGTACAAGGCTATAATATTGCCTTGTACCGACTTGTTATTATTATACTTAGTGTCGTATTCCAGGTGTTACGATATAAAACGTTATATTTATTTTAAAGTTCTGTGTCTAGAATATTCGAAAAGATAGCTAGGTACCTACGGTCAGTGCTCAACATAACCTGACCCCTCTACATAGAAGAAGAGGGGAAGAGGGGTCAAGTAATGCAGACCACTGACTGTACTAATTAATTATCCTTGATTTCTTAATTACCTTTTAAGTAGAGTGCAACCGTAATTTTTTTTAAACCGTTGGTTTAAAAAAAAATATTGCTGCAAGGAAGCGTCAGGGGGATTTATAGTATAAATCCATCTTTTATACCAAGACCGATTACAAGCTGAATGGTAATTAGAAGATTATTAATTTTCCAAAGAACTTAAGCTGAGCATTAATAAATGCAGCATTTAGTATTATAATAAGCTCTTTTAAGTTTCAAGAGTATTTTTTACTTTCGTGGTGACATATATTTTTAATGGTATGACGAAATTCCGTTTTATATCTCTGACAAAACGAAAGCCGTTGGTCCCGGCTGTCATTCGTGAATCTTTGACAGTCGTTACGGGTAGTCAGAAGCCCGAAAGTCTGACAGCCAGTCTTACCAAGGGGTATCGTATTACCCAGTAACTGGGTTGTGGAGGTCAGATGGGCAGTCGCTCCATGTAAAATACTGGTATTCAGCTGCATCCGGTTAGACTGGAAGCCGACCCCAACATAGTTGGGAAAAGGCTAGGCAGATGATGATGATCTCTGACAAAACGACTATAGTCCGGCCGTCGAGAGAACACGGCCACGTTCCTGACGCATGTTAGTGCGACAATTCTATTAGCTAATAAAGATCAAATTCGCAAAACACGAATTCCTTTGTGCAGTGGCGTAGCGTGGCTTGGAGGGGCCCTGTATCAAAATTAGTTGGGGGGCCCAAATGAAGGGTAAAGTTTCTCACAGAAGAAACAAAAATCTCGCAATAACCGATGTAGGAAGTTGCCAACTTTTGGGCGCCCGCACCCGGGAAGAAATGATTGCTTTTTTGACTATTGTCATTTCTGAAGTGAAAACTCTATAGGCACGTATGAAAGTTTTTTTATATGTTTTTAGGGTTCCGTACTAAAATGGTAAAAACGGAACCCTTATGATGAGACTAAGTTTGTCTGTCGGTCTGTTTGTCACAGCTGGATATCTCAACAACTACTAATGCTATATAACTTGAAATTTGGAATAGTTTTAGGTGACGTTTGCCCAACTATTTTGCAAATAAGAAAGAAATAAAAATATATTTATATTTTTTGCAACAGGGACTGAAAGGGGGTCTGAAAAATTCGAAGTGGGGCTACTAGGGCATGAAAGAGCGCAGTTTGCACATTCTCAAACATTTTTTCTTTTTTTTTTAGGCCACATAGTTTTCGACTTTTGATGAAAAATGTAAAAAAAAGCCCGTTCCCTCCCTCTTATCTCCGAAGTTTGCAAAGAGAAAAATCTGAAATTATTCTATGTGACAGAAGTTTATGTAAAGATTACATGAAAAATAAAACGAGTTCTCTAAATACCACACTTTTTCAGAAATCATCAACAAAAGTGACATTACTTCCACTATCGGTCAAGAGATGGCGCTGACATAAAACTGCAATATTCTACACCGCAATGCATAGTGTTAAAATTCGCTGATGAATATAGGCCTCGCCGATGAAAATTTAAAAACATTACGGTACGGAACCCTCGGTGCGCGAGTCCGACTCGCTCTTGCCGGTTTTTTTCACATTTTAAAAATTTTTGCTTACACACGTTAGGTGTAGCTCTGTAGCCCGGGGGACCCGTATCATTGATACGGCTGATACGGCGGTGCTAGCTACGCCCCTGCGTTTGTATGAAACTGACAAGTGCCAAGTAGGTACTCGTTCTCTCGTCGGCCGCACTGTTGAGCTGTTCTTTCACAAAAGTACCCGAGTTAATATAAAAAAAGCAATAAAAAATATATAATAGTGTAGTGCGATTCTCGAACTCACTTTTGCTAGGCTGCCGGCTGTGAGCGTGCGACATTAACCTTTGTAGGCTTTCTTTCTTTGTAAAAGGATTTCTTGTATGCAAGTAGCTGGCATGCCAGTATGGTATTCACCAATCAGAAGTTGTTATGGCACACGGCATGTAACCTGATTGGTGAATGCCATGATGACGTGCAGGCTACTTGCATACTTTTGTGCTAGCTACTGGCATGTGTATCCTATCATAACATCGGATCTCTATGGACTAGCTGCCAGACCAATTGAAATTAGAGGCCCTGTTATCTCGAATAGATAACAGTGCCAGTGAAGAATAAATTTTAGTGTGAGAGTAGTGTAGCGGAACTGACTGCCCAATGTGCACCCATTAACTACAATAAATGGTCCGTACCTACATACAAATCACAATTGTCATTCTTTGAGAGTTGTATGAAATGGCTACAGTCCTATCACATACTTTACCTTTGATTTTGTGTCACTGTCAACATCACAGTGATGTTTATAATCATTGCAATAAGGTTGTTGTTCTGTTGCTGCATTGACAAGTCTGTCAAAATCACAGCGATCTTTATTCTTGTTACAAAATGGTTGCTATTGTGTTGTAGCTCTCAGAGGCAAATAACTATGAATGACCTGTATAATATTATGGCAAATTGACGTAGAGTGGCAATTTGCCTAGCAATTTACTTCACTGTACATTTATGTTTAAGTATTGTGCCACTTGTGGACGGCATTTAATTAGGTAGGCTACACATTGGCTGGACTGTGTTTACTTGTGGAACACTCGTCCCCATCCAATGATTTTCTGTCACCCAGTAATTAATATCTTTCAGGCGCAATGTAAACAGGTTTGTTATTGTAAATTTCAGTGCTGTTTATTATTAGTTCTACAGGAAGTTTTGTTTTCGTTTTAATTTGTTCTATTGTTCTTGCAGTTGATTTCTGTTGGGACTTGGTGTTGTAGTGAGTTTGACCGTAATGTTATTTACTTACTTATTGTTAAAGGATGGAAAAGAACTCGGGAGTACTTTGAACAAACAAATCAATATAAATTTAAAGAACTGCCGGTCGATTCTGTAAAAATCTCACCGTGAAAACTTAGGTGATGCGAGTTTGTTTTTGCTAGGAATTGACACTATTGACAGCTCATTCCACGCTCACTTCACCTAAGTTTTCACGGTGAGATGGTTACAGAATCGCACTGCTGGGCCCTATTTCACTATGACCACTCAATGATTCCTTACTCGTCAATTCATTAGCTTATCACACCAACCTCGCGTTAATTTCACGAGGTTTCGTTCATTGTGTCATAGTGAATACGGCCCCTGCTAAGTGTTATTTCGTTTTACATCAACACTTAACATGTGTAAATTATGTGGCTAATAGGGTTGTGGAGGTCAGATAGGCAGTCACTCTCTAGATGTAAAATACTGGTATTCAGCTGCATCCGGTTAGACTGGAAACCGACCTCAACATGTTGAGGTCGGGAAATAATTTAGCTGTCATCATCATCTGATGATGACAGCTAAATAATTTCACAGCACTTTTAAAGAATTTGCACATTAGTGAGAGATACAAGTTAGCATCGATTGTTTGGAAGTGTTGTTGATTCGTACTAATCAAATATATACAGGATAATTTTTTATGCATTGCGCAAATTTTCACAGGATGTTCTACTCATGAATATGAACAACTTTCACTATGGGTTCAACTATGAAATCACGAAAAAAAAATCAGCTGTTTCATACAAAAGTTCAATACCTACTCGACCAAAATGTATGAAACAGCTGATTTTTTTTTCGTGATTTCAGAGTTGTACCCATAGTGAAAGTTGTTCATATTCATGAGAGAGAACATCCTCTGAAAATTTGCGCAATGCATAAAAAATTATCCTGTATATAAAAAAAACAGTGGCACTCCGGGAGTGCCGACAGAAGTGAAAACAAAACACAAAAAGAATACTTTGCCATCACTCACTGACATATCGGATATACATTAAAACCGAGTACATCCCGAGGACAGCCGAACACATCCGAAGCGGGTATTTTTTTAATCGTCTTATAAACAAAACACGCGTGGTGTCGCTTACGGTAACAGTGGCGCGAGTTAGGCAGGATACAAAAGTCTAAAAAGTTAGTATTTTTAGACCTTTGTATCCTGCTTATGCGTATGAAGTTTCATTAAAATCGGTTCATTCATTTCGAAAAATAAGGGCTTGAAAGTTTGTATAAAATGCCGCACGGCGTAGACGCTCATAACTAAATATCTATTTAAAATAGTTTGAGTCTAATTATAGAATCTAAAAAAAGCTTCAAAATGTCAAACGAAATATTTTATTCAAAAAACAGCCATATTCGCTGGTATGCTGGTATGGTGAACTACGCCGTAGCATAGTGTGAACTACGCCGTAGCACAGTTTGACCTACGCCGTAGCACTCTCCATCCGTCTTACGAATTTTCGATCAGGTCACGTGTCCTGATGCGAGTTTAACATTTTATACCCATTACAAAAAAAGTGTACAACGCCGCTAAAGAAGTTTTCACTTCAAAAATGTTTTATTTCAATTAACATGAGTCCGTTTCTTTGCGACGTTTGGAGTCACCTCCAAGCAACGAATTCAAGTACAGTTCGTGTCAAATAATTTTGTCGCTCTAAAGTAGGCAACAAATCATGTGCATCTGAATTGAGGGCTCATTTTTTGAACCCTTGCGAAACGAAATAAGACTTATAGGGAAATTAGTTAAAAATAGTAAAAACTTAATTCACGTTTAGAAATTTATGGCCCTTTGCTTTAAGTTTTTACTATTTTTTAAGTAATTTCCCTATAAGTCTTATTTTGTTTCGCAAGAGTTCAAAAAATGGGCCCTCAATCCAGATGAACATCAACAAATCACTACGCAGTAGGAATAAAACAGCAACGCGCATGCGCGACTAGTGAAAAGCCTAGCTTTAGAGCGGCAAAGTTATTTGACGCGAACTGTAGTTGTTCACTCCGCAACTTCCACGTGACATTTTTGTACGCAAAACACGCGCACGTGGAGTTTCGAACAGCAGCACGTACCACCTAATATTAGTTATTAGGTACCTAAGTAATTGGTTAGAAACTCCACATGTTAGGAGACTCTGCAACTTCCACGTGACATTTTACAACAATAAACAAACGGTATAGACAATAAACATTCTAGTTGTGCCTAAAAAGAAAGTTAATGGTAGAGTAAAATAATTTCGAAAATTGATCGTAGAGCCACAGATTACTTTTGTAGATTGCTTGTTATATTTTAGCCCTTGGTGGTAGAGCCCCAAGTTTAAACAAAAATAAAACGATTAGTAAACATAATTCGGCTCTCCTTTTCATCTAATAACGAACGGGTTTACCCATTTAATATTTAATCCAGCTATATTTGTAGCGTTTACTTTTCGATTTTCATTTCCGCTCAAGACATTGAGATCTTCAATAACAGAACACGATATAAGTAATTCGGAATATACTTAATTCGGAAAGAATTCGAAATTACAAAACAAATCCACGTACCGACGTGCTTTTCCTGCGGTATTATAATCTGAACTGGTTATTCGTCGAAAAACAATTACTTACTTCAAACTTTCTGATGAAAAGTTTGACCATAGAAGACAGATCTTAGTGTCAGTTAAGTACGATATAATCGGTTTGAAACGGTGGTTTCAAACCCAAGTTTAAAACAGTGTAGACAGTGGTTTGAAACCAAATTTCGTATGACCTTTAAACGTCCTTGGTAGAAAGCCTGCGTTGCAAACCAGTGGCAGAAGAAGATGGCATCTCGCAACAACAACAACTTCAAGGTCACCTTGGTTTGTAGACTGGTTTCAAACCGTGTGCTTTTCACAGTAGTGATTTGAGTGTCTCCCAGATATTGTTGCATCGCTTTCATAGATTATGACGAAAGATAGACGAAGAAGATAACGGAAGAAAAATACCTTTTTAGAGACTGAAAAATTGCCGTAAGTAACTATTAGTTTTGTTCCAATGTGTGACGTGAGCTACTTGTCTGGATTTACCCAAGTATCTGGAAAAGAACATAAATTATTATTCATGGAAAAAAGAATAAAAAACTTCTTATTTGAGAATTAGTAAAATATAACTTTAATAGTCATATTGTTGGCAGTACGTAGTGGGAAAAATAATAAGCCGTGCAATGACCATTCTGCTTCATACAACGACAATGCGGCCTCAAACAAGCTGCAAGTAAACAAAAATATCGTAAATGGGCTCAACCTTTTCATTGCTCTACACGCTTATAACTCGATTAATCCTGGATTATTTTATATTTGACTTTTGACTGGACCACCTAACCAAACATATTGCACAACTCCCCAATTTGTCCCACTTTTAAATATGTATTAAGAGGTCAGTGGGGAACGAACTCAGTAGGTATGTGATTCATTTAACTTCTTATGACGTGGCATGGCGTCTTTATTTTTTTACCTACAATGAGGTCATACCTTTTCTCATGCCAATTTTCATATCAGAAAGAGCAAAGACATTCCAGTTGTTTTAGTGATATCTAAACTCCTAGACCGCATTGGGAATTTGTGAATTCCGGCCCACATTCTGTGACAGGTTTCGTAGTAATCTATGCTAAAATCTTGTTTCAAAATTTTGGCTTCATACTAAAAATAAATAGGTGCAGACTTTCCAATGTGTTTATTTAGGGTCAGTAAGGTTTTAAAAGGGCAACACGATCTATCTTCGTCGCTGGCCTTTACTCCTGTTGACACTGAAAGACTTGTAGGTATAGGTCAGAAGTGCATCAACGCGACATTAGTATTTCCGCGACTGCTCGGATATCGGTGTCAGGAAAACATTATCTTTACACGTTCATATCTGATATCCTGCGTCCGTGATACACGTGTGTCCGATTTTTATTTTCTTTCTATAATTTTTATTGTATTCTATATATTATGTCGCTGATATGCCTAGCTGCATAAAGAATACCCACTCATATATCACTTAGTGTTCCGCACTTCATAACTTAAGTATCTTCTTTTCAGTCAATTTCCTGTGCAAATAGATTTAAAGTTTTTCCAACATTTTGGTAATCATACCTATGTTATATGTATATTGACATTTTCTTATATGAGGACTATTGTTATAATTCTCGTTTGAGCACTTGGTGGATATGCAAACAAGCCTGTACTCTGCACGTTATAGAAACTGTTGGACGCTACTGACGGTGCCAAATCGTAGCCAAATTCTGGGCCAACTCTATTTAGATTGCCATCGACACGCTAAATAGAAGATCATCATCATTCACGATTACAAGACAGCTATCGTTTTGGTAGTAGGTAGGTACAATGCGGTCAAGCTAACTCACGAATTGGCCGTCAATATTATTGTATAGTTAAATTGATAATAAGACTATAAAAGTGGTAGGCTGCTAGACCCAAGTGACATCAGCGGCGAACAAACCAAGGCCAAGGCATGATGCGCCGGTAAGCGCGGGAGGACGGTGTGTACCGGTGTCGGCCACCGGCTTGCGAGGCAAAGCGACGTGAGCCGCGTCGGGCATTCATACACTCCGGCCGCAGCAGGTCTCGTGTGCCTCGCGCTCCGGATCGCTGCTCCAATGCCGCGTGCGGACTGCCCGAACGCGCGTCTTCTCTAATGCCCTCTCGTTCCCACTCTCTTTAGTAGCTTATGCCTTATTTCGCTAAGTTAGTGTTCCCACGTCTGTGGCGAGTGAGTGACGTGTCGCGCGCGATGTACTACACACGATAATAATAATAACGATACAATGAACTGTGAATATTTATTTACGATGCACAAGAGCGGCACATTGTGTTAAATCGTCCATGAACGGTGCGGATGTGGTTACTAGGTTGCCTTCCCTTTGTTTGATCAGATCTCGGCGCAGCCGGTGCTACGGCGTGGTGTTTACGTTTTTCTGTTGTAGCACATGGTGTGAGTTCTCGTACAACCTCTCAGCCGAGTGTAGCTGGCGCATTGCGACACATGTTGTAAACAACATTGTACTCACAACATAACAGGTCCGTAAAAACTAAGAACTGCCCGAAACCGCGCCAAATGTCATAGTGTTGTTCATATTTTCCCTGACGAACGGTAAACACATTTTATCAGCGCCTTCCGTCTGCATCAGTAAAGAACGGGTTTTTATAGATAAACATATTTCCTTATAACAGATAACTGTGAATATTTGTAAAATCATCAATCAGTGGCTAGATTACTTTTAGACGTTTGATAATTAATTACACAATCATTTTGTTCCCCACATTGTTTACAAAGTTATTTATGAAGTTTGAAAAGTTTACAACTGTCGCTGTAGTAGCAGTTAGTCCCTTTAAAATAATATAGAATGCAGACAGTCTAACTTATTGTTTATGCTAACTTTATATAGTACTAGGTACTAAAATACCTAAGTTGTTGTTTGTTGATAGAAGTTGAACATTGTTTTTTGAAAACGAAGTATTAATGTGTTCGGATACGAAACTTCGAAAAGGAAACAAGATGCGCCAATAAAATAAAAACACTGCAAAAACTGCAACTTCAATTAAATTATTTAATGAAACTTTAAAACTGCCGAAAAGTCCGAGTTACCTACGTGTGGACCTACTATAGCATAAATACCATTGCCTA
This sequence comes from Oligia latruncula, assembly GCA_948474745.1. NCBI lineage: Eukaryota > Metazoa > Arthropoda > Insecta > Lepidoptera > Noctuidae > Oligia > Oligia latruncula. Next base: position 7,857,759 of record OX419683.1, on the reverse strand, counting down.
TTTTCATCAGATCTAGCGAACGAACAGACAGACAAATAAACATACAAAAGCAAAGACAAACACAAAGTATCGTTGATCCATAACAAACTGTCTATTGGCGAACAGGATACCTATTTATTTTGCAATTTAAACACCAAAATTTCAAATGTGGATTTTACGGGTTACCTCTCTGAATTTTAAAATAGGTCAAATGCGACTTCGTATTTAATTTCTACATAGTCATCATGTTTTCAGTGTCACAATGCAACTTAATCAGATATTTAGAACGGAAACTACGTAATACAAACGTTACAATTTTGATGCTGAGCTTGCAATCTCACCAGTTATTATTAGTTACATAATAACTTATGATGTCGCACGTGTTATTTTAATACATTAGCTGAAACAATAATGTATTTAATTTTGTTTCAGCTAATCTAAGTACTTATAAAAATTTGTAAGTAGGTATATGGTATTCCTATTGCTTTATTTATATTTCTTGAAAACATACAATGACATTGAAATTAAGAGTTACGCGTTTGTAATTTAATGTGATTAGGTATACCTATTGTTAATGCGACCGTCGTCGTTGAATCCTAAATCGATGAACACAATCGTAAAAAAGTAATTTAAAAAAATTAAACCGACTTCAAAAAGAAATTAACTCAAAATTATGAAATAACTTTAATTTCGGAAGTCGGTGTCTTGGGATCTGTATTTTAGTTTTATGCCACCGACTTCCGAAATTAAAGTTATTTCATAATTTTGAGTTAATTTCTTTTTGAAGTCGGTTTAATTTTTTTAAATTACTTTTTATTTCGTAATTTTTAGTTTTTGCACTAGTATTTGACCAAGGTTTTGAGATGTTTTCCCTTTGACACTACACCCGTAGCTCTTATCAATAAGCCAGGCCGTCACACTTACACGTATTAGTCCATATCTTGAAAATTACTGAATCGATCTTGATGAAACTTGCACTATTCCCTAAGTTGAAGAAAATGTAAGCCAATAAAAAAAAAATGGTCACGATCCGATTAATAGTTCCGGAGATATGCGTGGACAAACATACATACATACATACATACATACATACATGCATACATACATACATACATACATACATACGTCTATGAAATTTTGTATATTTGTTTGGAAGCCCTAATAGATCATCATATGTGAATATAATGCAATTCCAATAATACACTCAGCGGCACGGAATCTTGGCCAAGCGCTTATCTCGCGATAGCAAAAGTTTTAAGGGTTTCTGATGAATGTTTGTTGTGCAGGTATGTCAAAAAATGTTTACTTTTAGTTCAAGAGGGTAATCCATTATGTTTAAGTGCACCACGACGAAACTTTTAATTTACAGTTGAATCGGGTCATTTGAGCGACTAAGTTCATGTTTTAAATTTGTGTGTTGTGAGAAGTTTACTGTTCGGTTTTTGAATTATTGTGATTTTATGCTTTTAATTCAATAAGTAAAGGTGCTTTAAAAGCAATAAAAATGCCTCTAACACCAGCACAGGTTTCACAAGCCGTTGCGTTAATTAACCAAGGGCTGACACAGCGTGAAGTTGCTATTGCTCTTAACGTACCACGGTCATCAATGCAGTATGCCCTTAAAAGATACCAGGAGACAGGCCAGTACACCCGCAGGCCAGGCAGTGGAGGCGTAAGGTGCACATCGGCCCGCGACGACCGCTTTATTGTCCTGGAGATTTTGAGAAACCGCTACCTGACCGCTGTTGAGATACGCCAGCGGCTTCAAATTGTGAGAGGCGTTAATGTTAGTGAGCGTACGGTGAGAAGACGAATGGATGAAGTCAATTTAAAAGCTTGTAGACCAGCACGAGGTCCAGAACTTCTCAGACAGCACCGAGTAGCTCGACTTCACTTCGCACGAGAACACGTTAACTGGACCCACGAGCAATGGGCTAGAGTACTGTTCACAGACGAGTGTCGAATAGCTTTACGTTCTCCAGATGGTCGAGAACGAGTGTGGCGAAGAAGAGGAGAGCGGTTTTTACCCATTACTACCACTCAAACAGTGAGTTTCCATGGAGGCTCAATAATGGTATGGGGAGGTATAAGTTCCGACGCACGTACAGAGTTGGTTATCGTCGATAATCGGCTAACAGCTGTTCGATACATCGAGGAAGTTCTTCAGGAGCACGTAATGCCATATTCGGGGTTCATTGGACACGACCAATTCCTCCTAATGCACGATAATGCACGCCCACACGTTGCACATTGCGTTGAAGAATATCTGGAAGAGGTTGGCATACGAAAATTGCAATGGCCAGCTCGTAGCCCAGACTTAAACCCAATTGAGCATATCTGGGACATGCTCAAAAGAAAGATAAAGTCCAGCTCCAACCCGCCGGAAACTCTAAACCAGCTCCGAACTGCAGCGCTGGCCGCTTGGCGCAGTATACTGCAAGTTGATGTCCGAAACATCATCCAAAGTATGCCAGATCGAATGCAGGCAGTTATCAGGGCTAGAGGAGGAAACACCCGATATTAAAACGTATAGACAATAACCAAAAAGACCTTATTTTTTATTTTGTAGTGTTTTTAAATTTAAAGTGAAAAATTCCTAATTTTAGTGAAAGTGCGTGATTTTAAAAACTGACTTATTGGTGAGGTAATCTTTTAATTTCTAAGTTCTTAAAGCATAAGAGACACGTATTAAAGCCACTCATCCTTAATTTATAGTCATAAATGCAAATGCAATTTTTTTATGCAAATAATCAGCAAAATCACGAGTGGCCAAGTTTCCGTGCCGGTGAGTGTATTACATACATACGTATCGAATTGATAACCTCCTTTTTTTTGAAGTCGGTAAAAATTTACATATTTCGATGTATTTGTGAGGTAAAAACAGTTGAATTTACTTTTGTAAAAATAAAAATGAGGGATTACGACGATTACAAAACATCTGCTGTTTTGTTATCATCGTAATCCGTCGTTTTTATTCTGAAGGGATCCCGTGGTAAGCTGTTATCATGACGTTGTAGATAACAACAACATTAGGAACGGCTTACATTTTGACAGTTCAACAACATTCATTGCGTTATTTACGTTGTTCAGTAGACAAATTTTTCGAACATTATGAAGCAATGGATTAGCAATATCTTTAAAAATGATTCAGATTGTGATTGATAGTGTGTTTACGCATTTAGGATGCTAGTTGTAAAACGCTGATAGGAACTGTTCTCAATTTTTAGGGTTCCGTACCCAAAGGGTAAAAACCGAACCCTATTACTAAGACTTCGCTGTCCGTCCGTCTGTCTGTCACCAGGCTGTATCTCATGAACCGTGATAGCTAGACAGTTGAAATTTACAACAAATACTAAAAACAAAATAAAATAAATATTTAAGGGGGGCTCCCATACAACAAACGTGTTTTTTTTCGGCGTTTTTGCCTTGGCGTTTTAACCCTTCGTGTGCGATTCCGACTCGCACTTGGCCAGTTTTTTTATGAAAAGTAAAGTGACTTTGGTGATCCACTGTCTTGATCGAAAGTTAAATGTGGGTTGGTACGTAACGTTGCTGATTTATTTTGTGAAATTGGCTAGATAGGCAGTGATTCCCAATTTAGAAATCTTTACCATATTAAATTAGAGATTCGGTGCACGTTTGGCCGTTTTAATGAAAGTTCCGAATCAATCTTATACAGACATTAATTTACCCCGCCGCGCGTTACGGGCATGTTAATCTTTATCATAACATTCAACTTGTTTTATAAAGGCTTGTTAGTCCATTCGCATGAAATATGCCGCCTGAAACGGGCGAATCGTCACTTTTAAGTAATATTATTTTTTCTATAGGCGACTCGCACGAATTGGCACATTTTGAATTTTATGCAATGAAGTTAAGAAAACCGTACACGTTTTATAATATTTAGCTCTATCTCTTCTGTGCGCTACCGCTAGTGAACTTTTCTATACTTTATTGCATAAAATTCAAAATGTGCCAATTCGTGCGAATCGACTAATAAGCTGTTTTAAAATTGTAAATGTTCAAAGCCATGGGATAAATACAACTTAATATAAAATATAATTGTTACGTTAAAGTAATAATATTTTTTTGTTTGCGGCCATAGTATGTAGTTGACCTCTCGTAGTGGCAGCGACCTTTGCAAGCCATTTACAATTACATAGACATTTAAAATACAGAGTGTTTGAAAGCTGAGTGCAAAGCTTTAAGGGAGTGATAGTTGACACTATTTACAGCATTTTGAGCCATACATACAAACATTTAGGTAGTCAAAAATAACATACCAACTTTATCTGGGAAAAAATAAAAAAACATACCTAAGTACTTCGTCTAAGACATGTAAGGCTCAAAATGCTCTAAATGGTGTCAACTATCACCCCCTTTTAAGGCTTTGTGTCCAGCTTCCAAACACCCTATATAGTATCCTCACAATGTCTTGCATGTTCAAGCAATTAAAATGATTATTTGTAGGCAAGTAAATAAAATAACGAATTTTCGTGACCATTTCCAGCAGTCGAGTCGAGTAGACGATGCTAAATTTTAAATATTCGAAAAATACAAAATAAAGCTGGATTAGGTCACATTCTGTCACCGGTCCAGTTTTATTAATATCCCAAAAATTAAGTGTTTTATTTAAGTATTTAAAGCAAATAGACATGTCCAACTGTTTAACAATTTAATTACCTGACTGCATCTAACTTATGTAAAAATAAATAGATATAAATCAGTAAATCATTGAACTAGTCCTGTACATTTTATTTATAGAAAAAATAAATAGGTAAACGATTAAATTGCTCGACCTTAAACATTGTAGAGTTGTGATAAATGATACGCTATAATACTTAGTATTCATTGGTATTTCCTTGTTTTCTATTCGGTCACGACAAACTTATATTTTGGTACCTACATACAACTTAGTTGTAAGACTTGGAACTTGGGTTTTAGCATTGTAGAAAAAACAACAAGCTGTTTTATAGCTGTTATATATATGAGTAAAAAGTTAATTGCCGCATCTAAAAATAAAATAAGTACTGCTAAAAATGAGTTTTTTGTTTTTTTTTTCAATAAAGTTAATTTGTTAACGTAACACCGTCATTATTATTGACGCTATAATATGCAGATACTTTTGTTTTACACTTTAAGATGAACTTTGTTAGGCACCTACTTCTTGTTTCTATTAAAAATAACATTGCGTGCCTCTCGTCACGTTCGTAATGCAATGATTCTGCTATGGTGAATTAACTTGGCACGCAGTGAAGGTGACCCCCCTTGTACGCATGCGTCCTGTCCCAAACGTTTGTACTCGCTGCGTCCCTCAAGGCCATGCGCGGCGTTCCCGCTTTGCCACAGTCATGATCACGGACCTTCTAAGTAGGACGCGACCTTGGAAGTCGTTAAACCTGTTTTATCCCCTTTCGGCTACGCGCTACAGCTGGTGTGCTCTCTCGCTCTTGTATTACGAAAAACATTTGACCTCTGCTTGATATTCTTGCAACGAGCTCCTATATTATGATTTTAGTTTTGCACGGGCTAATGAACCCTGGTGTAGGTATAAGTCGGTATTCATTAAAACAATGATGATGCCGCACCGCCCTGTAAATATTTGAGCTAAAATATTTTTTAATGTTGCTATAGCCCGAGATCTGATCAATATTCAACGAAGATGAATGTGGTAAAGTTAGGACTCAGTGAAGTTTAAATAGACAGTTTTTAAAATGCACGGAATTACACACTTTTTTCATAAACACCATCGGGAGTCAACTCCTCCATTGGATAAAGATGACAGCAGCGGAGACAGCTGGTATTCTAGTCTGAGTTCAACAGATTCACGTAATGTACTAGGAAATGAAGGTGCCGCGTCATCATCGGCTGCTCGACCTATTCCTATTCATCCGAGAGGCTCCAGTACCCAGCGCAGCTTGAGAGCTAGGTCAGAGAGCCCCTATGAGTTCGCATCTAGTCCCCGCGACCGCTACCCCAACTTTGCGAGTTACATTCGGGATGTTATGGAAAGAGGCTCACCCACACAGCAACACTATTACACCCACCAGCCAGACTACAGGCGGCGTAGCGACGGAGAACGCCATCAGATTGGTGTCAACACATACCATCCGCCAAGAAATGACTACAGAAGTTTTGTTTCACCTCTCTATAATGATGCTATGGACGATATTCAAGAAAACGAGTATAGCAAATGTGAACGTTATGGTGAAATCTCCAGTTCAAAATTGAGCCATAGAAGTCGTCATGATAACAAAAGTTTTGCTCAAAAGTTAACAGAAAGTGTGACTGGCAGCAAAGATCACGGTAAAGAGCATTCCAAAGATCAAAGCAAAGATGACAAAAAAGATGAAAGGCGAGGGTCAGGGTCAAGCGGTAGCGGACATCGATACAAGCACCACACGATACAAGAGTTGATACGAACATTTGGTAAAAAAGTGGGGCAGTGGCGGCACGAGACTGGGGAAGGTCGGCGAGGCTCTTACGCTATTCCGGCCGCCAGTACCGACGAGGCTCGTGCTATGGACAGTGATGAGTTTCGCTCACGATCAAAGTCTCTCGATGGTGATCACTTGCATAAAATTCTAAGGCGGCAAGTGCTTGAAGATTGCGGCGCTACGTACCAGATTTACGACGAAATATTGAGAGAAGGTATTGTATCTGTTCTTGGAAATATTCTATCGCTTTGCCAGTAGATTTAAGCTAGGAATTTCTAATACAATACGTTATGAACATAATTATATATTATCTAGTTGGGGGAAAGCATTGTTCTCGCTGCATAACTGCATAATAGAAACTATGGAAATACCCATAAAGCGTGCCGTCAGGAGACAGTCTTTAGAATCTTCTCTAAATACGACATCGTGTACAAAATAAGTACTTCCCGAAACTTCATTCTAGGTTATGCAATTAAGTCATTTGCGTTTACTTATCGCCATTAAATTACTATTAATAAGGAAAAAAATATCTGTTATCTAATTTAGTCCCGTATTACAGAACGTCACTCAATACTCAAGCATTGCTTAAAACTAGTTTCAACCAATCAAATGGCTTGAATCTAGTTTTATGAAAATTGAGTGACGTTCTGTAATACGGGCCTTAGATTTGCTAATAGTTTTTGTTTAACGCTCGCTCTGATTCGCATCATATAGGACTTTCACAGCACACTTTCTTGCGGTTTTATGTGTGATGCCGTAGAACGTAACATAATACTTACGCGTACGTATTCATTTGGTATTAATATGATATTATTATCGGATCATAGGCTCAGCTATTCAGCTTCGGATTACTAACTAAGCCTATTCTTTTTCCCTAAGCTTCTATCCTTTCTTCCACACAGAGAGTTAAAATTGAGCCTAAAGTGAAGCTGGCTCCTGTTTATTCACTTCCAGTTTTATTACCAGTGGCCTTACGGAGGTGAAATATCCACGGTGCACCGTTTAATTGGTAATAGTTCTCGAAAGTGCGCATTTTAAAACTTGGAAAGTATCATCTCAATCAACATTATCGAGATGTACAGAAATAAATGTGTCAGTTGGGAACACTAAACCTGAAATTTTAAGTAGACATATCGCTACCATACTGAACACTAATTGGCTTTGTGGCCGATTCAGTGTCGCTCATTACTAAATAAATCTGCAGTTGGCGCAGATGCGGCGTTGCGTTTATTTTAAAATGGGAGCACGATAGGCTATCCCCGTCATCTGTGAATGACCGCATGTATTATAAGTCTCTTGGGATTGCTCTTAACATTTGATGCACATTACAACATATTAAGAAAAAAGTTGAGGAATCCATCGTTGGATGTACCTATGGATTGACTCCCCCAACTTTTTTACCTAATTAGTCTTTACTGAGACTAAATTTTGAATTTTTGACAGTTTTTCCATACTAGAACTGTCAGAACTCAGTCTTATTCAACGGATAAAGATCTTGAGATACGATAGAAAAATATCATGAAGATACCTCTAAAAACTTTCTTTTTTTACTATAAATACCTTACCAATACCTATATCTACATCCTACATACTTACAATCATTCAGATTTTTTGTCAGATTATTCTACAAGCAACATACTAAAGCACTAGTGTTCAAATTTAGTCCAAACAATCGATTTTTTTGGCTAAATAATAACTGCCGCACAGGTCGATCGATCAGGTTAAGCTACGGTTGTCGGTTGATCTGTGGATGGGTGACCATGTTTACATACCGTGACCCCTCCGTGCCTCGGAAAGCACGTTAAGGCGTTGGTCCCGGCTGTTATTCATGGATCTTTGACAGTCGTTACGGGTAGTCAGAAGCCGGAAAGTCTGAAAGTGACAACCAGTCTTACCAAGGGGTATCGTATTACCCAGTAACTGGGTTCTGGAGGTCAGGTAGGCAGTCACTCCATGTAAAATACTGGTATTCAGCTGCATCCGGTTAGACTGGAAACTGACCCCAACATAGTTGGGAAAAGGCTAGGCAGATGATAAATAGATTAACAATATATAGATAATTGCTTCATATTTTGCAATAAATTACCAGTGTTGTGTCATCGCACTTCATTTTCTTTACTGTGCAGTCCGACAGTGACCGCGCTTTAGGTCATTTCATGTAGTCCCCTTAACAGCAAAGCAATTACTAAGAAACTGTGGTTTAGCAACATTTTATCAATATTTTGTTATTGTTATGATCAGTCATTAGTAAATGCCACTCCATAACCAGGTAGTTTCCTTCATTGCCTTTTACTTAAATCACTTGAGATTCCCGTGGGCATGTAAGTGAATTTTGAGAGGTTTGTTAATAACAAACCCTTTAGGCGCGATTGGTCCAATTCACCTTATTCGATTTTACAAAATTACTAACATTACTGTGTTTGTAATTTATAACCCCAATATAACTTTCCTGAAATCTATGCGTTAGTAACGGCAAATCATTCATTATCGGGCACAGAAATTATTTCATTACAATGAATACTAGATATTTGTTGAATACCGTTGTTCGTGTATTAAAGATAACCTTTACGTCACGTGAACTCATGTGCTACGTGCCCTGTCCCGTCTGGATTCAGTATGTCTCGTTCGCTGAGGTCATCTTTACATATTTTAAATTAATGTCGCTTTTCGTCTGACTGTGTGGCCGCGTTGTTCTTCTAAACTGCACAACGGATTGCACTGCGTAACTGATGCGATTTTCACTACCATTGAGAGTATTTATTTCAAAAGGTTTAAGTCTGTATTAAATTCATATTAAGCTAAAGAAATCACGAAGATTGGCAAGTCGTAAAAACTTTACACTTTGCCGCTACATATACCTAGATAATTGATTTTATCTGTATGTCAGCTAGTTAAATAGCTACATTGTCCATTTAAAGACTGCGCCGAAAACTGGTTGCTCTGCTTACAAAAGAGCGGATAGCTTTTATTTACTATTAGTGTTACTTACATAACTTGCTGTTATGTAACCCGCCAATATGTCATGAGTGCAATGTTTTCTCACGATAATCTTAGATCTTACAAAACAATGTAAACGCACTCACAATACAGGAGAAATTCCTAGTGTCGGGCAACGTTTTTTTAAAAACAAAAAATGTCTAATTTAACTTTCCGTAATTAATTCAATAACTCATAAGATGAGACATCCTCATTTAAAAGTATCGGTCTGCATGGATTCCTGTTTTCTTAAACGATACCGGTGAACGAAACGTGGCCACAAATACAAAGGAGAGAGGACAGACAGCTTCTGATAATAAGTATAATTTTTATATAACACTATAGCGACCCGACTGAGACGCCCCTGAAATCGGCATATATTCTACACTCGAGAGTACCTAATGAATTAGGGCCACATAAAGATACCTGAAAGTAATGTAAAAGAACCTGTATAGACAACATAATTCACAATGTACGAGGGTCGAAAGGAAGAAGTTTTAGAGCTAGCGGTATCCGATCAAACAGCTCAACTTTAAAAATGTCCAGTTAGACAGTCGTGCATGATAAATTACTGGTTCTCAACTAAACGAGATTACTCAAAAGAAAATGTTCAGAAATTCATGGACCACATCAAGTGCATCACTTTTGCTGACGTACCTATATGATTCCAATAAGGCATTCAAGTTGTTCTATGATTTGTTTAGGTTGCTCTACGATTTGTGCTTTCCAAATATAAAAATACGGATATCGACTAAAGTAAAAGCAAAATGGATTATTCGTGGCATTAGGATATGCAGGAAAAGAAAAAGGGAATTGCTGTGGAGGTACCGGTTATTGCCGAATAAGCAAAATCAAACAAATCTCAAAAGCTATCAAATCGGCTAAAGAGAGTTTATAAATGTCATACAGCGAGCCCATCACAGTCGTTTTATACATTCAGCTCAGAATCTGTGAAAAGCAACATGGAAAGTTATTAACAATAACAAGAATAAACATAATTTGCCAAATGAAACTATAATGAAAATCAAGTCAAATGATAAAATTTTAACTAATCCTCTTGAAATAGCACAAGCTTTTAACAATTATTTTGTGGATCAAGTGAATCCAGTTAATAATATAAACATTAATAAAAATACACCAATTAATGAAAATCAAGTCAAATGATAAAATTTTAACTAATCCTCTTGAAATAGCACAAGCTTTTAACAAAACATTAACAACCTTTTAAGAGGTCATTGTACTCATAACAACTTTTACTATAGGACCAAACTTGAAATCGAGAAAAAAAATCAGGTGTTCCCTAATGTTCGTATAACTCGTCAAAATGTAGGGAACCGCTGTTTTGTTTTTGCGATTTCAGGTTTGGTCCTATAGTAAAAGTTGTAAAGTCGGAGAACTCGTTGTACAGTTGACAGCGACACACCAACTGTCCTTGCTGTATCACGCTGACTCCGGCCGATTTCCAGCACGGTGAGAATTCTGATGCATTCTTCAGGTGTAAGCGACATTATAACAGCTTCAATAATGAATGTTGAACATCAGAAACGCGGTTTACATACCTTTTTATATGACAGAGTAGAAACAAAACCAAAAACAGATGCAGAAAATTCGTAGTTCCATTTACAAACATCCCATTTTTTATTTTGTCCTTTTAGATAGCTTATCTATACAGTAACTAAGAAGTTTTATTACTTTCATTTAAAGAACATTTAATTGTCTATTAAACACAATTTATTTCATTAAGCTAGCATTCTTAGTTTCCTTGACTTTCAGGTACCTTTATGTGACCCTATTCATCTCTTGAGTGTATACTAAAATCTTCCTCAAGGAATTCTTAAAATTGTGGTGAAAACCGCATCAAAATACATCAAGAAGTTGAAAAAGGCTCAAGAAAGTAAGCACCTGGTTTTATAGGTCCTATTTATTTAGAGAATAGATATGAAACTAGACAGTACAAAGTAGCAACACTGGCAACAGTAGCGTCCGTATATACCTACCGATTACGTCATCCTAATCAGGTTTCCTTGATATATCGGTGAAGGCCACAATGACACTGAACACAAAACTGGAACTGCGGTGCTATTCTGTAAAAATCTCACCGTAAAAACTTAGGTGAAGTGAGCTGTCAATAGTGTCAATTCCTAGCAAAAACAAACTCACTTCACCTAAGTTTTCACGGTGAGACTTTTACAGAATCAACCGGCTGGTCGTGCTAACGAGAGCAGGATGAGTTCGCTTCGACAAATATTTAGGTAAAACATGGAGACAACTTTAGGAAAAGTAAATACTTTAATTTAAATTATGCTTTGAAGTCAGTCACAATTGATTTTATTTTCACCCATTACGTCGTTCAATTATGTGTTAATAATGAGAGTCACTACAAACTTAATAGTGCAGTCGTTAAAAAGTTTTACGATGTGTCATATAAAGCTATGAGTAGCATAAAACCCACGTCAAGGCTGTGCTTCATACCTCGCGCTAAGTCGGTAGCTTCCACAACGTGAAGTGTATTTATTATTATTCTGTGCTCTTCATGCAAAGAGCTCTGTAATATAAGAGTTCTGGAGCTGTTTTTTAACGGTACAGCGAATAAGTCACTCCAGCGACCTTGAAGGAACATTGGACGAAAATTTCAGAAAACTTTACTGATCCATCTCATCTGCCTAGTCTTTTCCCAACTATGTTGGGGTCGGCTTCCAGTCTAACCGGATGCAGCTAGATACCAGTATTTTACATGGAACGACTGCCTATCTGACCTCCACTGTTACTGGGTAATACGATAAAACCCCTTGGTAAAACTGGTTGTCAGACTTTCGGGCTACTGACAACCCGTAACGACTGTCAAAGATCCACGAATGACAGCCGGGACTAACGACTTAACGTGCTTTCCGAGACACGAAGGGGTCTTGGTATGTGAAGATGGTCACCCATCCACGGAACAACCGCGGCAAGTATAGCTTAACCTGATCGATCGTCCCGTGCGGCTGTTATTAGGTACTTAGCCTAATCCACCGGGGGACTCACACCAAAAAACTTTTCAAGTCTACAATTCTACATCATTGTTAAATTGTAGAAAATATTGCGTTACACAGGAATTACAATTATGTAAATTGTAGATGTCCCTACAATTTACATACTTGTAAGGTTTTTCCGTTTCAATTATGTCATGTGGCTTCGAGTTTTGTGGTACTGACGGCTAAACAAGCTATACATAACCAGTATAAGCTGACTTGATTATACGTACGAAAAACCTTAAAATTTAGCTAAAACTGGAATGGGAAATATGTAGCTAGATTGCCGTGTGTACAAAGACACTTGTAAGATTTACAAATTTTGAATTGTGCCTAATTGTAAAGGCCCTGATATCCAGTGTAAATCCAAGTAAATAACTCCGTGTATTTTATTTACAAAAGGAAATAAAGTACAAGTCGACGAATCTACTTTAATTTACACTTAGGTTTGATGTACATACTTTTTTACACTGATTTGCTTTTAATCCAATTAGATCGGTTCTATAGCCACCTTAAATTCTCAGGTTCATTACGAGTATTACTTTTTGTTCATGTTAGTTGATTATTTATTCCAATGAGGCCTAAATTTAAGCGATACCAAAATAAATAAATAAATTGGGGGTTTTTTCGTAACCTTTTATTTCACTAATACAGCATGTATGGATTTAATTTTTTTTTAAGTATATGTTTATTGACTATTTCATTAATACTCTGGAAAACGCAATTCGGTTAAATTTCCTCGATAGAATTTAAGACCGAAAAGACCTTTTTATATTTTTTTCTGTAATTCTAAAATCTTAAGTAATTTCATTGCAAAATTGCATTCAAAATGTGCGTAATACTTAGGTAATTGAAATCTCTGGCTGAAAATATTTTTGATATACAGCTTAATTTATTTTTAAACAATTTTAATTTGGTTTGGCGCTTACGTTGTTTTTTTTGGTTCCAGTTCCAGCGCATTTTTGCGCTCTCTTTTTTCGCATGTGAAAGTAATTGACTCTGTCACTTTCTTATGCCCCGCCCAGTTCACCTGCGGCCTTTGTCAGTAATATAGATTTACTTTTTACGTATCACCTTAAATACATTTTAGATAGGTGTTCATATTTTAATTCTCTTTCTTTTAACAAACATAAAATTACACTTGGAGTTTTATTTAGCCAAATAATTGAATAAACAGTCACATTATTATGTCTTTCTCATAATTTATACAGGATCATTTGGGAAAAGGCCGCAAGCTCTGTCGCGTCGCGACTCGCGGCGAGTAAAACTAATAACGTTGTTATTCAATTTCTGAGAATCTGAAAATAATATTTTCCTTTCCCCAAATAACATTACTGATGGACTTATCAAGATTTTTATAGGAAGATGTTTATTTAGGTTGTCCGTGGGTTCTGGGTAAATATGATTAGCTTTTATCGACTTCGTTATAAAGGAGGAGGATCCTAATCCCATTATATTATATATGAATTCATCGATATTTTCTTCAATTTTGAAAATCCGATTTAGTAAACCGTTTTTTTATTTAGCAGTGTAAGCTTACGCGTAGTCCCCTATACATTTTATTAACTTTGCTCGGGCAGTTTTTAAGTTAGCTTCAATAATATGTATTTATACTCCATAGGTTTAGTTAATAAAATAAAGGTAAACAAAAAAAACCACGTGAAATGGTTACAGTCCGGTTCATCATTTCAGCCGAAAGACGTCCACTGCTGGACATAGGCCTCCCCCAAGCACCTCCGGCCTCCCCCAAGCACCTCCACTTCGACCGGTTCTGTGCTTCTCGCATCCAACGGGTTCCTACGGCCTTCACACGGTACGCGGTGGCCACTCCAGAACCTTTCGACCCCATCGGCCATCTATTCTGCGAGCAATGTGCCCTCCCCACTGCCACATAAGTTTGGCAATTCTTCGGGCTACGTCGGTTACCTTGGTTCTCCTGCGGACTGCCTACAGTCCGGTTAATGTATGTTAATGATGTCATATTAACTTCTTATAACTGTTATTTCCATAGCAAGTAGTGGCACCTATATGAATTTGTGTGGGGTAGGTAAGTACTACAACCAGAAAGTGATTTTTTTTTACAGAATAAAACACTTCAAAATGGGCCGTTGTATTATATCTATGCTAATTGCGCGGTAAACTCTGCTTGCGCGATGTAGGATTTACGTGACGTAGTATGACGCGTTGTTCTCTTGTGGCGTTGTAGATACCGCTACAAGCATAATGTCGTGCACTTTTGGATTTTCCAAATATTTTGTAATGTTTTATTGGAAAATATTTTCAAAAAAGTCTTAAATAAATTATTGATCAATGAAATTGCTATAAGTATCCTTCATGTATGGATTTAATTTCTCATAGCTTGAAAATGTTTATTAACCCGGTTTCTAAATTGAGAATTTGATGTTGAAAACTCGTGAAACTCTAAAACTCAATCCGGCCCGCGAATTCCATAATTTCTTAAGTTTTTTACCGACTTCAAAAAAAAGGAGTTTATCAATTCGACACGTATGTATGTAATATTATTGGAATTGCATTATATTCACAGAATTATGACTATCTATTATGGCTTCCAAACAAATATACAAAATGTTATAGACGTACCTATGAATGTTTGTCCACGCATTTTCCGAAACTATTAATCGGATCGTGACCATTTTTGAAGTGAAAACTTCTTTAGCGGCGTTGTACACTTTTTTTGTAATGGGTAAAAAATGTTAAACTCGCGTCAGGACACGTGACCTGATCGAAAATTCGTAAGACGGATGGAGAGTGCTACGGCGTAGGTCAAACTGTGCTACGGCGTAGCTCACACTATGCTACGGCGTAGTTCACCATACCAGCATACCAGCGAATATGGCTGTTTTTTGAATAAAATATTTCGTTTGACATCTTGAAGCTTTTTTTAGATTCTATAATTAGACTCAAACTATTCTCTACAACTCGATATTTAGTTAAGAGCGTTTACGCCGTGCGGCATTTTATACAAACTTTCAAGCTCTTATTTTTCGAAATGAATGAACCGATTTTAATGAAACTTCATACGCATAAGCAGGATACAAAGGTCTAAAAATACTAACTTTTTAGACTTTGTATCCTGCCTAACACGCGCCACTGTTACCGTAAGCGATACCACGCGTGTTTTGTTTATAAGACGATTAAAAAAAATACCCGCTTCGGATGTGTTCGGCTGTCCTCGGGATGTACTCGGTTTTAATGTATATCCGATATGTCAGTGAGTGATGGCAAAGTATTCTTTTTATGTTTTGTTTTCACTTCTGTCGGCACTCCCGGAGTGCCACTGTTTTTTTTTTATTGGCTAACATTTAATTCAACTTAGGGAACAGTGCAAGTTTCATCAAAATTGATTCAGTAATTTTCAAGACTTACGTGTAAGTGTGACGGCCTGGCTTATTGATACGAGCTACGGGTGTAGTGTCAAAGGGAAAACATCTCAAAACCTTGGCCAAATTCTAGTGCAATATTTACAACAAAACTATTACCTACTTATTACAAATAAATATTCCAGTTTTTACTTAAAACTAAAAATAACGAAATAAAAAAGTAATTTAAAAAAATTAAACCGACTTCCAACCAAAATTATGAAATAACTTTAATTTCGGAAGTCGGTGGCAAAAACTAAAATACAGATCCCAAGACACCGACTTCCGAAATTAAAGTTATTTCATAATTTTGAGTTCATTTCTTTTTTACATACAGATTATGAACTTTGCGGGCTAACAACTCAAGTGCCTTATGCTAGGTAGAGTTAGCTAAGTTTCCAAGACGAAGCTCGTGGCCTCATTTATTCAAATTGAGAATATACAGTTTGTCAATGGTTCCTATAAAATGGGTTACTGGGTGGAGAGAATTTATCGGGCGAAACCGGTCCAAGTATGGCGCGCGTTCTACTTGGGATGCAGCGATGTAACCTTCGGCTCTAAAAATATTTTCAGACGTAGGTAATCTCACCGGCGTGCGGCGCGGCATTTTTAGGGTTCCGTTGCCAAATGGCAAAAAACGGATCCCATAAAGATTCGTCATGTCTGTCTGTCTGTCCGTCCGTATGTCACAGCCACGTTTTTCCGAAACTATAAGAGCTACACTGTTGAAACTTGGTAAGTAGACATGTATTCTGTGAACCGCATTAAGATTTTCACAAAAAAATATTAAAAAAAACAATAAATTATGGGGGTTCCCCATACTTAGAACTGAAACTCAATAATTTTTTTTTCACCAAACCTATACGTGTGGGTCTTCAAAAATGATATTGAGGTTTCTAATATAATTTTTTTCTTAACTGAATAGTTTGCGCGAGAGACACTTCCAAGTGGTAAAATGTGTCCCCCCCTGTACCTTCTAAAATAAGAGAATGATAAAACTGAATAAAATATATGATGTACATTATCATGTAAACTTCCACCGAAAATTGGTTTGAACTAGATGTGCGCGCCGAGTTAATAAAAACCAGCGGCGGCGCGCCTTCAAAATTACGTCAGCGGCGGCGTGACGCCGGCGGCGTGAAAATTTTAGCTTATTTTGGTTTAATAACTGTAAATTTAGGTGATATATTAAAATCAATCCTGTTTTTGAAAAAAAACTTTGTTAAAAAATCAAAATCAAGCAAGGATCACTGAGGAAGAGGAGGAGATGTGGGCGCGTTCATTGAGGCGGCGACCAGCCAGGCGGTTGAACGCGTCCCAGAGGGTCATGGCCATCCGGTTAGTCCGGGGATACCGCACGGTCTCCGGGGAGGCAGCGAGCCTCCTTGCCGGATTGCCGCCATGGGATCTGGAGGCCAAAGTCCTCGCCCACATATGGGAGTGGCGAGAGGAGGTGAAACGCCGGGGCGTTACTCCGCTGCCGCGAGAAATCGCGGTGCAGTGGACAGAGCTCCGGCGGGATCTCATGGCGACATGGAGTGTGCGACTGTCGCAACCCAGTGCTGGGCACGCCACAATTGCGGCGATAAGTCCCCTCTTTGAGGAGTGGCTAGAGAGACGCCACGGCGTCCTCACCTTCCGCCTAACACAGGTCCTCACCGGACACGGCTGCTTCGGGAGGTTCCTGTTCCGAATAAGGCGGGAGGAAACGCCCGGGTGTCACCATTATGTGGATCGCCCGGAGGACACGGTGGAGCATACGGTGGAGATCTGCCCAGCTTGGGCAGAGCACCGCCGTGTCCTCACGGCGGCGATCGGCGGCGGCGATCTCTCGCGTCCGGTCCTAGTCCGGGCCATGGTACGGAGCGAGAGTGCATGGGAGGCTATCGCCTCCTTCTGCGAAGCAGTGATGCTCGCGAAGGAGGAGGCGGAGCGCGTGAGGGAGAGGCTATCCTTGCGCCCTCACGTCCCCAGCCGCCGCAGGAGACGCCCCGAGCGTCGGGAGTCGATAGCCGATTCCCGGCCACCGTAGGCGCGGGCTTGCGGGCGGCGAGCAATGGGCAGCTCGCCGTCCGGTAAGGACCAGGCCCGGGTCGACGGCGCGTTGTGTTCCACGCGCGCCTCAAGGAAATGTCAGCACCAACTGACGGGGTCCGATAGTGCCGATGCCCGCCAGGGTCGCGGGTTGTTCGAAAGAGATACCGTGGCCCCTGGCACAGGCAAGTGAAGGAACACGGGTGGGTTTTAGTCAGTAAGAGTCTGACACTCCCTTCCGCTTCGCCCAGAGCGGGATCACTCTTTGACATCTTTTTTGCATTGCTTGTAATTGTCATGGACAAATATTATTTTATTTAGTCTCCGGGGACTCAGGTGAGATCTTTTTGCAGTATTTACGAGCCCTGCAACAGAAAACACTCGTTCGCTCGGAGTGCTTGTTGCAGGAATGCATAATACTGCCTGTGCTAAGGATGACAACCATCAACTCGGCGCGGAAATTTTGTACGGTCGGCGGCGGCGGCGGCGCGCTAGGTCTAGGTGGCGGCGGCGAGCCGCGGCGGCGCGCACTTCTAGTTTGAACGTTGTACGTAGGTCGCCGGTGAAAATTTAAAAACATATTATGGTACGGAACCCTCGGTGCGCGAGTCCGACTCGCTCTTGCCCGGTTTTTCATACACGAGATTAAAAAACTAAAGTAAAAGGCTAAAGCAATTTCATCTGGCTAAATATAGTGTGGGGAGGATTATGTCGCCTTAGACTGTATTGTATACATCATTGGCGAAGGGTACATTTATGACAGAGGTAAGCCGGATTAAAAAAAAGTCAATGAACCGTTTCATTAAATTCCTAATTCGATCTACTTTTCTAAGGCTTCATGTGAATTAGCAAGAAATAACAGTAGGTACCAAATTAATGTAATGCTAAACAACTCCTTCTAATTATATGAATTCGTCTGTAAACCCCCTTTATTCCATAAACTACTAGAATCTGAGAAAAGTATAATAAACACGGAACGGCCTAACTCAATTACGTGTTTCTTATTTTCAAAACTTATCCTTGAAAAGCATGTTTCCTCACAAAGCAAATAATTTGTCAAACAAAAATCTACTACCAATAGTGCCATCCTAATGAGCCTAAAAAATCTAAATAAGTAATTCAACTTCACTTAACTATCTACTTAGGTACCCCAAATACCTCATTACAACGTACTTTCACTACACAGACACACATAACAATACAAACTTTAACTATAATTCTAATACTAAATATGTAGTAAATACTACGCCTTCTACCACCAATAATAAATTCAATGAATACAACGAACAGAATGCAAATTAACTACAAGTGTTAACAAATTACACATTTATGCTGCTATGTTCAACTTTGCTCGCAGAACAGATGGCCGATGGGGCCGAAAGGTTCTGGAGTGGCGACCGCGTACCGGAAGACGTAGCGTTGGAAGGCCTCCCACAAGGTGGTCCGACGACCTTGTGAAGGCCGCAGGAACC
This sequence comes from Oligia latruncula, assembly GCA_948474745.1. Taxonomy (NCBI): domain Eukaryota; kingdom Metazoa; phylum Arthropoda; class Insecta; order Lepidoptera; family Noctuidae; genus Oligia; species Oligia latruncula. The sequence goes on along the minus strand of OX419683.1, from coordinate 7,838,470 downwards.
CGTTGGATGCGAGAAGCGCAGAACCGGTCGAAGTGGAGGTGCTTGGGGAGGCCTATGTCCAGCAGTGGACGTCTTTCGGCTGAAATTATGATGAAGATGTTAACAAATTATTACGTCAAAATAATGTTCTACACATGAATTGTCAATTGTAATGAGGTCCGGTGTCCGAACTCCGTCTCGCGGGGCAATTGCGTAACACATTATCAATCGGAATCAGTTTCATTTTGACAGTTCAACAACATTCATTGCGTTATTTACGTGTTGAGCAGACACATTTTTCGAACTTATGAAGCAATGGATTAGCAATTTGTTTCAAAATGATTCAGATTCCGATTGATAGTGTGTTACGGAATTAGGGTGCTGATTGTATTACGAAATTTTACGAAACCGACCGAATGGCGATACCTATTGCTATCTCGTTCACGCGCACGCTTTTTTACTCATATAATCCGATCTTTTTCAGCTTACCTATTGGCATTAAAAAATTAGCAAGCCACGTGACCTGGAGTGGCGTCATGACTAGTTTATTTTCTTTACAAATTGAATTCACGACAAGCCGCGCGCGCCTACGAGTTAGGTATACTTAATAGTGTTTAATTTTTTTGTTGTTGGGAAAGAAAGAAAACATTTAATGTAGTCGTTTTGTAATGTTTTAATTTTATGGTGTATTAAATACACCTACACTGTAGGTATAGGTAAGTAGGCATTGAAATATAATCATATCATACTGTAGGTCCTACATAGAGTGGTTGTGTTCTGAATTTTTGAAGGGAAGCCGGTGGGAATCGGCTTGTATGCAAACTTCGCCACTGGTATACATACCTATTGTAGGTAGTCATTCCCGCTTTTACGGCACAGTTGGCATATTTTTCGTTAGTGGAATAATAAAGCTATTAATTAACTATTTGATAATTATAGCACACTTCACGTATCCCGTATTTTGCTCAACCGGACGTTTGACAGCTGACCAGGCATTGGTTATCGTTAAGTATAGTTACTTGGTGCAAAACCGCCCGAAGTTGAGCTGGTAATGTTATACTTATTTGTGACGTCATTTAAAATTGTGTAAACCGAGATTTGACGGCTGTCAAGGCATTGGTTATCGTTATAGTTAGTTGATGCAACTCGCTCTTTGTGTACTTGTTTCGTTTAGTATCCGTAAGTGTCGGAACATTTTTTTAACTCGCTAGGGTACTTTCCAAGTTTCCATGGTCTACACTTACAGTCTACATTATATGATCACTACATCATAGAACCATGTTATTGGTTACGTAATTGAGGAACTTATCAGAATTTAACCTTATTTTCTCTTCGAACGGATGCTTAATGAGGTTAAAAGGTATATTAGTACCTACTCCACTGGGTCTGAGGGCAAACATAAATATGTACAGGTGCAGCACCTCTAGTCTACTAACAGAGCTATAATATTATCATTAGCAGAACCCGCGGTTTCATCCGCATAAGTGTCGATCCAATGGGAATATCGGGATAAAAAGTATCCTTTGTGTTATTCTGATGTATAATAAATAAGCTATATTACTCTATCTCTCTGGTGACCTGACTTACAGGTTTTGTAAAAAACTTAGTTTAGGCGCCAGTCTTCCACAAATTAAGTACAAAACTGTATCTGTAGACTAATTTTACTTTAAGCTGTAATTTGTGGTAAGAAAATAAAAATCTATTCTATTCTACTCTATTCTCTAAAGTTTCATCAAAATCCGTTCAGTAGTTTTTTCGTGAAATAGTAACAAGCATCCATCCATTCTATCCATCCTTATACTTAAACTTTTAATATTAGTAGGATTATTACCTATTCTAAAACAGTGGGACGGGCTTATTATTATTTATTGAAAATGGAAATACAAAACATTTAGGCGACATCCGGTTAGACTGAAAGCCGACCCCAACATAGTTTGGAAAAGGCTAGGCAGGTGATGAAAACCAGTTTTCTATTCTTTTTTCCACCTAAACCTTTTTAAAGGTAAGCAGAGTGTTAACTCTTTTGCCACCAAAGATTATTTTATTTTATCATCGACGTTCCCTTACCCTTTTAGCAATGTCAATATTTTACACTAGTTTAGATACAGTTGCGAAGAAGAATGTTAGTTTAACAAATTGTTATCTGTGTATACAATGTTGTGCCAACTAAACCGCTTTCACTTTCTTCATCACTAATCAAATCCGTCGTCTTCCCTAACTATTCAGTTTATACTTAACGTCTGTCTTATACAAGACTTCAGCAAGATAATTCTATGTATGATCGATCGTAAAATAGTAAAGGTACACGCGCGACGCGACCGACCAGCACGACGCGCGACGTGACCCTTGGCAGTAGAACAATTTCTATGAAAACTTTATGAAAATTGTGCTACCAGAATCGCGTCGCACCGGCGCGGCGGCGGCGCATCGCTCCTGCTTGAGCCGATACTCATAAAAGTGACCTAATTTTGACAAAAAAGAGGTGTCGAAAACGCTTTGGTTTCAAAACAGGTGTTTCTTTTTAAATAAATTAGTATTTTTCAAATACTACAAATAATAACATTTAGGTCTTTAAATAATCAACAAATATACGTAGCTATTCAGATTCTCAGTCGAAATCTTGTGAAATAATTATGTAATCCGACTGAATTGTTTTGCACGCCCTTGCGGAAACAATATTGTAATACCATAAGACCGTCACTGAGCAGGCGACCTACATTTTACCTTGCGTGTGATTATTTCCTTTACAATTGTATCTACAGGATACAATTTGATGTCAATCGAGGGCTTATTTCTAAGCTATTAAGTTTCGATAAACAAGCTTTCTAGTAAGCACGTAGTTTCCTTAGCAGTACGAAGTAACATTTCAACTATTGTATTATACTAGCTACCCGTGCCCCTGCTTTTCAAAATTCTTTCAGACAAACCTTTTCCTGACAATTAAGAAACAACAGAAAAAAAAAACAGAAAAAACAAACTCGCTTTTATCACGTTACAAATGATAAATTACATAATTAAATTGACTTCTATTAGAGTTATAAGTAAGTACGTGTATGCAAATGCATCTTACCCTTGCAAAAATTTTATAATTTCATTAAGTAAAGTTTATAATTTCAGTCGGGTTTACTACATGGAAATCAGGAAAGGCCATTTCAATTAGCAAACAGTTAAGATGTCTATCTTATTTTCATTTATTTAATAATTTTGAGAAGACTTCTAGAATTTTCTGAATATTTACGGGTATATTTCCTGAATTAAAGCTTGTTATTTGGAACTATTTTTGTCACTAATATTGTAACTCAAATAAATATGTGTATCATACTGTGGTCCAATTCCATACTTGGCTTCTTCATGTATATTTAGTTCAGAAGGTATAGGAACAATCACGAGCGTAAATGTAGGTATTACTATTGGCAGATCTGCAGTGCGATTGTGTAACAATCTCACCGTGAAAACTTAGGTTGAATTGAGCGTGGAGTGAACTGTCAGTGTCATGCCACTCAGATGACAATCTCGAGATCTCGCAGGCCATCTGATTGTGCCAAGATTTGATCCTTATGATTGGCCCTATCGATTGGTGCCATAAAAGTACAGGATGCTATTTTTTCGGATTTTAGTCGGTTCGATTCCCGGGTGTGGCAAGCGTATTTTCAAAAATCTTGAAATGTAGTTTTGTTTCTTTAAAAAATAAAGGAATGTTTCCTTTGAGTAAAATTTGCTGTCTTCAGTATTTAGAGTACTTTCCCTCCAGGTACGCTTCGAAAATTCCACCCTCTATATTTTTATGCTCGTGACTATCTACAGTTTGCAACGTTCAGTAAATACTTAAACGATAATAGCCTATTTTCTTTAGGAAAATTTACGACCGAGCAGAAATCATCAGCTATGCTAATCTAGACATGAAAAATAGTGTGCTTTTTCATAATTATGTTGATTATTATGGTAACCAAATCTCATTTATTACTTATTTGTAGTATATTAAGGCGGGTACAGACCGGCGTTACGGGGCGTAATGTAACGTGTTACACAGCGAGCGTTCTCGCAGTCAGAGTACGGGGAAACAAGGCGCTCGCAACGAGCGCCGAGCGGCTCGTTGCCCCACCCCGCTGTCGGTTTTTTGGCGAATCCTTTGAGTGTTACGCGATTCATTCAGTAACTCAGTACGTCGCAGCGAGTCACGAGCGCACGTGGCTCATGCGTCTTCTCGAGTGCGAGTGGTAACTAATCTGGAGCATGGGCGAGCAAAGAGTTCGATACGAGCATGTTTTAGCACACGGCGTAAAGTAACATGCTCGCTGCGAATAATACATTACGGCCCGTAACACCTGTCAGTACCCACCTTTAGGTAAATGATCTTTACCTATACACGTTTATTTTAAATGGAAATCACTTTGCTGTTGACTGGGAATTGTAGTTTGAAATGGATGCGCTACCTACCTAATTTTTATACCTCTAAAAGATTCCTACACATTTATTTTCAAGTTGTGCGTATGCTGTGGCGTCCGAGGGCTCCGTAACTTCCGTTTAAGGCGCTGAATAGACCCAAATAGGCTTGTCTCCAACAATTTTTTAGCCAAATCTATACAGTTTGAGACAGCGGAAAAAATATATGTTAATCTTGAACATATTTCCTAAAACTTCGTTGTTTTCAAAACACGTTTTCGAAAAGTTTTCTCGATACAAAAAAATGGTAAACTAACCTCCTAAACTGATCTTCCAACAAAAAAATCTGAATTATTTACCAACGTACGTTGGTAAAATTTATAACAATAACGTATCATATCAAAATACAAAACTTGGTTGTCTAATATTTTTGACAACTCAACTTATTTTTAAGTAATTAATTATTTTGTGGTTTGTAAAAATGTACGAGCGTCGCGAAATCGCGCTTCTCTTTCTTATGTACGCAATCCGACAGTGATCGCTTAGGCGCGCTGCTAGACGGACGTATGTCGCTTTGCCTCGCAACCCGTTCATTTCATATTATCATCAAACAAAAATGTCGGAGGCCAGCAAAAAATCACTTCTATACTAACAAACCAATACGTCCCATGGAAGTAGTAATATAAGTAATTTTTATATTGACAAAACAGGTACACGAACAGAAAAAATGAAACTCTAAACAAATAGTTACTAGGCTATTTTGTACAACGCATTGCGTAAATTCATCGCTTATAATAAGGCTCGCTTGGTCGAGTGGTTTTTGCATAGATTCTGAATAGCGAGTTATCGGGTTCGAAACCAAGTTGAGTCATATCAGGGAATTCGTATTGGTTTTTTAGTTTTATGATATTATCATTGTTTTTTTTTAGTCTTAGGATATTTTTATTGTTTTTTTTTTATTTATTTTGTATATTTTTAGAATAATTATTAAAGTTCTTTACAGTAAAAAGAGACGTTTGGCGAACAGTTCAGAAGCGAAGCAGACGCGCGAATCCGCTAGCGCGACGAGACAGTTGCGCGACAAAGTTGAGGAAAATGAGATTTCTCCATAACATCACGCATGTATTCTTTCAAAGGGTTGGGCAGGAGTGTATAGTACACCCACAATTCACCAATGCTTCATCATGGATATCGTTTATGATTTTCGAAAGTTGTAAAGCCGATCAGGTACACGAACAGAAAAAATGAAACTCTAAACAAATAGTTACTAGGCTATTTTGTACAACGCATTGCGTAAATTCATCGCTTATAACAAGGCTCGCTTGGTCGAGTGGTTTTTGCACAGATTCTGAATAGCGAGTTATCAGGTTCGAAACCAAGTTGAGTCTTATCAGGGAATTCGTATTGGTTTTTAAGTTTTATGATATTATCATTGTTTTTTTTTAGTCTTAGGATATTTTTATTGTTTTTTTTTTTATTTATTTTGTATATTTTTAGAATAATTATTAAAGTTCTTTACAGTAAAAAGAGACGTTTGGCGAACAGTTCAGAAGCGAAGCAGACGCGCGAATCCGCTTGCGCGACGAGACAGTTGCGCGACAAAGTTGAGGAAAATGAGATTTCTCCATAACATCACGCATGTATTCTTTCAAAGGGTTGGGCAGGAGTGTATAGTACACCCACAATTCAACAATGCTTCATCATGGATATCGTTTATGATTTTCGAAAGTTGTAAAGCCGATAGAAAAGTCGAAATTAAAATCCAAGATGGCGGCCGAAAAGATTTTTCAAATTTGTCATCATGGGTGTCGTTTTCATGGTTGTCGAGGGTGCTGAAGCCGATAGTGAAGCCAAATTGAAAATCCAAGATGGCGGACGTGAAAAGTTTCAAATTTTTCATCATGGGTGTCGTTTTCATGGTTTTCGAGGGTGCTGAAGCCGATAGTGAGGTCAAAATGAAAATTCAAGATGGCGGACGCGAAAATGTTCAAAATTAGCGTGATCGGTGTCGTTTTCGTGGTTTTCGAGGGCACTGAAGTCGATAGTGGGGTCAAAATAAAAATCCAAGATGGCGGACGTGAAAAATTTCAAATTTTTCATCATAGGTGTCTTTCCCTGATGGACTCAACCAAGTCTTTTAATCTTATTGAAGCTTGCCCATATCTTGGACGGCTATTTGTTTTTTGAGCCACTTGACAAAATTTGATAAATTTTTAGCTCCGTTAGGCTTTGCTGCTGACGTAATCCGTCTAAAAACTTCCATTGTCGGCACGGTTGGCGCAGTGGTTAAGCGATTGACTGCTGCGCTGCGTGTCGCGGGGTCTATTGGCAACATTTTACATGAAAATGTTTTTAGTGGGATTTTATAGTTACTTATCAGTTTAAGTTATAGGTATTTATATTACTTATTAGCTAATAGGCTAGATTGTAATGTAAATAAAGTATCACCAACTGTGCTACTTTAAAAAAGAAAAAAAAACGACTGGTTTTGCTGTTAGTATCAGGAATTTCGAGGGTTAGAAGCGAAAAGGGGTTCGCTGGGGCTGAAATATTTGCATTGCGATTCCTGTATGCACTTTTTCAAGTACGTTACTGTAGGCAATTTTACGGATGACTCAATTGATGCAGTGCTAATGGTATGATCTGCAATTAGCTGCTGAGGTGCAGATTGCGTTCGGATTGCCTGATTTTTCATGTTGCATTATAATATCCCTTTTTTCAATCGTTGCCCGACTGGGAACATGATTGTGCTGGCATTTTAATGTTACTGAATCACCAGACAAGTGGCATCGACCCCGACACTTGTCACCTTTATCATGCCGCCTATATCGTCAATGCATCTCCAATATGTGTTTTCATAATTATTTTTATCAAAACTATATTTATACAACTTTGTTTTTAGTATAAGTATGCTAAACCTGAATATAGTTTGTTCAGAATAAGTAACTGAATCGATTCCAATAATTTTTACCCAATGTTATATTTTTCTTAAAAATATAGAAAAAACTGGCCAAGTGCGAGTCGAACTCGCACACGACGGGTTCCGTACCACAAGGCAGAAACGCCGAAAAAAACACGTTTGTTGTATGGGAGCCCCCCTTAAATATTAATTTTATTTTGTTTTTAGTATTTTTTGTTATAGCGGCAACAGAAATACATCATCTGTGAAAATTTCAACTGTCTAGCTACCGCGTTTCTTGAGATACAGCCTGGCGACAGACAGACGGCAAAAACGCCGAAAAAAACACGTTTTTTTGCATGGGAGCCCCCCTTAAATATTAATTTTATTTTGTTTTTAGTATTTGTTGTTATAGCGGCAACAGAAATACATAATCTGTGAAAATTTCAACTGTCTAGCTACCGCGGTTCTTGAGATACAGCCTGGCGACACACAGACGGCAAAAACGCCGAAAAAAACCCGTTTTTTTGCGTTTTTTTTGTATGGGAGCCCCCCTTAAATATTTATTTTATTTTGTTTTTAGTATTTGTTGTTATAGCGGCAACAGAAATACATCATCTGTGAAAATTTCAACTGTCTAGCTACCGCGGTTCTTGAGATACAGCCTGGTGACAGACAGACGGACGGACGGACGGACAGCGAAGTTTTAGTAATAGGGTTCCGTTTTTACCCTTTGGGTACGGAACCCTAAAAAGGTTAAAAGTTGGACACCAAGCGACACTAAGTAGGTTATCCAATCTCCGCGCCGAACGGTTGATGAGAAACTGATGGTGGTGGAGATGACAGTAGAAATTGACGAGAAGCTGATGGTGATGCAGATGACAGGAGTAGTTGACGAGAAGGATGATGGTAGTAATAACGGGGCACGTTGATGGAAGTTAATTAAAATAGGAGAGGGTAGATTAGAACAAAAAGTATCTTCGTTGGAACTCATATTGATATGTGGCTGTTCCCCTGCGTTACCGGGTAGGCTACCTTGCCAAACACAAATATATCAATAAAGACAGCAACACCATAAGCCCGCAGGCGTGAATTTGATGGGAGTTTTAGCCAGACATAGGTCCGCTTCGCTTGCACCATAAATAACATTATTCAGTCTCTGTCAACTTCAAGAAACTGAATAAAATTGCAGGATGTTTTAAATTCGTTTAGCGTCAAATGTATTTAGTGATTTGTGGTGCAAGCGGGCCTCATACTGTTACCACCTTCACCGCTTGGAGGTACTCCCAGGTTATGCTATTGCTGTTTTTATTTCATTTAGCCAGCAGCTTTGCCACAACAAAAGATACCCATCACGAAAAATATGAACATTTTCGCGTCCGCCATGTTGGATTTTCATTTTGACCTCATTATCGGCTTCAGCACCCTCGAAAACCGTGAAAACGACCCCCATGATGAAAAATTTGAAACTTTTCACGTCCGCCATATTGGATTTTCATTTTGACCTCACTATCGGCTTCAGCACCCTAGAAAACCATGAAAACGACACCCATGATGACAAATTTGAAAATCTTTTCAGCCGCCATCTTGGATTTTCATTTCGACCTTTCTATCGGCTTTAAAACTTTCGAAAACCATAAACGATATCTATGATGAAGCATTGGTGAATTGTGGGTGTACTATACACTCCTGCCCAACCCTTTGAAAGAATACACGCGTGATGTTATGGAAAAATCTCATTTCCTCAACTTTGTCGCATAACTGTCTCGTTGCGCAAGCGGATTCGTGCAAGTGTCTTTCGCGCAAGTGGATTCGCGCAAGTGTCCTTCGCGCAAGAGTATTTCGCGCAAACGACCATTCGCGCAAAAGTCTATTTGCGCAAAAGTCTATTCGCGCAAAAGTCCATTCGCGGAAATGTCTTTTGCGCAGGTGTCCCAGATCCGTTTCTGAACTGTTCGCCAAACGTGTCTTTTTATTGTAAAGAACATTAATAAATATGTATTCTAAAAATATACAAAATAAATTAAAAAAAAACAATGAAAATATTCTAAATATATACGAAATAAATTAAAAAAACAATGATAATATCCTATAACTAAAAAAACCAATACAAATTCCCTGTTATGACTCAACTTGGTTTCGAACTCGATAACTCGCTATTCAGAATCTATGCAAAAACCATTAGACCAACCAAGCCTTGTTAAAAGCGATGAATTTACGCTATGCGTTGTACAAAATAGCCTGTAAGGATCTATTTGTTTAGAGTGTCATTATTTCTGTTCGTGTACCTGTTTCGTCAATATTACATTATAAAAATTACTTACTTTACTACTTCCATGAGATGAATAATAATATACAAGAGCGCCATCTATTGGTTCATTGGTAATTATTATTAACCGCGTCACCGTGCCTGACTCGGTAGTTCACTGTATCACCGCCCTTTAAGAATGGCGCTAGGATATCGGAGAAATAGTGGGCGTGGCTAAAAATACCTAAACATCGGAACTCAATTTCGGGTGACAGCCCCTTAATTTCAAGTTGTGCGTATTATGTGGCCTCCAAGGGTTGCGTAAAGTTCCGAAGATACCTTGGTAGGAACATTATTTTTTCCAAGTTCCCAAAGTCTGTCAACTATATTTATTTATGATTATTCGCTTTGCGAACATCGGAGATAAGAGAGAGTGGTATTTTTACCGACATTTCCATTCGGATCGGATCGGATTTATAGTGTGACCTTGATATGATACCCCACTTGACATTAATAATTACCCCACTTTAAAATGTCAACGTCCATTTCAGCTCCTATTGCAATGAAAATAAGAATATTTTTTCAATTAGTTCACTTGATATGTATGTAGACAAACTACTTGAACCTATAGCATAACATAGCATTATCAGCCTATAATGTTCCCACTGCTGGGATACAGGCCAAGTCTCTGTCTGAGAGGGAGTGAGCTGTGATCCACCACGCGGGCCCAGTGCGGGTTGGTAGATGTCACATGTCTTCGAATTTTTGGTTCGAGGACATACCAAAACTGGCATGTTCTCGAACCAAAAATAAACAAACGGTAAAACGGTAAAGGCAAATATCGTGAGGAAACCCTCACGATATTTGTTTTGAGAACAGTGGTGATAACATTATTTACACAAAGTAAAGCGCCTGTCTGGGTTCGAACCTCTGACCTACCTACAACTCGTAAGTCTCGGCTGTTAGTAGCGTTTAGAAGACTTCTACTGACATTGATTTATGTTCGATACGGTATACGGAAGCGTATCGAGTGGTTGTAAATAGTTATGCAGATCTTTTTTCAAAGCTTCCGCGCACGAAGAATGTAGTATGGTAGGGTACCTACACTTATTTATGTACACATGATAAAAGTAATTCCTAGTTCATAATAATCTTTCATTTATAATATACCGTAAACCATTCACGAGGCGACAAAGTTGCGCTTCAGATCGCAGGGCGTCGCGGCACTTCTACTCGATCATCACCTTAAAATATTAAGGACGTAAATGACAAATAAATACTAATTCTCGGGAATCAATGTAAAAATAGAGAAGACATTGAATTTTCGTAATCAAATTAAAAAGTTGTGTTACGTCACACTTTCCCTTACAAAATAATGATTTAATAGTAGATTGTTTGCCAAGGGAGCAAACAGCTATTTTGTCTTTCTTTGAATCTAGAGCGGAGCGAACACAGATATAGATAGACCTAGATAACGCAAGTATCACGAACTGTATGAAAACCAAGCGTGCCATTTTTTGACTACCTACTATGACGTCAAAAGCTCGCGCTCTCGCTCACGCTTACCCAGCCAGCAGTACACAGGACTGAGCGCGAAAGTGGCGGCTTATGATTTTTTATCGTAAGCTGGTGCGATTTTTGGCACGCGAAGTAGTTGCTCTTGCGTTATCTAGGTGTATCTATATCTATGGGAGCGAAGGATTCTAGAGTAGAATCCTCACTCGAGCTTAAAATAGTGTTGCTCCCGAGGTGGACAGTGGACACTCTACTTTTTATCACCCTCTATGAAAAAACAAGTAAGTGCAACTTATGAATAAGAATAGTACGTTTATTTATTTATACTTCAGGAAGACATACTCATTTTTTATAAAACTAAGTAAAATCCTAGTTTGAGTAAACAATTACGAACGAAGGCAGAATACTTTTTGCGCGTTTTTTATTTTTTCACAAACTTTTTTTTTTAATTTGGTATCACGCGCGTTTTTCTTTATAATACAGCCTGTTACTTGTTACAATGTTCGTGATTGATCTCTTTGGTGATTGAACCTTTTATTAAAAAAATCCACATTCCAAATTCAATTCACTTTTAGTCCCTAGGGATTAAAGAGCTATTTTATTATCTCTTTTTGAATAGTTGTGATAAAACAAATGAAAGTTTTTTTACATTCATAATCTACGCAAGGATCCAGCAATGGTTTAAAAAGTATTTAGATAATTATTACCATAATTATATGAAATGGGATTCGAATGCTTCCTTGTTGACTTTTATAATTTTCAAGTTATGGAACAACAAACTGAATGTCATTTCAAATTCCGTTGTAACCAAAAATTTATTAGGACCTTTTTGGTTAAAAATGGTCGCTCAAAAATCAACTTAGAATACATTTTACTAAAGTTGATCACTGATTAACTGGCGATGGAATGTAAATTATCTGAGATTATGAACACTGCTATACAATACTTACTATGCTGTACTTATGAAATGATGATGATAATGACGTCAAGTTCGTTTGTTTCACAGGAGCTCACTTGCGCAGAGCCACATCACAGGATGCGGAGAAGCGTCGGTCATCGTTAGGACATGTGCCGACCCTCCGACACCGGGCTTCAGACGCCTTCCTCGACCCTCATCATGCTGCCATACTGTTCCGGGATTCACGAGGGGTGAGTGTCAAACGACTTGCAAGCGAGATTATTCAGGCAGTAGTACCGGCCGTTGATACGTAATTTTATAAAGATAACAATAAAAGTTTTATGGAACGTCGTCGTCTCTGTCACGAGTGAGGGAGAAAAAAGTCTGAATGTCGCGTACAGTCACGAACATGAATATATAATATATTACTATGAACAAATCGGAAATAATATCTGATCTCAGATTTTTTCTGATTCATTCATAAATATCTGTTCTCAAGAAGACTGCAAATATATTATTATATGATGCATCACGATAACCCATGCCACTTGATTACAAATTATGTACTATGAAATTATGTCTGTAAGTAGATCTTTGAAGACACTTTGACACGTCCATATTCTTTTGGTCAATGTTTTAAAACTAGATGGCGGCGGCGTTTCCTAGCTTACTGATCCCTGAAAAGAAACGCCATTCTAATAACCACTAATTACTAATAAGCATGCATCAGATTATGACATTTTAAACAGCAATAAATTTCTAATGTTATCGTACTCGTAGTTAGCAGACCTTGATGATTAGGCTTCTTACTGAGTGAACTCGTAGTTCACTCAGTAAGAAGCCTTATCATCGAATGAAGCAATCTGTGCTATTAACTAATACTAATCGCGTAATTAGCAGCTGTTAGGTATCCTTCGATTAGCGACTCAGAATTGAACCGTCTCCCGGTAGCGGCGTCGGCGTCGTGCTGTTACACGGTGACCGGTGCCGTACCGTAGATATGTGTCCACGCCCTAAGGGATATTATGAAAAATAGAGTGAATAATAGACTGACGGCTGACAGGGTAGAACGGAAGAAAAAAAAACGTCTTGCGCCGACGACCCTAAGTAACATGGGACAAGGTCAGGAAAAGTGGGACAGGGTCCAGGAAGAAGATAACAGTACCACAAGTCCCCTCGTTTTTAAGACGTGCCCTATCTAAATGCAACCATTGTTCAGTGCCTTGTTGGCTGCCTAAGTACCTGATAATTGTAGTTAGTACGATAATCACTACATCACTTACTATGAACGTATGTTATTAATGTTTGTTGTCGTAGTAGCTTATTGTTTCTTTAGCGCACAAATGACACGTCCTTACAATCGCAAAATTGTAATACCCCGATGGTGGGTTTCTTTTGTAGAAACTTAAAAAAAAAAAAAAGCCGTCTGTATAGAAGCTTCCTAGAACTAAGCTGCGCGAGGCACGGTTAATCCCAGTTAATAACTTAGTTAATAACTTTCCAGGGAATTCTTGAGACAAACAAGCAAAACATAATCTTTTGGACTCGCCGAAATAAACTTAGCTGCAATTATTATTACCAAGTGTTAGTTATGAAGCGTGCTGTAAGTCCTTAAGAAAAACCAAGATTGTGGGCATCCAGTCCAGGGTGGTCCGTGAACCTTGCTTGCTCAATTTAAGATTCAGTGACATCAGTGTGTCGGCGCGGCGCCCCATCTATAAAATATTGGCAAAATGTTAAAACTGTGACGGGGTAGTCATAAAGTCTACCTACATACAAATTGTGCTGTCGAAGAAGAAGCTGTTATCGATCAAAATCCGTTTTTAGTGTTGCCTCGTGGCTGTAGTCTACTGCTTGTTGTAACAGAATAATCCGTTCCTACTGAACATAAGATAAAATAAAGTAGATCAGAGCAAAAACCTAAAAAAAATAACAAAAATGAAAAGAAAATCCTTTGAAAAATACCGATGCAGTAAATTTTTACCAGTTGATTAATTAAAAAGTTTGCACTGCACAGCTTCTGTAACTCGACGCCGCCGCGCCGCGCCGTAGCTTCCCTTAATTGCCACTTGTTATCTTATAACGCAATCACGGTAACAAACTCTTCGTGCTAGCTCTGGTTATATTCCTAACTAACAAACTTTTAACTAGGCCGTCTACACTCAGTGACGCGGAGCACTCAAACTGTAAAGGGACATAAAGTGGCTTGTATAATGGCAGAAGCGGGACTCGGCAAATGAAAATACAGGTTGGATTTTTCAGACGGGACGATAAAGCCCGGTACCATAACCATTATAGCTACAGGCAAACGCAGGCAGGCAGGAAAACATTCTTAGACGTCCTTATCTTTTTGAGTTATTGCTAATTTTCAGCTAACATTCACAGATTTTGGAAAAATTTATAGCTAGAAAAACTTAAATTATTACGTTTCTTATGATGCCCATCAATGCACTTTCATATTACAAATATTATTTATTATTAACCTCGGTTGGTCCAGGAAAATCTTTATCTTTTCATCACCTGCAACATAAATTCAAATTATTGAATCAAAATCAATTGTCAAATGATGTCATGCAAACCTAACCTAAAGCAAGTACCTACCTATTTAAAGGTTTTAGAAAAGCCTTTTTAAATCCCTAGACAATAATAGTGTACTACCCGCTGGTTATTATGGATTGAATTTGATTGATTTGAATTTGGAACTTCCACAAAAATCGTAAGAAAACTTTACATTAGAAATAACCTTTTTTTTGTATCAATGTATAATAGTTTGACCAAAGCAATAAACCAACCAACCAAAATAATGTGAATTAACAAAAAATAAAAACAACTGTTTTCTGTGTATGGTCAAGTCCAAAAATATTGAATAATGGGCGGTTTCTACATTATCTGTGGCGGTAATGGCAGCATGGCATGTCATCGCAACAGCTGATCGGTTGCTGTGACGTCATATTTACGATATTATTTAATGGGTTTTGTTGCAATTGCATGAGTTTAGATAAAATAGTGTATGGAATTGCACATAAATATTTCTAGGTTATGTAACAGTTTCATAAACTACAAATTTGAAACTCCAATAACGTCGCTGTAAGTGCGAAAAGTAAAGTATTCTCCTCGGGAATAAAGGTGTTTTCGTCTTGGGCGAGCTTGAAACCCTCTCTGCACTAAGAAGTGTAGTCTTTCTTAACTCCCTCGCATCGCTCAGGAGTTACATCAAAGCTAGAATCATTCAACGCGTTCGGGATTAGTATACCTAACACCCATAAAATTAGACACTGCTTAATCCCCTTAGTGAATAATCTACTATTAAATCCTTCAGTATAGTCTCCTAAGAACGTTTTCCTGTAGCTAAAATGGTTGAGGTACCTGCTCTTACTGCCCCGTCTGAACATTCATTCAGCCTGTATATCTCAACGGGCTTTTATTTAATTCCACTTAGTAGTGAATGATTTTTACAAATATCTTAATTTGTTTTTTTCGATCGTTTCAAGAAGAAATTGGTATGGCCGTCTGTCTCAGAAAAGTGACCAAGGCACCTAACATCGAAGTATTAGAACCATAGGCATTTGGTAATATTTGTTTTGATTTTAGTCATTTCAGCCGGCATTATATCATTTGCTTTGTCAGTAAAATTGTACCATGATTTCGCGCACAGGATTTTCAACTGTCCGTGTTGAGCCGAGCAGTGAGAATCTAACAGAGCGCATCTTCGCGCGTCAACAAAACACTGTTGGGTTTTCAACTCTCAGAGCTCTAAGCAGAGAGTTGAAAATGCACTGCAGGAAAAAAAATATGCCCGTGCAAACCTAGGGTTATTCAGGTTTTTGTAATTATCTGCATTACGGGTGTGCCAATTATTTGAATCTTTGACATTTTCACTAAAACTCATTGTGTTAGGAAATAATTTTTTACTCCACATTTCAGTTGCCGGTGGCGGACCCATTTCTGGAAAAAGTCAGCCTTTCCGACCTAGGTAAGTTTATTACCATCTTTTATAATGATTATAGTTATGTATAATGTAATAATAGTAATGTAGTACCTAACGTTTCTTCGTGGGGTTATATGTAAGTACATGTACTCTTTTCGGCTCTGAAGAGGAAACGAGGTCATGCGTTTATTCCATACAAAAGTATTTTGTAGTAGAGTAGAAAAAGAATCTCTAGTGTCATTACACTAGAGATTTTTTTTTTCTACGATACAGTCTATGTCTAATTGTCTACTGCGGCCATATTCGTATGCTTCGTCTCTTTGTGTTTTTTTTCGTAGTTTATTATTGACGTTTTGCATAATATAAGTTAACGGACTTAAAATAATATTTAAATGTAAGTATATAAAACAGGAGGGGAAAGAATCATAGGGCATCAAAAAATTCGTCCACATCGCTGTCAAAAGGAAAAGCCCAAAGGGCTGGCAGCATCACATAACAGCTGTTATTAAAAGCACAACACAAAGAGTACAGAAGGCAATCACATGTACGTACTTCACTTTTCATACCTACACGCTCGGCGGTCGCGCTAGGGTTGTCAACTTTGGCTTATGCACAAAAAAACTATCGTGGTAGTTGCACTCGTATCTAGTTGTCTGATTTATTGTTGAGCTTATTCTACAATATTAAAACAAAACCATAAACATAGTATTACAATAAAAAAAGTTTACAGAACAAAAACATTTAAAATTTTACATTTGTCAATTTTTACTATCGAAAATCCCTAATAACTTCAAAACGGATTTATTTACACAATTTATTTTGCCCTCTTCGTTTTAGACCTAAACCTATCAAATGACACTAAAAACAACACAATATCTACACAAACAAAAAATCATGTTTTCAACTTACGTAATCGTACGTTGGCGGCGTGAATTTACCTTACAAAAAAGTTACTTCGTTTATACTGATTCAAAATAGGAACCAGCCGGTCGATTCTGTAAAAATCTCACCGTGAAAACTTAGGTGAAGTGAGTTCGTTTTTGCTAGGAATTGACACTATTGACAGCTCACTCCACGCTCACTTCACCTAAGTTTTCACGGTGAATTTTTTACAGAATAGCACCGCTGTTGTATAAATCGAGCTTAGATAGCCATTTTTTTGTTGCTCCATTTTTGCACTTCACAGACGCGTGTCTCAAGCGGATGGCACTCGCGCTCGCACTACTCCCAACCAGTCCGAGATAACGTGTCCGTGAGCGGCGTCTATTTTGTGCGTTGCTCGAGCGCACATTGTATGTAGATTGCCTTCTGTACTCTCTGTATTTTGTGTTAAAAGTGTGTTACGAAAGGGCTTTGAAGATCCGTGGCACACCTACTCCCGCGCCATCACGTGACATCCATATCAACTTTGAACGTTAATAATATCTTGGAAACGTGACGCTTGACGGGGTTTGGTACCAATATGTTTACTGTTTGCGTTAATGTCAGCTATCGATTTATATACATTACATGCGTGGCCGCCATGTTGAAAAAAAAAACAAAATGGCGAGACAGTAGGTAGTTATGCCAGCCTCCATATAAAAATCTTCAATCCCCTTAAAGTGCAGGGAGAAAGCAGAGGGTATTCCTCTGTTTCCGGGTTTTGTCTGTTTGTAAGGAATATACGCCAACGACAACTTGACCGTGTTTCCTCTTGAGGAAACTTTCACTTGAAACGACCAATTTAAGAACAGTTTTCCTTATAATAAATAGTGTATGATGATTCATGGGTGTGTCACCAGCAGAGTCTTCTTTATGTGAATGCGTGTTTTCCTTTGTTTTTGTTATGAAATAGAAATAAATAGGTATCAATTCAATTGATTTCACACGTGTTAGATACCTACGTTTTCTGTTGTAGGTAACGATATTATTTTTAGAAGGTCATTTGATTCGGTCTCCGGTATATGTATATACTAGTATTATAATAATCTATTGGGTACCTACTAATATTATAAAGAGGTAAAAGGACATCATTCAAGTATCGAACATTTTATACTTACCCAAAAATTAAAGAGCCAGAAAAATAAGTAGGTACCTACTATATTTTTATTGGAAATAACATTTTGGGCGTTTTTCAGTATTACAGCGAAAGTTTAAAATTATCCCTCGGCTGCTGTTTGAGATTGTAAACGCCAAAAATCATATTTTTATCACAAGTGTTTTAACAATAACAAAAAAATACAAAAAAACTACTTTTAGTTAAATTTAAAATCCTGAATATGAACGTTTGAAATATATATAAACTTTTTATTAAAATATGAATTTTGGTATTTTCTATCTCAATTAGCGGGCACTTTAATTTTTGGGTACGAAATTATGATTTCCATTGTGAGGTTCTATGTAGACAGAACCTAGTCTTCGATATTTTTTATGTTAAAAAATAAGAAATTTCACGCAAAGTTGCGAGCAGAAGTTAGTAAGTATAATGTAAATACGTTTGCTTAGGTCAGCTCGCTTGATAGATGTTTAGAAAGGACCTTTATATAAAGGGTTTTTGTCTCAGCTATCAGCAGTAACGATCAGATACGGTTCATCCCATTGGAATCGTTTCTACTTCGGTGACTTTCTACTATGAATTCATACTTCAATAGATTCTGGAAAATAATCGAAGACGAATGTTTGTCGGCGATTTGGTTTTTTTTTTTCTTTACTTTTATAACCTCTTCTATACTTAACTGAATTTCTTTAAGGCCTAATAAATACCTATATGTACGAAGGAAAGGTCTTAATGACCTAAAACTTAATGACCTTTCCTTCCATGTTTCCCAGTTTTTTAATACTTAATAGCTTTAAGGCTCAACTCACACCAAAAGAGCGTCGAAGCGCGGCGAAGCGGAACGCAGTTTCAGTGTCATAGGAATTTTAACTTTATTTTCATTACTATAATACTTATTATCGCATGAGAAACTCGAACGAGTCGAGCGGATGCCAGCGGCGCCGCTGGAATTCCGGCGAATTGCCTTCTCTACCGAGCGGTTGCGATAATAAGTATTATAGTAATGAAAATAAAGTTAAAATTCATATAACACTGAAACTGCGCTCCGCTTCGACGCTCTTTTGGTGTGATTTGAGCCGTAAAGAAGCTGCATCTTTTTATAGAAAACTAGTACATACATGGCTTAAAAATTTTTAGGGATCCGTACCCAAAGGGTGCCAACGGAACAATTACTAAGCCTCCGCTTTCCGTCCGTCCGTCTCTAAGCGGACTGTATCTTATGACCAACCAATGAATCACCAATAGGTAGACAGTTTACATTTTCACAGAGTGTGTATTTCTATTGCCACTATAACGAAACAATAAAGTTAAAAATTAAAGGTGGTGTCCATCCAAGGAACGTTTTTATCGGCGTTTATTGCCTTATGGTACGGAACCTTTCGTGTGCGTGTCCGACTCGCACTAGCCCGGTTTTAATTGTCAGGCAAAAACGCTTATGGCGTAACGATATCTGATCTGCCCTTATTGCCGCTGTTATTTCATTGTAAATTAATTAGCACCCGCTTCCCGCTGTGTTTATGCGACCCTGTTTGCAAATCTTAAGAGCATTCAAAAAAATTCGCTTCCATTTCAATTAATTTCGATTAACCTTAATATGGATTGATGATGAATGATTATGGAAATTAAGCCCCAGTAGGTACCGAATTTGCTATTACCAAGGCGGCCGTCCATTAATCACGTGATGTTTTTTTTGGCATTTATTAACCCCCCTCCCCCTTGGTGATACCTACATGGATGGTAAGGTTTAAGACTACCCCCTACACTTATCACGTGTATTTTTAGTACCTACAAAGAATCTTATTTTTTTTTTAAATACATGGCAACGGCGAATCAAGTCACACTACAAGCCGCTTTCGATTTTGTACGCGTTTGACAAAAAAATAAATACACGTAACGCCGCTTTTTGTTTGAATATCGCGCGTTTTCTGAAAAAATAAATACACGTGATATATTACTACACCCCCCTTGTGATATATCGTGATTTTTTATGGACCCCCCCCCCCCCTTCGAGCCTCACGTGATTAATGGACAGCCCCTAAGGTGTAATAGCTAATTTTTTTCGCCTTTTCAGGGTGTTTGGTCCTTGCTAAGGACGGATATAACCAATGAATCTGAACGCGGAACTCAGTGTCGATTTTCCACAGCAATGATGACACTGACAGCTCTTGAACGATTTTCCAGAACAATGATGACACAGACAGCTCTTGAACGATTTTCCACAAGAATGATGACACTGACAGCTCTTTAACCATTTTCCACAACAATGATGACACTGACAGCTCTTTAACCATTTTCCACAACAATGATGACACTGACAGACTGACAGCTCTTGAACGATTTTCCACAACAATGAAGACACTGACAGACTGACAGCTCTTGAACGATTTTACACAACAATGATGACACTGACAGCTCTTGAACGATTTTCCACAACAATGATGACACTGACTGCTCTTGAACGATTTTCCACAACAATGATGACACTGACTGCTCTTGAACGATTTTCCACAACAATGATGACACTGACAGACTGACAGCTCTTGAACGATTTTACACAACAATGATGACACTGACAGCTCTCGAACGATTTTCCACAACAATGATGACACTGACAGCTCTTGAACGATTTTACACAACAATGATGACACTGACAGCTCTCGAACGATTTTACACAACAATGATGACACTGACAGCTCTTGAACGATTTTCCACAACAATGATGACACTGACAGCTCTTGAACGCGGTTCCTATTTACTGATCGCTTTCGGTTTCATTGGTGAAATTGGCACTAAAAGTGGTTCAAAATGATGAATTCCATGACCCCTTTTAAGGTTGTCTACGCATAGTCATCATGTATGAACCCTGCACTAACACTGGACGTCACGAGTGTAGTTCCGAATACCTCCACGCGCGGCGTCTCGGTCATTCTAAGAATCGCTCGACAAACACGCACATGATATAGGTACTCGCACTAACAATTTTTGTCAAATTTTAGTGTATATTTAAATATTGATTATGCACCTTAATGCTGTCGAAGAAGATTTTTATTCATCTTCATACATATTTTGGACCTTCGAAGTCGGATACAGCAGAAGAAATCGTCGCGACCAGCATAAGGCTGTCTTTCCACCAGAGATGAGCGAGCATGCGTAGCGAGGGATGTGTGTGAAACCAACCAATACCAACGCTAACTTAGTTCAAGCTACTCGTATAAAAATAAAGCGATGTTGTAGTTGGTTTCACACACATGAACATCCCTCGCTACGCAACCTCGCTCATCTCTGGTGGAAAGGCAGCCTTACTGGCAGTGCATTATTGGTTATTATTAAGTAATTAGAATTCTCCTCTGAGAATTACAACATAGCATGGGAGTTATTGGAAAACAGATTCAATAATAAGCGTTTACTTGTGCAAAATCATGTCAAGGCTTTATTTTCTAATTAAGGAATCATCTAATCAAATTCGTAAACTTATAGATGATACCGTTCTCAAAAATCTACATTCCTTCAAAAACCTCGGCGAACCGATCAAGTCTTGGGACACGTTGTATTTACTTAATTACATCTAAACTTGATTCAGTTACCGAAATAGAATGGGAGACTCATAAAAGTGCAATAAGTTCAATTATATAATATACTCGTAGTATAATCATCGTTAGAGACTGTACTGCTTTCTACGGCTTTAGTTGAGGTTGCCGATAAAAGCATTATCATACAATCCGCGCTTTATTAGATAACGGTAGTCAGAATTGCTTTATTGCAGAATCTTTATGCAAACGACTTAAATCTTAATTTAATACAGTCCACTGTGCAAGTCTCCGGAGTAGGTAACTCGGTGACTAATTCCACAAAATCATGCGAAGTTAATTTGAGGTCTAAAACAACACAATATAGTTACACGCTTTAAGTGTTTAGTTTTAAATCAAATAACAGCTTAGTTGCCATCTTTAGGTATAACATCGCACATAAATATCCCTGATCATATACAGTCCTGATCATATACAGTCCTAATCGTATACAGTCCTGATCATATACAGTTAGCAGATCCCAAATTTTATTCGCCATTTTGAATAGAATTATTAATAGGGGTAGATAAATTCTGGGAACTTTTAAATGGCGGACTAAATCGACTAAGGGCGGATTTTTCCAACGCCAGATAATTTTTTCGGAGGAATAATTTTGAATTTTTGACAATTCTTCCATACAAAAACTGTCAGAGGTCAATTTTATTCCACGAATAAAAATTATCCGTCGATTGAAAAATCAGCCCTAAGTAGTGGTCCATATCTTCAGAATACTAAGTTGGGATGGGTAATATCTGGCTCATTGTTGAATAATAAAACTTCACGCAACAATCGGGCTCAATGCAAGTACTCACAATCATTAGACGCTTATCATTTCAGCCGAAAGAGGAAAGAGTGGGTCTTAAAATGAACGTAGACAAAACGAAGGTCATGTCAAATGCCCATGTAACACCCACACTCATAAAGATCGGAGACGCTACACTCGAAGTCGTGGACGAGTATGTTTACCTAGGACAAACTGTCCAGCTAGGTAGGTCTAACTTCGAGAAAGAGGTCAATCGTCGAATCCGACTCGGCTGGGCAGCGTTCGGGAAGCTACGCAATATCTTCTCGTCTCCAATACCGCAGTGTCTCAAGACGAAAGTCTTTCACCAGTGCGTGTTGCCAGTGATAAATTATGGCACTGAAACGTGACGCTCACAATGGGCCTTATAAGCAGGCTAAAAGTCACCCAAAGGGCAATGGAGAGGGCAATGCTTGGAGTTTACCTGCGTGATCGAATCAGGAATGAGGAAATCAGCAGGAGAACCAAGGTAACCGACATAGCCCGAGGAATTGCCAAACTTAAGTGGCAGTGGGCAGGACACATTGCTCGCAGAACAGATGGCCGATGGGGCCGAAATGTTCTGGAGTGGCGACCGCGTACCGGAAGACGTAGCGTTGGAAGGCCTCCCACAAGGTGGTCCGACGACATTGTGAAGGCCGCAGGATCCCGTTGGATGCGAGAAGCGCAGAACCGGTCGAAGTGGAGGTGCTTGGAGGAGGCCTATGTCCATTAGACGCTCAACTTAGGAAATTCTGGGAGTTAGAAGAAATAGTTCCGCGAAATAAATTAACTAATCACGAGATCTTTATGTGAAAACTTGTTTGTGCAAACTACGTACCTACCGCGATAACACGGGTACTCTCTGTATTTTGTGACACGAGTCGGTTTTTTGTGCGCATTCCATTAGCTGAGTCCAGCGACACACTAGGAGGTACTACTTATACACTCGCGCTAAATCGTTTTCAGTTGAACGTAAATTAGATAAATCTACACCTGAATATAAAAAATTATATTGTGATTTTATGAATGAGTATTTGAGTTTAGGATAGTTATTATAGTGTAGTTTAGTCGAGTCAATCACTATCTATCACCAAATTATTTTCTACCTCATTACGGTGTTTTAAGAGTTCATAGTAGTACTACCAAACTTAGGATGGTTTCTGATGGAAGTGCAAAATCAAAGTCTACATAAGTGATGACGTTTACTCAATTTTGTTACGCTTTCTACAATTTAGATTTGTTTCATGCTCTGACGTCGAAAAAATGTATCGACAAATTAATATTCAACCAGATCAAAGAAATCTTTGGCGTGAAAATAAATCGGACGAACTCGGTGTGTACCAGCTTAATACCATGACATAATACCGCGTCCGCTCCTTATCTAAGTATTCGATGCATCAAACAGCTGTGAGTGTAAGGATGACGTCACAAGGCAAGTTATTGACGAATATCTGTTTGTAGATGACTTAATTACTGGTCATGATGATAAACAATGTTTGTTAGACATTTGTACCAAAGTAAATGATGTTTTAAAATTAGGTTGCTTCCATTTACGTAAATGGTTGTTTAATTCGGACACTACAAATCATCTAAAGGAATTAGCTTTGTGCGAAAATTGTTTAACTAAAACTCTCGGTCTTGGTTTGTTGAATTATTTAAATTTATTATATTTTACTACGAAGATTGATCAAACCTTCACTCATGTGACTAAGGTTATCTTGTTTGTGGTCTCAGAGGTGTACGACCCATTAGGCTTGTTATCAGTGTTATCAGTTATCACCCTCATTATAATTGCAAAAATACTTCTACAAAAATTATGGCTCAATCCAGTACCTAACGATATATTTTGTGTATGTGGAAAAAAAATATTGACACGCCTCAATACTTACAAAACTTATAAATTCCTCGTCATGACAGACAAGTAAATACAAAATACACACATTTACATATTTTCACGGATGCATCACAGGATGCATATAATTATTTATATATTTACCGGTCACTGTTGGGCTGCTTTGCGCTAAAACCAAAGTCGCACCAATTAAACCAGTTTACAACATAATACTTTTGGCCTGACTCCACGACTCTCATAAATTGGATTAAAATTTCACCTAACTTGTTAAAATCATTTGTCCAGAACAGAGTAGTGCAAATCAATGAATTGACTGGTGAGTTGTCGTGGTTACATGTTGCTGGTAAAAACAACCCGGCTGATCTTTGTCTCACTGGCTCACGCTCGACGCGCTTCAAAATTCAGAAATTTGGTGGCACGTGCCAGGATTTTTAACCAAACACCAATTTTAAACAATGATCACGATGAAATGATTAAATCGCACGATTCACCTGAAATTAAATCAAAGGTTAATTCTTTATTTACACAATCAACTTTTACTACTTATCATTATTGTACTTTTGAACGATTTTCAAATTTTAATCGCATGAGGCGTGCAACCGCAAAGTCAAAACAACATATAAACACTGGACCGATTACATCTGATGAGTTAAATAAATCAACTTAGTTCTAGTACGCTTAGCACAACAAACATCACTTCCGGACCTGCATTATTAAAAAACCTACCCGTAAAGTCGATGAGAAACATAATTCTAGCCTTGATGTGTTCCTAGATTCTGATCGCGTTATAAGAGTAAGATTAAGAGGCAGACTAGTAAATTCACACACGTTTTCCTATAGTAAAAAACATCCTGTATTATTATGTTCGAAAAATACTTTCACGCGACTTTCTTTTTAATTTGAACATAAACGTCTACCTACTCCATGCTGGGTCCACAAAGGGAAGGCATCTGTCAGTAAAAATGGGTAACTTGCCGCCTGAAAGACTGGAGCCGGGGTATCTTTTCTTGCGCTGCGGTTTAGATTATGCGGGACCTATGTTCATATTTAATCGCAAAGGAAAGGGTTCAGAACTTGAAAAATGTTATGTTTGCCTATTCATATGCTTTAGGTACTACTCGTGCGTTACACTTAGAATTAGTCACAAGTTGCAGTTCTGAAGCATACTAATTGGCTTTCAGAAGGTTTTTATCTCGTCGTGGAAAACCCGCACGAATATTTTCCGGAAAACGTTTTTGGGCGCACTAAAGGAATTCTCTCATTTTTTAAATGCTAGTGAAAACGATATTTTAAATTTTCAATACCTTGGTGCTCATTAAAGAAGACAACCTGCCGCATTTAAAATGGCGTCTTGGACGAGTCATAAGCAGATGAAGGATGGACGTGTAGCTGACATTAAAACAGCTAACGATAACGATCTTCGTGATACGAAGATCATAACCTCAGATTATGTCCGCTGCTAAAGGAGGAAGAACCCTAACCTTTCCCAACTTCTACATTCTTCTACTTCTTCTTCGTTGGAGGTTGTTATTCCAAGGCGGGCAGCGTGTCTACGCATCGTCATCATAATATACCACCACCACTGGGCATCACGATTGTAGTTCCGAATACCTTCACGCGCGGCGCCTCGGTCATTCTAAGAATCGCTCGACAAACACGCTCACGATATCTGCAAAAATTTTTAGTCAAAACATGTAATTATTGATTACTAGTTCCGCCCCGCGGTTTCGAATATCGGGATAAAAAGTAGCCTGTGTCCTTTCCCGGGACTCAAAACTATCTGTACCAAATTTCATTTAAATCGGTTCAGCAATTTTAGCGTGAAGAGGTAACAGACAGACAAACTTTCGCATTTATATTAGTATAGATACGCCTTAGTGCTATCGAAGAAGATTTTCATTCATCTCCATACAAAGGTTTTATGTTATTTAAATTATATCTTGCAAATCGATGCACAACGTTGTTGCAGAAACAGGTTTTTATGCTGCTGAAAAATGTTGCACACAAACAATGCCATGTTTTACCAAAAAAATGCTCTTTGCAACATTAAGACTAAACTCAGGATTACCTAAAAATAAAATCTTAAATCTTACTTTTTTGCAACTTGTAGGTCATTGTCAGGTTGTAAGTTGAACAAAATATGATTAGCGACCGTAACAAGTAGGTACCTATGTATATGCAGAATTATAATCATTGAAATCATCAATAGAACCCTTAGAGTTTATGTAAGTAACGGGATTGAATGACTATTTCTGAAATATCAATACCCTGGCATTCCCCCTTAAAGTTATTTGATTGGTTGAAACTGTTTTTAAGTGTAAAGCTTTGAGTCTTGAACGAAATTCTGAAATACAGGCCTAAAACATGTTGGACACCAACAAAAATTTTCAGTTTTAGCCTTATAAAATTTAACAATTCTTATGATAGCGATAAATTCGTTTTTTTTTATCGCCGAAATAGCATACATTCGCCATTTTGATTGTGTTCTCGAACAGCAGTCACGTTTACGGTTTACGTTTCCATTCACGTTTTTCCTAAACGTATAAGTAAAAAAAAAAAAAATCTTAGTTAATTACAAGGTTGTAATGTATTGGTCACGTGAAGTGTATTTAGAATTCGTCCAGTCAAGAAATTTAATACTTACCTATTATGATGCATAATTGTCAAGTTTGTGCTTTAAATGCTTACGCAGTGTTTGGAGTTCGTAAAGTGAAGACATTATTATGCTTATATATCTGCGTCAAAGAAAACTCACGTGGACTGAAGGTATCATAAATCGTATTATAATAAAGTTATATTGTCGATGTAAGTATGACAGCATTACGCGAATTAATCATAACTATTTTGTGAAAACTTCCATGCATTTCATCAAATCTTTCCAATGCCGCAGAGCTGTTCCGATATATAATACCACTAGTACATACGAAGTAGTAAATAATGAGTTGTATGTACTTCTAACAGAACTATGTCTAGTTTCCCTTGAGAAATAAACTACCATTACTAAATCATCGAGCGCAAATAACACAGTGGAACACACTTTTAGATGCACATGCGTTTTTCAATCAGTTTACTTCATCGTGTTGAATTAGCTACGTTATAGGTTTTTTTTGTTAGCCTGCCCTGTCCCGCTCTAGGGCAAAGGCCTCACTCCAAACCCTATTATGGGCTTACCTATCGATAACATTATAGAGCTAAGCGCCCAGGGATAAAAATAAATGTTTATTTATATGTCAATATTTTAAAACTTGACGTGCATATGATGTCGGCTATTCCGGCATACCATTTTTTTTTTTTTTATATTATTAACTACACGTCAATATTTTGTTGGTCAATATTTTAAAACTAGATGACGCCGGCTTCTCCGGCCTACCATCATTTTATTATGACAGTGAATTGTTATACACTAATAACTAAACTTGGCATCTTCCTTAATTCGCAGCATAATTTTATTATGGAAATAGAGGTCAACGAACGAGCGCCTTCCGTATGATGACTGGCATGCTCATTTTTAGTTTTCTAAACATAGAGCGCGAGGTGTACCGAGAACCGACTAAATAACGTAAAACGTTTTAAAATTCTTTGAGCATAATTGAAATGCAAACCGGAACTGATAGAATTATTGTAGATAACCATGAAAAATAAGTGGGTATTGTAGTTACCACGCATTCATTGCATCATTTTGTTATTTTTCATAACTCATACCGTAACTATCGTTTCCAATGTCAGTTGCGTTTGACTCTAATTGTTTTATCGGTTATTATTAGTATACCTATAAGTTAGAAGTCATAGTACTTAGTTAAAGTATATTTGAATTAATTTCCATCGATGCAGTCTACTCTTTGAGAGGATCGTTTTGTTAGTGACATAAATAGAGTGAAACAAGCCAAAGATACTACAGAATACAAATGCGTCACTGTAGACGTATAATTGTCTCAGAGAGGTGGTGTGTGATGCATTATCGTAGCATCTCCTCGGACACACGGTGGGCGTGGGCAGACGGCCAAGCGACGGCGACGTAGCAGCGGGCGGGGTGCTAGTGGTGTCAAGTTCGTCGCGTTTCGGCGTGGCCGGCGCGGCTGGCGCGCGCGTATAATTAGCAGTGAGCCGTGGGAGGCGCGCCGGGCCGCACCGAGTGGCGGCGGGCGATGCGCCGCCCGGGCCCCGCGCATGCTGCGCTTACATTACTTCTCGGACAACCCCGCGCTCGCCGTCGACGACGCCGAAGAGTCCGTCTACTCCATCGACCTCATCAAGGAGTTCGAGGCCGTCGGCCGCGCTTGGAAGGCGTTCCTAGCTGACTGGCTCCTCAAAGGTGCCGGCTTGTTTATGTCACCCACGCTGCGCGACAGCTTTTGCGCAACTCTCTACCTGTTGATGTTTGCGTTTTGTTTTCGTTGTGCCCGTCAGTGCGGTGACGACGTGATGATTGAGTCGCTGTACTCCGGTGTCTTCAGGCAGTGCGTTGACATCGCGGATTGATTATCCACTTTCATGCAAATTACTTTGAATGCTGAAACCTTTTCGGTACCTCTGTATTTACTTACTATTAGAAATTTTGGTAGATGTTTTAGTTGGCAGGTAAACTATTTCATACTCTGAAGTCCAATAGGTGTACGGAGGGTGTTCACAACAACTTAATTTCATGTGTTTTGCACTGCCTGCTGTATTTTTCAGAAGTGTTTCTCGGATTTCTATTCTGATATGAACCAATTTCAAGGGTTTTACCTGAAATAACATTAAGATTAGTATTCAAATTCAATTTCATGCGTGACTTCACGAACTCAGTCCACTTGAGGTTACTAATGACGTCACATCCTTACCGCCGTGTGTGCAACGCACCAGCAATGAACGTAAATAAACAAATAGGTATCCGCATCTAACGTCTATTAAACATTATTCGGATAGCAACGGATTTTTATCTAGACGTATAAGATTCTTACGTCATAATATTTTTTAAACGCACCGTTTTTTCATAACTAGTCTGTCTGGTGCCAAAACTGGACACCTCGGTGGTCTATTTAAAAAACGTGATTAAACTAATCAGCTGAAATTCAGGTTGAATATGTGACAAACATACATTTCTCCAGGATAAATTCTCTAACTACTCCTATCCTGACCATCGTTTTCTGAATGCCGCTGTCAAGGTGTTGTTGGTTGATCAACAAAGTAACTTCGGCCACTCACATGATTCGAAACATGAAATTCAAAAGCCTTTCAGAATACTGGGGGCCAATCTGTTTTATCTATCTAGCCTGTATTGTCTCACTGCTGGGGAAAGGCTTTTTCTCCCTTTTCCACACATTTCTGCCCTCTGCTGATTGCGGGTCCGTCCTTTCGGCAGGACTCAAGTTCGTCCCTCCATCTTTGTATGGGGACTATTCTACTTGTTCCTACAGCAGTTGCTTTACTTCATCCAAAATCTCTCTGCACGCGTAGCATGACGACGTTTTGTCGACGGAAGAATAGACAAAATGACAGATTGCCATGCTTAGACGCGTAGAATGCGTACAAATATTTCTACAATCTGTCATTTTGTCTATTCTTCCGTCGACAAAACCCGTTTCTACGGCGGTCATGCTACGCGTACTGGTTTATTAAAAGTCTCTCCGTTTTATCAATACTAATATTATAGGTAAATGCGAAAGTCTGTCTGACTGTTACCTCTTCATGCTTAAACCGCCGAACCGATTTAGATGAAATTTGCTATAGACATACTTTGAGTCCCGGGAAAGGACATAGAATAGTTTTTATCCCGATATTCCCACGCGATCGAAACTTACGTGAGTGAAACCGCGGGGCGCTGCTAGTCTTCCATATTATTTCATTTAAGTTCAATTTCTATCCGGGATCCTCTTCATCATCTACATACATTCCAAGTCTTCTTCCTCATTCCTCAACTATTTCTACTTCACTAAGCACCCTACCTATCCTAATTACAACAATTATTCACCGTAATGTCTATCATATTTTCAGTTCTGCTTCGCGTCTGCATTCATCATATCAATCGCATGACTCACGCGCAGCGTAGTTTATAATTG
Organism: Oligia latruncula; assembly: GCA_948474745.1. Taxonomy (NCBI): domain Eukaryota; kingdom Metazoa; phylum Arthropoda; class Insecta; order Lepidoptera; family Noctuidae; genus Oligia; species Oligia latruncula. Next base: position 7,808,345 of record OX419683.1, on the reverse strand, counting down.
AATGCAGTTGTGATAAAATATTTATTGCATTAGTAGCACGTAGACTGCAGTCGAGGCATTAGAAGACAAACACTACGATGTAGAGTGATGCAAGTGTTAGATTCAGCAATTTATGGTAGTAGTTCCTATTTAATTAAACTAACTTATCATAACACTAGCTTCTGCCCGCAACTTCGTCTGCGTGAAATTTGTCGTTTCCCGACGCACCCCGCCTAGGTCTCTGGCACGCTAGTATTTCGTTTTCGCGTTCTTCCTGAGTTTTTTTCTTTTTGCTCGGCTCAGTCGGCTCCCGTGATGTTATATAGCCATAGGCTATCAAATACAAAAACATATTTTCAAATCCGACGGATGGATGGTAGTTTCGGAGATTACCACTAAACACAAACAAACAAAAAAAAAAATTCCTCTTATGATTTTATTCGGGTTTTTGGTCAATGAATTACTAGTTTCGCCTACGAAATCTTAGCGTGGTGATTGTATCTTTCGACCGTGTCTCAACTTCCAAAGCAAGAAGTTTAACTTCAAAATACAATCACCTGAGAAAATTATCTTCTGACTATACTGTGCATCAACTAAACTTAACCTAAACTTCTACTGTCGCTTACTCGGATATAGTCTAGCTAGAGTACTCTAGAGAGAGTCTGAAGATAAAAGGTCTGTGAAACTAGGTTGAGCTAAACTTCCATTCAAGTTTATACGACACGTCAGAACTTTCCTGCCTAGACAGCCTCAAACATACACTGAAGTTTATTTCGTTTCGAAGACTCTGCGCTAAAGGTAGGTAATTGTATTTTTGATAAAAACGAAAGTCGAAGGCACTGTTTACATCTAGCGACGTCGTCGAACGTATACGCAGCGGGAACGCGACGCCAACGCCGCGTCTACGTGGCGTCAACGCGTCGTTAACTAACGCCGGATGCAAAGGCATCCTTAGTTTAAATGGTGCACAATAAATGTGCCATTGACCTGGAAATATGAAGTTAGCCCCATTTCATTTTTTCAAACTATTAAATACATTTAAAGTCGCGGAAGCTCTTGGGTGCCCTTGGAGTAGTTGCATTCAGTCATTAGCACGTACTAAGTGTAATATAAGCGTTCTAAGCGGTTTCCTCTTCCGAGCCATTGTTTAAAAATAGCAACCATAAAAAGCTTTCTATTTTTATGTTACAAAAGTAAGGTGCAGATAAATAATCAGTATTTTACTCCTTTTTAGGGTTCCGTACCCAAAGCGTAAAAACGGGACCCTGTTACTAAGACTTCGCTGTCTGTCCGTCCGTCTGTCTGTCACCAGGCTGTATCTCAAGAACCGCGATAGCTAGACAGTTGAAATTTTCACAAATTATGTATTTCTGTTGCCGCTATAACAACAAATACTAAAAACAAAATAAAATAAATATTTAAGGGGGCTCCCGTACAACAAACGTGTTTTTTTCGGAGTTTTTGCCCTGTGGCACGGAACCCTTCGTGTGCGAGTCCGACTCGCACTTGGCCAGTTTTTTTACCTTCCTATGTCATTTTCGTAATTAAATAACAAAGTAATCGGAAAAGATTAATGGCAAATTGGCAATGGCTTCGCACTGCGCGTCGTACAACGTCGCGCCGTTACAAAAGTTACAAAATCGCGACGTTATTAGTTGGTGAATGGCGTAGCGTCTAGGCGGCGTCAACGCAACGTCAACTAACACAGAGGCACACTCAGGCAACTCTTTTTAACTTGATATCATCATTCTATTGGATATCTATGTATTGCCCTTAGCCGAATATATTTGCCGCCATACCGCCACCGCGCGTGTGACCCAAGGTGCTCAAATGGTATGCACTAGCAAGCTTCCTTAGTCGCCTTACGATACCCACGGAATATTATGGAGCAGCCTGCTCATTCTTGATCCGGGACCACACGGACCTGGATTAAGAATGATAATAAGTTAATACTTAACCTATTTTTAACTTGACATGTGCGCAAAATATGTTCAGCGGGGTAATCGCGTAACTCACTAACGGTAGTAATGGGTTTCATTTTGACAGTTCAACAACATTCATTGCGTTATTTACTTGTTGAGGAGATTCAGAAGCAATGGATTAGCAATATCTTTCAAAATGATTCAGATTGAGATTGATAGTTGTTACGCAAGTAGGGTGCTGATATATGATAAATATTTTATTTCTTTACACGTCAAGCATATTTTCAAAAACTAGATGAGATCGGCGTTTCCTGTCTGACTACTCTGAGAAGAAAGGCCGAAACAAACTAAGAGGTCTCTTTAAAAGTCCAGACATAATCTTGGTCGGATCATGTGAAGACCATGTAGATCGATGTCTGAAAAGGTATTTTGAGGAAAGAACCACACAGATTGAGTGGACCTTTCCAGTCAGGGCACGCATTTGTCAGTAATCTTGCGGCTCAACTCAAAACTTATGGAGCTCAACGTTCCACTGATCATTGATCATAACATATCAAGTAACAACTACAAGAGTGTCAGCTATCTAATGATGTCGTGAATTCCACAGAATAATTCAACGACGAAATACAACATCCGTGTTGCATGAAGCTCTGCTTACTATTCGTTTCCGTCAGCTAATTGGACCCGCGAAATAATCGTTATAATTCAATATTACCTACTATATTGTTTGAGTGTTGCGAAATCTATTGTTTGTTTAGTTGCCTCGGCGATATACTTAATGTAACTCGATATTGTGAACGTGACCGCACAATGACTTCGACGCGGAATAAAGGTCTGCTGATGTATCTAAAGACAATTGGGAATCCAATCGAGTGTCAGTCAGCCTCACGAAACAATTAAAAGAAAAGTATTCGTCAATGCCGTTGCTGAAATATGGGTTTTTTCGGTCATTCATATTGTTTTTGCTCGACTTGGCAGATAAAACTAATTTTAACGCATGTTACAACAAAACAATAGTGGTTTAATCGACACGCGTAACTTTTTTCTATGGATATGTTGTAATACCTTGAAGATAAAGACCTAATGACAGCTTATAAAGAACTCGTCATTTAGTTTGGTAAAAAATCTGGACGACACATGATTATTTTATGGTGATTGTAAACAAGGTTATGGTCACGGTTCTATGTGAATTTGTGAAAATAAAACAATATTTACTACAAGTATTTGTAGGTGTTAGGTACCTGTAGTTTTGTGAACTAAACTTCTTACTTGCCATGTTGTGCGATTACGCTTTGGGTCTTAATCATGTCGAAACCTATAAAGTGAACCTGTATAGGGTGGCAGGGAGGGCCATCTGCTGTGGGTAGTTATCTTGGGAATAAATAAATAATGATAGTATAGGCCGAACGCTTAACTTTGACGTTGCCTGGGGTAGCTGCACGGTGCGGGAGGGGTGATAGTTGTCACAAGTTGACAAATCACTGAGCTCACGTCACCACTCACCACACCCCCCCCGCACCGCGCTGCTACCTCAGGCAACGTCTCAGTTAAGCCGTCGGCCTATAAAAATGATTTCACGATAGCGCCTCACTTCATATAGGGTGCATAAGGCAGTGTTGTACGCTCAATAATTTTATAAGAATTGAGGGGGAATCGCTAGGGTAGCCCGCAAACTACAAATTTTCTTATTTTGCTATTTGCAGGTCAGTGTCAGTTTGTATGTTGAACAAAATATGATTCGTGACCGTAACGAGTATGTATTTCCAGAATTATAATCATTAAAATCATCAATACAACGTTCATATAGGTAACCCTAGTGATTGGTATTTCATCTTCTTCTTAGCGTGTCGACATCGCATCGTGGTGAAAGGATTAGCCAATCGACGGAAGTCGATTGCCCAGGGTGCGCCGGACGTAACAAAAGGTCGGATGGTGCGTCACTCGGGGAGGCTCCATTCATGCACCCTGCATGTAACGTATTTCATGAAATAGTTATTCAATTTTCGCGGGCTACCCTGGCGCTTCTCCAAAGGATTTCGTTTTCAACAATATTGACAGCTCTCCATTTATTACTCTCAAAAATCCTGACCCGCAGTCAAATATTATGAAACTTTAAAATAGACAGAAAGGGTGAACATCAATGTTGTGACTTTATATTACAGTGTACCCAACTACCCAGTAGTTTACTGCACGTGAAACGTCGCAGTTTTCCAAAGTTTGATTAAGACCCCATCACACCGCAAGTAACTACAACCACACTACATACATCGCAGCAAAATGTGGGCAAGCAGTGGTTACTTGTGAATAGTGTCGCTGCAGCTTCTTGCGGTTTCGTTCTTGTGTCAAAATTTCGACGTGGTTGCATTGCCGCGATGTGGTTACGATGTGGCTTGTGTCTGCATTTACAGACAGACATAATTATTATCGTTGTGTTTGCGATAGATAGGTATGGCCGGCCGCTAGTGCGTGGTCTCGCTGGTTGTTGCGTTGTGGCAGCGACGTGGCCTTGATGTAGTCGGTATCGCCCACTCGATTGATTTTAACGGCCAAACGTGGTCCATGTGAATAAAATATTTATATTCACACAAATTAACGCCCGTCTACGTTTCTGTGGTGTGGTTGTGGTACGTGTAATCAGGCCAGTAGTTACACTGTACAGTCACGGTAATAATATAATATCTTTATACTGTGGTACAGTGGTGCGATCTGCGGTGTCCATTTACTAGTATTTTAGTTGCAAATGAAAACATTCCAGTGCTATTTGATACTCCCCTGTCACGGCGCAGTCACTTTATAATGCAATGGCTCGACATGAAGGGAGTGTATAAACATGTTCATTTTATTGAAGTGTAAATTCTAAAATAATCTATTTGCATAGAAAATACTTTTTCTCGTGTAGTACTGCTAAACCAAAAAAAAACAGAAAGTTTATCCATCTACGAATCATACTTTGCTACTTCTGACTAATGCGTGATGGACCATGTAGTGAAGCGTTCCATGGTTAGGTTGAATATTTACGCATACACTCGGCACAGTATTGATTTTACCAGTGAACCAAAAAATAAATTTGTATTGTTTTCATAGTTTTCGAGAAATACTATGAGTACTTAGTATTTCTCGAAAAACTATGAAAAACATTTAAATAAGGGTGTTTAAAACTATTATAATTCCCGTTTAGCATAATCAGCCTATAATGTTCCCACTACTGGGACACAAGCCTTCTCTCCGTGAGAGGGAGCGGGCTGTAATCCACCTCGCGGGCCTAGTGTGGGTTTTTCCCATTTGCCACGCAATAAATGAATGTACAGTCGAGTTCACTAATATATTGGCAGTGACAATGTTTCAAAATATTGTAAGCGTTAAAATAATCATATAGTTCTATACAAAAATAAACATCAATAAAATGTTATCATATAAACTGTTCATATTTATGTTACGGTAGTGCAGTAAAAAATATCTGACTACTCTTCGGAACATATATATCTAAATACTCTAGATTTCAATATATCTGGTGCAACCTAGGATTCGTAAATATATGTACGTACACCTTTGAATATTCAACTAAATGGCCTTTACCATTAAATTTATTTCTGCTTGCCGGAGCAGAAGTCTCGGACTTCTGCTCCGGCAAGCAAAAATAATAATGCAGTGTTGCCGTTGAAGGATGTCATATCTGACAACTTCAAATGGAATTTGTTTCTAAGAAAAATATTACGGTAGGATATACTTCTATACAGAGATTGTTCAAAGAATTTAAGACAACAATTCGAGACATGTCAAATTGCCAAGATATTTTTCATAGAAAAATTGCATAGATATTTGTGAACCTAACTTTGCGCTAAATAATATGAACAAGGGATTGCGCACACTTTTTAGAGTCTTTGTCAGTAGCAATATTATTAATATTATAATGTAGTCGCATATTTATGATGTCACAGATTGTTTACAATTTATAGAGTTTTATGTAACTTACCATTGCCTATACATTTTTGATTCATGAACATGCTCAGATATTAAAGAACTCGACTGTAGGTACATACAATTTTGAGGGCTATTACGATGTGGTTAAACAAATTTTATTGCCCATAAAGCTTTGCCTAAACTTTCTTTATGAATAATAAATATTTTTTAATACTGTACGCGTCATTTGCTTTCTCATAAACTGGTTTATTGGTTAAATTATACTGGTATATTATTATTATCGATGATCGATCCTTTAACAATCCATATTCATCCATACCTACTTACTAATCTATCTAAGTTTAAACTAAACTTAGATAGATAGGTAGGTAGGTTTTTTTGTTTGTTTGAACGTTATTCAAATTATTTTTGTATTTTGATAACCCAATTCTTGAGGAAGGTACAGGCTATTTTACATCACACATGGCCCTTAGGAGAACGCTAAGTGAAAACGAAGTGTTAGCGCGGGAAGGTGATGCGATGCGACGGGATGGGTCGGGGGAACAAGAAATTTCACGCGGACGAAGTTGTATGGTTTCTGACAGCAATGCGTGCAGAAGCGCTATCCGTCATCCGTCAGTCGTTCGGTGTGATCTGGTTTCCCAATAATCTGTTGTTGATTTCTTTAACTTGATTTGTGATGATTTTGTTCCTCTGATTGTAATTTTGCTATGATTGATAATTATTTTTATAATTCATGTGATTAGCATAAAGGATATCAAATAATTCTTCTATTTAATTGTGATTTCACTTCTGTCCTAGAAGCTAGTAATATTATAAATGCGAAAGTGACTCGTCTGTCTGTTACCTTTTCACGCCGAAATTTGGCATTCGGATAAACCACATCACTCCCCAGTCTCCACACACGGACAAACCAGGGTTGGGACATAGGATACTTTTTACCCCGGTAGTATGTTCCCGTGGAATAGTTTCCGACCTCCACCCGGGCGAAGCTGCTTGCAAAAGCTAGTTCTAAATAAATCCAGCTGATTTGGTACGAGGCGTTATGACATGCATATTGCATTGAAAATGTAGAGCGAATGAAATACTGAAAGCATCGCTGTCTATTAGTTTTGGCTAAGACTTGTATCCTTTTAAAAGGCGGGCCGGTGATACGATGCGACGGGGTGGGTTGTGGGAACAAGAAATTTCACGCGGACGAAGTTGCGGGCAGAAGATAGTAAAATATATAAGTATAAGTTCTTATGTAGTGTACCTACACGACATTCACATAGTTACTTAATTACAACAAAATCGAAATTAGATTTTTTTTTTTATATCTCGCCAGTATTCCTGTATTCCCTGAAGGGTTAGGCAGACGGAACCTAAGTATAGTAAAACAGCTTTGACTTAGGTAAGTCAAAAAAGTATTTAACCCTTTGAAAGCCATTGTCACATATACGTGACAAGCAAGCGCGTGACCTGTACGCCAGTCGTGTGTCGCCTATCCTATTACGAGCGACATAAATATGTGACAAAAAATGCGGTGCACTTTATCACGAAATAAACATTTAAATGTATACCTTAAATATTTAAAATTGTGGCTTGACGTGGAGGGCACGCGCGTGCGTTTATGGTCTGGCGTTCAAAAGGTTAAATAAAATGCATAGGTACTGCTCTGTACATTACCTTTGTACCTACCAATAGGAAGACATAAAAAAAAACTATCGGTTCAGCCGTTTGGGAGCTATGATGGCACAGACAGACACATACACAGATAGATACACACGTCAATCTTAAAACACCCTTCTGTTTTTGTCGGAGGTTAAAAACACAAAATAAGTTTACAGTACAGGAACACCAAATCGCGTATACCTATGCTTAATAGAGAAAGAAAAAATATCACCCCGTGGTAAGACTGGTTTTCGGACTTTTTGGCTTCTGACTACCGGTAACGACTGTCATCTACGAATGACAGCCGGGACCAACGGCTTAACGCGCTTTCCGTGCACAGAGCGGTCTCGGCATCGGTCGGTCCGTAGATGGGTATCCATAACAATGGATACCCATCCTCGGACTGACGTCGGCAATCGTTGCTTAACCTTGAAGATCGACCCGTGCGGATTTTATTATTTAGCACGAGCCAATACCTGACACACGAAGGCGTTGACCTTGTGTTGTTCAATATCAAAATTGATTACGGAACAAGTGACATCTTGAAGTCTTCACGGTCACTCGTTATTAGTCGTTTCTAGTATAAAAACAGAATAATGGGTAAATCCACGTGTCTATCTAACTTTTGACAGCGAATTTGTTATTCCAACTGACAATAAACAACTGAAAGAAAGAAAAATATTTTATATGGGACACGCACACAGGAAATACAAACAATAAAAAAGAACATTAAGAGCTGATTTTTCCAATCTAATTAATCAATCTAATTTTGAATTTTTGACAGTTCTTCTTCTCTTCCATACAAAAACTGTCAGACGTCAATTTTATTCCACGAATAAAAAATATCTGTTATTGAAAAATCAGCCCTAAATCTTAACAACATCAAGAAAACAATTAATAAAAAGATCTTTTCAAATCAAATCAAAATCAAAAATGTTTATTTGTTAGAATATGGTAAAATATGTAGATGTTCCAGCATATCCTGCCATACTATGGCGTACAAATATTCCTATAAAAAAGTCACATCATATATTTCTAGCCTAATAATAATGATTAAAATAAAATATGAATCTTAGAAAAATAATAATAGTCAAGTAGTAGTAGACTAGTTTAAGTTTACCTAAGATTTAAACTAACAAAGATGAGTGAAATGACAAAAAAAAAAAAGAAGATCTGCGCGAGGCCAAAAGGGCTCCTATCCTATCCCAGCAAGAAGCTGTGAAATAAAAAAAAATCGCTTCGCTGGTATTTTGATAAGGCCCGTCGATATTCCGTCATTGCATCATGAAAAAGGAGACTGCCACATCCCCTACCCTTGTCCATTATTTGGCCTAAGCAACTTACCTACATGTCTTCATCCATATACTAATATTATAAATTCGAAAGTAACTCTGTCTGTCTGTCTGTCTGTATGTATGTTACCTTTTCACGCCTAAACCACTGAACGGATTTCGATAAAATTTGGCAGAGAGGTAGATTGCATCCCGGAGAAGGACATAGGATAGTTTTTATCGACATACATCGCGGGCGAAGCCGCGGGCGGAAGCTAGTCTTCTATACATCTAGCAGCCGTCATCTCAGTCTTTGCCTATTCATTCAGCATTCTTTCGTACAGTAAATCTCTTTTTGGTCTTCCTGAATTTCTATAGCTTCGAAATTCAGTCACTTTAAGTCTACTAAGTACTAAGTTACCTACTTTTTAAACTACTTCTCTAACTTTTTCCAATATACATTGGTAGGTTTATCTACTATATATAATATCTATCTATCTTCTATATAAATAAAATAAAGTCGGGTTAGTTACACCATTTATAACTCAGGAACGTTTGGACCGATGTTTATAATCTTTGATTTGTTGGATTTGCCCCCACCCCGAAAATCAGAATAAGTATTAAACACATGAGAAAATTTCACGAAAAAAAAAAACGAAGAAATTAATTTTCTCAAATTTCCCTATTAATTCTAAGACGGTACGAAGTTCGCTGGGTCAGCTAGTCTATACTAATATTATAAAGCTGCAGAGTTTGTTTGTTTGTTTGAACGCGCTAATCTCTGGAACTACTGGTCCGATTTGAATGATTCTTTTAGTGTTGGGTAGTCCATTTATCGAGGAAGGCTATAGGCTATATAACATCACGCTACGACCCTAAGGAGCCGCGCAGCGTGTGACACCGCGGGGAACAGCTAGTTGTTTATAAAGTTAAGCCCACGTTCGCACGGGCGTAAAAATATTATCGCGACGGGGTTTATTGCGCACTGGATATTCAACTCTCGGTGTTGAGTCGAGCATTGAGAATCCAACAGAGCGCGTCAAAAACGTTGGGTTTTCTAATCTCGGCGCTAACCAGTGTGTTGAACATCTAGTGCGCGAAAAAAATTGCCGCGAAAAAAACGCGTCCGTGCGTATCTGGGCTTATAAACTTGTTAGGACCATCTACGAGTATATCATAAACCTGTTTAGGACATACAAGGAAAATAAAGTGAATCAGCTGTTGATGTATATAGCACCTACAGCAACTTCGTGATGTGTGTGCAAGGAAGGATAAACTTAGTTTTTTATAGGTACTTATATTACCCAATTGACTAGTATTTACTTTAAATAGTACCTACCTATTTATAGTAGGTACCCAATTTTGGAAGAAATGACATCATAGGTACTAATCTTAAAACGTGCGTATGCTTAGAATCATCAAAATTGTTGGATAGGAAGTCTGGGGGCCTAAAAAGGCCACTTTGGAGAATCATAAAAGGATAACATTATGAATCGTAATATGGCGAAGACAGTCCGTGTTTTTCTTTTTTTCGCTGCACTACGTAGGTATAATCAAAGAGATTGGGATCGGAATTAAATCGGATTAATTGGTAGGTATTTTAGCACAGCAAAAAAAAAATAACTGAAAAATGCTTCACCAATGGGATTTGATACGATTAACTTAACGGTTAACTGTCCATTATGTTATCCTTTTATGATTCTGCCAAAGTGACCTTTTTAGGCTTTTTAAATACATAAGTTGACCCAGCCTAGAGCAGTCCGGTTGCTAGCTGGTAAATCTCAACAATCTTTCATGTTCTACGGAGTATGAAATCACTATTGTTCATCTACTGTTGCTCAATATTATTCAGGTAAATGGCGACCAAAAATATGTTAAAATTCACCCATTTATACTCATTATAGAGTCGGACAATATTGGCGCAGTAGGTACAGTCAGTAACAAAAGTCGATTAACACTTCAGTTTTTTAATCTCAGTTATTGAGCAAAATATTAACCCCTCAGTTTATTTTAATTTCAGTTATTGAGCAAAATATTTGTTCAAAATTGCATTGTAGTTCTGCCGCAATTTTTAACAAATATTTTGCTCAATAACTGAGATTAAAAAAACTTGAAGTGTTAATCGACTTTTGTTGCTGACTGTACTTACTTATCATCGCTACTAGAGACCCCCAGTAAACAACATTAATGAATTCAGCATTCGAGATTGTATACTAATTGATGAGAATTCAATGGACTCCTTTGTTTTTATCTATTCGGATATTGAAACTATTAACTAAACTTAAGGGGGAAGCTCTAAGGTGGCCCGCGAAATTCAAATTTTCTTACGTTTTTTGCAATTTGCTGGTCAGTATTAAGTTGTACGTTAATTAAAATATGATTCGCGGTCGTAACAAATATGTATTTACAGAATTATAATCATTAAAGTCATCAATACAACTCTCTAAGACCATGTAATCCCCAAATGTCAAGATTTCATGAAATAGTCATTCTTGGGGATTACATGGTCTTAGAGAGTTGTGTTGATGACTTTAATGATTATAATTCTGTAAATACATATTTGTTACGGCCGCGAATCATATTTTAATCATCGTACAACTTAATACTGACCAGCAAATTGCAAAAAACCTAAAAAAAATTGAATTTCGCGGGCTACCCTAGCGCTTTCACCTTAACTCGAATGATACGTTATCTATCGTATCAAGTCCGTATCTCTATCAATCGATCAGTATATGTCTTTATATTGTATTACTAGCTTTTGCCCGAGACTTCATCCGCGTGAAATTCATACCTTCCTCTAAAAATTTCGAAAATGTATGTTTATGATCTTTATCATTTATTATTATTCGGGCCAATGAGTTTATAGATGAAAGGGATCAGATTTTTCAAATAAACTGTACCCCGCTTTACACCCCCACAGGGGTGAAATTTCGTAATATCGATTGGGATGTGTTAATTATTTGACTCAAAGATTGTTTATACCAATTTTCGAGTTAATCAAGCCACGCAGTAAACTCCTCCCTTGTAAAATTAACTACCCCTTTTCACCCCGTTAGGGGTACATTTTCGAAAAACCCAGATACACGTTATTTTTTATTTTTGGTAAATTTTACAGGGGAAGGCTTTACTGCGGTAAAGCCCCTGTAAAATTAACTATTCACCCCGTTAGGGATAGATTTTTGAAAAACCCTGATACACGTTATTCTTTAATTTTGGCCTTATGTATAAATACTGGTTTTCGAGTTAATCGGACCGCACGTTAAAATTCTTCCATACAAAATTCGACACCTCCCAATCCCCCTTCAGGGGGTAGTTTAGAATAACCAAAAATGTCAAACTTTACAATTTACTTAAATAAATATTCATGCCAAGTTTCAAGGTTAATTAGCTCTCCTTGAGTTAATAACCTTGAACCTGGAAAATCGCGAAAAAAAATCTGTTGTTCCCTACATTTTGACGAGTTATACGAACATAAATGTAGGGAACAGTTGCTTTCTTTTTTTCGCGATTTCAGGTTTGTTCCCATAGTAAAAGATATTCATAATTATGAGTACAATGACCTCTTAAACGGTTGTTAATGTTTTACCAACAACCCTGTACCTAGATACATTATCAGAAAATTTTGCGTAATTGCCGTCATTCATCTTTTTAAATAAATGTTCTAAAATGTATCTCCCACGTGCATTGTGTCAACAACGACTCGTTTACCTTCATTTTAATCGAATTCCTTTCTCAAAACTTAAAAAACGCACACAAGGAAAGTCTAAAATAACGCTTATCATCACACTGTTTAAACTAACCAATGGCGTTTCAAATGTGATAGTTGTGTACCTACGTACGACGAACTTATACGTATGTTAGTGTATGTACAGAGTTTATAAATAGGCGTCAAAAATGAGTCATTTCTTATTTTATGTCCGCGTTGCCGTACAATGAACATGTTCCAATGTACATAAATACTAAGTTCTTTTTGATGATGCTTTTTTCAGAGGAGGATGAGTCCCAGATATTCGTCAAGTTCTTCAAGTTCCACAAGTGTTACGACCTGATACCGACTTCGGCGAAGCTGGTGGTCTTCGACACACAACTCCTGGTCAAGAAGGCATTCTTCGCTCTCGTTTATAACGGTCAGTGTGAAAAACTGTTTGCGTATGGCATTTATATCATGTTGAGTGCAATATGGCAGGTTAGTTACAACCGCTTAACGTGTTTTTGTTTTAACACAATAATATATTTTACTCAGCATTATAATGCTGCTGTTATCTGCTCGTTCTTTTTCCTGTTGTTCAATGTCATCTTTGTTGTAATGTGTTTTATTAACCATAGATAAAAATATATCTTTATCTATGAATTGTCAACCATAGATAAAGATATGTCTTTATCTATGGTTGTCAATTTTAGTATGAAGACAATTTTATGATGCCTTGATACGCTACAGCGTACCAAGGTATCAGAAAATTTACTCTTAATATAGTAGTTATAATTTTATTTTGGCACCTTGACCCACTCTCTTCTAATGGCCATGCGTTCATCTTGTATAATTAAAAACTTCACTTATGTCTGAGCGAATGAATTATTAAAAGCGTTGCGATTTCAACTCTGGCTAATTGTGTAAAGCGATTTTAATAGCGTCCTAATGCCATGCGAGGTAATTAAAGAAATCAATTGATGATGTAACATTTCTGATTTATTTATACAGCTGGTGTATGCAATGTTCGGCCGAACCCCATAAGAAACAATACGGCCGCGTTGCCATGGAAGCTAAGGTGTATATCATTCCTGCATTTTTTAAACAAAATTGGCTTATTTTTAAATTATTTAAGCTCGATTCGCGACTGCTACACCACTGGTTGGTTTGCTATTTTATCAATGAAATATAATAATAAAAAATCCAATTTCAAAACACGTATTTATGCCGGTTACGCCAGTCTATAAAGCCTGATAAGCTAGCTTTTATCAATGTTATTAGAAGATAAGGATAGACGATCAAAGTTCATTGGACTTTATGGACCCAGTAAGATTTTTCTTTTAAATTAACCTTGTACTATGTAATAGGCGCCTATTTACAGTCTCCACCGCGTGGTTGTATTGTTTCTTAAGGAGGTTAATACGTAAGTGTCAGACAAAAGCAGAAAGGCTATGGCGATAAGATATACCCTTATTTACCCGATTTTAAGGATTTTATTAGTAAATAAATGTTTTGATCCTGTCACAGATTCTCTGGTCTTTTACAATATTACTCCGTTCAACGGATATTAAGATTAAGACCGCAGCTATTTTGGTATCGGTGAACAAATTTGAACCTTGTGACATCTAGTAGGTCAATTCGGCCCGACTAAACGACCTATATTCTGCCGTCAGAGATAAGATAGACCTATATAAAAATGGGTCAACATAACACTATAAGTAGTTATCTCCCGCGGGCCTCTAAAATCGCAGTTTCCTTCGCTAAAGTTAGATCATATCATTGATGATGAGACTTTTCCAAAAAATACCGATCGATGGTTTATCATACTTATACTAAGCTCAAGCTGGAAAAAATGGTAGTTAGGGAATACTTTCGTAACTATTGATTTGCGGGATTTGGCAGACAAATCAAGCTGCTGCCTTTCATACGAGTTACTACCTATCTGAAGGGAAGATCAGATTAAAATATCAATAGAACCTTGTATGATACTCGACAAAAAAGCCGTCATTTCGCGTTCTGTCTGACATTTAAGTATAAGCCTATAGCTTTACCTATTCACACACCGTTTTAATGTGGGAATTGACGTAGTTAAAACCTGCAATATAGATGTATTGTTCGCTGCAGTTAGCTATGACATTAGGGCATAAATGCCATTTGTCACGCTTGCTGTGCTTGTAAACACGCCCACTATAGCAAGCCCGCAATCCGTCAGCACTTAACGGTTAACTGGCCATCCGCCATTGCTTCATATTCAAATTGACATTTTATTAGTGGTTTTTTCCTCGCTTACATCTCCGTTTCCTTGCGCAGCTCTGGTGGAAGTCAGCCTTAGTGTTGCCAGGTATATCGTATCCTCAGAATGTCTTATAAAAGCATGTCACACAGGATGAGACAGATGCGCAATAAGTTCTGTGTCATTGTGTCTCTTCAGGGCCCTAATTCACTACGAGAGTTCTCTGCACTACGTAGGTATAATCAAAGAGATTAGGATTGGATTTGGATCGGATTGATTGGTATTTTAGCACAGAAAAAAAAAATAACTGAAAAATGCTTGACCAATGGGATTTGATACGATTAACTTAACGGTTAACTGTCCATTATGTTATCCTTTTATGATTCTGCCAAAGTGGCCTTTTTAGGCCCCCTGCTATTAACGTATGAACTCTATGACGGATGGCGTGGTTTGAATGGTCAAAATACATGTTGTCAGTACGGTTGACATTTCGATCCCTTGCCGTAAACAAGACATTCTAATGACGTGGTTTACACGTGTATAATACAGAATTGGGGCCCAGTAATCAGTCATGTACAGAACACTATTATTACAAGTTTGTAGAAGCTTTTCAAGTGTTACACATCAATCATTGTTTAACAGCGGTTCACTGCTATAAATAGCTTTCTACGCCAATTTCCCCTTGTCTTTATTCAAATTAGGCTGAAAATCAGCACTTTTCGAACGTCAAAATTTCATAAGACAGTTCCCCAAAACGCACGTTCTTCAGCACTTCCTAGTTCTTTAGCTGGAAAGAAGATGTGGCGCAACAATCTCTTCAGCAGTAAAATAATATACATATATGTCCATATAGCTACAGGTTTCCAAGTTTACAGGATATCCTCTTTCCATATATTTTATTCGAGTTGGCAAACTATGTTAGTCCACATGCTATGTTGATCATGTGTGATTTGGCTGTTGTTGATATTTCCCGCTTTGTTGTGGCTATACGCAACTGTGGTAAGGTAGTAAATTACCCATTACGAAGCGTCGTTAAGAATATTTAACTTGTAAGTAAATAAAAAATTAAATGCTTGTTCGTTGGTAAACTCAAGCGCCAATTGAGAACGGCGAGACCGATTTGGCTAATGTTCGTTATAATCCGAATTAGGTTTATAGGGAAAGAAAAATAATAAAAGTTTCCCGGAAATTCTAGAAAAACAAAAACAATTGAACAGGACAATGTCTGTCGGGTTCTGGTTAAAAATAAATATGTAGGTAAGGTAGAGGTAGAACGCAACTTGCTGTGATCCTTGCAGAATCTTTGTTTCGTTATAATATTTTTGTACAGACGCCAGCACATCAAGTTACTACAATCTGTCAGATTTCTTTAATAGATTTTCGACTTTATTGCTAAAGCGTAAGGTTCAAGGTTGATTGAGAAAATCTGAGAGTTTCGGGTAGGTTGACCTGCTAGCGTCTGTACATCATGTCGTCAGTATGTAAGTATGCAATTTGTAAGCGAAGCAGCGCATTGAAAACTGATTATACCCCTAGATAGCGGACTCGTGATAACAAAAGAGTCAATTACTGTAATGACAGCTCATTTTTACTGTGAAGGACATATACTTCCATTAGGTGGAGATTGTAAATTATAACATGTAGCAACACCAATACAGCTACAAAGATTCTACGACGCTAGCCAACTGTGCGAAACTGTATATAGCGCCCACACTGATGCTTCAAAATCCTGCGAGTTTTTCACGGAATCTGCATAAAACATAATATTAATACCAAACGCCAATCGTTGGGCAGTAGCCCACAACAAGCAATCCCATTTTGATCCTCGTGACCCCGGATTAAAAACCAGATTTGAACTTCCTCCTTGAAAAGGGAGGACTTTCCGATCAGAATGGCGTTGCGTGTAGGTGCCCAACGGCTGTAGTTACACTCTTTTATAAATGCAAACAGAATTCTGTGACGTCAGTGAAAGCGTTATCGTCATCATCGTACTGACTATTAGCGTCGTAATAACAATGTATTCGTGGTTGTCGCAACAAATATGTTAAGGTGTAATTCTGAAATTTATAAATACATTTAGGGCTGATTTTTCCATCGCTTGATAACTTTTATTCGAGGAATAAAATTGACGTTTGTCAGTTTTTGTATGAAATTAACTGTCAAAACTTTCAAAATTTTTCCTGGAATAAAGTTATCAGATGATTGAAAAATCCGCCCTTGGGCAATTATCAAATTCCATAGATAGATTCTTGGCTATCCATTAATTGAACATATAACCAAACTCATTCTATTATTCACCCTCCGAATACTGATGTTGGCCACCAACACAAGTCCAACGTCTTTTAAAACAACGTTGGCTTATGGCCACCATCAGCCAATACCAATAATCGTCGTTGCCAACAGGCGTCCGAGCCGCTCCTCTATGGGACTCTCAGCGGCAGAAGTTCGTCGGCATGCTCACCATTACGGACTTCATCAAGATACTGCAGATGTACTACACCAGCCCGAATGTCGCTATGGAAGAGCTAGAAGAGCACAGACTTGAGACCTGGCGTCGTAAGTATACTTTGATTTTGGCGTTTAGGTTATCTTATCACATTAAAGGCGCATTCCACCATACTTTTATACCTAGAATAAGTCTTGTCCTGGGAATAAATTTCGAATTTTTGACAGTTTTTCCATACTAGAACTTTCAGACGTCAATTTTATTCCACGAATAAAAGTTATCTGACTTTGGTAAAATCAACCCTAAATAGTACAGCGTTTAGTATAGTCTGTTAAAATAAACAATTTTCCAAAAAATAGAAAATTGAATTTTTCACAAAAAATAAATAACGTAAAAATTGGCATGAAATAATCCCCCTTGTTATGGGTTTAAGGTACTACACATGCGCGGGGCGATATGGCATAATGGCAGATAAAATGTGGCTAATCGATGCTTTTATATTTTCGCCTACCTACACCATAATAGGTTGACGATGACGTACTAATTCCGCCACTCCCTTTTTGGATCTGTGTTTTTTTTAGCATCGGCTTTTCATCTCCTGACGGCCATAGAAAAAGCCAGTGTACATCAGCCGATGTATTCTATATAAAAATCCCACCATGAAAATTTAGGTGAACCATGAAGTGAACTTGGAAGTGAGCTGTCAATAGGTCAATCCCCAAGCCTCAAGCTCACTGCAACTAAGTTTTGACTGAGATTTTAACAGAATAATAGACTAGCGGGGTAATTGCGTAACACACTAACAGTAGCAATGGCTTTCATTTTGACAGATAAACAACGTTAATTGCGTGATTTACGTTTTTCAACAGACGAAATGATTCGAACATATGAAGCAATGAATTAGCAATATCCTTCAAAATGATTCAGATTGTGATTGATTGTGTGTTACGCAAATAGGGTGCTGGGGAGATGACAACCAGCGCTTAGCAATGTCTTTAAGGGCGGTTGCACACGGTGACCCTTTGCAGCGATTCAGTCTTACTGCTAACCATTTACATAGCTTAAGAGCGTTTACGCCGTACGGCATTTCATACAAACTTTCAAGCCCTTATTTTTCGAAATTAATGAACCGATTTTAATGAAACTTCATACGCATAAGCAGGATACAAAGGTCTAAAAAGTTAGTAGAAAACATTTTCGAAAAATAATGTTACAGCCAAATTAGACCGATTTTAAATTTTCCATAGAAACAGAGATTTCCAGTTATCTTTTAAAAAAAAAGATATTTCGAAAATGTTCTCTACTAACTTTTTAGACCTTTGTATCCTGCTTATGCGTATGAAGTTTAATTAAAATCGGTTCATTAATTTCGAAAAAAAAAGTTTGTATGAAAGGCCGTACGGCGTAAACGCTCTTAAATTAGTGCCGGTGTCGTCATGAAATCTCACGTTTTATACACACTCGCGTATATCGCTGAAAAAGACGCCGTGTGTAACCACTCTAAACGGGAGACGAGCGGGAAGGGAGGCATGAGGAACACGGTGTAAAGTTCACTCATTCTCCGTAGAAAAGGGAGTATCCTCCGACCAGACGGGTGTTCTTTCTTGAGGGCAACTGCCCGACGCCTGACTTGCGCGATGCAGGATTTTTGTGTGACGTCAGTATGATGCGTAGTTCATATGAGGCGATGTAGATGCTGCCGCAATCTAAATATCCCGTAGAAGATGGCGAGACGAGCTGGACAAACTAAACGACCAGTGGTCCTCATTAGCCCTGGATCGCAAGCTCTGGAAGTCATGGGGAGAGACCTTCAGTGAAATGATACAGGCTAACAGTAACATCTAAACTCAGGCATTTCATGACTAATCTATATCTATAAAATTCAAAGTCCTGACTGACTGACTGATATATCAACGCACAGCCTAAAACGCTGGTCATAGAGACATGAAATTTGGAGGGTGTATTCTTTGTGAAGAGTAGGTATCCACTAAGAAAGGGTTTTTCGAAATTCCACCCCTAAGAGGGTGAATTGGTGGTTGAATTTTCTGTGAATAATTTCCAACCTCTACGCGGGCGAAGCCGCGGGAAAAATCTAGTAGCTGTATAAACGATTGTGTTTTTCAGATGTGTTGATGGGTTCCGTGGTGCCGCTGGTGTCGATCGGGCCGGACTGCTCTCTGTTCGACGCCATCCGCATGCTGATCACCAACCGCATCCATCGGCTGCCCGTCATCGACCCTCGGACTGGCAACGTCCTCTACATACTCACACACAAGAGGATACTGCGTTTTCTATTCTTATATGTAAGTATTGTACTTCTGTATAATATGTGGGTGATTTTGAGGAATTCGTCTTTTCTAACCATTGCCGACCAACCAACGAGATAATAGTACGACTGGATACTATGCCTGGCGGGACAATTGCGTAACTCATTTATCAATCGGAATCGGTTAATTTTGACAGTTGAACAACATTCATTGCGTTATTTACGAGTTGAGCAGGCAAATTTTTCGAACTTATGAAGCAATGGAATAGCAATTTGCTTGTAAATGATTTCGATTCCGATTGCGAGTGTGCTACGCAATTAGGGTGTTGGTTGGGCAGTGTCACAGGTTTAACCATTAGCCAGTAGCAGCGCGATGCTTTGGTCATGTTGAGAGGATGAATGAATGTCGACTAACAAAAGGTAAATTAAATTTTACAAGGCAGATATAAGTAAGTGGAAACGCCGGGAGGGGACGCCCTAAGAAGATGTTTTGTGACGTTATTGTTGATGTTCTTCAGAAAGGTCAGGTGCGTGCTACTCGCAACCGGCGTGCGTATATGACCAGAAGGCCAATTCTCGTAATTTCAAACGTTCAAAATCTAGTCGCAGTCACATCTCGACGACAAACAAATGTCAAAAACTTGTCAAAATATAAGGAAATTTGAGGTTTTTTTGGCAGATTGAGACAGATCAGACTGCGAACGTTCTTAAAATTACGAGAATTGCCCCTCTGTTGAACGTAAACTAGGGAAAAGGAACAGGTATGCAAGGATCGTAGCAGGTGGCGTTCTGTAGTTTCTGCCTGCCCTAATAAATTGAAGAAGTCGTGAGGTTATGTATTTATGTATGTAGCAGTCCTAGTTCAGGAATTGTAACCGGTTAGTGTCAATAGGCTTGCCACCTTGGGCTTTAAACATAACCGGAGAAATGTGCGTGCGTCGACGGCGCGCTTTTATCCTACAGAAGGTCTACAGGCTGCGTCTGACCCGCGTGCGTATCGCGTCTGTATCGCTACAAACGCGCGTCAACGGCGCGTTTAAAAAACGTGGTTTGCACAGGCCCTTAAGCATCACCACGAAATATATACGTGACCATCGACGAAACATAACGTCAGTGATGTTATTATTATTCAAATATAATCCGATTGAACTTTTTAAAGCTAGGTCTAACTGTGAGTACCTACCTACTCAGTAAACAAAGTTATAAAAGGGCGGGTCATAAAGACAATAATTAAACAACGACTCAACGACCGTATGTCATAGGAGTATTCATTTTCCCTGCAAAAATTCAAAATTCAACTTTCAATTACGTAATCCGAAGGGTTAGGAAGAGGTGCCGAGGCCTGGCAGTGCTATTGGGTTTTTCATCTCGAATTTTTCAATAGCAGTCCGTAACTTGGATTTTTGCCTGGCTAATGGTAGGAAATAAACATTAACCTTTCGTATCGCATATCGCCGGATCGTGGATCCACGCGAGATACAATGACTATTTAATTGTTTCTGTAATTACGGCATTCAACCTGTTAATTGGCGATATATGGGTAACGAAACTTCCAATGAATATAATATGGTTAATGTTCCAGATAAACGACTTGCCAAAGCCTGCGTACCTGCAAAACAAGCTGCGCGACCTGCGCATAGGCACGCTCAACGACATCGAGACGGCTACCGAAGACACGTCGATTATCGACGCTTTGCGCAAGTTTGTCAACCGACGCGTTTCCGCGTTACCGCTAGTTGACGCCGATGGACGCCTCAAGGACATTTATGCAAAGTTTGACGTTATTGTACGTATTATTTGGAATTTAAATAAAAATCTTGATTGACAACTCTGTCAATTTCGTGACACAAGTCAGAATTTGTTATAACACTCCACACACACACACTCCATTTGAAATAAGATTAAACATTTAAATAAACCTTTTTTACAGTCCGTTCAACCGATTTTGACTTCTTTACCGTAGGCATAAGGATAGTATTAAAAGCAAAAAAGTGGTTACAATACTAACTGTTTACTGCAGCTGCCATACGTCATGCCACCAACGCAATAGAATTCAAAATCGGTTGAACTTACTGTAAAAAAGGTTTATTTAAATGTCTAATCTTAATTCAGATGGAGTTCAGCGATAAAAACTTTATCAGTCTTACATGATAGCTTGAATCATATTGACGTAAAAGAAACCATTCATAAGATATGCGTATCATCTCATGAAAACCAAAATTTTAATGGGATATAATACATACCGCAAAGAAGCGAGAAAAATAAAAGTAAAATTGGTTGAAATACAATTCGCTCCATGTAAAATACTGGTATTCAGCTGCATCCGGTTAGACTGGAAGCCGACCCCAACATAGTTGGGAAAAGGCTAGGCAGATGATGATGGTTGAAATACAATTCTTAAACATAATAAATACATATTTATCCGTCAAAACGTTCTGTGTAAAAGCCTTATTACACTGCACGAAATTCAGGGACCCTTTCTCTAAATCAGGATGGTGAAGCAAGAGAAAGGCAGGAACAGCCCAGCCAATATTAAAAAAAACACCACCTAAATATGGGGCCCTAAATATCGTATAGTGTAATAAGGGTTTTACTCAGTGTATCCATTATTATTGTAGAACCTGGCAGCTGAGAAGACATACAATAACCTGGACGTTACGCTGAAGACTGCTAACGAGCACCGCAACGAATGGTTCGAGGGCGTCCAGAAGTGCACCCTCGATGAAACGCTCTTCAATGTCATGGAGAGGATAGTGCGTGCCGAGGTAAACCTAACTTCTATAAATGCATAGTCAGCTTATAATTTTCCCACTGCTGGGACACGCCTCCTCTTTCTGTGAGAGGGACTGGGCCATAATCCACCACGCGCGCCCATTGCGGGTTGGTGGATGTCACATGTCTTCGAATTTTTGGTTCCGGCATGTCCTAGCCGGTTTCCTCACGAAGTTTTCCTTCACCGTTTTGAGAGCAGTGGTGATGAAATAATTTACACAAAGTAAAATGCATGTTGGGGTTTGATCCCACGACCTAAGTCGCGCAACTCGGTAAGTCGCGGCTATTACCACTGGGCTACCGTACTCGGTTTTAATCTTTTTTTTTTATTTAATTTTGAAATTAGGAATCAAATCTGAGTAGTGCGGTAAAAAATTGGTCTCATTTCCTTCTACTGCTGCTAATTTAGATAATCAGCCACCTCGTTACCCTTCAACCCAATATGAGCAGGCACCCATTGCAATCTAAACTCAATGCCATTTTTATTAAATTTATGGATGATATTTATTATATCGTACGCTATCGATGCTACTCTGATACCAGAGGCGCATCGAGTCATGTGTTGCAAAGCGCTTTTGCTATCTGAAAAGATACTATTCTTATTTATTTTTTGTTGATTCGCATTGATCATGGCTTGAAAAATCTCAATAAGCTCCAACGTCATAATGGAAACTTAGGTTTTTATTTTACAACCAACTCTAACATTAAAATTCTGTTAAAAATACCCCACCCCCTGTTTTTTGTTTTAATATATATCCGATATGTCAGTGAGTGATGGCAAAGTATTTTGTTTTGTTTTCACTTCTTTCGGCACTTTCGGATTGTCACTGTTTTTTTTTTATGGTGGGCATTTCTTGATTGTAAAATACAAAGTGAAAGAAGAGCAGTGGTGGCCCAGTGGTCACGGCCGACTTACGAGTTGTAGGTCGTAGGTTCGAACCCAGTCAGGCGCTTTACTTTCTGTAAATTATATCATCACCACTACTCTCAAAACGGTGAAGGAAAATATCGTGAGGAAACCGACATGTCCTAGAACCAAAAATTCGCAGACATGTAACATCTACCAACCCGCACTGGACCTGCGTGGTAGATTACGGCCCACCCCCTTTCATAGAGAGGAGGCCTGTGTCCCAGCAGTAGGCTGAGTATGAAATACAAAGTTTTTTCTGATCTTCCAGGTACATCGTCTGGTTGTAGTAGACGAGAACGACAAAGTGATCGGCATCATATCTCTATCCGATCTTCTCATGTACCTCGTGCTGCGTCCGACCGGCGAGTGCGGCGCTGGCGGGACTAGCCTGCGCAAGGAACACTCATCTATTGAAGAGAAGGACGAGACTACGGCCCCGGAGGGAGCCACCGGCGCTGATGGTGGCGAAGCTGAAGGCGACTCAGCAGAGGGCAGCCAAGCAGAGAGTGGCCAGGACGAAGCCGCGGCCCTAAGCACGCCCGACGACACCGAACAGAAGAATACCGTCGACAGCGAGTGCCAAGATCAGTAATGTGACTCCTTGAAGAGTTTCTTAGTTATAGAGCTGGCAAACGCGAGCGCGGTTAATTTAAGTCTGCATTTCCATTTTGTTAAATGTTTAGCAGTAGCAACTAACCAGTGTAAGTGGCGGTAAAGTTGATCTGGGTTTCAAATGCGACTACAGGCGGAGTACTTTATGTAATATGACAAATGCCTTCGATTTGATACAGAAATGTTCTTGGTGATAGGTTCAATAAAATTTTAAACAGGATTTTCTACGAGTGCGCTTATAAAGCCTCATTGACACGGGGCAATTTAATTGCCAGTGGCATGCAATAAGTTGAAGCAACAATAAAAGTTGCATCGTCTAAACGTTAGACAATACAAGTAGGTAAGTTGTTGCGTCAATTTTATTGTATGCCACCGGCAAGAAAGACGCATCGTGTTTCAAGGGCTTAAGATTTTTATTTTGACGGAAGTAAGATTATGTTGGTTTTTTAACAAAGGTTAATATTATAATATTCATAAAATTTTACCAATCATGTAGGTATGTTAAATTTTGGAGTTTTTATGATCATGTTCATCATTCGTTGGTGATTATCATCAACTTTGTCATGTTATTACTACAAAGCCTGAAATAAAATTCTTTACAATCAAATGTGAACGATCATTTCCAACAGATGGTAGTGAAATAAAAAAAAAAGTTCACTTAGAAGGGTTTTGATATTTGTTTTTTTTTTTCAATTCCACTTTTGATACTTATGATATTTATGTGTATATTCTATATTTGTTTATATATTTGTTGGTTTGAACTGTAATTATTATGTTTGACAATAAACGCTCGCTCGCTGTAGATATTTAGTTGCGTCTAGTATATAAACGCGTTGTTATATCTACGCGTGGCGTGCGCTACTCCACTTCTTAGGTACAGACGCCAGCAAATCAAGCTACCCCAAACTGTCAAATTTTCCCAATCAACTTTGAACCTTAAACTATACCGATAAAATTTAAAATCTATTAAAGAAATTTGACAGATTGTAGTAGCTTGATTTGTGTCGTCTGTACATGTTTCATAAAGAGAGAGGAGTTTTAGAGAGCGGTATTTTCATTGCACAATTTTCTAGCCCCCACGTTATTTTGTCGACTTTTCAAGCCTTCGAAACTGCTGATACCGTTTACTATGGATTACTTAATTTTTCATGATTATTTACAGAGTCTTGGGAAAGGGGCTATAAAGGTCCGTAGCATACCTACCTGTCCGCCATAAGTGGCCGCTATTTTGAAAAAAAGAACTAAAATTCTTTTTTCAAAATAGCGGCCACGCATGAATCATATTTAAATCGATAGCTAACATCAATGCAAACAGAAAACATAATAAGACCAAACCCGTAAAGTGTCACGATTCCGAGATATTAACGTTCAAAGTTGATCACGTGACATCCATATTTTTTTAACTTGCTTACATCTTGTGTATAGATGTTTGAAATAGTCACCCTGAATGTTGCATTGATGACAGCTATCGACTTCTATAGGATTCAGGCGTGGCCGCTATTTTGAAAAAAAAAAGAAACAATATGTCGGACAGGTAGGAATGCCAGGCTTCATATCAAAATCTCCAACCCCCTTTATTTAAGTCAGTCATATATGACGTATTTTCAAATTCATCATCTGAAAACTCTGTTAATGAAAATACTATAGAAAAAACTTTATTTGTAAGCTTGAAAATTCGTTACAAATGCAATATCAACTGCGTAATACGATGCGATTAGAACATGAAATTTCCGCCTTCTGCCAATAATCATACTAAGATAGAATTAAGTTGAATATTATAATTCTGTGCATTCTCTCGGTACCTAAGTAGCCACAATTAGTAAGTAACATAATGTACGTTCACACGTAGAAAGTTTCATGTTACTTTAATTATTCGATATGACAAAGGTACGCGTACATTCAGTGTATTTTACAGTCATAACGGGAGTTTTACAGTCATAAACTGTATTTTGTCATGTAGTAATCATATTATGAATACTATACTCATTAAAATATTGTAATATCCTCCATTCAATGTTATCACGAATGTTAGCTGATGTATTCATTCATACCTCAATCCTATTTAAATGTATGTAGTGAGCAGAGAGTTGTCTAATACCCCCTTAAACTCTTCAACAAAAACTATCCGCCAAACTAACGCTATTTAGATTATAGTCTTTTGTTTGATAGTAATTATTCGAAAATCAGAGTGTTTATCAACATCAAAGCTTTTGACGTAGCATTAGGCCCTTTGCACACGGAACGGTTTGTTTGCGTTGCCGTAGGTAAAACGTGTCCTTCAACAAGCTTCCTTATTGATCCATACAACACTGACGACCGTGCCTACACACGGCTTATAAACCGTAGTGTTTCACGGCAAGAAAAACGTGTACAAACGTCATAGTGCCTTACGATCAAAATTATAAAAATAACGCGTTTTCGGTTCTGCTCGATTATTCGAGGTTAGTAGGATTTATGTACAAACAACTATGAAATTGGCTGTTAAAATCAATAAAACAGTACCTACTTACTTTAGATTATACATTCTTAATTTTGGATTAATAAAAGCCAATGCCCAAAATTACAGGACGCTCCCTACATTTTGGACATTGTCTTTTGATCTTACGGATAGGATTATGATCTTGTTTAAAATTGTTGCGATTCGATTTATTACTAACAAACAAAGCAATGTGTACCGATGCTTCCCGTAAGTATTATAAAATTGTGTTATTAATTTATGAGTAGAATAACGTTTTAGTAATGTTTTTATCTGTTATAAATGTTGTATTAATAAATTCAAATAAAATGTTCTGTAGCAACGTCATTTGTAAAAATATGTTCTGTAGCAACGTCATTTGTAAAAATATGTTCTGTAGCAACGACATTTGTAAAATGTTCTGTAGCAACGTCATTTGTCTATAATGGTTGGGATGACTTTTCTTGATGTTTCAAAGCAATGTATATAATACGTAGTTCCAAATGAAATGATACATACGTTTTCCATAATGTTATTGTGTTCAATGTTTGAGAAGGAAGCGCACATACATGATACGGCATTATGAGGACTTGGAAATAAAAATTTGATTCCGTCACCATTTTAGTTTTTTTTTTGTACAGAATAATAATTTTCACCCGATCACGGCAGAGAGGAGGGATTTACGATTTTCACTGGCTATGATGTACGGTCGGAGAAATTAGTTGTTATGCAAATTGACGCCCAACCTCAATTTACCGTGTTATAGACGTTTCATACAAATGTCAAAGAATGACGGCTTTCATTTGAATATACGGACCATCTAATTTGGTAGTGATTTTGCGCAATCAATTTTCCTATGTACAGTTGACTGCGCCAGTTACCAACTTCTGAGCTTGAGCTCATGGGTTGGATTTCCAGGTCGGGCAGTGTAATTGGGTTCTTTTATCTGGAATTTGTGCCCGGTTGATGGCAATAGACTCGCCCCCTATTACATGAGACTTAAACAAAACTGGCGAAATGTGGGTGTACTAATAGGTACCCACCCCTGCCCAACCCTTCGAGGTAACAAGGCGTTATGTTATGGGTATGTTTATGTACAGTCAAGGGCATAGTGATAATATTTATTATGTACTACTTTGCAATAGCGAGTTTCTCGTAACAAAAGTTAATTGATAATGTGGAGTACATATCGGTTGAATTAAAAATAAACAATTACAATAACAGATTATACATGTTCGCCGTCTTGAATTTCTTAAACGTCACCATTTCCTTTTTAAAGTGTGATCACTCAATCCACACGCACATGAGGTTGGGTGTTCCCTCCAATCGGCCACCTATAAACCCTTATATCTTTTGAACCGTGACTGCCAAATTCTGATATTTGGCGACAAACGACTAATTAGCGACACATTTTTTGTGTTATCAAAATTAAATCCCTGATGGTGGCCCTGCCAGAGTCGGTGACACCAACTTCACTCCTGATTTTCCTTTAAAGAAACTCCGAGCATAGCCCGCTCCATAGCGCGCTGAGCGACATTGAATTTGTGGGCCAGACCACGGCCAGACCGACTGCCAGTGTCCACTAAAATAGGTAAACGTAAATTTAAACTAAAATAGTTATGGTAAAAGTGCTTATTTAATGTAACTTACTGAAGTGGCAAGGGTAAAGCAAGGTCCACTTTAGATGTCCGGTCAAATAGAAAAGGTCCGTAGAGTAGTTGACGAAAAGGGTAAAAAACCTTGCGGGGTGAGACTAACATAACATGCTACAGTCTTTTCTCAATTATTGATGTGAAAACTTCTTTTTTTCTTTTTGTATTAGTTTTATGGGAACAGAGATAGATATATATTATAACAGATGAACATATATACTTACCCTCTTTTGGCTTTACCGTAGTCGGGTAAAATGTGAGTATTTTTATCGTGGTTTTGGGTAATACACGATTCTTTATACTAGCACTGTCTGTTGTGTATTTAATCTATGGGCCTTAGTTGCCTGATAATAAAATGATTACTATTATTTTTCTTAACTCGGGACCATGCGGTCCCACTCCCGGTACGAGGGGCCGAAGCCAACTCGAAGAGGCCCCTTACGAAATAATGAAATGCGGCACCAACCGACGCGACGATTATCCCTGTATGCACTATGCAAGTGCACCCAGGGATAACCCCCGGTTGGTGTAGGACTATTGCAGGTTATGGAAAAATAAAAAGTTGGACTCTGGGTTTGGGTGGCTAAAGTGGACTGGTTACCAAGAACTATGGAAGAACCCCCCTCGCCAATTGGAGCTCCTACTAGAATTTCTGGAGGAGCACCAATCATTGGCTTTGAGCAAGGTAAGACGCAGGGAAGGCAATAACCTGTGTAAAAGGTTCTGGAGACTGCGCCGACATTTTAAATGCTGATGCCGGAGGACTATGTAAATCTGCGCCGGAGTGGAAGAAGGTAAGTAACTTAATGTAACTACTATGTGTTACACGCTGCGCTCGCATCTCGCATAAGAGTCGGAAAACAAATACATCATTAATTTTGTTTGCAGTAGATACCTAATATAACCAGTACAAAAGCCGGACGGAGGCAAAGCTCCGTCAAACCAAGCACGGCCTAACAAAAACGGTGGTGGGCCTGCAGGAGGACTTTTATTGTTGCCCTCAGAAGAGTGCCTCATCAGCATTGTGGGAGGATGCAGTTCCCCTCTGCCAGTGAGGAAGAATCCGCTTGATGCTCCGGTAAAAACTGTTGATAAGTTATGGGGGGACTTGTGTTTCCGAACGAAAAGTCTCCGAAGCGTCAGTCGCCGTCATCACCACCGTCGTCGCTTGTCTTCCCCCAAAGGTTACGAATAACGTTTTTATTACAAGTGTTATTTGATTCCGACTAATTGGCGACAAAATATGGGAGAAAACAGATCTTCCCTAGGTGCCCTAGTTTTTGAGATATAAATGGTAGACCTGCTGGGGAGACTCTCTCCAGAACGGCCACCTATAAACCCTTATATCTTTTGAACCAGTGACCGACAAATTCTGATATTTGACGACTAATTAGCGACTAATTTTTTGTGTTATCAAAACTAAAATCCCTGATGGTGGCTCTGCCAGTCAGTGACACATTCAAAGAGAGTTGGCACGAGCAATAAAACGGAATTGTTGTTGACAATGGAGCAAATAGCAGAGACTGCAAAATGCTTAGTCGGCCTCTAAGGCTACGTACTACCTAGCGAGTCACCTTGCCAGTCGCGAAGTGAAACGAACGCTCTAGAATTTTCGCAACCGGCAGCACTGCGCCGGTGCAGCATTTGATGTCATATAGAAAAAGATGACTCTCGACATTGATATAGATCAATTTATTTTCCCTAGTGCATCTTTGACTATTGAACATCAAATGCGGCACCGGAGCATATTGGGTGTGACAGAGAGATAGATACACGAGCTATCCTATAAGGGTTCCGTTTTTTCATCTGGACGTAGGGAACCCTAAAAAAATTGTAGAAATGTTATTTTGGTAAAATTGTCCTACTTTTGAAAAGAATTGAGTTGCACAATGACCGTTCTTGCGAATACCTACTTCTAAACTTAGCTAAAGCTCAATAAAGTCTAACGGAATAAAAAAAAATATCGAACGTCATAGGAGGGTAGATCTCAATGAGTTGCGCAACATCTACCGGCCAAGTGCTAGTTGGGACTGGTACTTGGCCGGTTTTAAATAGAATTCGAGTTACACAACGCTCCAACCTTCGAGTTTGCTTTGACTTTACGAACGCTTCTAAACTTAGCAGAAACTCAACTAAGTCTGAAGAAGTCAGAAAACTTTTCAAGTGGGTTGATGTTGGTAACTTGGTAAGCATGTCGTAACAGTTGGCTAACTAGAAATGTTATTTTGGTAGGTATAGGTACTTATTATTATTATGTTCATTTTGAGTAGAGTTGAGTTGCGCAACTACCCTTCTTGCGAGTTCGCGTTGACGTCACAAATACTTCTAAACTTAGCTGAAGACCATCAAAGTCTGAAGAAATCAGAAAACTTTTGAAAAGGGATTCATTTGGACGTCATTAGCAACATCAATCGTCTCTTGCAATGCTCTCTGATTCGTTCAAACTGTTATAGCTTCAACCAAGTTTAGACGAGAACGTTAAAGGAAGGTAGGATTGGTGCGTAACGCTCTAACCCCGACGAACAATTCTAAGCAAACGTAGATCAGATGAAGCTCAACAAATACTAAAGAAATCAGAAAACATTTCGGGAGGATTAGTCAGTGGTGTAACTATACCGTCTGAGGTTCGTGGCAAATTCATGGGTTACGGCGCTCCCTCAATGTAAAGAAGCTCATCAACGATATAGCTTTTTTTACTGTTACTTCGCCCGCGACTTCTTTCGAGTAGATTTCCTAATTTCCCCTACAAAATTTGGTCACTTTTACTTTGGTCAAGTTGGTAGGTGAACTTTTGTATAAACAACAGATTTTTTTTTGTCCCATAGTGAAAGTTAAGGATGATTGATACGATGAGAAATTGAGAAATAAAACACTAATGATTGATTTATTAACATTTTATTACGATCGATTATAGTAAAACTAAGTTTACATATCAGCATATAAATATATAGTTTCCGGAGCGAAGCAGCGTATCGGTTATATCCATTGGTCCAATATCTTTTATATCGCTGGCATTTTGCCTGCGTGAGTTAGTTAGTTTACTTTCCTTTGTCGTCTACCTTTATGTTAATCGGTTGTCCTTTTGTTATTTATTATCCATTAGAGTAAAAAGTTTCTACGCTTTTTCATTTATTAAGGTGGTACAAGGTCTACACTTATTCCCTTCCTTTCTTCGAAAGTTTCTATTCATTCTCTCAACGTCTCGTATGTGGCCATCATCTTTTATAACATTCTATTCTACTTTTACAGGAATGAATTGTTTCAAACAATTATTTCCTGATCTACTACCATTTCCCTTCTTATCATGATAACCGGTGCTGCTGCGATCCGGAGAGGCGACAGCAGAAACAGACAAATTATAATCTAAATTATATTGATAGTGTGCATTAATACTTTACGACTATGCTTTCAAAAATTCGGCCAGAAAGTAAAAAAAGAGAGAGGTTTTTCATAACTCAGTTCGTTAGGAATGGCATTTTGGAATGCATGTTAAAAATATTTCGAAATGAGAATTTACTTAAGAAAGAAAATACAAATAGACAAAAAACTAATATCAGCCATAGTCGAAAAAGCAGATAACATAGATATTAACTTATGGCATACTTATCGTTAATTAAATACTTAAAAACTAAAGAAACCTAAAAAACGTAGAGATCCATAATTGTAGGCAAAATAACGTATACTCTTATGTATTCTAAAATAGGAATGTAAGCATTGCAAGACAGATACCTACATTATGACAATGTCTAGCTGAACCACGAAATATTGAAAATTACAATGCTGTAATAATTATTTTGCTCATAGTCACTCCTGGCACTGTGTAACCTAACCTAACAGGCAGATTACATCATTTAAATATTAGTTGGTTATAATGATAAAGCTAGAAATTGTCATTCTGTACCTGGACAACTACGGAGCGGAAATATTAGGTATGTGGAGAGATTGTGTTCGGAGCATTCTCGGGTGTTCAGTGTTCATGCATACGTGTGCCTGATAGCCGGTCAGCCAGTGTGGCTGCTGAACAAAGAGCGCCATGTTATGCTAGGCTTTTGGTTGCGTCCTCGTGAAGTTTGGTGACTACGGTTCTTCAGTGGAGGACTTTTGGCTGACACATAGGACGTCTACATACATTTTTATCAGTTCTAAACGACGCTGCGATCTGTTCATCACGACACAGCAGGTAGAACATGAGTTTCTTCACTATATAGGTGTACCTACTCACACAATACCATCTCCAGCAAACATTTCCTCTCAACTCTGTGTCCGTGTATTCATACACTCACGGACAGCAGAATCTACACTTAAATATAAGTTAAATATAAGCAGTGCTTGGATAACTCGGTTAAATATGGGGAAAATCGATTCGGCGCTTTAAAATACACCAGCTCGATCTCCACTCAAGGCTAAGGGAAACCAACCTTAAATAACTAAAAGTGTGCGACTAAACTGGTATTAACAATCCCCACTGTCCCCTGCCTTCAATGTAGGTAAACCATTCAATGTATTTTAAAGCTTAGAGATAACTGTGTGCATAGAAGCTTGGACATTGAAACCATTTTGAAGTTGTTCTTATTTTCGTTCTGCAGCTGCATTTCGCAGCGAAGTACTTAGCTATTGGTGGAGACAGCTTGAAGTATGCATTGCTCGCATTCACTCACTTGTATGACAATCAGCTGTTTGGACGCGTGGCGCTGTTCATGGCATACGATTGGATAAGCCATCAGGGTCTGAAAAAAGACTTCGGCGGATACCTGTCTTTGATGTTGTACGTCAGTTCAGGCGCAGTTATAGCCCAAAATGTTTCATTACCAGAATGATACTGTCGTTGGTGGACTGTGTGACTCTACTGAGATATGCATGACTGACTTCAGGTTGATCTAAGTTTGTCCAGCTACGGTTGCACACAGTCTGCCCTACGCTTAACATTTTAATACTTATCTAAATGTATAATATTCTTAATTATTTAAGACTTACAGTTACGATCCTTCGTATCAACAATTTATAATTAAAATTTCAAGAACTATCTATGAAAATAATGAAGAGAATACCTAAATAAAAATTTTGAGCGTCATAATTTTGGTAGCAAATCCAAAAAGGTTATGGAAAAGAATATTTTCTGAAATTAATTTAGATTCGGACTGGTGGTCCTGGAGTGGCGAAAAAAGTAGTGGTAACTGGTACAAGAAGTGTTCCGACCAAGTTAACGACGAATGATGGTAGATGGTAGTTACAAAGACTTCTTTAGACTGAGGTTTCATACCGTGAAACTCGATTTATGAAGTGTTGACTGACCATTTAAGAACAACTTCCAAATGTTGGTAGGTATAGGTACCAGTTAACAAACTATGGTACATCATGAGAACAAATGAGTCCATACGAACTCAGCATCACCAAGCGGCTGTCTACAATATGGCAGGAGCGTCGAGCGTGTCCTCAGCTTTTTAAGACATATTATGACGTATTCACCCAAGCAGTGTCTGGAAAAGTCATGATACTGGGCCGGGTGGAAGGAAAACGCGCTCAAGGTAGAGCACCGGCAAGTTGGTCAGACAAGAAGGATGTTGGAGGCAGCATGTACCAAGCGGTCCACGCTGCAGAAGACCGCATAGGTAACTAGTAGACGCGTTGTATTTATTTGGTCGCGATCTGCATCATCAAAGAAACGACGACGAACAATAAGAAACCATCGCTTTGTAACGAGTTTACATATCGGATGGAATTCAATCAGCAATGCTTGTTCATGGATGTTAAGTGCACCCAAGAGTGCCGCATTAACTTGATTTCATGTTAGAGTATCTTCGCAACGCATCACCAAGAGGCCAGAATCAAACCACAGAGGGTTTTTCGATCTGTAAAACCCAATGCTCATTGAAAAATCACCACCCAAGCCAACAGCCCCAAATGGTAATTATAATGTGTTTGATAGAAGGAGCACATTAAAACTAACAGTTATTGTTTCATAGTGCGTGATTACACAGAACATACCTAAATCCTATTAAATAGAAGAGAGTTATTTGGTATCATCTCTATTTGAATGCGGGACGTGGCTGTTGTAGTCCCGGCTTAGAATGCGCGTGATTTAGAGATGAGACACGCGTAATGTTCGTAGTGATGTTAAGATTTTTGTTTATAATGCCTTTCTACACGGCATCGCCGGATACCTGGTGGCACTTACATGGGTAAGTAGATACACACTTACACATTTCGTTACCTGGTATCTGGCACCAATTAACTGGGAATTGGAGCGTGTGAGAACTCACTTTTCGCTGCTATTTCTTGTCTTAAATTTTTCTGCAGTTGTCAGCGAACTCGATGTTTTGTCGGTCGTAGTAAGCTATGTCACGCGCATTCTAAGTAAGCCTCTAGTCCTTAGACGTGTGGGGTTCCCCTGGTCGTAAGGACTGGCTAGGGTCTCATAGGCTTACGTTGAGCCATGTCTAATAGTTCAGGTGCCAACTGAGATCACTCATATTGTCAAGTCCCGTAGTCAGTTACAATTCATATTCTCACTCGAGAAGAATATTGAACATAATCATAATTCATTGTCAGTTTTTAACTCATATCAGCTGTTACGACCTTTAACAACTTAATTACAAATCAATTCATTTCAAGTTGAGTACACCTCGACTTGAAAAAGCCAACAATTACTAGTAATTTATCAACATCAACAAATTCTAATCATTAAAGGTACGGCCAAACCGCCAGGACGCCGGCGTCAGGCGTCTAGCGTTCTTTGTCGTTCAGTTGTTTATTATGAATTTCTAGGTTTACACCCGTTCCGTGATCGCAGCGATCACAAACTAGAAATTAAATTGATGCAGCCAGCCAGGACGCCGCACGCGCCGGACGCGGCGTCCTGGCGTTTGGCCGTACCTTAAGGCCTTACCAATTTTATCATAATTTTAGTTATCCAAAGAGAATTTTTCCCTGAGTTATTCCCTGACAAAATACTTAACCTAAATACATAATAAAGTAATAACTACTTGCGTAATTAGGTATAACATGTAAGAAAAGTGACTTTATATTTGTATTTTTTAAACTTAGGTAATTTTAAATTAACCCTGTTTCTGTCTCATCTGTAGAGCAAATGTATAAAAAGCGATTAGTAGTAAAGTAGCTATTAAATAATATCTGATATATACTTGAGACCTGCCAGTATATCTACAGTAGGCAACGTTTGCACTTTACAAGTTGGTTATTGTAAGTATCGTACAATAAAATACTAAATCTAACTAAAAATATTGGTATTTAGCCAAAATTATATAACAATATAAGTACTAAAACAAAAATGAATATATAAATACTGAAGAGTTCTAATAATATATTAAGTTTATAGTTAAACCATTACTTAAAATATCACATTTTTAAGAATAATATTACATAGAGTAAGAAATAAACAAAAATTACTAGAAGATTAAATGATTAAGTAATTAATAAAATAAAAAGGATCAATAATAGATAAAATTAATGACAATGTTCATATTTCATAAAAATTTAACATAAAATAAGAAATTTGGACGGGACTGCACGAAAGTCCGGTTCTACTTGCATGGCAGTCGTATACGAATCTCGAGTCTTACCGCACCGCCGCATCCAAGAGATGTTCTTGTTTATTTCACTCATCCAATGCAATATAATGTTGATGTTACTTTGGCCTTGTCTAAAGCCGGACATTACAGCCCAATTCCGGAAGTGTGTCATATTAATGGGAGGACCGTCTTTTGAAGTTATTAACAAGAGACTTAGGAGTAGAAAGCGGTAACGGAGTGAGACCGCCCCTTGTTATATAAAATTATATGATACTGATACAAAATAAATAAACATATTTGAAATAAATACATTAAATACTAAATATAAATATTCAACAACGTTTTGAACTGCATAAAAATATTCTGTAACAATAAACAGGTGAAAATGGATATAAAAATAATGAAGGTATCGTAAGTTCTTTGAAATTACAATTTTGTAGGCGACCGCAGACCGCCAACCGCAGTGGTCTGTCATGCGGTTTGGCGGCCTGACCGCTGCGGTCTGCGGTCGCCTTCACAATTGTACCTTAACTTAGGGCAATACATGAGTTACAAAATAGGTACAACTATCTTTTGGTGGGTATATACAAACTACGAAAAATTTTGATAACAGGAGAAAAATTTTAGTTAACAATAAATAAATGTCGTAGAAATTCATTAGGTGATATGTTTAGATATAATTATTTTAGAACTTGGAATAAAAAACATAGAGATAGGTAGGTTTTTGAGACTCCCGTACGTAGAATTGCGTCAAACACTGTTTATGCCTATATAATGAATGTTATACTTGTATATACTTATGTGTTATGGTAAAAAATGATGAATTGTGATAATAATATCATCAGATATGTTTATTAACGTCCTGTATTTGGTGATATTCAAGTGAATTGCCGATCATTCAGTAAACGTACGGGATATTCGTTGAAATCATTAAAATAGTTTATATATTATCAGTTTTACATATTATAAGGATACATGATATAAAGATGATATATATTTTATAAGTATATCACTAATATAAATATGTGTCTACAGTACATTTACTGTAGACACATATTTATATTAGTGAAGCCAAGAAGTATTAATAAATCGGTAAATATGTTCAGTCGGTGACCCGAAGTAACTATCCACCTCACCACGTAAATTGCTAGGTAGGGTGGATATTTGTCTCGGGTCACCGTCTGTACATAAACTACGCTAAAGTTTGAAGAAGCATGTATTTGAAGTGTGTATGCGCATAATCGTCTGGAAATCATTGTTAAACAAAATGATGCCCTACGTTAATTTGCCGTGATAAACAACAGTCAAAGAATGGTAGTTGCGATTTGAATGTTACCTACGAACAATTTAAGTTTGTGCGCAATTTACTTAACAATTAATTTCCCTGGCTTCACATGGCTACTCGAAAATAAAGAGGAGACAATATCTTATGTCAGATTGTAAGGTCTTCGATGGATCTTAAGTTGAAGATTACCTAAAGCCGTGATAAGTCATCGCTAGACTTTACGAAGTTACCGCGAAGATATGATGACATTAGATTTGACAAGGAAGCTGTAAAATAAACAAAAATCACTGGTTTCTATTGAATTTGCAAAATTATGTGTGAAAATAAGATGCTAACAGAAATGTTGAGTGAAAAATCAAGGAGGATCATCTTTAGTAAGACAGTCGTGGTAGAGATTAGTCCCAGTTTCCATGGGCTGCGTCAGGGTACGCCCATGGAGGTCGGCTGATGGAACTTGCCACGGTGGTGGTCCGGTTCGTACGCGGGTCGTAACTGAAATTGTTAAGATCCATTTTAGTACACAATTAAATTCTTGAAGAAGAGACGTCCTGTCGGTCGATTCTGTAAAAATCTCACCGTAAAAACTTTGGTGAAGTGTGTTTGTTTTTGCTAGGAATTGACACTATTGACAGCACTCCACGCTCACTTCACCGAAGTTTTCACGGTGAGATTTTTAAAGAATAGCACCACTGTGGTGTATTCTGTAAAATTCACTTCGAACTTCAAGGGTAGACCTTGAAGTTCAATGTGAGTTTTAAAGTCCCTGAGTTTTAGAGCCCCTAAGCATACAGATGGACTGTATGCTTAGGGGCTCTAAAACTCAGGGACTTTTTTTTCAGTTTCGGCCAATGTTACGGGCGTTTCGTACTCCTAATCACTTACGGAAATAAGATTAGTTCGGAGCCCGAACTAAGAATGAATGACAATACGATTTGACAGTTGCCCCTCCCTACTCCAGATAAATAACGCAATGTATGTAACTGTCAAAATGAAAGCCATTGCTACTGATAGATACAAGAAATAAATATAATAATGTATAAAGAAATTATGTAACAAATACTTCTTTATTCACTGTAAAGCACCTTTCCAACAGTTCCCAGGCGATCATTAGTACCTACCTATTAAGGGTGTATAAGCTTATATTATTAATAATCTAAAGTGGCTACATACAAATTAATCACGCACTTTATTAAAATGATTAGTTAATGACAAAGTGTTTGACATCTTAGTTATTTACAAATTGTTTGCTGTTACAAAAAAAAACTATTTTTAATGCTCGAACTGGTTTCAGAGATAGGAAAAGTATTGAATAATAGTAATTATACTGTGTAAGAGCAGTGGTAACGGCCCCCGGCTTTAGTGTCGTTAGTCGTGGGTTCGATCACAGGCAGGCAATTTACTTTGTGTTACCTAGTTATTCAGGTTACACACGTTACGTACAGGTTGTATCTTGATCAAATATGATTCGCGACTATAATATATGTCGAATCCAGGTACATGGATTGTGATCAGACATAGTGACATACATAGTGTCAGATATACATTCGTGGGCGCAGAATAGGGGTACGGGTAAACGAGAGAAATAGCTCCTCTAACCTCTACACAGTTTATTGTTACAGAGTCAATTACTAACACTATTATACTAATTAATACTCTGAACTTAAAAGGAAACACTGAGCAGTTCCTAGGCCAATATGTGTCCGATGTGTCGCGACCACGTCTAAACGATCACTGTCGCTCCATGGACTCCGTATCGGACACCATACTCAATCCTAGACTCCATAATCATAATCAGCCTATAATGTTCCCACTGCTGGGACACAGGCCTCCTCTCGGTGAGAGGGAGTGGGCCGTAATCCACCACGCGGGCCCAGTGCGGATTGGTAGATGTCACATGTCTTCGAATTTTTGGTTCTAGGACATGCCGGTTTCCTCACGATGTTTTCCTTCACCGTTTTTGAGAGCAGTGGTGATGAAATAATTTACACAAAGTAAAGCGCCTGTCTGGGTTCGAACCTACGACCTACAACTCGTAAGTCGCGGCCGTTACCACTTGGCCATCACTGCTCTGCAATCCTAGACTCCGCACAACGGTAAACAAAGGCCTCTGTGTCTCATTTTAAGTGCGTACTCATGAAAGATCCGACATATATATATGTATTTACAGAATTATAGTCATTAGAATATAATCTTTAAGTTAGATTTGTTCCCTAAGAACTTTTCTATAAGAGATTTGTTTTTATGGAACAAATCTTACTTAGAAAGATGTATTATTGATTCTAGTGATTATAATTCTGTAAAGACGTACCTGTTATAGCCGCAAATCATATATTGATCAAGATACAACCTGACACTGACCTGAAAATTGCAAAAATCCTAAGAAAATTTGAATTTCGTGGTCTACCACTGCGCATTCACCTTAAATTAATTGTCCGTGGTCCCTGCGCATTCACCTTAAGGTAAATAAATATTAGTTCATTTTGGGACCAAGGACAATACAGACTATTTAAAAAAAAAGTGAAATATGGCTCGCGGATTTCTTTTGGCATGAAGTCTCTTCGATGAGATTAAAAAAGCGCGCATCTCCGACTAGTAAATAGTTATCTGTGGCGATAAAGCACTAGTGGATTAACATAAAGAAAAAGCACGCCTTTTTAATACACTGCATTATGGACCTAAAACCGGTTCAATAAGAGCCACTTTACGAGCAAGTGTGTTGAAATATATGATAGTTTACGCAAAAAAAATTGATAATAATTATGCGATGAAACACGTTTTTGAGCTGTTTTACGGCTGTTTTATCATAATAAGTACTATTAGGTACCTATATTTTTGAATAAGTCTTTTCTTTGAACATTTTACAATAAACTCACTTTTCTGGCTTGTAATACCTACACCTAGCTCTGCAAATAATAAGCCTAACTTTGCGACAAAAAACGGTGTCAATTTTCTTCATCTTTTCGCAAAGAGGAGCCTTTCTCTAAATAATTTTGACCTCGTTAGCCTGTTTATAGATGTCAAACACTCCACTCCATTCGCAATTTATTGATGACATGAATTTTAAAAAGTGTTTTATTTTGGAACAAATTTACATAATTACAATGGAAACAATGATAGCTACAAAAGCTAAATACTATGTTGTAAAAATTGGTAGGATGAATCAATGTTTAGAATACCTACCTACTGCTCGGCGGAAATATCTGTGGAACTTTATCCTCCTACCTATAAGAAATGGCAGAAATCACGTCAACGAAATCGAAATTTTAAGACTGTCACGTAATATACAGAGTGAAATTTTAATGGTTGTTTTCCCGCGGCAGAACGATTTGTACTCAGTAGTACTACCGATTCATGGAGTAAAATTTTTTTTTTCAAATAAATATAAAAATATGATCTCAACTCGAAAGCAAGAGAATCAATAGTAACTCACGCGCCCCTACCATCTGCAGGTAGCAGGACGACCACGCGCAGTCGTCTTTTTGCGCTGTAGCTATATTATTACGTTCGAGATCGCGTTCGAGTGTGGTTTTTCACAATTGTAGATCTGTCATTTTTTATACTTTATTTTTATCTATACTAATATTATAAAGCTGCAGAGTTTGTTTGTTTGTTTGTTTGAACGCGCTAATCTCTGGAACTACTGGTCCGATTTGAATGATTCTTTTAGTGTTGGGTAGTCCATTTATCGAGGAAGGCTATAGGCTATATATTTTTTTTTTATAATTAGGGATCCGTAATAAAATTGCTATTTTGTAACACAAGGTGTAAAATCGAAAACCTATTTTTGCGTGCGCTGCAAAAACTATTGACAATAGAACAAAATGATGTACTACGGGTTTGTAGAGCCCATTAAGACCTACAAAAAAGTCCGCGAGAACATATATCTAGCTATCATGGTTTAATCACAATAACCGATTTTGTGTTCAAAATAATTATTAAATCGTCTGAAGAAAAAAAAACTACGTTAAATATGTATCGTAATATTAATCTTTATCGAAATTAAGCATTATGTTATCAAGAGTATTTATGAAGAAGTAAAATACTTTTTGTTTCATCTCAATCGGATATTTCGTTTAAAAGTTATCACGTGTGTAAGATGTTAAGAGTTGGTACCTATTAAGGAGTTATGGGCCATAGTTTTTTATCTATACTACTAGTAATAAAGCTGAAGAGTTTGTTTGTTTGAACGCAATAATCTCTGGAACTACCAGATTCAGGCTATAGGCTATTTAATAGTACGCTATGACCCTTAGGAGCCGAGCAAAAAGAAAATAAGTCAGAATGAAATTTTAAAAAGAAAAAAAAAGAGAAAAGAACGCTAAGCGAATACGAAGTGTTGCGACGGGGT
Organism: Oligia latruncula; assembly: GCA_948474745.1. Taxonomy (NCBI): domain Eukaryota; kingdom Metazoa; phylum Arthropoda; class Insecta; order Lepidoptera; family Noctuidae; genus Oligia; species Oligia latruncula. The sequence continues at coordinate 7,767,403 of OX419683.1, read as the reverse complement.
GGGGGTACAAGAAATTTCACGCGGACGAAGTCGCGGGCAGAAGCTAGTTTTTTTATAAAACGATTGTACTATCAAGACAAAATCATTTCGCTTCGGGAAAACAACCATTAAAACTTCACGCTGTAGAAGTCAATGCTGACACACATTTGAGCGGGTCGCACCGCAACGCAACAATCCTCCTGCACTTTCGTACCTACATTTTGTTGGAACCATCGCACTCTACGGCGATTTGTAGGGTTCCGTAATAAATACTTAATAGGTTGCAAACGGGACCCTATTGCTATGCCGTTGGGTGTGCGTCGGTCATCTATCTGTCAGCGGGCTGTATCTCATGAACCGTAATAGGTAGATGAGTGTGTAATTGTGTATGTCTATTGCCGCTATTAATAACATATAATAATAATTAATTTCAATATTTTTTTTTATTAACTATACGTGAAACTGTTTTTTTCGGCGTTTTTTGCCTTGTGGTACGGAACCCTTCGTGTGCGAGTCACGACTCGCACTTGACCGATTTTTTTAAGTAAAGTGCTGCCCTGCGGCCCGCAATCCCTTAATTTAAGAGGTATAACTACATCTGGAGAACTTTGGTCATTCAGTACCTACTTAATTGTTCTTTCGGAAAAGTCATATATATTTTATATATGATTAATATATCTCTTCGCGTTCTGAACAACCCTGATAGATATCCAGGGGCCGTATTTTGAAGTGTTAGGGCTATCATAGTTCCCTTGGGAAAAGAGGATGATGCAATCCGTCCTATACAGGGTGGTCTATACAGGATGTGCCTCGACGCGCAAACTGTAACCAAGATTTCAGCACATGATTGTATACACCATTTGTAAATAAACCTTTTTTACAGTCCGTTCAACCGATTTAGAATTCTATTGCGTCGGTTCTTTTTTTTTTTTTTAACACGTTGCCCCACACTAGGCATTTCTTCTGTATTGTGGGTGCGTTTACAAATATTTATTAAACTCACATACACAAACAGCCAGACCAGGAGCAACTACTTGTAGGTCATACAAATATTTGTTCCGTGCGGTAATCGAACCCGCGACACGCAGCGCAGCAATCAATCGCTTAACCACTGAGCCAACCGTGCCGTCAAATCTTGCTGAACTTCTTTTTTTATTTAATCCTTAATGTTACAATTTTATTTTAACATAACACCTGCCAAACTGCAAAGCAATTTGTCGGCAGTAGGTTCTACGCTAGAGTTAGCGTAGAATTTCTCGGTCGGTTATCAAAACAAAAATCAGCTGTTTCCATAGAAAAGTGCAATATTTACACGGTCAAAATGTATGGATCAGCTAATTTTCTCTCAGTAGAAACATACAGTACTGTATCCATGGTAACAACTTGTACGTCGTCCCTACCACCCTGTACAGCTCTATCGCTCCCTAGTGTCGTAATGTGGCAGTAACACGTCACAATACGGTCCTACGGCAATACTTACACAGTTTCTACTTGACGGAACGTCGACGGATTGTAAGTGGAAGGCTGCTGCGCTTGTTGTTGCATTCTGTTGGTTTCCCAGGATGGGGTTGAAAGACCACTTGGCGATCCTACTGGTTGCAAGTTAGAGTCATGCCACGTAAGTAAAGCATTGTCATACCTGGAAAATGGTGTTAGTTGGTAGACGGGGTGCAAAAGTATTAGAAATCTAAAACTAAGTTCTAAATGTTATTTCTATCGATTGATTCTACTTAAAATAGTTGATGGAAACTTTTGAAGAGTAATGTGGTGCTAGATGGGTGTTGTGACTGTTCTTTGCATTCCGGTACTCATTCACAAGGTCTAGTCTTCACTGTCTCGTGAAGCAGCGTGTAGGGCTTTACTCACATGAGTTAAGTCAAGCGAGCGTCGTTTACCCGATCTCATTAATAAAGCCCCTCTCTCATACTATATCCGTGAACAAAGCTTTACACACTCTTATAGATGATTACAACCACCATGATTTCACTAAAATTCCTATGTATCCTACAACATTATCCTCAACAAAAATAGGAAAAATTCATTCTGCTTTTCTTAAAGATACTAACTCCATGTTTCCATATAGTCCTTCGTTGCCGTCTCCTTCGAAGATGTTTCGGTCGCCGGTTGGTCTGGCCTGGTACGGTGATGGTGGCGGGATGGTGGTGCGGTTCAGGGGGTTCGGTGCTGGCGGGGTCTCAGGGGTTGGGACAGGCGGGTTCGTTTCCAAAGTCGAGTTCTTGATGCCGTATTTGAAGTACATGAACATGCCTGGAATACACGGTGAAATAGCGATTAAGACTATTTTTGTTATAAGATGTGAACTTTTCAGTGATAATTATATTAATATCAAAAACATTTAAATAAAATAACGGCTACCAATGTCGGAATCAAGCCAAGCAACTGTGGTGATCAGAGAGAGGAACCGGTTCGATATCCGTGGTCTCAAACCTCCCTAAGAGCCGAAACACATAACTGCGTTGCGGCGCCGCAACGCATGCAACGTTGCGGCGAAAGTTCGAGACAACAAGTTCGGACTTTTACTTTTCCAGATTTCGGCGTTGCGGCGCCGCAACGCGGTTATGAGTTTCGGTCCTAAGCACGAAGTTACGGGCGGTTCCTACCACTTACGGATATAAGATTAGTTTGGTTTCCAAGAACATGAATGACAACACGATTTGTCAGTTATCCCTACGCTGGATGGGTTTATGCCCGTCCGACAAATTGAATTTAACACTTGTTTTGACGGAATATCTACTTTCGGTCGGGCCCATATCTTCGTTGACGGACTTAAAGAGTAGACCACCTTTTTTTCCTCATGGATGTCCACCGCCCTGGGGAGGGCGGAGGGGTCTGTTAGACTATTACAGTCTCAAAAATTACAACACTGTTCCCTTCTCCACACTAACGCCGGGGATCACGGGAACGTACGCGCCTTCCGCGATCCCCGACTGGTACCGGCCCGCCTTTGCGGGCCTCCTCAGGTCGGGGGGGGGTAGTGAGGTGTTTGACTCCCCTCGCGACGTCAAAGAGGGGCGCGCGTGGAACACTACGCGCCGCCGCCTCGGGTCCGGTTGAATGACGAACGTAAAGAGTAGACCCTCTAATCCAACTGTCGAGCAAGATCCTTCGAAGGTGTAGGTTGTGGAACTTGGCTATTATGCCTTTGGCTATGCCTTACGACTATCGGCACCATGTTCGATGGGTTTTCATTAAAAGTCAATAACCTCGCGCGCCAAGTCCAGAGACATGATTTATTTTGTGTTAGTCGGCTATTGATAAAGGGGAAGTACGTCCAAAATGACATATACGGACAAAATGACACGACGGGCTTTTTTCGAAATTGGTGGGCTACAATGTTGCAGTTGTCATAACATCACGTGAAGAAGGCCATGTTTGGCATACCTGTCAAGTTTTTAGCGCTATTGTCTCAGTCAAGCCGGTGTAACTGGTACGAATGCGTTTTAGGCGCGTAAAGGTTTTGTTTTGATGGAGTTAGTCTCGGTTTTGGCGACTCTTACGTGGTTTTAGGGTTACGTACCAAAATGGTAAAAACGGAACCCTTATGGTGAGACTAAGTCTGTCTGTCTGTCTGTCACAGCTGTATATCTCAAGAACTACTAATGCTATCTACTTGAAATTTGGAACAGTTTAGATGACGTCTGCCCAACTATTTTGCAAATAAGTAAGAACTAAAAATATATGTATATTTTTTGCAACAGGGACTGAAAGAAGGTCTGAAAAATTAGAAGTGGGGCTACTAGGGCATGTGGGGTATCATATGAAAGAGCGCAGTTTGCACGTTCTCAAACATTTTTTCTTTTTTTTTAGGCCGCGTAGTTTTCGGCTTTTGATGCAAAATGTAAAAAAAAACCGTTCTCTCCGAAGTTTGCAATGAGAAAAATCTGAAATTATTCTATGTGATAGAAGTTTATGTAATGATTACAAGAAAAATAAAACGAAGTCTCTAAATAGCACACTTTTTCAGAAATCACCAACAAAAGTTACATTAGTTCCACTATCGGTGAAGAGATGGCGCTGACATAAAACTGCAATATTCTACACCGCAGTGCACAGTGTTAACATTCTCTGATGAATATAGGCCTCGCCGATGAAAATTTAAAACTTAGGATGGTACGGAACCCTCGGTGCGCGAGTCCGACTCGCTCTTGCCCGGTTTTTTTATTACATATTTTGATGTAAATTGAAGTACTGTAGCATTATACTGCATTATTTTTATAAGATCGAATTTAAATATCTCATGTTTGTTTGTTAAAATTATGACCTATTTATTGTATTGTTAACATGTGTGGCAAAATGACATATCAATGATGGCTCTGACTACGATAATGATAACAAAAAGTAGTCAAGAAAACGAAGAAGACAGGTACAGAAGACTCATTTCGATGAGGCCTAGGATGTAGAAGATTTTCCAGCTGCGTCGAACGGTCCACGATGATGATTGTGCATGCATTTACTGTAACGACCTCTTTTCCCGTCCCAAGCCTGGTATGGTGCGACATTGTTCTCTTTGGGCTCATACAAGTCTTACATCATGTGCTGATGTACCCAAGAAAACTAAAAACTTCGTCCGTAAAATATGTACTTCCTTATTTGCGTGTTTAATATGTATGTAATTTTGTCCATAATGCATGGACAAAATGAATTTCCTTAGAGGTTGGATTAATTTAAATTATATTTTTTATATGGTTCCTATTCAGTTACAAGTTTACGTTAGCTATAACTAATGAACCAAATATGAATATTAAAACTAAAACTGATTGTAACCACGTTAATTAAAAATATATGATTAAAAAACAAATACGTATTTTGGACGTACTTCCCCAACATCTTGAAAAAACTTTTCAAGAGTACAAAACAAGTAGACACTTTTACTCATAAAAGGCTTCTTTTTTCTGTTTTCACTTTATAATCGTTTTCTAGTGTCCCAATAGGCTAGTTTCACAAAAGTATTTTAGATATTCGAGTAGAGTTTTATAACTTTATTGTAATTCCCATTACAAAGCGACAAATTGCCGATAATGGAACAAATATTTTAATATGAATTTCTAAACAAGTTACAATGACTCTTACCGAGTATCATCCAGACTGTGAATCGGACGAGGGTCAAGATGGAGAGGTTCAGGATCAGGTAGATGTTGACGATTATGGCGATGGTCGGCACGAAGGGCAGCCCAGGAGTGGTGTAGATCAGGGCAACACTGAAAAATTTCAACCAACACATTGATTAAACAGTTTAACAGTAGATTAACAAAATAGATAGAGGGGCTTGTGGCTAAGTAATAATAGCCAAAGGGTCGAAGGATCAGGTTAAGCTACGCTTGCCACGGTTGGTCCGTGGATGGGTGACCATCTTTAGATACCAAGCACACCTCCGTGCCTCGGAAAGTACGTTAAGCCGTTGGTCCCGGCGTCATTTGTGGATCTTTGACAGTCGTTCGGGTCGTCTGAAGCCTGGTATTCATCTGCATCTGGTTAGACTGGAAGCCGATTCCAACATAGTTGGGAAAAGGCTAGGCAGATGATGTTGTCTGTCAGTGAAGAAATAAACTTACTAAGAAATCAAATCTTCCTTACCGGTTCTGTGGTTTCCTCGAAATCATCAGCAAGATGGTAAAGATGGCAATGATCAGCAGCATCATGGTAATGTTCGTGAAGATGGAGGTGCCGGGGTTGCCGTACGCAGCGAACAGGTCGAAGAGGATGATCAGCAGATACATGATGCCCACTGATTTGATGACGAACATTCCTGGTATGGAGATAAAATCAATTGAAGCAGGAGTTTATAAGCGGTTTAAAAAACGTAAAATAACAACATCACGTTTTTATTCCCCGACATGGTTTAGGCAGAGGTGTATTTATCGTCCACCCACATTTCGCCAGTTATGTTTAAGTCCCATGTAATAGGGCGAGCCTATTGCTATCACCCAGGCCCAAATCTAAGCTCTAGGCTGCTACTGATAAAAAAATTCAATAACACTTTGTTCGACCCGGGAATCGAACCCTGCTCCTCATGCTCAATAGAAATTTGCCTCCTAGGGCAATTGGGCATATACATTCTATTGGCTGTTGCCGTTTAAAAAACTGCCAGCTATCAGTGTAAGCTATATCCAGAAAATATTTAATAAAAAAGGCAAAAATGTACACCGTTCAAAGGGATTCATACAAAAAATTGCATATTGAAATGAACTCGTTTAGAAGCTTCACCTGACACTCTCGATCACAAGCTCAAACGCTTTTTCAACGCGATTTTAATAAAACGCGCTTTAAAAGTTAAAACTGTAGCTGCGAATTTGTTTTCCATTCACACCCTTTGCAGTTACAGGGAAAAGTTTTATCATTGTTTCAAAGCGAACCAGTATAATAAAATGTATGAAATTCTGAACAATTCATGAGTCCGTTGTCCCTTTGAAACTCGTAGAATTTTCACTGTACACTGTGCGACTATTATTTGAATTTTCTCATCCAGAAATAAGCCTTTGTTTGGATTTTTTAATAAAGCCTTCACTTGAAATTGAATGCAGTCACCTACTCTTTTCGTCTTTGGCTATTTAAATACTGGCATCCGAGATGTTCATAGGCAGCATTGACGAATTCGAGTGTCTTTGGAATGGGACGATAAAGCTGGAGCATGTCCGAAGATGGTGTACTCAACATCGTCTATTTACACTTGTACATAAGCTTATCCAGCCTACAATGTTCCCACTGCTGGGGCATAGGTCTTCTCTCTCTGAGAGGAAGTGGGCCCAGTGCGGGTTGGTAGCTGTTTAATGTAGGTATTCAAATTTTTGATTCTCGGACATGCCGGTTTCCGCACGATGTTTTCCTTCACCGTTTCCAGAGCAGTGGTGATGAAATAAATTACACAAAGTAAAGGGCCTGGCTGGGTTCTATCTCACGGTTACTACCGGGCTACCACTGCTAAACTTGTACGTTAGCTTGAATAGGTTATTTGACAATGTAAAAAATAAGGTCATAATTATTGACACTCGTATAGATTATCGCTTTTAAAATCGATTTCCATTAATTTTACTACAAAACAATGTATTATTTATTAAAAAAATCCCGAAAAAACTTCATATTTTTAAATCTGGCGCCACGTAATCGAAAACGGTCTGGATTGGCTGAACTTATGATGACGTCATGATATAGTCAATTTCTGTCTATCGTTGACAGAACAGATGACTTTTGTCTAGTATCTCGACCGTTTCAACGTTTGTTTACGTGTATTGTGACGTCACGACGCCATATTGTTAAAGATAGCGTTTTGGCGGCTTATTTAAACAGTACATTTTTATTTACTATTTTCTAAAAGAAATACATTATGCAATTTGAAGTAATAGGTTTTTGTAGGCTCGTTAGACACCATTAAATAATCTGAGATGTTTATCAGAAACCAGTCAAATAGCCTATTCAATAGGCATCCGAATTCACGTGAACAGCGTTCAGATAACTTACCGCTTATATCCGTAGCTGGTCCGCAGTCAACCCATGGGAACAGGCCAGGGCACAGGTAGCTCATCGCATTCAGTTGACGGGACACGGCTGCGAGGAATCGACTGCAAGCAGTGTTGTTGCCTGAAGAGCCGCCGCCAACTGCACATAGATGGTGCTGCTTTAATATTTTGCTTTTTGCGGCAAAAAAACTTGGATTTTCTGTCAATAATACAGAATGTACAGAAAATCCAAGTTTCTTTTTCTATTATCTCTCTAGTCTTTTTTTCTATTATATATGTTGCTAGGCAACCCGTAAGAGTTGTAACTTTGGTCATCGTCCATTTGTATAATTTTGTTTGCGTAAGCAACTGCTTTACGTTTACACATTGTATTTAGGTATTTTCTAGTGTAAATCAAAACGGGCATAAATCTGCGAAGTATAAGTTTTATGTAAACTATCAGTTGTGAAAGGTTGAAGTACCTAAACAACACCAATATAAGTAATAACGTCAACATTAAATTGTATTACTTTCAGAAAGCCGGTCTTGCTAAGATAAATATTTACGGATCTAATCTAGCAATTTTCGTTGATTGTTAAAAGTACACGATGACTTCCACGACCTCTTCTATCGGCAATTAATTTGTTATAACAGTTTGCTCAATTATAGATGGTTGAGTGGACAATTATTACTTGAACACGCAATGTCGAGGGTCCAATATTAATTTATCGAAAAGCAATCGACTTTTCCTTTAGTAGGTACTTTTCTCGTATTTTTAAAGAAAAAACTAAGGACCACACGATAGAAGTGAAAACTTATATGATTTTCTAATTTTAAACTGATGACGACAGGAGCGATTTAGCGCCGAATATACGCGATTCAGTGTCACCGACCGACTGTAGCCGAGTATTCCCAATTCAGCGTCACCGACCCGAGCGCGATCGGTTCAGGGGCCTATTTTGAAGTCCGTCAGCGAAGAACGGGCTAATCCGGATGTAGTTGATCCGTCAGAACAAGTGTCAAATTCAATTATTTCCTTACGGCGTAATACATATCGGGAGTATGGACAACTGTCAAAGCCATACGCGAGTAGGGACAACTGTCAAATACATATCGCGAGTAGGGACAACTGTCAAACAGTGTTTTCATTCATTCTTATTTCTTTCCCCAAACTAATCAGTAATCATTTATGTCCGTAAATGATACGGAGTAGGAAGCGCCCGTTACAAACGGCCGAATTTACCCCTGTTTTATTCACTATTCAGAAAGAACCTATAGAAGTTTTCACTTAAAATATTACGTCGTATTTACGAAACATTTGAGATTCATGAGAAAACTAAAAACATATTATAAATGCCGATACCGACCTAATAATATCAATAGTAGTAATATTGACATTATTGAAGCACGATTTATTCCGCTTTCATCTGTGATCACTTTGTACTATTTTTTCATATCACAAGGGAAATTAAACTGGGAACCGGCCGAGAACTTTATGTGTACAAGAAAGGACACAGTATTGTGAGACAGATAATGGAAGGGATTCACTCGTTTTTAGCTCAATTGTCTGAAAATACCAGACGATAAACATGAATTAGGCCCTTTGTGCACGGCACGGTTTCATGACGGTACGGTGCGTAAACCGTGCAATAGAAAAAACATGCCTGTCAACAAGCTTCCATAATGATCCATACAAACTGACGACCGTGCCTACACACGGCGTATAAACCGCGACGTAGCAAAAATGTGGCTGTCAACAAGCTTCCATAATGATCCATACAACACTGACGACCATGCCTACACACGGCGTATAAACCGCGTCATAGCAAAAACGTGCCTGTCAACAAGCTTCCATAATGATCCATACAACACTGACGACCATGCCTACACACGGCGTATAAACCGCGTCGTAGCAAAAACGTGTCTGTCAACAAGCTTCCATAATGATCCATACAAACTGACGACCGTGCCTGCACACGGCGTATAAAGCGTATAAACCGCGACGTAGCAAAAACGTGTCTGTCAATAAGCATCCATAGTGATCCATACAAACTGACGACTGTGCCTACACACGGCGTATAAAGCGTGTAAACCGCGACGAAGCAAAAATGTGGCTGTCAACAAGCTTCCATAGTGATCCATACAAACTGACGACCGTGCCTACACACGGCGTATAAACCGCGTCTGTCAACAAGCTTCCATAGTGACCCATACAACACTGAAAGCCGTGCCTACACATGGCGTATAAACCGTAGTTTTTCACGGCAGTGAAATACTTTAAATGTTTTATTATTGCCCGTTCTGATTTTTCCAAAGAGGTAAAATCTAAGAAGTATTCCCTTTATTGCCCGGTTTCACGTAGGTACATCAAGCAAAACAACTTCTGAGGCATAGTTTCCTAAGCAACTACTCCAATTTCACTATTCGTTTCTTAGTAGGCAACTAAGTATTAAACTTCGGTGTCTTCATTTTTTCAATGGGCCTTATTAGAAGGCTAAAAGTCACCCAAAGGGAAATGGAGAGGGCTATGCTTGGAGTTTCCCTGCGTGATCGAATCAGAAATGAAGAGATCCGCAGGAGAACCAAGGTAACCGACATAGCCCGAATAATTGCCAAACTTATGTGGCAGTAGGCAGGGAAACAGATGGCCGATGGGGCCGAAAGGTGTCGGAGTGGCGACCGCGTACCGGAAGACGTAGCTTTGGAAGGCCTCCCACAAGGTGAACCGGCGACCTTGTGAAGGCCGCAGGAACCCGTTGGATGCGAGAAGCACAAAACCGGTCGAAGTAGAGGAGCTTGGCGGACGCCTATGTCCAGCAGTGGACGTCTTTCGGCTGAAATGATGATCTTAATTTTTGACAGGTCCGTGATTTTTTAAGTCAAGTTCAGCGTCTGTATTTGTTTAATTTTGTTGCTAGGAACCCTATGAAGCTCTGTCCAAACTGAAGCGCATCCCGCGCGGGATGAGGGAGGAAATTTACTCTCGCAGATTGTGTCAACTAATTTGTTTCGAGGTGATCATTCTGGCGCGAATACTCACATGACTTTCTAATCAATAAAGAAAACAATAAATCGATCCGACACTATCGTATTTCTTAATTTAACTCATAAATATTATTATTTACTATTCGAGCCCGTCCTTACCATTTGGCTGAAATCCTTTCTTTGTATGACTACTATTATTTTAGCGTTGTGTGGGATCACACATCTCACGTAATATTAGTAAAATACACGTACATAACATTATTTATAAAGATCGTAGTCACATAGTTTTTTTTGCAAAAGTACGGTAGCTGTTCAGTGTTAATAATTAGGTACCAGCATAATATTACAGATCGCTTGGCAATAAAAGCAAATGGCGGTTACAGGTTTTAGCGGGAAAAATTTGACAGAGCATGAGCATAAACTAAGATGAAACAATGTCTTACCGTAGTAGTTGTTCTCGTTGTTGGAGTTGACCAGGAAGGTGTCATCGCGGTACTCCTCACTCTCATCGCCAGGCAGGGTGTCATCAGAATCAGGAGAGCTGGAAACATTGTAGTTCAGGAGCGAGTGTCTAAAAGAAACTCAACTTTTGTTCGCAACAGAATAGTAGATTATTTCTGTATTTTAAACATCGCCCCACTTCCACGATGCTTTCTATCTATATATATGGACAATAAAATTGAAACGACAGCTGACTTGCATCGTCTAAACGTCTTCATACGTCATACGGTGCAACGTAATTCTTGCTTTAACTTATGGTATGCCACAGACAATTAAATTGCACCGTGTAAATCGGGTTTTGTCTTTTGAGATTTGAGACTGGCCACTTTCATGTAGTTATAAATATTGAAAAAAAAAACTAAAATAATATCTTGATTAGAAATTTAAGAACCGTCTTTCGTCAAGGGAGGCCTAGCCACATAGCCGCGTAGCTAACACACACATATTTGATGACATATAAGGGTGCGGCCGGCCTTTCGCGGAGGCACATTCGCAAGACATTCGCAATTAGCTTATGTTACCTTCTGGTGACTCGACGGACCATGACGCGTTGGCTAGGTGGCATGATGTGGGTGGAGGCGTGGGCCTGGAAATAATACATAATATTAGTCTGAATAATAAGCACCCTAATTGCGTAACACACTATTAATCACAATCTGAATCATTTTGAAAGAAAATAATCTTAGAAAAATCTTCTATATACCTAATATAATAATAATACTGGCAACCTCGACCTCTGAAAGCTTTTCCAATTAGTGCTGTTAAAATGATTGGGTTTTATCGATGTGATGAACCTATCTAATTGCACTATCAATCACAATCGATTTTGAAGCATATTGCTAATCCATTGATTCATTTGTTTGGATAATTCGTCTGCTTAGCAACGTAATTAACGTAATGAATGTCGCTGTACTGTCAAAATGAAATGCATTGTCATTGTGTGTTACGCAATTGTACCGCCGGTCAGAACATCAGTCATATTGATTGGTACAGATCGATAACAAAAGAAAGACTTTACATACTTGAAGATCATCAGTCCTAACATTTTCATGAAGATTTGGTTCGAGTTGTGTTGCAGAAATGAGTTGCAACTGAATTAAACTAAGCAACCTAATTGCTTATCGATAATTCAACAATATCCATTGCATTATTTTTTTTATAGAACAGACGAATTTTCAAACATATGAAGCAATGGTTACGGTTTGTGAATTCTCTTCGAAGCGAATATTTTGGGTTGCTCGTAACTGAACCCCTCTTGGTATCTTGAATAGTAGCCCTAACAAGCCTTGCAGGTTTACCTAGAGGTAGGTACCTACAGTCACAAATGATCACATTTATTCGCGTTCACCTTGATGACAGACATTAATGGATGATTCATGAAATCGGATGTTATTTCCGAGCTGTTCATAGTAATTATATTTATGCTCATAACTACAGGATGGGGACATCAATATGACAATACATTTAAACTTTATATCAAAGTAATGACGATCCCAGTCTACAAACAAAATTTCAATCAAATATCCGTGGTAAGTGTATAATCAGCCTATAATGTTCCTACTGCTGGGACACAGGCAACCTCGTTGTGAGAGGAAATGGGCCGTAATCCACCACGCGAGCTCAGTGTTTCAGTGTGGGTTGGTACTTTGGTAGATATAACATGTCATCAAACTTTTATTTCTAGGACATGCCGTTTTTTCACGATGTTTTCTTTTACCGTGAGAACAGTGTTGAGAAAACTAAAACCACTAAGTAAAGTGCCTGCCCGGGTTCGAACTCTCGACCTTTCAACTCGTAAGTCGGGGCCTATACCACTGGGCTACTGCTCAGACGACAATTTGACAATAAATTAAACGTCGTTTATCTTACTAATGATGTTCCCAGTCTACAAACAAAAATTCAATCAAATATCCAAATGGTCATTATAGGTTTATTGGGAAAATCTGAGTTGTTGAGAGTTGGGCCATTACTACCTTTTTTTTTTCTTTGTTCTCGAGGGGTAACCTTCAAAAGGCGCCTGGTCTTTGGGGATAAAACCAGGAGTGTGGGATTTTTACCTCCCTAAAACCACCCCGGTGGTCACCATCTGCACTATGACCACCGGGGTGGTTTTTGTGAGGACTACCTTTTGACCGCCACAGTCATGTATAGATGACAAAAAAAAACTGTGCCCAGCACGCCACGGTTCGACCACGGTTCGACTACATGACAGACTGACGCCGAGGACACGTTTTTGATTTTTTGACGTGTGGCGATCAAAAGGATAACAACGACAAAATCATCAATGCTTTTAAATCATTACTTGAATGAATCATATCTTGCAGCAAATATCAGTAATGGAAACATATTATTTGACGTACGTCAAGCCCATAATTTTGTAGGTAATTGTAATTTGAAACAACGCTTTTTTTGGTTTGACGCGTGACGGTTGCGTCAAGTGGACGTGAAACAAGAAACCACCCGCCCTTAGTAGTTAGATGAAAAAAAAAAAAAAAAAAAGTATCGGTCATTTTGTATCAATTTTCATGATATCACACTAATATTATAAAGGCGAAAGTTTGTGAGTGTGTTTGTATGTTCCTTACTTCTTCGCGCACAAACGGCTGGACCAATTTTGATAAAATTAGGTAGATAAAATTAAATCAGGTAGCTGACACCCTCGATTAACACATATATTATGATACTTTTTATCCTGATATTCCCACGGGATCGAAACTTATGCGGGTGAAACCGTGGGGACAGCTAGTGTGAAAATAACTATGGTAGTCGCCCTTTGTTGCTAACATTACCTACTAGAAACAAAAAACAAAAGGTATTGAACAAAAGCTATTGTGACACTACGTTTCCCTTTACCTCACAATCGTAGTTTAATTCATTCCAAATCATTCATTTGTTTTAACTGGCCAAAATACAGCCCCACAACAAAAGTTCAATAAATAATCCAGTTCAATAAATTCCGCTTCATCCGCCAGCAAAACATTGCCATTTCCACGAGTCACGAGGCACGGATATTGCGGTACAATATATTTGTCTATTACCTTTGACTCGACGTATCATTGACGTGGCTCCATAAACAAGGGTATTTTTGTCATTTAAATTCAGCCAGCAAATTAAACAAGCAATAAACAATATATGTACCAATGTATGTACTCTGCTCTTAAAACGGTGATGGAAAACATCGTGAGGAAACTGGCATGTCCTAGAACCAAAGGAGAATGCCGTCAAATATAGGGCGCCCTGTACCAAACGAAAAAAGTCCGCTGTCACAACCAAACCTAATGTATTTGGAGGAGAATTTAATGCCCTTCCTATATTGTTAACTATTTTATATATGGATTCCCGGAATTCGTATTTATTTGCCATTTACCTACTTAATATTTTAAGCTTATTTTTCATAACGAAAACGTAAATCTAATTTAAAAAATAGGAGTTACGAACTACATTTGTTTGTGACACGCTCCCTCGCAAGTTGGTACGGTCCCACGGCATTGTCCTTTAAATTTTTCATTAGGTAATCACATAAAGATTTGACATTGATTCCAGTACAAAACCAAACTCATATACATTGGTTTTTATATTTTGAAGCCAATAAAATGAACGAAATGTGAAATATTAAAATATTTCCTCTTCATTACTTCACAGAGGGGAATAATTAAGTAACAACTCTCGGCTTACGAAATCCGATTACAGGTAACAAAGGGAGGAAAACATGAAGTTAATGGAAATAAAATGTGAAATATGAAATTCATTAATTACTAGCTGACCCGGCAAACGTTGTTTTGCCATATAAATTATTTGCTGCTGCCCGGCGGGCACTACTTCGTTTGCGTGGTGTCCTACCCCTTACCCTACCCTACCCCTACCCTACTCCTACTTTACTCCTACCCTACTCCTACCCTACTCTTACCCTACTCCTACACTACTCCTACCCTACTCCTACCCTGCTACTACCCTACTTCTAACCTACTCCTACCCTACTACTACCCTACTCCTACCCTACTCCTAACCTACTCCTAAACTACTCCTACCCTACTCCTACCCTAGTCCTACCTTACTCCTACACTGCTCCTACCCTACTCCTACACTACTTCTACCCTACTTTCATAGATATAATAAATTTTTCTCTGCGTAAGAACCATCCTCGTACTTCAAGGAATATTTGAAAAAAATAATTAGCGAAATCGGTTCAGCTGTTCTCGGGATTTGCGCTTAGCAACACATTCAGCGATTCATTTTTTATAATATTATTAGCGCAGAACTACACATGGCGCTCACCAGCCGGTCGATTCTGTAAAAATCTCACCGTGAAAACTTAGGTGAAGTGAGTTTGTTTTTGCTTGGAATTGACACTATTGACAGCTCACTCCACGCTCATTTCACCTAAGTTTTCACGGTGAGATTTTTACAGAATAACAACGCAGACTGGGACTAGATTTTGAACGTTTTTAGGGTTCCGTACCAAAATGGTAAAACAGAACCCTTATGGTGAGACTGAATCTGTCTGTCTGTCTGTCTGTCACAGCTGGATATCTCAAGAACTACTGATGCTAACAACTTGGAATAATTTTAGATAACGTTAGCCCAACTATTTTGCAAATAAGAAAGAAATAAAAATATATGTATATTTTTTGCAACAGGAATTGAAAGGGGGGGTCTGAAAAATTCAAAGTGCTACTAGGGCATGTGGGGTATCATATGAAAAAGCGCAGTTTGCACATTCTCAAACATTTTTGTTTCTTTTTCGACTATTCATGAAAAATGTAAAAAAAAAATACCGTTATCCCCTTATCTCCGAAGTTTGCAAAGAGAAAAATCTGAAATTATTCTATGTGATGGAAGTTTATAATGGAAAGATTACAGGAAAAATAAAACGATGTCTCTAAATAGCACACTTTTTTAGAAATCATCAACAAAAGTTTCACTAATTCCACTATCGGTCAAGAGATGGCGCTGACATAAAACTGCAATATTCTACACTGCAGTACGCAGTGTTAAAATTCTCTAACGAATATAGGCCTCGCCGATGAAAATTTAAAAACATGATGGCACGGAACCCTCGGTGCGCGAGGCCGACTCGCTCTTGCCCGGTTTTTTAATTACGGGAATTGGCTTTAACACTATGTAGTTCGTAGCCCGAACTAAGAATTAATGACAACACGATTTGACAGTTGTCCCTAATCACGATGGGATTTTGCCCGTCTGGAAAATTGAATTTGTGCGTTGTTTTATCGAATCAACTATTTCCGAACGGGCCCGTATCTTCGTCGAGGGACTTAGAGATTAGCCACCTTCCGAAGGTATGTTATTGTAGGGCATGTATTTAATTGAACCTCAGTTAATCCACATTTTATTTTCCTAAAAATATTATTGAAAATGTAGGTACATAGTGATGACGTAACCTTGGGACGCGGGACACGTCACTGGTTAAATAGCCAAGGAACTGCGATCAACTTGGAGGTAGCTACTGTTTATGTTCATCATTAGAAGGTCAATGAGTGTTTAGAGGATCTTTCCCATAATGTAGGAGCGAACAACAGTAATCGACCGTTAATGGCAGATTGTTTATTTTTTTACTGTCGTACGTATGAGAGTCGCTCTCCTAAGACGAACTTTTTATAAAACTCGACGTACCCCACCAATAGTACGAAAATATCTACAGGTAAACCAGAAAAATGCATAGAGTTGTAAATCTATAACTCAAACTCAAATTATATAATTTTGGTAATCCTGGTGATGCAAAATTATCTCTAAATTTCATGGTTATAACAACTCTATATGACTACTTATATTAGATTTCATCAACGCGCGTTCGTACTTCCAAAGATTTACGATGATTACCGAAGCGTACACTTGGGATATCTGTAAGTACGTACGAAATTGGTCGTTTCTCGATGTTCTTGCCTTGAACTGAACAAGTCGGTTAGAAAATGGGGCAGGGGTGCAGCCGTGGGGGGAATGTCGAGCAATTCTGTTAAGTGGCGTCGGAGATAAATGACTTCACGGTTATTGACTGACTCTTGAATCGTTCCGCCTAATAAACTGAAATATTCATAATTTTTCTTGTTTATTTTTCTGTTTATTATTAAAAGCCTGTGATGTCCCACGGCAAGGCAAAGGCGTCCCTACTCTCTTTACAATCACTTATGTGTACTTTTTGAAGCGATCGCAGCAGTGCTCTGTACAAGTTTTAGATTCATAGCGGCTGCATCGGTTTCATAAAAGACAGGATAGAAGAAAACTGTTGGAACATTCATTTTATCTTTTATTAAAAGTTATAAAAGAAACATCTGCTCGTTTCGTAAAAGAAGACAAAAGGAAAAGATTTTTAATGTGCTGCCCGTAGTGTACAGTGAAATTCGTAAAATTCGGAAAAGATAATTACGAAATTAATTACGAATAACTGGCCAAGTGCGAGTCGGACTCGCACACGAAGGGTAAGGTGGTACGGAACCACAAGGCAAAAACGCCGAAAAAAACACGTTTGTTGTATGGGATTTATTCTATTCTGTTTTTAATATTTGTTGTAAAAGCGGCAACAGAAATACATAATTTGTGAACATTTCAACTGTCTAGCTATCGCGGTTCTTGAGATACAGCCTGGTGAAAGACAGACGGTCAGACAGCGAAGTCTTAGTAATAGGGTCCCGTTTTTACCCTTTGGGTACGGAACCCTAAAAACGATCTGCATAATAAACCCTGATATAGGTTCGATACTGACAAATGCGTGCACTGACTGGACAGGTCCACTCAATCTGTGTGGTTCTTTCCTCAAAAGAACATTTCAGACATCAATCTACATTGTCTTCTCATGATCTGACGAAGATTATGTCTGGACTTTAAAAGAAACACCGACCTCGTTTATGAAATATGATAGACGTGTAAAAGTGTTTCTACAAAGCTACTTAAGTACAGAAATCAAATCATAAATGATTTAGTCGTAAAAGAGGAAATAGGACACAAGATACAGTCATACAAATATCGAGTAGGTATATTCACACAGCACCACATTAGACATAGCCCCAAGCGAACATTGATTCGCTTAAGGATAGCCCTAAGCGAATTAATGTTCGCTTGGGGCTATGCGCCATATTGCGCCATAGTAAGTAATTTATTGAATAAAGGCTACTTGCAGGTTACTTACTGGCTTTATTCAGTAAATTACGTATGGAGGCGTTATGGTGGCGTTTGGGCCTTTTCATATTAATTGTACTATGAAAAGGCTCAAACGCCACCCCAAATTTGACTTTACTGAGTAAAGTGTAAATGACCTTGAGAGGCAGATTCTTCTCTGGAAGAATGAACCTCAGCAATCAATACACCTACAAAAATTTGGTAAAGGTTTACAAGCGATTACAAGGGAAAAAACCATGATAAACATATAATAGGTACCTACAACATTAATAAGTTTGTACCGTTAATAAAATTGGCTTAGTTAGCACACGCACGGACGGACGGACGTTAAAATATGGCGGTGGAATTTTATCGCGCGTAGTGGATTTTTAACTCTCGGTGTTGAGCCCAAGCATTGAGAATCCAACAGAGCGTGTCAAAAAACACACTGTTGGATTTTCAGCCCTCGGCGCTAAGCAGTGCAGCAAATCAGTGTGCGAAAAAAAATCGCCTCGTGAAAAGATCGCCTCGTGAAAAAATCGCCCGTGCTACCTGGACTTACTGGTTGTCTGTACAGTGTCCAAGTACATACAATACGACCGACGTAATTTGGCGGGCCTGAACATAGGCACTAAGAACTTTCGCACATGTTCTCTCACTCGCACTCGCCTCATGTCACCATTTGGTTCCTAAAAAATCTTACTGCCCAGCCTTCTGCGCAAAGTTCAGGCCCGCCAAATTACGTCGGTCGTATTGTACCTACGTAAACTGTACAGTCAACCACACGGTAACAGCATGGCTTTGACAGCGAGATTACTTCGTGGCAGTACGGTCGATATTAATAGTACGTAGGTACTTACAGGTATTACCACTGACCGCAAGCAAACAATTGTCCGCACTGCATGTCAAAGTTGTTGTGTTATTTATTTATAGTTAATTAAAACCGTACAGCACCAATTACCAAGAAACCAATTAGGTACAAATATATACGTTGACAGTAATTATTATTTATTACTATTTTATTTATTATTATTTATTTATTTATTATTTAATTAAAACGGTTTACAACCAATTACAGAAATTAAAGACAGGTTTACACATATGCATGAAAAATCAAGTAAAAAGTTAACAACACTTTCGTACATCCCTGACAAAATCTTCGTCGCATTCGTCCGCAAACAGATCGTTATTTTTAGTTATTATTGTAATATGTTGTATAGTTACTCTCTTGCTTATTTTCTCTTACAGAACACCAGACATAACTCGTTATTTTACTTCATTCAACCGCAAACACATCACTTTCAGGGTTGGCAGTCAGAAGGGTATTTTGCATTTTTAAAGTACGACAGTTTGGGGATTCGGCTACAGTTTTTAATGACAGTTGCGCAAACACATCGGCTCTGACGGTGTCCGATATATTTGTCGGGCACAAATATGTGTTATTCTAGGTGCATCGTCTTCACATCACACTAATATTATAAAGGCGAAAGTTTGTGAGTGTGGGGGTGTGTTTATATGTTTGGTACTTCTTCACGCTCAAACAGCTGGACCAATTTTGATAAAATTTTGTATTAAGGTAGCTGACACCCTGGATTAACATATAGGCTTTTTATCCCGATATTCCCACGAGATCGACATTTACGCGGGGCGCAGCTAGTATAATTACATAAATAATTTAAACAAAATATTGTAAAACATTTTAAAAGAGTAATGGTGGAGTTCTACCCCATTCGTCTCTATACGAAACTACCTTTTGGAAGGGGTGAATAGTATCAATTCTATTTTATTGTAAATTGTGACGTTCAAAATAAGCTTAGATCATTTATTTGTCCAAAACATGAGTTATACACACATGGCATGCAATCTGTTACAATTAATTAAATCGAGTCATGTTTTGCCTCCACGGGCGTACAAAAGTAGCTTTTGAAATAAATGCTTTGACTTGACTTTGACGTTGACAAAGTGCGGAACTCTCTGGCAGAGCGTCTGTATTCCCTTCTACATGTAACACGTCAGCCTTCAAAACAAGAGTAAACAGGCATGTTCTGGATACGCTCGTTCTATCAGACCTCATCCATAGTTTTCAATCAAACCACATTTCGCAATAAAAAAATAAAAACTAAATATTGTCTCCACATTCTGAATACAAATTCAAATAATTTTATTTTCTCTTCTCTTATCTAAAAATGTAGACAAGCTTAGAAACTAGTTTGTGACACACTAGGAATACCTGTATAGCAGATCACCATGGGTCCTACCACACGGTATGAGAACATAATTACTTATTTAGTAAATGTGAAGGGAATCAGGGCATACCTAACATAAACTCAATACAATACTATACTAACGTATACATCACAATATTGTGGATACAATACCAATACTATTCCAATACCAATTATTATTGCCTCCGTCGATAATTAATATGCCCCATATATTCATCCAACACTGCCTCAAGAGACGTAACGCAAGTCTGTACCGTTGGTATATTGAACGGTTCAATACAAACACGTTTGTCAACGGCTGTTGAACTCAAACGACATGGTAACTATTGTCTATCTTTACAAATAAACTAAATTGAACTATCTGTTTGTAATGTCAAATGACAGCTTTTTACTGAATGCATGTGAAAGTATACGGTACTTTCTTATACCTAACAAAAAAAAACAATGTTAAAATTTTCGTCTGTCTGTCTGTGTTTGTTCCGACTAATCTCCAAAACGGCTGGACCAATTTTGATGAAATTTTAATGGGGATATTTTGGGGACGGACATAGGCTACTTTTTATCGACACACCACGCGGGCGAAGCCGCGGACGGAAGCTAGTTAAAGAATATACTTATATAATTCTTCTATTACTGCTATTATATAGTAGGTACGTATGGGCTAAGTACTAAGTGGAAATTTCCGTATTTTTAAGAAAGTTCGTATTCTTTTGACTACCTCGTCGGTCAAGTGGTCGCAAGTGCTACTGTTAAGCATGAGATTCTATGTTCGATTCCCGGGCCAGGCGAAATGTTATTGGGTTTTTCCATCTGTAACTCCTCCTTTCTTCTTCTTCTTTCCGGTTTTCGCCCAGTCTGGATGTGTGCCCAGTTTATGGCAATATGCTCGCCCCCTATTACATGAAACCTGGTGTTTTTTTTTTTTTTGTTTGGTAAATGATCAAATAACTTCTCCCGCTCTGGGCGGAGCGGGAGGGCCAGACTCTTACTGACTAAAACCCACCCGTGTTCCTTCAGTTGCCTGTGCCAGGAGCGACGGCATCTCTTTCGAACAACCCGCGACCCTGGCAGGCATCGGCCCTTGCGGATCCCGTCAGTTAGTGATGACAGATGGATTAATATGGCTGTATTAAAGGCTCACACGCGGGTTTTTGCCGCGCGGGTATGCCGCCAGCATAATCAGGTGGCCGCATAGTATCATTTCAGTTGTGCAGCTCATTTGTGCAAATCGCAGGTTCGAACCCAGACAGGCGCTTTACTTTGTGTTAATTATTTCATCACCACTGCTCTCAAAACGGTGAAGGATAACTTCGTGAGGAATAACAAGCATGTCCTAGAACCAAAATTTGAAAGATATGTCACATCTATCAAACCGCACTAGGTCTGCGTGGTGCGTGGTGTGGATTACCAGCCCACTCCCTCTCACAGAGAGGAGGCCTGTGTCCCAGCAGTGGGCAAGTTATAGGCTGATTACGCTATGCTATTATGCTAAGGCAAATCTTCTCTTTCAGGAAATTTTCTAAGAGTAGGACTAACCGACATGGCCAGAGATCGCACAAGACAGGGAGATTTGGAAGAAAAAAGGGGAGACCTAAAAAAAATTCACACAAAATAGGCTAAAAAAAACGGACTAACTGATAATTCATGGTTTCATCACGATTTTTTTTGTATCTATTTTTACTTAGAAAGAACTAACATACCTACTCGTATAGGTAATCATGAAATGGGAAACTTCACTTTAGTACAAGTTGCCATGAAACTAGTTCCGTCAATCGACTACTGGACATAGCGGACATCGATGGTCAATAAAAGAGATCGGCGAGCATCAGTGCATTTGCAGATTAAAAGTCAAAAACCCATCAATAAATCAATATTTTTTTATGCGATGAATTACTGATACTCGTAAAAATTGCCATCGCTATTTTTGACACACAATATTTTTTAAATATCGGAAGCGGATTGGCGTATCTATCATTTTGAATTGATTCGTTTTTAGGGTTCCGTACCCAAAGCGTAAAAACGGGACCCTATTACTAAGGCTCCACTGTCCGCCTGTCACCAGGTTGTATCTCGTGAACCGTGATAGGTAGACAGTTGAAATTTTCACAGATGATATATTTCTGTTGCCGCTTTAACAACAAATACTAAAAACAGAATAAAATAAATATTTAAGGGGGCTCCCATACAACAAACGTGTTTTTTTCGGCGTTTTTACCTTGGGATACGGAACCCTTCGTGTGCGAGGCCGACTTGCACTGGGCCAGTTTTTTTCGTTTCCTGTGTGTTTCTGGATGTACGTGTATTGATTAGTTTATGCACGCGAATGTGATCTTTAATTAAATAAGTAACTTGTATAGTAAGGAATACAAAAGGAAAACCTATCGTGCCACTCCCTTTCAGGTACCTTTGCGCTCTGGTATGGAAATGAACCAGGGACCAACATCACGAACTATGGTTGGACCAAGGTGAGTGCAGGCAGGCTAAGGAAGCACTTCCTACAATTCTGGAGAATCTGTTTAGTGAGGCGGCCATTACAATCGATGGCCGCCTCACTAAACAGGTTCTCCAACTAACTAAACAACAGTTGCGCACAGTTACAGCAGCTATAACTGGCCACGGGTCATTTAATAAACACCCTTTTTTTCATAGGAGTAACAGACAGTCTGCTTTGCAAAGTCTGCATGGAAAAACACAACAATAACACGACTCTTGTACGTTAGGCCGAAACTAGAAATTCCGAATCACTTTATCCCGAATGACCGCTATCCCGAATCACCAGTTCATGCATGAGCTGTTAAACTGCCTGGGGCCACCAGACAGTTTAACAACTCATGAGCCACAGACATGGCAAAGTACGTCGGTAACCCAGGCGCCCTACGTGAGATTGTCAGTAACACCAAGGTTTTGCTGGACTTCCTTGAGGAGATGGGGCGGATCGACCGATTTTCCCAAAAAAAATGATTTTCACAAAATACGTGCTCACGTGGAGATGCGGACACCGGCCCGTATTACCTATTATAATAGTAAGGAATAAAGTGGTTTAGCATCTTTGCCTTTTGAAAGAAATTACAAAAATATGGAATGATAATTTTTATTTTTTTTTAACATTTTCTTATTCAGTAGGTATACGGCAAAGCTACATCGATTGACTTTCTTTAATAACCTCTCTATCATGAGGTGCCAGCCAATAAAATAAAACTACAGTTTTCTTTCATCAAACATCGGTTCATTTTGTCCGCTCTTGGACAAATTTTCCGAGAAAATGAGAAAATAGTTGAACAATTTCACGTGAACGTCGATAATAGTTGAACGAGAGGTGATTCTGAGCTCAACGCGAAGGCGATGGACATTTTTATTTCTTGTAAAGTTCCTTTATTATAATATGTGTATTGCTTTAATACCACATTCTTTTCTTTCTTTTCTAATATTTTCTTTTAGCAGATTATTAATTCGATTAGTTATCTACGGGGTTTCACAAGACCGTTCACAATGCCGTCATACGCTTTCCTTGCTTAAAATTAAGTAACTTTTTGCAAAAATAAAAGTAGTTTCCCAGCAGTTAAGTAGGTACCTAGCTGGGAAACGACTTTTATTTTTGGCATGAAAATTCGCTATTTAAGATAGTGCGCAACGTAACGCACGCAAAACATTGTGCTTATGGGTACCTGCCACGGTACAGGGATGGTGGGAGTGTTTTAACATTTCAAACTTCTTTTCGTAAAAAAACTTTTTGTAAAGTTGAAATTTTGACCTTCAATATCTCCGTAACCAGAGGGTTCTTATGTACTCGTATGGTCCAGTACAAAATAAAATATCATGACAACGGGAAGAACAAGTGGATTTTGTGGAGGGGTTTTTACACCCGTTATAATTTTACTCCCTTACTAATAAATATATCAGATGAATAGTTACACACCGATTTTTCTCTTTCTGTCGTCAGTAATTTGAATTATGAAAGAAGAAGACAAAGCGTTGTGTAACTATACAGATGCTATACAACGTTTATTAGTAAGGGGGTTAAACAAAATATATTGCGCTACGTATTTGTGTATGTTCGGTCATTTTAAAGAAACCCATAATTTATATTTAAAGCTACAAAATCGGGATTGTTTTCTGGATACAATGTCATAACTTAGGTATACATGCGCGATGTTTCCCTCGTCAAGGTTTAAACAAGTTCAAGTAACCTTGCACCACATATCCTCCATCTTAGCCTCTTTCATCTACCTTCATAATTCGCGTAAATAGTTTGGTTTATAATGCATTTGCGACCGCACACTACAGTTACGGTTTCTTAGAAGAGCGGTGGCCGCCAAATAACGGCCGCAGTGATGGCCGTCATGAAAATAATGCTAGCGGGGTTTGACTTTATGGTGTTAAAGAACGCTGTCCCTGCTTGTCTTACTTTCTTAAATAACGTTTCAGTGACGTCATTCGTCGTAAATTGCGGCCACCGCAGTCTTAGTAAAACCTAGCTGCACTTTTTGCACGTTTGCGACTTCGTAATTTAGACCTACGGGGTAATTGTATAAACACACTAACAGTAGAAATGGCTTTCATTTTGACAGTACCTCATTCAAACCGTTATTGACAGACAAATTTTTCGAACATATGAAGCAACTAGCTGCGCCCCGCGGTTTCACCCGCGGAAATGTCGATCCTGTGAGAATATCGGGATAAAAAGTAGCCTATATGTTAATTAAGGTTGTCAGCTACCTGCATATAAAATTTTATCAAAATTGGTCCAGCCGTTTGAGCGTGAAGAAGTAACAAACATATAAAGACACCCCCACACACACACACAAACACTCACACAGTCACAAACTTTCGCCTTTATATTATTAATGTGATGGATTAGGGTAAGTCCGGGGGAGATGGCCGTACGGGAGAGATGACCAGTAGAAAGTAATGCGAGTTACAAACAACAAATGGCGTAAGTAGTAATTTAGTTCGCTTCGTTGTGTGATCGGCAACAAGTTGATGCATGCTTTTTCGCAAAAAAACATTGAAAAAGTAAGTAAATTCCATATTGTTTTTATTACAGGCGCATGATCTAAAATAAGGGGTTAACATATTATGAGGTCACAAAAAAGTTTCTTCAATTTCGCTTGTTTTTGACGTTTTATTGTGAAGTTAATAACTTTTTTAGTATTCTAACCTAAAAACGATCGTTGGAGACTGCATCATACTTTTTGAAATTGATATGGCCATCTCTCCCATGCATTTGGGATAGATGACCTTAATCCCATAATACCGTCAAATCTCAAACAGCAGTTGCAAAGAATCAGAAATCACGATTCCTCTGGAAGTGAAGTAGACGAAAATAAAGTGGACAACTGCCGAGGCTGCGGCGAGAACAATTAATAAGACACAACTAGTCGAAGATTAGTTGCAATGTAATATTTGCAAGCTGTGGGTGCACGAAAACTGCACAGAGTTTGAAGACATGTGCTCAAACTGCGGAAATAAAGAAAAGGACTTCTCTTTTTCTTTCCCTAACCGTCGTTAGAGACAGGACGGGTAAAGGAAAGGGCAAAAAAAGTATTGGCCATCTCCCCCCGAGCCCTGTGGCCATCAGTCCCGGACACTCTGGGTGAGATGGCCAATCGTATTTTTTTTTTAACTTAAAGTTTTTCTATGTTATGTTGATTCAAAGACTGTATTCCATTAAGATTTTATAAGAAATATACATATTGCTTTGTTTGTGATTAAAATTGTTATTTTATTGTACTTGGTTTCCTGGCTATAGGACCTTAATGTTAGTAGGGCCATCTCCCCCGGACTTACCCTATCAATATCTAAATGATCAGATTGTGACGGAATCTTTGTTACGCAATTAGGGTCAGTACACACCGAGACGCGACGCGACGCGCATTTTTCAAGATAGAAATACAATTACAGACCTTATCTCCTACACTAAAAGGTACACAATTCAGTGTCTACCTACTACGTCGAGCTACGCAGCGCGGCACCGCCGCCGCGCGGCGTAGCTCACTGAATCGTGTACCTTTTTGTGTAGTAGATAACGTCTGTAATTGTATTTCTATCTTAAAAACTGCGCGTCGCGTCGCGTCTCGGTGTGAACTGACCCTTACGGTGTTGTGTTGGTGTCCAGAATAGTTTCTATAATGACATTATTATTTTCAGTTTTTGTGTAATACAAGAAGATTTTTTAAGTATTTTAAAGATATTTTTTTTATAACCAACTTCAAAAAAAGGAGGTTCTATATTCCATCTGTATTTCACCATACAATTCCATACGCTGCAGTTTACTTTCGCGATAATCGCGTCGCGAGCAAACGCAGCAATTTGTGACAAATCACAATTTTAAAATCGCTGCGATTTATTACTCGAATGTGCTCGCACTGCCGTACTAACTCATACATTGCATTCCTGCGACAAAATTATCGCACGATAAAAAGTTATGGTGCGCCCCAGGCCTCAATAACTTATTACGTCTCGAGTCTGTTGGGTAAGTTTCAATTTTGGGTACGCTAAGTCCCATCGTCCTTTTACAACTCCAAATATATTATCTATGGACAAAAAATTACGTCTGACCGTTTTTGTAAGGAGAAATTAACAAAAATTTAGAAAATATTAAAATTTCACGGATAGAATACTCGTATATCGGATGTTTATTTATTTAACACAACACTTCTATCATTACAGAATATCCCAAAGCGATTGGTACTTTGCTTATACTTATTTTACAAATTGTAACACAAATGGTATGCAGTTATTCTTGCGAATTCATTCATTGAACAGGAAAAAATGTCAATCCTTTCAGCGACTTCATCGAGTGTACGTAATGCGCGAGTAACAGGCGCTTTTAAAAGCAAGTTAGTCCTGATACACAGATTCACCTCCTTTACACGCCCTGATTTTTTATTTTACCATTAATTAATTTTAAAATATAAATGGCGAGAGCCATATCCCTTCATAATTCTAACTTGTTTTACCCAACCATGCCTAACACAAACAAGGTTGAATACATCAATGGATAATACGGATATACCCCATAAAGTCTCATGTACAGATACCTTATGAATTTATTTTGTATGCGTTCCAACGTGAGACTATATTTAGTTTCATGTGATGCCCAAATGATTGCATTACCCTTTTTTTTTTTTTTGCGAATGGGAAATCATCAAATGACCCCTCCCGCTCTGGGTGGAGCGGAAGGGAGTGTCAGACTTTTACTGACATTCAGACTTTTACTGACATTGCATTACACTCCAACAATGTTGGATAATACAGCGCTAAATAAATGATATTTTTTGCGAACGTCGCACTGAGTCTTCCCGTCCGAACCGGATACTGGGCTACTAATTTATTTTCTTTGCCGCTGGCTTCAATACACAATGTTCCACGTTAAATGTTAACAGCCTGTTTATTTTCACAATTTTTCACGCTTTTCGACTCCCAGCGCTAAATTTTGTTGTCTTTAACACAATTTGCATGAAATATAACGCCATCGCTTTATGTCGGACGAGTTAAGTGTATAATCTACTTGATTGCTGTTACTGTGTATGAAACCTTTTATTTTCAAAGACATCCTACTTCACGAGGATTTTATAAGTTAATTTTAATGAAAAGCTCCGTCTACGAGTATGTTTCATTTTCAGAAAATTCTCTTCTTATGAGTTTCACGTTCACCTGTCTTAATTATGTAGGCTTTAATGAATTAGCAACTAAATACTAGGGGGCCTAAAAAGGCCACTTTGGCAGAATCATAAAAGGATAACATTATGAATCATAATGGACAGTTAACTGTTAAGTTAATCGAATCAAATCCCATTGGTGAAGAATTGTTCAGTTATTTTTTTTTCTGTGCTAAAATACCTAGTAGGTAATCCAATCCAAATCCAATCCTAACCTCTTTGATTATACCTACGTAGTGTAGCGAAAAATAGAAAAACACGGACTGTTTCGCCATAATGTTATCCTATTATGATAATGCCAAAGTGGCCTTTTAGGCCCCCAGATCTGTTTTCACCTTCAAAGTTCAGCAACAGAGTTTGTAAAGATAATTGTTTGCCATTGTACATGGTTTGTTCTCATAATCGTCTTTACTGTAAAGCTCAGAGCGCAATAAACGTCATAACTAAAATTTATCTTTCTCTGCTAATTACTTCGCAATACCTGTAGAAATCACGCACAATGGTTCACTGAAGGACTAAGTGCGGAAACCAAACCCATAATATAGAACCTGTAGAAATTCTAACAATTTTTCCTGCAGCTGGGAAAACTTCTTTCATTGAAGTACCCGGGTACCTCAAAAGAAAATTTTCATTACGTTTTACACATTTTCGATTTCTTTTTCAACTGGGAAAGGAATTTTTAAGTGCTTCTGTCAAAGACTCAACGTTAAACTTTTTTTATTACTAATGTAGACACATTAAAGGTGCGAGTAGTCAACATTGATTTATTTTAGTCTTATATATTTTCTGAATTAAAAATGGCAGACCCGAAAAATATAGCTTTCCTCCCTGCCTTCAGGTCATTTGAAGATTATATAAACTATGGCAAAACTGTTATTTAGTTTTTTATTTTGTATTTTTATTTATTTTTTGTTCTTCCTTCGACGATTAACAAGCAGGCCCAATCGGCCTAAGTAGCGCTATGCTAGGCATGTTCTGTTTTTTTCTGAGCGCTGCATAACTTACACATCATACACATAAAAAGTCTTGAAAAACATACTGTTTACCCGACTACGGCGAAGCCCAAAAGGAACCCTCCTTTTGGGCTTCGCCGTAGTCGGGTAAACAGTATGTTTGACCTGTATGTAAGTATGTCCGTTTCTTTGTTCCCTCATAACTCCTAAATGAATGAACGGATTCGGATAATCTTTAGATTTGTCTTGGTATCGCGAGTGTCACTGGCTACATAAAAAAAAAAGTAAAATTGCGGATTTGGGGTGCCATATTGTGGAGTTCGAATTTTTTTCTTCTTCTAATACCATCGAGTGGGATATCAAAATGAAGAGTTTTAAAAGGTGATTACAAAAATATATACAACTTATATAGTTCAAAGTAATTCGAAGTGACAAATCGTAAAAAAAACACGAACCAAGAACCAAATCGTCTGCGAAATCTTTCACATTTGTAAACTAAAAAGATGGAAATAAATAGTTATTAAATAAACTAAAGAACCCGACTGCAACCTTAGACTAAAACTAACTGAAAAGCTAAAAACAAGTCCATTATAAGTTAAGTAAAAGTGGGAAGCAGGCGGGACTCATACCATTTTTATATTTTCAAACTCAAATGGGTCTCGCGTCGTGGATTACATAATAGTGTTCTCTCACAGAGAGGAGGCGTGTGTCCCAGCAGTGGGAACATTATAGGCTGATTATGCATAGGCTTCAAAAAGATGTTTCATCTCTTACTTAGAATGCTCAGTTAAATTCAAGAAGAATGTGATAACTCGTTGTAAAACCGGTATGTCTTTTAACCAAAAACTCGACCGAATAACATCTACCAATCCGCGTAGTAGATTAAAGCTCACTCCCTCTCGAATATAGAAGGCATGTATCTCAGCAGTAGGAACATTATAGGCTGATTATGGTTATACTTTATTAATAATTTACCGTGAAAGTCGTCTCGCGGTTGGCACTAGCAGTTCCCTCAGGATCTACAGGGGTTCGAAGACTCTGTGGCAGCAACTCGATCAGGTTGGTGGAGTGCGGCTGGTAGCGCAGCACCAGGACGCAGGTGGAGACCAGGGTGTATGCCAGAAGAGTACCTGGGGAAGAACAGAAGATTCTATAAGTAAGTGCTGGAACATATCGTGTACGTTAGTCTAAGTCAAACCGAACTGTGTGTGTGCAGAATAAACAAATTTTCTTTCTTTTCTTTCTCTCTTCTGAGGAACATTCTTGCAGGAGTATACTTATATAAACCCCAAAATTGTAACACAGAAGAAGACCCCATCCATATTATGTGCTGAGTCATTATAGTCGGTAAGATTCGAGAACAATGTGCCTTCAAATATTTAGGGTATCCTAAATAAATATTATATTATATTATCTTCAAAAGAGCCGCAAGCAATGGCCGAAAATAATAATAGAATAATAATCGTTTAGCATATTTTGATAAATGGAGTATAATATGGATTTGACACAGCAAAATATTTTAAACAATAACGTAGACATACTCGTACAAGTAACTAGGGGTTGATTTTTCAATCGATTGATAATTTTTATTCGTGGAATAAAATTGACGTCTGACAGTTTTTGTATGGAAGAACTGTCAAAAATTCAAAATTATTCCTCCAATAAAGTTATCTGGCGTTGGAAAAATCAGCCCTTAGTTAAATTAGTTAACATACGTGATTCCAATAAGCTTAAATAATACTATTCCTACTTCACCATAATAAATTAAACAAATAGAATTCAAAACTTGTTTCAAAGTGGATAGTGTTTAATAAGAGGATTTACGAGTATTAGCAAAAGACGGAGTAAATGCAATATTCTGCATTTAGATAATGCTTCTTTTGAAGTCGACTGGAGATAAAATTAATCGTCTCATTTTACTGTGGTCCATTTTTCTGCTTGAGGCAAGCTCTTTCTAAGTAATGATTGCATTTTGTAGTGGTTCTTAATGTATTGTGGGAAAGTAAACATAATCTGAAGGCCACTTCCTGTAATTAAAAACGTTCAAAATCTAGTCGCATCGTCTCGGCGACAATCAATGTCAAAAACTAGACAAAAATGTAGGGTAACTAGAGGTATGTAGACAGATTGAGAAAGATCAGGGGACCTCAAAAGGCCACTTTGGCAGAATCATAACATTATGGACAGTTAACTTTTAAGTTAATCGTATCAAACCCCATTGGTGAAGGATTTTTCAGTCCCATACTTTTATGATTCTGCCAAAGTGGCCTTTTTAGACCATTCATAAAACATTCAAAAAAGATCTTTGTAACCTAGACCAGGGTTCTGGAACTGATTCACTGAAAGCTGGGTTGTGGATGTTCTATTGTCGATGGTATAATTCCAGCATGGCTTGCATTAAATAACTATATGGGGCTGAGATACTTACCCCGCTGGCAGAATTTACTTCGCGGAGAATCTTTTACGAGCGACCGTGCCGCGACCTCGTGTCGTGCAAAATAAGTAAACAAGCTGCTGTTGGAATGAGGAATTGGAATTGGGTATGAAATGAGGAGCATGTCCCAATAGTGATTAAGGTGCTGGATATTTAATTTGTAGTGTTTATCTTCAATGAATGAATGAATGAATGAATGAATGAAGATGAATGAATGATTTTTATTTCTGTAAGTAGGTTTGTACAAACACTTTTACACGTCAATCATATTTTTTTTTAAACTAGATGAGGTCGGCGTTTCCTAACTGACTATTCTGAGAAGAAAGGCCGAAACAAACTCAGAAGTCACAGTCTCTTTTAAAGTCCAGACAAAATCTTGGTCAAATCGTGTGAAGACCATGTAGATTGGTGTCTGAAATGGTCTTTTGAGGAAAGAACCACACAGATTGAGCGGACCTGTCCAATCAGTGCACGCATTTGTCAAAAATCGTGCAGCTCAACTCAGAACTTGAGGAGCTCAACGATTCGACGAACAATACCAAAGACAGGACATTTGGGTAGGCCGCATAAACTACTCAAACTGCCAGATCATGATTAAAACTAAGAAGGAAAAAAAAATTATTCTTCAATTCAATTCTTCATCATTAAAGCTTTGGAATCCCACATATGTAGATCAGAGTCGGAGCCAGTTTCACTGCCTCAGGATGAGTATATCTGATCTGATGATCACATACGCGATGTAACATTTGTTTGTATTATTATAAGATTCTCAAGTGCTTTCAAAAAAGTTCGAAGATAAATTTTGAAAATAACATTTTAAGATTCATACAATAATATATACAACAAAAACAATAGGGTTCGGGGAGAAAATAATGCTGGGGATACACATGCCCGTAGCTTGTACACTAGCATACCAGCTCCTTGCACGTGCCAGCTACTGTCATGTGTATACGCTAACTGGCATGCCTGTAACTAGCATACAAGTAGCTAGCACAACATTTGATTTACTTGCATGCCCGTTGAGGGAGGGGTCGCGGGGAGTTGCCAAAGCATACTTTTGTGCGACGCGATGGTAATACTGGCATACAAGGGCACAACTTGCGCATGCCAAGTATTACTTGCAAATATATCCCCAGTGTGCCAGTAACTTTCATGCCAGCAACTTTCCCGATGGCATGTGTATCCCCGGCTTATAGTTTTGTAAAATTGTAGGTACACTTGTCGGTACACAGTCTAGAAAGAAAGGTGCGTGTCGGCTGTTTCTCACACGGATACTGGAACATTCTAGGAGCTGCCCTTGTTGGACAAGCGGACTGGGGCGGGAGCGGTTCGAAATAGGTTATATCATCAAATTGAAAATACATGTTAGTCAAAGTTTCCCGATACTTAGTATATATACTATTTTGATTCGACCTCATCGTCATAAAACAGTCAGCATGTTAAGGCTGCACCGAGCGCACAGTGGCGCCCTCATCGTTTGTTTGGTTATTTCTTTTATTTTAGAATGAAAATGCAGAAAATAAGCACGTTAAGTTGTGCTCCACAAGATTATACGTTAATAATATTCTAAACGGTAGTTTTAAATTGTTTAGTTTTATTATAATCACTAAAACGGAAAATAGTGGCCACTGTTATCCGTTTTAGTGATTATAATAATATTAAACAATATAAAACTACCGTTTAGAATAATATTAACGTATAATCTTGTGGAGCACACATACACATATTATTATGATCACTAAAACGGATAACAGTGGCCACTATTTTCCGTTTTAGTGATTATAATAAAACTAAACAATTTAAAACTACCGTTTAGAATATTATTAACGTATAATCTTGTGGAGCACAACTTAACGTGCTTATTTTCTGCATTTTCATTCTAAAATAAAAGAAATAACCAAACAAACGATGAGGGCGCCACTGTGCGAACGGTGCAGAATTTATAGCACTATTATCATAATAATTAAACAAATGAAAGCACTAATTTAGGTACCTATGTGATAAGTGTTGCCAAGCAGCGCCGACATAACAGCAAACAATTAATGTTGTTACTTATTCAATTAATCATAAACGTTGGATATTTAATTGTTTATAGGTACCTACCAATGTTTTTGTAATAAGTACTTACTTATATGTAGAAACTTTGCAAAAATAGTACTTAATAGAATTTCTAGTGAAAAATTTGTCCGAGGGAACGAAATGAGGTTTTGTATTTATGCCCAATATTTTTGGGCATATACAACACCGACTCAAAAAGAAAAGTATCGTGTATGTTTTGTAACAGAAATATCAACAACTAGAAAAACGTAATAGGTACAAACCGCAGATCGGTGGTAGCAATTGCACTACGAAATCCGTCCTTACTGCTACGACATAAAGACGCTGTCAAATTGTTACCACTGATGTGTTGTTGATTGTACAGAGGCCAGCACATCAAGCTACACGAAATTGTCAAATATTCCCAATCAACTTTGAACCCTATGCTTTAGCAAGAAAGTTGAAAATCTATTAAAGAAATTTGACAGATTGTAGTAGCTTGATGTGCTGGCATCTGTACCATACGGTATTACCGAAGAAAGCGGTAAGTACCGTCAATATCTGTCATTATTACCACTAGCGGTGTTATTCTGTAAAAATCTCACCGTGAAAACTTAGGTGAAGTGAGCTGTCAATAGTGCCATTCCTACCAAAAACAAACTCACTTCACATAAGTTTTCACGGTGAGATTTTTACAGAATCGACCTCTGAAAGCTGTATCGATCCTACTGATTAGATTATGTCATAATTTGCTGTTGTGTCCCTAACAAATGTACCGTGTCTAACACAGTGACCTCGAGTGAGAGCAGCTGTGATCTCCTATGTCAAGTTGTGACAAGCAAATGTCGCCGTGTATGTACGCAGAACTAATGAATATTAATTAATTGATAACTAGGTTGAACCAAGGGGTGTCATGTTACCCAGTAACTGGTTCGTGGAGGTCAGATAGTCAGTCGCTCCATGTAAAATACCAGTATTCAGCTGTATCTGGTTAGACTGGAAGCTGACCCCAACATAGGAAAAGAAAAAAATATTTGCTAATACATAAAAGGCAAGGCTGTTACGTCAGCAAAATATTACAAGACCCAAAAGTCACTCTGAGACGTGCGCTAATGTTAACAAATCGCTCGGCGATTTTTTTTAGAAAAAATACGAGGCGACTAGTGGATACTATTGATTGTTGCCCATTCTTTCTTCTCCATACGAAATTTCCTTTTGGAATGGGCGAGTAGAATCAATTCTATTTTGTTGTAATTTTTGACGTTCAAAAGTGCCTTTTATGTACCTATCTATACATATAATAAATCTGTAGACGAGGCGTTTCTGTACATTGAAAATATAAAAAAAAATAGTTGGGGTGTTAAAGGATAACCAACAGATGCCATTTCATAAATTTTTGGAATTTTTGTCTGTTTGGATGTGAGAGATTTTCTATTTGAACAGGTTCAACGTAAAAAGTACCAAAACCAATATGGTTTATTTTTCTACTCAAATATAGTGTAGAACTCGGAGTAGTTATTAGTCTTTGTTTCATCGCAATCGCTGCAGTCTATCAAAAGATATAATCAATTCAAAGCATTCTATAACAAATTTTTAATTTAATAAGTGGAAACACGTAACGACATCTATATAACTCGAGAACGGCAGAACCGATTTGGCTGAAAAAGGCTTTTTTTAATACTTTTATTTACTTATAGGAGTAGGGTAGGGGAGTAGTGTAGGAGTAGGGTAGGAGTAGGGTAGAAGTAGGTTAGGAGTAGGGTTGAAGTAGGGTAGGAGTAGGGAAGGAGTAGTGTAGGAGTAGGGTAGGAGTAGACACCATGCTAACGAAGTAGCGCCGCGCAGCTAGAAATAATTGATATGGCAAAACAACGTTTGCCGGGTCAGGTAGTTTGAAATAAATGCTTTGACTTTGACTTTGATAGGGCCCACAGGCGTAGATAGCTTAGGGCATCAAGTAGTCTTAATCCGACACTGGTTATCTAGGTGATATGTATCTCTACAAATAGTGGCCCATGTCGACTTTTACTCTAAACAGCTACTCTGTAATCAATTATATTGCAGTTCATCATGAAATGAAATTGATTAATCAGACGATCTTACCT
This sequence comes from Oligia latruncula, assembly GCA_948474745.1. NCBI lineage: Eukaryota > Metazoa > Arthropoda > Insecta > Lepidoptera > Noctuidae > Oligia > Oligia latruncula. The sequence goes on along the minus strand of OX419683.1, from coordinate 7,731,959 downwards.
TAAGTGAAGTCCGATTACAATTTCATGAAGGCTGAACTCAAATATAATTACACACCCAGCCCATCCTTTTTAGGATCAGTCCCTCGTCGAATGGGCCAACAGAGTAACGCTATCTCTAAGAGTGTGAAATCAGTGTTGCCAATGCATATAGAAAAAGTTTTATTTTTTTCTAAAACTGCGATAACAAATACTAGCGAATTAGGAACTATGATCTGTGGTTATTATTATGTTTGAATACTTTTATAATAAGTGCAATAATTTTTATTCGAGGAATAAAATTGACGTTTGACAGCTTTCGTATGAAATAACTATCAACGTTTCAAAATTATTCCTCGAATAAAGTTATCAGATGATTGAAATTAAATTTCAATAGAAACAAAAATCACAATGTAGTTTAAATAATCTATTAACAATGAATGTGCTAGTCTTGTAACACTTTATACATAATAACATTATAACACTATGTACACGGCCCTTCGTGCTTTCAATAACTAGAGTGTTCCTGAGTTTGGGCACAAAAGACAATGTCTTCTGACCTCCCCTTCCTAAGTAGGTCAAGGGGATGATGGGCGCCATCTGCTTGTGAGAGACATCTGAATGAGCCGACGAATGTGTCCTGTAAGTAGCTAATAAAACCAAGGAAAATTACTAAACATCTATTCTATGGTTACCGGTAGGTATTGTTTTTGGTAGACTGGCATTTTGCCTGCGGTTTGTACCGCCCGCCCTATCGAATAATTTAAAATAAATCCTTATTCATTGTGTACAGTATAAAGCAAAATTTCAAAATTGCAAATTGCAAAATTTCAGCTTTCTCTACTCAAGGTTTTGCGCTGGGCGTTGATGAGTAAGTCAGAACTTTTCGTTTGTAAGTATCTATGTATTGATTTGAAGTAGCAAGCGACATCGGGTTGGCTCGCAGGTCGCAGCTACAATGCGGGTACCCTTACCACTACGGTGTTTTAAGGGGGAAGCACCATTACGTAGCGATTTTTTTTTTTTGCATTTTTGTTTCTTACGATTTTTGCAATTTGCAGGTCGAAATTTGAATTTCTGGGGATATCCTGGCACTTTCTCCATAAGCTAAAGGAGACATCGTAAAGAAGCATTGACTTGAATAGTCGTTATTAATCACACTAATATTATAAAGGCGAAAGTTTGTGAGTGTAGCCTATATGTATAAAAAATAGCCTATATGTTAATCCAGGGTGTCAGCTACCTCCATACAAAATTTTATCAAAATTGGTCCAGCCGTTTGAGCGTGTCGAAGTAACAAACATATAAACACACACACACAAACTTTCGTCTTTATAATATAAGTGTGATAGTGTGATTGTACTAGCTTCTTTCCGAGACTTCGCCTACGTGAAATTTCTTGTTCCCCCGACCCACCCCGTCGCATCGCATCGCCTGCCCGCGCTATTACTTCGTTTTCGCTAAGCGTTATTTCTGTTTTTTTTTTCTTTTTGTTCGGCTCCTAAGAGTCTTAATGAATTCAAATTATTTATTAATCACAATTTGTACAAGAATAGAATAGACGGTGACCCCCAAACTATTGTTACTTCTAAGTGTTGCCCAAGTAGAATAATACATTTAGTTGCCATAGTGGAAATACATTTTAAAAGTTTGTTGATAGTGTTGCCACAGTGGATATTATAATTCGGTATTAAAATAACGTATGTTTTTAAAATTAAATCAATGAAATCACGACAACTCGGCCATCCGACGGCGTGCTAACTCCGAAGCACGCGCTAATCACGACACTATGCATTTTCCTGACTCCGAATAGCGTGATGTTAGGCTTTCCTCAAAAATGAGGCTATCAAATGCAAAAGGAATTATTCAAATGCGACTGGCAGTACCAGAGATTAGCGTGTTCAAAGAAACTCTCCAGCTTTATAGATAATCCCCTTACTAATAAACGTTGTATAGCGTCTGTATAGTTACTTTCCATTTGTGAGGGATATGGCGAACAGCACGGGCTAAAAACATAATCCTACAATGAATGAATGAATGATTTATTTAATTTCCTTTACAGTTTCTTAACACTAATACATTGCCCCACAAAACTGCTTTTTTTTTTTTTTTTTGCGGATGGGAAATCTTCAAATGACCCCTCCCGCTCTGGGTGGAGCGGAAGGGAGTGTCAGACTCTTACTGACTAAAAGCCACCCGTGTTCCTTCCTTAGCCCTTTATGTTCCGGGCCAGCGGTAACCCTTTCGGACAATCCCGCTGACCCGGCAGGCTTCGGCCCTATGGAGCCCCTCCTCGATGCTGACATCTCTTTGAGGCGCGCGTGGAACACGTACGCGCCGTCCGGCACGGGCCTGGTCCTGATCGGACGGTGAGCTACCCATTACTCTCCGCCTGCAGGCCCGCGCCTACGGTGGCCGAGAGTCGTCACGCGGCTCCCGACCACAAAACTGCTTACGCAGTTGCACTGTGAGATCGATGAGTCTCTATTACAGCTAGCTTAACCAATACATCTATAACCTACATAATACCTACGCTTACATTGACTCTAATAAATATTGTTTAAGTTTACGTGCGAATTTTACTTTGTTATCTTCTTGTCTGATGTCAGCAGGCAAAGTGTTCAATAAATAAGGAACGCGTTTTTCTAAGGTTTAAAATTTGAACTGTGAGTGTTTCGAGGGAGAAATTAAAATCCAACATGTGTCCCTCCTGTAAAACTAAATGGTTCATTTTTGCAGAGAGTTGCCCACTTTAAATATTTTGGCCACATTGTTACTGAAGAATTAAAAGACAACTTGGATATGGAAAGGGAGCAAAAGGCACTGGCTGTTAGGGGAAATATGATATGCAGAAGGTTTCATAGTTGTTCAGTTCCCGTGAAACTAACTCTTTTCAAGGCCTACTGTCAAACATTTTATACCAGAAACCTTTGGGATAACCATACCCTAAAAGCAGACAATGACCTGCGTATTCACTACAACAATACCTTCAAGGCGCTGTTGTGGCTTCCACCTTACTGTAGTGCGTCAGGTATGTTCGCTGATGCGCACACTGACGACTACTTTGCGATAGTGCGGAAGAAAGTTGCCTCAGTAATATCCCGAGTGAGGGGAAGCAGCAACAGCATTCTGAAGGTGTTTGCAGAGAGGCTTGATGGGCCTACAATGGGGAGGTTTACCAAGCTACATGTTGGCAACAAAGCTTGTTAAACCTTCCTGTGATTGTGATTGTCTTTTTCTTTTTTTAGTGTTTTTGCATGTTACTAATATAGTTTTTCTATGTACGATGTACTAACACCCTACTCTTGATGCCTGACAATAATATATATATATATAAATATATATATTTATACTTACACAACGCTTTGTCTTCTTCTTTCGAAAGTCAAATTACTGACGAGTGAAAGAGAGGAATCGGTGTTCGTCTCATATAATACGTTTATTAGTATAAGGGGGAAAATGTCTTGTTCAATTGCCTTTATTTTATTATTTGCTCTATTTCGGAAATAGAGTGTAAATAACTGCCAATTTTTGAGAATACCCAATTTCTTGGCATCAATTATAAATTAATGGAGGTGTATGTAAATAATAGTGTTAATAGCTATATGAAAATGATGTTTACAAAATCTTAGAAGCTGAAAGAGAGAGAGAGGTTGATTCAGCTTCCTAAAAAAAGTGTCCCCTCATATTATTTAAAAGATATTGCGTGTACGGTTAATTTTGCATGTTTGATTTTTTATTGCATTTTTTTGGTGTAATGTAATTTGCATAGACTAAATAAACTAAGCAACTAAATTACCTAATTAATAAACCATGTTTCGCTTAGATTCAAAGTACACACCACTGTTAATAAGAGTTGTTTTGTACTTAGTGTATATTTTCTTTTTGTAATGTATTTTCTGACGTACAATAAACTAAATATAATTAAAGAAATAAGAGTGGATTTTCCGGTATTTTTTATAGTTGGAGTGAACGAAAGGAACCGTACCGTCGAGTCGAGAACGAAGGAAGGGTACCGTCTCAACTTTATCTATTCCGTGGTCTCAACCTTTGCAATGTGAACCCATCCTTATAAGGTGTTGAAAAATTCATTTGCAAGGAACCGTCCTCCGTCTCTGTTTTTACTTCGTAAAACGAGACCCCCCTCTCGTGCTTCCGTTTTTCTTTACACTATTAAACCGTAATGTATCCGCCTTGAATCACAATGTAAACCTTCAGAATCCTGAAATTTTCAGCCGTTACTTTGAAATACCCATTGTTTTCTTAAAAGTTACAATATCTCAAAGTACCTACTTTTACGGGTAGTTAGGTAAATACCTTTATTGTTCTTCCTTCTTCTGTAAATATTTTTATGACAAAAGCTTTAGGACATCATGCGAAATTCAAATTTTCTTACGTTTTTCTTTGCAATATGCAGGTCATTATCAGGTTGTATATATAATAATATGATTCGCGGCCGTAACAAATATTTAGTAACAGAATTATAATCATAAAAAAAAAAAAAAAACCCGACTGCAGTAAAAACTTAGGATAAAAAAACTAAAAAGCTAAAAACAAGCCCATTTTAAATTAAATAAAAGTTGGAAGCAGGCGGGACCCATTTGAATTTGAAAATATAATAAAAATGGGCTTGTTTTTTTTTAGCCTTTCAGTTTTTTTTTACTAAGTTTTTACTGCAGTCGGGTTTGTTTTTTATTACTTTTTTTATTTCCAGCTTTTTAGCTTTTTTCCTACATACATATACACTAGATAAACATAACCCTCCTTCTGACGCAGTCGGGTAAAAATAATCAAAACAACTCTCTAAGTTCATTATTATTACCCTATTAGGTACTTGACTATTTCATGATAATTTTCATGATATTTGAGGCCAATTCTAACTCAAGGAGTTGTATTGCTGTTTCTAATGATCATAATTCTGTAAAGTCATATTTGTTACGGTCGCGAATCATATTTTGTTCAACATACAACCTGACACTGACCAGCAAATTGCAAAAAACGTAAGAAAATTTTAATTTTGCGGGCTACCTTACGCATCTCCCTTAAATGTTATAAAAATTCTATGGCAGTTGCCAGGAACCATCATGGGCCAAAATACTTATAAAACAGTACTTACTACCTCGGATATATCGCACGAACCCCACGGGCCACGATACAGAAAATGTTTTAAAGTTTCGCATTTGAAACGCCCTTAATATTCATGAAAGATTCAGTTATGTACCTAACGTTGGTCTCTTTACAGGCGATCCACAGGTTCCTCAGTGCAATGGCTGTGCTAAAGCCGTTCTCACAAGTGGGGTCAATGACATGATCTGAGACTGTGACCTCTGAGTTTGTTTCGGTCTTTCTTCTTAGAGTAGTCAGATACGCACCGAACTCATCTAGTTTTACAACATAATTTATAGTTTTATTTACAACATAATATAAAACGCGTTTTTTTAACCAATTTACAGAAATAAATTTATTTTATACAAAATGAACATGTGCAAACTTGTGTGAATGCCTTTATTTTCAGTACAATTAAATTTTACAATAGTAATTTTACTTAAATAATGTAGTTTTCTTAAATAGCACAGCCACAGAATATTATTTATCGTAGCCACGTTCAAATGTTCTTAGATATGTATATGCCTTCTGTTTATCAAGGCGAAGTTGAACTGTGAAACAAAACCCGACTCCCAAACTCTGAACAATTTCCCTGAAGTCTGCACCGTTTTGAAAGTTGTATACCTAGGTAGGTAGATGAGAGTGTTGCCAACTATCGCAGGCTGTTCTAACTTGTTGCCAGTATTCAATATTTAATTGTGTCGACTTGGCTGTGCCACTTGCGCTGACCTTCCGGAAGTTCTACGTTGGAAGGTGTCGGCAGAGTTTGTAGTTTTGTAAATGTAAATGTGAAGTGTTGAATTTAAATCTATTGTTTATTAAATTATTTAGAATAGATTTTGATGAAGTTTTGCTCATTCATAACTACAATTTGGTTTAACTATTCAGACCGAAAGGTTAAGATTCATTGTTGAAAAAGGTTGACAAGTTCGTCAAGGGAATGTTTTAAATGTCAGAATTTTATGAATGACAATGACGGGCTTCTGTAGAGTCAGGAGTCAAAAACTTATTTTAAAATATTGAAGACTATTTTTAGCATCACAGTCAGTTTTTCATTCAACTCGTATTCCTTTGAACTATATTTTCTGGGTAATAGAAATTACCCAGGTGGGTTCCGGCCAAGCCGGGGAATCCCACACCGCTACGGCGGTCAGCCCCCAACGTATTCTGGGGGGGGCAACCAACTGCTCAACATTGCCGTGCTCTTCAGCACAGCCGGCTGCTGACTTAGCGCCCATTACCCAGGCAGCGACACACGCGCCCACAACTCCGGCTGCGACCAACGCGCCAACTACCAGCAACATGGCTGCGACTCACGCGCCAATACCTCCTACGACGTGTATGCCTCCCTCGAGTCTCTGGCAACAGAGTGTCGTGCGGAACAGCATCACCAACCCAGACATAGACGGACACGGACAGAGAGTGATGGGGAAGGTTGACGAACTTGGCGACCCTACCACTCTCCCGGTTGATAGAGTACGCCTGCTGAAAAAGCGCGGAAAAATCACAAGCCGGGGGAGGAAAGTAGGCGACCGAAAGCGCAGCACCCGCGAAGGCACTAGCCAGCGCGATGCGCGATCGGACGCCGAAGAGGTAGTACGCGACCAGCCCCGAATCCGCGACGGGGAAACCAGGCGCGAAAAGGGGCCGGACGCGGAAAAAAGAGAACGGCCGCAAGTACGCGAAGGGGAAACCCAGCGCGAAAAGCGGCCAAACGTGGGACCACGCGACCAGCTGCGAGTCCGCGAAGGGGCAACCCAGCGCGAAAAACAGCCGGACGCGGAACCGCGCGTGCAGGGGCGAGACCGCGAAGGGGAAACCCAGCGCGAAAAACCCCTGCACACGACAGAGTCTGCCGGGGGCGCCGGCCGACCCCATCACACCAACACTGACACGGACAAACCCCGACCCAAACACCATAGGGGTAGGCGAGGCGGATCCTTGCGCCCAGACACCACCACCCTGCCAGGCACCTCCATGCCGCAGCCTGGACCGAGCGGTACAGGGCCGGCGAAGAGGGAACGCCCAGACGACTCGGCTTCACCGAGTACGCTCCAGGGGGACGCCAAACGCGTAAGGGTCCACTCCGCCCAGGGGGAGCTGAGGACCTACGCGCGGGCCACAAAGGATATTCCTGCGCGGCTCGCCGTCGCTATCTGCTTCCCTCCCCCCTCCAGAGAATTGACAAATGACGAGGCCGAGCTGGTCAAAGTAGGCCTTGAAAACGCACTGATGGACACGGACCCGACAGCACCACTCCCTGCCTTCCGCGGATACCCACGGGTAGCGGAGGGCACAGTACAGATATGGTGTGAGGACGATTACGCCCTGACATGGTTGACCCGACATGTACCCCTCCTTAAACTCCCCGACACTGACCTCGCTTTGACGGTACTTCGACAGTCCGAAGTGCCCACCCGCGTCAGAGCCTCGCTTTTCGTCCCTCGCTATAGAGGTGACATACGGAGGCTCCATGGTATTCTGATTCGTCAGAATACGTGGTATGACATAGCCCGGTGGTCACTATACAGGGCAACTACCGTCGGTGGCGACAACTACGGGACTTATATGACCCTGGGTGTGCCACCGGAGGAAGTGGAAAGGGTCATGGGGCGGGAGCGACGGATATCGTACCTACTGGGTTCGATATACGTGCGCTTCTGGCCCACGACCCAGCCCTCGGACAGCACGACAGACCCGACGACGACACCGACAGTGACACAGACGGACGACGCAGACATCGCCCAACTTGAGGAAGTCATGGCCCGCGCGGCGATGGCTGACGACGTAGCCAGTATACCACCCGCATCCCCCGGCTGGAACGAGCAACTTCTTGCATCGTCGCCGGGTGGGCAACACGAAGACCAGTACAGAAACCAGGCGGCGGAGGTATTGTCCGATGGATCCATCACAGACTAACCCCCCCCCCTCATCACCGTCACAACCACTCAACATCATCCAGACTAACCTCCAACATAGCCAGACTGCCACGGCTAGCTTACGCCGGGCACTGGAGGTTAACCCCCAAACAATTGCACTGATCCAAGAGCCGTGGATCAGGAACAACAGAATCTGCGGCCTCAGTAACATCGGAGGTAAGCTTATCCTTAACACGCACAGCTCAGACAAACCCAGAACCTGTGCCTATATACCCAAAGATATCCCTACCACGCTACTCACTCAATTCTGTTCCAGAGATCTGACAGCTGTCAGGCTCCAGACCGAAGGTGAATTCCCAGATGTTGTACTAGCCTCGGTATACATGCCGGGCGAGGACACAGACTGCCCGCCGAAAGAAATGGCCGACCTGGTACAGCACTGCGAGCGCACCAATTTGGACCTGATCATCTGCACTGATGCGAACGCCCACCACCCGCTCTGGGGCAGCGACGCATCGAACTCCAGAGGAGAGGTACTATCCACCTATTTGTTCTCTACTAACCTTAACATCGTTAACCGAGGCTCTGAACCCACTTGGGTCACAGTCCGAGGACAAACTATCATTGATTTAACACTTGCTACAGAAAACGCGACAAATTTTATAACTAATTGGCACGTATCGGACGAACCTTCTTGCTCAGACCATAGAAGAATCCGCTTCACATTAACTACAAATATAAGGAAACCCATATCGAAGCGAAATCCACGGCGCACCGATGTGCCCGGGTACAAGCGACTCCTAGCCGCCCTACTAGCTAGGCACCTATCACAAATAACCATAAGAGAACCTGCACAACTTGAATACACTGTGACAAAGCTGTCAGAATACCTAACCGAGGCATACCATGCATGCTGCAAACTAAGGGCACCACGTACCAACAGTGAGAGAAATCCCTGGTGGAACGCCGAACTTAGTAAACTCAGAAGCACACTACGGAAGCAATTTAACAGAGCAAAAAATACCAGGCTCCCGGAAGACTGGGAGCTATACAAAGTAACCCAATACACATACAAAAAGCAAATCAGAACCGCCAGAAGGGCAGCGTGGCGGAAATTCTGTGAATCCATCGAAACCAATAATGAAGCCGCAAGAGTAAGGAAGATCCTATCAACAGATCAGGACCGAACCCTTGGCGCGCTGAAGAAACCCGACAACTCATACACACTAACAGACCATGAAACCAGCAAGGTCCTTCTGGAAACTCACTTCCCAGACTGCAAACTCCTAGAAGACAGGACCTGGGAGGTGGTGCCAGACTGGACCCCAACGGAACAAGACTGGTCCAATGCCCACAATCTAGTAACAGAAGACCGAATAAAGTGGGCCATCAACACATTCCAGCCATATAAGTCCGCAGGACTAGATGGCATCTTCCCAGCCCTACTACAATGGGGTGTTAATCATATCACACCATGCCTGGTAGAAATCTATCGGGCCTGCATAGCACTCAGATACATACCCCTTGCATGGCGCGAAGTGAAAGTCATCTTTATACCAAAACCGGGCAAGACTGACTACACTCAACCCAAGGCGTACAGACCCATAAGCCTCACATCCTTCCTACTAAAGACCCTAGAGAGGCTTTGTGATCGACATATCCGTGATGGACCTCTCCGGGCAAAGCCACTCCACAAACAACAGCATGCGTACTCCACAGGCAAATCAACAGAATCTGCGCTACACAGCGTGGTATCCAAAATTGAATGCGCAGTGGATCACAAATGCTCAGCACTGGCAGCCTTCATAGACATCGAGGGCGCCTTTGACAAAACCACTTTCAACAGCATCAGTACGGCCCTAGACAGATACAATATAGACCCGTCTCTGAGCGGCTGGATCACCAACATGCTCAAACGAAGGGCAGTACAAGTGACCGTAAACGACACCACGAGGGCCATAGTGGCGAAGGGCTGCCCGCAAGGGGGCGTCCTGTCGCCGCTTCTATGGAACCTGGTCGTAGACAGTCTAATAAAAGAACTCAACGACAAAGGTTACTACACTGTAGGATACGCCGACGACATAACCATAATAATAAATGGCACCCACGAAAACACCCTGTGCAATCTAATGCGCCAGGCCCTGAAAATAGTGGAAAACTGGTGTGGTAAACACCAACTATCAGTGAACCCCACAAAAACTGAACTGGTTCTCTTCACAAAAAAGAGGAAACTGGCGACACTACAATTACCACGTTTCTTTGGTACAATCCTAAGCCTATCAACTGAAACCAAATACCTGGGCATCTTTTTGGACAAACAGCTGAACTGGGCAAAACACACTAGCTATATTACCACGAAAGCCAGCATATCCCTGTGGCAATGCAAACGAATGCTTGGCAAGAATTGGGGGATCAGCCCCAGGGTCACCCACTGGCTATACACCACAGTCATCCGACCAATCATTACATACGGCTCACTAGTCTGGTGGCCCAGAACAGACCTGAGCACAGCCCAAAAAGACCTAGAAAAACTGCAGCGGTTCGCGTGTGTGGCGATCACTGGCTGTATGAGAACCACACCCACTGCTGCCCTACAGGCTATGCTTGGACTACCGCCTCTACACCTCATAGTGAGAGAAGAGGCGACCCTGGCTGCCTTCAGGCTTTCTACATCAGGGACCCTGAGCAAAGACTCTAGGGTCAAACACATACGGTTAAAAGAAGATGCGATCAAACGGCAGCCAATGATGGCATCACCCTGCGACAAAGCCCCGAAACAATACTGCTTTCAAAAGCATTACAACATAGTGCTTGAAGAGGAGCGATGCGACCACTCAGGCCCGAAAGAACTGAGAATTTACACCGATGGCTCAAAGACCGACTGCGGAACTGGAGTCGGAGTCTTCTCACACGACCTCAACATAAAAATATCCAAACCGCTGGGAATGCTCAACACGGTTTACCAAGCTGAGTGTGTGGGCATAATGCAAGCGGCTTACGCTATCGCGGCCAGGAGGGTCACGAACACCCATGTTCGCATACTCTCGGATAGCGCCTCAGTCCTGCAATCCTTAGACAAAAAATGCATTACATCGAATCTAATACTAGAATGTCACAATGCGCTCGAGAGGGTAACAGCATCGAACTGCAATACGGTGACACTACAATGGATAAAAGGACACAGTGGATCGCTAGGCAACGACGCAGCTGACGAGCTGGCCAGACGGGCTTCCAGTATGTCAGTCTGTGGACCGGAACCTATCGTGCCCATCCCCTTCAACCAACTACGCAGGTGGCTACAGGAGCACACCCATACACGAGCAGAAAGCTGGTGGACGTCGTCACCAGGCTGCAGGCAGTCCAAAGAAGCCATGCCGTCATTGAATGGCAGGCTAACCAGGCGCCTACTACGACTGGACAGAAAAGGCTTGCGCCTGGTGACGGGGACCATCACGGGACACTGCTCATTAAATAAACACTTTTACACATTAGGCATAACGGACAGTCCTCTGTGCAGAGCATGCATGGAGGCTGATGAAACCATTGCGCATGTGCTCTTTGAGTGCACAGGCGTCACCCAGATAAGGTCAGAAACCCTCGGGACACCCAGATCGTACACAGATGTTCTCAACAGACCAGGAGAGTTGATCAGCTTCTGGAGGGAGGTGGGCTGGTTGGAATAACCACCGACGGCCGCCATGGCCCACGCACAATGGTCCACTGAAGGACTAAGTGCGGAAACCAAACCCCTTAACATAGAACATAGAACTATATTTTCTGTTGAATCACGTCAGAGTGTGTAACATACTCTGAAATGATTCATTATGACAAACACCTGTATGTTGTCTTCATGTCACACTGCCAACGTGAGCGTCCTTGCCTGTTGCGTGACAGAACACGGCGGCACACGACCTTTTTATACATGTAAGTGACGTCATGACAACTTGATAGCGTTTATGACGTGATCAGATTGGCAGTCATTGTTCGTATTTGACAAGTGACGATATTATGCGAATCAATGATATTATAAGTGTCTTTATAATATCATTGATGCGAATGATATATCAACAGATGTAATTAAGAAAGACTCATTGATTGTAGGTAAGTCCTATAAAATGGGAATATGATAAAAAGTTATGTAGGCTCCGAAAGAATATAAAATATGGTTTTTGCCGTGAAATATTATTTAAAATCACACCGGCAGTTACAGGGCTGGGGCACGGGGCCAGGGCAAAAATTTCTACCGTATCTAAAAGGCTTTTATTTATTTAGTTCTTATTTCAATCTAGCCTAGAGTTTTATGTAACCATTTTTTTCTATTTGCCATGCATAATGCGTTACTACGATAAAATTTTGCTAACGTCACACGGCGAAAAGCTTATAGTGTGCCAAAATATAAAATTCGCAGGTAACCACAATAAGCCTTGTTTAAAAACCGGTTACCACGCTTGACTTTCGTTCATGGTAATAAATAACCTATCGACATAGATTGGCATTTTAGGTCACGTGTACAAACGATACACGGCTTTTACTGAACGAAATATTTGCTAAATTTTCACATCACGTTCAACTTTGACTGGTGTCCTGAAATACTGGCCTTGCGGCTATTAATAATTAAATAATTAATATAATAATTAAAATTATTAAAAAACAATTATTATTATGATTATCAACGCATAAATATCCTTTTTTTGTATTTTTTATATAGTTAGTAAGTCTTTTAATTTAGTACCTAGAGTAAATAGTAAGCTAAGAGAATTAAATATATTGATTAGATACTTCCAGAAAACTTTTTATGTATTTTGTTTTGTTTCAATGGTTATTTAACTGACTCAACATCATCATACAAACACACATCAACAAATACTAAAAACAGAATAAAATAAATATATTTAATATTTTAATAAAGGTACTCATCTTCCTACTCTTTTCCCAACTATCTTAGTGTCCGCGTCCGGCACCAGATGCAGCTGTACACGTATTTTACATGTAGCGATTTTCTATATGACCTTTACAACCCAGTTACTAGGTACCACGATAAGTACTTCTTGGTAAGACTGGCTTTTAATTTACAAATATATGAAAAAAATCCAATTTGTAATAAAAAGGTTTTCATTCTTATACCGCAAGCCCAGTTGTACATAAAAAAGATGATTTAGCACCTAACAGGTGTCCAGGCTACCGTCGCAGCCATTACGCAAAACGTTTCTTTCGATCGAGGCACAGTAGCTTACGTACGGCGCAAAATCACCCACTGTCTACGTCATTTTGTATCTAAAAATCTATATTTGTAAAGGGTTTTGTAGGTTTTCTTTAAGTAAATAAATAGTATGAAACAAAGAAGCTTTGCTCTTAAACTTCAGTGCACTTAGTTCTTAAACTTTATTTCACAATTGATTTTGATGTGGTTTTCACAATCAATTATAAAATTTTGGAAGTCTAAATTGGGTATCTTAGATAAAGAATAGAAATCTTGACATTGCACCAGTTCAGTAGATCGCACTCGTGCGAACCAGCGAGGAAATTGCGTAAAACACTTACAGTAGGAATGGCTTTCAATATGACAGTTCTTTGCGTTATTTTTACGTTGTTGCAGACAAATTTTTCGAACATATGAAGCAATGGATTAGCAATATCCTTCAAAATTATTCAGATTTTGATTGATAGTGTGTTACGCAATTAGGGTGCACGGTTGGATCGCTAGTATTTACAACAAATAAATGTTACAAATTAATGCTACATTTATTTAAAACTAGCTGTTCCCCGCGGTGTCACACGCTGCGCGGCTCCTAAGGGTCGTAGCGTAATGTTATATAGCCTATAGCCTTCCTCGATAAATGGACTACCCAACACTAAAAGAATCATTCAAATCGGACCAGTAGTTCCAGAGATTAGCGCGTTCAAACAAACAAACTATGCAGCTTTATAATATTAGTATAGATTACTTACCCATTTTATTGGTATTCAAATATTTTTTGAAGGAACATTTTTTATTTCAAATGATTTTTATTCCATAATTTGACTCTGGCTTTTAAGTAAATCTATGAAATTCAGGCACCACTTTTAACAAATATTAAATTATTCTAAAAATAATTTTGTAAACTACCTATCCATAATTTTCAAGTAGGTATGTATTATGGTTTAATTTGCGATACTAAAATTGTTGTGGAATTGTGACAGCAATGTTGTGCTGAAAATATCATATAGGTAAGGATAACGCAATAACCCTAATTGCGTAACACACTTACAATGGTAATTCCATTCATTCTGACAGTTCAACAATATTCATTGTGTTATTTACGTAGTCGCGCAGGAAATTTTCTAACATTTGGAGGAATGGATTTGGAATTTCCTTAAAAATTCTTCTGCTTGTTTGTGACTGAAAGTGTTTTAAGCTATTGGGGAGCTGCTTGACCTGCCCCAACCTAATTATTATTGGCTCACGTTTCATAACACGTTTTTCAGGAATAACGATTGAGGAATATATTTATGTACCTACCACGTAAGTACTATATCACTCCTATGAAAGCTGAAATGAGGTCTCCAGGGAGCCAAATCTCGGCTTGGAAGAGCTTTGAAGAATGAGGACAAAAAATTTTTTTTTACTTCTTCTCCTTATGAGTGAGCTTGCAAATATTACCAGAAACATTTTCGTTTGGGTTTCAATAAGGACCTATATGGCCATATGGAAAAGCTAGTACTTTTTTAAACCTGACAATTTTTTCACGATATTAGAATTCTGAAATTAATTTCGGTGTGCGTTTTCCGTACGTAGTATATTGGTATAGTAAGCGACAAAATAACTTATCCCCATGTAGGCAACGCTAGCCATATATACGATTTTTTGTCTTATTCTTGGCCAAAATATCACAAAATCTAACTTGTTTGAAAGCAGATTTACTGGATCAGAGATTAAATCTGAGTTTAAAAACTCGATATACACGAGTTTAGCCCTTAAGAGCGTTTACGCCGAACGGCATTTCATACAAACTTTCAAGCCCTTGTTTTCCGAAATGAATGAACCGATTTTAATTAAACTTCATACGCATAGAATAGAATAGAATACTCATAAGCAGGATACAAAGGTCTAAAAAGTTAGTAGAGAACATTTTCGAAATGTCTTATTTAAAATTTAAAAAAAGATAACTGGAAATCTCAGTTTCTATGAAAATTTTAAAATCGGTCTAATTTGGCTGTAACACTATTTTTCGAAAATGTTCTCTGCTAACTTTTTAGACCTTTGTATCCTGCTTATGCGTATAAAGTTTCATTAAAATCGGTTCGTTCATTTCGGAAAACAAGGGCTTGAAATTTTGTATGATATGACGTTCGGCGTAAACGCTCATAATTATTCGCAAAATACATTTTTAGTCGCATGAAAGTGCAGGGATCCCCTTCACTTTCATGTGACGAAAAATGTACTTGCATTGGTGGAAACGTCCTAGCGCTTGTAGCTTCACAATACACCTCAAAGATAGCATGGATTAGGATGCTGCAGCTGCAGGATGCGTCGCTGCTCTCTTGAGTAATTACGTAGCTTTTTTGAGCAAGGTAACCAATTTTGAATTTTGACTTTTTACTACGAATTTGATTATCAATTTATAGTATTTTCACTATCTTCTATAAATAAAATGATTTATTTTTTACATTTTACATATTTTATGCAAAATTTACATATTTGACAGAGGATTCATGCCTCAGAGCGAATGAAATGCTATTGAATGTTATTGTGTTGTAAAATATTGACTATCAAGTCGGAGGTGCACATTCGGAAAACAAATTATATCAACAGTTGGTATATCTCACGTTTATTATATCTTGTGAACGTTATTGAAACGAATATATACCAAATAACTTTATATGATATGGGACTCACCCTCAAAATTTTGCTTATAAACTGGGGTCTCTAAAGACCCTATGCGATCTGTTACGTGATTTCCTTCATGCGAGTAATTAAGGGTTACATAGAAAAAAAATTACTAAATAACTATTCGGTTTTAAATATCTCCGATTATTTCAATCGTGAGATTGATTTCATCTAATAAATAAATTATGGCGGTTTCACAGTTTTTATTTTGTTAAACAGCTATATTCTCTCTTTAAATATGAAATTCATGTTAATTTAAAATTACACGAAGAGCATGTGTGTATTGTGTAGTGCAAGGCTACCCAACCACAGGCCCGAGGCCCCACAAAAAGGCTGCCAACAGCGGCTTGGTTTAAAGTAATAATTTATTGTAATCACAAAATCCGCTTCGAAGGTGTCATTGTTTTTTTCTTAAATAGATAACTATTAACTATGAGTAACTTAAAGTTTCTAATATTTACTATATCTAGAAGGCCGCCGGCTGATACGGACAGCACATACGCACTACCTACCTACATCTATGTCTGAATGTTTATGTTTGTGTGTATGTGTTTGGTAGTGGAAGTGAGAGATTTACTCCGGTGAGTTGTTAATTGAGTTTCCTATTCGTATTCCGTCGATCAGTGATTACAGTTCGATAGATTGAAAGAGCTTATTTATGCAACACATCAGATTATTATCGGTAAAAAACATTATTACCGCTGTTATTATTGTTTAATATTCAGTCATATCTTTAATTAATGAGTGGGTACTTCAGTTCAATGATGATTATATGGTTTCCATTTTAAAATACCGGGCCGAATGTTTTAAATGTTTCAGCAAAGTAAAATTAATTTATTACGACGCGAAGCTTTCACCAATCATCTGCCTCGCCTTTTTCCAAGTATGTTGGGGTCGGCTTTTAGTCTAACCGGATGTTATAAGTATCATAAAAATATGAAAGTCACAAGGGTGTCGGAGTTGTGGTCAACTCCGACATCCGACTGTGACTTTCATATATATTCTTCCATGACCTGTGACTATTTACATATTTGACGATACTGTGGTGGAACATCACTTTAAAAACACAGTGAAAGTATCCACGCTAGTGCAGACATTTAAAACCAGTGTAGGCAGAACTACTGCAAAATCAAAATATTATATTTCACCTAAACGTACATGGGCACTTATGAAACGTCAGAAGCTAGGTGCTCGGCCCCCAATTAAACCGGGTGAGATTGGCAGGATGGATCGTAGGAAGTAATCTAACGCTACGATAGCATATCAGTAACATCATCATCTGCCTAGCCTTTTCCCAATTATGTTGGGATCGGATTCCAATCTAACCGGATCCAGCTGAATACCAGTATTTACATGGAGCAACTGCTTTTACTGGCAGCATGATACGAATTGTTAGTGCTGGCCTACACAACGTTTTGTTTTGTTTCTTGAAAAAAATTGTAACTCGATAACACTCATCATTAGTATTGTTCTATTTCTCCATTTCACCCATGCCGTTAATCACAGAACACTTATACTCCTTGCCGTTAATTGACTTCCACATTCTACTTTTATTGTATATTCTTTGTAATAGTGTTAACTAGACAGCCGTAACGTTATGTTTAATATATTTTTAATGTATTTATTTAATCTCGCCGTAATGTCGGCGCCTGCGACCATTTACTTGTCACAGCAATGCCACAGACACACCAGAGTGCCTACTGCCTCTGACACTCAAGGCATAGACTAGTAAAGAGGTTACGCCTGGCGCAGATTAAAAAAATAATTAATTTGATTTTTTTATTTGCTAATATTTTACATATTTATTTATTTCTGTAACTCCCTGTGACATCACAGCGGGCCCTGTCAGAATACCTGCGACATTTAGGATTAGGACCCTTTTGGCTTCGTGTAGGACTTTCTGTTTCATTTTCCTTTTGTTACTTTTTTTATATAACTTGGATTTATATTTTACTGTGTTTAGTTTAGTTTGTAATCTTCCTGAACGAGTCGCAATAAATACTTTTTCTTTCTTTCTTCTTTCTTTGTTATCTGACCTCCACAATCCAGTTACTGGGTAATACGATACCCCTTGGTAAGACGGACTGTCAGATTGAGAGCAAACCAATAACACATCCCTTGATATTGACTCGGAAAGCACGTTAAGCGGTTAGTCCCGGCTGTCATTCGTGGATCTTTGACAGTCGTCACAGGAGCCCGCAAGTCTGATAACCAGTCTTACCAAGGGGTATCGCGTTACCCAATAACTGGGTTGTGGAGGTCAGATAGGCAGTCGCTCCATATAAAATACTGATAATTAGTTTCATCCGGTTAGACTGGAAGCCGAACCCAACGTAGTTGGGAAAAGGCTAGGCAGATGATGGCAAATGATGATTAATCTTTTATAAAAATACTTTAGATAAGTATTCTCCAAATGATGGTGTCAACCGCAAAGTCAGACATGAAATGCGACTTAAATCCTACAAAATTTTTAATATTATAAACGCGAAAGTTTGTGTGGATGGATGGATGGATGGTTGGTACTCTTTCACGCAAAAACTACAGAACGGATTTGGATGAAATTTGACACACAAATAGTTTATAACAAGGATTAACACATGGAATACTTTTTATCCCGATATTTCCACGGGATAGAAACTTATGCGGGTGAAACCGCGGGGCGTAGCTAATAAAAAATATGCAAGAAATAGAAATCACGTACAGTCAACAGCAAAAGTAGATGATCAAAATCAGAAATTCAATACTAATGAACGGAGTTCGCGTCAGAACTGGGTGGCGTCGAAGTGATTCAAAAGTATATGATTGTAAATTATACCAAACATTTACTACTAGTACAGCTGCCCTATATTCGTGATCAGTTTTGACTCCTATCGAATTTCTGATTTTGATCATCTACTTTTGCTGTTGACTGTACATAGTGGATATCTTCTTGAATAGTTACATAAAGGTAGGTTGGTACTTACAATTTGCAAGTCCAAGACTAACTGACACAAGCCAAGCCAAACCGCCGAAGTTACGAAAGTGTAGACGTTAATTATTTATCGAAACTCCTCCCAAGATAGGTCAAACGGAGCGTCGGAGTTTGAAGATGAGCCTGCAAGCAACAGCTAGTTTTCAACAAGCATAAACATAAATCTTATAAGAACTTAACTTACTTACTTCGAAGGGTTTTGCAATAATAAAAGAAAAATAGAAAAAAACATACCGTTTATCCAGCAGCATCTTTTTTTAGGGTTCCGTACCTAAAGGGTAAAAACGGGACCCTATTACTAAGACTTCGCTGTCTGTCCGTCCGTCCGTCTGTCTGTCACCAGGCTGTATCTCAAAAACCGCGACAGCTAGACAGTTTAAATTTTCACAAATTATGTATTTCTGTTGCGGCTATAACAACAAATACTAAAAACGAAATAAAATAAATATTTAAGGGGGGCTCCCATACAATTAACGTGTTTTTTTCGGCGTTTTTGCCTTGTGGTACGGAACCCTTCGTGTGCGAGTCCGACTAGCACTTGGCCAGTTTTCTTGTTAGCTATAGGATGTAGGTCAGTCGGTTCCTTGTTGTATCGTTCAGCCGTCGGCCTAGCTTTCCGGGTCGTCAGCTCATCGGGGACCGGTTTGTTCCGAGACGGAATCAGTATTTATTTTTCAGGTGTTTTTATGCACCCGCTTTGTCAATAGTATGCATGTAAATGGCGATAAATAAAAGCGGATTGGTCCGAGGTAAAGATCGATAGATTATGTAAAATATTATACGGCTAGGAAGGTAACAACTGGTTGAGGTGAAGAGAGAGGCATGCCCCGAACTCAAATAAATATTTGGGACAAAGATTAGAGGGCCCACGAGTGCGCTATAATATTTCCCGAACCGAAGGCTAGTCTCCGTTGCAATGAGATTGGCCTCCATCACCGAAGAGGGGTTGGGTTAGGGCTAGCAAAGCGCACCACCTAAACACCGACTATATTTAATTTAGAGAACTCGTCTCGTTAGGTTAAAAAGTGTGGTTACAGCTATGACCAAATGTATTCACGAAAACATACGGCGAGGACTCAAATTGCGCCTGTATTTTTTCCCCCAATAAAGTGTTTATTAGATAGGTATTTAGTTCGTTCTCGACGACGACTTTACCACAGCAGTTATAATGATTAAAACAGCCATGATATGCCATCTACATCAAATTCAAAACCAAGCGGCGTTCACACTATAAAATAAATACGATGCAGCGAGATATTCTCATTGCATGTCAGAGGAAATTTAAATGATACAGCGCGTCGTAAACGACCGAACTGAATTATTCATACATTGATTTAAATTCAATGCAACACGCCACGTCTGTTGTTATATGAACACTCTTTTCATTACATTATATGCAGTGCGTTGAAGAGATCATGCCACTAATAGGTCTGCTGTATAATAGAGATTGATGAAATCTCTATATAGAGCAGTGGTGGCCAAGTGGTAACGGCCGCGACTTACGAGTTGTATGTAGGTCGAAGGTTCGTACCCAGACACGCACTTTACTTTGTGTAAATTATTTCATCACCACTGCTCTCAAAACGGTGAAGGAAAACATCGTGAGGAAACCGGCATGTCCCCGAACCACAACCCACACTGGGCCCGCGTGGTGGATTACGGCCCATTTCCTCTCACAGAGAGGAGAGGCCCGTGTCCCAGCAGTGGGAACATTATAGGCTGATTATGTAATCTCTCTATATCTTTGAGGTTAATCTGCGCATGCCACAGTTATTTAATTTTCATGATTGGCGACGACTTTTACCACGCGCAGTACGCTCCATGACGCACGTTAATGATGTGGTCTCGGTTGCCATGCTAAATTATGCGGTTACTGGTTAATCAGTTACATTACATTGTCACTTACAGGAAGGTTGGGTTGGTTAATCGTAGCTTCTTATAAAATATGCATACGAAGAGGCTAGATGGACGAATTGGTAAATAGGCTATTGAATACCAAAACATACTATGTTAAATACTTAAAATATCCTTTGTTCTTCGGAAGGGTTTAACATCAAAAAGACTTGACGGGTCACTAGATATTGTAATAAAAACAAGCTAAAGGATTAATCAAAAGCATTCTTGGGATTTGTTCAATTGAATTATTGTGTTCAGTGGGTTCAATTACTTCGAACATAGTTTTATTTGTTGTTCTGAAAAGAAAAACACACGAAATGATAAATGTTATTTTAATTATGTTCTAGATATCTTCGCTGGTAAAGTTTCATCGAAACAAAAATAGTATAAAGGAATGTTTTAGGGTTATCTTTACATATTCTTTTGTTATTTCACTACTTAGCTAATTCAAAAGTCCTAACCTGTATTTAAAAACGGTAAAATCCTGTCGGTATCTCAACTCCAATTAACCCATAGCATAATCAGCCTATAATGTTCCCACTGCTGGGACACAGGCCTCCTCTCTTCGAGAGGGAGTGGCCTATAATCACCAACCGGGTCCAGTGCGGGTTGGTAGACGTCACAACTGGCATTTCCTAGCACCAAAAATTGGAAGACATATAAGTCTTCGAATTTTTGGATAAGCCGATTTCCTCACGTTTTCCTTTACCGTTTAGAGAGCAGTGGTGGTGATGAATTAATTTACACAAAATAAAGCACCTGACTGGATTCGAACCTACGACCCGGCCCGTAAGTCCCGGTCTTTACCACTGGGCCACCACAGCTCCCTGTTCTGCTATGAGGGCTATAAACTGCACAAGCACAATGTTAAAAAATATATTTTTTTAATCGGTTTATTTTAGTTATTCGTCAAGTTACAATAGCGGAAGGTTCAGGCTGTAAAAACATTGTTTTTGGTCTATAAAATAACCCAGAAATATAAACTCTGCAGTGGAAAAGCGGTATTCAATCCCGGGAGGCTACTATTTGGAGAACCTATCAGCCGTCTGTGTGCCTAACGTATTAGGTAACTTTATACAGGTGGCAGGAATATCGACGCACAACTGAAACCATGAATACAACATACGATTCTAGACCCTCTAGCGTAGAAATTTGTTGTCGGTTATCAAAACAAAAACTGCTATTTCCTACAAAAGTGCAATACCTACGCTGTCAAAATGTATGGAACAGATTTTTCTTTTTAATAATCGACGAAAAATTTCAAAGCATGAGCCCCGGTTCAGAATCATGTACTGTATCAATGGTACCAGTTATCCGATGGCCCTGCCACCCTGTATGTGTAAATATAGGGTGGCCAGTTCGAATGTATACAACATTTTTTGGCACCACGACTCTTTAATATAACAGGAATAAAAAAAAAACTCATGTGTTCAAAAATTCTGAATAAGTTCAAAAGAGTTATATTATTGTATGATTTGCATTATTATGCGTATTTTTAACCTTTTATCACACAGTAACACTAGTAGATAGCCACAAAGAGACGGGACTGCTCCAAATACTACATAAATAATACTTGGACACACACAGTTTCGTAGCGCTTGCTACGCGAGTGTAGCGACCTCTACGCCAGCGTAGCGCCGGCGCTACAAAACCGCATACGTTTACGTTCGGTCAACCTCTCTTGGGTTGGTGTTCTAGCTAACGAAGCAGTTTCGTATACAGGAATTCACTGTGGACTTCGTGAATAGATTTTGATAGGTAAACAACATTGGTTAACTGCGTGGGAATTTCTACGGCAGTCACCAAAAAAGAAAATAAAAAAAGAAAAAAACTAAGTTAGCGGTGTTTTTAGTTCAAGCCCGTGTGCCTGATGGGATTTCCCGTCGGCAAGGATTCGAAGTGCCAAACAGACTTTTAGGTCCTGTTCAGAAATCCCTCCTTAGTGTTCCTCTTACAAAGGATGGCCCGTAAAGCGAAGTTCAATGAAAAATTTCAAAAGCTTCTCTCCAAAGGCTTCCACGAACTTCTGGACTCAAGATAAATAAACCGTCAAGTCGAAACCTAACCGACATTGCTGTTGTCATGGCTATTTTCAATGCAGCTTAATTGTCATAAGTCCTGACCTCAGCTGCTCGCCTTGGCATTATCTGCTCCAACTTCTGACGTCTATTATACAGATAAGCTTGCTTTTTATGCTGGCTGAACAAATACCTTCCAAGTTAACGCTATCTTGTTTCCTGACGCGGGTAGTTAGACGTTACGCTGCTTTTTATCTTTTTCTGTCTTTGCCAGGCAGTGGTCAGATCTTTAAACGAACAGAATATTTGTTGAATATATTTTATACATAATGTTATATTATTATATTTGTCTTTGACATATCTCGGGACCCTGGGGTCCCTGACCTTTGGAAGGCATACGAGGGGCCGAAATCAACTCGCAGAGGCCTGTTAGACGTTTTTAATGAAATGAGGCACTAACCGACGATTATCCATGTACGCACTATGCAAGTGCACCCAAGGACAATCCCCGGTTGGTGTAGAACTATTGCAGGATATGGAAACAAAGATATTGGATTATGGGTTTGGGTGGCAAAAGTGAACTGGTATTTAGGACTATGGAAATTCTATAGCCCCTGCGTGACCAATGTTTTATATAAATTACACAGATAAAATGGCAGGGGGTGACTTGCACACTCAATAATGGTCCCCCAATATTTATAATATTATTATTATATTTTATAAATGGCCTCCACAAGGCGATGCTTAAATGTAGTCAGATAAATTAATTGTTTATCAAATTGATACACTACGCCAATTTGCAGTGTTTTAGCCATTTAATACAACTGACAAAGAATGACAGTTGTGATTTGAATATTATATGGAGAATTTATGTTGATAGTCAATTTTCCCCTCCGTGTCTCGAAAAGCACGTTAAACCGTTGGTCCCGGCTGTCATTCGTGGATCTTTCACAGTCGTTACGGGTAGTCAGAAGCCCGAAAGTCGGACAACCAGTCTTACCAAGGGGTATCGTATTACCCAGTAACTGGGCAGTTGCTCCATGTAAAATACTGTTATTCAGCTGCATCCGGTTAGACTGGAAGCCGACCCCAACATAGTTGGGAAAAGGCTAGGCAGAGATGATGTTGGTAGTCAATTTGCTAAACAATTAATTTCTGTGACTTTGGATACAGTCAGTCTAAAATACGTCTAGCTGCTTGTAAGGATTGGTATGGAGGTAGCTGACACCCTGGATTAACATATAGACTTTTTATCCCGATATTCCCACGGGATCGAAATTTATGCGGGTGAAACTGCGGGGCGCAGTCACATATTTTGTTCCCATGGATACAGACAAACAAGAGGGAACGCGACTTTAGATTCCCAAATACTAATTTTTCAAAATAATTTTATCTGAGAGTAAGCTTCTGGTTCACGTTTTTCAAGTTTCAAAACCTGAACCTGCGAATGAAACTCGTCTTACGAAAATAAATTCTGCATTTTCATCTGTAAATTCGTATTAAATTTTAATTTTTATGTCCTTAGTAAAATCGTACGAGCTCATCTGGGCCAGATGTTAGTTGTAATAAAATAGCATTTTTTTATGATCCCGTGATAAATAATGCTGGTTCAGACATCAGAATGAATATCTTGTGTTGGTTTAATTATGTTTTTTTGAAATGTAAACTTTATGGTTTAAATACCTAAATGCAAATTAAAAAAACCCCGTTTTAGTTCATTAGTGCATTCATGCTTTGTAGGTAATAAGTTGGAGGCTTGATAGTAAATTGGGAAATAAAAAAATAATAAAAAAGGGTCTAGTTCCGAAAAAAACAAATAAAAAAACACCTTCTTACGATCCTATGCTACTCATACTATATAATTATGTATATTTAATTGTATTTTTGCTCGTTTACTTTTTGAAAAGAACACCCTCAAAAATATGAAGCATTTAATTATTTAATGGTCTCTTGTCACAGGCATTGTTTACTTAAAACGAGACTCCAAACACTAACCCTAACTTAACCCTTTTTTTTAAAGTGAAACATACGTCATTTTTTTATTACTATTTTTCTCTTTATACATTTTTTTTAAGCGTTGTCTACTTACGCGTAGCCGATTGCTACGTGCGTAGCTACAAGATAGCTGAGTGTTTCTACGAGGTGCTACGCGGGTACGTGACTCTTTCTGATTTCTATATATCAGTATGAAATTGAAAAATGATAAGTCTGCAAGCGTCTGCAATATATTCCTGTTTGAATATTTTTATTTTATTTCGGATGCAATGAATATGTAAACATACAAATATGCATTCGTGCATGAGGACATGAAAAATACCACCATTTTGATGGCGATACATAGTACTTGGCAAGGAATTATAAAAACCAACTAAGCCTAATCAGTCGCCTTATCTTTAGCAACTAACCAAATACCTAGTAAACATTTCAAATAAAAAAATATACCTATACCATAAATTAGGAAATAAAGGAGGAGGGGTCCGTGGATAAATAATAACAGCCGCACAGGTCGATCGATCAGGTGAAGCTACGCTTGCCGCGATTGGTCTGTGGATGGGTGACCATCTTTACAAACCGAGACCCCTCCGTGCCTCGGAAAGCACTTTAAGCCGTTGGCCCCGGCTGTCATTCTTGGATCTTTGACGGTCGTTACTGGTAGTTAGAAGGCCGAAAGTCTGACAACCAGTCTTACCAAGGGGTATCGTATTACCCAGTAACTGGGTTGTGGAGGTCAGATAGGCAGTCGCTCTATGTAAAATACTGGTATTTAGCTGCATCCGGTTAGACTGGAAGCTGACCCCAACATAGTTGGGAAAAGGCTAGGCAGATGATAATAAATCTATACATATAATAAATCTGTAGACGAGGCGTTTCTGTACATTGAAAATAAAAATAAAAAAAATAGTTGGGCTGTTATAGGATAACCAACAGATGCCATTTCTTCAATTTTTGGAATTTTTGTCTGTTTGTCTGTTTGTCTGTTTGGATGTGACAGATTTTGAACAGGCTCAACGTAAAAAGTACCAAACCAATATGGTTCATATTTATACTCAAATATAGTGTTGAACTCGGAGCAGTGATTAGTCTTTGTTTCATCGCAATCGCTTCAGTCTATCAAAAGATATAATCAATTTAAAGCATTCTATAACAATTTTTATTGCAATAAGTGGAAACATGTAACGACATCTATTGGCGCGATATAGTACTAACGAAATCATATTGTGATCTTTAAAACATTATTATGTGTTTAATCACGTCGTAAAGGCTTGCCTTTATGACGAAATAATTCTGCTCCTTATGTCTGTGTTATTTAAAAAATAAATAATGATAATGTTTAAATAAATAATATAAACATATATAATAAAATCGTATATAATAAAATCGTAGGAAAGGCAAAACTGTACATAGAATATATAAAAAAAAATACTTGGGGCGTGATCTACAATCGATATCGAAGCCAAAAATATAGTTTTTAGAATTTTTGCCTGTTTGTCTGTATTTATGTCCGGGCTAAACTCAAAAAGTACTGCATGGATTTACTTCAAATTTTGCATAAATATTACTAAGAGGTCAGGTCAACATATAGGCTACATATTATCACGCTATCACCTACGAGGAGGAGCTGTGAATCTTTATTTTTCTTACGCATTCTGTGACAGCGTGTAATCTAACGACGCATATTTAAATGTTGTTTTTGAGTAAGTCATGCTATTATCTAGCTTTACACTATAAAAACTTTTACGCCACTTAAGTAACTTGGGCAGAGAAACATAGTTTAATGAATGTTAGTAGTATAAGACAATTTTGAAGCAGCGCCATCTATGAGATTTCATAAAAATCAATTCAAGTTACATGTCAACACTTTTTGGAAATTAATAATTTAAATTTGATCATGTTGGTGAGGTTAGTAGTTAGTTATTCTTAAAATTCATAGATGGTAATGTGCATTTTCTTCATAAAAGTTGTATCGTATAGTTCGTTTTGACAAATTCAAGTTCCAACAAAACCCTCAAAATCTTGAGCAGAGTTGAGGAAGACAATTTAAAAAAAATGCGGTGTTAAGTATTACAAAAAAGTTATGTTCATTGATGATGATCATTTCTTCATCAATTTCATGTTGTTAGTACAAAATAAACATTGACTGTTAATACTTTTGTTCGGTATTTATCTGTGTGATTATTGCTTGGTAACTAATATATTTTCATGTCGTATACCTAATTATAAACTTAAATTATACCGTTCATCCGAATAATGGCGAATGCGATTTTCTGCGGTTGTTACTTCACACTGTCCGAGGCAAAGTCTTTCGCCTTTCTGAGGACATTTGATGTCGTGGAGTTTCCCACTTACCGCGCAGCCTGCGTAGCACGTCACCTTCTCGACGGTGACCAAAATTGGGCTGACACCCTCGCGGAGGCGAGCGTCAGTGACAGTCCCAGCTGAATGCGTCATCTGTTTGCCGTCATCTTGGTGGTTTGTGGAGTCGCGAACCCGGTAGCTTTGTGGGAGAAGTATCGCCATCATCTGTCTGAAGATTTTCTACGAGCTTTGAGGCGTGCTACTGGAGACGAAGTCGGAGACGGCGAAATGACCACCATACGAAATGACCATATCGCTTTGTTCTCTTCAGAGCAAAAACAAATTTATGACACCGTCCTTGAAAGCGTTTGGCAAAACCAGGGCAAAATGTTTTTCTTGGATGCTCCTGGTGGTACAGGAAAAACATTTGTTACCACTGACATACTTGCAGAGGTCAGGAGGCAAGGCAAAATTGCTATTGCTGTAGCGTCGTCGGGAATCGCTGCCACACTGCTTCCGGGACTGCAAGACAGCACATGCCATGGTTAAAATTCCCATCGATTTAGAGAGCGCCGAAACGCCTGTTTGTGGTGTGTCACGTAACAGCGATAAGGGACACGTGCTCAAGGATTGCTCTCTGATCGTATGGGATGAGTGTACGATGGCCGAGGATCGAGGGCTGACGAGGTGAATGCTTCTTTAAAACGATCTTCGTTGTGGTCACGAGTTCGTACGCTGCGCTTGACCATTAATATGAGAGCTCGGCTCGGCGGTCTTGGCGAAGGCACTCTACCAGAAGAGAGAGGTAGGCAGGTGGTGCTTCCAGAGTCTCTCGGTAGAGTGGTTTCCAGCTTAGAAGAACTCATTCGCTGTGTGTACGGGGACATTCAGTCGTATACCGCACCAGCAGAATTCTTGGGTGTGTGAGCGGGCCATTTTGACGCCCAAAAATGATCAGGCTGCAGCAATTAACGAATGCATTCTCTCGGAAATTGAGGGGAATGAAGTGGTCTACACCTCGATAAACACTGTTGTCAAGCAAGATGACGCCACACATTATCCCGTGGAATTTCTGAACTCCCTGTCAGCAAGTGGACTTCCAGCGCATACCATCAAGCTGAAGCGGTGTCCCGGTTATGCTTCTTCGGAACCTATCTCCTCCGAGGTTGTGTAACGGGACCCGCCTTAAAGTCATCTCGCTCCACAGACACACCATTGAGGCGGAAATTCTTACGGGTTATGGCGTCGGCGAGGCAGTATTTATACCACGCATTCCCCTCATACCTCATAACTTCCCGTTCCAGTTCAAGCGCGTACAGTTCCCCGTGAGTGTTTGCTTTGCGATGACCATCAATAAGTCGCAGGGGCAGACACTGAGGGCAGTGGGTGTCGACGTCAGGACGAGTTGCTTCTCACACGGGCAACTGTACGTCGTCGCTTGCTCCCGCGTCATCACACATTTTGGCTCCTGGTAGCATAACTACCAACGTAGTTTATAGGGAAGTGTTGTAAGGTATATATGATACCTTTGAACGTATTTTTACTCTTTTGTGTCCTGGAATGTATTCCTGCATTATTTTCTCTATTTCCTTCAGTCACCTCCTAAGACTGAACTCAGCAGGATTCCCATATAACTCTCTTCACTTGCTTCGCTTGCAAAAAAAAACTTATATTTTAATGCTATTTTAAAAGTTGTTTACTTTATAATGCTATAGCGACACTGGCATCTTAGGTATTTTTGGTGCTGTAGAGCCTTCACGCAGACGACGTCGCGGGCAGCAGCTAGTTAAGAAATAAAATTACACGATCGTCTAATACAGACTAAAAGTCATTTAAAAGCAAACGATTACTTTTTGGTAAATTGAAAATATCCAAATCATGCCCAATCATTACCTACATATAATTTGCTATTTGATTCCCAGCTAGACATATAAGTGAGTTCCTAGTTATCCAACAGAAATTAAGTTATGAATAAGTAACAGGAACAATTGTGAAGGATTTCAAGCGCAGAGAGCACCGTAGCCTCACTTCAGTAAGTTAAGTACCATACTTGTTGAAACTAAGTTGAGGTAATTGCTGCAGTAAATACCTGTGTAAATAGCTTACTGTTTATAACTTAGAATGGGATTTAAATAGGTAATTCATTGTCAGTATGCTCTTTGACAATGCATGGTTGCTTTATGAAGTAAATATTTGGCTTATTATAATTTATTTAACTCCAGTTGGTTCCGGCTGTCAATTCGTAGATCTTTGACAGTAGTTACGAGTCGTCTGATGCCCGAAATTCTGACAACCAGTCTTACCAAGGCGTATCGTATTACCCTGGAACTGGGTTGTGGACGTCTGATAGGCAGTCGCCCCATGTAAAATAGTGGTATTTAGCTACATCCGGTTAGACTGGAAGCCGACCCCGACATAGTTGGGAAAAGGCTATTAGGATGATAATGTCTTTTGCCAAAAATGACACATGATATAAAAGTATTGTATTGTAATGAACATCACATAATCAGCCTATAATGTTCCCACTGCTGGGACACAGGCCTCCTCTCGGTGAGAGAGGCCGTAATCCACCACGCGGGCCCAGTGCGAGTTGGCAGATGTCGCTTGTCTTCGAATTTTTGGTTCTAGGACATGCCAGTGTCCTCACGATATTTTCCTTCACAGTTTTGAGAGCAATGGTGATGAAATAATTTATACAAAGTAACGCGCCTGTCAGGGTTCGCACCTACGACCTGCAACTTGTAAGTCGCGCTCGTTACCACTGCTTCCTATATTGTAATTTAATTTATTTATTTTGTTTTATATGGTGCATGTTTGAAACTTAAAATCTTATTCTCATAATATTTTTATATCTGATGGATGGGCTTATAGAAATTTGTAGCGCTGGTGGTACACATGTGTACCAGCTCGTCCTAACGAAGTTAAAATGGCTTTTAAATAGGCAATGTTTTTTAGCTGCAATAACTAACTATTCAGATTTTTAATAGGAATTATTGTTATGATACATTAGTGTTTATCTACATTAGAATTTGTTTATTTATTTATCTACCCAGACACACCAACGATATATTTTTAAGGATAGTGACAATAGGTCATCACGAGTCTTCAATACTGTTTAAAAAGATCACTGTGATGTATGTACAACATTCTTATTAAAAGGAGAGCAACTATTCGATTACATGTTTAAATCATTAAAATATTAGCAATAACATAAAATTGATACTTATTAAAATTACCAAATACCAGTAGAATAAAGAATAAAATAAAAAACAATACATTTCGTCACATTGCACTAGAACAATACAACCATACGAAATCAAAATCAAATATTCGCACAACAAAATGGAAAATGGGATAAAATAAAGGTACCGTATTTAAATAACGTGATAAAAATGAAAAGAGAAAAATACTGTTATTGTAATATTGCCTAATTGGAGGTACGTTTTGAGTTGAAAATGTTTTTTAATAAAGAGAAAACCGACTGTGAATGTGTGATGGTTTTGAGTATTTTGTTAAGGGCTTATGTTTGGACTTTAAAAGAAAGTACCATGACCACTGAGCTTGTTTCGTCATTTCTCCACCATTGAATAATTCAATACGAAATTGAACAAAAGATCATAGAACATCCAATAGACCGCATCATTCTTGTTATGGCACCTAACACTATGGACCCATTTTCTATCAATCAGTTAGGATATGCCGGTGCCATCCAGTTTCCCAAGCAGAAATAAACATTTCATTTCTTAATCAAGTTATTTTACAGCTGAACCATTGTATCTAACTTATCACAATACCAACAAAAAACTATAAACATTTAGTTGTTACTTTTTACAACTAAAATATATCTAGATGGTAGAGCAAAATGAAACTTGAGAATTTAAACTTCTTTTAATAAAAGAGAAATCTACTCATTTTTATTATCGATGTTTTCATTAGAATGGTTCAAGATGAATCGCAAGAACTGCCTGAAGGTAGCATCAGAATATCGAGTTTATATTAATTGGGAGAAATTGCAGATGCTTCAAAGATCGGTCGAAGTAGATATCGAGTAGCTAAACTAGAGTTTTTACGCTGCATTCATATCGAAGTGCCTTTTTGTGGAGCAACTTTATGCATCATGATAACATTCAGTAACTTTCTGTAACTTTCAATAGTTTAAGATGCATACAACTCTGACGACTGTGCCTACACACGGCGAATAAAACCGTACTTTTTCACAGCAAGAAAAACGTGTCAAAAAGCCTTAGACTTGCAATTATTTTAAAGGAGTAACCGTGGGACCTTCTTGCCGCCTCTTCTCCTTATAAAACGCCCAATAGAAACTGTGCGTCTAGCTTCTGACGTTTCATGAGCGCCCATGTATTTTTTGTGAAACATTATCATTTTGCATTTTTTTGTTTTACGTGTCTCTACGTTTACGTGTTTCTTTTAAACTGTATGTAATAGGCAGCTTAGATACAAAATTGTTCAGCTTTTCAAAATTACTCGCAAATATAGGTATTAAAAAGACGTGATACAAGTAAACTACAAGAAACATGAAACATCTTGTCTCGGTCCTGGGAAAGACGGTCCTTTTTTATTAAAACTTCATCGAGTTCAAAGATCGAAGTCCAAAGTGAAAAGTTTCCATGACAAACTTAAACACTTTCTTGCTACACTTTTTAGGTTGTTTTTAAATTGATCTTTCCTTCATATTCTTTTCAGGGTTTAAATAGTTATATTAGTATAACGTGCACGTGTAGTGTAGTGGTGTATTAGTGGCTATAGGACTCCACGGTTCGAGTGCTCATGGTCTTTTTAAAGAAATTTCGAAACGGCTGGTTGACATTTCCCGTGACCCAAGGGGCTTGCTTGTACCTTGGCCAGAGGCTAAGCATCGCCATACAACGTGGTAATGCCGCCAGTCTCTTGGGTATATTACCAGTCGACAGCGACGCGGATGACTTTTTTAACGCAATTTTTTAGTTTCTGTATAGTTTTAGTTAAGTTAAGTTAAGATTTAATTTTGTTATTTTTAGATTTGGTTAAAGTAAAGTTGTATTTATTAACACGCTTTTATTAGGTCGACCTGTATGTAACTAACTATGTAATGGAATCTAAGGTAACTAATTTATCTTATCTATACATATAATATCACCAATAAATATTGTGGCAAATTGCAAAATCTTGCTCCTGGGATCTTTTAGGCAAATAAGTTGTGTAATTTTCCAGTATTACTGGAACTTACTGTGTTTAGTACTAAATAACGTTATAATTGTTATTTCTAGCTTGCCAACCTCTATTTGAACAACCTAAATCGCTGCGTCCTCAGTTTTCTGATCAGAGGGCTTAGACAAATGGCAATCGCTTTCAAAGGGTTTTGTACTTCCAAAACAATTTCCAACAAAGTCGACACAAGCGTTTCGGTAGCTTAGGTCAATTCTGTCCCTTAAATTGTTGACTTCGTTTAAATGATATGTTGCTCTTTCAGAAACCTGTTACATAGTTAGACACAGTACTTACCGATACTCATCATTTCCACCAACACCTCAAGTTGGATTAATAGGGCCACCACAGAGGCTGCAATGCCTCCACAGATGGTTGCAAAAGCAGGGGTGCCAGTGCTCTCGGAGATCGATGACAGTTTCCTGAAACAAAAGAAAATAGGGAATTAATTTATATGCCTGCACTTTGGATACCATTGAAAAACGTTTATAAAGTTTGACGCATAGTTTTATGTGAACCTGGAAAATAGAATTTAAAACGACATGAGTTCAAAGTGCCGTTGCGAGAAACGAAGAGGAATCTCTGTCATTTACGCCCGTCTTTCCGAGTTTTACCGGAATATTTTCACGACCGTTTAAAACCACGCTCAAAGTACTACCACTTCCAGTAAAATTATTAAGCGTGTCATTCACATTCTCGTTCCTCGGTCGTAAAGGGGAACGCAAAGTATGTCGGCACTCCTCAAAGAGACGTGCGCATCCAGTATCCTGACGGATTTAAACAACCCACACCAGTTCTGTGTGGATCCTTGGCAAAGAAAAACTTTTTATCTTGGCTATTAGTGCGAAATAAGATGCAATTGGTAAAAGTTAGCATTTTCGTGAGTGTCTAATAAACCTACTTTTAATAATAATGGTCTGTTTTCTATTTTCATTTTATGCCAACTGTTTTAATGAAAGAATAATATACAGTATTAATTAAAATGATGTAAATAATCATTCTTAATCAGCCTATAATGTTCCCACTGCTGGGACACAGGCCTCCTCTTGGTGAGAGGGAGTAGGCCGTAATCCACCACGCGGACCCAGAGCGGGTTGGTAGATGTCACATGTGACAATCTGTCAAATTTCTTTAACAGATTTACAACTTTATCGCTAAAGCATAAGGTAAAAAGTTGGTTGGGAAAATTTTACAGTTTCGGGTAGCTTGATGTGTTGGCGTCTGTACATTTGACCCAAAACAACCAACAGCTACATATTTGACAACCAACTTCTTCCTAGGGATTCAATGAATGCAAAGAAAGAAATAAGCAGTAAATAAAAATTAAAAAACAATAATCTGAACTGCTTTAAACAGTTGCATATGAGCCTAAAGCCACAGACACATTACTGTGTCGTGTTGTGTCGTGACTCGGGATACGCCAATCAAACGAATCTGTTCAGGACTACGTCAAATTACAACGAGTTTTGATTGGCTAAAACTGCGTCAGAACACGACACAACACAGTAGTATGAAATGTTATTTACGGATAACTAGCTGGCGTTTCTGCCCCCCCTGGGGAAGAAGGTGTAGGTAAGTTTATATTATTGTAGTTGGTAAAAATATGCTGAAAAAAAAATGCAAAGGATTTGATTTGAAAATTCCACCTGACATTAATTTGGTACACTTTTTTTTTTTTTTTTTTTTGCGGATGGGAAATCATCAAATGACCTCTCCCGCTCTGGGTGGAGCGGAAGGGAGTGTCAGACTGTGTTCCTTCCTTAGCCCTTTATGTTCCGGGCCAGCGGTAACCCTTTCGGACAATCCCGCTGACCCGGCAGGCTTCGGCCCTATGGGGCCCCTCCTCGATGCTGACATCTCTTTGAGGCGCGCGTGGAACACGTACGCGCCATCCGGCACGGGCCTGGTCCTGATCGGATGGTGAGCTACCCATTACTCTCCGCCCGCAGGCCCGCGCCTACGGTGGCCGGAAGTCGTCGCGCGGCTCCCGACGCCCGGAGCGTCTCCCGCGGCGGCTGGGACGGGAGGCTCTCTCCCTGAGCCGTCCCGCCACCTCCTTCGCTAGCATGACTGCTTCGCAGAAGGAGGTGACTGCCTCCCACAATTTGGTACACTTTAGTTTATTTAATTAATAAAAATCTTAAATTCATACATTCACTGACAGACAACGTACCGCCTAAACCGCTTGGTCGAAAATAAAGAATTTTCACTATGGAAGGATTTTGAAAGTTCATCGCCTACAGGGATGAAAGTTTGTATGGACATTGGTAATTTTTGCCGATGGAAAATCCCATCGAGTGCACGGCTTGTAAGTTATAAATGTTAATCTGTTTTTAGGGTTCCGTACCAAAATGGTAAAAACGGAACCCTTATGGTGAGACTAAGTCTGTCTGTCTGTCTGTCACAGCTGGATATCTCTAGAACTACTAATGCTATCAACTTGAAATTTGGAATAGTTTTAGATGCAGTTTACCCAACTATTTTGCAAATAAGAAAGAAATAAAAATATATGTATATTTTCTGCAACAGGGACTGAAAGGGGGTTTGAAAATTTCGAAGTGGGGGCTACTAGGGCATGTGGGGTATCATATGAAAGAGCGCAGTTTGCACATTCTCAAACATTTTTTTTAGGCCGCATAGACTTCGACTTTTGATGAAAAATGTAAAAAAAATACCGTTCCCCCTTTATCTCCGAAGTTTGCAAAGAGAAAAATCTGAAATAATTCTGTGTGATAGAAGTGTATGTAAAGATTACAGAAAAAATAAATAGCTCACTCTCTAAATAGCACACTTTTTCAGAAATCATCAATAAAAGTTACATTATTTCCACTATCGGTCAAGAGATGGCGCTGACATAAAACTGCAATATTCTACACCGCAGTGCACAATGTTAAAATTCTCTGACGAATATAGGCCTCGCCGATGAAAATTTAAAAACATGATGGTACGGAACCCTCGGTGCGCGAGTCCGACTCGCTCTTGCCCGATTTTTATGAGTAAAAACATTCTTTGAACCTATAGAACAGATGTACGAAGGTTTTCGATATCGGAAAACGAATTATAGAACTCAAATGTAGTTGGGCAGGACACCTGGCAAGGCGCAGTCGTGGCAGGTGGAGTAAGGCAGTGACCGAGTGGCGTCCAAGCAAGACGAAATGTCGGTTGTCCGGCGGCGAGATTTGCCGACGACATTGTTACCATACGCGGGGAGAACCTGGATAAGGCTGGCACAGGGGCGGGGGATTGGCACATGAAAAGAGAGGTCTATGCTGCAGTAGAAGAAGTCGGGCTGTGAATAATGATGAAAGAACAGGAATTAACCGTAAAAGGGCGTTACAAAAGCAAAAATATCGTCACTCGCATGACTAAAAGTCCTAAGTATCTCATTTTTTGGCTGATTCGAGTTAGGACAACTAGATTTTTCTATTCGTGATTCTGTAAATTTTTCACTAACCGTCGTACTTCTATGTTATTTGGATCTTAAAATATAAGCATTTTGAAAACTGAAATCAGCCAAAAAATGAGATATGAGTATTCTATTCTATTCTCAGGACTTTTAGTCATGCGAGTGACGATATAAAATACATCCTCATTACGTCGAAGGTGAAATCTCCAGCCCATCACGGGAAACGTATTTAAATATTGCACTAATTAAGTTTCAAGTTGAGATCGCACCAAACAGCTTGCTCCTGATTGGCTAAACGCAAACTGGACTAAGACGTCTCTCAAAGCCATTACCACCAATTATTTCTGGGATCGTGTTACTAGCTACGTTGATGACGTAATCAAATTGAATCTATGCCGTGATAGTGCTTACGAAGCGAAGTCCAATTATTGATCAATTAATTTAGGGCATTCGTGTGTTTCAATATCAATTTGATTAACAGGGTGTAAAAGATACATCACAGAGCCGTTATGTAGCCATTCTGTACATCAAACAAAGCATCATTGAGAAAAAATGTTGCTGGGAAACGAATTTTAATTTGATCGCTGTTTACGGTAGTGCGCAATGTAACGTACGTAAAAAATTGGGGACCCGCGGCTTGGAAAATTGAGCTCGGACAGTAATTTCTCGCGTTATCAACTCAAATTAACATTTTCAGAATGTTACTTATTTCCATTTTCATTACTGACTTATAGTTGAAGTCTAGCAGCTTATTGTCTGAAACCGCTCGTGCCAACAAGAATGCGATAAACTGCCAGGATTTTAGCGATCCATAAAGCATTTGCAGTTCTTTAAGACAAATAAAACATCACAGAACGGATGCTGCATTTTCCCCGCAGATTTGTATTTATACTAGAAATTGTGAGTATCAGAGCTTCGATTGTATCTCAATACTCAATGCGGTAACGAATAATTATATAATAATAATACAGTCACAAAAGTCCCCATAGTGCTATCTACAACAGGAGTAATTCCAAAACAGCTTCATCAGTCCCTTAGTTCCCTCAACCTGCCACCTAACACCTACCACCTGCTGCAGAAGGCAGTGATTCTTAACACATGCAGGCTAGTTAGAAAATTTATTCAGTGTGAATCGGACAACTTACACCAATACTCCCACTTAAATATTGTTTCATCTGCCACACAGTCTACTTATAATATTACTCCCACACCTAACCCCACTGTTGGACACTTGGCTTAGGCCCGTGCCATCAGTTCTATCCGGCTAGGCCGAGAGAAAAAAATATATAAACAAATAAATAATAATAAATCGTTTATTTCTTATTTAAAAATTACAATTTGGAGGTATCGTGTAACGAGTTTTTTTTGTGGACCATACCTGAGAACCAGTTTTAACAGAGAACTTTTTTTCACAAAAGGAAGGTCATCATCATGATCTGCCTAGCCTTTTCCCAACTATGTATGGGTCAGCTTCCAGTGTAACCGGATGCAGCTGAATACCAGTATTTTACATGGAGCAACTGCCTTTTTTTTTTTTTTTTTTTTTCGCTGAGAAATGACGTTACGCATCTCCGCTCGTCGGGGGAAGAGACGGAGTATGTGGGACTCCCTGCCAGGGTGGCAGTATACCCACTAAAACTCAGCGGTGTTCCCTCATCGCCTTGATGGGGAGGTCATGGGAATCCGGCTCAGCGTTTGCATCCACAACCCCCCCCGGCGCATGCCCGCCTAGCTGGCGGGCCCCGCATGTCCCCCCGTCTGGGGGGCTACGGGAATGGCCGGGAACACCTGGCCATTCCCGTCCGGCACTAGTGGAAGTCTGTGCAATACAGGCGAGGGTGCCCCCGCACCCGTCGCCTGCTGGCTTCCACCTGGGAGGAGTCGGAGATGACTGTCATACTGACGCCATACTGACCTCCGCCTTCGGAGCGGCGCCGCGAGAGGGTCTTCCTCCCGCACGCGCTCCGCCGCCTCCTTCTGGGACATGACGTGTTCGCAGAAGGAGGCGACTGCCGCCCAGGACCCCTCATCCCCTAGCATGGCGTTGACCAAGCCGGGGAGCGAGAGGTCCGTTCCGATCGCCGCGGTGAGACTGCGGCGCGGCTCGGACCACGACGGGCAGACCTCGAGAGTGTGCTGCGCCGTGTCCTCCGCCGCGCCACAGTCGTGACACGACGGCGTCTCCTCCCGCCCGATACGGTGCAGGTACGATCCGAAGCAACCGTGTCCGGACAGCACCTGCACCAGACGGAAGGAAAGGAACCCGTGCGACCGCTCGAGCCAGTCTCGCAGGACCGGCCCAATCGCGTCGAGGGTTCGGCGGCCGAAGGCTGCGGCGGCGAGGTCCCGCGTCCAGTGGACGACTATGGCGTCCTTTGCCTCCCGCCGGACGGCCTCCCGCTCTTCCGGGGCTGGGCGTTCTCCTCTCGCCCTTCGCCCCGCCGTCCATTCATATACTCTGGCGAGCACCCACGCCTCGAGTTCCCAAGGCGGGGTGCCGGCCAGAGCACATGCCGCGGAGAAGCCGACCGTGCGGTAGGCCCTCGCCGCCCGCTGGGCTATGACCCTTTGGGGGGCCCGCAATGCGGCGGCGTTCTCCCTCCTGTGGAGGGAATCCTCCCAAATAGGGGCCCCGTAAAGGGCCATACTCCTCAAGATGCCGGCGTAGAGTTGCCGGCATCTCACGCTGGGCCCCCCCAAGTTGGGGAGCAGCCACGAGAGGGCGCCCGCAGTCTTCAGCAGGCGCGTCGATAGCCCGCTAAAATGCGGGCCGAAACGCCACCTGCTGTCGAGTACAAGGCCCAGATATTTCATCTGGGCCTTCACCTCGATTCGGACGCCCTCCACGAAGATGTGGGCGTCTGGTGGTTGGCGCTGCCGAGGCCCGTGGAAGAACACGGCCTCGGTCTTGTGCAGCGCCACCGTCAATCCTAGGCGGCGGATCCTCCCTGCGACCAAGGATCCGCCCGCCGAGGCCAAGTTGGCCGCCTCCCTGAAACTCTCCCCCCGGGCAGTGAGGAGAGTGTCATCCGCGTAGCAGACGACACTCGTGCCTCGGAGGAGAGTTCCCCGCAAGAGCCAGTCGTAGCCGACGTTCCAGAGGAGAGGTCCCACGACTGACCCCTGTGGAACGCCGGCCTCGACTGCGTACCGCCGGACTTGGCCAGCCCTGTTCACGAGGACGATCGCCCGATCCTCCAGGTAGCTGGCCAGTAGACGCCGCATGTATAGAGGCACCCCGTGGAATCGGAGCGCCTCTAGGATGGTGCTGTGGGGAACAGAGTTGAAGGCGTTGGCTATGTCGAATGACACCGCCAACAATCCGTCCCCCACCTCCATCGCCTCCTTCACCTGGCCCTTAAGGCGGGCCAGCGCGTCCACTGTGGAACGCTCAGCCCGAAAACCAAACTGAGCGTCCGACAAATCCGGCCCCACATTCCGCAGGTGGCTCTTTAGGCGGGCAGCGATTATCCCCTCGAACATTTTGCCGACCTCATCGAGCAGGATGATGGGTCGGTATGCCGAGGGCGAGTCTGCAGGGCGGCCCTCCTTGCGAAGAAGGCACAACTGCCCCTCCTTCCACGGCTTCGGGAACCTCCCAGACGCAAGACATGCGCTAAAGAGGTCCCGAAACCGCTCCTCCATTTGGGTGGCGGCAATTGCCACCACCCTCGCCGGGACACCGTCGGGGCCCGGAGCCGTCTTCTTGGCGCGGATGTGCACAATCGCCGCGCTGAGTTCCGACTCCGTGACAGGAGGGGCCTCCTCTTCCTCCTCAGCTGGCGGAGCCATCCCCCGCGGAGGGTCCATCACTGGTGGAGTAAAGTTGTCCCTGCACGGGAACAGGGACTGAACCACCCCATCCAGGAAAGAGGGCTCCAGGGTCTCGGCCACCGGGGGACCAAAGGGGCGCAGCTTGTTGCGCGCCACCCTGTATGGCCTCCCGTAGGGATCGTTGTCGAGACCCTCCAGCATCTCCGCTCTCGCCGAGTCCCTGGCGTCGGCGATGGCCCGCTCGAGGACCAGTTTTGCCTCTATGTACACCTCATAGAGGTGGTCCTCGTGGGCGTGGTCTCGTCGACGCCGCCGCCGGCTCCGCGCGTAGGCCCTCCTGGCCCCCACGCACGCCGCTCGAAGCCCCTCCAGCTCCACCGACCACCAGTACACCGCCCGATTGGGCAGCGGTCGGCCTGACCGAGGCATGCTAGAATTGCACACCTCGGTCAGAGACTCCCTCAGGTGTCCCGCCACGGTGTCCACGTCCAGGCCAGCGGAAGGCGGCGAAAGCCAGTCCTGGATAAACGCCGCCTCCGCCGCCGCCTCCCTGTCCAGGCGGGTGAGAGCCCACCGTGGAAACGCTGACCGCCCCGAGGGGGGCCGCGTCTCTCCGGGGCCACCAGTGGAGATGTCGAACCGCACGTAGCGGTGGTCCGACATGGTCTCCACCAGATCCACCCGCCAGTTCAGCACGCGCGCGGCCAACGCAGGGGTAGCAAAAGTGACGTCCACTATCGAGCCACCCCGCCGCCGCACGCATGTCTGGACGTTCCCTCTGTTGAAGAGGGAGAGCCCAGAGAAGGCTGCCCACATCTCCACCGCCCGCCCGCGAGGGTCGGTGACTGGGTTGCCCCAGGTCACCGACTTGGCATTCAGGTCTCCCAATACGAAGACCTGACGCGGCGCCGCCCTGCCGACCACTGCGGCCAGGACTCCGAGATAGTTCTCGAAGTCCTGGAGAGGGCGGTTTGGGGAGAAATAAACGCCCACGAGGGCTACCTCTCCCCACGCGGCGGCCACGTATCCCGGTCCCCTCTCTAATAGCGAGAGGGGAGGGGAGTCTGTGGAGGACCGCGCCGCTAGTGCCACCAAGCCGTCCTCGTCACCCAGCCAACTGCCGGGGATCGAGTAGGGCTCGGCGACCACCGCTACGTTCACCAACCACTCAGCCATGGCCTGCACCAGCAGGTCCTGGGCCGCTCTGCAGTGGTTGGTGTTCGCCTGGAGGATGCGATGATTGGAAACCATTATTCCGACATCGCACCCCCCTCCTCAGCTACCGCCGCTGGAGCTGGAGTTACAGCGGCGGCGACAACGGCGGTGGCGGCGACAGGGCGAACCTGCGCCGGCAGTATGCCCTTCCTCTTGGGCGGCTGGCAACTCCTGCCCCCCATCCTGTGCCCCGCGGGGCGGCTACTGGCAGCACACGCCGGGCAGTGTGGCGTGGCGGCGCTGCAAGTGGCACTCCTGTGTCCCTCCTGTCCGCACTGGAAGCAAGACTCTCCCCAGTCGGACTTGGACGGACACGTAGATCGGGTGTGGCCCGGCGCGAAGCACTTGAAGCACCGCGCAGGCTTGTCCTCAAGCGGCCGGACCACAGCCGAGCTGAAGCCCACGAGCAGCCGTCCCTTGGTCGCTTTAAGGGCGGCCGTCGCCGCGGCGACTGGTCACTCGACGCGGATGACGCCCATGCCGCGGCGACCGGGCCTGATGGCTCCCCCCTTCACCGCGCTAGCGCTGCAGCCTCCCGCAGCGGCGACGGCCGCCACCACATCCTCTTTGGTGACCGAATCGTCCATATCGATCACCTCCAAGGATGCGGTCTTGACTGGTCTGGCGACCGTCGCCACATCCGCGATGACCTCTTGCAACTTTTTTGCAAAGAGGTCCGCGTTTGCACCGCGCTGCTCCCCCCCGAACTCAAAAATTCGGGCTCCGGCCTGGGTGCGGCGGCACGTAATGTTGCCGATCCCCAGCCGGGAGGGATCTGCGTTAGCACGAGCCCGTCTTAGGACGGACTCGTACGTTTCGCCCCGCTCCGCGGCCTCCGGGGTCATGGTCACCACTACCGCCGCAGTTTTGGGAGGAACCAACTTCCTCCCTCCCACCGGAGCCTTCTGGGCTGCCGAAGCAGTCGCAGCGGGCTTGGGCTTTTTGGCCTTTCTCCCCCTGCCCACCTCCGTCCACGCCTGGTTGGACGGCGTGGTGGAGGGAAGCATGGCGTCCTCCCGCTGCGTGTTCTGGGGGGCTGCCGGAGTGGCAGACGCTCCCTCCGCGTTTGTGGTGGGGGTTTGAGGGGCCACAGTGCTCCTCTTGCCCTTCCCTTTGCCCTTGGAGGGCTTCGAGGCCTGGGTCTGAGCACCCGATCGCAGGTCTCCCGCAGGCTGCGGAGGCACAGGCACCGGCTCCGTCGGTGGCGGACTCTTATCCGCCGCTAACGGCGGGCGGAGCCGCTTTTCCGGCAAGAGCCGGTCCTCAATGCCCGCGAAGCAGCCCCTGATGAAGGCCCTCTCCTCCATGACAACCCCGCGGATTATTTCCACGAGGCTGCCAGGGGAGGAGGAGCCTCCGTCTGCCAGACCAGGGGCAGGGGCAGGCGCAGGTTGGGCGTGCCGGGCCGTGGCCTCAGCCAGCTTCTGGTGCAGCTGGCTGACCTCCAGCTGCAGGCGATCTACCTTCGCCTGCAACTGCCGCGTCTCGTCCGTGGCTGTGCGCTGCATCAGCTCCAGGACAATGCCGTGCATGCTCACAGCCCGGCATTTGAGGGCCTTCTGGAAGGTCCCCTTCAAGTTCGAGGACTTGGAGGCGACCTCCAGTACCTCCTCCTTGTCCTGGAGCGCCATGCGCTCCAGCTCCGCCAGGGAGTGGTCGGCGTACAGCACTGTAGACGTGCCATAGCCAGCCCTCGACCTGGCGGCCCGCGCCTGCCGCTCCCTGGCAGCGACCTTCTCCTCCAGGTCCTGCTGGAGCTGCTCCCTCCTTGCCAAGCCTAACTGACGCTCGGCGTCCACCAGGCCCACATCGTGGGTGGGAGTCGAAGCAGGACTCGAAGCCTTTTTTGACTTCGCCTTCCTCCCCGACTTGCCCACCGACTCCGAGGAGCCCCCGGACCCGAGCCTCAGGTAGGCCCGCTTCCGCTGGAGGCGGTCGTTTTCGGCCGCCGACGTGTCCATGACGGACTCGTCGGAGTCCGAAAACTCCGCCCGCAGGCTGGATAAGCTGGCCGCGGATGATGCGTGGCCAGCTTCGGCGTGGCCTTTAGAGGGGCCGGTGGGTTGGCCCTGGTAAGGGCCACTGCGTAGGCCCTGAGAAGGGCCGTTTGGATCGTCCTGGGAGGGACTTTCTGATAAAAACCGCCCGGAGGCGTCTCGCCTTAGTTTTTTCGGCATCCTTGCAGTCGTCCGCCTTTTGTCTGCAAGTCACAGCACACTTTTGCCGCCGGTCTGCCACTCCGTTACGGTGGTCAGACACGGCGTTGCCCGGGGATCACGACGAGGACGTAAGTGCTGTGGGGGGACCCCCATGGAGCAACTGCCTATCTGACCTCCACAACCCAGTTACTGGGTAATACGATACCCCTTGGTAAGACTGGTTCACAAAAGGAAGGTAATGACATTAAATAATTACCCACAACTCCTGTACCGTTGCATGCACCCATGCACAATGTTTTGAATTTGTAATAACGCAATAAATGACTCCACGACACTCCATGAATGTCCACGTTCAATTTTGCAAGCCGCGGGGCCGGGTCTTACTGACGTGGGGCCCCTATACCCTAATGTTAATTCTGCACCCTAATTGTGTAACGCACTATAAATCTCCATCTGGGATAACATAATGGACAGTTAACTGTTAAGTTAATCGTATCAAATCCCATTGGTGAAGCATTTTTCAGTATTTTTTTTTGTCTGTGCTAAAATACCAATCAATCCAATCCAAATCCAATCCCAATCTCTTTGATTATACCTACGTAGTGCAGCGAAAAAAAGAAAAACACGAACTGTCTTCGCCATATTATAATTCATAATGTTATCCTTTTATGATTC
This sequence comes from Oligia latruncula, assembly GCA_948474745.1. NCBI lineage: Eukaryota > Metazoa > Arthropoda > Insecta > Lepidoptera > Noctuidae > Oligia > Oligia latruncula. The sequence continues at coordinate 7,688,516 of OX419683.1, read as the reverse complement.
TCTAAAGTGGCCTTTTTAGGCCCCCCTGAATTATTTTGAATGATATTATTAATCCATTGCTCAATATGTAAAAAAAAAAAAAAAATTGCTCAACAATGTAAATAACGCAATGAATGTTGCTGAACTGTCAAAATGATAGACATTGTTACTCATAGTGTGTTACGCAATTACCCAGCTGAATGCAACGATCTGTAAGCCAGTGCAACGTTCACACAAAGTAATCTAATGAAAATTCAGCCGCGCTTTACATGGTCAAGTATAAATGTGTTAGGGATGGGAGCGTCAAAAGCAGTATGCATTTGCACCGGACCATTATCTACCTTTATGAAACTATATAAGTCGGATTAAAATGAGAATATGAACCATGAAATGTTTCAATGTTGTTTGAATAATCCGTTTTACCGACAGGAAAGTTTTGATCGTATATGTAAAAAATTGATTAAAATTGCTCTTGACATCATTTGATTTCAATGAATATCTTAGGAGATATCACAGTTTTAAAATAATACTAATAAAAAAGCTGAAGAGTTTGTTTGTTTGACAGCTCTAATCTCTGCAAAGTATCGGTCGGATTTATAAAAATCTTTTTGCATTTGATAGCCCAATTCTTGAAGAAGGCTATAGGCTGTTAAACATCACACTAGGAGTTGAAAAAAATAAAAAAGTCAGAAGTTTTCGCTAAGCGAAAACGAAGTAATAGCGCAGGTAGGCGATGCGATGCGACGCGTGATTTTTTTTGTTACCCCAACTCACCCCAGTTGGGGGAACAAAAAAATTCACGCGTACGGAGTCGCGAGCAGAAGCTATAAATTATAAATATCGTAAACATTAATTTTCGAAAACTACCTTTCAAGGGGAGGTGGAGAGGGTGTTCATTTTTTTTGAGGAAAGTACGATACCCACGCGGACGAAGTCGCGGGCAAAGTGCTAGTTTTTAAATAAGATGTCTCTTTATCTGTGCTAACGAACATCAAAGGCTCCTCATTCCCAAAACTACAACAAAAAACAAGAACAACTATTAAGTTGGCTCTAAACGGACACACAGCCGCCGGGAGCACAATTACCAATACCAAATAGCTCACAAATGAAAACGAGCGAGATTCGCTATCGCGTCCATGAGCACAGATCATTTAAAACTTCATTAGCAGCAGTTAGTCTGTCTATATATACGGACAGTTCTTGTAAACAGTACCCGTTAATTAAAGCGAACTAGAAGGGGAAACGGGAATAAAAGGAATACATCGAGAGATGGTTCCAATTTAGTAACATAAGTCATTATAGCGCGTGGTTAGATAATAATAGCCGCACGGGTCGATCGAAGGTGAAGCTCTCCTTGCTGCAGTCAGTTCGTGGATGGGTGACCCACGAACCGAATCCATAACATTTCGAGACCCCTCCACCAATGGAGGGGTCTCAAAATGTTATGGATCGGTTCCGGCTGTTATTTGTACATCTTTTACAGTCGTTTAGGGTAGTCAGAAGCCTGAAAGTCTGACAACCAGTCTAACCGAGGGGTATCGTATTACCCAGTAAATGGGTTGTGGAGGTCAGATAAGCAGTCGCTCCATGTAAAGTTCTGGAAAAGGCTAGGCAGATTGAGTCATTATACCGTACTAACTATTTAAAACAAATAGTTAGTACGGTATAATGAATGACTCAGCTTTCGTACGTATTAACATTTCGACGCCAAAGGGATTTCATTCCGAGAAATTCGAAATTTATAATTGGATAGGATATGCGGAAAGGAATGGTCAAACGTACATTTGGACTGTTTGCATTTGCATTTGAGGGATTTGCGCGTTTGAATGAGTTAGGTAGTACTCATTAAATTAAGCGATGCAACGTATCGTTAGTGGTTATACAAAGAGAAAGCTGGTTCTTTGACGGTTTCATGAAGAAATAGGAAATGTATAATAACGAGAGAGATTAAAATATGTGGCAAATGCGGCAATATGTATATTATAATGAATATAATCAGTATTTTAGCAACGAATGGTAAATAGTTTTCATAATAATATCAAGCGAATGACAGCCAGCACTAACGGCTTAACGTGCTTTCCAAAGTACGGATGGGTAAAGATGATCACCCATCCTCGGACCAACCGAGGCAAGCGTAGCATAACCTGATCGATCGACATAGAACATAAATGAAATATTATAAATAAAACAACCTCTTTCGATCCCTATAAAATGTTTTCAATTTATTCTGAATTGAGGGTTTTATAACACAAAACTGTTAATTAATCCTTTAGATTTTTATAACACAAAACCGTTAATTAATCCTTTAGATTTTTAACAATTTGTGAGGCGGCGCTAGGGCCACAAAGTGCAGGTGTCGCTTACTGTTATTGACGGCAACACCGAGCACCGAGTGTTCTAGTTATTCGCGAAAGTGTTCTATTATTTCTTGGACGTGCAACTGAAATATATTGTAGGTTAGTTATCAGCTTTTATCCACACTCATCATTTAAATGAATTTATGTGGTGTAAGTGGCAATTGCAGCCGTCGATAACATGCCGCTCGTGTATTTAAGCGCCAGCTCGTGTATTTAAGCGCAAGCTCGTATATTTAAGCGCCGGCTCGTGTATTTAAGCGCCAGCTTGTGTATTTAAGAGCCAGCTCGTGTATTTGAGCGCCAGCTTGTGTATTTAAGCGCCAGCTTGTGTATTTCAGAGCCAGCTTGTGTATTTAAGCGCCAGCTCGTGTATTTGAGCGTCAGCTTGTGTATTTAAGAGCCAGCTCATGTATTTGAGCGCCAGCTTGTGTATTTAAGAGCCAGCTCGTGTATTTAAGCGCAAGCTTGTGTATTTAAGAGCCAGTGGTAACGAATTACGAATCATAGGTCGTGGGTTCGAACCCAAACAGGCGCTTTTCTTTGTGTAAATTATTTCAGCACCACTGCGCTTAAAACGGTGAAGGAAAACATTGTGAGGAAACCGGCATGTCGAACCAAACAATTCTAAGGCATGTGACATCTACCAATCCGCATTGTGCCCGCGTGGTGGATTACGGCCTACTCAATCTCCTGAGACTCCTCTCAGGAGATCTCTATCTCCTTCTCTCCTGTGTCCGAACAGTTGGAACATTATACATAGGCTGAATAAGCTACTCAAATACACGAGCGGCACGTTGTAGACGGCAGCAGCCGACGTGTTCACGGCGGGCGACGACAGGTGTCGACTTCTGCCGTCGACGCGTGTCGACGGATGCAGTTGCCTCTGTCGTCGACACGTGTCGTTCGTATGTATGAGTACTAACTTTGAATCATCGGCTTAATTGTATAATTAGGCAACAGACAAAAAAACAGTGGCACTCCAGGAATGCCGACAGAAGGCAAAAGTTGAAAAAGCATAGTAATTTTATAAATATGTTTGAAGGTCATTCTACCCAAAGAAAATGTGCCGCACGTTGATGTCTTTATAATGGCCAAAACTTAAAACAGAGGTAGCGATTTCAATGGTTTTTCCGCATTTCAAAAAATGCCCAACGCGCCTTAAGAAGTTTTCACTTCAAAAAATAAAAGAGTCTGCTCGTTTGGTTTGGTCACGGTGAGAGGATGATTTAAAGGCGACTAACAAGAGGCAATATTTCATGCCGATGTGAGTGGAAACGCCGAGGAGTGGTGAACTTATTGGTGATGATTTTTAGAAAGGTTAAAACTAAATCCAACCATTAAAACAGTTTTTCCTGCAAATGTTTAACTCCATAAATGTGAATAATATTAGACTCGTTCAACCGCTGTTTCGAGTTATTCCGTTTATCGACCCCGCAATAAAAGACTGCAAAAGTTATGAAAGTTTAACAGGCTTCTCCTGACTCCACCTAACCTCGGTTTATATTTATATGCAATAATGGGAAACCTTAAATATACAACTTATTGAAACTTTTATAAGAACCCACGCGAGTCCCGCACAGTTTTAACTGGACAAAACATCGAGATTTATTTATAAAATTATGCTAGATGTTAATGTAATAACCTGTTTACACAAACCCTTCGGAATAAATTCTCTAGACGAAAATGAAAACTACATCAAAATACGTTGTCAAGTTTGGAAACTAACGCGGTCAGCGGTCACACAAAGAGACATGAAAGCAACTTTAAATAATTTTACTGTATATTATGTGTATATTTATGTGTATAATTGTACTTTATTCATTAAATAAATTAAATAGGTACTCATTCTACTGTTTACTTACTAACGTAGTACAGTAGAGGCAACAATTTATATGGAAACTTAAACTTCATGGAAATTACTAGAATCGCGTCGCATCATTGTGTCGCGCCGGTCCTGTCTGCGGGAGGCTTTCGGACTAGTTACTTTTAAATCGACACGCGACGTATTACAAACCACTGATTCATAGCAACGCTATCTATTTTACATGTCTTCATTTGTTTTTTTGTTACTAGGTAGAATCGTGACGTGCAAATATTGGAGGATCAGGCCAATGTTTGATCAAATGTCAGCTGTTTATTTACAGATCGCGTGGGTCGGTTTGATCATCGCATAATATGGGATTGCTCAATATCAAGCCTTAAAACTATGTTAAGTGAACACATTTATGGAGTTTGTCGGTCTGTTATAGGAACCTACGTTGTTATATTTCATGTTATTATTGCATCGTCGGTTCAAAGTATCAGTATAGTTTTAGCAGTAAAGAGACGAAACTACCTTTTGGAAGGGGCGACTAGAATCAATATAATTTACCTATACTTGTAAATTTTGACGTACATGTCCTACTTGAAACAAATAATTTGACTTTGACGCCTTGGCGGCCGTTGCGAGAGGCGCCCATCACTATCCAGACAAAACAAGCGTGTCACCATTTACTCGCGCTACAACATAAATCTTGATTTATATAATTCTTTAGTACGTGTGCCTGTCACTGAACTCCTCCTAAACGGCTGTACCGTTTTTTTTTACATTTTTGTTAGTTTGAATGGGTTCCTAGATGTTTAGATTCACAATTACCCGGTAGGTGGCGTAGTCAGGCAGGACAACGTCTGTCGGGTCCGCTAGTGACGTATTAAATCTGAAGGAGTGATTCCATGCCCTGAGGGTATTATGTTTTTCTTAATCCTGAACATTTTGTGCTCTGGTTTCGGGTTGGCTGATGAATGTGGTCTCTCAACCAAAGGTAGTGGAAGGATACCTGTGTAGTTTTCAACCTTAGTATTGGGAACATCCATAAGCATTTCCTCAAGTAAAATAACGTTGAAACAAATAAATATATTTGACGCCACTGCGTTGACTGCTGCGCTGCGTGTTGCGGGTTCGAATCCCGCACGGAACGAATATTTGTATGATCTACAAGTGGTTGTTCTGAGTCTGGCTGTTTGTGTATGTGAGTTTAGATGTTTGTAAACGCACCCACAATACAGGAGAAATTCCTAGAGTGGGGCAACGTTTAAAAAAAAAAGATTAGCACAACCAAAGAAACTTACTTGAAGATCAGGCCGTCAAGAGCCATAGCGTACACAACACGAGGCATCGGGAACATGGAGCCGAACATGGAGACAGTCAGGCCAGCGAGAGCGCCGATAGCAACGATGTACTTGCAGGTCGGTGCGTTGACGTGGGCGAACATCTGCACCAAGGCCGAGTCGGTGTCCACTTGATCGTAGGGCACTGGGGGCAAAAGAGAAAAAAAAACATAAGAAAAGTAATACAATTGGTAACGAATTTTACACGGACACTTTCAGCGCGAGTCGCTGTTTATTTTCTAAATTTCGTCTAAATTTTGGATTTTCTCGAATCCCATGAATTTTCACCTAGGCTTTATGGGGCGCTTAAATGTTGCACAGGGGTCACAATATCACGTTCTGGAAGGAAAGCTTTGAATTACAAGTCATCCTGCATATGCTACAATGCTGTAGGTTAAGCAAACACTTTCATTATCGATTAAAAAATCATTCGATTTACGTTTTATCACGCGTTCACGCTAGGGCCTCTGCTTTCACAAAAATCGGTGCTGTACCTACGACAAAAAAGGTTTGTGTTTTGTGTTTACGACAAAAAAAAAATTATTTGATTAGGTAGTTAAAAAAAAAATATCGTCTGTTAATTTCTCCCTTACCTTTATACGAGTATATACTTTCTAAAACGACTAATAACTAAAGATAGATGTTATTAGAAAACAAGCTTTCTCAATGTTAAAATCGTGTTAGAGAACACAATCGTAGTTGCACCGCATTTGTCAGTCTAATAACAGGTGTTACTCAAAAAATCTGTAAATTTGTTGCCTTTTAAAAGTGACCTTTGTGACCACTAAACGAGTCAAAGTGCCCCTTTATCAACCAGCGGTAGTGCGTCGGACATGAAGCTCCGGCCAAACTGAAGCAAGAGAGCGAGCGGGATGCGGGACGCGACACACCTCCATTTTTTCAATAGGTAGACGAGGGAATCATGCGACTATTTGCGCCAGTTTGATACAAATTAGATCTTCTGGGCCAAAAACTTTGCCACTTCCACGGCGTTGTCGGTGGCAGCGCAAAGGTGACTTTGACTGCATGTTTTGGGACACAGAGGGCAGGATAGGAGTTGGAGCATGGTTTGGACATAGCTCCACAATGACTAATCTCAAATACAGTCGTGGCAGCGACTCGAGGAAGAAGAAGAAGATATAAATTTACTTGTATGAGGATAAAAACAAGTATACACTAGTTAAACTTCTTATACTAAATTAACTAACAAACTATTGAAATAAAAATATAACCTAACCTAATCTAACTAAAACTTACTAACAAATTAAAATAGGGCGTCGAAACATACATAATATATACACTCGAAAAACATAACCCTCCTTCTGGCGCAGTCGGTTAAAAATTCCTCAGCATCGCTGTCGACTGGTAATGTGCCCAGTTGTATTGCAGACGTGTCAAGTAAATGGTTCGGTACTACTTGTATGAACTAATATACTTAGGTACTTACAAGTTTGTTGACATAATCGGCGCGAGTGAATTTTGACCCGCATCCTGCTCACTCGTTCGCTTCTGTTTGAACAGAGCTTAATGACAAAAAACTGTTCGGGGCTACGTCGACGGTTTGGTAAATTACTTTAACACGACATATCTACAAAAAAGGTCGCACCACAGCCAGTCGCCAACAATCAGTTTCATTAAGTTGTTTTACGGTTACGGCTGTTTGAAAGACAAAAATCTTTCAACTGCGTAGTAATGTTATCATTAATCACTACAAAACCAATCTCAAAGACGTATTTTTTGCTTAGAACCAAAACAGTGCAGAAATATTGTATGAAATCTCATGATTGCACTGTTTTTCATTAATGCACTGTTTTTTATTTTTTACTTAGATATAAATTTACCACAGAGGTTATAATGGCGCCGATTCTGTTGTTCACAAACTAAACTAAATTTAAGTTCATGCATCTTTTTCTTTCTATTTCATTAAGAAAAGGACAAAAGATAAATATTAGTTTAGTCCTGTCAAATTAGTCAGCGCCTGACGTAAATTGACGTATTTTTAATAAGCAATTTTTTAATCTCGTCTAAATTGTCTATGGAGTATCTTAATTTGACAGGACTAAATTAATATTTATCTTCTGTCCTTTTCTTAATGAAATAGAAAGAAAAAGATGCCTGAACTTAAATTTAGTTTAGTTTGTGAAAAACAGAATCGGCGCCAATGTCTCCCATTATGTTTAATATAAAATGTATGCTTTAAATAAAAAAGATACTGGCTGAAAATAAAAATCGGCTGAATAAAACCGACTTGATGAAAAAAAAAAACAAATGGCGCGCATTTTGTAACATTGTAAAACTTTGATACTGATTGATACTTCATATTTAGCAAGAAAAGTTTTAAGAAATGGAAATAGACAGCGATAGCGATATGAATTCGACTCCAGAAAGTATAAAAACAGCTGCAAATGAAATTGTTAATAACCTTTTACCGCAAAAGTCGCGGGATAAATATTTAAAAGCATATGAAAATTTTATTAAGTGGAGAAACGAAAGACGTGTAAAATCACTGTCCGAAAGTGTGTTTTTAACATATTTCAGTGAGATGTCCAAAAAATGATACCATCTTCATTGTGGTCTATATATTCAATGATAAAAAGCACAGTTTATACCAAGCACAACGTGGGAATAAAAGAATACTCTAAATTAACATCGCTTCTGAAGCGGCTATCAGATGGGTATATGAGTAAAAAGTCGATCGAAAGTGCTTACAGCTCAGGATATAGAAACATTTTTGAATGAAGCATCTGACAATAAATATTTAGCAACAAAGGTAAGTTTAAGTATATAATCTAGACTTTGACACATTATGACCGATATAAACACTGTTCACTGCAAGTGTTTAATAAACGTACTTTGCCGGCTAAGTAGAATAACTACATACGACAGTTTTAAGTTATTCTAACTACTCGGCAATGTATTTCTATTCATACTTGCCCTTAACAATGTATATACCGGCCATTAATATAATTTAATGCCAATAAATTATGTGTTAATTTGTGTGTAACGTCGAATTTTAATATTTTTTACAGGTTGCTCTCATTTTCGGTATAAGCGGTGCTTGCAGAAGCTCTGAATTAATAAATATCACAATTGACAACATCGAAATACATAACAAGATGCTGCTAATTTAACTTATGAACGCGGAAACAAAGAAAGACCGTCAATTTGTAATATGGGACGAATTTTTAAATGTAGTGCAGAAATACACGGCGCTGCGTCCAAGCTCTATAAACACAAAGCGGTTTTTCTTAAATTACCAGAATGGAAAATGCACAAAACAAGCCATCGGCAAAAACAAATTTGGAAAATTGCCTTATGAAATTGCTAGTTATCTGAAGCTACAAAACCCGGAAACCTACACTGGGCTTTGTTGCCGCCGAACGTCAGCAACGCTGCTAGCTGACTCCGGTGCTAATTTGACTACGCTCAAGCGTCATGGTGGATGGGAATCGGACCAAGTAGCAGAATGTTACATAGAGGAATCGGTACAAAGCAAAAGTAAAATCACTCAAAACATAACGGAATCAATTCATTTGCACCGATCCACATCACCACGTCCGTTTACTTCTCATGGAAATGATTTGGAATTGAGCCCGTCTACCTGTATTGTCTGATTCTGATGATAATAATTATTATTCACAAATAAACCAAACAAATACTACAATAAATGTTCCAAGTAAAAGTGCAAATTTCACTTTTCTTATCTGCACATTTAATAATTGTAGGATTTAAATGTTTGAGGAGAAGATGAATTAAACTTTGTTTTCATTAACTTGAGTTTTTATTTTCAGTAGGTAGTAGTTGAAAGAAAAGTAGATTACGCACCTTGCTAGTGAGTAATGAATGCACTCGTGTTATTTAGTGCCCTCGCTTGCGTTCGGTCACCAACATAACAATAACATTCGTGCATTAAGTACTAACTCACTTTGCGCTGGATGCAACAATCTACTATTGTTCGACTAATATTCCATTGTTTCCATCATAATATTTCAAAAGTTTTCAGTGACTGTTTATGATATAACATAGAAGTTGCCTTAAATAAACTAATAATAAAGCTGAAGAGTTTGTTTGTTTGAACGCGCTAAAACGATTAAAAAATATATTTTTACGTTTGGTAGCCCAATTCTTGAGGAAGGCTATTTTTAACATCACTCTAGGGCCCTTCAGAGCAGAGCAATAAGAAAAAAAAAAGACAGAAACAACACTAATTGAAAACGAAATAATAGCGCGGGCAGGCGATGCGATGCGACGCAAGAAATTTCACGCGGACGAAGTCGCGGGCAGAAGCTAATCGTTAGATATTCGTAATTGAACTAATGAATGAAATACACCGATCCCAGCGTGGATAAACCAGTCTCGATTAATCGAATGAACCCCAAGATTCGCAATAGCCCCCTCATGCGTTCATGGTGTTACAGCGACCATTGCATATCGAAAAGTAGACCGGGGGGCGCGGCAATTGTAGGGTAGGTAGACGTGCCCTTAGGATAGGGAAGGATTTAAGGGCCTACTGGATATGCATCCTAGAGCTTACTCTAGGATACATATCCGGTAGGCTCTTAAATCCACCCACTAGTCCACTAGTCCAATGCTTATGCGGTGATAATTATCTATGGATGTCTTTTAACGATGTCGCCGCACGCCTCCGCGCGCCGTGTTGGTTTAGGTCGAGCCTCACCGACGAATCTTTTGGCGGGGATCGACTGCTTTCTCGGCTGTTTCAATGTCATCGCCTGAGGTCTCGCTATTATCCGTTTCTGGTTTTTTGTAAATCTCACTAGCAGCTTTCTTGATCTTATTTCTGTCTTCCGCTGTATCCATTCAAAAATGTATTCCCTTGTCGAAGTACTTCATGTTGTAAAAACCACGACCTTCCATGTGTAAATAGGTCGGCCGACCTTCTTGGATTTGGCCTTGTACTGCGTTGCTGCATGCAGCAGGTGTGGTTCGCGGCGCTTGTAGACATATTCGAAGTAGCACATCCTGTGGTTCTTGATGCGTTTGGTTACTGTTTTTCCGTCTAAGATTTCATGCATCTTCTTTTGTCTTGGTTTATTACTAGAGTGGTTAATTAAATCTCTCATGATAACTCGCTCATATCTTCTGAGTCTTGAGCATGTATCATAGACGGTAGGATCACCATTCTGTTCTCTTCTCTTTTTTCTTCTTCTTAATGAGTCTGGCTAATTTCCAGTCCATCTTTGAGTTTTCTACGAATGATAGTAATCATTTGGCGTTCGTTAGATATTCGTATAATTGAAAAAAACAAATCCGTTAGGTATTTCTGTTGTAACTAAAACACAAAGTTAAATAATATAACCCTTTTTATTACCTACCTACAGTTAAAATTGCTACACATTTTGTTTTAAAAAGTTAATTTTATTAATCATAAAATGTACTTAAGTGTATTAAAATGAATCCCATAAATTCTCTCTGAAATAAAATTGTGGTTGATCGTAATTTAATAAAATTTTACCGAGTGGGCTTGATTAAATTATTTTCCAATAAAATCGAGCGAACGCGTTCGGTTTGAAATAATATTCTCATATCATTTTCATGGAAACGCAGCGTCAATGTTATTTTAGACATTAATTTTGGCATAATAATTAACCGACTATTGTACGAGTGGACGCTCTAATTAGATGCGGTATGAATCAGGTATGTATTGTGGCTTGATACGAGTATCACTTACATTAATTTTACAGTTTATTCAAATACATGCAAAAAGCTTTAATTACAATATATAAGCTAACACATAATTATTATATAATATATTATGTACAAATATACAGGGTGTAATTTTCGAAGCGTTTTCGTTCCCTGGAGGGAAAGTACCTACTCTAAATACTGAAGACAGCAAATTTTACTCAAAGGAAACATTTCTTTATTTTTAAAAAGAAACAAAAGAGCGTTTAAAGATATTTGAAAAATACGCTTGTCACACCCGGTAATCGAACTGACTAAAATCCGAAAAAATAGCATCCTGTACTTTTATGGCACCAATCGATAGGGCCAATTATAAGAATCAAATCTCTCTAGCAAACATGGTAAATTAAATTAAACAAAAACCATGAAATCTAATGTTATGTATAATAAAAAATAAAAGGAAATGGGAGAAGCTCATTGGGCATCAAAAAATTCATCGGCATCGCTCTCTATGGAATAAGTGCACAAAATGTAAGCGAAAAAAAAAATGTTGATATTAAAAATATCTTTTCAGTGTTCAATAACTTTAATTGTGATTTTCTTTGGTAATGACTATAAGTTAAGAACTTTTATTTTCAAATAAGATAATATTAACACAATAATATGTAAGCTTTTTTTTTTTAATTATTTTGTGGCTTGTTTCAGTAATATTTATATTTTTGAAATGAGCTAATTAAGCTCTTTCATTTGATACCCCACAAGGCAGTATCCCAAAATATTTATAATTAAATTCATTACTTTACGTCCTCTAGAGGGCGCCATATCAAATTTAGTGTGACGCCACATAGCATATAACTAGTGGACGATCAAGACGCTTCTAACGATACCTCATTTGTCAAATTATTATAAGTACTTTTGAAGTTAGGAGGGAACAAATGAACATACATACATACTGGTTAAAATCATAACCCTCCATTTTGCTTCGCCGTAGTCGCGTAAAAAGTATCGAAAAAAATGATAGGTATTTTATCAAACGCTTGTTTCTCAATAACGTGGTATCATTTGAAGAAGGCGAAGTTAAACTGTTGACAAACGTTTTCTGTTGTGTCAATAAAGTTCACCAGAAATAAAGCCTGTTTACTTCTCCAATAAGTTTATTTACACAGGTGGTTTTCTCGAGAAAGCTAGACAGAAAACATGGCTTTAAACTTTTATGTTAAAATATGAAACCTTTTAATAGTAGTCTGATGAAAATTCAGTTTTTAAATTAGTTTGCTTTTCCGATAAGTATAAATAAACAAGTGGTTCGATTCAAGAAAATGGATAGAAACGGTTTTTATCGTAATAGTACATTATGATACATGTGTGTAGGCAAACGTGATAAGGAAGCCTAGTTTGCAATGACCATTACACACGCGTTTCATACGACGTTTTTCAACATACCTACTTGCAAGGAAAAAAACAGACTTGTATTGTTATTAACTTATACTTAAACACTTGTTCGACGTGTGTCTAATGTCAGTGTTACGTCAAAGTCCTTAGTATAATTATGTCGTGTTTAAAAGGTGTTAAGCCTAAAAAACTGATAACACTGTTTTGCTTGGTATCTAAGCAAAACACAAAGGGTTAGAAAAGTTAAAACGCTTCGGTAAAAGATAGACATGATATTTTTACGAAGGAAACTTTTAATTAAATTAAAGTCACTAAAATAGGTACTTTTAATAAAAATATGTTCGTAATGAGCAGACTGTAATTTCTGTTACATCAATCTGTGTTTTTATACTGTCAACGCTTTTGTACACACATGGATGGTATTATATTTGATCAATCAGTATAAAGTTTTTAATTAAAATGCAGGATTGCCGTGCATTTTAATTAAAAACTTTAACGAGCATGCGTTTTATCATAGACCTTATCCATCGCTTGCCGGCAAACAACGAAAATGCGAACCCAACGACACCGACTTCCGAAATTAAAGTTCTTTTTCACTTTGTAGTGTCTTTTTTGGAAGTCGATTGTTTTTATTTTTCACTTGTAAGTTGTACTTACCCCTCACCAATTCATATTACACTACTTGCTATGTAAATATCAGTGACAGAAAGTCATTAAAACATCATTAATATAAACTAAGTGGCAAAAATACGTATTGTTGAAGTTACCTCAAAAACTACACTAGAAATGTTAATAAAATTTGGAGGCATACCCTATACATAAAAAAAATAAAATTCTTGAAATCGATTTACAATTTTTGAGAGTTAGGACAACTCACGGATATATTTTTCTATTCGCGATTCAATACATTTTTCACTAACCGTCGTACCTCTATGTTATTTGGATCTCAAAATAAACCATTTTGAAAGGCAACAAATGTAAAGAATCACGAATAGAATGCGGTGCTACTCTGTAAAAATCTCACCGTGAAAACTTAGGTGAAGTGAGCGTGGAGTGAGCCGGCTGTAGTTGTTCTAACTCAAATCAGCTAAAAAATGAGATAAGATTTTTAGTTATGCGAGCGACGAACTGACTACCACGTTGGTCGCAAGCGCTACTGATGACCATGAGCACATTTCACCAGATAGGTATGTTTATGTTCCATCGACCGGGCACAAATCCCGACTCTGGACTGCTACTGAAAATTCCTGATGGAAAAACCCAATATGACTTATCCCGCCTTTTTTTTTTGTTGTCTCGGGGGGAAACTTTCAAAAGGCTCCCGACCTCCGGGGATCCCAGTCGGGGAGTGTGGGATTTTTTCCTCACTAAAACCACCTCGGTGATCACCATCAGCACATAGGGTCCCCGGTTCCTCTTAAAAGACCAATTCCGGAACCCCCCCGTGCAACGCCTGTAAGGCACATCCCTGGCAATCGAATCAAGGACCTAATAACAATACCTATTTAAAGGAACTAGAGACGGCCATGTTTAAAATCCGACTTTTTAGCGGTCACCAACCAAGAACAAAGCCTTTTGATTCAGATACTCAATAACAATGGGAAACACCGTCGACAGTGATAATGTCAAAAAAGACTGTGATTTTTTACTTTGAAGTCTTATAATCGCCACAAAAAGGTATTCATTATTTTATAAAAAAGGCTGAATGGTACAAACCAGAGTGAATATTAATATCAATACTTATTACTAGTCAGTAAGTAGCGAGGTAATCCATGACTGAATTTTCTAAGCACATAACAGTATAATATTTGAAGTGTTCCTTTCAGAAATCGTTATATTATTTTGTTCAAATTCATATTTTATTTATTTGTGACACATAGGTATCATATTGTATCACTATGCGCTGCCTCGCAAGGCGTACAAATATTGTCTACTCAGTAAATTGGATATCCAATAATATCCAATATTTTACATTCGAACAAGGGAACAAGAATCGATATCTACAAGAACGTAATATAAGACAGTGTAACCTTTTGATCTATTGAAATAAAATCCATAAAGATACAATCATAGCACTAGCTGTTACATATTGTTATATTGCAGTGTACTCTGAGCAGTATCCATTTCAAGATTTTATAAAGCACCCTCATAAAGTAGAATGTATGTTTCCAATTTGTTTTCTGACATGGATGTGGGAAGTGCTTCTCATCTTGGGCGGTAGATATTTTTGACGTTTTCAACTTTTTAATATTTGTTGTGTAGTGTTTTACTTGAAGGTAGGTGTTGGGAATCGAACCCAACACAACACCTTGCAGCGTGATCAGTGCGACATTGGCAAGCTGAGGCGGGGCGCGGCGACGACACGGTTCGGCCAGATGACCACTCTCTCCTACGGACTCCACCGCGACGGACGATTCTTCTTACTGTTTGTCCGGGAAAGTATCTATCGTAAATAAGAACGACAATAAACCATTGCCCCTAAAATGCATTCCACTCTTTTATTGCACCCCGCGCTAACAGTAGGAATAATTTAATTAGAAACTAGCTTCCACCCGCGGCTTCGCCCGCGTAGATGTCGGAAATTTCATGGGGCATTTTTGGCTCGGAACCCTAATTCTTTCTCTAAAATAAAATCGTAAGGGTTGAAGCAGTCTGCAGTCTGTCACGCAGCTTATTTTTATTTTCAATTATTTTTCTGACAGAAAAATTAAATTTAACCTTTATTAACATTAATAATCCTACAATATGCAATACCACAGGGTTATTGGTAAAACATTAACAACCTTGTAAGAGGTCATTGTACTCATCATTATGAACAACTTTTATTATGGGACCAAACCTGAAATCGCGAAACAAAAGTCAGCTGTTCCCTACATTTTGACGATTTATACGAACATAAATGTAGGGAACAGCTGATTTTTTTCGCGATTTCAGTTTTCACCAATGGGATTTGATACGATTATCTTAACAGTTAACTGTCCATTATGATTCATAATGTTATCCTTTTAAGATTCTACCAAAGTGGCCTTTTTACGGCGCTACAAATGGCGATGTCAGAGGAAGATTTTATAAAAAATATTGGGTACTGGTCTACCCATCGGACTTAAATTGTATCTTCAAATTTTTGTCGTTTGTGTCATGGTTTAAGATCAAAGACAACCAGAGCATTCAGTTCATACTTACTAAAGTTCAAAATGACATAGTTTTAACTTAGTTTAGCTGTCTGCGTTATCGAACGCTTTGTTAACGAATCTATTTGTCTTGCTGCGTCTGTCAGTGTTGAAATCAACATCGATTATAAAAATCGCCATTGCTTTTGAACATTGAACGGTTTTATTTTCGTTTCATTTAAATTATCGGATCGGTTTTTCGTTTGTAAAGTAAGTAGTTTTATGTCGTGGGTGAGTCGCACAGAATATCATTCGTTGCAGTCAGACCACACGAAACCATCCCTTGTTTCGTGCGGTCTTACTGGTTGTTTAATACGCAAATATTTCATTATGATGTATTTTGGTCGAACCAAAATAGCAGTACCTACTTTGTATGTTTTAATTACACAGAGCTCGCCAGAGAATGCAATGCATTTTGAAGCCTGCATCCCGGACGTAATTTATAATCAGTTTTACTAATTAAAATGTTTACACAGAGCACGCCCGAGAATGCAATGCATTTTGAAGCCTGAATCACAAAATACAGATAGTACAGAAGGCAATCACATGTACCCTATGTACTTCAGTTTTCATACCTACTCTCGGCAGTCGCGCTAGGTTTGTCAACTTTGGCTTATGCACAAAAAACTATCGTGGTAATGGCACTCGTATCCAGTTGTTTGAATAATTGTTGAGCTTATTCCACAATATTAAAACCAAACAATAAACATAGTATTACAATACAAAAAGTTTACAGAGCAAAAACATATAAAATTTTACATTTGTCAATTTTCAATTTTCAATATCAAAATTCACTTTATACTATCAATTTATTTTGCCCTATCCGTTTTAGACCTAAACCTATCAAATGACACTCAAAACAACACAATATCTACACAAACAAAAAATCATGGTTTCAACTTACGTAATAGTTGATAGCGTGAATTTACCTTACAAAAAAGTTACTTCGTATAAACTGATTCAAATAAGGAAACTATTATATAAATCGAGCTTAGATAGGCATTTTTTTGTTGTTTCATTTTTGCATTTCACAGACGCGTGTCTCAAGCGGATGGCACTCGCGCTTGCACTACTCCCAACCCGTCCGAGATAACGTGTCCGTGAGCGGTGTCTATGTGTGCGTTGCTCGAGCGCACATTGTATGTATATTGCCTTTTGTACTATCTGTATTTTGTGCCTGAATCCCGGACGTAATTTATAATCAGTTTTACTAATTAAAATGTTATGTTAATTTTAACTCATTTCGGAAAATTGTTTGGTATCGGTAATGAGTATTTTGTTGTAATACTCTACAAATTGTATTGGAATATTTTAATTACTTGTCGGAAGTAAGTCATTCATTTTCCGACAGGTACCTATTTAAAATATTCATTAATTCTCAACAGACCAGGAGACTTAATCAGCTTCTGGGGGAGGTGGGCTGGTTGGAATACCGACGGCCGCCATGGCCCACGCACAATGGTCCATTAAAAGGACTAAGTGCGGAAACCAAACCCATAACATAGAACATAGATACGTCATTAATTTGACTGATCGAGACGCCAGCGCCATCTGGTGGCGCTTGACAAAGTCTAGCCTGAACTCGTGGGAGTCGATGTGAGCGCTGCAGAGCGGTGTGGGCTCACTTGGACATCGGACATCAAACGGACAACATGTGCTCAGAAACTGTCTCGCGTTCCGTATCGTTGAGATATGTAGCGAATCATCACACACTGTAGTGTATGATTGAATTGAATAAAGAGCCACAAATATTAGGACAATAGAAAAATACAGCTTTTATACTTAGCATAACAGCCTATAAACTTCCCACTTCTGGGCCACAGCCTTCTCGGCGAGAAGAAGTGGGACGTAATCCACCACGCGGGACCAGTAAGGGTTGGTAGATGTTACATGTCTTAGAATTTTGGTTCTAGGACATGCCGGTTTTCTCACGATGTTTTCCTTTACCACACGATGTTTTTGATTTCACGATGTTTTATTTTATGGTAAGATCTCCTCTAGGGCCAGCGGTGACCGATGCAGGCGGTGCTGGGACCGGTGTATCCGGGAGACCGACGCGCTTTTCAGCCAAAGAAGTTGTCGCGGCAATTCAAAGGATGAAGAGGGGTAAGTCTCCAGGGTATGACGGTCTCAGCATCGAGCATTACAGGCATGCAGGTGTACAGTCAACAGCAAAAGTAGATGATCAAAATCAGAAATTCAATATTAGTGAACGGAGTTCGCGTCAGAACTGTGTGGCGTCGAAGTGATTCAAAAGTATGTGATTGTAAATTATACCAAACATTAACTACTAGTTCAGCTGCCATATATTCGTGATCAGTTTTGACTCCAAAAGTTATAAACTCAATTCGCATCAGAACTAAGAAGTGAAAATAAATTTCAAAACTAGTGGACAGTTAAAATCAAAAATTAAATGATGAAACTGAGGCCACGTAATCATGAGGCAAATAATTCATCCATACTTATTTTTTAATTATCCCAGTTATTTAATTTGTTATGTTTTACGGAAAAACGGCACGAAGCACGGAGCAGAGGACAAAAATAAAAAATAATATGAAAAAATATTGCTATTATTATTAATTAGTAAGATTATTGAAAATTTATTGATTACTAAATAATTCATACCTACATTCAATTTATAAATGTTCAAGAAATATAATTTTCTTACGTTTTTAACGGAAATCTGCTTTAGTATACTAATTTTGAACCCTGGGAAGGGTAGGTATATAATATTCAGAATCAAAATGCATAGTGCTGATGATGCCTTCACCATGGAGCTCCAGTTCGCCTGGTTCTTACTAGGAAAACTCCTCAATGATTCCTTGCATCGGGAAAAGCAATATGTTGTAAAAGGTGATGAGCAGTTGTCATTGGGCTATTGTAACTTAGATAAATTACAAACTGACCCACTAAAAAGTGAAAAATAAAAACTTTTTTACAAAAAAAAACGACAACAGACTTCCAAAAAAAAACACACTACAAAGTGAAAAATAACTTAATTATTTTTCACTTTGTAGTGTTTTTTTTTGGAAGATGGTTGTTGTTTTTTTTTTGTAAAAAAGTTTTTACTAATGAATATATGCCAAATTTCATCCAATTGAACCCCTAAAAAATTAGGGGTTCAATTGGATGAAATTTGGCATATATTAAATATGCAAATTTTTATTCAATTCAGCTGTTTTTCATTTGTTATGTTTTACGGAAAAACGGCACGAAGCAAGGAGCAGAGGACAAAAATAAAAAAATTATATGAATAAATATTGCTATTATTATTAATAAGTAATATTATTGAAAATTTATTGATTACTAAATAATTCATACATTCAAATATTATAAATGTTCAAGAAATATAATTTTCTTACGTTTTTAACGGAAATCTGCTTTAGTATACTAATTTTGAACCCTGGGAAGGGTAGGTATATAATATTCAGGATTATATTAAAACTATTATAATCTATTAGTTCTTGGCTATAATAAATCAATGTAATAGATAACAGACGCACTTAACGCTAACAGTGCGACAAAAGCGCAACAAGTCACTAAAAGTTGTTAATGCCCTAAAGATAAAAATATCAATCTACCTTCCGGTTTTAATATATTGTAGCCGACTGGGCAAAAGCAATCATTGAGTTATGATTTTGAATCGCATCAGCTACTTTTGAACATTGACAAAAATTCACTAACATGCCAAGATAATAATATTTATTGAATTATCGTTTTGTGTCACATCAGCTACTTTTGAACACTGACAAAAATTCACTAACATGCAAAGATAATAATATTTATTGAATTATCGTTTTGTGTCACATCAGCTACTTTTGAACATTGACAAAAATTCACTAACATGCCAAGATAATAATATTTATTGAATTATCGTTTTGTGTCACATCAGCTACTTTTGAACATTGACATAAATTCATTAACATGCCAAGATAATAATATTGATTGAATTATCGTTTTGTGTCACATCAGCTACTTTTGAACATTGACAAAAATTCACTAACATGCAAAGATAATAATATTTATTGAATTATCGTTTTGTATCACATCAGCTACTTTTAAACATTTGACAGTAGTTACAAAAAAAAGCAATTAAAATAGTAAAGTTTTTCAATTAAGTATATGATTTTTAACCGACTTTTGAAAAAGGAGGAGGTTATGAATTCGGATGTTTATATATATAGTTTATATATATACCTGAAATCGCGAAAAAAAAATCAGCTGATCCCCACATTTTGACTGATTTTTTTTTCGCGATTTCGGGTTTGGTCCCATAGTAAAAGTTGTTCATAATGATGAGTAAAATCACGTGTTTAAGTATCGGTCACTAATTACTTACCAGTCACCCTATATATATATTTTTTATTACAGACGGATTTGCAAAATTCTTTTTTTGTTTGAAAGGGTATACGCTCGATGTGGTCCCATTGTCACCGAGTCAGAATCTGATGAAGGAACTCATAGAAATCGAGGGAAACCCTCAAATTTTATTTTAATTTCTATAGTGATTTGGGTATTTTTTATAGTAATTCGTGCATTCGCTCTCGGAAAGACAAAGACCACAGATGGGCATCGGATCTACTCAATTATACTTAAGTATTTCACGGGTTGCAATTCGATTACTTTAATATGGTTGCGAAGTAATTTATGCTCGTCAAAATGCATAGTGGTGATGATGCCTTCACCATGGAGCTCCAGTTCTCCTGGTTCTTACTAGGAAAACTCCTCAACAATTCCCTGCATCGGGAAAAGCAATATGTTGTAAAAGGTGATGAGCAGTTGTCATTGGGCTATTGTAACTTAGATAAATTATAAATTGACCCACTAAAAAGTGAAACTGACACTTTGTAGTGTTTTTTTTTGGAAGTCGGTTGTTGTTTTTTTAAAAAAAAAAGTTTTTATTAATGAACATAATTATGCTTTTTTAGGGGTTCAATTGGATGAAATTTGGCATATATTAAATATGCAAATTTTTATCCAATTCAGCTGTTTTTCCGTAAAACATAACAAATTAAATTACTGGGTTAATTAAAAAATAAGTATGGATGAATTATTTGCCTCATGATTACGTGGCCTCAGTTTCATCATTTAATTTTTGATTTTAACTGTTCAGTAGTTTTGAATTTTTTTTTCACTTCTTAGTTTTGATGCGAATTTAGTTTATAACTTTTGGAGTCAAAACTGATCACGAATATATGGCAGCTGAACTAGTAGTTAATGTTTGGTATAATTTACAATCACATACTTTTGAATCACTTCGACGCCACACAGTTCTGACGCGAACTTCGTTCACTAATATTGAATTTCTGATTTTGATCATCTACTTTTGCTGTTGACTGTACATCTGCCGCGTGTACTGGCTATGTTTTTTACACTGTGTATCGGTCACTCATACTTACCGGAATCGCTGATGAAAACCTTGGTTGTACCCATTCTTAAGAACAGGACAGGGGATGTGTCAGATGTAGCAAACTATCGGCCCATCTCACTTGCTACAACAGCAGCGAAGATACTTGACAGTTTGCTTAATCAGAGTCTCAGTGGGTACTTACATTTACATGACGCACAATTTGGTTTCAGGGCGGGACTATCCACTGAGAGCGCTATCTTGTGCCTTAAGCATACTGTCAGGTATTACACGGAGAGAAAGACGCCGATATATGCCTGTTTCCTCGATTTGTCAAAAGCTTTTGACACAGTGGCCTATGACATACTGTGGCGAAAGCTAGAGGAAACAGGTATGCCAACGGAAATTCTTAGGTTTTGGTATAAAAACCAAACTAACCAGGTGAGATGGGTGGATACACTATCTGACGAATATAGGTTGGAATGCGGTGTGAGGCAGGGTGGCCTGACATCTACCGGCCTTTTCAGCCTTTATGTGAACCAGTTGATAGAGGAGCTCAGCAGGACGCATGTCGGATGCTACATTGACGGAACATGTGTCAACAACATAAGCTATGCTGATGACATGGTCCTGCTGGCCCCCTCGGTCAACGCCTTGAGGACATTGGTTGAGATTTGTGAACGCTACGCTACCGAGCATGGTCTAAGATACAACTCACAGAAAAGTGAGGTACTCATTTTTAGGGCAGGAAAACAGACGCCTAGTACAGTGCCCCCGATCATGGTTGATGGAACGGCGTTAAAAATTGTGAACCACTTTAAATATCTGGGGCATCTGGTCACGGAGGACTTAAAGGATGACCCAGATATAGAAAGAGAACGCAGGGCGTTGGCGGTTAGGAGCAATATGCTGGCCCGTAGGTTCGCTCGATGTACTAAGGAAGTTAAGATCACACTTTTTAGGGCATATTGTCAATCTTTTTACACGAGCGGCCTGTGGGTTCGGTATACGCAACGAGCCTACAACGTCCTGCGTATTCAGTATAATAATGCGTTCAGAATGCTGCTGGGGTTGCCGCGGCACTGCAGTGCGTCGCAAATGTTCGCAGATGCGCGAGTTGACGGTTTCCACGCGGTAATGCGTAAGAAAGTGGCGTCATCATTGCAAAGACTGCGCGGTAGCTCCAACAGCATTTTGCAAATGATTGCGTCCCGTTATGACTGTCCCATACAGGCACACTGGGTGGGAATAGTAACGGGAAAATTGTAATGTTTAATGTTTATCTTAGTTCACTTTGTATTAGATACCTACTAACATAGATCTTAAGAACATTGTTACTAACACTTTTATGGACTCTGTCCGAAATAAATGAAATTATTATTATTATTATATTATTTACCGTTTTGAGAGCAATAGTGATGAAATAATTTACACAAAGTTAAGCGCCTGTCTGGGTTCAAACCACTACTCGGTTCTGATGGTGGTTTTAATTAAATTAATTTCCACATTGATGAACACTTTAATTCTCAATACGTATACCTACCTTGGTTTGGTATGGCATAGTAAATTGTGTGATTATTTTTTAGAGACCGCTACGTCCGCTACGTATGTACTTATACAATTAATAAAAGAACAAAAAATATACAATTAGCTAAATTAATGAGATCTAAGACTAAAGCTCCGGCCAAACTGACTGAAGCGAATCCCGCGCGGGATGCGGGCTGAAATGAAAGGCTAAAGCTCTACTACAAACTCGTAACTATGCTGCAAACTGCCTCGTTGGTCAAGTTGTCGCAAGGGCAACTGCTGAGGATTCGGTTTTACCATCTGGAATTTCTTAGAAGCAGCTTTTGGATTTGTGCTCGGTTGATGGCAATAGGCTCATCCTCTATTACATGGAAGTTGAACATAACAGACGAAATGGGAAAAGCCCTACGGACATAAGGGGCTACATACATACAGGCGTTGTGTTATGTTGTTCCTGCTGCGATAATATTGGGTGAGCAAAAGTACAATGCTCTTTAATTAACTTACCGCTCGTTGTCTAGCACGATGCATTATGCTATAGGTTTTCAATTTCATCGCGGCGGTGGAGGTAATTTCCGTAGCCTAGTTTATTAAACGTCAAGGGAATAAAGGCCCCAGTTATTACATATTATAATTATCAGTGTCTGTTATAACAATGTTCCAGACCGGTGCACTCTTGTGCTGAAATGTCCTAGGAGCCACTTTTGAACTTCGATGAGTTGTTAGTTGGTGAAAATCTTATGGGTTCGCTTCTGTCGGCAGATTGCCTATTTTTTTTTTTGTTGAGTTTGTTTTGTGGTTTAGTCATGTTTTTACGTTCAAGGGTCTTTATTTATTTCCTTTATTTCATTAAATACATATACATTAAAAAAATTGGAAAATCCAAAAGTGAGCTCATTTGATCGTATAAAACACCATAGTTAAAGAAATTATATTAGTTACTTTTTATTAATTATTATTAAATTATGTACTTTGAAAAAAGAGCCATTTTAATAGGGCTCCTCATATGGGAGAAACGAATCTATAAAAAACAAATTGATTGTCGTTTCAAACTTGATTGACGGGAAATTTTTTAGAAATTATTTTGATGTTTTTTTTCGTTTCTACTGAATTATATCAATTTTTGAAAAGTACAGAATTAATGTCCATTAAATTATGTATACAATAGTATATATAGGGCCACAAGCTAAACTATAATTGAATATCATTCAGACCGACCGCCACCGACGTTTAGTTACTAGAATCAATTCTATTTAGTTGTAATTTTTGACGTTCAAAAGTGCCTTTGATGTGCCTATTTGAAATAAATGATTTGACTTTGACTTTGTTAAAAGGCTAGGTGGTTAACTAAACGGCGTCTAATTACTGAATTATTTGACTGCGACATATACATAACAAAAAAACAATTTTTATTTTGTTTCGGCTAATCTCCGTAACGACTGGAGCGATTTTTACGGGACTTTCACTGTCAGATAGCTGATATTATAAGGAGTAACTTACCTACATAATTTCCGAATGCCACACGGGCGAAGCCGCGGGCAGAATCCAGTTCCTAAATAAAATTATAAACCTACATTCGTTCAAACCGATGCATGGTTCGACTATTGATTTCTCAGATAACACGTTAAAAAGTTAGAGTTCGTGAAGTTGTTGAAATTATAGAATGAAAAGTGTTTAAAAATATTTGATTAGGTTGAAATAACTGAGTTCTCTCGTTCACTCGCCAGAGAGTCCTTCAATGTGAAGTGAAACCGCAAACTCATAACACTTTAGTTCGTGTATATCTGTGATTTTATTTCGTATAAACTTTTGCAAAAATGTCTGTGTTTTCAGCTAGAGCATTTGCGTATTTATTTTTGCCCCGATGAATTAATTTCTTTCTTTTTAATTTCAACGGGACCCTTTATGTTACATTGTTTCAATCTAAAACCGACAATTTAAGCATTTAAAGATAGTTTCAGAGGTTTGGAATATTGAGAAATATTTTAGAGTGGAAACACAAAATTGTCAATTTGTCAGATGACAAGTCAACTGAACACGTCAGACGTTTGCATAAATCAATCTGTTTTCTTACTTTGTTATTTTGTGATGTTATTGGGAACTAACTCACACCCAGCCTTCATCCAGGAATAATTTCCCATTTCTTGCCAAGTTTTTCGGTTTAAGTGAATTAGTCATAACTACCTCATGGCACAACACTGATACACTGACTGATGCATTCTTATAATAAAAATAATACATAATAAATCATCTTTGCCCGGGCGATCGTCTTGCGCGGGGGTGGGGGGGGGGGGGGGGTTAGGTTAGATTTATTATGTATTATTTTTATTATAAGAATGCATCAGTCAGTGTATCAGTGTTGTGCCATGAGGTAGTTATGACTAATTCACTTAAACCGAAAAATTATTCTTAAAAATAATATAACACACGGGGTTTTTCATTCACAGTCATAACCATACATACAAATTAGTTTCGACTTCGCTACCATTTTATTATATGTGAGTACAGACGCCATTAAATCAAGCTACTACAGTCTATCAAATTTCTTTAATAAATTTTCAACTTTATCGCTGAAGTATAAGGTTCAAAGTTGATTGGGAAAATTTGACAGTTTCGGGTAGCTTGATGTGCTGGCGTTTATACCTAAGATAATGAAGAAACCTTAAAGAATTTCGTGCACAACAGTTGTACCTCATTCAAAGTAGCAACGGGTTGTTAGACGACAATGACGTTGTTTTACATTATGAAGCTACCACACCTGCAACATAGCTTTAACCCTGACCTATTCAATGTGACCAACATCGCACGCGAAATGCATTCGGGTCAAGCAAAGACCGTGTGTGACGTCGTGACAGGCCACCATGCGTGACTTGCTATGCTCCCCATATTTGAATATTAAGTGTGGTGTGTGTATAACGAGTATGGTATTCGAACAACTCATCTGTATATCTTTACATACAATATCTATCTACTTATTTCTGTTTTACCACTATTTATTTAACTGCATAAATTAAAGTTAAAAGAAACGTATTAAATTATAAAAGGGTAACGTGAAAAACTTGACTTCCTTGCTTCATTATCAAATAAACGACAGATTTTGTTCATCAGTTGTCAAAATTATTATAGTCAACAAAAAACTGTAGAATCGAAAATAATAAACACGTCGTGTCACCTAAATGTCGAGTTGCCAGTTCACGATGGAAAAAATGGTTGACTGAAAACCGCAACGCGAAACTAATATTGTGTTTCTCTGTCCATCCAATACTTTTTACTTCTACTTCGTTACTGTGCAACCAATAATAAATACCAGTTTCTGTTTATTCTGAAGGTTGAAAAATAGCCACTGGCCATATTACATTTTACAATTCCGTGAGAGAACGGCTCTCATAACCAATAACTGTAAATAACACGAAGATTCATTTTCAATTTACTAGACAGCTAAGCGCAACAGTCGGTACTGAGCTGAGGTTAACCGCTAAGTAACAAGGCTTGAGAGACATCGTAACTGCAATTTGTTCTCGGTTTCCACAACTTCGACTGGAATAATTTACAATTTCACAAGGTTTCACGAGTTGATGGACAGATTGCAGAAATTATATTTCGTTTGATAGTATCAATTTGAGGCATGAGTGCATCAGCGGGATTGTCCGAAAGGGTTACCGCTGGCCCGGAACATAAAGGGCTAAGGAAGGAACACGGGTGGGTTTTAGTAAGTAAGAGTCTGACACTCCCTTCCGCTCTACCCAGATCGGGGGGTCATTTGATGATTACCCATCGACAAAAAAAAAGGCATGAGTGCAAAATAATTGCATGTAACTGAGATCAGAAGGTGTGAGAGGGATATGTGGTGTATGTGGTGCGAATGGTTAGAGCAAGAAATGAGTAGGTATATAAGAAGTCTGAAAGTGGCATGTGATGCGGACGAATGAGGATGATGTCGTGAGGAATGTTTTGGAAGTAGAAAGACCAAAGAAAAAAAGGAAAAGTGGGCCTTTTTCTTCTTTGGTCTACTGAATTATCGATTAATAAAGAAGCATGGAAGAAGCTGAAATCCTGCACTGACCACAAATACATAGGGATTAAGTGGAAGAGAATGGCGATGTGTGTTGCTTTCAAGATCTTCGCAGACCCTTGAGTGAAGTTGGAAGTTTAAAATAAATACAACCATATCGCAATTTGTTAAATAATTACAATCAAAGTTTTCTTGTAATTTGTTGGAGTTGTAATAAACTGCCAAAATCGTTTAACTTTGTCAATCTAATTGGCAAAGTTTTGATTACTCTTTAGTTAAGTGACGGTTAGGTCTTTAACATCAGCAGCCGAAAGAGAGAGAAGAGATTTTAATTTATTAAAAAACCTGTGACTGTCGTGCCAGGATCGTCACGCAGTGGGTGCTTGAAGACGGGCGGGCGTCTTCACCGACGATTTAGACTCGTTCCTGACTGGCCGGAGAAGGAGAATGTTAAAGAGAACTAGAAAAGTATGGGAGTGACCTTTGCCGAAACTTTTGTGTTATGTATGTTTAGTATATCTACTTTCGCGCAATTGCCAAAAATAAACGCGCCCTGAAAACCCTAAAACGACCATTTGGATAAAATAGACGTTGAAAAAAACTGTGACAGCAAGCACGTTCCACCCCGCAGTATTTTATTTTTTGTAATTTTGTCTATGGGAGTATTGCTTGCGTTCCATTTTCTTTAGTCGAGTGGTTAGATGTAGTACATATGTGCCAAAAGCCGTGAGTTCGTACCGGTATTACGAAATAAGTTATCTGTAGTTGAAAATCATTAAAAAAACAAATGACGGCGATGACGCATGCGTAATACGATACTCGCGTGATGTTAATGTTATTGTTTATCAAAACTTTGAAACACACAATGGTATGATGTCATTCGATTAAGTACTACAAACTGAAAAACACTTTGTAGTAAGTAATAAGTATATTATAAGCTATAATAAGCTTTATGTGTTAATTAAAAGCTTTTTTTTATTGCTGTATGGGCCCGCTCTTGACCTCGATCACGCCTGGTGGAAAGCGATGGATGAGGTCTATGATGGAACGAGCGTGCCCAGAAGATGCCTAAGGCACTGGAACTCCCACTCATTGACGAAACACAGCAGGCTGCTTGACGCCGGACTCCGGTGGGAGGGTGGTCGCAAACAAGGCGGGCGTTAGCCCTACCACCGCAAGGGAAGAATTGGCCTGTCAAATAAGGTGTTGGGTGTGACTGTCCAGGATGCGCCGAGCGCTCGGTTCAGTTGAGTAATTAGTGAAACAAACTGCGCTACACGAGGAGGGTTCTTCATGCATCCCAAACTCTAATAATCTTTCCTTTTTAATTATTTAAAGTAGGTTAATGGTATTATCCGGTGTAATGTTCTGAGAAACCAAGTTACGGGCGCACTACTACCTTAATGTGACGTTGGTTACACAACAAATGAAATTACGACCGAAAACTTATGAGAGCAGAGAGTAGCACCTCTAAGCATTCCTTTATCGTCTAGAAAACTGACCTTTATAGGCATGTATACAATTATATCAAACACCAGTGTTGAATAAGTGGATTTTAATTTACACTTATTTTATTTTTACTAATTCTAATTTAATTCTTCTCACACATTAATTTAATTTGAGACAATAAAAACAAACGACTGCCAAAAAAAAAAACTACCAAGTGAAAAATTACTTTAATATCGGAAGTCGGTATCTTTGGATCAGTATTTTAGTTTTTTGCCACCGACTTTCAAAATGAAAGTTATTTTTCCATTTACTTATATATTTTTTAGCGTATTTTTCACTTGTTTTGTTTGGAATTCAACTGGTTTTGTTTTGCAAAAAAGTTTAGTATTTATTATTTTTTAGCGAATGTACCTACCCTCCTCCCCTATTTTTACGCGTTAATTTATGTATACTTTCTGTCAATGGGATTTGTAAAATTATTGTGAAATGTACTGGACAAACAAGATGGCGGCATTACTTCTGATTCTCCATGTGCCAAAAACGTCCTTGTACAGCCGTAGATGCGTTCCCGGGGAAACACCACACAGAGAATTTCTTGCTGAAAAGCGAAAGAAAATAGAAAAAGAGTCTTGTACTTACCCATCAGTGTCAGTATTATGGAAGTCGAGACATAAGCGAGGAGGATGATCCCGAGACTGTTCACAATCGCCAGGGGGATGGAACGCTTGGGGTTGTTCGCTTCTTCGCCGGTGGTGGCGATGATGTCGAATCCGATGAAAGCGTAGAAACAAGTTGCTGCCCCGCTGAATACCTGGTTGACAAGGGAATTAACATTAGCGATTTTGTTCTTAATTTTTTAATTAACCGGATGCAGCTAGGTACCAGTATTTTACATCAAGCGACTGATCTGGGGGCTTACCATCACCTCTTAAAGCAGGGCAGAAGTTGAACTGCACTACTTTTTTGTATGACGTCTTAGTACAAAAAAGTAGTGCAGTTCAACTTCTGCCCTGTGGTAAGCCGTCTGACCTCTACAACCAATGTTAACGTATAAGACGATACCCCTTGCCCTTGGTAAGACTAGTTGTCAAACTTTTGGGCTTCTGATGACCCGTAACGACTGTCAAAGATCATCTGATGACTGCCGGGGTCAACGGCTTATCGTGCTTTCCGATGCATGGAGGGGTCTTGGTATGTAAAGATGGTCACCCATCCAACCGCGGCAAGCGTAGCCGCAAGCCCCATCATAAGCATTGATTGCAACTTAGCATATTACTCTTCCAACGAATTTCTCATCTAAAAAATTACTTTAAAATTGTAAGGTAATAAAAGTCTTAAACTATTAAGACTTTGTTCGAGTTCAATCGTTTGTAAGAGTTAAATCATTGAATGAATAAAATTGTCTGCATCATATTGTTCGCAATGATACGTTATTGTGAATAGTTCAAGAAGACTTTCAATAATATTATGATTTCATTTCACAATGTTACACAACTGCGATCTCTCGATTGTGTTTTTCCTTTGTTCAATGTCTATTTTTTGTAGTCAGAAAACATTTTTATTTTACATCGAAAGTTTATTGAATAGGTGAAGATAAGGTAAATTACGTACGTGTCGTACTCAACAAACGTCCAAATTCAAGTCACAATCAAATGAATGTAAAAAAGTTGTCAAAAATGTATGTAAATCGATTGTATTTTTAACGGTTTGCGACTGAGATTCAAGACTTGAATTTTGTCTCATTCATTGAAGAATGAGAGGTATTTTATTATAACATTTTAAACAGTACCTACCCTGCCCAGTACATGAGAGATGAGTCTACTTTAGCCGCTCTGAAACCTGTACGTTTATACACAGTACATACCTTCCTACCTAATGCCATAAAACAGAAACACCTTGATAGTTCTGATAGAAAAGTCATTGTTATCATTGTCCTAAAATAACTGTCTCCTATGGTTGAAAAGTCAGTTGAAACTAGAACTCATCTGGCAGCTTTGTTAATAGCGGACGCCACCCGCCCGTCCCGCTCGTGATAGATACCTTCAGTAACATTCAAACTTCCGACTCTGTCTTCGTACAGTGACCGAGATCGGAAATGAATGAACCTTTGATCTAGTTTAGGAGTTTAGGTCACTTCAATTTCACAGAACGGGTGAAATTGAAGTGACCTAAACTCCTAACCTAATCAATTGCAGCCCCTGAGTGGTTTTTGAACGTTGAATATCTGGTCTAAATATTGAAATTATAGGAGATTATGAATTCAAACCATAATCAGCCTATACCCACTGCTGGGGCACAGGCCACCTCTCTTCCATAGGGAGTGGGCCATGATCCACCACGCGGGCCCAGTGCTGGTTGATAGATGTCACATGTCTTCGAATTTTTGGTTCTAGGATATTTCTTTCCATTTCCTCACGATATTTTCCTCCACCGTTTTGAGACCAGTGGTGATGAAATAATTTTACACAAGGTAAAGCGCCTGCCTGGGTCCGAACCCTCGACCTACAACTCGTAGGTCGGGGCCGTTACCACAGGGGCCACCACTATCTCGCTCTCTGATGAATTCAATCCAAGCTGACGATTGCAGTAAGCTTGCGTACTAATGAAAGCTAAAATTTCAAGCAAGTTGGCATGAAAAGTTTGCATGCAGACCTCACCGTCATCAAACTACTAACACTTTATTAATATCTGACATGACAGGTTCTAACGCCGCGCTGTAAACATTTTAGCACCAGTAATTTGTACACATGGCGTTTATATGAGCTCCTCGGTATTAAAATTGTTACATTCGTTGTTACGTCGGATCCAAGGAAACTAATAAACGCCGAGAACCTGGTTAGTTATAACCGTCTAGAGTGAAACGCACATTTAGATCAACTTTGGCGTACATTTCTAGGTACAAAGTGGGAGCCTCACTGCCTACAAATATTCTGTCTGGCTAATATCCAACCATTTCGCGACGGCGGCGCGGCGTCACCCTCGATAACGATTGAAAAGGCTGAAAATGTCAATGTCTCTGTAATTACATTTTCCTTTTGTCTTTAAAGTGAAACAGGGAATATGAGATAAAAAAAAAGTAAAATTCAATTTTTAGAATGCATTGGACATTGGTACTGCAGGCAGTAACGCCAGAGCGTTCCAACAATATTCCAACCAACTGTAGGATCTTTCTCTAAATATCAATTCAAAATTCGAACGATATCAAGGTTGTTTGCTCGCGATGACTTTAAAAACAAATGAGTTCGATTTCGAATAGATAAAAAAAAAAAATATTTTGATATTAGAAATGTTAGATCAAATAATGTTATTTTACAGAAGGCATAGTGAAACAAGATAGGCTACACGCTTTAAACGTTTTTGGTGGGGATTATTCCCGTCCTTGTCGCGCGGTACTGACAATGTATGGAGCTAGTATGAAGTTTCAGAGTCGTGACGTCACTTCTTTGGTAGTGTCGTCTCTGTTTAGCAGTTATTTTAAAACGTTTATAACTTTTTGTAGTATTGTTTGCACTATTTGCAAAACAAATATTTTTTGAGTTTAAAATAACAAAAACTGTCAACATCCTTAGTGTGTGCGGTCACTTGAGTGATGTTCGAAGTAAATTTTACAGAGCAGCTATACGGTGGACTCTAAAAATAGAGTGTCTGTAAAATAAAATAAAAATAAAAAGCTGAATACTTACTCCACTCCATCCAAAAGGTAAGAATCCGTTATGCTCGGTCCAGTTCGAGACATCGATGTAGAATAAACCAGCGGTCATGATGAAAACCCATATGGTGAGGTTGATAGCATTTAGCAAGTTGTTAAAGAACAAGGATTTTCGCACGCCGGCGACTAGTACCATCATCATCATTAACGTAATTCCGCAGGCCATCAGATCCGGGGGTTTACCTGTTGACAAAAAAGTTATGTTAATTTCTTCATTCATATTACATACGTATATGATGTGTTAGATCTTTAAAGGACTGACATATATACGGACAGTAGACATGGCTGTATTATTTAGCAATTCATGTCGGAACTTCTACCCTAATCGTCTACGGATCTTTGGGAACATAGTAGTAGGTTTAACCTGCTTAGATAACAAAGATCTGGGGGCCTAAAAAGGCCACTTTGGCAGAATCATAAAAGGATAACATTATGAATCATAATATCGCGAAGACAGTCCGTGTGTCTCAGTTAATCCCGAAAGGCCACAAACGTAAATAATAAACCAGTTTTCATTTTCAATTATACAGAAGATTAAATCCCGTAATTAAAAAATAGGTCAAGTGCGAGTTGAACTCGCGTGGAGAGGGTTCCGTACGATGCATATTTTATCCTACCATGTTTTTTTTAAATCTGACCCAAATTGGTTTGTGGTAACAAAAAAAACTAATCATTGTAATTGAAAAACATGTTCTCCCATACATTCCAACTGAAAATGTAACTTTGTACGTACAAGATTGAGAGATTTACCATGTGGTTTTAAGACCACAGACTTCTTATAGGTTTTTCTGTAATCTATAGGTATAGAACTATTTTCTGTACTTTTTTTTTAATTTTAGGCTCAGTAGTTTCGGAGATAATGGGGGGGAATGGTCAATTTTCGTTACGTTAAAATTTAATTTGGATAAAACATAGAAATCATGATCATGATGCTTTGACATGTTGCCACATCAGTACATTGCACCCCTGCGAAGCGTGGACAGGATACTATAGTATCCGTACCGATAGCGTACCTACCGTCCATTCGCGATTTATTTGTCAAAAATGTAAACAAATATAAATTAATGGAAAAATAACTTTAATTCCTACATAATAAAGTTCATTTCATGCTACAACTCCAAACATTTTTAAAACTTTGTCAATAGTGCTAGTCACGCTGAAATCAATTTAATAATTATTAAAATAAAGTTGATATTTGTTTAACTTGAAATAGGGTAGGGATGTGCAGCACTGCGCACTTTTACTTTATATATGATGATATTGTTTACGGAATTTTTGTTTTGCGATTACTCACGAAGTCAAACAAGCTCTCGATGCTTTACCTGTGGCCACTCGGCTTTATATTGTTGATTTTGCGCTGAACACGTGTTTGTAGAGCTTTGTTGTAACTGCTGTAAACGATAATATGTAAATGAACGCTTTAGACAGACCTCTAAAGGATTAATTTACTGTTGTTTACAGTAATTCTATTTGACGACACGGCATTACCATTCCAATTAGTTTCAAAGTATAATAGTTCCCGATGAAACATTGTACAGTCATGCGCATAATAGTAAATTATTCACTAAGGGAATAAAGTGGTGTCTTATTGTCACGGGTGCTATTTTGAATCCTGAGTGCAGTGAGGGATTCAAGCTCGCCCAAGACGAAGACACCTTTATCCCCGAGGAGAATACTCTACTTTTCGCACCTACTGCGAAGTAGGTAATAAAAATCAATTCGATTATCGAATTAATAGTTTATGAAACTGTTAAATAACCGGGGAATACCTAGATATGGGCAGTGTCATACACTATTTACCCGACTACGTGACAGGACAGGGTAATTAATGTTTTTGCGTACTCAAGTATCTTTGTATGTGGAATTCCTATGTATTTTGTATTTTATTATTTTGTAATATGTATTTTGTAAGAATTTGACATCTCATTCCTTAAAAAACTAATGTCTGCCTGTGTCTGCTCTGAGAGAATTAAATCTGATCACATCTTATAATAATATTCTTAAACTCTTATATAAATGCGAATAAACCAGAAACAATTCCTGAGCTCAAATCAGAGATCCAACGCGTCATCGGTGAGATACAGCCACATCTCTGTGTAAAAGTCATGGAAAATTTCATGAAAAGAGTAATGGCCTGTCATCAGAGCCGTGGGGGCCATTTGGCCGGATATTTTATTCCATGCTTAATCGGAACATGTCTTCTTTTCAATCCAATAAAAAAATCACAACTCTCTCAAAAAATACATGCTTTTATTTTAAAATGAAAAAGTGCACTCTTACTGAGACACCCTTTATTGTGCACTCTTACTGAGACACCCTTTATTAGTTTACAACCTTTAGCAGGATTTTCATATTTTTGTGAATTCCATGTGTGCCCCGAACTCAATTAGGCTTTTAACGTTTACCCTGAGTGCATCCTGTGATCCGAGCAAAAAGGCCAATTTAGCCGGATCACATGGAAGGTCGTGAGGCGCATGACGCGCCTGAGTCTAATTTAATTAGTCATCACAACAGCAAATCCCAGTTATTTTGTTAAAAATATTTTGTTAAAATAAATTTTTGTTAAAGTTAATGCATGCAACCTACCTACTAAAATCAGAGTATGCAAACTTCTTTGAGTGCAATGTGTGTCACCATGGAAACCTTGTTTTTTGAAGGTGGTTATTTTGTTTTGTCAAATTTAAAAACCACTGAATTTTGAGATCGCGTTTTCATGTTACTGGTAATGTTTAAATCGAGACTACACAACTCGTTATAATTTTAGGCTGCAGTTACGTGGACTATAACATGTGACGACGTTGATTTTCGAAAGCCATTTGCAGGACTGATGGAATTATTACATTACGCATTTGTATAGTGTCAGATAGTGCATATTATGTCTGAACTCGAAAGCCAAGCCAAGCCACTTTCTTGGTAGCTGTCCTTTTCTTTTTTTTCCACGTTTATTGACGAAATAATATTCATTTAATATTTTCACAATAAAGTCACAATTAGAAAAGCCTGCTAAAAATATGCGCCTCCTATGAATTTGTCGTACTTGGGTAAAAACCAAACAGCATGATATAAAAGTATTTAATTATCTTCATCCTGAATATTATCCGAATGAGTAATATTTCCTTGTCCGAGATTGGATTTACAATCACACCTAGCGCCATTAATTGTGGGGAAACTGTTAAAACTGTGTTACCAATATTTCTTTGTGAGTAACGGGAAGCAATTACAGGCTGGCCACATTTGCAGGTTCCAACGTTCGTGATCCCATTTTACAAAGTATTATGACGACTGTTCTAAATGTAAAGTCACTGGGTTTATCAAATTGACTACTAACTTGAATTGCCTATTTATTCAAATCATAACTGTCATTCTTTGACAGTTGTAAGAAATGGCCGCCGTAGTATCTTTTTAATTTGATAAACAATAAATTTCCGTGACTGTACAACAATAAAGACCTCTTTCTAAAAATGTATAAAAAAGAGACTAATAGAAAATAACTATTTTTTAGATTTTTTGTTGTTTTTGTACGAAATGAACATAATTTTATGAGTTTAAGTGCTGTCTCAACGGACCAAATTATTTAATAACTCTGAAAACTTCACAATTTTTTTGAGTAGGGGTATTTAAATGTAAATGAAAACCAAACAATTTAATGCCTTTGGAGCAAGGCACCGCCTTAAAACCGTTTAATGTAACTACGTTTGTGGTAGAGACGCCGCGAATAGTTGTTACAGCGAATAGTCGAATACCGATTAATCGATAATTTCTAAGGCGAATAGTCGAATAACTCACCATTATTATTCGACATAAAAAAAGGAATATAAAAAATAATTTATTTGTTATAAAATAATAGGTAATATCACGCTTGTAGGAGTCTTGAACTTCATCATCTTTTCAGCCGAAAGACGTCCACTGCTAGGTCTTAGGCACATAGGTCTCCCCCAAGTAGGGTTGCCATACGTCCGGAATTTTCCGGACAAGTCCGGAAATATAGGTCTTTGTCCGGAATGCGGGGGGAATCTTAAACCGTCCGGAATTTCTACAAATAAGTGAAGACAAACGCTAGACTAAATCAAAACAAACAAACTTAAAGCAAAAGCACACGGTGCGCGGGTGTAGGTATCATGTGCGCGGGCGAATGCAGGCGACAGAGAGGCGCTTCCCCCTCACCCCTTACCATTTCACCGCGCGCGTGTCAAAATTCGAACGATTTGGCAATCGATTTGGTTAGTTTATTTACTTGCACGATGCGTAACGATTTTAATAAAAAATTAACAAGATTGTCCGGAAATTTCATGGAATGTCAGGAATTTTCTCCGGATTTTTGATATTTTGATCTGGGAACCCTACCCCCAAGCACCTCCACTTCGACTGGTTCTGTGCTTCTCGCATCCAACGGGTTCCTGCGGCCTTCACACGTCCATCTTGTGGGGGAGGCCTTCCAACGATACGTTTTCCGGTCCGGTTCCGGTCTTCTGTCTTGAACTTACCAATTTATTTGCTACTGTAATCTAAAATTTTTCTAAGGTTTTGAGAAAAGAAAACAGTGAAGTTAAAGAAATCAGTCTCATATTATAATATACTGATGTTACTTAATAATTAAACCAAATGTGTTTTGTTATTATAAAAAAAGTTTGCCGTTTAGTTTTATTACCGAATAACGAATAATAGCGAGTATTCGCGGCATCTCTAGTTTGTGGTAACAAAACGCTGTTGTAGCATCTAGGTCAGTCGGTTTGGGGGTGGGCGATGCGAATTAAAAAGTCGATTATGGCTGCTATAAGGATGTTTCCAATACACTTGCTCGTAAAGTGGCTCTTAATGAACCGATAACGCCACAGATAACTATTTACTAGTCGGAGATGTGCGCTTCATGCCAAAAGGAATCTGCGGGCCATATTTTTATTTTTTTTAAATAGTCTGAATTGTCCTTGGTCCTAAATGAACTAAAATTTAACAACAACATAATCAGCCTATAATGTTCCCACTGCTGGGACAGAGGCCTCCTCTCGGTGAGAGGGAACTAAAATTTACTTACCTTAAATTGTCAGTGGTCGATCCCGGAACCAAACGGTAAATTCGTTCATTCTATTATTGCGGATTCTCACTGATACGGATTCACACTAATGTACAGCACATCAAACTACCAGAAACTGTCAAATTTTCCCAATCAACTTTGAACCTTATGCTTTAGCGATAAAGTTGAAAATATATTAAAGAAATTTGACAGATTGTAGCAGCTTGATGTGCTGGCGTCTGTACCTATATTTCTCTATGCCAATAGTATTTTCTAATTCCAGACTAACTAAACTACAATTTGACATACGACACCACCTCAATACTTTCTTTACTTTGTATAAAATAGCTTTTCTGTTTAGAAATGTATAGTCTCATTCATTATTTAAAATAATATTAAGTTATAATGTTTCGTCATTGTATTTAGCACATTATTCTATCCGTTATAAATACTGATCCTATTAATAGATATTATCCCTATATCCCGTTATAATTAATTCGAATAATAATATTTTCGTTTCCCTACCTTTATTTCCTTTGTAATATAGAACAACACGTGACATTGGC
The DNA here is from genome assembly GCA_948474745.1 of Oligia latruncula. NCBI lineage: Eukaryota > Metazoa > Arthropoda > Insecta > Lepidoptera > Noctuidae > Oligia > Oligia latruncula. The sequence continues at coordinate 7,651,204 of OX419683.1, read as the reverse complement.
TGAATGCACAAACCGTGCGAAGCCAAAAGAAAAAAACAACACTACGATCAGTCTAAACATTATTTTGTTTTTATTATAATTTGTTATAGGCTGTTTAGCGGTTTTGCCAGTGCTTTTATTTACACATGCGCGCGCATCGTTAGCGCGGCGCGCGGGAAAACAAAACCATCGCGCCATTTTCCATAAAAGTTAATAACAATACAAGTCTGTTTTCCTCGCAAGTGTATTGAAAAATGTCATTATGAAACGCTTGTGCATTGATCATTACACACTCGGCTTCCTCCGCCTCGGGTGCAATGATCAACATAGCACACATGTGTCATAATGTACTATTGCGCACCATTGTCTTTGTTCACAGCGACATAGAGGCAGGAGAAAGAGCAAAAATTTGATTTTTGGTATGTTTGTTTGTTGCGCTTTCACGCTAAAACGGCTTAACTGATTCGGATGAAATTTGGCACATGGGTAGACCACGACCTGGATTAGGTCATGTAATACTTTATATCCCGATATTGCCACGGGATCGAAACTTATGCAGGTGAAACCGCGGGACGCAGATAGTAAATAAGAATAAGGTTATTACTATTACTTCACGGTCGAACGATTAATTGGTTGGGTGTACGAAGGGTAAATATTGTTGCAAACACTATGTTTTCATAGGTAATAATCGTAATCATAGATTTAACAACCCATAGACCACTCATATACAGAAACCGTATTTAGCACATTTGGGGTAGCTTGTTAAGCACTCGGCTCACACCACAAACGTTTGCGATATGTTTGACAAACAATTGATGTTGGCGCCTGATGACCCAAAACAAGTAGGCCGTTGGCCGTTAGATATTACATGAGTTTAAAACTTTAGTTGGAACACTAAGCTTGGGTGGGTCTGGTGAGGCGGTTTGCATTAAATATGTCGCCCTTCAAAGTTTCTTGTGAGCAACTTGCTGGTGGCAACCAGCACCTTAAATGCGCTACACACTTTCACTCACAATCTGCATCATTTTGAAGGATCCTGTTAATTCATTGCTTTAAATGAAACATGACAGGACAGGGGTAGATGTAACCAATATTTTTGATTTAAAGGAGTGTCCATGAAGTTTCTTTGGAATGGGCAACTAGCTTGATATATATCTGACTGTTCAAAAGTGCCTGTGAATGGTTCAAATGAAATAAATGCTTTGAGTTTGTATTTTTACACAAGGGAGTCGATTTTTAGTGAGTGTCTTTGTTGTTTTCTTAGCCTAGAATCCTAGTTTTATGGGGTGTTCATTATTTCACACACGTAACGGTGATCCAGCAGAGAACCAAATTTGTCGACATAGCTTACAGAATAAACAAGCTGAACTGGCAATGGGCAGGTCCAGTTGAAAACCAGCGTCAGGCACTAGTTGTCTGGCATTTTTGCTGAACTGGGCCTTTTTGGCGGAGCCTTGAGGCACACTTTTCTGGAAATTTCTTACAACGGACTTTGCACTTTTTATTTTTATCTTTTTTTTTTTGGTTTTTATCTGATGTACGACTATTATCTGAATATCTGGTGTATTGTGTATCTTTTAGTCTGTGCTAAATAAATGTATTTTCTTCTTTTCTTTCTTTCTTTCTTTCTATTATCCGTAGAATCGATGACCGTTGGGTGAGACGTGTTCTTGAGTGGAGACCGCGATCGGCAAACGTAAGGTAGGACGCTCAGGCTTGTTGGAGCGAAGATCTTCGCAGGGTGCTTAGTAGTAGCTGGATGAGAGTTGCCGAGAATCGCCGCTGAATAGCGTGCAATTGAAGAGGCTTAATATGTCACAGTAAAAATATGAACAGTACGGAAAGTACGTACTAACGTTCGAAACGGCACACTCACACAGACGCGCTCATCTACGGTACCCCTAAGCGGCACCCGTGACTGAGAGCACCGCGACTATCGCTAGGGGTACCGTAGATGCGCGCGTCTGTGTGAGTGTGCCGTTTCGAACGTTAGTACGTAGTTTCCGTACTGTTCATATCTTTATTGTGCTTTTGTCCAGCAGTGGACTGCTGTAGGCTGATGAAGATGAACGAAAAACTTCCTTTTTTAGTTAGAATGTAATGTAATGATTGTTATTGGATTACTGTTATTGCACAGCAGTAAATACCTACACAAAGCCTGAAAGATTACCCAACCCTTCCCTTAAAAAATTGAACGTAGGTAAATAAGTCAGTAAATGTTGTAATCATTAGTCAAATAAGTATCTACTAAATTAGATTTGTTACGTCGAATATCACAGAAATAGGCCACCAATATTACACGTAATATCGTTTACCTGAACTCACGTACCTACCCTCATTTACCGTCTAACATTTGGGTACGTTTTCGTCTCGAGCAGTACCTATCTAAGTCGACCACACAAATCCCTCGAGACTTATTACAAATTATGCAGACTAAAAATCTGTAAGGCAACATTTTGTTCAGGATTCTATTATGGTACATTTATACAGAAAATATTAGGTCTAATCTCCTTAGCAATGCGGTTGCTTATAAAACTTATAAGAAAATAGGCTGTGTCTAGACACATTGTCCTCAATTTTATTCTGAATCATCAAAAAGTGGGTCGGTACTAATTGCCTGGAAGTAACTCTAAAATGTGTGAATTTTTTATATAAGTAATCTGCATTCGCGACTTATTTGGCAAAAATGTAAACAAATATGAGTTTATGGACAAATAACTTTAATTCCTACACAATAAAGTTCAGTTTACGCTACAACTTCAAACATTTTTATAACTTTTTCAATAGTGCTAGTCACTCTGAAATCAATTACTTAATTACTATTCAAATAAAGTTGATATTTGCTTAACTTGAAATAACATCAATTTGAATACACTTTACATACATAAACTCACGCCTTCTTTCCATGGGGGTAAGCAAAACTACAGAACGCCACCTGCTACTCCTTTTGCCTTGTTTACGTTCAAACTTGTCAACAAATAGTATACAAACTAATGAATGTGACCTGTGAAATATGCCAGCCACTGTTTAACGAATCCTATTGTAGTATTTGTCTGAGTAAAACACTGAGAGGTCCAACATTTTGTTGATCAAATATTCAACACCGCAAGTCGTAACATAGGCACTTAAGTACCTATTACTTGCTTTACAATGAAATACCTACTAATCTACTAGGAATAAGTGAAAGTAGAGCCTGAGAACTTGAGTTCTTGAAAACTAAGCATCAGTTGCATCCGGCAAGACTGGAAGCCGACCCCAATATATTTGGGAAAAGGCTAGGCAGATGATGATGAAGAAAACTATAATTATTTCAATAATTGGTTAAATGCTGAACCTTATCTAAAATAAAAAAAAAACAGTGGCACTCCGGGAGTGCCGACAGAAGTGAAAACAAAACACAAACAGAATACTTTGCCATCACTCACTGACATATTATCGGATATACATTAAAACCGACTACATCCCGAGGAACATATCTGAAGCGGGTATTTTTTTTAAATCGTTTTATAAACAAAACACGCACGGTGTCGCTTACGGTAACAGTGGCGCGAGTTCAATGGTTATTTCCCACCTCAAAAAACAAATAAATTAATAGTTTAAACACTAGAAAAACACGCTTTTATAAATGCACGTAAAAACAAAAACTAATCGTGGTCAAAGTTCATTACAAGACTTTTCTAATAAATCCAAAACAGCTATAATACGATTTTCCATCATGAAGTTCCAGTTAATATCTTCCGGCTCCATCATCAGATCATTTCGACAGTACCATATTATTGTATTGTCATCAGAACTACATACAGCTGCCAATTTTCATTACGCTACGACCCTTGGAAGATGGTTAAATTAGTTACCATAGATTCCATTACATAGTTAGTTACATACAGGTCGACCTAATAAAAGCGTGTTAAAATGCCCAACGCGCCTAAAGAAGTTTTCACTTCAACAAAAATTAATTAACAGGAACACAAATTCAAATAGCAGCCATTTTTCTTTTTGTTAGCCTATAATGTGTCCCACTGCTGGGCAAAGGGCTCTTCTTTTTCCTTCCTAACCTCACTATTTCGCATAAATAGCTGCAATACCCATTGAACATTCCACGGTTAAATTCTGTGGAGGAATAAGCAATTTAATCTGACGTCGAACGTTGTTGCTCACAAAATCGACGTCAATGTATTTTCGTCAACGCGACAGGTACCTATTTATTTATTTAATACTTTTAGCACACAAATGTACAGAGGAGGACTTATTGCCATAGGAATTTTCTACCAGTAAACCTTTGGGTGACGCTGAAACAAACAGTTATAGCTGCAATAATGAAATTTTTTATATAAAGATACGCATAAACTTATTAAAACTATAAATACGAGTATATACAGAGTAACTAATAGATAGCTATGGGAGCAAACCTGAAATCGCGTAAAAATAATAACAGGTGTTCCCTACATTTATGTTCACATAAAGGCTCCTTCAAACAGGCGCGACACCCGATAAAATCGCGCGCGACTCAAAGGCACCGCAAGTCGCGCAACGAGCGAGCGGTGCCTTTGTGTCGCCCGCGATTTCATCTCGTGTCGCGCCTGTTTGTAGGAGCCTTAACTCGTCCAAATGTAGAGAACAGCTGATTTGGTCCCAAAGTAAAAGTTGTTCATAATGATGAGTACAATGGCCTCTTAAGAGATTGTTGCCAATAACCCTGTATATAAATATCCTAACACAAACACAATACAGCAACCGGGCATTAATGCAGACTCTGAGCTGCTGCCGAGAAATTCCCGATGGAAAAACCCAATAACAATTTACCCGACCTGGGAATCGAACCTCGTGCTCAGCAGTAGCGCTTGCCATCGCTAGACCAACGATGCGGTCAATATAAATCAGAGAGAAGGGGAAAAATAATGTGTGTGTGTATTTTTCTTATCTTTTTTTTAGGGTTCAAACGAGGGTAAAAACGGGTCCCTATTACTAAGACTTCGCCGTCTGTCCGTCCATCCGTCTGTCTGTCACCAGGCTGTATCTCAAGAACCGCGATAGCTAGACAGTTGAAATTTTCACAAAATATGTATTTCTGTTGCCGCTATAACAACAAATATGACCTACAAGTAGTTGTTCCGGGTCTGGCTGTTTGTGTATGTGAGTTTAAATGTTTGTAAACGCACCCACGATACAGGAGAAATTCTTAGTGGGAGGCAACGTTTAAAAAAAAAAAAAAACGTAGTCCATTGCTACATGTTAAAAATTAATTTGCTCGGACAACGCTGTTTCTCGTAGAATATCTACCCAGTTTTTTCGGGATCATTGTGAACACCCGTGAATTAAGAGATAAGCTGGGAGCATATGCCAGCTTAATTGTCAATTAGATCCCTTTACAAGAGCGCGGTTATGCAAGGTACCATGGAAATAACGTATGTACAGTCAACAAGAGAGATAAGTATGCAGGATCCTAATTTTTCTAACGGAAATTTAATTTGATTAACGAGCTGTTTGTTTTATAATAATAAAATAAAATTTCATTCGAGAACATCCACCGGTTTCTTACTAAACTTCAACTATATCCGACTATCCTGCATACTTACCTCTTTTGTTGACTTACCTTCTGTGCGCGTTTTCAGACTCATGTCGGTGCGATGCAGCGCGCTGGATTAAATATTCGTAACCAAACCTTTGATTTCAGATATATTTTAGTGAAATTTGACGCACGTTTTTCAGTAGGAAGTATGTCAACGTTGAATCATATTAGGTAGGCAGGACAGACAGGAAAAGCTATAATATTACATACTCAAGTTCAAGTATAATAATATTTACGAATTTACATTTTGTAAGTCCTGTTAAAACAATATAGGTACATATATGAGGACCCAGGAGGTAGTAGGAAATTAAAATGTTAACCATTCTGAGCTAAATAAAATCTAATTTTAATATCGTGTAAAAAACCCTTTGTTCACAATTTTAAACGTGATATAAAAACTAAATAACTGAAAACGTAATTAAAAACAAAAACGCTGTAAAACCGCGCGCTCAAATCGGAAAATTACTTTTTATTTTGAAAATAAGTGTTACTGTTTGTCACAAATGGTTTTTATAACGTCAGCTGGGTGTCAAAGGGGTAGGGAGGGAGGGTCTTTATGTGTGGAAAGGGGAGAGAAGGTTGGCCCACTCCCGACCCAACCTAAACGGTCGATCCTATTAAATATGCCCCAGAATTTATCAGCGTTGATCAAAGTTAAACGCGTGGTCTATAATATGTATAATAAAATTATGATACCAAAAAAAAATTTTAAAAACATAGAATAATAAATAAACTTATAATTTTCATTGTATGATTCCGGGAGATACTCCCCAAAATCGTAGAAAATAAGTTTTATATTACGATTAAAATTATCGTAAAACCTTTAAACCACGAATAATAATAATTATTATTATTTTCCACTATAATGGAACCGTATAAATAAATATAAAGAATAAAGAATTTGCTAACGACACTAACAGCTATTTAATACAAATCGAAGATTTACCGGTTAATAAAACCGTTCATTGAAAACTCGGGAGCTATGTAACCGTTCAGAGTTCTACGAAACTGACGCAACGGATGCAATTCAATTAGACAAACTTCGATTAGTACCTACAGCCCGATTTAAACTTTATGGGGGTTCTGAAGTGCGCTATTCGTTGCGCAGTACCTCAGCCCTCTTAAGGAATGCAATCCAGACTACGCGTAATCCGAAAAATCCGGATATCCACACATTTTTACTATCCGGATCCGGATTTTTTGAATAATAAGAAATTGTAACAAAAAATCGAAACAAGCGAGTTCGCTGTTCGCGCGTCGTGTCTCGTGAGTGTCCAGCGAGCGTGGCGCGGGACGCGGGTCGAGCAAGTGTGTTAGGCGTCCTTGATTGTTCCGTTCATTCCGCTTACAAGCATCTTCAGTGCATTCCGCCTACAAGCGTCGAATGAGAGCGTGCTTTTTCCGCAGCAGGAATTATGAACAATCGTGTTCGCAGCAGGTTAAACGACAGCACTTTAGTGCCTTATTATTTTTGAGGTCACTTTTGATGTCTCAAAAATTTTTTTATGTTGTTAAATTTATGTTGATTTAAGTGAAGTTGAATTGTTTTGTTAGTGTTTATGTTATGTTTAATAATTTGACAAGTAGTCTATTTGTCTTTATTTTTGTTCTTCATAGTTTCATTTAATTTGCACTTACCTACCTATTCATTATTTTATCAACGTTACTCAGCATGCGAGTCACAGACAGATTTTTTTAATAAGAATAAGTACATAATATAGCAATAACACCATAATTATGGTATTAATGATGAGTTTGAATAATTCCAAATACAAACAACAATAAAAAAAATCATTTGATTTGAGTTTTCATGTGTGGTTTACTGGTATTCACTTCAGCTGCAGCAGATGATGAGAGTGACGTCAAAAAATATTAAATGATCAGCCTATAATGTTCCCATTATGGGACACAGACCTCCTCTCTTCGAGAGGGAGTGGCCTATATTCTACCACGCGGGACCCAGTGCGGGTTGGTAGATGTCACGAGTCTTCGATTTTTTGGTTCTAGGACATGCCGGTTTCTCACGATGTTTTCCTTCACCGTTTTGAGAGCAGTGGTGAAGAAATAAATTACACAAAGTAAAGCGCCTTCCTAGGTTTGAACCCAGGACCTACAACTAAGTAAGTCGGGATCGTTACTACTGGACCACCACTGCTCCAGACAAGTGGCAATCGCTTTTAAAGCGTTTCGTATTTCAACATCGATTTTCAACAGGATAGATTTAAGTTTTTCGGTAGTTTAAATTTTAATGTCAATCAAATATATTACTTATTGACTTTTCAACCATAGTTATCGCTGATCGTTTTTCACTTTAACTAGGCCTTTATAGGCTTTAGATCAATATATACTTATAATTAGGACATATAACATGGTTTTCGTTAGTAAGCGCATCCCTTGAAAATGGCTGGGCCGATTTGGCAATATTTTGTTTTTAAAATTTCGTAAGAGTCCGAATCAGGTTTGTATGGAAAGAGAAAATGGAAAAAGTTTTCCGCAAAATTTTCAAATTTGGGTAACACTGAACGTCCATTGGACAGCACGACGTCTGTCGTGTCAGCTAACGTAAAGAAGAAGCAGAAACTCATTACTGTTCGAACTGAGGCGAATCCCATGCGGACGCGAGACGAGACTGCGCGCGTCCTTTGTTTTAATGATTAGGAAAACTATCCGCGCCAGTTTGACCATAATACAAGTTAGTTGACCGTTGACGTTAGTTGCCTCGGGATTTGCCTCAGTTTGATCAGTACTTTACAGAGCAAATAAATAGGGCCATCCCCTTAGCTAGAAATGAGATCGCCATTGCTGTAACAGCGATGTGCGTTTAAACAAAACAATTAATTGGTAATAGTACTGTAAAACAAAAACTGTAATTATTTGTTATTCTCTTGAGCAGTGCTTACAATATTAATCATTCTCAGGCCTCCTCCAGGGCCTGGATCAGACCTAAGACTATTAATCCAGGTTTAGAAGCTCGGACGGGTGCTGGCCAGCCGGCGCGAAATATCGATCTTATGAACCCGTTGGTTGCGTCCAGGTATTTTACTGGCAATATTATTTATCATATTCACTGTCCTACTTCTCACATTCAGCTGCATCTGGGGGTTAACTCTCTAAGTCCACTAACGAAGATACGGACCCCACCGAAATCAGTCGAACAGTCAAAACAAGTCAAATCAAATTTTTCGTAGTACAGTAATCGCGTTACAATTCATTCTTAGTTCAAGCCCCGAAATTATCATATGTCCGTAAATAATACGGAGTAGGAAACGCTCGTTATTCAGCTGAAACTACGGATAACATGCTAGAGTAAACCTCTGGTTCGACAGGAAGCCAACTCCTACATAGTAGCTTGATGATGATCTTCATTCTCCAGAATCATTGGTTGATCTCTGAGTAATGGAAGACCAACGCGATCACAGAGACATACACGAAAAACTACTTAGTTTTATACTATTTATAGATATAGAAGATATTATAATGGCCTCCAAAAGTTTGTTGAAAATTTTCCACTTTTGCTTTGACACACCACATTATGATTTAAAATTCTAGTCATCCAAATGTTTTAACTGCCTACTCATTATTCTCCTACCCTTATCCAAATGTATGTGGTCGGCGAAACATGTCTTTTTCTTCCATACTTCTCTATTAGTCGTCATCTCGGTAGTGTAGTCACCTCCTTTCTACCCATATCATCATTCACACATTCAATCCATCGATTCTTTGGTCTTCCCCTACTCTTATAGCCATCGACATACATACTCAAAACTATCTTCACGACATTTTCCAACACATGCCCATACCATGACAACCAATTTCCACACAACTTTTCAGTTACCGGTGCCAATTTCAAACATCCTCTAATGTACTAATTTCTTATTCTATCCATTCGTGTAACACCACACATCCCTCTAAGCTTTCTCATCTTTGCTGAAACTGCTATAACGTTTTTATTGAATAATCCAACTACCTCAAGCGCAGGTACACACGGACGTAAAAATATTGCGACGGAATTATATCACTCACTTGATTTTAAACTCTCCGTGTTGAGACCAACGTTGAGAATCCAACAGAGCATATCCCAGCGTGTCAAAAAAACACAATGTTGGATTTTCAACTCTCGGCAATAAGCAGTGCGTTGAAAATCAATTGCGCGAAAAACAATCTCCGCGGGAAACACGCGTCCATGTGAACCTGGGCTTAGAGTACCTGATATTTTTTTATTTTATTTCATAATGTGGCATCACAGCTGAAGTGGAAAAATGTCGAATAACTTTTGAGGGCTACTATTATAGGTGCCACAGGCTTTTGAAAAGTATCCGCTTAAACATATCGCTTCGATACGGTTTGTTACTGCTCTACTAAACCTGACCTAAGCAGCCAGTAATTAATATTACAAACCGTTTCTATTCACAAACTTCCCCTAAATTGTTGCAGTATTATCGAGTTTTGATTGATAGTTGATCGATAGTTCTAATTTCAGTTATAGTGTGGTGTCCTAGTTAATTCTTGGGCGACTGTCAATGCTACCAATTATTAATAAAGTCGCGTAAAGAGGTTATTAAAAAGGTAGGTAATGATCCCACATAACAAACAAATAAATAAACCATAACATCATGCCATGTTTCTTCGGAGGGTTAGGCAGGGCACCCCCAGTTCGCAAGTTATGTTTAAGTCTCGTGTAATAGAGGGTCGAGCCTGTTGCCATCGCCCGGGCACAAGTCTAGACTGCGGGCTGCTACCGAGAAATTCCTTAAAGAAAAACCCCAATTACACTTTGTCAAAGCTGAGCTCGTGTTCAGCAGTAGCACTTGCAACCACTTAAACAACGAGGCAGTCAGGTGTCCTTGTTGTTTGAATTTAAATGACACGTTTAATGATTTAGCCTTTGTTTGTATTATCCGTAAGATTCAAAATTAAATGATTATAGCGATTGAGTGTAGAAAGTAATTAGTAGTAGCTGTTATTTTGAAAACTGCACGCGTTTTACTTTTTAATGGACTTAAAAAAAAAGGAGCAACTGGCGAGTGTTTTTTTGAAACAACAATGATGTCGACACATTGCATTTGAACCGGGCTAATGTTAGCTTAGACGCTATAGCGTCTTGTGATGTTTTCAACTCAGGGATATACCCTGAGTTTAAAACATACAAAATGAATAAAGCTAAAATAAAGGGCTTTAAAAAGTTAGTCCTCATCTCGTACTAGAGTTGGTTTAGCTAAGTGCAATTGAGGAAGTTTTCATCTTTAAAGTTGCTTACATTGCATTTTTTTCTCGTAAAAGGGATTTCTGTAAATTATTCTACAGTGAAATGAGATTTCCTTGTGGATGCAATGGCGGATTATTTGTTACATGATAGTATAATTTAATAATAATATGTGAAACTGTCACATATAGTCTTTAAATAAAAGTTATCTGACTATTGATAAATCCGCTAAGGAAACCAATGTCTGTTTTGAACAATTAAAGGCAGTTTAATAAATCATAGCAAACTAAGTGAGCAGACGTGGAGAAACCTGCCATGCTTGCGACTCTCGTGAGTAAATTCAAACGTCTTTTCAGAAAAGCGCTGATGAGATTTTCGATATCTTCCCGACTACTCCAGAAGGAGGCTAATGTTTTATCTGTAGTCTTCTTTTTAGCGTGTCTATGAAAAAAATTACACAAAACATATAATTATATTATTTAAATTTATTTGGCCCAATTTTCGGCAACGTGAACACCATTCATCCTCACGTGTGGAGGATGCGGCGCAAGATGGGAGGTGAGACTGTCTGTGGAGGCACGCCGGATATATACCGGAGGTGTGAGCCGTCCATGAACGCCCACTTGTGGAGGTTGCCCTTGCTGCGACTAACTTAACTGGGTATGAAGTCTATCTATCTGCAGTGCCAGACAGAGTAGGGCTTTCAGTTTCACAAGTAGCCCCGAAATTAGAAAACCTTTGATTACCATAAAAAAGGTTATAGTGAGTCAACCTTAAAAGATCAGAAGCTGTCGCGGACTTCTAAAGGGGAACAATTCCGTCATACTTACATGATTTTTGCGTAACTTTAACCGTTTACGCAGCTTCTACAACGGAAGCTCTCAAAAGGAATATATTTTCCCGTTTTTGCAACATTTTTCATTGAATCAACATCATCAAAAAACTCTTCAGCTTTATAATATATTATGGTTCACTAATGTTTCACCAAAACACCACTGTAAATTTTTTAGTTTACAACCATCGTTTTTATACTATTGATAAATGATTTTATTTCTGTAAGTAGGTTTCTACAAACACTTTTACACGTCAATCATATTTTTTTTTAAACTAGATGAGGTCGGCGTTTCCTAACTGACTATTCTGAGAAGAAAGGCCGAAACAAACTCAGAAGTCACAGTCTCTTTTAAAGTCCAGACAAAATCTTGGTCAGATATTTATTTCACAAACCACTTCCGCAAATGTTTTATTTTTTAAACACTCGCTTTACAAACATTAAATTTATTTGGCAAATGCTTCTCTTTACAAATGTTTCGGATGATATTTAATAATTTATACATTTTTCATTTAATAGGTATTTAGAATTCTTTTGGTAAAATCACGTTTATACAAAACTAGCTGACCCGGCGAACTTCGTACCGCCTCAGATTTTTCTTCCCATGTTTTATAATTAGAAACCCTCACGGGCGCCCCCTTGAACACCCTACCCAAGTTTCATCACAATCTGACCAATGGTTTCGAAACGCATAGAGGACAAACATACAAACATTGATTTTTGTTTATACTATAGATAGATATCATTATAAATAATACATTTTCTACACCAGTCACAAAGTGATCATGACGGTATTGTAAGTTAAAATGGTGAGGGTCAGTGGGTCGTCTAGGGGCGGAGTAAAAACAAGTTGGCTCACAAACAGTATAAAATCTATACTTAGTTAGTATTTGTCAAGTCAGAGAACCCAACTCAATTAATGAAGCATCATTCTGCCAATCCAGTCAAAATGATTGATCTGCTGTAGCAACTCGCTCCAACTTCTCAAGGGTGCAATGGCGTTATTTCAAAACTTCGAGTTTACTGTGCTAAATCTAATTTTAAGTTTATGAATTATAAGAAACAAAATGAATTACTCCTACCCTACTTGCACCCTACTCCTAACCTACTCCTACCCTACTTGTACCCTACTCCTAACCTACTCCTACACTACTCCTACCCTACTCTTACCCTACTCCTAACCTACTCCTACACTATTCCTACCCTACTCCTATAAGTAAAAAAAAAGTATGTCAGTGAGTGATGGCAAAGTATTCTATTTGTGTTTTGTTTTCACTTCTGATTCTGTCGGCACTCCCGGAGAGCCACTATTTTTATTACAGACAATTTCACTCGCAGTAGTAGCCAGAATTCTGAAAATTACGAGCGTGTTCTAGAAATAGAATTGTCAATAGAGCTAACGAACTAAGCTTAGTATTTCGTATACCTACAATTTTACGATTTTGTACAATCAAATCGATTGTTTGCCTGACCCAATTCTGATTTAGATTTTGGGCAGATGATAATATAATTTGTTCCGAAACCGAGATACAGAATTAATATTCCACAAAAGTACCATGTCACCTCAATACGAAAGTATGTGGGATATTACGATGTTTAAATATGGAATCAGACCAACGGATATTTTACTAGTCAATGTGCGTGTATTTCTACCGTGACAATATTATCGTGGACGTATGGGGACGTGGGTCCATGTCACGTTATCACGATAATACTGTGAAATAAAATGTAGGCAAATAATTATATGAAGACGATAAACGTGCACGTATTTCCATACATTTTAAGGACGTGGACGTGGACGTCCACAATAATACCGACATGTTAGAATTTTATAAAGGCGCAGTTTAGGTACACACGACGACATATCAAGCTATATATTTTCAGTTTTAGCGGACCTCGCATTGCTTTTCGTACAATGAGAAGTCAACTTATAAATACTGAAAATGTATAATAGCTTGTTAGGTATGTCGTCGCGCGTTCAAGGATTGGCGTTGCCGTAGCGTAACCTGACGCAAATAACTCATGCGGGGAGGCACTTAGCGCCGTTGAGAGGCTTTAATCTAAAATTTATAATTTGCTGAACCAAGGGTCCTCTCAGTTAGAGTTATGATATGAGGCCCTGAGGCCCCATATCATAACTCTAACTAAACCAGGGCCCTGTTCGCTGCGAACAGTGTGACCGATCACACTGTTCGCAGCGAACAGGGACCTGGTTTCAGTAATTTATAAACATTTCAGTGGTCTTTCGATTATGTGGTTTTGACAGATTTGTCACACAAAATGTGTCAAAACCTTTGATTATCAATCGTCAGATAGAAAATATTTTATTTTATGTAAATACTGGGTAAATACGAATGAAAATATACCGTAAATATGGTCAGTCGATTTATCAATACAAGATTTGCAGTACCACACTGCACAATTTTTCGAGAATAATTTTCTTGTTGCACCCAATGTCATGTGTCATATAAATTATTTAATTTTTTTAAATTATTTTGATGGTGTGGATGCTGGGACCTTTTTAACAAAGTCTTGCATATGACACGAGACATAATGTAGAACTAGACTGAGCTTCAGCTAGATTACGATATATTACGCGTTGTCCTTATGATCCGTAGAATGCAATACACAAACAAGAGTTTTGTTTGGTTATTTTTAGTTTCTTTTGTTCATTTAATTGATTTTGCCCTGGCTACATTTACGTGCTTATCATTCTTGGCGTTTGCCATAATCGCCACGCTTGGCAGGCGGGTTGACGATCGCAGTATGGTATGGTGGTGGAATGCATAGAGAACGCTGCTGCCCATTCTCCGGTACGACCCTTAGTCGCCTTTTACGACACCCACGGGAAGGCTGCAGGAACCCGTTGGATGCGAGAAGCACAGAACCGGGGAGGCTTAAGTCCAGCAGTGGACGTCTTTCGGCTGAAATGATGATGTTGATGACATTTACGTTTGCCATCAGTTTGGAAACTATTTAAGTTGTAATCTCTGGAAAATGTAGTGGGTAATTTCCGTTTAATATAATATAAGTAGGTACTACTGTTTGTTTACCCGTAAGAAATAAAATAAAATAAATCTTAAGTATATTTAAATGTCTTTGGTTGCATACAAATCATATAAATACCAACTTACTCATATCGAAGCAATCGACTACTGGAATTTCCGACGTGGAACATTTCCAAGAGATTTTGTGAAACCGCTTATACTTACAGGTACAAAACAACGTCAGAATATTATATTGTTACGATGAACATGCATCGTACCACCTCACACAGTACTAATTTTCTGGAGTATTTTAATACAGCATAGTTCACGATGGCTAATTAATACCTACCTAGGACGCCTATTTCTAAATCTGAATAACTTTTGGTCTTTAGAAAGTGTACGAAAAAAATATCCTCATATTGTTAATATTTCATGAAATATACTTAAAATAAACTAGAACCATAACCCTCTATGAAATAAGTACAGGAATATTTTGAAAAACATGAGCTTCATTACATTCTTGAGTAAATAAATGTACTTACTACGAAACATCTTTTAAAGCAAAACCGCTGCCAGTCAAGATTCTCGTCATTCAAGATTTCCTTAGCTTCATTATATTATATATTTTCTGTACATTAGAATGCAAATACTAGGTCTTCATGGGAACTGGGAAGGATCGTCGCGGAACTGCGCATAACTAATCAAAGTTTAGACTGAAGTTTCACCATCCTGAACGAACGAATTTCACTACCATTATGACGCTCGAACTTTACTTGGGGAAAGTTTGTTTAACCTTAAATTTTAAGTAATGTAAGAAGTGCTGTAACCGTTTAAGCAATTAGAAAGATTTTCGAACAAGTTTCCCTGTCGCAAGTTATACTCTGCACAATTGGCGAATGAGAGCTAGACTGCAATAAAATAAGTAAAAAAATATTTTTAAGGTGAAAGCGCTAGGGTAGCCCGCGAAATTCAATTTTTTTTTAGGTTTTTTGCAATTTGCTGGTCAGTATTAAGTTGTACGATGATTAAAATATGATTCGCGGCCGTAACAAATATGTATTTACAGAATTATAATCATTAAAGTCATCAACACAACTCTCTAAGACCATGTAATCCCCAAGAATGACTATTTCATGAAATCTTGACATTTGGGGATTACATGGTCTTAGAGAGTTGTATTGATGACTTTAATGATTATAATTCTGTAAATACATATTTGTTACGACCGCGAATCATATTTTAATCAACGTACAACTTAATACTGACCAGCAAATTGCAAAAAACGTAAGAAAATTTGAATTTCGCGGGCCACCTTAGAGCTTCCCCCTTAAGTTAAACTGTTTTAATGAAAATAATGATGGAGCAAGGTCCTAGGTACTTCCCTCATCAATCTAGGGCATTGATCAGACAAAAAAATAAAATCGTGCGGCGCTCATATCATTTAATGTTATTTACACATTTACTCAGATTACGAATTCTGAAATACACGTGAACGAAGTCGTGGGACATCTTGTACAGACGCCAGCACATCAACTTTGAACCTTATGCTTTGGCGATAAAGTTGAAAATCTATTTTAAAAAATTGACTGTTTGTAGTAGCTTGATATGCTAGCGTATGTACATAATATAAAGCGAAAGGTACTTCGTTCTAACCGAGTGTCCCCCGAGACCACTCGTTTTTTTTTTTTAATTTGAACTTTTTAATGCTTATTTAATTAGCTCCTCGTACACTGTCAAAATATTAGTGTAAAATTCAGTATCTCAGGCATAAAGCCCTGAAAATGGTGCACAACTATTAACATTTCAGTCGTAAAACCGCTTTCACATTAAGGCGACTTTAGCAGCGCGACTGACGCGCGACTGTCGTCGCCCAGTCAGAACTACATATTATAAAGAGAAGCGTGCGTGAAGGTTTCTGCTTCAGCCACGCTACTGTCGCGCTGCTAACGTTCTAATATGAAAGCGGCCTTAATCCTATGTGGAGCTCAACGAGTTCTCTATAGGGCTAAATTGCCCATGATATTCGATGCATCCGAAAATCGATGTCACGGTAAACTGGTCTCTAGAGAATTGGTTGAGCGTGTAGTAGCAGTAAACTGTTCAAAGCGTAGTAGGTGGTAGTTACATGCAAGTGTGTAGTTTATCTTGAGTTTAGATCCATTACAGTCCGGCCGCCGAGAGAATGTGTACCTGACACCTGGAAGTGCGAGAATTCTACTTGCTATTAAAGATCAAATTCGCAAAACACGTATTCTTTTGTATGAAACTTTTACATGTCAACAACGCATTCTCTCTGCGGCCGGTCCGAGCCTATAGGTTCAAATTGTACTCAACCGGTTTCTGAATTGAAGATTTGAAGTTGGGAATTTGTCAAACGCTATTTTGGCATTTACTTTAATGTACCCCGTGATATTCAAAATTTCTTACGCTTTTTGCAAAGTATCGTCAAATAATCAAACACAAACTTTAATTCTACAACTAAAACACATACAGAATGAAATTTGCTCCTTTTTTATACACGACATATACCTATCCGATATAATTATATCAAATAACGAATTTAATATAATATATTTGAAATATCAGATATATTTATTTTAAACTAGCTGACCGTACCGCCTCAGAATTGAATAATGTCACAAAGTTCAATAACTAAAAATTTGCAGAAAACCAAAAATACATTCAATCATGATGATCGGTTGGAGTGAAACAAAATATATTTATATACTTTTCATTCTAAGCCTATCCACTTAATTTTCAGTCACTCTAGAATGCAATTCTGACATACCAATACGGCTATTAACATTATATGTCTCGCTGCTCATCAGTGCGGTTTGCACGTGACGTAGCTCGTCGCACATTTGATTGATTTCTACGACCTAAGTCAGGTCGTCTTTTCCTTGGCATTGTAAATACACTAAACTATTTCAGTAATACACTAAACTACAAAAAATGGTAAATGGCAGTACTTTCACAAAGTCACAAAGGAAAGAAATGTCAAATATTTATATTGCGTTCAGAAATTTATTTTGTGACTAAAATAATGTCTGTCTTGATTTATAATTTTTTTTTGTATGTATTTTACTCTTTTATTTTAGTTTTAAACAATCATATTACCTCTGTATAATTTAATTTCTGAACGCTCTGCACCATGTTTGACAGGTACGAACAGTTTGTATGGGATAATTAAATTGTTGCTTTTACTATTGAAGTTTCCTTACAACTTCTTCATATTTTCTCACCGGCTAAACCTTCCTTGGACTTCTACAAATATTTCAAAACCAACATTAGCCAAATCTGTCCAGCCGTTCTCGAGTTTTAGTGAAACTAGCAAACGTTATTTCATTAGTCCTGATTGAAAGCATACCAAAAAACCATTCGGTCGAATGGTTTATGGACTTGTTATATTTTTTGTTTCGTTATTATTCACCGCTTCAGCTAAAGTGTTGAGGCACTTTCGCTGAAGCGGAAACGCAGCACTAGGGTTTTTTTTTATGCAAAATTAGATTTTCGCGAATATCCAACGTTCCTGCGAAAATAATAGATATTTATGCTACATTGACATAAAGTTTCCGTTCCTTTTTAATATAAAATAAAAACGTACATTGTTTTAGGAATAAAAGCGTTGGAAACAGATTAGGTTTTATTTTGCAATCGTTATTTAGTTTTACTGAGCAGATTTAGCAGAACTTAATTTTTTTAACTAAAGTGATAGATTTATTGATTTTTTTTTGACAAAGTGTGCACCGCATATTTTAGTCAGAATATTTATTTTCGTAATTTCACTACACTATTGTATAACGGTTCAAAATACACCTCCTATCGATCTAGTGGCTAACTGATAATTATAGTCTCCGAGTAAAATGCCTGTGACATACGGACGACACAATTACAAGACGTTTTTGCCATTTGGCAACGGAAATAACACACTAGTTGGCAATTTTTTATTTGCTTGAGTACGAGGCTTTTGACCGATTTGTATGTGTATGTGTATCTTATGTATATTTTTGTAATGTGCCTCTTGTTTGGGCAGAATTAACAATTTTTCTTTCTTTTTCTTTACCAGTCAACCATTTGAACCTTACCGACGATTTTATTCCGCAGACAAAATATATTTAGTTAATATAACATCAAGAAACGGGGTTGGAGTAAGGACGCCTGGCTGCCATGTAGGAGAGATTATCTCCGATGGGACTGAAGGAGCTTAGCATTGGATTCAAAGATTTACTTTCTAACCGTTGACAAACCACTCGTATCAAACGGGCTGGACTACAACAGTCTAAAGATGGATTTCAATGCTTTTGATTCGTATATTTATTACTTTGTCATAAACTTGTAGAGCTAAAGATTTAAAACAAAATCTCTAAGGAGATTGTTTTTTCTGTTATTGCAGAATGCATGGGGTGTGCTATGATTCGTGATGGCAACACTGCCCGAGTGACATGTCAAAATTTTGTTCCTTATTTTAAAATTAGTTTTATTTAATTTTTAAGTGTAATTAAGGTGTATTATTATATCCAAATGTAAAATAACTGTACAAATACTCGGGATTATTGTTTTTCCTGCAAAACCACAAAGTTAAATACAGTGTTTGGTTGCCCACCGTTACCGGTAACCTCTCACGAACAGCTGATGTTCGACCTGCGGATTTAAACGGGGAGTATTGTTTACTTTTATTCGCTCTAATTTAGCACACAATCGTCACATAGACTGTAACAGATTCATTGAGTCGTAATTGTTGTTTGATTTGGTCCAATGCACTGGGTCTAGTCACTTTGTTTACATAGTTACTTTGTGAAATATCAAAATAGGTACTATTATTCTATTAGTGTTTCGATACTGTGATAGAAACGTAACAACAATAACGTTGTCTATCGTTAGTTTCAATTGTAATCTTTGTGCATAACTAGGTTTTTTTTTTATTTATTTTATTTTATTTTTTTATCTCGGCATCCTACCCACTTAGGTAAAAATAAAAACATAAGACAATAGAATCAATGTAACTTTGTACGTTATCTAATCATATTAGTTGCATTTTAATTAGATTCAGCAGCCTACCTCATTACTCAATTAAGCTATACTAACTTCTCCCATTTTTTTCCTTTCATTTCTAGCTTTCCCTTTTGTTTTTCTGTCTAAGTAGTTCTCACCGTTCTTTTCATCTTACTTTCAGTACTCATTCCTGAAACCATGCCTGTGATGACCCGTAAGGCTGCTGCTCAGGAGGTGGAGCTTAGATTGAGAACGTCCCTTCACGAACTTGAGGCTTCAGAGAGAAAATGTCAAGCGCTGTTAGAGGAGAGAGAGGAAAGTGAGAAGGAAGTAGAGAAAGTCATACTTAAAAACACAAGCCTAAAAAAGGAACTAGTAGACTTACATCTTCTATACCTCAATGTTGTCGAGGAACGGGATCAACTAAGGGTTGTCACAGATGGCTTCAACAACTGCAGTAATTTGTACGAGGAGGCTTTGTATAAGATTAGGGACCTGGAGGATGAATTAATCCACGCAAATGTTAAAATTCTAAAATTACAAAAGGATAAGGAACATACTCAGATCAAAGAAACTGACCATTTGTATAATGAATTGTTAAACAAAAATTGTAACCTACATTCCATAACAACAATAGACCTAACTGAGGATTCCTTACTGAAACATAACTATAGTCATAAAATGAGTCAAAATAAAATAAAAAAATATGCAAGACTGAATAAAATCATTAAAAAATGTAATAAATACAAGAAACAGCAAAAACATTATTCCAAAAATATTCAATTAAGGAAAGAACGTGTTATTCTTATTAATAAGTTGAACAACTATCAAATTAAATTAGAAGATAGTATAAATATTTATGAAATAGACACTCAACGCTTACAAACTGAAATTCAAGTTCTTGATGACTCACTAAAGTCTCTTTATAATAAATATGTGTGCTCTCGCCACCAAATTAAGGAACACATCCTTGCTACAAACGAGCTGGTAGACAGAGTGGACTTGCTGACTCTCAGCAACACTCGGTGTACTTGTCAGAGGGGATCCAACCTTGATGGTCTCCAGCCTGAGGCAACGGAGGACCCGTCCCAAGTTGTGAGTGCTCTGGAGTGTATCCCCATCCAAGATATACCTGATACTGTGCAAGAACTATCCCAAGCAGTACAGTCAGCAGCTAGTAGTGTTTCCTCTTGTAGTAGTCAAGTATGTTATCAGTCAGTTATGTTTTCAGATAGTATAGGAAGAGGTTTAGGGAAATTAGTTAGTAACAACTTTAGTTTTACTACACAAAACTATTGTTTACCTGGGACATCCTTTAAAGAAATAATGACATCAATTACAGGAAATCAATATGATTCTTATACCAACATTACTGTATTTGTAGGTAATAGTTCACATGTCAAAAAAGAAGATATCACTGACACTGTTTCTGAGCTTTTAAAGATAAATTGTAATAAAATTATTTTGTGTGCTTTTCCATATTTTGAGAGGTTATCAAATAGAAAAAACAATTATATACATATGCTTAATAAGCACATGCATTTCTTAGTAAGTCACTACAGTGACAAACTTATATTTTTTGACACCAACAGTTTTGTTGATAAGTTGAAATCGACAAGGAATACAGTGTATCTGCCCATTAGGTTTAGACACAAAATAGCGAGGCTATTAGCTTATATAAACTCAGACATAAGTAGTATGTCGAAGTCATGTACTATAATTAACACCGCAATTATTAGTAATAATTCTAATGTACAGGTGGTCACCCGAAATAACTGTAGCACTAATGCTATAACTATTTACAATAAATGTACGAAGGAGGATCCATGTGTCACTTTGGCAAATTCTAGTTCTAATGTGGGGTCCACAAGTAGTGGGATTGGGTTATCATTGCCTGGTGATGACATGGGAGTCTCGGGGCTCACTCTGGATGTTGATTTAAACTAGTTAGTAAGACAACAGAAGATACCAGTAACAATATTGTTATTCCTACCAACAACAAGGTGCCTTCTTGCTCTCAAATAGTAAAGTGTAAAAAAGGGTCTAAGCAGAATTCCTTGAAATTATTTCATCAAAATATTCAAGGTTTTTCATCCAAACAATTAGAAATTGAACTATTTTTAGAAAAAACCATGTTTGAAATTATTTGTTTAACTGAACATTGGTTGAAAGATTATGAAATGCTAATTAATTATGAAAATTATAGTGTGGGCAGTTGTTTTAACCGAAAATCTATGCTGCGTGGGGGTTCATTAATCTTAGTAAAAAATTCTATTAAATCTAAGACTCGTAAAGATATAGTTGATCTTTCGGTTGAACATAACATTGAACTGTCCTGTGTTGAGCTAGATAAGCATATTATAGTGTGCGTTTACAGACCCCCTAATTATCAAAACTACTCCATATTTGAGTCAGTAATGGAAGATGTTCTAGCAAAACTTGGAACTGGTAAAAAATCGCTAATTATCTGTGGTGACTTCAATATTAATATCTTAGAGAATAGTTCAATTAGCAGTCGATTATTAAGTCTCTTTAAATCATTCAATTTGTCAAATGTGTTTTCAGAACCAACTCGCATAACTATAAATTCTGCTACATGTATCGATAATGTTTTTTGTTGCTGCGACTACTTAGATAAAGCCATTGTAAACTATCTCCCTTCTGATCACAGCGGTCAAACCGTTGTGTTCAAGTCCAATACACTGTTACAAAAAATTCAGATAAAAACTAGACAAATAACACCAAGCAATCTAAATAGATTTAATAATAACTTAATTAGTAAGTTAGGTGTACCAGGCCATATTAAAAACAATGTGAATGAATTATATGAGGAGTTCTTTTCGATAGTGCGCACCGAGTTCAATAACACTTTAAAGATGAAAACTAAAACTATTTGCCCAAATTTTTTGTTTAGTGACTGGGCAACTAAGGGTATTAGGAAAAGTAGAGAGAAATTGTTTGAGCTGTATGGCCTTAAGCCTTATATTAACTCCGAAACTTTTAATAAATACGTTGCTACCTACTCTAAAACTTTTAGAAATACCTGCAAGGTAGCTAAAGCCTTGCATATTAGCAAAAAGATTAAATCAGCCGATAATAAAATAAAGACGGTCTGGAAAATTATAAATGATGAAACTAACCGAAATAAAAGACATAATAGTGATTTCGCACTAGAGACTTCGCGTGGTCTCATAAGCACTAACAAAGATGTTGCTCAAGAATTTGTAAATTTCTTTACCAGTATCCCACATAAAACTACTGAAATCTTAAATTCCTCGCCTTTACGTTCTATTGATTTATTAAAAGCAAACGTTCCATCCTGCCAGATTGAATTTAAGTTCAAGCATATAAACCCTGAAATAGTAATAAAAGCTTTCAAGCAAATCAAGATCAAATTAACCGAAGATATATGGGGAATGTCTATCAAAGTATGTACCTCCATTATTGAGACTATAGCGCCGTACTTAGCATTAATATTTAATTTGTGTGTGGATCAAGGAGTCTTCCCTGATCTAATGAAATACAGTAAGGTAATACCACTTTTCAAATCGGGGGACAGTAAAGATACCAATAATTATAGACCTGTATCCGTGTTACCAGTTTTCAGCAAGGTATTTGAAAAGGTGATGCTGAACCAAATGCTCAATCATTTTAACACCAATAAAATATTACACGACCAACAATACGGTTTCACCAAGGGACGTTGTACGACTGATGCCGGTGTCACCTTATTAAAACACATATTTACGGCCTGGGAAGAGTCCCAAGACGCCATAGGGATTTTTTGTGACCTCTCCAAAGCTTTTGATTGCGTCGAACACGAAACCTTACTCTTAAAACTTGAGCATTACGGACTGGGTAAACTTGCGCTCAGTTTAGTAAAATCTTATTTAAATGATAGACAACAGCAGGTTCAAATAAATGGTGTCAATTCACTCGGTTTAAAAGTAAAAATGGGTGTACCACAAGGCTCGATATTAGGTCCTTTCCTCTTTTTAGTATATATTAATGATCTACCCCACTTGTTAAAAACCCAACCACAAATGGTGTTATTTGCTGACGATACCTCCTTGATTTTTAAAATTAATAGACGTGCATCAAATCTTGACGACGTAAATAACGCCCTACTGCAGATCCAAAATTGGTTCACTGCTAATAATTTAGTATTAAATGGGAAAAAAACGAAGTGCATAAGATTTTCTTTACCAAATGTCAAAAGTAGTAATTGTGAAATAGTATTGAATCAAGAGAAACTAGAATTCGTCGATAAAACTGTTTTCCTGGGGATCACGCTCGACTCAAGGCTTCAATGGGGTCCTCATTTAACATCCCTTGCAGGACGGCTAAGTTCAGCAGCATATGCTGTGAGAAAAATCCGTCAATTTACTGATGTTGATACCGCGAGACTGGTCTATTTTAGTTACTTTCATAGTATCATGTCGTACGGTATTTTACTATGGGGACGGGCTGCAGACATCGAGTCTATTTTTATTCTGCAGAAAAGAGCTATCAGAGCCATATACAACCTCCGCAGGCGTGACTCTCTAAGGGAACTGTTTAAAGATATTAACATCATGACGGTACCTTGTCAATATATCTATGAAAATATCATGTACGTAAGGAAAAATCTACATCTTTTTAGTAAAAGAGGTGAAAGACACAATTATATCACTAGAAATAGGGACCAATTAGTTCAACCAGGTTTCAGGCTGGCTAAAGTAGACTCGTCTTTCATGGGCTACTGTTTAAAATGTTACAATAAAATACCTGTCGACATACTTCAACTGAATGAAACGAAATTTAAATCTTGTATAAAACGCACACTATGCAGCCAGGCATATTATAAATTGGGGGACTATATCGCCGATGAAAGTGCTTGGCTAAACGCTGGTCCTGCTCCATAAGGACGCACAAATAATTTGATTAGCATTGGAAAATACTGTTGAAGCTGCTGAAGATTTTAAAATACACTTTTTGCATTATATAAATTCAATCTCCTAGTATTGTATAATTGCACAGCACATGTGTGAGTACTATGTACATACTATAAAGCTTCCATTTACTGGGTACGCCTTTCATTGACTTGAATGTGCCCTGGCGGCTGAGAGTATGTCATGCTCACTCAAATGTCTCGCTGATGGTGGCGCGTGTGTTGGATCATTTAGCTCCCTATAAAATGGTTGAGCTGAATGGTGCTAATACATGCGTCATGTTCGTGAACGGGCGCCGTCAGTAGGGACTGGTCATCTCTTTGCTGCCATGGCTTATTTTAATTTAATTTAATATTTGAATTGTTTTTTTCATTACGGACGCTTTTAACGTTCTGCATCGTTCTCACATGCATAATTTTTAACATGAATGATGTAAACAAGACTTTGTAACCATATTATTTTGATTTAAAAGAGTGTCCATGGAGTTTCTTGTCCGTTCTTCTCCATAGGTACCTACGCTTTGGAATGGGCAACTAGCTTCACCTTTCTGACTGACCGACCCCTTGACAATTCAAAAGTGCCTGTAATTGGTTTAATTGAAATATATGCTTTGAGTTTGAGTTTGAGTTTGAATCCTTCGTCGACAAGACTTACCTCGGTAACTCATCTTTAAAATAAAGGTCTTTTTTAGCATTATTTAATCGTATTTCGCAACTAAAATAAAACACAGAAATGCATTCTGCATAATATTGGTATTTATATTAATTAATTTGGTTTTGGTTGGTTTGGTTTTTTGGTTTGGTTTTTTTTATTAATTTGGTTTTTTTGGATATTAGGTTATAAGGTTGCTAGGTATTAGTTGTTAATTAGTTGTTGGTTGGCGATCGCAGTATGGTAGTGAAATGTATAGAGAACGCGGCTGCCCATTCTCCGGCAATATACAGGAAGTATGGGGTGGTGCTATTGTTTAGGTCACCTCACAGAAATAATGAATTTTGTAGGCAAAATTTTGCTACTTTGGGTTACATTATACCATTTTTTTTAAGGAACTCTATTAAAAAAAAAGTTAGCCTTTCCTTTCCGATAAAAAATGTTTTCCTTTTCACCCGTGTTCCTTCCAAAAGGAAGGAACACGGGTGGGTTTTAGTCAGTAAGAGTCTGACAATCCCTTCCGCTCTACCCAGAGCGTAGAGTTCCCATCCACAAAAAAAAAAAGCCTTTCCTTCATCATTTTGAGAGCAGTGTTGATGAAATAATTTACACAAAGTAAAGCGCCTGTCAGGGCTCAAACCTACGAGATACAACTCGCTAGTTGCAGTCGTTACCACTTGGCCCACGGATATCGACTTGGCCGCTCTTTGTATACCTAAGTTAGTATTTGTAGAATATATGTAGAGGCGATAGGTCTACATAAAACTATTCCTGTCGCCATTTAAGCGCTATTTACTGTCGCTTTTACTTGTAGCTATGAACGTTTGCAAACAATTTTGAACTGCGTGGCTCTTTAAAAAAAAACACCATTTCCGCCTACAACCGATATTAGCACTTTATTCGAAACACCAATAACGATTTTTTCCCTTTTTTTTTACAGAACGGCCGAACTCAATATCACTGCATTTACAGAGCAGTGTCAACAAGGTTTATTGCTACACCAAAATCTTCCTGCGCGAAACTGATTTTTCCTGCGCGATAATAGGTAGTAGGTATGCTGGTACGCAGGCGACGCAGGTCCGCGCAGCGCAGGGCAGAGCAGATTTTGTAATGCATGAAAGTACTGAGTGTTGCGTACGTTGCGGCGCAGGCACGTGCGACGCAGACATGTGTCTGCACTGCTCTGCGCCTAGTTGTAGGTAGTGCCGGCACAGATTCCTGCGCTACAACGCGTGCGAGTGCTGCGTACGTTGCGGCGCAGGCACGTGGGACGCAGACATGTGTCTGCCCTGATCTGCGCCTAGTTGTAGGTAGTGCCGGCACAGATTCCTATCAAAATTGGTCCAGCCGTTTGAGCGTGAAGAAGTAACAAACATATAAACACACACACTCACAAACTTTCGCCTTTATAATAAAAGTGTGATATATGGTTCGAAACAATGATCCTAAAATATAGCTTACAGTATTTGGCACAAGCGTACAGATTAAACAATTTTCATTTGTTTTCGCCGCCGCCGTTTCACTGCTTTGATGAAACCGTTTCATACATTTTATTTCGTTAGTTGCGTGTTCACAATTTATTTTAGCATTCAGGAAATGTAAACGGCTGTGATGGCTTTAATGAAATATGATCCCTTTGTGGGTTATTATTGTGGAATCCGCCAAAAGTTTTGCAGTGTTATAGCTGCAAATCCAATAACCATTATTTTTAATGGGTGAGTGACAGCAGTTGTCTCTTTGACAAAATCATATAGTAGGTCTGCACTTCTGCTAAGTTTAGCATAATAATTTATACATACATACATAATCAGCATATAATGTTTCCACTGCTGGGACACGGGCCTCCTCTCTGCGAAAGGGAGTGGGCCGTACCTAATCCACCACGCGGGCCCAGTGCGGGTTGGTATATGTCACATGTCTTCGAATTTTTGATTCTAGGACATGCCGGTTTCCTCACGATGTTTTCCTTCACCGTTTCGAGAGCAGTGGTGATGATATAATTTACACAAAGTAAAGCGCATGTCTGGGTTGGAGCCTGTGACCTACAACTCGTAAGTCGCGGCCGCCACCACTGCTCAATAATAATAATTTATACTAAGTACTTATTGGCAAATTATTTTGCAAATTTTTTGTCTATTTTGTTCAAAGCTACTCACCCAATGCAGCAATTTTAATTGCACTATTAATTTATTTATTTATTTAATTATCCTCCTACTGGTACGCCTTACAGCAATTACACCAGGCGGAGCGAAAAATTACTTCATGTGCTGCTTTAATATATAATTCAATGGCTGCTTTCCATCCATCCTGTGCGCGGTGGACATCGAACGGGCGGCGATGGAACACGCATGCTCACACAGCGTTAACTCCACAGTTCCATTACTCCATTCCAATTGGGCACATTCTTTGCGATTTTTTGAGACTCAACGAATTAAGTCTACTTTCATCCAATCCGAACACAATTTGCTACACAAACACTAATTTGAACAATAGTTAATTGAGTTTATGATCTGCCGTAATCTGCGGTAATTACATGCCGAAGTTACCACAATAATATGCAGTTTTCAGTGCGAAACCTCGCGATCGCGATTTAGCTTGCTATACAACGTTATTTTTAGTATAGGTATGCGAAACCTGAATATAGTTTGTTCAGAATAAGTAACTGAATCGATTCCAATAATTTTTACCCCATGTTATATTTTGTCCCAAAAATATTTAAAAAAGGTTGAACGTTGGACACCGAGCGACACTAAGTAGGTTATCCAATCTCCGCGCCGAACGTTTAGGTACCTAGGTACTATTATCAATGAGCGCAAGACGTCGCGGCGCGAGCGGCGCGGGTAAGCATGTTTGTGTACAGACAAACAGGTAACTTAACAAGCTTATAACTTTGTGATTTTTCATGATACAGGTTTGAAATTTTGTACATAGATTCTTTACATAAAAATACTAGACACGTGTTTCGGGTTTCGCATATACTAAAAATAATGTTATATATAGCTGCGATATGTACATTTTGGGCTGCTTGGGGGTGTACCTCGATGCATGGCATGTGCGTGCGTGTCTATGCGTGGCATGCATTTTATTTTACATGGAGGTAGCAAGCACCCTAACACTTTGTTGAAGTATAAAGTTGTTTTAGCACCTTAAAACACTTAGCACGGTTCGCGAGAGTAATAGCATACAAAATAAGCATATTTTGCGTTTGCAATTTCGCTTCCAAACATGTAAACAAATATGTGTTTTTGGACAAAAAACTTTAACACCCACACATAAGGTTCAGTTTCCGCTACAACTTCAATATTTTTGATGGCTTTTTCAATGGTGATAGTCATTCGGAAATCAATTTAATTTACCTACTACAGTAAAGTTGATTATTCTTTTTATGGAAATAAAGTCAATTTAGAAACAAGCCATTGCATATAGATAAGTAAATTGTGTACTTAAGGAATAATATCCTCGGGGGCGGCTTCCATGCAGAATTTAAGAAAACAAGGATATTCATAAAACAATACAAGAAAGAATAAATCAAGATGAAGAGGTTCTAATAGAATAAGCTTTGGTTTCTTCTCTATTATTCTAATAATCATGACTACATTGTCTGAGGTCTAAATAAAGAGGGAAAAAACCGCTAACAATATCCCCATTTATCTTTGTGTTTTAAAAGTATCGGAAAACTTGACTAAAAATACAAAATGTTTCATCCCTGTTTCGATCTACATAGTATTTTTAGAGGGAAGCCATTCCCTCTAAAATAGGCTGATTATTCCATCGCCATAACTTTTATTCGAGGAATAAAATTGACAGTTTTTGTATGAAATAACTGTCAAATTTCAAAATTATTCCTCGATTAAAGTTATCAGAAGATTGAAAAGTCAGCCCTTAATATAATAAACTTCTTTCGAACATAATTTATTTATTGACATACGGAATTCCCTACAAGTATACCTACATAGAACAGGGACACAGATTCAACACAGTGACACAGATTCCGTTCTAAGTTTCGATGTAGTGTGGTTTTCGTTAACATTTGCGGTTCGTCGGAAACAAATTAAATCGTAGAAATTGCGCAGTGGATGGAACGTCTTGTTTATTCCTTAGGCTGGTTTTATCGTCACGCGTTTCGGCAGCGCCGTTGGAGCGCGCGCGTTCGAAGATGTATTGTGTACATTAAAACGCATACTGCTCAACGGCGCTGCTCAAGCGCGTGACTTTGAAACGCAACTACTACCCCATACGTCTTCGAACGCGCGCGCTCCAACGGCGATGCCGAAACGCGTGACGATAAAACAAGCCTTATTCTTGCAGTTTAATGTAGGTATTGCTGAAGTCTTAGTATGAACTGGTGACGTAAACGTAACGTAAACTGGAACGGTTACATAATCAGCCTATTTTGTTCCCACTGCTGGGACACAGGCCTCCCCTCTTCGAGATGGAGTGGACTGTAATCTACCAAGCGGGGCGAGTGCGGGTTGGTAGAAGTCACATGTCTTCGAATTTTTGGTTCGAGGCCATGCCGTTTCCTCACGATGTTTTCCTTCACCGTTTTGAGAGCAGTGGTGATGAAATTATTTACACAAAGTAAACCGCCCGCTTGGATTCGAACCCACGACTCGTAAGTTGGGGCCGATAACACTAGGCCACCACAGCGGCCTTGAGACCCACGAATTAAGTTAACTCCAACAATATAATTATCGTAATTACCACCGTCTAAAAGTTTTACGCCATTATGTTCTACATTTCGCAGAGAGATCTTAAAATATTATTTCACTGTTATGAACGAACTTAAAGTTTTATTTTTATACCGTTACGACTCAATTTTTATAAGTGAATTATTTTTATTATTAAAATTAGTACTGGCTGAAATAATGATATTCTAAGAGTATCTTCATCTCATAATTAACCCATAGGAATATTTAATATATATTTTTTTCTATTTATAATTATATATTTTATAATATATTAGTTTCTTTCATAGTTTCCTGCTTTTTTCAATAGCACCTGTCGAGGAAATGTGTGACTTTGTATTTTTTTTATCAAATACGGCACGTTTTCAGATAGTGACAAATCTTTGGCAACGGTTAAAAAACTAAGTAGCAAACATTTTAAGATAAGTACCACAGTTGGCAATAGTAGGTACTTAGTACATTCAAGTACCAGCATCGTGGCTAAAAGTATAAGCTTTCTAAAAACCTAGTTCTTTTCAATCCTTCCTATAAACTCCAAAGTGCATATAAAGCTAATTCCATCATGGAGATAGCGAAACGAATGAAAACGAGTTAGTATAATATTTTATTTTATTGCTTGTTATACCAGCCAGCCATTGAGTACTACCATCGTTGGATTTCATTCATTTTAAAAGCCTTACTTCAGAATTCTTGAAGAAACGTCGGTCGTCGTTAAATCTCAGGCTGTGTAGGGTTCTTTACCATGTTTTATAGTTAAGTTGAGAGCAGGGCCCGATCTAGGGGGGGGGGGGGGGGCAGCCGGGCAAATTGACCAGAGCGGCAAAATTGAGGGGAAAATCTAGCATGCATAGCAAACCGACAAAAAAGTATTTTTAATGGTTTTCCGTTAGAAAAAATGCTATTTTTGCATCTGTGAATTTTAGACGGTCCAACATATTTTAAAGTGCTAACCATACTATCCATACCTACTAATATTATAAATTCAAAAGTAACTCTCTCTGTATGTTACCTTTTCAAGCCTAAACCACGGAACGGATTTCGATCAAATTTGGCAGAGGGAGAGATTGCATCCCGGGGAAGGACATAGGATAGTTTTTATCCCGAAATTCCTTCGGGATCGACACTTATACGAGTGAAACCGCAGGGCGCTGCTAGTCTTCTATATTATACAGGTGGTCCAAATAGTGACGTCAATAAAAAAAATGTGATGCCTCATACCTAGGAATATCCGAAAATACCCCATGTATGTTCCGCGGTTTTTGATAGTCTAAGAGATATGAATATTTATTTTTATGGAAATTCTTCGGGGACATCTTTAAAAAATTATAGCTTGTTGATGATTTTTTTTGCGATGGGACTGTCATGAAATGAAATTCGTGGAAATAATTCGAAGCTGTGACAATTCAAGTGAAACACGACATTATCTAGAACGGGCATCTCGCCTCAAACGATATAACAACTCAAATAGCAGAATACTTCGCTTGAGAAGCGTTGGGAGGAATACTATCCGAGAAAGATAAATTGCGATTAGGTACTACGAAAAGAGGGTCCTGTCGGTGCGATTATATTAAGCGATCATCATCGTCAGAACGAGTGGAGTGACGACCGCGTACCGGAAGATGTAGCGTTGGCAGGCCTCCCACAAGGTGGTCCGACGACCTTGTGAAGGCCGCAGGAACCCGTTGGATGCGAGAAGCACAAAACCGGTCGAAGTGGAGGTGCTTCGGGGAGGTCTATGTCCAGCAGTGGACGTCTTTCGGCTGAAATGATGATGATGATGATCCTCAGAACAGCCGAAAGACGTCCACTTCTGGACATACATAGGTCTCCCCCAAGCGTCGCCACAAAAACCGATCCTGTGCTTCTCGCACCCAGCAGATTCCTAAGGCTTTCACAAGGTCATTGGTCTACCTCGTCGGAGGCATTCCAAACAAACTTTAAAAGTTTAAACCTTACTTTATCAGTAAACCACTCATGGTATCATGAATACAGGTACAGACGCCAGCACATCAAGCTACCCGAAGCTGCCAAATTTTCCCAATCAACTTTGAATCTTATGGTCTAGCGATAAAGTTGAAAATCTATTAAGGAAATTTGACAGATTGTAGTAGCATGATGTGCTGGTGTGTGTACAAAATCGTATGTGAATCGACAGTCATACCGAGTAATAGGTACCTGTTGCACGCCATCTCCGCTTGAATAGAAGCCATTCCAGCTCTAAGAAATGGCAGATGCAGTTCTAACTAGGTCGTATTCTGTATCGGGTAATGGAAAGGCTAGATATGAGCCTATACCCGTGACGATTCAGGATAGGAAAAAAGTTGCAGCTGTGAGGAAGAACGAATAAAATAGGAAGTCATGCTGACAGAATTGACAACTTAAATATGAAAAAAAAACACTGCCTTTTTCGTATTTTCAAATTATTCATTAAAATATATGATTTCACTGCTGGCCAAGCGAAACACGTCATGGTTTTAGCTATCGTTAAACTGTTAACATTAGCATAGCGGTGAAGCGAACCGAAATTTTCCCCTACCAAAAATCGCACAACGCGCCATGAGAGCAAAAGTCATGAGAGCTTGTTCGATCCGTTAGGAATTAAAACTCTAGGACCATGGAGTCCGAGTGCCCACTTAGTTTTTCGAGTCATTGCCGACGATTGAAGAGTCGACCAACCACAAGGTTGGACGACTCTTCACGTGACCAGAGGGCTGGCCTATTTTTTGGCCAGCCTTTTGGTCACTTTTGACAACAATGCGGCCGACTTTTTGATGCCCTATGATTCTTTTCTCTCCACTTTTTTTATATACTTTTACTGACTGTTAGCTTTTTCATGAGATTGAGAGAGTTAAAAACCGTGAGAGGCGCTTTTCAACGCGATAGTAAACACACAAACTTACACACTTGTTCCGGTCGGAAAATCGAATAAAGATTTTGCCAGCCGACTCTGCCGAATAATACCGACCCGTACAAGTGGTTAGCATACCTAAAGGAAAACTAGTGAAGCCTTTGCAAGCCTTTAGAATAATATCTGGGTGTAAAAAGTTTTGTGAAGCCCTATACAGACTGTTTTCCTGTCTGCGTTCCATTTTAGTTATAGCTATAAAGAAAACTATAGAAAATAAATATTTTATTTTATAACTATAAAAGTAGAAACAAAGAAAAAGTAAAAACAAAGAATAGGTACTCAAGAATGTTCTATCGACTTCCCGTGCCATTTGCATTACAAAGAAAACCCTTCATTAAAAAAGTCGCTGAATTTTTACAATCATGTGATTTTTAAAATTACCATTAATAGCAGAGCATTTTTAAAATAATGGGAATTATAAGAACTTCGGATAAAGGCTTGTAGCCTTTAAAAATAAAAAAATCAGCTTGTAAACTGCGAATTCATTGGCAAATTGACATTCCGTAGCGGCTTCATTTTGCCATTGGGCTTATAAAGTCGACCGTTTTAATAGTGAATGGTTATAATTAGACATTCATGAGATGCAATTGATCGTGTGAAAGGGTAGCCCGCACCCTAATTGCGAACCACACTTTCACAATTACCCCGAGGGTTTAGAAGGAAAATCCTAAACCATTGATTCATAGATTTGAAAAATTCATCTGGTTAACTACGTCAGTAACGCAAAGAACGTGGGTGAAATGTCAAAATCAATCAAAATCAATCGGTTGCAATGCCTTTCGCATTGCAACCGATTGCTATTTAAGGGGTTACAGGACCTAAACGCAAAAAACGCAAGTTTTAGAAACACTAAAAGTTTATGATCGACTTCAGTAAACAAAATCTGAAAAATATATGATATTCTTCAGGATTTATGCTAGGTAGATAGTGTGTTGAAAACATAATACAACTAATTTGATACGATAGAAAAAAAAAATCATGAAGATACCTCTAAAAACTTTCTTTTTACAATAAAAACCATACTAATATACATAGAATCATTATGATTTTCTGTCAGATTATTCTACAAGCAACATACTAAAGAACTAGTGTTTTCAGTTTTTAGTCCAAACAATATTTTTTTTGTAAATAGATAATTAATTGTTTCATATTTTGTAATAAATTACCAGCGTTGTGTCATCGCGCTTCTCTTTAAAGGGGATACATTTACAATGAATAGCTAAACAGTTAAAATAAAATAAAATAGCGCACAGTTGCTAATTTTCTATGCAGTCCGACAAATACCGCGCTTAAAAGTCATGTAGTCGCCTTAATGTGTGTAATGCAATTACCCTGCCGTTCACACGGACAACTGTATCCAATGAATTTGAATCGTTCGCTTTTGGCTTGTCAATATTCACCTATACGTGTAAGTGGTCGTGCCGAAATTTGATTCATTCAGGACAGTTTGGCTGGCGGTTCAACTAAACATTTGGATCAATAGCTCGTCTATTTGTAATTGGAAATTCGTTTAGTTTCTACCGAACGTTTAATTACTGGTTAACATTAGGGGTGGTTTATGGTGAAAGTTATGATTGTCCCAATCAATTTACGAATAGAAATAAAAAGAAATATGTATAAGTTTATTTATTTTCCAGATAGATAATAACAGTACATTGCAATGTTGTGGCTTCACAAAAGTCTTTAGTCGAGTAATAATAAAGATGGTAAGTGTGTAAGCACATCAAAGCGCACGACCATCAATAGTAAGTGCCCTAAGTGCCCATTCACCTGCACCTCGGATGACTTAAAGAATGTCACTGATGCAGCAATCAACGTGGCCACCTACTGGGTTCAAACTATACAGGGTAATTGGTAAAACATTAACAACATCTTAAGAGGTCATTGTACTCATCATTACGAAATCGAAATCGCGAAAAAAAAATCAGCTGTTCCATACATCTATGTTCGTATAATTCGTCAAAATCTAGGGAACAGCTGAATTTTTTTTCGCTATTTCAGGTTTGGTCCCATAGTAAAAGTTGTTCATAATGATGAGTACAATGACCTTTTAAGAGTCCCTAACAATTTAGAGGACTAAAAACAGAAAAATCAGTTTTTTTCAGCGCATATTTCTCAATATCCTTAAGTTATCTAGTTTTTTTTTAAATACACAAGTATTTATCACCTATCTATCTAGTAAGTCTACGAATTTAAGTTTTGATAACTACTTAATTTAATTCCAAAAAAAAACACACGTTTTTACGTAATCTCGAAACACCAAGTTTTTCGATTGCTTTCTTAGCTTACTGGAAGAAAATAACGATCTGAAAAAAAGTCCTAAATACTTAGCGCAGACGAAGTTGCGGACAATAGCTAGTTAGCTAGAAAACTCTCGTATAACTCATGCAAAAACGAGAAAAGATTTAACATGAAACGTTTCAAACAAAAATCATTGAATTTTATGAAATAAAGTTTCCAAAAAGGGACCGTGTCGTAGCATTTTATGCGATTGTGAAACTTTACCCAAACTCGTGTTAGTTCTGTGAGGTCGTAACAAACAAACTGACGCCGCGAAGACGTGTCGGCGCCATCTTAGTTGTGCCTTTGTCGAAACGTTTGACAATTTCGCTTTTTAATTGGAGCATACAGGATGTGCTGGGAGTGACCAAACTACATAATATGTATTGTTTTCACTCTCAGCACTCTTGAATATTATGACTGGTTTGAAATAACTTACTGCATTGGCCAAATATTACTCGACTGCTAGTACACGACTTTTATAGAAAAACTCAGTAGGTATTGTCTTCATGTTTTCCCATTGTTTGTCTTATCATATTCATGTGGGTAATTTCAAGTACGAGTATTTATATATACAATGTGGAAACGACAACTATTGAACAATTAATGACTGGCAATACTAATGCATAGGATTATTTTGAAACTATCAAATAAATTTATTCTAACATCGAAAATAAAAACTGATTTTTTCAAACGAACTAGATAGTAATGGTAGGCCGACTATGAATCGGATGCGGGACTATACACATCAGCTGATCAGCTAGAGAGACTAAAATATTGGATAAAGATTGAATTTTTTTATGCAAACTGTGAACGTCAACATACGAAGTTTAATTCATTATCGTATTGTCGATCCAACTTGTATATTTTATACAGGGTGAATTTTCGTGGTTTTGTTCTATCGTAGGTATCAAATTAGTTGTATTATGTTTTCAACACACTATCTACCTAGCATAATATCCTGAAGAATATCATATATTTTTCTGATTTTGTTTACTGTACTCGATCACATACTTTTATTGTTTCTAAAACTTGCGTTTTATGCGTTTAGGTCCTGTAACCCCTTAAATAGCAATCGGTTGCAATGCGAAAGGCATTGCAACCGATTGATTTTGATTGATTTTGACAGTTCACCCACGTTCTTTGCGTTACTGACGTAGTTAACCAGATGAATTTTTCCCTGGTCTCTTAAGAAAACTATGAAATTAAATTAGAACTTTCCTAAAACGGCCTCGCTTAGCGTGACACATTCAACGAGCATTTTCACCTAGAAAACTGAGAAGGTACTTACCATACATTGTTCCGATTTTTTCAGCCAGTTTGCGAGAGATTGCACCGTCAAATAAGGAGTCGAAGCAGGCGCTTAAAGCCCGGGCACATGCGCTGGAGCCGATCTGAGAAACAAAGGAAAGTATTCGTTATTTAGTTGATCCAAATCATTTATACAACGAGTTACAGAAAAAACGCAAGTTCTGGAAAATAATAGGCACTTATAAGAGTTTCTCGTAAAATAGGTAGGTACAGCCCGATTAAAACTTTATGGCAAAGTACGGTCAGCAACAAAAGTCGATTAACACTTCAGTTTTTTTAATCTCTGTTATTGAGAAAAATATTTGTTCAAAATTGCAACAGAAGTATAATGCAATTTTGAACAAATATTTTGTTCAATAACTGAGATTAAAAGAACTGGAGTGTGAATATTAGTGTGTGCACCCGCACATTGCGTGACATTGCAATATAAGAAATGACATCAAATCTCTAACCCAACGGAGGCTACCGTATATTGATCGGCCCACAAAGAACTAGGTAAATAAAGTATTGATGAATATACTTTTAGCCTGTTTTATTTGCCTACACAAAACCGTCATGCCAGTTTTATATCCCGAAGTTAATGAAACAATACTGTGATTGAATAAATGAAAACCAATACCCTATGAGTGCTGTTCCAAATTCAGTTTTGAGTTGTGTAGACTTCACTTCGAAATTCAAACATTTCGGATACGGTTTTGAATTGTGTGCGGTCACTTAACCGTACGGCATTTCATACAAACTTTCAAGCCCTTGTTTTTCGAAATGAATGAGCGATTCTAATTAAACTTCATACACATAAGGAGGATACAAAGGTCTAAAAAGTTATTTATGAACATTTTCTCCCCCTTGGTAAGACTGGGTGTCACACTTTCGGGCTTCTGACTACCCGTAACGACTGTCAAAGATCCACGAGTGACAGCCTAATATACAGGGTTGAAGAGGTTGAAAAAAATATCAGCTGTTCATTTATGTTCGTATAACTCGTCAAAATGTAGGGTACAGCAGATTTTTTAAATGTTGTTCATAATGATGAGTACAATGACCTCTGAAGAGGTTGTTAATGTTTTACCAATAACCCTGTATATGTACTCGTATGTTCTATTTTCATTATCACCTGAAGTGTTCTTAATGTGACTTGAGGTCTGATATAATGCGTTTGCCATTTAAAACTAACATTCAGAGCAAAAATATCAGTCAGTTTTAAAGTGAGCGCTTTTACAGGAAAAAATGACAGCTGGAAATTTTATTTTTTTATTTTATTTTATTTTTACAATTTTAAGAAAGCTTACAGACTAATACACGTAAATGGTAACGAAATAGTAAACAACTGACAGTTGCTAATTACAAGCTTCCACATATAAAATTCCACAATTTCCAAGACTATTAGTTGTAAAAACGGTTGGTTTCGTGCTTCTAGTATGCTAATATCATGGCTTGAAACATGAGTCACCCAATTTAAACGGTGGTAAAAGCTGAAACTTATTTTGATATTTTTGTCGTGAGACACAAACTGAGTCTACCTATATTACCAAGGGATTTAGGTCTTTTTTATTCATAGGTATAAGCATTGACATATATATTACTAGCGTAAGGGCTAACCGCGCGACTAAATGGCACCAACGCGCTGGCCCTTTTTTTTTTTTGTTGTCGGGGGGAAACCTTTAAAAGGCACCCAGACCTCCGGGGAGGGAGGTCGGGAGTGTGGGATTTTTACCTCACTAAAACCACCCCGGTGATCACCATCAGCACATAGGGGTGGTCCCGGTTCCTCTTAAAAGACCAATTCCGGAACCCCCCCGTGCAACGCCTGAAAGGCACATCCCTGAGGAGACTGTAAAGGGGCCTCCCCTGAGCCTCGCTATGCACGGCAGCACGCGATCACTGTGCCACCGTCTTCCCTGGGGTCACTTGGTGGGCGGACAGAGTCCCCACTCTGTGCGCCCGCGACCCCAAAGGTCCACCTACCTTGCTTGGTAAGCGGGTTTCGGCGTATTAGAACGCGCTGGCCCTAAAATGACAGTTTTAGGGCCAACGCGACTCGGTTGACAGTGGTGCGCGCGAAGGCGCATGACAGATGACACTGACAGATGGCGTTACTTTTATGCTTGTATGAAGAACGTCAACGTCATTAAATTGGTGGAGCTCAAAAAAAAGTTAGTAAATATACTTACTAAGTACTCCAAAATCATATTCCATCCGATGATGAACGCAATGAATTCACCAACGGTTACGTAGCTATACATGTAAGCGCTTCCTGTAGTATGTGGCACACGGACTCCGAACTCGGCGTAACAGGCTCCTGTATGGACAAAAACAATGATTTAATCTAAACTAATATTATAAATATAATTATAGTAACTATAGGTAGAGCTCTCAAGCGCCGCAAATACTGCCTGGGTAACTAAAGTTTTGAGCCCTCCATCGACAGACAGTGTTTGCCGTTAAAATTCCTTGCTCTCTTATAGATTACTAGCTTTCGCCCGCGACTTCGTCCGCGTGAAATTTCACCCTCCCCCAGTCACCCTCTTAGGGGTGGAATTTCGAAAAACCCTTTCTTAGTGGATACCTATCTCTTCACAAAGAACACACTCTCCAAATTTCATGTCTCTAGGACCAGCGGTTTAGGCTGTGCGTTGATATATCAGTCAGTCAGGACTCTGAATTTTATATACATACTAGCTTCTGCCCGCGACTTCGTCCGCGTGAAATTTCACCCTCTTAGGGGTGGAATTTCGAAAAACCCTTTCTTAGTGGATACCTACTCTTCACAAAGAACACACCCTCCAAATTTCATGTCTCTAGGAGCAGCGGTTTAGACTGTGCGTTGATATATCAACAATCAGTCAGTTTATCATTTTATATATATATAATATATATAAGATAAGATATAGATATAGATTAGGACGTTAAACCCAGAGATAGGTTGGTTTTTCTATCTACAATATGCCAAGACTAGATAGATTAGATTGATATAGGTAGATCTAGATAGATTATTGGGTTCGGCCGTAAGACAATAATTGACAGAGACGGAACAATATTTTAAGTATATTATATCCATTTCATATTTAGTGATTTTTAAAGCCCGTTCACACTACAATTACTGTGGTATTCACACGGAATCTAGCACTGTGTCATAAATAAAACTGTGTTTTATCAATTAAAAATATCTAGGTATAACCTTCCAATGTTCAGTAAATTGTGCTTTGGAAGAGCAAACGAGCCGTGGTTACCGCCCCGCGTTTATCTGGCGAAGCGAATCTTCTCCGATTTTTTTTTTTGTTTTAAATACATTTGCATTTGATTACCTACAATTATTTACATTTGCATTTGATTACCTACAATTATTTACAGTTAATTTTTAGTCAAATTCAAAATGTTTTATTACACATTAGTACATATTACCAGTTACCACTTATGAAACGTCTGACGCAAGTGTGTTGTAATTGGCTATTATTATTTTTCTAAGATTCATATTTTATTTTAATCATTATTTGACTAGAAATATATGATGTGACTTTTTTTTTTATAGGAATATTTGTACTTACGCCATAGTATGGCAGGATATGCTGGAACCAATATTGTAACATCTACATATTTTACCATATTCTAACAAATAAACATTTTTGATTTGATTTGATTTGGTCGTTTCGTATGGAGAAGAGCCGGCAAGAAACTCCACTAAGTATGACTCTTTTTTAAATATTTTGCTTTTTAATTACATTTACAAGTTTCCTTTTTCTTACTAATATTTGCCCTGGTGTTGCCTTTTTTTTTTGGGTGTGAAATTATCAAATAACTTCTCCCGCTCTGGGCGGAGCGGTGTGTCAGACTTTTACTGACTAAAACCCACCCGTGTTCCTTCAATTGCCTGTGCCAGGGGCCACGGTATCTTTTTCGAATAACCCGCGACCCTGGCAGGCCCTAGCGGACCCCGTCAGTTAGTGCTGACATATCTTTGAGGCGCGCGTGGAACACAACGCGCCGTCGAACCGGGCCTGGTCCTTACCGGACGGAGAGCTGCCCTGGTATTGCCTAGTGGTTTTAGTGCAAACTGGCATGAATACCTAGGTACCTTGTTTTTTAGTTCCTAACTTAAGCAAACACAAAGTAACTTAGAATATTGTATGAATCACATGGACGCAACACAATCACCCTATAATGTTCCCACTGCTGGGACACAGACTTCCTCTCTGTGAGAGGGAGTGGGCCGTTATCACCACGCGGACCCCAGTGCTGGTTAGTATCATATCGATGATTGAAATCACATGGACGATGACGACTAATATAGAGAAGTATGGAAGGAAAAAAACATATTGCGCTAAGCCAAAATAAATTGTGCTAAGGGCGAAGAAGGATGATGAAGGACTCACCGGAGAAGATGGAGGCAAGGGCGGCGATTATAAAGCTGATGACAACGCCAGGCCCCGCGAATTTCCGAGCAACCATTCCAGCAACCAGGTACATACCGGTGCCGACACAAGAGCCGACACCGAGAGATGTTAAATCCATTGTCGTTAGGCATCGCTGTGAAACAAAAACATAATTAGTTATTTTGGTTGACGAGTAGGTAACAAGTGCAAGTTTCCGATAAACCTTTGACCTTTGTACCTATTTTTCTTTACCTATAATTCCATAATAAATTAAAAAAAAAACTTTAATTTCTAGATTTTTTTCTTTAGACCCAGGTTTAAACAAAAGAGCCGTTTTGAATTTCGAACTAAATTCCGACACTGTTAGAGTTCTAGTTACAATAACCTGTCGTTCGTCAGACTATCGAAATATGAAAACAATGATGACGCACACTCAACAAAAGAGCCTCATAGTAAAAGCACAAAATACAGATAGTACAGAAGGCAATCACATGTATGTACTTCACTATTCATACTGCTCGGCGGTCGCGCTAGGGTTGTCAACTTTGGCTTAGCACAAAAAACTATCGTGGTAGTGGCACTCGTATCTAGTTGTTTGATTTATTGTTGAGCTTATTCTACAATATTAAAACAAAACAATAAACATAGTATTACAATACAAAACGTTAACAGAACAAGAACATATAAAATTTTACATTTGTCTATTTTCACTATCGAAAGTCCCTAATAACTTCAAAACGGATTACCCTATTTATTTTGCCACACACCAAATAGTCGAATACGACTTTTCGAGAGCTATATTGATGTTTTATTAGTTTTTTTTTTTAAATAATATTTGCCGCGTATTGATCTTTGAAAGGAGTGGAGAGGCCTTTGCCTAGGAGTGGGACAGCGTAGGCTACTAATAAAAAATGAGTTTTCATCAATTTTTTTTATAAAACAGCGAAAAACGTAAGAATGAATTTTGAATCTATGTCAGTCATTACGGTAGTACTTGTCTACCCAGTAACTGGGATGTAGAGGTTAACCTGGCAGTCGCTCCAAGTAAAATACTGGTATTCAGTTGCATCCGGTTAGATTGGAAGCCAACCCCGATACAGTTGGGATTAAATTGTATGTGAATCAATTCAGTGCGGTTACATCCGAATTTTGTTTTGTATTCTATAGAAAAGCGCTAGTCACTGCACGAACGCATTTGTTAAATATATCCATCCAAAATGCATTGAACCACGCACGGAGTGTTTCATAAATGCTTGTATCCTCATGGATCAATGAACTCGAAATATTCGTATAGGTAATTACAGTCCACTAGCTGCGCCCCGCGGTTTCCCCCACGTAAATGTCGATCCCTGGGGAGTATTGGGATAAAAAGTAACCTATATGTTAATCCAGGGGAGGGGCCCGTGGCTAAATAATAACAGCCGCACAGGTCGATCAATCAGGTTAAGCTACGCTTGCCGCGGTTGGTCTGTGGATGGGTGACCATCTTTACATATCGTGACCCCTCCGTGCCTCGGAAAGCACGTTAAGCCGTTGGTCCCGGCTGTCATTCGTGGATCTTTGACAGTCGTTACGGGTAGTCAGAAGTCCGAAAGTCTGACAACCAGTCTTACCAAGAGATATCGTATTACCCAGTAACTGGGTTGTGGAGGTAAGATAGGCAGTCGCTCCATGTAAAATACTGGTATTCAGCTGCATCCGGTTAGACTGGAAGCCGACCCCAACATAATTGGGAAAAGGCTAGGCAGATGATGATGTTAATCCAGGGTGTCAGCTACCTCCAAACAAAATTTTATCATAATTGGTCCAGCCGGTTGAGCGTGAAGAAGTAACAAACATATAAACACACACTCACAAACTTTCGCCTTTATAATATTATTGTGATAAATCAACTAGCATGATTTTATTGGCTTTGCGGCTTTCAAAATTACAATCCATTTATTGGTTAAAATCATATAGTGAATACCGATGAAGAGTTTTCCATTCCATTAGCACAGGGTTTGTAATTAATTTTTATTAAAACTATAACATTTAAAGTATTATTTATTTTTCAGTGGAATCAGTTTGATTTTAAATTAAACAAGGTATTTTTAATTATTGGATGCCTGATTCACTTCGTGGGTTTACAACTTAATGAAATTTCATTAATAAATTATTGTCCGTTTGAATAAACCTATTGCAGCTAGGTTTAAGCTGCAATGGGTTTATTCAAACGGACTTGATTATAATTATATTAAAGACTAGCTGCACCCCGCGGTTTTACCCGCATAAATTTCGATCCCGTGGGAATATCGGGATAAAAAGTAGCCTATATGTTAATCCAGGGTGTCAGCTACCTCCATACAAAATTTTATCAAAATTGGTCCAGCCGCTTGAGCGTGAAGAAGTAACAAACATATAAACACACCCCCACACAATACATACACACATACACACTCACAAACTTTCGTATTTATTATATTAGTGTGATTAAAAAACTGCCACCCCTTATAACAAAGCTTTCTTGTGGCCTACACACAGAAATACTCCACGTTAAAGTTTAATGGAAATGGAACACTTTACAATTCAGTTTGTTCGATATAACTCGGCGGCTGGTTGGCCAAAAGGTCGTTGCATCTTGATTTGCGACCACATAGAAATGTGGACTGTAGTGCCTGGCAAATAAAGTGAAATATTCCTTGATACTATAATTGATAATATGGGAAGTGGTTCACGCAGGCTAACGTTTACCTACTGCTTCACAAACACGATTCATCTTGATTGTAAAAGGAACTGGCAAATAATTCTAATACAAATAAACGTTCTACTTTTCGCTTACAAGTTACTTTTTAAACTTAGCAGAAAATTATGAAGCATTTAAAAAAATGGTATCTCATTTTAAAATTCCTTCGCCGAGTCGTTTGTTTTTAAAAGAAAAGCAGAAAATTATGAAAGCGTTCTCGCATCTGGAGTTTTTAAAGTCTTATTTACTTTCGTAGCTTGGTTGAGGAAAATGCTATTATCACATTGAACACACTAATTACCGCCGTGAGCGAGTGCTTTTCAGGTGTAATGGTCGATTCACACTAGGTTATGCTTATTATCTACTAGCAGCGCCCCGCGGTTTCACCCGCATAAGTGTCGATCCCGTAGGAATATCGGGATAAGAACTATCCTATGTCCTTCCCTGAAATGCAATCTATCTCTCTGCCAAATTTTAGTTAGTACGTTCAGTGGTTTAGGCGTGAAAAGGTAACATACAGACAGACAGTCAGAGTTACTTTCGAATTTATAATATTACTATTAATATTATAAAGTTGTTTTTTAAGTTGTTGGTTTTTAGTTGTTGGTTTCTCCCGCGTAAGTATCAATCCCGTGAGAATATCGGGTTAAAAACTATCCTATGTCCTTTCCCGGGACTAAAACTATCTCTATACCACATTTCATCTAAATCGGTTCAGCGGTTTACTCGCTGCTCGCTGCGAGGCTTCGACTACTCGAATAAATATTGTATCTTTTCAAAATAGAGCTGCTAAGTAGGATATTTTTCATTGAGACAATAGTTGTCAATGACTTGTATTTATTGACTTATATATTTCAAATCATTGCTTTTATTGAAGTATTATTCAAAATCTACACATTACAGTCCAAAAAAGAAATATTAACCAAAATAATTCATGCTTACTTAAATATATAATTTGCACACGTCTGTCGTAACGAGAATATCTCTATGTGAAAAAATTTAATACATTAATATCGGGGTGCTTTTGAAAGGCATACAACTTACAAAGCGTTATGCTAAACTTTATAGTGTAAAAAACTTTGAATGGTGATCGGTCAAA
The DNA here is from genome assembly GCA_948474745.1 of Oligia latruncula. Classification (NCBI taxonomy): domain Eukaryota; kingdom Metazoa; phylum Arthropoda; class Insecta; order Lepidoptera; family Noctuidae; genus Oligia; species Oligia latruncula. Next base: position 7,606,682 of record OX419683.1, on the reverse strand, counting down.
CGGTGTTGCAATTTGACCGAACTATGTTGGGGTCGGCTTTCAGTCTAACCAGATGTAGCTGAATACCAATATTTTACATGGAGTGACTGCCTATCGGACCTCCACAACCCAGTTACTGGGTAATACGATACCGCTTGGTAAGACCGACTGTCAGATTTTCGGGCTTCTGACGACCCGTAACTACTGTCAATGATTCACGAATGACAGTATAAACAATGAATTATCAATCTCATATATACCAAAATACATTCTTATCATATATATAATCAGCCTATCTTACACAGGCCTCCTCTGTGTGAGAGGAAACGCGCCGTAATCCACCACGCATGCCCAGTGAGGTTAGGTAAATGTCACAATATGTCTTCGAATTTTTTGTTCTAGGTCATGCCGGTTTACGTTCACCGTTCTACGAGCAGTAGTGATGTAATTATGTACACAAAGTAAAGCGCCTGTCTGGGTTCGAACCCCGTTGCCACTTCACCACCATGCAAGTAAAGTTATGCAAAATTACTTTTGATTTTATGCTACCCAATATGAAACCGTTTTTAACCTTTTGACCGCTACAGTCATGTATAGATGACAAACCAAAATATGCCCAGCACGCCACGGTTCGACTACATGACAGACTTTGACGACGACGGCACGTTTTTGATTTTTTGACGTGTGGCGGTCAAAAGGTTAACAACCTTTCAGCAATATTCGCCCTGTACTGTTATCGAACACTGTGGTTAATATTCAGCCTCAAATCGTCCGTTTCCTCCCACGCCACCCACATAGAGTGGCGGCTGTGGCGGTGGCAGGTTCAACGCACAATAACCTGATCCCAATGGAAGCATTAATGACGTTTAAAATAGAAAGGTGTGAATATATGGTACGTATTTTTAACTATGATGTGTAAAGTGAGATAGTTTCAAAATGGTGTGTGTGTGTGTGAATGAATATATTTTCACAGGATTTTATTAAGTTTTAGGTAAGTACTTCTATACAGTCATATTTATTCATTTAAGTTGCTTTTTAGTGACTGTCTGTATAATCACTTAGTTTTTCAGCATCGGGTTTTGGTGCGGTTTTTATCATCATTTAGGGAATTTATTCTGGAAGGTTTATGTGTATAATATATTAACATTATACTAGCAGACAATAAAGAACACTCCACGTTTTGACAGGCTGTAGAAACCATGCGGAGCATGGGATGTAAGCTAGACAGAATTAAGCGAAATTACAGAATTAACTTGCGATTGGAAACCGAGAGCTTTTACGCCGTACGGCATTTCATACAAACTTTTAAGCCCTTGTTTTTCGAAATGAATGAACGATATCCGTGGAATGAACCGATTTTAATTAAACTTCGGTTTTCGCGAATAGAATCTATATTATGCTGCTAGTTATGACATACCAGCTAGAGTATATATCGCCCCGAAGAATCACGCCCCGCACCGCTCTGCACATTTGCTGCGCATATTGGTGTCTCATAAATATCTTCCTAAACGACTATTTTATGCGCTAAACGTTTTCTTTAGCTGAATCGACGTTTTCGAACCGTAAACGGTCGTACTTATTTCAAATAGGAATTTATTGATGTAACACTGTCTATGCTGATGTAGGTACAAAACTTTATTTTCACACTAAGGGCGCCTACACATTAGCGCGATTTTTTACGCGCGCGCGTCGCGTACGCATCTCTCCGTCTAGAAAAACATTGGAATTAAATGCTTCTCTTTTGAGGGAGCGATGCGTACGGGACGCGTGCGCGATAAAAATCGCGCTCGTGTGTACGCGCCTTTAAAAAAAAGTCCTTAAATTGTAATTTTATAAATTTGGCTTACCTTTAAATCTTACCACGAAGGGGCTACGCGGTTTGCTACAGCGTAGCTACGTATCTACGAGGGCTACAAAGTTGTACAAAATAATCAATCAATTCCCATGCGCAACAATTACTTAAATGTATGTTTGATTCATCTCTAGATAACCTTTATCTAGAGAACCTTTATCGGTCAAACTTTACTTCAAGATTTTAGAAATTAATCAATTTACAAAATAGTTTTCAACTTAAAACGAAAGGTTTCTATGACGAAAACATTTTTTTTATTTATGTACCTACACACAGAGCCAGAGAGAGTAATAGATACAGATACGACATATATAAATACTAGCAGCGCCCCGCGGTTTTACCCGCATAAGTTTCGATCCCGTGGGAATATCAGGATAAAAACTAGCCTATATGTTAATCTAGGGTGTCAGCTACCTCCATACCAAATTTTATCAAAATTGGTTTAGCCGTTTGAGCGTTAAGAAGTAACAATCACACACACTCACAAACTTTCGTCTTTATAATATTTTTTTTTTTTTATATATATAATATTCCACAACTATCACACAATATTAGTTTGATTCCGTTTTGTTGGTAGACTGAAACTTGTTTCTGACGAAATAAATATCAGTATTTAGTCGCAGATGTCCAACAAGTTAGTTCTCAGTTCCCAATTTATTTCATTTTGTTCATCACTTGGTGCTAATATGAGTAAAATGTACCTAATTTTCATGTTTCGCTGAATTATGTCACTGTTGGCTAAGACATTGTTCGAACGCATTGCTTGCCGCAAAAATACGCGAAATACGCGAAATTTACAAGTAATTACGTAATTGACCAGTAAATGGACATTCACATCGTCTGACGCGAGAGTGGGTAATAATACGAGCTGTAAATTAAATGCTTTGTTCGTCATCCTTTGCCAACTAATTACCTACAATGCTTCAACTTTCAAGCGATCATTTTAATGAATCAAAGGTGTAGTGTTCCAACGGATTTAATTAAATTGTATCCTGTAACGAATGGAATCTGAAATTACTAGCATACAAAAGAGATTGGACGATAGGTTTAACTCCGTGTCCTAATGAAGAAGGTGATCGTCGGGCTAATACGTCAATCGTCGCGATCACTTTTACAAACACCTAGCCTTCCGAAACAAATGAGTGACATGGTCAAATCGACGATACGATCACGTATTCGCGCCACGATTGCCTATATTACGAGACGGCCTTATACATAAAGAATTTCAATCGCGTCGTAGCGTCGCGTATTAGTTTGTCGCACCGTATAGTGCGGTGGAGTGCCTGGCGTATATCACGTAAAAAGAATGAGACAGCAGAATAATAACAAGTACATCCCCTTAGGAAAACCTAGTTGTTCACTGAATGTTTTATTGTAAGCAATCGTTCGAAATAACGAGCTAGGCGATAGGATATTTTATACTTCACGCGAAAGTTTTTAATTATGATTTTTATTCGCTTTTTAGATATGAGAGGGTAACTATATTTTTTCAGTGCAATAAATCGACTCGGTTTGTTTGAATGAAACAATGTTTATATTATGGAGTAAACCGACTCCTCTAAACGACAATAGATAAAACAGTTGGGATCCAATTCAAAGCTTCGAGGTTTTGAATGCGATCCTGGGTTTGCAAAATGGATGAAAGGCATTGCAATGCATACTCTTATGTATGATTTCAGAGTGAAGACTGAGCGTCAATTTCGCTAGCCCACTCTGTCGTTTGGAACAACAGACTAAAAATTGTATCGTTTTCTCACTCTTATTCTTTTCAATTTTATCCCTCTCACCTACTTTCTTTAAAGTTTCCTTATCCTGTCTAAGGCTGATTTTATCAAATTCCGATATTTTTTATCCGTGAAATAAAATTGACGTCTGACAGTTCTGGTATGGAAAAACTGTCAAAAATTCATAATTTATTCTCAGTACCTCTATACGACTTATTCTAGTTAAAAAGTTTGGTAAAAGGGCCCTTAGAGAAATGTCTGGCCATTTGGAAAAATTACGTCAGCAATAAAATTTCTGTCAATGTAATTTTGAAAACCGAAACTTATCTTGATTTCAATTTCCAGGTTCAGCCATGCATCATGCATGACAGCTGAGTCTTGTAACTAATATCCAATCATCGTGAACGCGGCGGCCAATAACCTGTCAGTATGCGCTTCTGAATTTAAAATTTTACAGTCTTAAATTCCTTTCGTGACAGCTGTATGACGGAGCAAGTTTTCTGTGAAATAACCGTTCAGTAATATCGGAAATAGCTGACAGGTGACATTCATGATATTGACAGCAAATTTTTGTTACATCACTATTACCAACTTAATATAATTATTTTTCTACTCTTCAGAATTCGATGCTTCTATCTAGTTGGTAAATGAAAAGCAAACCTCTTATTTCCGAATATTTTGAAGTTGACTCGTATCATTTTCCTGGCTTTAGCAAGAGCACGAAGTGGCCAGGAATTAAAAAAAAAAATTGGCCCCATCCCCACTCGAGTCGAATCCTATCGCCCGCGCTTTCACTTCGTTTTCTAACTTTTATTCTTTTCGCTCGACCTCTTAGGGTCGTAGCTTAATATTAAATAGCCCATAGCTTTCCTCAAGAATTGTGCTATCAAATACAAAAAGAAAAAGAATTGTTTAAATCCGTCTGGTGCTTCCATTATCAGATTAGCGTGTTCAAACAAACAAACTGTTCAGCTTCAGTATTAGTATAGATACGTAGTGATAAAATATCGATTCACAGTAGTAGGAAAGTAATACACCGTGAGTTTTGGAAAATACGACAGTGGCGCCCCCTGTCGGTGATATCTGTTCTGAAAGACCAAAATGCACATAATTATGCAGATGGACACATCTGTCATGCAAATATGAACAAATTCATTTATGATTCTCGTTACCACGAGTCACGACCAATTATTGGAAATTTGTACCAGACGTATGCTACTTTAAATATTCCGATTATCCGATTTAAAGGGAGGAATGACGTTTATAGGCCCAAATGGAACCTATTATACTTGTTCGAAATATGGATGGAATCTGGCTGGTATAAATCAAGTATGTAATGTGGTATGTTACCGCCATTTTATTGGTTACTGCCTGTATTATCCCATTGTTGGGCAAAGGCTTCTCCCGATAAGTTGAATCGAATGACTACCAAAATAAAAGTAATTTTGCAATTTTAGAGCTAAGTATATAAAAAAATAAATGCACGACTCAGTAGAATATTTCTTATGTATTTCTTTATATACATAAGATATGATCGTTTACGCTTAATATTCATGCAACGTTAAATATTTTTTAAGCTCTGTTTTTGAATATAATTATGTCTTTTCTTTGTACTTTTGACAAAACACAAATTTTTGTTCCTGCTTGTAATGTGTACCAATACGCCTAATTTTGCGATAAACTGAGCGTTTTACGGTGTTCTACGTTTGGGCAGCGCCTTAACATGAGTTTTATGTTTGTTTCATCATTTGGTATTAAGAGTTAACTAGTCGCGTACTCGAACTCACTGGTGGTCATGGCCAAAAGGCACGCACAGCGGCTTCGTGTCCGACAGAGCTAGTATCAGTGATGAGCAGTTAGACGCTAGTCTACACCAACAACGTTTAGTTTTCACGCACAGAAACAACGTTCCGAACTGATAGGCGAGTAGTAAAAAAATCGAAAAGTGCTTCGGAAAATCGAGTTTCATGAAAAAACCACTGCATAAATCAATTACAAATAAAGTTTATTGAACTCTTCGATAACTGAGCTTTGTTGGGTACGAACTTGGTTTTGAAGATTTTACAGTTCTTTTATTACTTATTTACATCCAAAGTTACGTTAAAAATAGCAAGAAAAACGAATCTTTGTTGGCTCATAACTTTGTAATGGCTTTTTATTTTACTATTTCCTTTCCGTACAGACAAAATTATTAATAAGTCAAAACGATATCATGTTTAACTTTAGACGCACAATGTCAAACAGTGGAGTAATACTCTCCCGAAATTTGTATGGAAAAATATCGACTAGTGGCACCTTAAGGTAATGAGGAAACCTAGTTTCAGGGACTACAGCAAAACATGTTCTTTTTTTTAAAAACGGACATTTGACACGCTGACTCTATTAGAATTTGAAATCAAAACAAGTGATTTAAAAAATAATTATAATGGCTTTATTTCTACCATTTTGCCAAATGAGAAGAAGATACGTTTAATTATTAATAAGTCATTTCGGTAACTTGATGAAACTTTCATATATTGCCAAAGTATTCAGGTATTTTTGTACTAACATTATCAACCGATAATGTTCCCACAGTTGGGACACAGGCCTTCTCTCTGTGAGAGGGAGTGGGCCGTAATCCACCACATCCACGCCCATTGCGGGGTAAAGGTAACACATAAATTGTCTTCTAATACTTGTTTCTAGGACCATATTTTCCTCCACAGTTACCACTAAGTGGGTACCTTTAAAATTCTCGACAGCCTTAAAATAACATTGAACTCAAAATATATAAATTAACTAGTTGCCCGGCGCGACTTCGTTCGCGTGGTGTCCTACCCCTTACCCTTCCCTACTCCTACCCTACAAGAAAAGAAAAAAGATATTAAGAAAAGATGTATTCAAGCTACATAAAAAAATGTCTGTCTTGACAATAAACTAAAATACTCGTAGAAATAAAATAAAAAAGAGGAAAGGACAGACCAAACAATTGAATAAATCAAACTATACAATCTTATTACCTCCGTATTACCGTATTAGGTACTGAACGCAGGGTGCCTTTGACAGGTACGGACAGTTTGTATGGGATAATAAAATTGTTGCTTTTACTATTTTCCTTACAACTTCTTCATATTTTCTCACCTTTTAAACCTTCCATGGACTTCTACAAATACCAGGCCACTCAGAAAGTATTGCGAAAAAAGTTTTTATGTATGAGAGACTGGCCAGTTATAGTCTATTTTGTTTGAAAATATGATTATTTCTAAGTAAAAATCGTTCCAATTTCAAAATTTTCCTCCACATTGTTTGCGAGCTAATACATATTAAATGCAAACAGAATAAATCAAATTAAATTAAAGTAAAAATATAACTAGTTTATAACCTTTTGATAATTTAAACATACGGAGTTGGTTCTCAATTATGATTTGCTTTTCTTATTAATAATTTATGAGATTTTACTATCAATTATTGTCTAATAAATTGGAACATAATTGATTGAGTACTCGATGTACTTATTGATTTTGGCAACTTACCTTGATTATTGTTACCGTTAGTATTGTTCAAAACAATTATTGATGTCATGTTATTTTGATTGTAAAATGATTTACTTTGTGAAATCACCATTGTTTATTTACGATAATTATTATTTGATTATTTATAATGTAATGTCTTATTAGTTTTATCATATTTTAGTGTTTTGTATCAACTCAAGTGAACGTTGACGTACTTCCGGGCTTCATCGGACAGAGTTGTTGTGGTGGTGGGGACAAACCCTTTATAACTATGCGCATTCGTTTGTGCTAGGGATGCCCTGGCTGGAGGCCCAATTTATTGTGGCATCCACAGGAAAGTCCGGTTGAGCAGTCGACCACCCCCTATGGTTGAACTGCGAGATGATAATTTTCAAAAAAAAAAAAAATCTGCTAGGGAGACGGATTGGAGACGGTCTTTGGACTCGGCTCCTTACAGAGCACTAGTTCCCGACAAACCTGTCGGTTTACTAAAGTTCAGACTTTTAACTGTATTGTAAATACGCTATATTTGGGTGACTCTGTCACTATACGAACAGTAATCGATCCTACGATTTGTTAGCAATTACTTTGATATTGTAAATAATTGTTTTAATGTGTATCTAGTTGTGTCATGTACCTACAGTGTGTGATTTGCTAGTGTGATTAATTGTTTATGAAATTATAATCTGATGATTGAAACTGCAAACCGTTTTTCTATTGCGCAATAACCAACACTACCAACAGTACGCCCACAGTAGTAGTTGTGATATACCTGATATAGGGAGACAAAACCTACCGTCTCCGATATATAATATATATTTTATTTGAAATGGGTTTGCTCTTGATATTTAATAGAATAAATATATTTCATTGCAAAAAGTGTAGGTACAAAAATCAGTTCTTACAGTTGTGAGGAATCCATTTCTAAATTCTAGCTACATTTATTAAATCAGAAAAGAGCAGTCTATTTATATCAAAACGGACGTTATTCTCGAAGACTTTAGCCGCAAAAAAAACTTATGACGTTAGGAGAAAAGAATTTCCGACACGATACACCTACATTTTTCATACAGTATCAAAGGAAAATTCTCGACTCGCTGTGTAATATAATATGTTTCGTGGATGTTCCACTTTTACATCATTCTTTTACGATGTTAATAATACTGCAATTCCTACAACTTGAAACTTTACCTCGTGCCTTGGGGTCCGAGTGCTTATGCATTGTTCAACAAAATTTCCAAACGCCTGGTTGATACTTCCCGTGACCCAATAGCTAACTTCTACTTTGGCTAAGCATTGCCATACAACGGCTATGCCGCCAGTCTATATTACCAGTCTACATATCAGACGACAGCGGTGCCGGCCTGCATTTTTCTGTCTGATAACTCATCAAAGAAAGTGTCAGTGATCAGTTTATGTAAATATTAAGCTGATATCAGATGCTTCACTAGAGTGTTACGGTCGCGAATCATATTTTAATCAACATGCAACCTGAACTGACCTGCAAAACAAAAATTTCGCGGGCTACCTTTGTGCATACAAAGGCATTGTCCTAGACTTAAGTACTCTGCAGTTCGGACATAACTCACGCAACGACCCCACCAATTCCGAAAGCCAATAAAAAAATGATGGCAGCTCTCTAGGAAAACACACCAACTCAACTTCATAAATAACGCGTCAGTGACGTCATTCGTCGGTAAATTGCAGACACTACTTGGCAGCCACCGTTCTTTTAGGAAACCGTAGATTTAGAGATGGGCCCATACCCATAAACTGTTTACTAGGAAGAGGGCAACACTTGAGTGTTAACCTTTTCCTAGTAAACAATTTAATTTTTTATTCATATCTATTCTGTGACCCATAACATTTGTACCTACTCACTCATTCGTTTATTTTTGCATTTTAATCCTGTGACCCTTATTATATGTGGGTCATATTCAAAATAATTGTATATTTACTACTGTCTTAATGTCCAACCCAATTATTTTCATAACGAGATGCAACTGACTAGAATTTCATAAACAAACAGATAAAATATTTATTTGAGCTTAATAAAAACCAACGAAACATTTGGTAAACCTAAACAATTCATTTAAAAAAATTAAACCAGACATTGCGTAGGATCCGTTTCATACAAGTATTCTATGTCCACGTCTTTAACGGTAAACTAAAAAAAATAATTTAATTATTAACCATTCAAAAAAAGTTTAAAAAAAAAATATATTCAGAGAATATTGTTTAAACTTTCAACACTTTACTAAACAAAATATAAAATACTATTTAGTGTACTCCAAATTTAATTTATTAATGAGTGTCCTGATTTTGCACATATCTGTTATTCTTCTCTGTTATGCTATTTTAACATTATTTCCATGGCAATAAAGAAATTTGAAATACTGGCAAAATTAGTTCACTAGCTGTTACTACACGACGCGTAAGAATAAACGCTTTGCCATTTTGTTCAATATAGTTTTTCAGCTCGTTTCGTGGTCGAAGAAAATTAGACTTTTAAAAGTAAATATTCAATGTGAGTCGTTTACAGTAGCGGTAAGTACTTACTGTTTTATTACTCATACTAGGAAAGGGCTGTATTGTGATATTTGTTATAACTATAAAATATTCGTATAATCATGTGAATTGGTGTGGAAATAAATAGATTTGTAGGATAGACACGTGCAATTAATTCATATACGTTATTTTATCTGTCACTTTTTTCCGTTACGTAACAGATATGAATGATTAGGCGTTATTCACATTGTCTCATGTATGAATTAATGAAAATAAAATATTAATAGGTACTTAGTGCACCGAAGGTTAGCAAAAACATTTTTTTTTACTTACTTAAATTTATTTGAAGTATGTAAAGTTTGCGTATATTGTGCCATGTATTGCATTGCTGTGCCATGTATTGTCTGTGTGTGCATGTTTTACTGCGTATCCTCAGTCCTCACTGCTTGAGCCTTTTATACTAACCGCGCAGCCTCGCCGAGGCGTACCCAGCCTCTCGTCGGCCGTCTCAGTATCAGTATCAGCGGGCTACCTTGGCGCATCCCCCTTGGATGCGCCAAGGTAGCCCGCGAAATTCAAATTGACTCAGGTTTTTTGCAATTTACAGGTCAGTGTAAAGTTGTATGTTGATTAAAATATGATTCACGACCGTAACAAATATGGCTATACATAATTCTAATCATTAGAATCCTTTTGCCTTAATATTAATATCAAAATTTTAGGCTCGGTAGTTTCGGAGATAAGGCATTAAGGCAATGATGATGATGAATTTATGGCAATTATACCAACTAAAATACGATCACCAAAATGTTATTTGATTATGTACCCACCTAGCGACCCACACCGACTTCGCACTCGTAGCCTGTTATAAACGTGTGCTATTTAAACTTGCCCTAATAATTCCTTTCTGTTATTTTTCTGTTACAATCAAATAATATTCATATCTGTTTCCTATCCGTAACTTACAATTATTTTGAATATGACCCATGTACACACCTACTCATTCGTTTATTTTACCTTTGATATTTTATATTAATTTTAATTCTGCAAAATTTGTACCTACCCCTTCGTCTTTCTGACATTTTATTCTTTTCTGTTGCAGTTCTATTTTAATTTATGTATTAAGGGTTTTGACTGAATTAAATATTTTTTTTTATTAATAACTTCGTACTCAACAAAGTAAAAAAGATCTATCAAATCTATTCTTAAGCAGGGTAATTTTGTAAAGCAGACTGTAGTGAAACCATTAAATATTAACTCATCGGATGGACCGGCTTCAAGCAGCAAGGTAACACTAGAGGATAAAGGGCAGACAGACCGCCTTCTGAAATATAAAGTGGCCGGCTCTGGACGAGGTAACTGCGAATTAATTATTTCTTTTTAATTTAATTTTTATTTTTAAACCTCTAATTGACCAAATGCTTTGTCGTCCATTAACTATAAATATGTAATGTTTACTGTATACCTATATTTTGTTGGAGACACTAAAATAAATAAATAAAAACCAAGTACTTAGCAGCTTTTATGTAGTGCAATTAATATCATATAAAAGAAAACGTAAATTTTTTAGACCTGTTAGAAGCTATTACGAAAATATCTTTAATATGTTTAGTTTTTAGTGACAATTTTTTTTTTGGTTTTGTCTACACTTTTCCATTGCTGGACAAAGGCCTCCCCCAAGTCCTTCCAGGAACTCTTTTCCCGCACCACCTCGAACCAGCCTTCGCGGTAGACGTCCAGGTCATCTCGCCACCGTTTTCAGGGCCGACCTCGGCGGCTTGTGGATATTAGCACGATTATTTAAAACTGAAAGGACTGACCTCTATCAGTTTCATAGTAACAATATTGTAGCTAACTTAGGCAAACACGCGAAGAATGTTGCGCAACCATCGAACAATGTTTCCCTGTAGTTTCCAACTAGTAACTCGAAGCTTATAACAACAATGCTTGAACTCACTACTCGTCTTGATCACGTCCAAGGCACACACATTGTCCTGGCTTCTAGAGCCCTGCTTTTAGTTTGGGACAAGTTGCAACAGCATAATTAGCGTTAATCAAATATGTATGTTGGTGTTACATGGGACTTAGACATAACTGGCGATATGTGAGTTAGTACTCAAAGAGTCAAGCAGCGGGCCTGCGGGCGGAGAGTAATGGGTAGCTCACCGTCCGATCAGGACCAGGCCCGTGCCGGACGGCGCGTACGTGTTCCACGCGCGCCTCAAAGAGATGTCGGCATCGAGGAAGGGGCCCCTTAGGGCCGAAGCCTACCGGGTTAGCGGGATTGTCCGAAAGGGTTACCACTGGCCCGGAACATAAAGGGCTAAGGAAGGAACACGGGAGGGTTTTAGTCAGTAAGAGTCTGACACTCCCTTCCGCTCCACCCAGAGCGGGAGGGGTCATTTGATGATATCCCATCCGCAAAAAAAAAAAAGGGTCAAGCAGAGGTGGTATAGTTACCACTTCTGCTTGACCCTTTGGGGATGACAAGCGTCACGTTGTGTTGATGAATTAAGGTTATTTTGAACATGGCATTGAGCTGCACAATTTTATATTTTACAAAAAAATATTATTTAAGCCGGGAATACATTCAGTAAGAATAGAAGTATATTAGCTGATTTAGAGACTTATACTTTGTGGGAACACCACAAAAATTCATGAAATGATGTGGTGTGGTGTGTAATAATTATATGGCCTCAGATAGTATAAAATCACTTGAAAAAACGTTCATAATTATGATATAATTTTCATATGCTACAAAAACGTACAACCGTTATATTTTATATAACCTTCTTTTGCTCTAATAACATTTAGTATATCGTTCATTAAATAAAATTTACAATTTGTATAATGCTCTTCTTCGCGCGTTATTGGTCACTATTCTAACCTAACCTAACGAAAATGGCAGGCGTTTAAAATCTAATCAGCAGGGTAAATGCGTAACACACTATCAGTAGCAATGGGTTTCATTTTGACAGTTCAACAACATTCATTGCGTTATTTACGTTGTTGAGCAGACACATTTTTCGAATATATAGAGCAATGGATTAGCAATATGCTTCAAAGTGATTCAAATTGAGAGTAATAGTGTGTTACGCAATTAGGGTGCTGTTTTTACAAAAATATACAAAACAAAGTAGACGTTTCGAAATTTTATTAAACGTTACTTATATATTTTGTGAATATTATGGTAATTGTATATAATTGTATTAGTATTGTATACTAAATGAATATTAATTCAAATGTGCAATATAGAAAATGTCCATTATACCATATAAAATTAGGAAAAATGTAATTATATCAATAATTCATTATATCATTTCATCGTTAGATTAAACAAAAGTTTAATAAATGAAATTAGGTCACATGATCATTAGAACTTTTGTTATTATTTCAAACGTTACACACCCGATTGTAATACCTAACTTAATTCTGAAGCAAAGTAATCTTGCAGGACAACATTACCTGTCCACTAAATCCTAGTTGATAACTCAATAGTTTGATTAACTGCCCCGTTGGTCTCGTGGTTGCAAGTGCGACTGCTAAGCGTGGGGTCCTGGGTTCGATTCCCGGGTCGGACAAAGTGTTATTGGGTTTTCCATTAGGAATTTCTTAGTAACAGTCCGAAGTTTGGAAGTTGGCGGTTTAATACCCCCGTGCCTCGGAAAGCACGTAAAGCCGTTGGTCCTGCGCCTGAACTCTCCCCGGTCGTGTCGGATTGCCGTCCCATCGGACTATGAGAGTAAAGGAACAGAGAGTGCACCTGTGATTGCGCACACACTTGTGTGCACTATAATATCTCCTGCGTACCTGGCTAATCTCCATTGAGATTGGCCACCGTGACCGAAAACGGTCGGGGAGGCTATTATTATTATTAGTTTGATTAAATTCACCTCAAACCAGTCTTTAAAATAAACTTTATTTACACGATACTAAAACGATCATAAAACTTGACTGGTTTAAAACTAACTTGGTCCTCCTTAAGAGGAAGCAATTATCTATTTACAAAAAATGTATTGTTTGGACTAAAAAATTAAAAGACTAGTGCTTTAGTCAGATTATTCTACAAGCAACATTGCTTGTAGAATAATCTGACAAAAAATCTGAATGATTGTAAGTATATTAGTAAAATTAAATTCTAACATAACTAAAACTATACAGAAACTAGAAAATGGTAATGCCGCCAGTCTCTTGGGTACATTACCAGTCGGCAGCGATGCGGATGAGTTTTTCGACGCTATTTTCTAGTTTCTGTATAGTTTTAGTTAAGTTAGAATTTAATTTTGTTATTTTTACCTGTCTAAATAAATAATTTATTAATATGTATAATATTATCAGTATATTAGTATGGTTTTTATTTTTTTAAGAGGTATTTTCATGATTTTTTTTTATCGTATCACATTAGTTGTATTGTTTTTAACACACTATCTAACTAGCATAATTATATCCTGTAGAATATCATATATTTTTCTGAGTTTTTTTACTGTAGTCGATCATATACTTTTAAGCATTATAAACTTGCGTTTTTTGCGTTCTGGTCCTGTAGTCCCCTTAAATTGAGTAGCAACCACATTCTAGCAATGAGAGAAAATAATTAACGTCTGTAGCAGGTGCCGCTTTGTAAGGAGTACCATTTGTTACATTGTCGCCGCGGGAACTTTCTGCTATTTACTTGGAAAACTTTGTTAGATTTAAGTTTGTTTTCTTCAACAAACAACTTTAGTGTAATATCCAAGATGTTACCACAAGATCGGTCATGGATGTGATTTATATTTATAAAGAAAGGTGTCAAGTTTCGCTTTCGAACAGTTGTTTCAGAAGTAAATGATAATTTTAATTATTGTTGTTAGTATTGCTTTATTGCGAGTGTGCGCACAATCATTGTTTTTTTTGAGCGATAGTCTTAACTTAGTTCTGTGCAAACACACTACGAGAACTTCACATAATAGTAGGTACCTTCTAAGGAAATTACTAATAATAAAACCGCGACCGACGGTCCGCGCGCGGATTTGTTGGGAGAAATATCTATGAGCACAACTACGTGGTGCGGGCCGTCTGTCACGGATATTCATACAATGTACTTACCGATAGTCGTTGTCTGCCCGGTAAGGACACCTCCTGACTCTGTTCAGATTCACGAGGGTCCTTAGTCCGGATGAGCTTAGTGAAGAGATTGTGAGTGTCACGTCGCCATCCTCCCCAGTCCACCTGACGGAGTGTACCCAAGAAGCTGCAACAAATGAAGACAAGATTAAAACACAGGTCGGTTCATAAACTTTTACGAAAGAGTAGGTTCTAGTTGATAGAGGGATATTACATCTGCATTTTGCCAGAAATCCTACTTCTGAGTCGTGTCGACTCACAAGTCAGGACTTTTCTTTTTATAAATTAGGATGTGAAAGTTTGTGAAGATGGTTGAATGTTTGTTATTCAATCACGCACAAACCGTTGAATGAATTGGGATGAAAAACGTCAATACCCTAGCACTTTGCCACCTGGGGGTCAAACCCTACACTCAAAATTAGCGCTTGCAAACTTTTTGACCAAAGACTTAAAACCGACAAAGTTTTTGCATGAAGGTTTTTAGAATAGAATGCTCTATAAAGTATGTACACCATACAAATTACAGATACACTACACACACACATTATATTATTATTACTGCATGAAGGGTTGAAAACACCACATACATACATCAGCTTCCTATAAGGAACATCAAAGTCCAAGCATAACTTTAATAGGTATTGTTGGTCTAGCTACATCCGCTGTCATGAGGCAAACGATTTGTAGCACACTGTGAACGCGCTATAATATAATTTCTAACCACGTTTAAATACGCGCAGTGGGAAGCTCTGATCAAAACTGGTATTATTAATTCGAGGGTAACAGTCAGTCCTACTTATTTGTTTACAGTGCAGCTACGGTATTGGTAACAAGCTTTGTAATATCCACTAGCTGTTAACAGTGGTTTTACTCGCATCCTAGAGGTAGTCCATCCGTGTCTATGTGTCACTCGGCGAAGGACGGCGCCGCCAAAGTCGGCCCAGAAAGCGGTAGCGAGATGACTTGACGAGCTGCGAGGGCTGGTTCGAGGTGGAGCGGGAAAAGAATTCCTGGAAGGACTTGGGGGAGGCCCTTGTCAAGTAGTGGGACAGTAAAAGCTAAAAGAAACAAACCAAAAAAAAGTGTCACTCGTGATAATGGCCCTGTTTTCTTATAAGTCGGTTGAGACGTAGCAACAAACATCTGGGTACGAATTTTCAGAAGGAAATGGTGAATTTTTAGAAGGAAATGGTAGTACAGTAGACTGCACGTTTGTGGCAACGAAAACAGAGTTAGCTGCTCGTTATTATATTGAAACTCCGTACTACGTTAGTCAGTAAAGGTGATGAGTGGTCGACTACACCTCATTAATCAGATTACATTTCGCCCAAATTCAAATTGTACGTCACGTCACATAATTCAAAACCAAATTGACTTTAAATCACGTATAAGTAGTGTTTATGAAAATCGTGAATCGATAGAGTTTTATAATATCGCTACCTAGCTTCTGATAAGTCGTAGTTCGCGACTGACTAATGGGCTGGTGAAAGAAAGATAATGAGTTTAGGGCCGAGATTGATATAATGTTCCCACTGCTGGGGCACAGGCTTGGCCTCTGTGAGAGGGAGCGGGCCGTAGACTGCGGGTGGGTGAAAGTGGTTTTAGGACATGCTAGTTTCCTCACGATTTTTATCTTCACCGTTTTGAAAGCAGTGGTGATGAAATAATTTACACAAAGTAAAGTCAAACCCTGCCAAAAGCTGTCAAGCCTGGTTGGGTTCAAATCTAGGATTGGTAAACCAAAATTTTGATGCCAAGTAAAACGTAGTACTACCTACTCAAAGTGAAATCCGAGGGAAGATTTGGGAAGCTACCGTGGAAGCGTTAAATAAATTCTTATTAAATTAGCGGTGTACACGGCTTGTGCATTAAAATCCACTACAAAAAACTGAGTGTCTGAAACGAAGCTGAAATAAAATGGAATTTAGTGCCTTTATCGAAGAGAAGTTAAAACGAGTGACTTGAGAGATTATTTTGGCTGGTTTGCAAGAGCTTTTATCTAAATAAAAAATATGGCGTTTTGACATTTATCTATATACTAGCACTTTTGCCCGTGACTTCGTCCGCGTGTATTTCGTACTTTCCTCTAAAAATTTCGAAAATCTATGTTTATGATCTTTATCATTTATTTAGATAAATAAACTCAAACTCAAAGCATTTATTTCAATTAAACCAAATACAGGCACTTTTGAATTGTCAAGGAAGGGGTCGGTCCGTCAGAAAGATGAAGCTAGTTGCCCATTCCAAAGCGTAGGTACCTATGGAGAAGACCGGGCAAGAAACTCATGAACACTCTTTTAAATCAAAATAATATGGTTACACAGTCTTGTTTACATCATTTTGCATGTGAGAACGATGCAGAACGTTAAAAGCATCCGTAATGAAAATACGACTGTTTGTCCGTACAAAAACATGCTCACCCGCGCCGCTCGCGTCGCGCCGTCGTACCTAGGTACCAAACCGTTCGGCGCGGAGATTGGATAACCTACTTAGTGTCGCTCGGTGTCCAACTTTTAACCTTTTTTAAATATTTTTGGGACAAAATATATCATGGGCTAAAAATTATTGGAATCGATTTAGTTACTTATTCTGGATAAACTATATTCAGGTTTCGCATATACTAAAAATAACGTTGTAAAATCAGGGATCAGATTCTTCAAATAAACTGTATCCCCGCTTTTCACCCCCACAGGGGTGGAATTTTCAAAAATCGTTTGGGTTGTGTTAATTCCATTCACTTGACTCAAAGATTATTATTTATACCAATTTTTTAGATAATCAAGCCACGCAGTAAAGTCCTTCTCTGTAAAATTTACTTAGATAAGTATTCGTGCCAAGTTTTAAGGTTATTAACTCAAGGAATACGATTTTTCATACAAACAAAATCCCCCCCTTCAAGGTTGTAAATATCCAAATACCCCTTCTTAGTCGATACCTTCTCTAGATAATAAATTTTAGTAATTTTTATTTCGAAAATTAAGAACTTTCCATACACATCTTCATCCCCCTTTTTAACCCTTCGGGGGTGGAATTATCAAAAACGCTGAGACAAGTATAAATTACTTTGCAATCCTAAACCTACCCTATTCACCCGACTGTGCCAGAATGAGCGTAAATTTTTTTTAATTGGATGAACTAGTTTTCAACCTGTACCTACCTCATTTGATTTGACCTCTGACAGCAGCAACCTAACAGTAACCTTATTGTAACGAAAATAAAGATCACAATGATTTTGACAGACTTGTCAGTGGGTACAACCCAATAACAGCCTTATTTGAATGAGAATTAAGATCACTGATTTGGACAGTGACGCAAAATTGTTGGCAATAAGCTGTTTCAGAAACTTTTATAGATGATTTTATAGCATGGGTGTACATAAAAGAGATTATATACCTATAGTTTCCTTTGTAAAAGTCTGCTCAGAACTGTCCTGACTTACTAAAGGAAAGAATTTGAAAACTGATGAAGGCGTAAAAGACTTGACTGTAATTAAATATTGTATTACTTTATTGTTGGGTTTCCAACAAATGCAAAGACTTGTAGAAGAGAAGTTGTTTGGGAAACAAGGCGCCAAGCGAGACGCGTGCGTGACACTCCAAGGATGTTGCCGAGAGTGGAAATTGGTCGAGGAGAGGATCAATGCAGAATGTTCATGAACTTCGGTGAACAGAATTTTCCATAAGCTTTCGCTTTCACTATATACTTGCCACTGACTGACTGCCTCGTTGGTCTCGTGGTTGCAAGCGCGACTGCTGAGCGTGGGGTCCCGGGTTCGATTCCCGGGTCGGACAAAGTGTTATTGGGTTTTCCATTAGGAATTTCTTAGTAACAGTCCGAAGTTTGGAAGTTGGCGGTTTAATACGCCCGTGCCTCGGAAAGCACGTAAAGCCGTTGGTCCTGCGCCTGAACTCTCCCCGGTCGTGTCGGATTGCCGTCCCATCGGACTATGAGAGCAAAGGAACAGAGAGTGCACCTTTGTTTGCGCACACACTTGTGCACTATAATATCTCCTGCGTACCTGGCTAATCTCCATTGAGATTGGCCACCGTGACCGAAAACGGTCGGGGAGGCTATTATACTTGCCACTAAGAATTTAACAATAAGTTAAATTCGTAGTAGTAACTATATAGCGAGGGAAGCTCTTTTTAGGATTCCATACCCTCTCCATTCTCTTCTTAGGGTGCCAACCGGACCCTATTACTAAGACACCGCTGTCCATCCGTCTGTCCGTCCGCCCGTCTGTCTGTGACCGGTATAGGTAGACATTTGAAACTTAGTGTGTACACACTTACACTCATTGTCATAGTAATGACAACGAATGTGTGCTATTACAACAAATCGCTCATTTGGAGAAACATCGACGTAACTGCAACTTTTTTTTATGTCTTTGCTTTCATAACGTAAATACGCTATCTAAGTGATTTTGCATATTTAACAACTTTTTGAGAAAAAATACCATTTACGACAACGTCGATGTTTCTCCAAATGAGCGAAATAATAAAAATGAACTATCAAAGATGTACAAACGACCGCCGGGACCAACCCGAGGCAAGGAGGGGTCTCGGTATGAAATGGATGGTCACCTGGCCACGGACCGACCTCGGCAAGTTGCTTAACCTTGAAGATCGAGCCAATGGACTGTTATTATTTAGCCGAATTTGGATTTTACCTACTTATTGTGTTGAATCTTTAGGCATTAAACAAAACAAAAGAAATAAAACTTGAGTGGTATCGTGATTATTAGTGAAACTGAGATAAGTAAACAAAAAAATAACATTACATTTTTATAACTATAAGCGGAAAAGAGTTGAGGTATAACGATTATTAATAATAAGTAAAGTAATTACTACATATTTAACTTACTTGAACAAGGAAAACGACTGCAGCCATGACGCCACGCGAAAGCCTGTTGAAGAAGAAAAACAAAAGTTAGTTATAAATCTTTATTTACACAGTATAATCAGCCTATATGCCTCTCGGTGAGAGGGAGTGGGCCGTAATCTACCACGCAGGCCCAATGCAGGCTGGTAGATGTCACATGTCTCCGAATTTTTGTTTCTAAATGCCTTGTTTCCTCACGATGTTTTCCTTTTAATTGCCTTTCGCATACTATAAGTTGAAGCAGCATTCAAAGTGGCACAGTCTGAACAGAATTAAGATGATGCAAAACATTGTAAGTTGTTTTTTTTTGTACCAATAAATAAACCTTTTTCTTTTCTTTTAATTTAAGTTAATAATTTAATAATAATTATTATTATTTATTTATTTTTCACTTCAAAACTCAAACATCAGTGTAGCCCTGGCTCTTGTACTAAGAGTTCCTGTATTACAAGAGCCAGAAAAGTGCTACCTACAAGTACAGTAAGTAGCTTTTGTGTACCTGTTGGGCTCGTAAAAGCTCCATGAATTAATTTTAGTCTACACGGAGCGAAGTAATACAAACACGCTTGCATACAAGTCAAATTTCAACCAATCTATGCAAAGCTGAGGTTCCATAAGACATTCTCTCGTTCGAAACACTGCCCTAAAAGCCGACTGGACGGCCATTACCCTAAACCGTAATGGAAATGCTTTCTGTAGCAAGGAATACGCCAAAGCGGCGTGTAAACGGACTGGATTGTGCTCGGACATACTCTCAACAAGGAATTTGTCTAAGCAATACCTATATATTTGTGTGTGTTGGAAACCTTATTAGAGGGCTAAAAGTCGCCCAAAGGGAAATGGAAAGGGCTTGGAGTTTCCCTGCGTGATCGAATCAGAAATGAGGATATCCGCAGGAGAACCAAAGTAACCGACATAGCCCGAAGAATTGCCAAACTTAAGTGGCGGTGGGCAGGGCACATTGCTCGCAGAACAGCTGGCCGATGGGGCCGACAGGGTTCTGGAATGGCGACCGCGTACCGGAAGACGTAGCGTTGGAAGGCCTCCCACAAGGTGGACCGACGACCTGTGTAGGCTGCAGGCGGGTTCCTGCAGCCTCCTTTGGATGCGACAAGCACAAAACCAGTCGAAGTGGAGGTGCTTGGGGGAGGCCTATGTCCAGCAGTGGAAGTCTTTCGACTGAAATGATGATTCTGATGATGATGAATACCTATGTATTTTCAAGCTAACTGACGTACATTTGGTCTCTAGTATTACATACAGGATGGCAGGAAAGATTGACGAGCAAACTGTAACCACGAATTCAGGACATGGTTCTAGGCGCCCTAGCCTAGAATTTTTATAATTTTTTTTGGCGAACGCGTTGGTGCCTACGCGGTCATAATGTATGAAAGAGCTATTTTTTTTTGATAACCGTCGAAAAATTTCAACTCAAGGTGTCCAAAATCATGTACCTTCTGAATACATAGTAACTGGTTGCGCGCCGATGCCTTTGCCGCCCTAGATAATCCAATTCAAGTAAATAGATTTATTGCTCTTGAATAAGCTCGGTCAATCTGTATTATAAAGGCTAAAGCCTGATTTACATGATGTGATTTGACGGCCTGCGGCTTACCATAAGGTTGAAGCAACAATGAAAGCGCTGTCCAAACAGTGTTAAGACGATGCAAGCCATTTGTAGCTGTGTCAATAGGGAAATATTATACGTATAGCGATACGATATACGACGACGCAATATGAGAATATTATATTTGTACGGCTGTTGCAGTAATTCTGATTATTATCAGAATTAAAATCATGCCTTTAAATTGCAGTTGAACCCGGCTGGTCGACTCTAGTTTTAAATTAAAAATGCAACGTAAATACTTTTCAAACATTTATTTGATTTGAGTTTCACGTGCTCATGCATTCTGAACAGTTTTTCACAGTATTCAACCTAGGTATGTTTTCCCCATTCCAACCGAATTGAAATTTAAAAATGTGTTTAGCACAAATATGTGTGCAACACATATTTTTCGAAACACAAATTTTTTTCACTCTTTTTTTTTAGAAACTTTCCTAAATTCACTTAACCTGTGTGGTTCTTTCCTCAAAAGACCACCTCAGACATCGATCTACATGGTCTTCATATAACCTGATCAAGATTATGTCTGAACTTTAAAAGAGACTGTGACCTCTGAGTTTGTTTCGGCCTTTCTTCTCAGAGTAGTCAGATAGGAAACGCCGACTTCATCTAGTTAAAAAAAAACATCATTGACGTGTAAAAGTGTTTGTACAAACCTACTTACAAAAATAAAATCATTTAGGTATCATTTATCATGCTTCAAATCATAAAAAATCATAGCGCGAAAAAGTTCCCGGCGCAGATCCTCGATAATTTAAATTATTAAATTAGCTCGAAAACAATTTGGACGGACATTTTGAAATTAGAACGTACCTATTTTTACTTACAAATAATCATATTTTCAAATTAATATCTGGCCAGTCTCTCATACATAAAAACTTTCGCAATACTTTCTGAGTGGCCAGTGTGTGAGATGATATGGTTACAAAGGGGGTGACTAGAGAGTCATGACGACTAATAACGAAGTAAGGAAGAAAAATAACTACATGTTGCGCCGACCAGAAATAAATTGGGATACGGGCAGGAGAATGATTATGACATTAATATTAAACTTACATAAAAATATGTTATTTCAATGTTTTGTCATGTCATAAAACCTCTATCTATCTCAATAATCTGTGTGACTTTTTTGTCGACACGACATGACATAAAATAAATAAATAAAATTGTAGAAATGGTACGACCGAAGCTGTTCGTGACTTGAGGTCGTAATGATTCGTCTCAAATTACAATCTAAACATATAAGTAGTTAGTGCCTAGTAGTTAGTGTAATTACATAACTAAAACCAGGGCACGTCTGCATTACCTAAGGGGTAGGCAGAAGTTTAACACTTTTAGACAGACTTTTAAACAATATGTATGTGCTCGTGACTGTACAATACCTGTACATATTGTTAATTAACAGTCTGTCTAATATAAGTGTTAAACTTCTACACATATTGTTAATTAACACATAGATACTGTATATTGTTAATTAACGATATATATAGATGCCCTATAAATACTACAATTTACATTGGAATTGCCAACGGTTTACGTTTTGTGACTTTGACACTATTGTGGACTACTTTCAAACTGGAACACTTTCGTTCACTTTATTAAAAACCACTTTCTAGGACTAGGTATGGTCTGGGTGGGTGAATATAATATTAATATTATAAATGCGCAGTTTATATAATTATATTTAAAATTAAAACGAATCAATCAAAATCTATATTAAACTTTCAAGAGTAAACAGGCATTTTCTGGACACGCTCGTTCCATCATAGACCTCATCCATCGCTTTCCATCAGGCGTGATTGAGGTCAAGAGCCATTCAGCAATAAAAAATAATATTTTGTTTGTAAAGTTTTTCATAGTACTTACAAAATATTTTATTTTGAATCCCAAAACCACAACAAAGAAATAACTGATCAAACTTTCATAATATTTCATCCGACAATATTCAGGGTGAATTTTTCATGTGGGCGTGGATTGCCAAATCCGAAACTATGAGGAATAGCGAAAAGTACTCAAAGGAGTCGCGGACTCGATTTTGATGAAAACGAAAACTGCATCATTGGATTTTTGTAAAATCAATATTTCTAGCCAGGAACCGAACCCGTTGATTTTGATTAAAAAAAACAAACTGTATTTATTACACCACTCGATAGGGATAATAAGGATCAAATTCTGGGAAGTAATGACATAAGTACGGCAAACTTAAGGAAAATATTCGATTTTAATAAACTGATTCTTATTTTAAAGTATTTATACCGACAACATTACCTGCCGGTCGATTCTGTAAAAATCTCACAAAATAAATGGAAGATATGATTTGTTAATGTGTATTTGTTGGCATTTTAATCGTTTATTTATGCGCTATATTACTTTAACACCATTCTTAAGATTACACTTTTAAGATTTTTTATTGACGACTACGCAGAAAATATTAATTTATCTATTATTGTGCATTAATATGATCCAGTCTACACTAAATAGTTTTGTATTCTACTATAATATAATGTACAATATAATACAATATTATAAATGTGAAAGTTTGGATATTTGATTGTTTGTTAAGCAATCACGCAAAAACATCTCTACGGATTTAGATGAAACTTGGCCCATAGATCGTTTACAACTTAAACTTACACATAGGATTTGATCCGGGTAGTACGTTCCCGTGGGATCATTTCCACGCGGACGAAGCCACGGGCAAATGCTAGTAAATATATAAAATGCTATTAATGGTTTATAAGAGGAGAGAGAAAATAACAAGAAAAATATCTTCAGTAGATAAAGCACGTAGCCAATTAGAATTCGACTTACAGAATTGAATTTTCATTCGAGCGATGTCTTATCTAAGCCACTAAAGGTGCTTTTCCAATAATTTTCAAGTTGGTAGCCGAACACCTAATTTTAGTCCGAATAATTTGATTCCTTGCACTGTGCTTAAAATGTTCTCGATTGGTTTTTTTTCGAACCCTCAACATTGTGCCATACCCTTCGTCTTACAACACCTAAGTTCAAATCAAACGCAAATGGTGTTTTGGCGCATTTTTTGTAGTACCAACAACCATAGAACGAACACCGACGAACTTCCACAAAGATGAAAGCCTATGGATGGTGTTCCTCATCTTTACATAGTATAAAACAAAGACTTTGTTTCTCCCGCTCCCTGTTAGCTTAAATCTTTTAAACTGCGCAACGGATTTTAATGCAGTTTTTAACAATAGATGCAGTGATTCAAGAGGAAGGTTTATATGTATAATGAATGCATATTATAGTAGAGATAAGCCGAGAAATTCAAAGATTTGAAATGTGAAGTCGTAACAAACATATTTTTGTGCGCTTACATTGCAAACGCTGGCTAAACCTTACGAAATAGATCCAATTAATGTACGGAATTGTATTCTTAAAAATATCGATAAAAAAGTCCACCCACAGTAACCATTTTTATCTTTTACATATAAAAAAAAAATTATGGGTTATTCACCAAGCTATTTTAAACAATACAGTATTATTCCTTATCCAATTATACATTACTAGCTTCTGCCCGCGACTTCGTCCGCGTGGAATTTCACCCTCTTAGGGGTGGAATTTCGAAAAACCCTTTCTTAGTGGATACCTACTCTTCACAAATAACACACCCTCCAAGTTTCATGTACATTAATTGGATCTATTTCGTAAGGTTTAGCCAGCGTTTGCAATGTAAGCGCACAAAAATATGTTTGTTACGACTTCACATTTCAAATCTTTGAATTTCTCGGCTTTTCTCTACTATAATATGCATTCATTATACATATAAACCTTCCTCTTGAATCACTGCATCTATTGTTAAAAACTGCATTAAAATCCGTTGCGCAGTTTAAAAGATTTAAGCTAACAGGGAGCGGGAGAAACAAAGTCTTTGTTTTATACTATGTAAAGATGAGGAACACCATCCATAGGCTTTCATCTTTGTGGAAGTTCGTCGGTGTTCGTTCTATGGTTGTTGGTACTACAAAAAATGCGCCACAACACCATTTGCGTTTGATTTGAACTTAGGTGTTGTAAGACGAAGGGTATGGCACAATGTTGAGGGTTCGAAAAAAAACCAATCGAGAACATTTTAAGCACAGTGCAAGGAATCAAATTATTCGGACTAAAATTAGGTATTCGGCTACCAACTTGAAAATTATTGGAAAAGCACCTTTAGTGGCTTAGATAAGACATCGCTCGAATGAAAATTCAATTCTGTAAGTCGAATTCTAATTGGCTACGTGCTTTATCTACTGAAGATATTTTTCTTGTTATTTTCTCTCTCCTCTTATAAACCATTAATAGCATTTTATATATTTACTAGCATTTACCCGTGGCTTCATCCGTGTGGAAATGATCCCACGGGAACGTACTACCCGGATCAAATCCTATGTGTAAGTTTAAGTTGTAAACGATCTATGGGCCAAGTTTCATCTAAATCCGTAGAGACGTTTTTGCGTGATTGCTTAACAAACAATCGAATATCCAAACTTTCACATTTATAATATTGTATTATATTGTACATTATATTATAGTAGAATACAAAACTATTTAGTGTAGGCTGGATCATATGAATGCACAATAATAGATAAATTAATATTTTCTGCGTAGTCGTCAATAAAAAATCTTAAAAGTGTAATCTTAAGAATGGTGTTAAAGTAATATAGCGCATAAATAAACGATTAAAATGCCAACAAATACACATTAACAAATCATATCTTCCATTTATTTTGACCGTTCAAACTGAAACCAGAACCGAAACTTCGTCAAAGTGCAACTGAAAGCCCTCGTACAATGGAATTATAGCCCGATTCCACAACGGTTTAACTCTCGTTAATAAATGTTGTCCAATTTCAGCTAAATATCGAGGTGTAATGTTGAATATATTATCGGTAAATAACTACAGCCCTCTATAGTAATTTATTAGTAAGGAATTCTCACAATAAACATCATTACATTTCGTTAGTCAGTCGATTTGCGCAGCCTTTTCCCAACTATGTTGAAGTCGGCATCTAGTCTAACCGAATACAGATGAAAAGAAGTATTTTACATGGAACACCTGCCTAATTGACGTCCAAACCCGTTTACTGGGTGACACGATAATTGACAGTCGTTACGAGTAGTCCGAAGTCCAAAAGTCTAAGAACCAGTCATACTAAGGGTTATCGCATTACCCAGTAACTGGGTTGTGGAGCAGCAGTTACCACAGCCAAATATATATTGTCTGACAAATGGTAGTTAAAGTCTACGACTTATTTTGTCAGATTTATTAACAATGTTCAAATTGGCACACTCGCAACGTTCCATTGGTACCACAGCCACATACATATATATTGTACGACAATTGGTAGTTTAATGCTACGTCTATAGTTATTTTGTCAAATTTATTAACAATGTTCACATTGACACACCTAAAACGTTTTATTGTTACCACATCCAAATGTTTATTAACTTTAATGTAAGGACAAAACTAAATTGTTCCTAGCACATAAAACGACGGGCAATCAGCGCACAATAAAAAAATTGCTAATCTCAACTAAGCTCTTTCTGTAATAGTAACAAAGTATTTAGTTTCTCCGACAGGAAATCATCAACAAAGCATTTATTGTGGATTTGTTGAACCATTTTTCTCCTGAGAGTAGGCAGTCGCTCCATGTAAAACATTTGTATACAGCCAATGATATTATAAGTAAATAAAAAGTAATTTAAAAAAATTAAACCGACTTCAAAAAGAAATGAACTCAAAATTATGAAATAACTTTAATTTCGGAAGTCGGTGTTTTAGGATCTGTTTTTTAGTTTTTTGCCACCGACTTCCGAAATTAAAGTTATTTCATAATTTTGAGTTCATTTCTTTTTGAAGTCGGTTTAATTTTTTTGAATTACTTTTTATTTGGTAATTTTTAGTTGTTGCACTAGAATTTGACCAAGGTTTTGAGATGTTTTCGCTTTGACACTACACCCGTAGCTCGTATCAATAAGCCAGGCCGTCACACTTTCACGTCTTAGTCCATATCTTGAAAATTACTGAATCGATTTTGATGAAACTTGGACTGTTCCCTAAGTTGAAGTAAATGTAAGCCAATAAAAAAAGAATGGTCACGATCCGATTAATAGTTACGGAGATATGCGTGGACAAACATACATACATACATACAAACGTCTATAAAATTTTGTATATTTGTTTGGAAGCCCTAATAGATTGTCATATGTGAATATAATGCAATTCCAATAATATTACATACATACGTATCGAATTTATAACCTCCTTTTTTTTGAAGTCGGTAAAAACACTTATAAGATCATTGTATATAGCGGTACCTAGCCCCAACATAGTTGGGAAAAGGCTAGGCAAATGATGAATAAATACCTTAACATCTTGTGGTCTTAATCTAAGTTTTCCTGTCTTTGATTTAGGGAAACTGGAAATAGTTTTAGGGCAGGCCTTTTTATTTCAGCCTTGGAATAAGGATGAGGCCCATGAAACTCTAATATATTGCGGCCACAAGGGTAGGTACCGTGTGACTACGGGTCAAAGGTAAGGCTTTTTTGTGATTGGAATAATACATTTTTTTTCATCTCTGGTTTCAATTTATTTTGTTAGAACGGATTTGTGGCAGTTTATTGTGAGTGCTGTGTAAGTCGATTGTTGGATTGATGCAGCAATGATACAGGCACTCGTACACCCGCTTATTGTATATTATTTGAATATATATTTTTTTTTTTTACTAGCTCAGTATTAGTGACACCTACTGGATTTTGTAAAATATTTAATAAACAGAAATATAAAGGGATATGTATGTATCATATTAGTTAGTAGGTTAATATTACTTTAAGGACATGAACTTTCAACTCCCTCCTCTCCCCTAAAAGAAACCGAAGTTAAATTCAATAAACCAAGCTTTCAGAAGATTAATTCCAGGCTCTTTATCCAAACGAATTTTATGTGTAACCATTTGCAAAGTTGAAGCAAGAAATAAGAACTTACAAATTTTTAACCAACAAAAAAAATGTCAGCTAAACTAAATCATTCCTCTAATAAAATACAATGGTGGCATTCATCGAAGCGCAAACTGTAACCATGAATTCAACATACATATATGATTTATGAACCGACCAACATTTTTTAACCTAGGGTTATAAAACGGTTATAAAAAAAAATCTGCTGTTTAATAGAAAAGTGTTAAAGTTTTACCTTCGCGGTCAGAATGTATGGAACGACAATTTTTTTTTAAATAACCGACGATACATTTCAACACAGGGGTTTCAGAATCATGTACAGTCACGAGCATAAGTATGTATACATTTGACTTTATTCAAAAGCAATTTTCTCCTTTATTTTTTAATTAAATTTTATGTTATTACGAACATAGTATTTTCGAACCCATAGGTTTATTTAAAGTGTCGTATTTCAACGTTGCATTCGTCATTTCACGAAAAAATTGCAATTGAAAGTTGCCAAGTGTTGACATATTAGTGCTCGTGACTGTACTGAACCCATGGTAACAGGTTGTGCGTCTATGTCCCTGCCACCCTGTGTGTTTTTAAGGTTCAAAAGGAAAAACGGAACCCTATCACTT
Organism: Oligia latruncula; assembly: GCA_948474745.1. NCBI lineage: Eukaryota > Metazoa > Arthropoda > Insecta > Lepidoptera > Noctuidae > Oligia > Oligia latruncula. The sequence continues at coordinate 7,577,937 of OX419683.1, read as the reverse complement.
CGTTGTCAGTCTGTCTGTCTGTCAGTCAAGACCTTTTTCTCAGGAGCGCGTAGAGTTATCAAGTTGAAATTAATATCAAATACTCAGGGCTGCAATCCCTTGAAGCAGTGAAAAAATCAAACTTCTGAGTCAACGCAATCAAAAGATACGGGCGTTTATGTTCCGAAATCAAAACCTTTATGGTACTTCCCGTTGACCTAGAATCATTTGAATCATTCAGAATCATTTTCAGAATTTGGCTAGAAGCAATATCATGTAACACAAGTAAAGTAAAAAATCCGAAAACTGTAAATTTGTAGTTACATTACAAAAAATAATCATTTTAAAACTATTTACCGAGTTCGACTGGCACTTGGCCGGTTTTTTTAACTACCTCTTATATTCCAAAGCCGTTCAAGAAGAAATAAAACAAGAATTTATTTATTGTGGTCCTCTTGCCCTCTTTATAGTAAATATGCTTTATTTATATAGATAACTTGGTGAACCGTAAGTCTTCCTTTTCCTTACAAAGCCTTTTTTAAGTCCATGACGGTACTCAAAGCGAATGAAACCCAGTTTCATTAATCCTTCCGTCTTTTGTAATTTACATAGATGCACTTCTTTCTTTGTTTAATATGCGGCTCTAGTATTTCATCTCGGAAAATATAGAAATGTTATATTTTCTAGAAAATGTAACAATGTGAGACTTCCTTGGAACTACCAGAGATGTTTGTTACATAAAATTTAATTAAAAGGAGCTGGTTTTCTACGTTTCCTGATGCGCGGTTGCCACTCCAGGACTCCATCTGCGTAGTGGGACGCCCCTCGGGGCTACCTCGAAAATCTAAAATCCTCGAAAACCTACTAAGCGAATATAATATTTCTCCGGTAGTTATTCGTTAAGATAACTTCGTCTATAATTGCAGACAATACCTTCAGTTTCCCCGAAAGGTCACCAAAACGTAGCCAGGATACGGACGCTAAGAAGTCTACACCGGGCTCATGAAGAGCCCGATAGAAGCCCGTAAAGCTCCTTGCTTTGCCATACCTTCTTGCGGTCATCAGTAGAAAGTACTACAGGTTTGCGCCAGTTCTCTTTAGCCATGGAGAGCGGGGTAAGCCCCTTGTCCACTGCGACAACATCACGGAATATCAGTCATCGGGGTATCCCTTCGACTTTAAAAAAATATTCCCTGAGACTGCAGACCTCGCGGTCTCATCACCGATGATCGTGGGTGATGCATCCGGTTTGCGGAGTACATCAAAACCGGCATGATCCAACCGTTGAAGGAGCGCACGTTATTTCCGCCCGAAAGAAGACTAATTAATACCTTCTTCAGGCGACAAAAGAAGCGCTCCTTCAACGACTGCTTCATGTCAGCATTGTTGATGCCTAACGCTTCCGACATACCCAAATACTTATAGCTTTCGGATGAGGAGAGGGGTCTGAGGCTTATGGAATCCGAGAGTTGAATTCCCTCGGATTCCATAATCTCCCCTCGCTTTACATGCATGACTGCACATTTGTCGACACCAAATACCATCCTGATGGCGCTACTGAAAGTTTCATTATTATTATTATTATCTCTTATTTTCCAAAGCAGAAATAAAACAAGAATTTATTTAAAGAGGTCCTGTTGCCCTCTTTGGAGTAAACTTATATTTTGTGAAAAAATGGTTCCTTAAAATATGCTCTAAACTATAATTTGGGGAACCGTAAGTCGTACTTGTCCTTTCAAAGCCTATTTTAGTCCGTGACGGTATTCAAGGCGAATGCAACGCTGTTTCAATCAATCAGTCAATGGATGGGTGGTCAATTTTCCTTTTCTTGAATAGTTTTAAATCTATTTATTTTATGTACATGTTGGTATATAAAAAAGGAGGGGAAATGATCAAAGGGCATCAAAAATTTATCCGCATCGCTGTCAAAGAATTATTATTATTATTTTATGACTGTTAGCTTTTAAATTGATTATTGATTTTTTTTGTATGACCGACAAGTAGTTGTTCCGGGTCTGGCTATTTGTGTACGTGAATTTAAATGTTTGTAAACGCACCCACAATACAGGAGAAATTCCTAGTGTGGGGCAACGTTTTTTTTTTAAAAAAAAAAGAAAAGTAATTATGTAAACACTTTTAATAAATGACACAATGTCAGGTTCAATTCAATATTTTAGGCAAAGCCCAATGAAATATGTTACATGTAATTTTACACAATCTGCAATTGAAGGTGATACCTATTCACTCGATCAACTGTTACGGGAGATCGAATTTTGGGAGATCGAGGAGTTACCCGTGTGTAATAATAATAAGCTCGGCAGCGACGAGGAGCTCGCGTGCGAAGAGCATTTCAATAAGACAACAAAGCGGCTTGCCGACGGGCGGTTCAGCGTTCGAATCCCGTTGAAGCTTTTACCAAATAAGTTAGGTGACAGTCGTAACCAAGCAGAACGTCGATTTAATGCTTTAGAGAAAAAACTACAACGTAATCCTAACTATAAACAAATGTACAGCGATTTCATTCACGAATATATTCAGCTTGGTCATAATATGAGTCTTATTCACACTTACAGTAGTACACCACATTATTTCCTACTGCACCACGGAGTGTTTCGCGAACACGCCACAACTACTAAATTGCGTGTCGTTTTTGATGCTAAAATGATTTCCAATTCGGGTGTTTCGTTGAATGAGCTGCAGATGGAAGGTCCGGCCATTTACGGTGATTTGATTGCAATATTGCTTAAATTTCGTGAATACAGATACGTAGCTTGTGCTGATATAGAAAAGATGTATCACCAAGTATAAATAGATTAAGATCAACGCGACCTACAGCTAACCTACAGCTAATCTTGTTGCGCGACCACCCGTCCGATTCACTAAAGGTATATCAGCTAAATAATGTAACGTATGGGACGGCTTCTGTACCGTTTCTTAGTTGCCGATGTTTAAAACAATTAGCTAACGAATGTGAGGTTCCGTATGTAACGGTGACCATTAAAGAAAATTTTTACGTCGACGATTTAATCTGTGGTCCAAATATCGGAGTTAAATACAATTTGCGAAGGTACTAGTCAGGTTTTAAATTCCGCATGCTTAGTTTTACGTAAATGGGTTTTCAACTTTGGGCGATAATATTCAAAACAAAACATTAGGTATAGGATGGAACAATAAGTCGGAAGAATTAAACTATTATTCGCAAATTAAAACTGAAACGAGTGTAATTTCTAGACGTATTATTTTATCGGATGCTTCTCAGATTTAAGATCCGTTGGGATTAATTAGTCCAGTAATAACAATAGCTAAAACATTGTTACAAAATTCTCAAAATATTAGCTACAATAGCATTCAATTTTATTATCAGCTAAACATTGGTTCTGAGTTTTGCTATTTCGTCGCGAGCATCACCGTACAATGCTGCGCCACAGCTGCTTCTATTTACGGTAAGAGAGGCTTGTGGCCGGTCGGTGGTCGGAACCTCGCAAGAAGGATAGTGCATAACTGCGTTAGGTGTTCACGACTGCGCGCAACCACGGTTAATCCAATAAGGGGCAATCTGCCGCAAGAGCGCCTGGATCCAGGCTTTCCTTTTTTACGATGTGGCGTGGACTATGCAGGGTCAGTGTTTACATTGACTCGTAAAGGTAGGGGAGGGAAATTACAGAAATCATACATATGTTTATTCGTATGTTTTGTCACTCGCGCTGTACATTTGGAACTTGTAAGCGACCTGTCATCAGAATCTTATCTGTTAGCCCTTAAACGTTTTATTTCGCGACGCGGTAAACCGAGTGAGATATTCTCTGATAATGGAAAGAACTTTGTTGGTGTGATGAATGAATTCTCAAAACTTTTGAAGGATTGCTCTGATGATATTAAAGAAGCAACTTCACAAACTATTAAATTTAAGACGATTCCATTTTATGCGAGCCATTTTGGGGATTCGTGGGAAGCTGGGGTAAAGAGCTGTAAGCATCACCTCCAGTAGCGGCCTGGCATTCACACTTCTTGGAACCTAACGCTTCCAAAGCCCATGTTGCCGCATTAGTCTTTTTACTAATTTCACTTCACTCACTCATCACGCGACGGCTAGTCGGCCAATCGGAAGACAATAAGTTTTAGTGTTTGTGGTCTGTGAGTGGACACAAGGAAGTGACTTAATACAATATGGAGATTGGAAGAAAACTATAAACGTGCTCGTGCTAAAACCAAAAGCTGTAATTTTTCCAATCTTACACCAGTTATTAATTATCCAAAAAGTTTCCAGTTATTTTCACCGGCCTCAATCCTCAATAGCAGCAACAGTCTGTGATTAAAATAGATAGATATACAGATAACAGTACCAATTGAATATTAACAACTACTAGTTGTTAGTACTAGGTCAAATAAGACAAACATATCTGTGGGTACCTAATACAATTTGTGCTTAGCATAAGCATAATCAGCCACTGTTGGGACACAGGCCTCGGATCCTCTCTTCGACAGTGGACTATAATAAACTACGCGGGCCCAGTGCGGGTCGGTAGAAGTCACATGTCTTCGAAGTTGTGGTTCTTGGGGTCCATACGCACTAGCGGTTGGCCGCGGTTCGTTTGAGCGGCCAGTCGCCTGACGCGGTTGCCATAGCGGCTGACCGCTACGGCGGCTAACCGCGATGAAACCGCGTGAAGCGGTTGGACCGTAGGACATGCCGGTTTCAACACGATGTTTTTCTTCACCGTTTTGAGAGCAGTGCTGATGAAATTATTAACACAATGTAAAGCGCCTGCCTATGCTCGAACCTTACTCGAACCCACGACCTACAACTCGAAAGTCGGGGCCGTTACCAGTGGACCACCACTACTCAAATTATTTTGTGCTTGTAGCAAAAAAATCAACCAAAATGTCAGATACAGTTGTATTTTCGATTTAAAAATGGTTTGAATTTATATTACGTTTACGTTGCGTGTTCGTGCGAGGGCCTCAGGCTACTTTTTATTCAGGCGGAACATTTCGTTCCCGAACTGCGCGTCGGAGGAGTCGGTAGACAATAAATTGATTATAGGTAGAGCATTTGTTTTCCCATGCCCTCGTGAAACTGGTCCGATATTTTTGCTGGGAAGGCCGATAAAGTAATTTTTCTGTTATCTTTTATATTCGCAGCCAACTGGTTAAATTAGTCGTTTAGTTACCCGCGTAGCCTTTTAACTAAACGGCGGCCGTTCAACTAGCGGCCTGAATAATATTCAATTATAGTTTAGGTTTGAAGTGTGTAACCAATCACGCGTGAGCCGAATTGATCGCAGTAACTAAGCCAGGGCACCCCGACTAAATGGGTTAGGTTAGGTTAGAACTGTGATCAACCGCGTGCGAGCCGAGAGAGCGAAGCGAGGCGAGCACTACATCCTAAGAACAGGCGGTTAACTAACCGGCTAATTTAACCAGTTGGCTGCGACATAATAATATATACATTATCATCATGCTAAACGGTTTTAGCAAACCTTCTAGATGAGTTACTAAAGTGACTAGCTATGTTCACCAAACGAAGAGCGAAACGCCTATCAAACGTATACAGACAGATACTCGAGAATATTAATATATGGACGTCATTTATGAAGACGTGAAAAGAATGAAAAATTTCCAAGCTAAGCTCATGCTTACAAAGGCTTAACATATTCCGGTTTTAAATTTGCCTCTCGGTGAGGATTACGTTTCAAAACATTCAGCTCGTGAATATTTCAACTACATATATTATTACTAAAGAAACTGTTGTACTGAATTATACTCGTACTTAATTTCAGCACGAAACCCGTTAAAAGACTTTGTTTTATCATGAAGTAGGTACTTAACTATGACGTCATGAAAGTATCTCATACTTCTTAGAGGGCAACTATGTAGGTATACTGCGAACAAATGACAGTGCCCTTTTGAGCTAAGTAATTTGATGAAAGAATAAACTTTTTAGTTTAGTCGGGTTATGTTGTTGTTTCAGTCCTCCAGACAGTATTATGGCCATGGTGGCCAATCTCAACCAAGACCAACCTTCGATGCGAGGGATATTATAGTGCACAAGAGTGTGCGCAAACATAGGTGCACTCCATCTTCCCACGCTGTCATAGTTACACATCAACATGATTCAACGTACGCACTGATATTAATCAGGAGTGATAATTAAAAGTGCCGACACTAAAATAAGTCCACAAATTCAGTAACTGTACACTAATCTTTTTTCTGCAGCATGAAATAAAGTACCAAATCGAATTAACTTTCGAATCCGCTTTGTTAGAAAAAGTCAACTTGGAGTTACTCGTAAACTCGGTCGCGTTGTATGAAAAAAGACTAACTAACAGCTTTTGTGCTAAATGGCACGGTTTTTTCGGAGAGCCCCGGCACTTGATTGTAGCTAAATTTATTTTACACTAGTTGACCCAACAGTCTGTGTCCTGTTTTTGATTCGAAAGACACGTGGCGCCATCTATTATCATAATAACGTTATTGTTGTTTTCCTCAGGATCAGCATCTTTTTTTCGGGATTAAAGGTATATGTCCGTTTCTAACAATGTATTATGCAAAAATTCAGGGTGATCGGTTCAGTGGTTTAGGCGTGAAAAGGTAACAAACAAACTTACTTTTGCATTTATAATATTAGTTAGGACTAACTGACCCGAGAGTCTTTGTCCTATCCATAATCAGCATCTAATGTTCCCACTGCTGGGACACAGGCCTCCTCTCAGTGAGAGGGAGTGGGCTACAATCTACCACGCAAGCCTAGTGTGGGTTGGTAGATGTCACATGTGTTCGAATTTTTGGTTCTAGGATAATAATATACCGGTTTCCTCACGATGTTTTCGTTCAACGTTGTGATAGCAGTGATGATGAAATAATTTACACAACGTAAAGCGCCTGACTGGGTTCGAACCTACGACATACAACTCATACGTCGCAGCCGTTACCACTAGGCCGTCACTAATCCCAAGAAAATAAACGACTGTCTTGTCCAAATTTCAATAAGGGCCGATTTCTCAATCGACCGATAATTTTTATTCGTGGAATAAAATTTACGTCTGACAGTTTTTGTATGGAAGAACTGTCAAAAATTACAAAAATTATTTCTCCGATTAAGTTATCTGGCGTTGGAAAAATCGGGCATAAATCATACAAAAATCTCGCTCTCACCGAGAGGAGGCCGGTGTCTGATTATTCTATACATAAATCCAATAAATAAAAGGAGGTTCAGATTTTTCCGAAGTTGTAAATTTTCCGGGCAACATTTCTAATTTTACTTTCAATAAATACCTAATTTGGACTATTGCAAACATTTAAAAAAATAGCCAAATCGGTCCAGACGTTATAAGCATTTTGTATTTATTTTAGACTGGTTTGAAAAGTAGCCTATGAGTAAATTGATTCCAAATTACAATATTTCACACTAAGCCAGTCTGAGTACCTATTAACCCACCCATCGCGACGAAAGTGGTTTTAAAACTGGCCAAGTGCGATTCGGACTCGCACACGAAGGGTTCCGTACCACAAGGCAAAAACGCTGATAAAAACACGTTTGTTGTATGGGAGCCCCCCTTAAATATTCATTTTAATTTAATTTTATTATTTATTATTAAAGTAAAAATACAAATGAGTATTTTGTGAATATTTCAAGTGCCTACCTTCTGCCATTATTGATATCGAGCAAAAAAGGGCAAAAAATCGCGTTTGTTGTATGGGAGCCCCCCTTAAATATTTATTTTATTTTGTATTTAGATTTGATGTTATAGCGGCCACAGAAATACATCATCTGTGAAAATTTCAACTGTCTAGCTATCACGGTTCATGAGATGCAGCCTGGTGACAGACAGACAGACGAACGGACGGACAGCGAAGTCTTAGTGATAGGGTCCGGTTTTTACCCTTTGGGTACGGAACCCTAAAAATGACAGTGTTGACCTACTATATTCTAAGCCCGCATTTAGCCCGGCCGCAGCAATGCGATAACTATATAGTTCTACAGCAAACGGTAACATTACTTACGGCTGGACTAATTCTAAAAAATCCACTTTCCTAAAAAGGCCACTTTGGCAGAATCATAAAAGGATAACATTGGCGCCGATTCCCTTGTTCACCAACTAAACTAATTTTAAGTTCAGTACATCTTTTTCTTTCTATTTCATTATGAAAAGGACAGAAGATAAATATTAGTTTAGTCCTGTCAAATTAGACAGCGCCTAACGTAAATTGACGTATTTTTAGTAGCCATGTTTTTATTCACGTCTAAACTTGCTATGGAGTATCTTAATTTGACAGGACTAAACTAATATTTATCTTCTGTCCTTGTCATATTGAAATAGAAAGAAAAAGATGCCTGAACTTAAATTTAGTTTAGTTTGTGAACAAGGGAATCGGCGCCATTATGTATGATATTAAAAGTCGTAAAATGGTCACAAACTGTCAATTCATACCTAATTCGTATTGCGTACAATTCTTATCACGCAATTGATCTTATTACTGTCAATGTCAAGATTTTTAATGAAATGTTCGACAAACAAAGTTGGGGAAGTTTGTAATTCGTTTCGTGATACGTGTTTTGTGTGAGGTAGGAAATGTTATGAAAGTTTATAAGTACTTAAAGGAAAACGGAAAACTTTTCTCTAAAGTATATCGTTGAGTTTTGCTAGTAATTATTTGTTGTCAAAACAAAAAATCAACAGAATTTGCAGAATGGGAACAGTCTAGGCAGATTGTTTTTTTTAATCATTCATTAAAAAGTGATTCAAAATTTGTTTGTATCTTGCCCGATCATACATATAAGCACTCAGTATTAGGTATTGTTAGTAGGTAGAATTTTTTTTTTCTAATGTTCACACAAGTTACACAGGGTAAAAAAAAGTTTTAAAACTAAAACCCGACTACTGAAAAGGATGAAACAAGAAAGTAGCTTCCCGTGGTCGCATGCCCCTGTACTAACATACATATAAGTTATGGTAGCACTACCTTTTTTAAAAAAAATCGAGCCTATTTATTTTTTTACAAAAATATAAATAAAACAAAAACTATTTATATATATTTTTTTTTTATTTAGGCTGAGAATTAGCACTTCTTAAACGTGAAAATTACATAAGACAGCCCTCAAAACGATCACGTCTAGTGCTTTCGCTGGGAACAAGAAGTGCCGCAACAAACACCACAGAAAATCATTGAAGATTGACTCCTCGATACCGATCCAATTTCGATGTGATGTTTAGAGGATATTTCTAAAAGACCTATATACCTAATTTTATTAAATTTATATTACATCAAGTGCCCGGATTCATTAAGTCCTGCAGATTAGGTTTGTAAAGAAATATCGAAAAAGATTTATATAACGTAACGTAATAATATTTATATAAAGTTAAAAAAAAAATCTTTCCAATGTTCATTATGCATTTAATGTTACCAGTAGGTGCTACCCAGCACTTTGTGTTAATGATAGATATTGGTACTTCCCTAGACAAGCACTGTCACTAAGAGTTTCACAAAAATAAACCCCTAAGTACTAACTACTGCCTTTTACACTATCGGTATAATGTTTCCAAATACCAAAAAAACGCCGATGTTAAAAATATCTCTTACAACGGATTTTTCATTAAAATTAGCTTAAACATTTTATAGATGCTATAATCTAAAGGCTTAGGCAGCTAAGTTGAAAACCGTCTTTTTCTTTGTGAATGAAGTTTATCTTTGAGTAGTTTCTGTGTGGCTTTCAAGCTTAGAAACAGTTGTGTTACTTGCACTGAACATATTTCTTCCTTAAGAGGACGTGAAAGTTGGTAATAAAGTGCCTGCTACGTACCTACGACCTACAAATCGTAGGTCACGGCCGTTTCCACTGGGCTACCACTGCTATATTTCTCATTCTTTGTCTAACTGAAGTACGTGTTTATAACTGCACATTAGTATTTTATGCAGTTATTAACTTTGTAATTAGGTATTAAGGGGAACTACAGGACCTAAACGCATAAACTCAAGTTTTTTATAATGCCTAAAAGTATATCATCGACTACAGTGAAAATATATGATATTCTTCAGGATATAAGCAAGTTAGATAGTGTATTGAAAACATAATAAAAATATATGATATACTTCAGGATAATGTAAGTCTTTGATTCGATCGAGACATGGGCTGTACTGCAGTCTTTTCAACGGTGCCAGATCGATTATCGGTACATCGAGGTGCTGAAATGTCTGTACGCAAACGTCAGTCCGACTCCAGGATCAGACCTCGAAACCTATTCTTCTGCAGCGAGGTGTGTGAGACAGGGAGACGTTACTTTGTGTAAATTATTTCATCACCACTGCTCTCAAAACGGTGAAGGAAAACATCGTGAGGAAACCGGCATGTCCTAGAACCAAAAATTCGACGACATGTGACATCTGCCAACCCGCACTGGGCCCGCGTGTTGGATTACGACCCACTCCATCTCACCGAGAGGAGGCCTGTGTCCCAGCAGTGGGAACATTATAGGCTGATTATGAGTGAAAAAATCAAACTTCTTAGTCTAAGCAATCAAAAGATGCGGGATTCATGTTGCGTTTATGCCGCACATTTTGACACTCGCAAGAGAATTAAAACCTAAGGGTACTTTCCGTTCACCTAGAATCATGATATTTGGCAAGAAGCAATGTCATATAGCACAAGTAAAGGAAAAAATCCGGAAACCGAAAATACGGAACCTTCGGTGTGCGAGTCATACTCGCACTTGAACGGTTTTTTTATAGAGCTATTTATTTTTTCTTGCGATCACTTGAGTAAGATTCCAAGTGAACACACAATAACACTATTATTATAACTATCTAATAGGAATACTATAGAGATATGCTCTGAGTTCTATGTAGTAAGTAATTAAATAAAGCGTTGAGGATTTTGCTTGCTGGCTGGAAATTAAATGTGGCTTCCAATCGACATAGTGAGACTTAGTTCAGCTGCATCGTCGACCGCCAGTTACGTGTTTGCATTGCACACATAAATGCTATTAAAATTAAGAGAACCTCGTTTGTTTGAGGAGTTAATTTCATGTAACATAAAAAGCTTTTGAAACTACATTTAATACTCATACTGGTACTAGCTAACTACAGTTTACATTGGGATCATCTGATCTGTGTCACGCCTATTTTTGTCAATCAAAAATGTTTTAACGTAACCTTATTCAAGTTACCTTTAACAAAAGGGCTCGGTACCACAAACAAAAAACTCGGAAAAAAACACGTTTCTTGAATTAACTTTTTACTTAAATAAAGTAAAAAATTAATTCAAGAAACGTGTTTTTTTCTGAGTTTTTTATTATTAGTATTTTATTTTTGTTATTTGTTGTTATTGCGGCAATAGACATACACACTGTGAAATTTTCAACTTTCTACCTATTGGATTTATGAAATATAGTTTGCTGACAGACAAACGGACGGACGGCGGAAGCTTAGTAATAGGGTCCCGTTGGCACCCTTTGGATACTGAACCCTAAAAAGGAGGAACTAAAGGGTATAAACCTGGATGGATTTCTTATCCAACCTTTATAAATGTGAAGGTTTGTGAAGATGTTTGTATGTTTGTTACTCAATTACGCATAAACCGTTGATCAGATTTGGATTAAAATTGGCATATAGATAAACCATTTCCTGGATTAATACATAGGATACTTTTTATCCCGATATTCCCACGGGATCGAAACAGCGAGGCGCTGCTAGTATTATTACCTACTAATAGTATTAGCATAATTACTTACTTATTTTAGTGACAAAGACTTCATATTTCGTATTTAGAATAGGAAAAGTTTCGAGTGTCAGCCTCGTTGGCTGACAGGCGGTGGATTGTCATAAAACTGCATAAGTATAAACTCTTTTCTGTTTTTTTTTTTGATGCGTCATATTTGCTGCGTATAAACGTATTTTCTGTCAAACTGCCTTTAATGTTCCCACTGGCGGGACAGAGGCCTCCTCTGTGAGAGGGGCCGTAATCCTCCACACAGGCTCAGTGCGGATTAGTGGATGTCACATGCCTTTGAACTTTTGTTTCTAGGACATGCCGGTGGTTTCGCTTCACCGTTTTGAGAGTAGTAGAGATGAAATAATTTAATATGAAAGTAATGTGGCTGTCTGCGTTTGAACCTTTATGTCAACAACTCGTAAGTCGCGGCCGTTTCTGCGGGGCCACCACAGCTCCTTGGCCACTATAGCTGCTTCTAATAATAAAAGTAATCTACTCTAAATAAAAAAACACAAATTGCAGACGTGGGCAACACAGCCGCCAAACTGAAGTGGAATTGGGCAGGCCACATCTGCCGCATGTCGCAACAGAATTGGGCAAAAGTAGGCACTGACTGGATTACGAATAACAGAAGGCCAATTCTCTTAATTTAAAATAATCAAAATCTAGTCGCAGTGTCATCTCGGCGACAAACAAATGTCAAAAACTTGTCAAAATGTAGGGAAATTTGAGGTATTTTTGACAGATTGAGACTGAGATCAGAGGGGTAATTCTCGTAATTTTAAAAACATTCACAGTCTGATCTCAGTCTTAATCTGTCAAAAATACCTCTAATTTCCCTACATTTTGACAAGTTTTTGACATTTGGTTGTCGCTGACATGAGACTGCGACTAGATTTTGAACGTTTTAAATTACGAGAATTGGCCTTCTGACTGTGAACGTTCTTAAAATTACGAGAATTGCCCCTCTGGAATCCGCGACGCGGTAGGCCTAGAAAGAGATGGCGTGACGAATTGGACGCCTACCTAAGGGATTGGCCAGATTTAGCTAGAGACAGAAAAAATGGAAAGACGAGGGAGGCCTTTGCCCTGCAGTGGGACATAACAGGCTCATAATAATAATAATAACTCTAAATAAACAGGGTTATTGGAAAAACACCAACAACGTCTTCAGAGGTCATTGTACTCATCACTAGGAACAACTTTTACTATGGGACCAAATCCGAAATCGCGAAAAAAAATCCCCTGTTCCCTACATTTTGACGAGTTATACGAACATAAATGTAGGGAACAGCTGCTTTTTTTTTCGCGATTTCAGGTTTGGTTCTATAGTAAAAGTTTCATAACACAAGAAGACCCAGTAATTGCAAATATATTTTTAAATCTAAACTAATATTTTATAGAGAAAAGATTTGACTATTTATAATTTTCTTTGTTACGCTTTCACGCTAAAACGGCTGAACAGATTTGGATGAAATTTGGCACATGAGTAGACCTGGTGGTCTACTCATGGGTGGTCTCATGGTGGGTGAAACCAACTACACAACTAATAATTGATAATAATTATTCATCCAAAGTTAAAACGTTCAAAGAACTAACTAGAAAAAAAATGATAGGAATCAGCAGTTCAAAACATACAACCTATCTACATCTAAAATTTAGCAAAAACCGATACCAAAGCCCAGCCTTTATACCCCAGACTGCTGCAGGCAAAAAGTTATGTTGATTTTTAAAAAGCCAGTACATGAATTTCTTGAAATGCATCAAAGGACATTAATGAAAAATATAGATACAAGATAGCGTTTCAAAGCCACGTTTCCCTAACAGGATTCAACCGCTAAATTTTGCCCCACAACCTGCCTGTAAGCCAGTAATTTCTGAAAAGGATTCACTACAAATGCATAAAATATCAAGGGAAAATGTCGCTGAAATATTCAAAGGAAATAAATGAACTGATGGCAAAGGAAATGGGAAATCTGAAAATGTTGAGATTACGTCGTTTGACAAGTATGCGACGCAAAACATACGGAATGTACCTAGTTGCAATTATTATTTGCAAGTTTTACCTTAAATATGAACGTTATTTACCAGCGAGGTTCATTATTTCATACTGCACCATATCTCTTATTTTAATTAATTAATGTGCAAACAGTTATGTTATTCATATTTATAATAAATTAGCCGTTCCTGATGGTTTTTTCAAACAAACTTCAAGCCTACCTTAACATTTATAGGTTTATTTAGTACTCGCGAGGTAGTTAAATTGGAAAAACTGTCTATATGAAAAAAGGTTGACTATAATGCGTACAAGTTTTTTATACCTGAATCCAAAGTACCTGCTCTTTTGAATGAAAACATCTGGCCGCAAGATATAATATTCAGACGTTTTGTGCATTATAGTCAAAGACGTAAGGACGGTCGGCTCTGTAAACAACAACAATGACTGATACACATACACTTGATGTATTTGTATCACGGCGGCCCACCGCTGCTAGGCCGCGATTTCATATCAATAATATTTAAATTAAAATTAGATAGTCAAAGTGCAATTGAGCGGTTGCAAATACGGTTCGCAGAAGTATTTTCAGACAAGCTGGGCGCTTTCAAAAACTATAAATTAAAATTAAAACTAAATAATGATGCAAAACCGGTATTTTTTAAAGTGCGTCCCGTTGCATTTGCTTTGTGCGACAAAGTCGATAAGGAGATAGACCGATTACTAAACCTAGGAGTTAAAACCGGATAAACATTCGGATTATGCATCACCAATTGTGCCCGTACTCAAACGTGATGGTTCTGTCAGATCTCAGATTATGTGCGGATTATTCTGTGACCATTAACAAACAATTAGTAATAGAACAATACCTATCCTTTGCCGACGGTCCACGAATCATTCTCAAAATTACACGGTGGCCAGCAGTTCTCGAAAATTGATTTGTCCATGGCCTACAATCAATTTCTGATCGATGATGAGTCACAAAACATAATCTGTATTAACACTCCACGGGGATGGTTCAAATACACACGTCTTGTATTCGGTTTGTCGACCGCGCCGTCTATTTTCCAGCGCGCGATGGAAACCGTTTTGTCTGGATTAGACGGAGTGTTATTCCTGTTAGATGACGTGTTAATAACGGCAGAAACAGAAGATTTGCATATAGAAAAACTAAACATAGTAGGTACTTAAGAGACTCCAGAACGTGGGATTAACATTGCGAAAGGACAAATGTGACTTTTTTAAAGACGAAATAAATTACTTTGGGTAACAAGAACGGGCTAAAGAAAGATCCGTCTAAGTGCAGGCTATTGTAGACGCTCCCGTTCCTACTAATGTAAACACCTTACAATCATAACTAGGACTTGTTAGCTACTATCGGAATTTCGTTCCTCGGGCATCAAGCATACTGTCCTTTCTTTGATCTATTAAAGAAAGGAGTTAGGTGGCATTGGCAATTCTTAAGAATGCATTCAATTAAGTTAAAAAATGTTAAACGTCTGAACAAGTTTTAACACATTTTGACCCAAATTCTAAAATAATATTGACAGTGGATGCTTCTCCACACGGGTTAGGCGCTATTTTATCGCAAGTAGGTAGTGACATGTTAGACCGACCCATATCATTCGCGTCCCGCACGCTCGCGTCAGCCGAAAAACGATACTCGCAAATACAGAAAGAAGCCACAGCGATTATATTCGGTGTTAAGCGATTTCATCAAAATTTATATAGCCGATCCGAACCGTTTACATTACGTACCGACCACAAACCCTTGATTTCTATTTTTGGTCCCTATGAGGGACCAGCCAATACCAGAGGTATCGGCAAACAGGCTACAAAGATATGCAATGTTTTTAAGCGCGTATAATTACACTATCAAGTACGTTCGAAGTGCCAATAATAACGCTGATTATTTATCACGAGCGAGTTTACGTCACGAGCAGGAACAGGCAGAGGAGCGGGGGTACAGCGACAGCGGAACTCACGCGGCTGCTGCCGCGGCGCCAATCGACCGCCTACTTATGTTAACTTTGTAGTTGAAGGCAGTCTGCCAGTGACACTGGAAGAATTGCGCAAAGAAACTGCCGAGGACATCGTTTTAGCGAAAGTAATTAACTACATTCATCAAGGTTGGCCTAGACAATTATTGTCGGATGTAAGTATAAAGCCCTATTATTTGTGTAGGACACAATTGTCACATGAAAATGGTTGTCAACTGAGAGGACATAAGATGGTTATCCCGGAAAAGTTGCGCTCAAAACTTTTACACGAGTTACATAATTCGCATTGGGGGCATCGTGAGAACTAAAGCTGAGGCAAGATCACGATTTTGGTTCCCAGGGGTAGACGTCAACAGTTGCGCCCGTTCCCGCTGCGAACTCCGATTGCTCCGTGGCGGTACCCGCCAGTGCCTTTCTATAGGAAACACATTGATTTCCTAGGCCCGTTAAATAATCAGATGTTTTTCGTGGTAGTAGACGCGCACACTAAATAGGTGGAGTTGCACGATGTTACTATGTCTACAACTTCCACAAACGTCATAGAAATTTCATGTCCAAGTATGGCCTACCCAATAGTAAGTGATAATGTGACTGCGTTTACTTCATTCGAATTTAGGAATTTCTGTTCAAGAAACGGCATCGACCATCTGACGTAACCAGCCTACAATCCAGAAAGTAACGGGCGGGAGCAGAAAGTTTTGTCAAAATCGTGAAAAAAGGCATTAAATCATGTGTTATCATATATGATTCCGTTGGGGCAGAGGTATTATTAAAAAAAAACTGGGTAAAGTACTTTACCATAAACAGGATTTGAGTTCGTCGTGTGACGCTAAAAACATAAGAACCAAATAATGTTTTATAAAGGTGGCAAGGGTAATGTTTCACAACAGCCGCAACACCATTATGACTTTGACGACTTTGACAACCGTCATAGCGAGTCGTCAACTGGGAACCCTCAGGTGCAGACTCCCGCGGGAGAGGAAACTAATGAGGCAAATCTGCAATCGCCACCGTCTGCAGACACAGATACACTGTCGGATCCGGTTTCAAGGAATCCGTACAGACTATTGAGAAACATTCCCAGGGTAGATTACAAACCTTTTCTATAACTTGGTACCTGTGTAGGTATTTGTTTATTACTAACATTCATGGTCAAATAAGGGAAAGAAATGTTATAGGTATATGTGTGTGTCAACATTTTGTATGTGTGCATGGGCTGCGTCCCTGCCCTGCTCTAACCTAAGAATTAAACAGTGTGCTTTTAGCTGTTAGTAGTTTCACTTGTGACCCTACGCTTCTTAACAGTTTTTATGCCAGCATGCGAAAGAGGGCAACCTCGATAGCGAGTAGAGGCAACAGCCTTCTTACCGTTGTTGCCAACAGGTTGGACGGGCCTTTCATGCAGCACTGGCAGGGCTTATATGCACCCGTATATCGGGCTTGGGGCAAGTAAAATTTGTGAAAAAATCCATATTATAGGTTATTTGTAATAATTAATTGTGTTTTGTGATGTTTGCAATTTGTATCATTTTTATTCTTAATATTTTGACATTTTTTATTACATTTTTATATTTGATATTTTATTATTATTTTTTATTCTCGACTGTCATTTAAATTTTTTTTTGACAATTTTAATTAACTTATTATTTTTAAATGATAACAATTTTATTTTTCGTATTTACCTGTTTTGAATTTAATATTATATTTTATAAGTCATTTTAATGTATGAGTATGAATTTGAAACTATGGACTAGAAATAGGTCTGAAATAAATAAATAATTTTTTATTATTATTTATTTGTAGCCGACCCCAACATAGTTGGGAAAAGGCTAGGCAGATAATGATGATATTATTTATTTGTAACAACCTACTGAACATCATCATCATCATATCAGGCGAAAGACGTTGACTGCTGGACATAGGGCTCCCCCAAGCACCGCCACTTTCAGACTCGACCTTTCGCTATTCACATTCGACCGGTTCTGCTTCTCGCATCCAGTGGATTCCTGCGGTCTTCACATGGTTGGGTCAACCTTGTGGGAGGCCTTGCAACGCGGCAACGCTACATCTCTATCCATACGCGGTGGCCACCTACAGATCCTTTCGGCCTAACCTACTGATCATTGTTTCTAAAATAATTGTTTTTATTTTTATGTCTTCCATTTTCATTTATATATGATTTAATGTTCGTCGATCTGCAGGATGTGCAATATAAACTCAATCAATCAACTCAGCCTATACTCCGCCACAAAACCCTGTCCTCAGCCTTCCGCATCCAGTTTGACCCAACGACCTTATTAAGGCCGTCGGTCAATTGACTGGGGGGCTCTACGCTTGCGATATGTTGTATACGATACTCTCTCGACTCGTCGCTATACCGACCATCAGTCCTTCGACAAACATGCCAGCCCTCGGCCACTTCAGCTTGCTTATAACTCTGCAAGCTTTGTCGGCATTAAAGTCAATGTCAAATCGTTTATTTCAATTAAGCATTAGTACAAAAGGCACTTTTGAACGTTAAAATTTACAAGAAAATAGAATTGATTCTAGTTGCCCCTTCCAAAAATTAGTTTCGTATGGAGAAAAGAATGAGCAAAAGAGTCCACATTTTCTTTAAAAAAATGTTCATACATTAATAATGTAGCAAAAATTTTTTTACAAACAAAGCCCTTTAGTGTATAATGTAACATTATACACTAAAGGGCTTTTAAGTTCACGGTTTATTTGCAATCATCGCATGAATAAGTATTATTTACAAAGGAATCCTATTACGCAATATTTGCAGAAACAAGGGAACGTATACTCTTCTATGGGTAAGTCATGAAATCCGGGATATAAATAATTTAAGCCAATACATATTCTAGTGGCTTTCGAGCCGAGACTACATGGGGAAGGTCGATCGCGTTAACTTTGAACACGGCACTATACTAATGAGTTAGAAAATATTTACTACGTGCACGATTTAAATATAAATTGATATTTAATAGGAATGTTAGAAACCTTAGGAATGGATAGCAATATTGTAGTGGTGTCTAAACATTAGGTACTTACGAATTTAAAATGATTTATTTTTTGAAAAAAAAAAATGTATTCACTTTAGTGCTTGGCCAGATTGACAGTGTGGGCTCGGGGCGGGCGAGGCGCGGCGTACTCAAACATAAGAACTTCATTTGAGTGTCCATAGTGTGCACGCGGGCTCGGTGAGCGGCGTGGGCTGCTCGGCGGGGAGAGCGCGCGGGGAGCGCGAGAGCAACTCACGCCAGAGCTCGTTCATACAAGTACCCTGCGCAGGCGGCCCGCGGGTGGACCGGGGTTCTCAAACTAGTTCGAGCTTTTTCTAGTAAAAATAAGTCTTCTTCATCTATATTATATTTTGACAAACCCTGGAGACGACAACACGCAAAACGCAGCCGCGCTCGACTCCGGACAGGTAGATCGCGCGCGTTCCCGCACCCGCCGCCCCGCGCTGCCAGTCTGGCCAAGCACTTAAGAGTTCAGTAATTATTCTGATCTAGCCTGTCCCTTGCTGGCCTCTTCCAGCGGCGCGGCGGCGCCTTAAGCCGAGGTCCGTACCCCGTAGGGTGTGCCCTTAGCGTGTAGTCACTTATAGTTTTTAAGTTCTATAAACCCTGTCTGGAGGCCTTAATTTATGGAGGCATCCACGGGCAAGTCCGGTTAAGCAGACGACAATCTCCTAGGTTGAACTGCGAGATGCCAATCCAAAAAAAAAACAAATTTAGTGTTGTGTGCGCTCACTGAGTGAGGTTCGATTGAAGTGAACTAGGACCTAGATAGTCGGACGCCTGGCGGCGAGATGTGCAGACCACATTGTTGCCAGCGCGGGCTTAACCTGGATGAAGCTGGCACTGGCGTGGGGATTGGCACAAGGAGAGAAGCAATTCTCGTTATTTTAAGAACGTTCACAGTCTGAGTCTCATTCTGTCAAAAATACCTCTAAAAGCCTTACATTTTGACAAGTTTTTGACATTGATTGTCGATGAGATGAGATTGCAACTAGATTTTGAACGTTTTTAATTATGAGAATTGTCCCCTGTTTTTTCTAAACAACGGTAGCCATGGGACTGCCGACAAACGTGAGTATTTAAAAGTATGAAAGTGGTTTTAAAATTAGAAAATCAGAATTTGTGAATTTAATTATTAATTAAATTATCAGAATGCTTTTACTGCTGGTCAAGCGCAACGCGTTATACTCATAGCTACAGATATACTATTAACCTTAGAAAGGTCGGGGACGCGGACCCTATCAAAAATCGCTCATCGTTACTAAAGAAGTTTTCACTTCAGAAATAATGAAGTCCCGTATCGCAATTTACTACTTTCCTATCGGCTGCAGCCCTATGTGAGCGTGATTGGAACTTAACAAGTATCTACAATAAGGTAAGATTAAGTAAACTGGGTAAATGCTAGGGAATTAATTAGCTGCACGAACCTTTGATTATCTAACCCTATGTAGAAAAATACGATACTATTAATAGAATAGGAAATTAAGGTATAGTGTGTTAGTACTTCGGTACTATCACATTATACCTCTAGACTTTGTTTTGACTTTGACCTCTTAACTTTGGTTTTTAAATTTGGCTCGCGCGTTTTACTTTATCATACAGCCTGTTACTTGTTCATACAATGTTCGTGGTTGATCTCTTTGGTGATTGGAAGTTTTACTGACAATATCCACATTTCAAATTCAAATCACTTTTAGTCCCTGTTTACGAAGAATACATTAGCTCTTATAGAATAGATGTGATAAAAAATAATTAAACACAACAAAACAATACAAGGGGTGACCTTATCACTTTCTGCGATCTCTTAAAGGCAACCTTGGAATGGACAGTAATTGTCTGGGCCAGACTTATTGTTTATGGAATTATTGTTTATGCTTCATATTTTTCCATGTTTATCGAGTCTTTATACAGGGTGAAATTTTGCAATGCCACCTGAGGGGAAAGTACTCTTAATACTGTAGTTAGAACATTTTGTGCAAATTGCAATCGTCTTAACTAAATAGTAATTCGTCATTATAAATGACGTCAATAATAATTATTAATTACTAACATAAGTAAACAGATGGATCTTTGAGTTAAAGAGCTTTAACTTGACTCATTGAATTGAACTCCATGAAACTCTTGAAAACCATTGAAAACTCAATGAAATCCATGAAATTTATCAAGTTTTTTAGAGAGACTTCATCCTTATAATTGATCCTAACGACCAATGCAATAAAAGTACAGGGTGTAATTTTTACAGATTTTAGTCGGTTCGATTCCCGGGTGTGGCAAGCGAAATCTTTGAATGCAGTTTTCTTTGTATTCAAAAATAAAGGAATGTTTTCTTTGAGTAAAATTTTCTATCTACAGTATTAACAGTATTTTGCATTACATTCAATTCCATCTGTATATGTTTGTTTGATAAATCAGCATATAACGGTTCCACAAGGAAGGGAGGCCTTTGCCCTGCAGTGGGATGACACAGGCTCATAAAAAAAAAACGTTCCCACTGCTGGGTCACAGGCCTCCTCTCTGTGAGAGGGAATGGTCATTATCCGAATGTCACATGTCTTCGAATGTTCGGTGGTTGTGTGTTGTGGTTGTCTTCGAATGTTTTCCTTCAGCATTTTGATTGTTCGATTGGATATAATAACTATCTCACAGAAACCCTAGTCTTCAACGAACGACAACTAATTCAATATCCTATTACCTTTGATACAATTAATATAAGATTCCGATATTCGAACTAGAAATGATTTTCAGTTGCATCAAAGAGCGGTTTGGTAGCTATTCACAACAATCTCCAAAAGCTTTGACAGAATAAGTACTATTAGTAGTCATTAGTATGGCTTGAACAGAGACGCAGTATATTCATTTGCAGTTGCATAACATTAATTTAGTCCCATATATTCCAGCAATAATTAATTAATGCCTACTAATCCTACTATGATTTCAACGTTCGAAGTCGAACTGCAACAACAAAGCGCGTTATACGAGATATTCTCAACATTATCTAAAACCCTTGACAGAAGTAGTCATTAGCACGATTTGAACAGAGAGGTAAATCTTACTTTGTCATCATCTGCCTAGCCTTTTCCCAACCATGTTGGGGGCGGCTTCATGTCTAACCGCATGCAGCTGAATACCAGTATTTTACATGGAGCGACTGTCTATCTGACCTCCGCAACCTGGTAATACGAGATACCCCTTGGTAAGACTGGTTGTCAGACTTTCGGGCTTCTGACGACCCGTAACGGCTGTTAAAGATCCACGAACGATAGCCGGGACCAAACGGCTTAACACTTTTCGCCCCTCGACGTAATAACAATAAAACTTCTATTTGTCTCGTTCAGTCAAGAGGTCGGAGGAGTCGGAAGGGGTTTTGGTATGCAAAGATGGTCACCCATCCACGGAACAACCGCGGCAAGCATAGCTTAACCTGATCGATCGACCCGTGCGGATGTTGTAACTTAGCCACAAACCCCTCAAAACAAATCTTAGTAAATCTTACTTGATGGTGAAGGAAAACATCGTGAGGAAACCGGCATGTCCTAGAACCAAAAATTCGAAGACATGTGACATCCACCAACCCGCACTGGGCCCGCGTGGTGGATTACGGCCCACTCCCTCTCATTGAGAGGAGGCCTGTGTCCCAGCAGTGGGAACATTATAGGCTGATTATGGATTTATGGAAATCTTACTTTGTATGCACAATATTAATTTAGTTCCAGAAATTCATATGTACAATAGTAAATTTTACTAAGGTATTAATTCCGTGGCTGGCGTGAATATGTATATGTCGACATGTCTGAAATTGCAATTTGTCAGGGCGGTCAAGGTTTGACTTCTGCTGATAAATCGACAAATTAGTTTCACATATGTGTGTTTTAGTTGTTTTAAAGGTTATGTTATGCCATCTTATAAATGATGACAATTAATAAACGAAATTCCCCATACTTTGCTTAATAACAGGCTTGTCAAGTTGGTCACCAGCGAGTTATCAACTTATTCACCGAGTATGTTAACTCAAAACTTAAATTTTAACCGAATTACGTTGGTTGGCCCTAGCTTGACATCTCAATTTGTCAATTTAAAATTAGTACATTAGGAAATCTTTTGTAGGTATAAGTTGAGATATCAAATAACGAATATTATTTTGGTTATTGAGTATAGGTTGATAATATAACAAAATATTACTAGTTTGTTCACAAAAACAGACATGTTGAAATGCGAGATGGTCAACATAGTACTTAGGTACCAATCCTATCAGAATACCAGCGCTGCGACCTTTATTTTTTTTTAATGTCGCAGCATCATGCTGAGATAGGAGCCTTTTGGCCTCGTATAGGACTTTGCTTCATTTTCCTTTTGTTACTTTTTTTATATATAACTTGGATTTTTATTTTACTGTGTTTAGTTTAGTTTGTGATCTTCCTGTACGAGTCGCAATAAATACTTTTTCTTTCTTTCTTCTTCCTTTTACCAAAATCGATTGCCCTAAAAATTATGTATGTGTAGAACTGTACATTTTTTTCGTTAAAATTCCCATTGCATATGAAGCACTAAGCCATTAAAAAAAAACAGAAGTCGACATGTAAATGTATTCACGCCAGCCACGGAATTATACTACTTACAATATAAGATTCCGAAGCTCGAACTTAAAATCATTATCCGTTGCTATTCACAACAGTATCGAAAACCTTTGAAAGAATTAATAGCCATTAGTACCGACGATTTCAATGGACACCGTGGTGAACTTAAGAACGTTGGACCTAAACATATGAATTTAGTTCCAAACATTCCTGCAATAGTAAATACCTTTTGATAGAGTTGCTAATCCCTCACGCCACGCCATATTCAAAGGGTTAATTCCGTTCCGTATATCACCACAGACGTCTGCAAGCTCAGTTTATTTTCGCTGCAATTCCACCAACTTTGATGTCGATCCATCCTATTAACTTTGCGGGTAAAGTCCATCAAAGGCAAGCAAGACAAATTCGAGTAATATGTGGTGAAACTAGATGTTTATGTCGGAGAAATAATTAGTGAAATAGATAGGGAACCTTTCTGAGCACATGTTGTCCAATCCAATGTCCAAGTCCACTCCATATCATCGTTCTGTCGCGCTGTCGTCGACCCCCACGAACTCAGGCTAGACTCTGTCAGCGCCACCAGATGGCGCTCGCGTTCCGAATAGTCAAACGAATGACTCCGTCAAAGCGTTGTCGTACTTAGCATACTTTTGTTCCTCCTAATAATTATATTTTCGCATAACATTATTTACGCATACATTTTTTTAGGCATAATTTCTCTAATCATACTAATGATTAAGCGTAACATTCTAAAGCATAAATTTGGCATGCTGCATGTTTTATTTCTAACGACGTCAAGTCGACGAGCGAACCTCGGGGTGCTCTTCGCTCGCTCTTGCGTCCACGTAGGTGACGTGGACGCAAGAGTAGCACAACATATTGAATTTTTAAGACAATATTTTAATTATATTTAAAAGTACTTTATTTTAGTATTATGCGAATTGAATTTATGCCAAAACAAATTAGCCTTAAAGATAATTATGCCAACGTAAGCTGTGTGCCAAAAAAAAAATGGCAAAGTATTAATATGGCAAAACAAATTATACCAAAAGAGTTATGCCAAAGTATATTATGAAAAAGAACATTATGCGAAAAGAAGGGATCCCGCTCAGAAACTGTCCCGCGTTCCGTATCTGGTTGTGTCGTGTACCTACTTACAGTGTGTGATTTGCTAGTGTTATTAAATTGTTTGTAAATTTTAATCTGATTTGAACTGCAAACCATTTTTCTATTGCGCAATAACCAAAACTACCAACACTACGCCCACAGTAATTAAAATATGGCTGATAATAACGAGACACACTTATATATTATATACACGCCTTTCTCCATCATATATATTTTAATTATTTGTGCACAACCTGAGCAGTCGGTTCCGTCAGCTCCTTTCTGACCGGCTCATGATATGTTGCTTCATGAGCTACGTGCTTTTATGTTTTTCCCGATACGAGTTCAGAAGCCCGACTTTTATGTTATAGAATTACAAGCTAGTTAAATTATTTTGCATTAAGAGGGGCATCAGGTAAGGAACCCCGGGAAGTTCAAATTTACTTACGTTTTTTGCAATTTGGAGGTCAGTGTCAGATTGTATGTTGATTTAAATATGATAAATTAATAATTAATTAGTATTCGAGCAGTGGAGATAGGTCTCTCCCATAGGCTGAGTCGACTTGACAATAAATTTGTCTGTTTTCATATCTATCATCATCATCATCATTTCAGCCGAAAGACGTCCACTGCTGGACATAGGCCTCCCCCAAGCACCTCCACTTCGACCGGTTCTGCGCTTCTCGCATCCAACGGGTTCCTGTTCATATCTATCATGGCGGTTCAAAACCGAAACAGCGAGAACATGCAAATACTCCCACGAATTCCCCGACCTAATTGATTTGGTCAGCACACGGTGTCAATCAACCTTTTAATGAAAGGTTTTTACTAAATTCGAGTGTAAAATAAAACTCGTGGCCAGGGTTAACGTTTTAAAACGATATAATTTTGTTTTTATGCTAATTTTCAAAATACAAAAGGTACTTTTGGTAGGAGAGAAGAAAAAATCAAAACGTGTCACGAATTAGACAAAATAAAAAATTGCTTTGATTCCAAATAGTCAAGTAATCGTGAAGAAACCACTTGTTCAGTTGAAAGCACTGGGCTAGCCAACACGCCACAGCTGCTGTATTTAGCGTCAATGTCGTTTGTAAAAACTATACAGGGTGGAGTCGCTGAGTAGCATTCACTTCAATGACACTCGATAAAGTATCACACCACAGGGGAATGTGGGGAGAGTTAGTTGCCGTACTTAGCTTCACACTGTGGGCCTAGTCGGCTTTTGATTCAGTATCGAAGCTGCACCGCACTTGGAATAGAGCTTCCTAAGCGGTTTTTAACCGTTTAAAGATAGGATTGGAAAAAATAATTAAGTTAGTTTCAATTTTGTTGCACAACAAGCCGTGTGCCCGATAGGATTTCTCATTCGGAAAAAACGATAAACTCGCATATTTTCCTAATATTAAACCCCTATATAGGAAGAAAACAGAAATCCTTCCTTAGTCACTTTCGTTAATTATGGGACTCTTGTGCAAAATTTCAAGTTTCTGTATACCCAGCTGTTTAGGCAATAAAGCTGGTGGACCGGCAATGTTAGTGCGTGAAAATAATTGATTTTTGAGTTCTTGCACTCAATCATATTGCGCAAACTTCTTGTAGTAGTAGGGGCCGCTTTGCTATATCTATATGTGCTACTTTACAGGGTTAGCAAATATTTTCCATACAGTCAAAATCAAATCATAATTACAAGTAATTTATTTACAAACTAGGCTGCGAATCAGCACTTTCATAACGTCCAAATTACATAAGACAGTCCCGAAATCGCCCGCGCTTCATCATTTCCTAGTGCATTAGCTAGGAAAAAGAAGAAGTGGCGAACAAACTCCCCAGCAGCTTAGCTGTCTGTTAAAAAATCAAAAACTATAATGTTAAATTCACCGTAGTACGATTTACGTTACGGGTTTCACAGGGATCACTTCTTTAACTTTTACTAAATCCGTACCTCATTTAATTTTGAATAGCCCTTAATACTCTCAAAGTTAAAAAGGAGTGGGAGTGAATAGTGTCCAAAAGTGCGATTAATTTAAATATGTAGTTGTCGTTAACATTTGACGTTGAAGAAACTAATTGCCACTTATTACATATGTTTGAAGCTCTATTAATGGCAAAAAAAAAAAGAACGAAGAGAAAACGAGGTAATAGCGCGGGCAGGCAATAGGATGCGACACGGAGGGTTGGGGCCGAAATTTCACGCGGGCAGAAGCTAGTGATCAAATAAAATGGCAGGACTTTTTGTTAGACGTGAGTGCTACTGATAAAATAAAAACAGAATGAATGTGTCGAAAATTGCCAATTTTGTTAGGCATTGATGCGAATTAATTGCTTGTGGCAAACATCATAATTTGAATCAACAATAAAACTAGCAGTTTCGCAAGTGTTCCATTGCGTGAAAGTTGTTTCAATTTTATTGTATGCAAGCAATGATTTCAAAAGTAAGGATACGCCCGTCTGAACATTTTACCTATAAGTTCTTCGTACGAAATTCGAAGTTCGCGCGCACCACTGTCAACTGAGTCGCGTTGGCCCTAAAACCGTCATTTTAGGGCCAGCGCGTTGGTGCCATTTAGTCGCGCCGTTAGCCCGGTCCTTACGCTAGTAATATATATGTCAATGTATGCAAGAAACTTGCATTGTAGTAATGGGTCTATATTAAGGGGGCTTGTGTCGCGTACGTTAAAGTTACATGCATTCCTAATGCCTCCGTGTTTCTATTGACTCGGGGCCGTCTTGGAACTTTCATTTAACTTCTTTGTTACAATATTACTTTATTTTTATTCGCGGTCGACGAGCTAACTGAGGCTGAACGTAGGAGTGACTGAATGGAAATCTTGTTTGGCTTCATCTGACCGCGTAATATTGTATTGAATGCAATGATGGAGATTATTTAAAATGGAAATAAAATTCGAATATGAAACTCGCTGTAGTTTCTTTGCCCATGTGGAAGACCTACATTACTATAGGTACATTATCTAGTATTATATATATGAAAAGTACCAAGAATCAAGATAGAGCTTCAAGCTTCATCGATCTATCGGCGCGGAGTTAACACGTTCTCACCCTGATAAAATCTTCCCGACCGAATCGAGATCAACTCATCGATGTTAAAATTAGGTGTTTGGTTCACCACTGGTTGTTGTTTTAAATTTTTCTGATTCTTTCTAACTCATTTAACACAGGTACCACCTAGCTCAGGAGTCAGGGCTTCAAATTAAGACGTAACACTTTTTTTATACAACAAAAAATCCTCTCTACAAGTTTCTGAAACAGATAGCTTATTGCCAACATTAAAACAACCATGTCAGTACGTAACCATAATATCATCCATATCGAGTGTAAACGAATATGTGTGTTTGTACTAAATTGCATTATGCAACTCCTTTTCAAAAAAAGAACATTGTAATGCACGCGAGCTGCACTACCACAGCGCCGTAATTAAAAAAAAAGAACTTATAGGTAATTCGAATTCACGTCGTCTCCCTCCGGCCGCCATTTTTGTTCGATATTAGTATTGCAAAAAATTGTTTCAGAACCTTTTATAGAGGATTCATATCATGGGTGTAGATAAAGTCTTGTATGCAACTGTCTTGTCTGTACTTATTTAGGTATTAAACAACAGTTGCATAAATAACTCTATATGTGTTATTTTAACTCTAAAATGATTGAATAGTTAAATACTAGATAACATAATATCAAAGTGATCAGTAGGTACACACAGATCACTTTGATATTATGTTATCTAGTCTATATAATCTAGTTATAAGCACTATAAAATTACCAAAATAAAACAGTGCCTGTTAATGCAGCTACACCAATATGAAATGAGTCGTGGTTGCCCCTTAATTGACGCGTAACGCATATTTTAGTAAAATTAATTGAGACTGGCCACGACGTAGCCACTTTATTGTACCTATTACAAAAAATTATTAAAAATCTGATTTTATATGTTGTAAACAAAACAAAGCATTAAATTATACATATTATATAGTTTAAACAAGTAGGTATATAAAAAAAAGGAAAAGAAAAAGACGAGCTCATTGGGCATCAAAAAATTCGTCCGCATCGCTGTCAATGGCATAAGTGCCCAAAAGGCTGGCAGCATTACCACGTTGGATGGCAAAAACAACTATTCCTTATCCCAATTTACCTATAATGTTCCCACTGCTGGAAAGCAATGGGAACATTATAGGTAAATTGGGTTAAGGAATAGTTGTAAATTGGGTAAGGAATAATTGGGAGTAGAGAGTAGGCCTATGAGGACACAGGCCTACTCTCAGTGAGAGGGAGTGCTTATAACCTAAGAAATAATACTATATGTTGACGTAGGTATCTACAAGCTTCAACAATTCTAGCAAATCCAACAACATGTAACGCAAACGTAAACTACGTGAAAGTTGGAGACCCAGTTCTCTGTATTCAGGAACAATCAGATACTATCATACGTACATTCCGTCTCCGGTAAAATAAACTTGGATACAGATATTCAAGAAGCGCTCGTGAGTGAAATATGTTTTTCATAATTCTGTTGTTTCGTGATATTTTACATTGTTTTCGAATCAATGAATCACTTTTAACTCATCGTTGGGCAGTGAGGAAACCGGCCTGTCCTAGAGCCAAAAATTCGGAGACATGGGATATCTACTAGTCCGTGCTGGGGCCGCGTGTTGGATTACGGCCCTTTCCCTATCACCGAGAGGAGGCCTGGGTCCCAGCAGTGGGAAAATTGTAGGCTGATTATGTAATGTTGAGCAGATATTCTCCAGTCAAAGTTTTTGTACTAAGGATGTGAAGATAAATCATAAGCTAATTAAAGTCTGATAAATTGCTTTATAACGTTTGATTTTACAAACACATTTCTTTACGAGATCGGCAATTAAGAATTGCCAACAAAATGCGAGTCGGAATCGCGCTTGATGATGTGTCAATGCAATCCTACTAATATTATAAATGTATTTGTATGTTTGTTACTCAATCACGCAAAAACGGCTGAACGGATTTTGATGAAATTTTGCACACAAATAGTTTATGACCTGCAATTACCCTGCTGGATTAACATACCTTTATGTTACTTTTTATCCCGATGTTCTCACGGAATCGTGACTTACACGGGTGCAACCACAGGGCGCTGCTAGTTTTGTATAAAATTAAATCATTGATAGTAAGTGTAAAGAAAAGAAATATCAATCGAAAGGGATCGTGTGTAGCCGAGGATTTACCATCCGATGAAAAAATTCAATTTGGTTTCTATTTGTATCGGTATGAGACAAAATCTAAGTAAAACAATGTAAAACAACAATTGAGTAGATCGTTATCTCTGGGAAATACGCTTTTGTTCTTTCTTTAGCTACTTACCCAAAACAAATGCAGATTTTCTAGCTTTAATTAAGTAATACTGAACGAATTTGATGTCATTACTTGAACTGATGAGGAAATTACGCGATATTAGGATAATCTTTTCTGCGAAGCTTTTTTTCCTAGGAAAACGGTGAACGTTCACACAATAACGGCTGTTCCAATACAGAGCGATTTTAACACCAATGTCAAATACTGGTGAAAATAACAGATTTTCGAGGCGGCCGTTATAATATGACGGAACCGCTCTTGTAGGGAATAGTTTTAATTTTAAGGACTTGCTTTATAAAAAAAATATCGAAATCGGTTCAGCCGTTTGGGAGCTACGATGGCACAGACAGACACACAGGTACACACGTCAAACTTATAACACCCCTCTGTTTTAGTCGGAGGTTAAAAATGTATAAATGATTAAATATCATCCAAAAATTTGTAAAGAGAAGCATTTGCCAAATAAATGTTTGTAAAGCGAGTGTTTATAAAATAAAACCTTTAAGGAATAAGTTGTTTGTGAAATAATTATAATACAAAACGTTGGTTGTAAACTAATTGACAGTGGTGTTTTGGTGAAACATTAGTGAACCAAGTTTTTTGCTCCACTCATCAAAGTAGTGTCGTGTTTATTAAACCAAATATGACGGGACAAAGAGACAAAATTCGACTACCTAAGTACACAATATAAGCCTATGAGATTTATCATTTTAAGTTTGCTGTCTACCCAGATAATAAGCTAAATATTGTGCTGTGTAAATATGGTGCTGTTCCACAAACGAAGGGACACTGTCCTGCGTGTCCTGTCAGCTGCACGTTACAGGAAGTAATGGACGCTGGTGATGACGCCAAACAAGTGGCCGAGTTTGGGGGCGAGTCCATTTAGATTGCAATCGACACTCTAAGGGCCTGTGCACACCACGTTTTTTAAACGCGCCGTTGACGCGTATTTGTAGCGATACAGACGCGATACGCACGCGACTCAGACGCAGCCCGTAGGCCTTCTATAGGATAAAAGCGCGCCGTCGACACACGTTTCCAAAACACAGTGGTGTGCACAGACCCTAAGAAGAAGAAGCTAAATATTAGTGAAATGGATAATAACCTGCCAACAAAGTGTTCACAGTGTTATTTATAGTAAAAATGAAAAAACAAGCGAAATCACACCATGAATACTTAAGCGATGGGCAATATGTAAATGCACGTATACAACGTAAATTGTATCCATATCTTCACGCTACTGCAGTGGGAGATGAGCACGTACACATTGTAATTAAATTACACATGTTACATGAAAACGAAGGAATAACTTAGAGAGTTTTGGCAATAAAGTACTGAAGTGGTCGTTAAAAGTTTCCTTTTAGATTGCAAAGGAGCTATGCTATTGTAATATTTGGAAAATGGTTCTTAAATTAGTAACGACCTGGCCCTGCTTTTCACGGTTTTTATAAGTTGACTAAAAACCAAGATCGCGCGCGTTCCCGCACCCGCGCCGCTCCCCGCCCCGTGCTGCCAGTCTGGCCATGCACTGATAGAAAAACCCAAGTCACTGTGCCCGACCTGGGATTTGAAACACAGGACCTCGTGCTTAGCAGTAGCGCTTGCGATCAGTAAACCAACGAGGCAGACAATTCCAAGTCCTTAATAAATATTATAAAATAATATCGGGTTTCCTTAAACCGTACCGCTTTCGTATTCAGATTCATGTGTAGGTCGTTATTTCCGAAAGTCAAAACAAAACAAATGGGATGTTAGCAAAACAGGGATGTTTTATGATATTTGAAAATGTAAATTGCCTCGGAGATATTATTATCGTGGGTCAATGAAATGGCTTGGGTGCGAAACCATAAAAACGGGAAGCTAAAATTCACGGATATCTATGCTGAAATGTACAGATATCTATGCTAAAATTCACGGATATCTATGCTAAAATTCACGGATATCTATGCTAAAATTCACGGATATCTATGCTAAAATTCATTCAATCATCATCACCATTTCAGCCGAAAGACGTCCAAAGCTGTCCATAGGAATCCCACAAGCACTTCGTTGGGTTCTGCGCTTCCCGCATCCAGAGGATTCCTGCAGCCTTCACAAGGTCATCGGTCCACCTTGTGGGAGGCCTTCTAACGCTAAGTCTACCGGTACGCGGTGGCCACTAAAGAACTTTTCGGCCCCGACTGCCATCTGTTGGCAATTCTTCGGTCTACTTCGGTTACCTTGGTTCTCCTGCGGATCTCTTTATTTCTGACTCGATCACGTAGAGAAACTCCAAGCATAGCCCTCTCCATTGCCTTTGGGTGACTTTTGGCTTTCTAATAAACTTCAATATGATATCAAAAAGAAAATGGATTTCATTATTTCTTACCCACTCCTGAATGAACTTCGAAATTGAATACGATAAAATTATAATAACATAAAGAAAATACGAAAGCCTAAAGTAGACACACAAGATAAACATCTGTCAGTCTAGCCAGATATATTGAATACCATGCCCACGCTATACCTACATAATGTAGATAATCTATTATATAACATTCTCATAATATTTAGTTTTATTAAGAAGCTTACAGGACCTAAACAAAAAAAAACGCAAGTTTTAGAAACAATAAAAGAATATGATCGACTACAGTAAACAAAATCAGAAAAATATATGATATTCTTCAGGATATATTCTAGGTAGATAGTGTGTTGAAAACATAATAAAACTTAAAAGATATAAATAACTTTTTTTTTTGAAAGAAAAAAGAAACGAGAATAATATAACTGATTTGATTCATGAAGATATCTTTAAAAGCTTTATTTTTACAATAAAAACCATAGTATACAATCATTATGATGTTTTGTCAGATAAGACAAGCAACATACTAAAACACTAGGTGTTTTAATTTTTTAGTTAATACAATAGATTTTTTGTAAATAAATAAATTTTACTTCTTATTTTGCAATAAATTACCAGCGTTGTGTCATCGCGCTTCTCTTTTTAGGGTTCCGTACCCAAAGGGTAAAAACGGAACCCTATTACTAAGACTTCGCTGTCTGTCCGTCCGTCTGTCCGTCTGTCTGTCACCAGGCTGTATCTCAAGAACCGCGGTAGCTAGACAGTTAAAATTGTCACAAATTATGTATTTCTGTTGCTGCTATAACAACAAATACTAAAAACAAAATAAAATTAATATTTAAGGAGGGCTCCCATACAACAAACGCGATTTTTTTGCCCTTTTTTGCTCGATATCAATAACAGGTAGGCACTTGAAATATTCACAAAATACTCAGTTGTATTTTTATTTTAATAATAAATAATAAAATTAAAATAAAATAAATATTTAAGGGGGGCATATAACAAACGTGTTTTTATCAGCGTTTTTGCCTTGTGGTACGGAACCCTTGGTGTGCGAGTCCGACTCGCACTTGGCCAGTTTTTTTCTATGCAGTCCGACAAAGACCGCGCTTTAAGTCATGCAGTCGCCTTAGACTACATGACCTACCTTTTGTACCTTATTTTCTGTTCTATTTCTTGTCGGTTTATATATGTGTGTACATAAATGGTAAAATAAATAAAAATAGATAATCTATTTTACTTTTCGACACGTTTAAGCAAAAAGACTCAGAGGTGAAAAGGCACCATTAACGTAATGATACGAGCATATATATAGTGATATTTTCTATTTCCTGCAATTTATACAAAAAGTTAATCAAGTAGACAGTTTTTTGTACTTCGTATATAAAATAAAATACTTGTTCAGAAAATTAGAGAACATAGAAAGTAATGTAATCGAGGTGATCCGGCAAAGCACCAATTTTGTCGACAGCTCATAGAATGAGCAAGCAGAAGTGGCGATATACATGCCATAAGCAGTAGAACCGATGACCGTTGGATGATCGTTGGAGCGAAGACCTTCGCAGTGTGTGGTAGCAGCTGGATGAGAGCAGTGGACTGCTGTACGCTGATGATGTGATGTGTTGGCCGGTTTCTCGAAAGCAACACAAGAATTTGCTAACATTTGCACATATTTTATATTCACACATTTCGATAAAATATAGTGAACAGCTGTTTTTTAATGATGATGATGATTTTAAGAGTTGTTAATGATGAGTATAATGCCCCTTTTTAGGTCCAACACCATTTTAGAAACACAATGTAGATATAGATGTAGTCAAGTCTGCCGGGGTACTCCGGAAATTGAGATGGCAGTGCTACGTTTCCCATTCACACCTCTATACCTTACGTTATTTTTTATTGTTCCTGAGAGGAAAATCCTCATGGATGTCCTCCGCCCTGACAGACTCTTACTGACTAAACCTATACCTAACCTAGTCTAACCTAACTCGAGTACTAATGAGAATTTCAATAGCTCTGGTCAATGGATTCCAGGCTATAAAATAAATTTTGTTGAAACAATAATCAAAAACCGTTTTTTTATCTTGTGTAGCAATTCGCGTAGGCCTGCGTAGCTCGGCGTAGGCCTGCGTAGCTCTTGCGTAACAAAGGAATTATTTAGATGCATCGTTCCTTTTTTGTGTATTTCATAATTGCTTAAAAAACTGTATCTACTTACTGTCTTAAAAGATTTATTATTAGCAGATAAACATTATATTTATAGGAATTGTAAGCATTCAGGAAAATGTCGCTATTGCGACCAAGGAGCGAGAGAGGGCATTAAGAAAACAGTAGATCATTTGCGGTTCTGATTACCTACCTCTCGGGACAAAGGAAAAAATAAAAGTAGATATAACTGTTTACCTTTAATATTGAAGAGGCCCATGAAAAGAAGAATGTAAAAAGCGAATTGTTAATATGAATTTAGTATTACACGAATGGTAATGTTCGTTTCATAATTGATATTGAGAGAGAAGACACGTTTTTTTCACAATAGCTTGTTAATGTCAAAAAATAGAAAGTCAGAATTAATATATTTTTAATTGCAAGGCGATCATTCAACATTTCGTTAAGTCTATATGATTCATATTCTGGTCTCTTCTTGGTGAGAGGAAGTGGCCCGTAATCCACCACACAGGCCCGAGTTGGTAGATGTCACCATGTCTTCGACTTTTTGGTTCTAGGACATCTCGGTTTCCTCACGATTTTTTCCTCACTGTTTTGAGAGCAGTGGTGATGAAATAATTTACACGCCGTAAAATACCTGTCTGGATTCGGAACCTAGGACCTACAACTCGTAAGTCGCGGCCGTCACCACTGGGCTACCATTACAGTACTCTAGTATTTGATTATTTTGTAAAAACGTTTAGTCAAAGCATTTCTTTTTCTCTTAGTCATTATTAACTAAATGTTCTTTCTCTCTCTGTAGTCGGTCCCTCATGTCTGAGGATCGTGGTCAGCTTCGGAGTTACATCTGGAGCGGATGATCCGTCTCCACCGGTTTCTGTCCAGCGCATCCCTTACCTTAAATGTCCTTACCCTTGTCAAATTTGTCGTGTTGTAAAACAAAGTAAAATATTCATTATTTCATTAAAAAATTTCAAAGGTTGCGTGGAACTGGGTTCAAAGAGACCACTCACACAGTTTGGAGCGTGTGGTTGTGTGTATTAATGATAACATATTAGAACACACACCAAGCACAACACGACTGGCGAACTGTGGGTGTAGTTTAGGCACTACACGTAACCCGCCGTTGTCCTAGGTGAACGACAAACGCGATAATGCGACGCGACGCGAAAATATCAAATAAACGTCTATTTGATATCGTAGTCGAGTCGTAGTCGTGGCCTACATTGTAGCCTTAATTAGTGTGCGACGAAACGCGACGAATTGAGGACTTGTTTTTTGCGCGACGAGACGCGATGCAGTGTGGAGTAGGCTTTTTCTAGAAGAAGTAGAGTAAATAAGAGGGTAAATAAAGAGTACAGATTGATACAGATTGACGGCACGGTTAGCGCAGTGGTTAAGCGATTGACTGCTGCGCTGCATGTCGCGGGTTCGATTCCCGCACGGAACAAATATTTGTATGACCTACAAGTAGTTGTTCCGGGTCAGGCTGTTTGTGTATGTGACTTTAAATGTTTGTAAACGCACCCACGATACAGGAAAAATTCCTAGTGTGGGGCAACGCTTTAAAAAAAAAAAAAAAAAATTACAAATTATTCAATAAAAAAAAAAAAAAAAAATTGCACTTTCGGATATAAATGATGAAACTCTCCAAACTTATTTCTTTCGAAATATTATGGATGTCTTCCTTGTTTGTTTACGAAGTTTTTGTAGGGCTAAGTAGGTATATAAAATATGAATTTTCGAGTATAGGTATATACGCAGTATACATGTCCATGGTTAAAACAATAATGAAGTGAGATTGCCGCGTTCGTCGCTCACGAATGACTACAAAATAGGACACACGTCGCGTGAAGTATTGGTCGCATTACTTCGCGCCGCGTCGCTACGTGTCGCGTCCCGTCGCTTACCTAGGACAACGGGTAAACATCAGCCTAACCTTCTATGACAGGCGTGATGTTATGTTAAGCTTTGTATTAGAACACGCTTTTTTAGGGTTCCGTACCTCAAAAGGAAAAACGGAACCCTTATAAGATCACTTCGTTGTCCGTCTGTCAAGGGCCTTTTTCTTAGGAACGCGTGGAGTTATTAAATTGAAATAAATATCACCTAATCAGGGCTGCAATCCTTTGAAGCTGTGACAAAATCAAACTTCTAAGTCAACGCAATCAAAAGATACGGGCGTTTATGTTCCGGAATCAAAACTTAGGGTACTTCCCGTTGACCTAGAATTATGTAATTTGGCACGAAGCAATGTCATGTAGCACATATAAAGAAAAAAAATCTGAAACCCGTAAATCTGTAGATATATTACAAAAAAAAATCTCTTGAAAACTATTTACATACCTACCTACAAATTTGTACTGAACCCTCGGTGCGCGAGTCCGACTCGCCCTTGAACTGTTATTTTTATTACAACAGGTGACTTTGTAATTTTTAATACTTCAAATTTGACTGCTAATAGTGATTTATAGAAGTAGAAGATATGCTGGGTCGACAACTCGACATAAAATAAATTGGGACAAGGACAGGAAGTTGATGAAGACTATGGATTTTTTAATTTACCTTTGACAAATTGCCGAAAAAACTAAATCAAACTAATATTAGAAAGGCGAATGTTTGTGAGTGTGTTGTGTATGTTTGTTACTTCTTCACGCTCAAACAGCTGGACCACTTTTGATAAAATTTTGTATGGAGGTAGCTGACTACGTACGGTACGGATAAAAAGTAACCTATATGTTAATCCAGGGTTAACATATAGGTTACTTTTTATCCCGATATTCCCACGGGATCGACATTTACGCGGGTGAAACCACGGAGCGCAGCTAGTTAATAATAATAATGTAGGTATCCTTGTTCGGTTGTAGACGGTATGGTATAAATATAAAACTACATTTTTACTACATTTTTTTATATGCTGGGTTGGTCGCCAGAATGTTTCATAACAATATAACAATTTCGATAAGTAGGTAATTCGATTTATATAAAAACTCTACGAAATTAACTGATTTAAATCGTAAAGACTAATATAAAGTTGAGTTTAATGAGCCATCGTTCCCGATTATCGTAAGTAGGTAACTTTATAGCATTATCGGCTAACGATAAAGTAGGTACTTGATCATACAGGAGGGTTGCGGAGTTAGGGGTTTATCCGGGACATTTTAGTATATTATTTTCCGAAGGAGCGTTAAATGTTTGTATAGTTAAAATTACAAAACAGACGTATTTGACATTCATTTCAATTTGATACGGTATCCAAGCGTACTTGAGAAAAAGGGTTTTAACAGACTGACAGACGGTCGGATGGACAACGAAGTGTGCAAGGGTGCCGTTTCCTAAAAACGGCTACTTTTAAAAGTATTAACAAAGCTTTGTCTTTGTCTTCATAAGGAACACACGCCGCAGCGCACAGAAAATAAACGAAAACTATTGACGGCCATGAAAATGTTAAAATATTATATAAATTACTTTATCCGAACAAGCACACAATTTACTCTTTTATCACACTAATATTATAAAGGCGAAAGTTTGTGAGTGTGTGTGGGGGTGTGTTTATATGTTTGTTACTTCTTCACGCTCAAACGGCTGGACCAATTTTGATACAATTTTGTATGGAGGTAGCTGACACCCTGGATTAACAAATAGGCTACTTTTTATCCCGATATTCCCACGGGATCGACATTTACGCGGGTGAAACCGCGGAGCGCAGCTAGCCCGTCATAAAATCCTTTTATTGTTTTTGTTTTTTGAGGACCTGAAAATGTGCTATCCCATCCATTAAAGACTATCGGTCAAAGGCAATTCCGTTTCACGTACATTGTAAAACAACAGAATGATAAAACGAAGTTTGTTACTCTTGTTTACGGCAATATTCAGTCACAGTTTTTCCAAAAGTTTCTTCTTTGTGGAAACATTTTAGTGAATCCTTTGGCAATTATTTTTCAGTTTTTTTGTTTGCACCCCGTGTTACCCTCTAAGGCTAAACCACTATTCATGAATGTAGTTTTTCCTATCAACTGTCACAA
Source organism: Oligia latruncula (assembly GCA_948474745.1). Taxonomy (NCBI): domain Eukaryota; kingdom Metazoa; phylum Arthropoda; class Insecta; order Lepidoptera; family Noctuidae; genus Oligia; species Oligia latruncula. Next base: position 7,539,676 of record OX419683.1, on the reverse strand, counting down.
CATGGACTGGGCTGATCTGAAAGTCAGATTATACAGTGGTCTTTGGAAGGTAAAGTAGGTATTACGATTTTTAGTCGAGTAATTTTTATCTGCTAGAAGTGCTGCTAATAGAAAACAATAATACAAGGACGCTTTTCGTTGACCGTTAAACATTCAAGTATCACCAGTCATCTTAATTTTATTTTTAATGCGCTCATACCATTACTAAAATGTACTGTATGAATGTACTGTTACTGAAACCTCTAGCGATAACTCTTCTTTTTTTTTTCTTTTTTTTTAGGTATGTCTACCTGTACCCTAACTGCGTAAGACACTATCAATCACAATTTGGATAATTTTGAACGATACTGCTAATCCATTGCTTCATATGTTAGAAAAATGTATCATCTTAACAACGTAAATAACGCAATGAATGTTGTTGAACTGTCAAAATGAAAGCCATTACTATTGTTAGTGTGTATTGCGTACCCTGCTGTGGGCAGCGTTTTTGGTTATATTATTACCAAGTCAAGATTTTGTTAAATTACTTGTAAGTTCTTATAATGTTGAACTGTGAGCTGTACCTTTCAATTAAAAAAAAAAATAATGCAGCAAATAATTCTCAAAATTACGTATTTTATAGGAATACGTGCATCCAAGGGACTAAGCTAAGTAAAACACAAATTTAAAGCAGCGCGGTTGATATCGATTCCATTTTCTGACCCGTTTAATAATGAGAGTGGGTTGGGTCGGAAAAACTGGTATGTTTTTGTCACTGCTTCGATTTTTGGGACTCAAAAGAGACGATTTGAAAACGGTTCTATTGAATGGAGAAACAGGTACGACCCAACTAAAGAGTCTTTTATAGTCAGTTTATTAGAATATAAATTGACACCGAGTAAAGGTCATGGCACACTATACCAGCACCGCTCCAACCCAGCAATTAATTTGTCATTCAAATTAGAACATTAAATCGTGTGTCGTATACTATATTTCATAATGTCAATATGAAAAGGCCAACGGCGGGCAGTTAGCGTGCTTGCCGCTATCATACAACTCGTCTCGTAGCCCGCGCGCTGCAAGCGAGCGGACCGTGAGCTTGCACCTTGCGGCCGGCGCGCTGACTGCGAGCTTGCACCTTGCGGCCGGCACGCTGACTGCGAGCTTGCACCTTGCGGCCGGCACGCTGACTGCGAGCTTGCACCTTGCGGCCGGCGCGCTGACTGCGAGCTTGCACCTTGCGGCCGGCGCGCTGACTGCGAGCTTGCACCTCGCGGCCGGCGCGCGGACTGCGAGCTTGCACCTCGCGGCCGACGCGCGGTCTGCGAGCTTGCACCTCGCGGATGACGCGTACTCAGAGCGCTGGCCGCTAGCTGTAGCCAAGTTTGAGGCGACGTCGCCGTCGTGCAACTGCTATGCTGTTATGGTACCCGTATGCTGTCTCATGACCGATGGTGTGTGATGCGGTGTGCTGTGTGTGCCGTGTGTGTGTGTAGGAAACATGCTACCCCCCAATTGAGAATTACGAATTTGCCTCGGAAGCCGGAATGCCGTCTGTTGCATGAGAACTAACGGTAATTGAAGCAATCAATTGTCCAAACTCCTAGTATCAATAAAATAAGAATGAAAATCGCCCAAAATGCGTTATTTATTGTATTAGTTTTGAGCCTTGAGCCTTTTTTGCCTCTCACAGATCTCGTTTCTAAAGAGTTAGTTTTAAATAGCTACTTAGGTCCTTTTTATTGTTTGTATTTTCTGTGCGTCTCCCGAACAAAATATTTTTCTGTTAAAACGGAACAAAAAACTTTCTACGAAAAACTCTTCAAAAACGGTCAAAGTTTAATTGATTTGGTTTATATTCAGTGCCGCGACCCTAAGCTTACATTCGTGTGTATGGTACCAACCCAGATCAATAAAATGATTAAATAATTCCATACAAATGTCACCGTACGCTGTGGGGCGGCATGATTAGGCAGAACGGAAAACAACAATTAAATTGTTTTAATAATTAGACAACTTTTATAATTTGGTACCTACAGTACATGGACTGAGTATTAAAAATGTCTTCTTGTTTTACATTTCCGTTGATTTATCCACGTAAAGTAACTATTGTATTTTCATGTTCCCTAATAAAAATTAAATAATAATATATTAAGTAAAGTCCAGTTAAAATAACAGTAGGCGTGTAGAATTGAAACTAGAATCTTTTTAAAACCTAAATTCCTTGTTAGTGGTGCGTGTTAAACACATGACCACACAAAACTAAGCCTAATTCGAATGGTTTCATTGTGTTTCTATCTAAATTATTATTACCGATTTCCCAAATAATTTACCGATGGTTTTAGGTACAGGAATTAGCCTTGTACTGTTTCATCAGACCGGTACTTGAATAGCGTTTCAATTTCGCTACGTGTCACAATTAGTAAGTATGTAAACTGCAACCTAAAGCCCCCAAAAACATGATGCATAATTGCTGCTGGAATACCATGAAATTGAAGCTACAAATGACCTGCATCGTATTAACTGTGTTTAGACAGTGTAACTTATATTGTTGCTTCAACATTAGCCAAATGCACCGCACTGTGTTAATCCAGATTAGGAGAAGTGATAGCCCAGGAGCAGTGATAGCCCAGGAGCAGTGGTAGCCCAGGAGCAGTGATAGCCCAGGAGCAGTGATAGCCCAGGAGCAGTGATAGCCCAGGAGCAGTGATAGCCCAGGAACAGTGAAAGTCCAGGAGCAGTGGTAGCCCAGGAGCAGTGATAGCCCAGGAGCAGTGATAGCCCAGGAGCAGTGATAGCCCAGGAACAGTGAAAGTCCAGGAGCAGTGGTAGCCCAGGAGCAGTGATAGCCCAGGAGCAGTGTGGTGGCGCAGTGGTAACAGCCCCGACTTACGAGTTGTAGGTCGTAGGTTCCAACCCAGACTGGCGCTTTACTTTGTGTAAATTATTTCATCACCAATGCTCTCAAAACGGTGAGGAATCCGGCATGTCCCACTATAAAAAATCAATGACGTGATATCTACCAATCCGCACTGGGCCCGCGTGATGGATTATGGCCACTCCTTCCCACCGAGAGGAGGCCTGTGTCTCGGCAGAGGGAACATTTTAAGCTGAATTTACTAAATGGACGTGCTACCTGTCAATGATTCTCTGCTTCCCGGCACTGATAAATGTAATTAGCTTGCATATTGTCCGAATAATGACTTTACCCTGACAGGCCTATTTCTCGGATCAGAGAATGCACTCAGGGTAAACGTCAAAGGAGCCTAATAGGGGAAACCCGAGTATGCACAGAATAGGTACTAAATATATCGTCTGAAACTGGTTTAGCCACTATGGGTTTAGCGTTTGATCAATTGTAATGGAAGTGTGTTTTCATGATGGTATTAACTGTGATATTCTCAGACCTTTCTATCATGCCTTTGTTCTCAAATGAGATCTTCAGTGCTGGATTTAGCTCGTCTTATACTTTAATCTCAGCCCGCCGAGTTAAATAATGTTATTTTATGAAAGTCAGCCGAAGATCGAATATCAGTTAATGGACTCTCAATATAAATAATACATACGTCATTAAAATTCATAATAATATTAACGTTTTGAACGGATTCATAAAGCAAAGTTTAGATTAGCAACTTATTTCCTGATACAAAATTTGACTAAGGAAATAATGTTTAATTTCTACAATTTTTTTAATCTGCCTATCCTTTTTCCCATCTATGTTGGGGTCGGCTTCCAGTCTAACCGGATGCAGCTGAAGGCTCCATGTAAAATACTGGTATATTTTACATGGAGCCTGCCTATCTGATCTCCACAAACAATTAGTGGGTAATACGATAACCCTCGGTAAGACTGGTTGTCAGACTTTCGGGTCTCTGACGACCCGTAACGACTGTTAAAGATCCAAGAATGACAGCCTGGACCAAGGGCTTAACGTATTTTCCGAGGAATTTAATTTCTAATAATTCTTCAAAAAGTTAAGGGAAATGGAACAATGATCATTTTGTGCTTTTTATCACAAATATTAAGCAGTGAACCGTTGAGTTTTGTCTAAATTATAGAAATAATAATTAATTCACCCATAGTTCTTCTAATTCCAGACATATCCATGTTCCAGACAGTGCCAGGATGAAATCGCGAAAAAAAAATCAGCTGTACTATGTTCGCATACCTCGTCAAAATGTAGGAAACAGCTGCAGATTATTTTTTCGCGATTCCAGGTTTGGTCCCATAGTAGGTAATAGTTGTTCATAATGATAAGTACAATGACCCCTTAAGAGGTTATCCATTAATTACGGCACACCCAAAGAATATAAAAAAATAGATCCCGTGATATGATAAAAAATAGATACCGTGAGAAAAGTAATCCTGCCTCAAAATTGGTTGATAATAATTATGACCTATCTATCTTTTGCATGCTCAACCGTTTGATCTAGCATTAGTCTCGTATTTGTTAGCGATTGACATCTTAGATCATTTTCTCAGTCAGAAATATTGAACATATTAGTACTATATACAAGCGATAAGATGATTTCACGTAAAAACGTGTCAGTCACACTCGCCTGGAATGTCAAAAGCGCCAATATCATGCCATATTGAAGTCGAAGATTGAGCATAATCAATTCCATTTACATTGTAATAACGTGTGGATAAGCATTCTCGAAATGAAATAGAAGAAATAACAGAATAATAATGAGATTTATTACTTTCGTGACCATTTGCTTTGAAAGCTTTTTCTCTCAAATCGGCGCTATGTCCAACTAGCATAAGCATAATCAACCTATAACGTTCCCACTGCTGAGACAGGAGGACACAGGTTTCCTCTCTGTGAAAGGGAGTGGGCCGTAATCCAAAACGCGGGCCCAGTGTAGGTCGGTAGATGTCACAAGTCTCCGAATTTTTGGTTCTAGGATTCTTCATTTGTGAGAATAGTGGTGATGAAATAAATTACACAAAGTAAAGCGCCTGCCTGAGTTCGAACCCACGACCTACAAAATCGTAAGTCGAAGCCGTTACCACTGGGCCACCGCTGCTGATCATCATCTGCCTAGCCTCTTCCCAACTATCTTGGAGTCGGCTTGCAGTCTAACCGAATGCAACAGTAAGTATTTTATATGGAGTGTCTGCCTATCTGACCTCAATTCGGTTATTGGGTAACACGATACCCCTTGGTAAGACTGGTTGGCAAAGTTTCGAACGTTTGAAGACTACTAACTTTCAAATATCCACGAATTACAGCCGGGTTTAACGAGCTCATCAACTATTCAGCCTAGACACAGGCCCCCTCTCAACGAGTTCACGCCATGCCTCAACCAATACCTCAGGGTACAGAAGCTCAAGTTCTTACTTGAGCTTCCGTACCCTGAGACACTTTACAGAATACTCTTTTATCTCTTTTTTTTTCTCTTTCTCTTTATTATCTTTATTGCTATACTAGCTAAGGTGGCATAATTGGCTGGATGAGCCATCCATAATTTCTATAGAACTAATTGTTGCTGAGTAGGTACTTGATTAATCCAGCTCGGGAAATCTGTGTTTGTTAAAACCCTATTCCGGTTACAATCTACAATGTAAAAGCATCCGAGACTGATTCACTGCTCGACAACGCACAGAAAAAACGAAAGAACATACATTTTCAAAATGTCTAGAAAAGTCTATCTTCAGTCACTTTAGCCTGAGTTGCAGGGTGCGTTGTTAGTTGTTTGTTGATTACTTGAAGCAACAATAAAAGTTGCACCGTCTAAACCCAATTTTATTGTATTCCACAGGAAAGAAAATTACATGGATCTTTCACAGTCGTTACGGGTAGTCAGAAGCCCGAAAGTCTGACAACCAGTCTTACCAAAGGGAATCGTATTACCCAGTAACTGGGTTGTGGAGGTCAGATAGACAGTCGCTCCATATAAAATACTGGTATTCAGCTGCATCCGGTTAGACTGGAAGCCGACCCCAACATAGTTGGGAAAAGGCTAGGCAGATGATGATAGGAAAGAAAATTACTTAATGCAAACTGTTGAATCGCGATATTTTTTTATACAGGATTATTTTTAGAGGTAGGTACCTTAACCATTGTTTATTAGTTACAAGAAAACGCTCTTAGCAGACTATCCTGAACTTCCGTAGTAACAGACCGGCAAATAATAAATACCTTAAAAAATATTTAAGTATAATTTCCCTAAAGTTATCCTTAGCAACCACGTACTAGTCAAACACCCAGAATTCGACTACGGTACGTACGAATAAAGGTTTCATTGATGAAATTGTATGAACCAAGTATATAATCTATTGTTACGCGGTCTCATTCGTTTTTTTGTTATTCTTTCTCCAGCAGACGTTTACCGATTCCCGTACAAAAATAATATCAATACGGATTTTTTTTTCTTTTTATTTTAGGCAAATAATAACGTATTTGAAAAAAGGCGTAGCTTTAGAAAACCAACAGATTCTTTTTACCCAACGTTGCATAAATTAGGTATGTAATTTATAAGTAGAGCTAATATCGTGTTGATTAACAATTAGTAGGAACACTTAGCAGTAGACATAATTATTGATGTCCTCGTCGTCGTAATTATTGAAACCTCCTAAATCAACCTGGGCTGATGACATTTTCGTTTTTCCTAATTAAGGTTGAAATTAGTGTTTAGGTAGCATTCCCTTGAATATCTTTTCCAAATGATTGTGTACCATAATCAGCCTGTAGCGTTCCCACTGCCGGGACACAGGCCTCCTCTCGTTCAGAGGGAGTAATTATTATTCATGAAATCGGAATTACAAGAAAATTTTGTAATTTTACGTAACTAATATAATCGTTTTTTGTTCTAAAATCAATTCTGGCAAAGATCAACCAAATTGATACCTCGCAAGAGATACAATCTACCGTTCTTTCTGAAACAATTTCATGTACTAGTTACATAAAACCCCGTAGATAAAATAAACATTCAAAACGAAGATCCTAAAGCTATCTCAAATGGTGTTACCTCACACAACGAGCTTAAACAAAGCCCTAAGTCAACAAAAGTAAAAGAGAACTCGACAACAGCGCGGGCCAGAACCAAGCCTCGTACAAAATAAATTAGTGGACTGAATTTCAGACACGGATTAAAACAATCACATTATTCCAACCCCCATTATTGATTCCATTAAAACAAATTCAAATCCAAAGTCACGTACACGTATGAAGATTTATACCGATAGCCAAATCAATTTCGGAAGTATTATTAAAGTGCCGCAGTTTATTACTATCAATGTTTTACGTTAACAGGCACTAACGTTGTAATGCGACGTGAAGGCTTTGTTTTTCTTATAAATAAATTACGTCGCCAAACGGAATACGATCTTCTTCCCGCAACCGCTCCAGCAGCGCCTAAAAAAATAATTGCATACGAAAATTCCTAAGAAAATACAAAAACATGGAGAACATTCAGGCGACAGCTAGGCTGAAAAAGATACTTACTTCTAAAACCTCCGGTAAAGGCGCGAAACGCGCGAGAGCGGTGAACGCGTACACTAGCAGGCGACGCAAACTTGCAAGCAATGCGAACTAGCGAGCGACCAAACGAACGAGCGACGTGGGAGCGGAATGAACTTAGTTGAGCAAGGGTAGGAGAAGAGCGTGTCGACCGCACTGAGAGCACGGGAAGCGACCGTGAGCCTCGACCGACCGAGTCACACTGAATTGCTGCTTATCGACCTCCCCTCGCGCACTCTCCGATCCCGCCCGCCTTACCGCCACTGTGCCCGCCCGCGTACCGCACAGCGTTGCCGAAATGTTAGGAGGCTTTGCCTATTCATCACAAGATTCTTTGCTATGCAGCGATCGATGTTCACTTAACGAATTCACTTGTCTAAAACCAATCGATCAAGGAAAACAAAAAAAAAAATCTTCCTCCTACTTACTAAACCAAAATCTAGCGGGTAAAAGAAATCAGGAAATTGCTTAGACAGAATTTAGGAACGAGGAACAAGTAAGAGTAAATTGGCCGAATCTCAGAATATAACGCTAGACCCACGTCGCTCCCTGTTATTACACACCCTGCATGAAGTCCCTTTTGTTTAACGAAACAGCGCACTATCTTGTCTGGGGCTAAATATACTATTTTATTAATTCTTGGAATTCCGAACAAGTTAAGTGTTGGTCATACAAAAGGCACCTGGGGGCCTAAAAAGGCCACTTTGGCAGAATCATAAAAGGATAACAGTGAATCATAATGTTATGACAGTTAACTGTCAAGTTAATCGTACCAAATCCCATTGGTGAAGGATTTTTCAGTTTTTTTTTTGTCCATCCAATCCAAATCCAATCCCAATCTCTTTGATTGTACCTACGTAGTGCACGGAAAAAAAGAAAAACACGGACTCACATCGCCATATTATGATTCATAATGTTATCCTTTTATGATTCTGCCAAAGTGGCCTTTTTAGGTCCCCTGGTATAAAGATAGAACATATTAGTAGTGGTCTAGGTTTAAAATCTAACGAAACAGAAAATTCTGAACTCCCTTCAAAACTTTTCTAAGCATTTCAGCAAGATTTTCCAGTAATGTCTTCTGTTATTATGTTATGCGTGAATGAGGAATTAAGCGCAAACTTTCCTACACCATCCGGTTCTGGCGAGAATATAATGCAAAAAAGAGTTATCAAAATCGGACTGTACTGAAAAAGTTATGCGTGGTCATACAAAACAAATATATATATTGGATATAGGTACGCGTCGACTTGAGAACCTCCTCCGTTTTTTCGTCGGTTAAAAATGAATAAAACCAAAGATTTATCGAGAAGATGCGTGAACATTCATTTTAAAAAATCGTATCTAAATGATCTCTTCCTGTATAATATTACTAGCAGCGCCCCGCGGTTTCACATAAATATCGGGATAAAAAGTATCCTGTGTGTTAATCCTGGTTATAAACTATCTGTGTGCCCAATTTCATTCAAATCCTTTGGGTAGTTTTTGCGTGAAAGAGTAACACACACACACACACACCCACACACACACACACACTTTTTTCTTTCTTTTCTTTCTTTCTTTCTTTTAACAAACATCCATCCATCCATCCTCACAAACTTTCGCGTTTATAATATTAGTAGGAATAGGATTCGATTTTAATAAAACTTAGATATATTATATTTGGAGGGTAAATAAAAATAACCTAATAGCGATTAGTAAACTACAAGTCTTGCACCTACATTCATCATAATCAGCCTATAATATTCCCACAGCTGGGACACAGGCCTCCTCTCAGTGGGAGGGAGTGGGCCGTAATCCACCGCGCGGGCCCAGTGCGGGTTGGTGAATGTCACATGTCTTCGAATTTTTGGTTCTAGGACATGCCGGTTTCCTCACTATGTTTTCCTTCACCGTTTTGAAAGCAGTGGTGATGAAATAAATTACACAAAGTAAAGTGCCTGTCTGGGTTCGAACCTACGACTCGTAAGTCGTGTCCGTTACCACTGGGCCACCACTGCTCCACCCTACTTATTATGATAATATTATACAGGAAAAAAAAATCGTTTCCTTATGCACGGATGTGGGATAGTTTAACTATCTGTAATATCATTATTATTTTTGTTTAGTATGTACACCGTGCTCTTCACGTTATCCATAAACTTTGTCAAACGCTTAAATATAACTTTTACAAATTAAATGTAACACAGGAAGTAGTACTTAGAAAGACTTCGTTACAAAGATATTTGTAATTTCATTTAATGAAATTTAATTGAGCTATGCAGTGAGAAAGGATCTTAACTTAGTTTTGATAAGTTTCAGCCTGCGAAATCTTATGAATGAAAATACGTCGTTGCCAATTCGGATAAAGAGGCATGCATATCGGGTGATTACGTCAAGGTATTTAGTTTGTATGAATATTAACAAAAAATAAGAATTCATTAATGTAATAATGAAAAATGCTTATTTCCATGGTCTGAACATCAGGGGCCCCCGTCTGCTTTTTTTATAAATTCGTCATTCCAACACAATCCCATTGTCATTTTGCTAAAAGTTCGTAATCTGCTTAATTCATAATGGTCGATCATTGGTCGGTCAATGGCATAGAACTACGATACTCGTAACGAATTAAAAGCAATGACTGCACAACGACGTTATATTGGTAGTCGTAGTAGAACCGTCAAAATTAGAGCAGATTAACGCCTAATAACGTCAGTCATTCATTTGTCATTATGTACGAGATTACCATTCTATGCCATTTCTTTCAATGGAGTGTCAGTGGTTGACCATTGGAAAGTCATAATGACGCCATTATATTAGTAGATTACCAAACTTGTCAAAATCAACAATTACAGGGTGACATGACATCCCACATCGACGCGCAAACTGCAACCATGAATTCAGCACATTGATCCTAGACGTGAAAATGTTTCGTAGGTTATTAAAAAAATAAATGCTGTTTTTTAAAAATGTGTAATATGTTTTCTTGAAAATTCAATAACTAGTGAAATACACACTTTTCAGTTCATTAATATCGTAGAACGATTTCGTAATAATAATCCTATCATTACACCGCCGCCGCCGCCGTACGCAAACAAAATACGCGCTTCGACGTCGAGCTGCGGACAACAGTCCGTATTACTTATTACCTCCCTACTATTGTCCAGCTAAGCCAAAGTGCTTCTTCTCATACAAAGAAGGCACGAGCATTGATCGACCATGCACGCTTGCTCATAAGACCGGTTCGCAATTTCAAACTTATATGAAAGTTAAGTTCATACACACATTGTATTATTATAATATATATTATGTTAGTATGTAAGGTATTTATCTATGGGCCAAAGTAGCCTGAAAATAAAGGTCTTATTATTATTATTTATTATTATATTGTCTAAAAGCCCAGGTTTCCTCACGCTTTACTTATTATAAATCGCTTCGTGTCTTCGTCCTTTGTTTTTCATCATCATAATCTAGGCAAAAGGTTTATGATTTTTCAGCTGAAGGGCGAATAAAAAATCACAGTAGCGTTATCGCAGGAGTGACACTGAAGCATCATCATCATCTGCCTAGCCTTTTCCCAACTATGTTGGGGTCGGCTTCCAGTCTAACCGGATGCAGCTGAATACCAGTGTTTTACATGGAGCGACTCCCTATCTGACCTCCACAACCTAGTTACTGGGTAATACGATACCCCTTGGTAAGACTGGTTGTCAGACTTTCGGGCTTCTGACTACCCGTAACGACTGTCAAAGATCCACGAATGGAGTGACAATGAAGCATCTTCCACAAAAGATCCTAGAAACCAGATCTAAATCACCTTAAATCCTCGGGAGACCCGTTCTATAACCAAGTGTTCCCGATGACACCTGTTTTTTCGTCGTTAATAAAATAAAATATTTATAAATAAATCTAATATTATCTCCTACACAAATAAATACAATTAAATTGTCTGTAATATCGAAATAACAGTTTTTACTAAACGCGTATGAAATTAAAAGTATATAATGTACTAATTTAAATAAAAAACGGTCAGGTGCGAGTTGGACTCGCGGATCGAGGGATCCGTACTTTGTAGGTATGTAAATAGTTTTAAAATTATTTGTTTATCACATCTATTCAAAAAGAGCTAGTGTATTCTTCGTACACAGGGATTAAAATAGCTCTTTAATCCCTAGGGACTAAAAGTGATTTGAATTTGGAATGTGGATATTGTTAGTAAAACTTTCAATCACCCAAGAGATCAATCACGAACATTGTATGAACAAGTAACAGGCTGTATTATAAAACAAAAGGAGCGCGAACCAAATTAAAAAAAAGTTTGTGAAAAATTAAAAACGCGCGAAAAGCATTCTGCCTTCGTTCGTAATTTTTTATTCAATATTGTATGTAAATAAATAAACATATTCTTATTCATACGTTGCACTTATTTATTTTTTATAGAGGGTGATAATAAGTAGAGTGTCCACCTCGGGAACAACACTATTTTAAGCTCGAGTGACGTACTTTGAATCACTCGCTGCGCTCAGGATTCGACTAAACACTCGCCTTCAAAATAGTTGTTTGCTCCCTTGGCAAACAATCTACTATTTTTGTAATGTAACTATAAATTTACGGTTTTCGGATTTTTTCCTTTACTTGTGCTACATGACATTGCTTCTTGCCAAATTTCATGATTCTAGGTCAAAGGGTATATAGGTTTTGATTTCGGTACATAAGCGCCCCTATCTTTTGATTGTGTTAACTTACAAGTTCGATTTATTCACTGATTCAAGGAATTATTGCCCTGAGTATTTGATATTAATTTCAACTTGATAACTCCACGCTTTCCTGAGATAAAGAGTCTTGACCGACAGACAGACGGACGGACAACGAAGTGATCTTATAAGGGTTCCGTTTTTCCTTTTAAGGTACGGAACCCTAACAAAGAAATCAAAACTAAAATCACTTACGGTTATCCTGAATCCATTAATTATCTATTTTTCACTAATAAAATCACACATTGATTTTATCTAGTGGAAATATCGGCGCAAAAACAAACAAATCAACTGCAAACTGCACAAAATAAATAACTAATAATTTTATTTACTTAGGAATATCTTATTCCAACACATTACATTTTACACAAACATACATTTATATTAACTATACAGGGTTTGATACCAAATTCCTCTAAATAAAAATATACTACACACAAACAGAAAAACACAAAATGAAATTGAGATGTCAACAAGACTTCCTACAAATTAATGTCTGCCCCGGACAAACTACGGAAACTCAAACTAAAAGCATTTATTTCAATTGGAAGAAACTGCATCCGGTTAGATTGAAAGCCAACACTAATAAACTTGGGAAAAGACAAACTATGAAAGAAAAACTATCTTGTATGAAGGATCCAAATTTAAGTAAAAAATGAAATGTTGTTAAGGATCAAGTTCCGTTCTCGTTCAGTGATATGAGTAAATGCATCACTTGAGAACGGCTAAAACTATTTAGCATTTTTTTGTTTTATAATGTTCGTGATAGTCCGAATTAGGTTTTTATGGAAATAACAATTTGGAAATGCCCCGTAAAATGTTAAAATTCGGAAAGAACTTTTTGATTTTTATTTATTGTATTAGTGCCTCCCAAGATAAGAGGGGCCCGTGGCTAAATAATAACAGCCGCACAGGTCGATCGATCAGGTTAAGCTACGGTTGATGCGGTTGGTCTGTGGATGGGTGAGCATCTTTACATACCGTGATCCCTCCGTGCCTCGAAAAGCACGTTAAGCCGTTGCTCCCGGCTGTCATTCGTGGATCTTTGACAGTCGTTACGGTCAGAAGCCCGAAAGTCTGACAACCAGTCTTACCAAGGGGTATCTATCGTATTACCCAGTAACTGGGTTGTGGAGGTCAGATAGGCAGTCGCTCCAAGTAAAATACTGGTATTCAGCTGCATCCGACGACGACTAGACTGGAAGCCGACCCCAACATAGTTGATAAAAGGCTAGGCAGATGATGATGAGTGCCTCCCAAGATACAGGAGTTTTCCCACCTCTGATAAATCTATTTATGTTTGCATACCTCTCTGTAAACTGAAATTATTGTCAAAGTTTATGTTTTGTGAATAGGTGTATTATTGAATTTGAATTGAATTTGTAAGTGTGTATAAAGACTCGTCAGACCCCACAGTCAAACCATTACTATGGTTTTGTGGGGCTTAGTATGTAACCTTTTTTTTGCATGATTTGAAATTATAACAAATAAATAATAATAGTAATGTTATTATTTGTTTATAGCTGATGTAGATTGTGTGCTGTACTAAATAAATGTCTTTAAAAGGTATTTTTTCTTTCGGAACTATTGAAATCTGGATAGGAAGTCTGTCTGTCGGGTCAGCTAGTTATAAATAAAAGTCGTTTTTAGTGTTTCTATGTGACCGCTGGCCTGTTCTACGATTTTGATGCGGGGTTTTGTGGACATTTCTACGAAGAGTACCTATCGACAGAACTGACAGTTCCCGTGTCGATGGAGTAATATTATAACTTATTGATCGACTGACGTCGGAAATGTCGTTTCATGTATGTTTGGTCAAATTTCAATGACAGAAATTGGGGAAGGTTGATAAATATTATTACAGGCGTGAAATGAAACTACCACGAAATACGATGGAAATACAAGTATTGGTTAAGTAAATACAGCTTTAATTATTGTAGGTTCAATTAATGTTTATTTAGTCTTGATATGAGGTCATCCTATGCGTATCAAATTAAAGCAATCTTTTTATGCATAATATAAACTAGCACGAGTCGGACTCGCACACGATGGATTCCGTAGGTACCACAAGGCAAAAAACGCCGAAAAAAAAACTAATTTCTTATGTGGAGACCCCCTTTAATTTTTAACTTTATTTTCTTTTATTATTATTGTTTTTATAGCGGCAGCAATATAAATACACACTCTGTGAAAATTTCAACTGTCTACCTATTACAGTTCATGAGATACAGACCGTTGACAGCCAGACGGACGGACGATCGGACTTAGGCTTAGTAGGTAATAGGGTTCCGTTAGCACCTTTTAGGTACGGAACCCTAATTAAAGTTGCTTTCCGTGTCTGTCCGAGTGACCTCGCTGTTATTTTAAGCTGTGTAATGAATTTGGACGCGGATTTCACCAAAATTTATTCCGGATAGTTTATGTGTATAGTACCTATTTACATTATTATTTAATTATATACAGGCCCGTGGCTAAATAATAACAGCCGCACAAGTCGATCAGGTTAAGCTACGCTTGCCGCGGTTGGTCCGTGGATGGGTGACCATTATTACATACCTTGACTCCTCCGTGCCTCGGTAGCTGTTGGTCCCGGCTGTCATTCGTGGATCTTTGACAGTCGTTACGGGTAGTCAGAAGCAAGAAAGTGTGACAACCAGTCTTACCAAGGGGTATCGTATTACCCAGTAACTGGGTTGTGGAAGTCAGATAGGCAGTCGCTCCATGTAAAATACTGGTATTCAGCTGCATCCGGTTAGACTGGAAGCCGACCCCATCATTGTTGGGAAAAGGCTAGACAGATGATGACTTTTACTGGCAGCTAACTTGGCAAGAGTCCGTTCTTCTCATCTCCTTTCTTTAATAGCGTTTACGTCGTACGGCATTTCGTTCAAACTTTCAAGCCCTTGTTTCTTTTGATCGATCGACCCATGTGGGGGCTTCTAAGGAAAGAAAAAGACAATAAAAGAATTATTGAGTAGCATCAAGTTGCCATAGCAGCGAGTGATACGAAATAGGCACTAACAACTATTTTGGTGTTTCCTTTTTTTTGAGTAAGTATTATTAGTGAAGGGAAGTGGGCACCGGTAAATACATCATAAGGCCGTGTCCTGGTATAAGCGATCGTCGCACTGTAGAAGAAAAGGCAAATCTAGCTGATCAATATTATTTGACACTTATCTATATAGCTATAGACGCAAGTTTTGGACTCCACATTTGTTAATGTATCAGTCATCCAGTCATATCTTTTTCTTATATAAAACAAAGTCGGGTTTGTTACACCATATTTAGAATTCAAGAACGGCTGGATCGACTTTTATGATCTTTGATTTGGTTTGGCTTTCAATATCTCCGCCCCGAATATCAGAATAACTATTGAAACATGGGAAAAAATCATGAAGAAACAAAATTAAGATATTTAATTTTCTCATACATTCGTTCTTGTGTGTAGTCTGTTTTTATGTGACACAAATTCATTTTTATTTATTTAGTTAATTATACATACATCCGTCACCTCACACATCAGGTCCAGTTCAAAACCAGCGTCAGGCACAAGTTGTCGGGCATTCATTTTTGGACAACTGGGCCTTATTAGCGCAGCCGTGAGGCACACTTTCCTGCTAATTTCTTACATCGGACTGTGCACTTTTTATTTTTATCTTTATTTTTGTTTTTAACTGATGAACGATTAATATCTTACTATTTGGTGTATTGTGTGTCTTTTACTCTGTGCTAAATAAATGTATTTTCTTTCTTTCTTCAGTACATTGGTTATAAAAATTTAGGTTAGAAGCTTAAATCCATTAAAATATTATTTTTGTTAGTTTGTTATTACAATCAATGGTAAAATTAAATAAAAGCGGAAATAAAATGACAAATGTTTTTTTTTATCACAAATTAAAATTACTCAAAATTATCATCGCAACTGAGATAGCTCACATCACATAAATTGTCTTCATGACGTACTCTTTTTATAAAACTCGGTAGGTATTTTAGACTACGTCATAGTGCGTTTTTTCTCTGGTACATAATCCATATCAAAAGCTATCAATTTTGTGAACTCTTCGTTTCTTGGGCCTGGCGGTTTCTCGGTTTCTATAACATAATTATGTTTTAATAGGCTTGTTTGCACCGATAATACACAGCTAGATAATATCTGACAGTAAAGTTATCGTCTTTTCCATTTAGCCAATCAATACACGTCGACTTTACCTCAAAACGGTCCAGCGTTATTCTGCATTGAGTCTACATTTCCGCCCGGTTTTGGCGAAATCCGGGCAGTCGTCATTTTCAAATAAACTTTTACTTTTTAAATTTTTTTCAGTTTTGTTTATGTACCTTCTTTTATTTTTGGTTTGGTATTACTGAAAAAAAAAATACGAGAATTACAGCAGTGAGAGGCTTCTTCTAGTTTAGCATTACAGCCCCGAGTACAAGGTATGTATTGTATATGTCTCTTTACAAATACAAAACACAAAGTTCACACAAAAAAGATGGTGTTTTCATATTCGACTGCATTTTTCTTGGCATTGGATTGGCTATTTGTAATAGTTATCATTTTAAAAGTGCTACTGACCACCTACTTCACGGTCTATAACTAATAGCATTTAACATAAAACCTTTTTGTGTTACTTTGAGATGCTGACTGACACATTAAATGCGAAAAATCTAATGATTTCATTTTAATTTCACTCAAGCCCTTTGTATACCTACGGCACGGTTCATTTTACTGTACGAAGTAGTAGTGGCCACCGATAGTTGGTTCTATTCAGCCGATTTTTATTTTCAGCCAGTATCTTTTTGACCTAATGCATACATTTCACTGACCTGTATATACATTGTACGATAGAGGTCAGTGATACATTTTATATTAAACTTAATGGGAGACATTAAACCTCCGTGTTAAATTTATATTAAAAAAAACCGGGAAAGAGCGAGTCGGACTCGCGCACCGAGGGTTCCGTACCATCATGTTTTTAAATTTTCACCGGCGAGCTACTTACTAGATCTCGTTCAAACCAATTTTCGGTGGAAGTTTACATGATAATGTACATCATATTTTTTTTTTAGTTTTATCATTCTCTTATTTTAGAAGTTACAGGGGGGGGGACACATTTTACCACTTTGGAAGTGTCTGTCGCGCAAACTATTCAGTTTCTTATAGTTTCGGAAAAAAGTGGCTGCTACATACGGACGGACAGACGGACAGACAGACAGACATGACGAATCCATAAGGGTTCCGTTTTTGCCATTTGGCTACGGAACCCTAATAAAAAACAGTGCATTAAGGGCACTGACCTCTATCATCGTACGGCATTTCATACAAACTTTCATGCCCTTGTTTTTCGAAATGAATGAACCGATTTTAATTAAACTTCAAACGCGTAAGCAGGATACAAAGGTCTAAAAAGGTAAGAACATTTTCGTAAAATAGTGTTACAGCCAAATTAGACCGATTTTAAATTTTCCATAGAAACAGATTTCCAGGTATCTTTTTTTAAATAAGACATTTCGAAAATGTTCTTTAAAATCGGTTCATTTATTTCGAAAAACAAGGGCTTGAAAGTTTGTATGAAATGCCGTACCTCTTCTAAGCAAAAAATACGTCCTTTGTGTTCGGTTTTGTAGTGATTAATGATAACCAAAAGAAATTTAGTAACCCCTATTGTCCAGCTAGATCCACCTTATCGGCCACAGGGCGTCGGTCGAATATGCGATCATTTGTCCCTCATTAGATACTTTGGATAACCGGAAGCCGTCTGTCGGCACGTTGCCGCATTCAGGTGAGCCGAAAAAAATTATTTCGTTGATCGCTTACACTAGGACACGCAGTAAGTGAGAAATCAATTACATAACAGTGATCATAAATAACAAAGAGAATAATAGTCTTTTATAAATAACGACAAAGACAGGATACTAGTAATGAGCAGGAAAGGTGCTGAGTTGTTCAAAATAAATACTATTTTTATCATTACCTAAATACATCATGGAAGTAAATGTTACCAAAGGTCAGCGGACACCATTTCAGCTCAGCATCGGATCGGCAATATTTCGCCTCATCGGCTTTAATTGGTTGTCAACCAGGCGACAACTTAACGTAAACACATGCAGTTTTTTATTTCACGAAGCGCTAAATTGCATGGAATTAGTATGTATGATGTTTATAGTACTATATTCTTGCTAAACTGGTAAACACTGGTATTCATCTGCATCCGGTTAGACTGAACGATGACCCCAACATAGCTGGGAAAAGGCTAGGCAGATGATGATTATATAGAAATAAAATAATATTCTTATGAAATTTTATTTTCTCTAATAAAATTGCAGATACCCCAGCGGAATCCAACTAAAGTAATGATCGATTTTGAGGAAGCCACAATAAAGGCTTGTTATCATTCAATGAGCTATAAATGTTAAAGGAGGTCATTATCATTATACTAACAGCCTTTTCTTTAATAGCTACTAGAACTGTCGTGTCAGGAAAGTATTCTCTCGCCGCGGACGAGCGCACTGTAATTACTAATACATTGCGCACACTACAGTTAAACAGTTGTTCTCAAGTCAAAACACTATTTTGTTAGTTTTACAATACATTTTCACAACTTAGACTATGAGGCTAAGATCTATAAACGTTACTTAGCGCGTTCTTTGGTTAGGCGTTATTCCTGTCACTGTCGCACAATTGTCAAACTACAAGTGCAAGATAGAGACGGAGACATCTTTAAGCTAAAGCAAGTGGCAAGTAACGTTTATAGATCTCGGCCTCAGACTGCTACTGGTTATTGTATTGGTGGCGCACCATCATTTTTTCATAAAGCAATAGTCTGTTGAAATAGACAGGTTTTTACTTAGGTCTGCACACAGCCTAAGGTCTACAATTTGACCTCAACAGGGTCCCATACAGGGTCAATTTAAATTAGCTAGCGAAACTCCGCAGACGTGATGGGTATCGATATCTAAACATGATAAAAAAATATATAAAAGATTTGATATCTTTTTTGGGAGGTCAACGACCGCTGGTAGTGTTGTTACTTGAAATATGAGTTGAGAAACAATGTTGTCTTTAGTTCGATTAGCGTTCCACGTTTGAATTAGATGGTGCACCATCTAATTCAAACGTGGAACGCTAATCAAACGTCAATCAACCAACTCAGCCTATCCCAGTCCACTGCTGGACATAAGCCTCTCTTAGGCTGCACTACAACACCCTGTCTTTTTTTTACATTACAACCTAAACGCAAAAAACGCAAGTTTTAGAAGCAATAAAAGTATATTATGATCGATTACAGTAAACAAAATATATGAGCTTCTTCAGGATATATGCTAGGTAGATAGTGTGTTGAAAACATTACCATACCATAATCAGCTTATAATGTTCCCACTGCTGGGACACAGGACTCCTCTATGTGAGAGGGAGTGGGCCGTAATCCACCACGCGCGCCCATTGTGAGTTAATGGATGTCACAAATCTTCGATTTTTTTCCTTACGGTGTTTTCCTTCACCGTTTTGACAGTGATGTACCTAATTACACAAAGTAAAGTGCCTTCTGGGTTGGAACTCACGACCTACGACTCGTAAGCAGGGACCGACACCACTAGGCCATCACTGCTCTGGTCTGATGGTGCAGTGCCGTGAGAAATTACCGAAACGGTTGCCAATCTAAAAATCGTCGTCTTCACCGAAATAGCTTCTGCAACGCAATCAAATTATGCGCTACGACGCCTTAGGCTAGCGTAGATTGACTAGCTGATTGGGTTTAATAGACAAGCGGCCCAGAAAATATATATTATAACTACATAAATAAGTAAGAACGAATAGGGAAAATTATGACCAAACGAATTTATAGTAGCGTTTTCGATTACGATTTCATTGAAATGATCTTGTATCGGCCATTATTAATAACTACCTAAGGCAATTTGTACACGGTACGATTTGTTTACGATCCGCGCATAAACCGCGCCGTAGAAAAAACGTGTCCGTCAACAAGCTTCCATAGCGATCCACACAACACTGACAAACCGTGCCTACACACGGCGTATAAACCGTGCCGTAGAAATAACGTGTCCGTCAAAAAGCTTCCATATCGATCCATACAACACTGACGAACCGTGCCTACATACGGCGTATAAACCACGGCGTATAAACCGCGCCGTAGAAAAAACGTGTCCGTCAACAAGCTTCCATAGCGATCCATACAACACTGACGAACCATGCCTACACACGGCGTATAAACCGCGCCGTAGAAAAAACGTGTCCGTCAACAAGCTTCCATATCGATCCACACAACACTGACAAACCGTGCCTACATACGGCGTATAAACCGTGCCGTAGAAATAACGTGTCCGTCAACAAGCTTCCACAGCGATCCATACAACACTGACGAACCGTGCCTACGTATAAACCGTAGTTTTTTTTTAGAAAAACTTGTGTTCACTAAAAGCTCCCACTCATGATTGAAACTAGCGTACCTATAGCGAAAATTGGCGCACTCTATTGTATCTACATATCCCAAATACATCCAACAAAAAAAATCCGTAAACCATGAGAACATAAACAAATATTATAAATGTGAAAGTTTGTAAAGATGTTTGGATGTTTGTTACTCAATCACGCGTAAACCGTTGAACAGATTTGGATGAAAATAGACAGATAGAAAATTGGCTTTTTATCCCACAGGACCGAAACTTACGCGGATGAAACCAAAGGGCGCTGCTAGTCCATACTAATATTATAAATTCGAAAGTAACTCTGTCTGTCTGTATGTTACCTTTTCTCGCCTAAACCACTGAACGGATTTCGATAAAATTTGACAGAGAGATAGATTGCATCCCGGGGAAGTACATAGGATAGTTTTTATCCACATACCTCGCGGGCGAAGCCGCGGGTGGAAGCCAGTTATATATAATAGAAATAGTGAGAGAAAGTCGCAACGAGTCCCACATACTTAACGCTTTTTCGATACGTGAAGATTTCTACCAGTTTACCCCAACAAGCCGCGTTAATGAACTTCATCCAAAAAAACTTCAGCGCGAAGCGCGCGCGCCCGAGCGCTCTTTAGTAGCGAGTTTGATGATGCTATACTGAAAATGACGAGGCAACTTCAACTTTCAGCCGTCCTTAGCGAGAACCTGCGGCGAATGGAATGTTAAACCGCTGTTTTTACGATTAAACATTACTACGGCGACGGCTTCGGAATAAATTAGCATCTTTTCCCTATAATTAAGCACTATATGTATGTCGGTAGGCATAGTCCTTATATTTATGTTACAAAGCACGCAGGTTTTTTGCTAACAAACAATGTTTTAACGATACTGCTACGTGCATAGATTGTTATACTTTTATATTTTTTGTATCGATTGCTAAGATTTTGTGTCACATTCTTGCAAGCTTGTAAGAAATACGTCCCCGAATGATTGTGAACACCTTTAATATAATCTATCTCGCCAGATTGTAAACTGTCGATAAATTGTGTACTGCGGTGCTATTCTGTAAAAATCTCACCGTGAAGACTTAGGTGAAGTGAGCGTGGAGTGAGCTGTCAATAATGTCAATTCCTAGCAAAAACAAACTCACTTCACCTAAGTTTTCACGGTGAGATTTTTACAGAATCGACCGGCTGTACCATACTGCTTACAATAAATATAATACTATTAAGTTACATTTTTATAATTATGATTAAGACTAGGTACTAATAATGTTGTGACCAATGTGGAATGTATTTTTTTTTTTGTTTTTTTTTTTCTGGCTTTATGATGATTATTTAATTTTGTGTTACATTTATTGTTAAAACCACTGTTCGAGAGAAGAATAATTAAAAAGAATACATTTTCCATAGTTTATAATCAATTCATGTCAAACCGTCAAATTGTGAACGAACCTGCACTTACCGACAGGGTTCACAATCTGTCCGATTTTAGTACCCGTAAAATTGTGAACCGTCCCAGATTAGTTGGTTTTGGCGGTAGCCAAATTGGTCGCAGTAACTAAGCCAGGGCAACGCGACCAAATAAGTTAGGTTAGGTTAAAACTGTGACCAAGAGCTTGTTCCAGTTGGTGTCAGTTGGTGGCAGTTACTTGGGAGTCTTAGTATTAGCGCAAGGTGCTATTCGTCGCTTGCAATTTTTTTACCGTCAATATGTCAGTGTGCCTTGGACAGATTATAAAATATCGAAAAATAATGCATTAAATTGTAAATGGTTTGTTACAGCTGGTTCACAATTTTTCGATAGTCTATATGTAATCTCGCAAGATAGATTATAAACTAACGACGTGCATTAACATTTTGTAAACGGTGACAAATATGAATTACTTACTTGCTGGCTCGACAGCTGTCTAAATTTCAATAATTCGTACAAAGTTCCCATAGAATAAAAATGCACTTTCAGTTTTCCCGAATTTCCCCGGCAACTTTTAAATTTTTTCTTTTCTCCCGAACCAGATGAGCTATTCTGTTAAAATCTCACCTAAAACTTAAGTGAAGTGAACTGTCAATCCCAAGCATGATCCCAAGCATCTAGCATGGTGGCATGACACTGACAGCTCACTCCACGTTCACTTCACGTAAGTTTTTACGGTGAGATGGTTACAGAATAGCACTGCTGATTCGGAATATTACAAACACTTTAAAACAAAAAATCCAGCCGTTCTAAAGTTACCTTACTTACCAACGAACAACATTTCATTTTTATATTACAGAAATTAGTAGATACGGTTGTGTCAATAAATTCCTACGAAGCACATAACTGGTAACAAAAACCATGTTGGCAAAATGTATGTGAATCTGTTATAGCAGGTAGATTGTAAGACTCGTCATTATACATACGACGTCGTCCGTCCGTTTGCATTATTGTCGCCGTTATCTCTAATACACAGGGACCCATTGAAATAGAACATCATTGGGCATTTTTGACCCGGGTACCTCGAAGTACGCATCCATTATTGAAATGTGGTTAGTTTTGAAGGTTTAGGGTTAAGGGTAGTTCTTCGAAATTTGATTCTTTGACTGATCCATATGGCCAAAATTTAATTTCACTTTCAGCTCTGTAACACATGTTCATATGAAAATAGGTATACTAAATAACATATATTTGAATGAGGGACTCGTTTTTATAAAGTAGTTTTCAAGATATTAATTTTGTGCCCAGATGAATCAGAATGTGTTACATATTAATCAGAAACAGAAATAAAAAGTAATAAATACACCGTTAGTTATGAATGTAAATTCTAAACAATAATTATTAATTCTTAAATAGGACTAAGACATATCAAAAGTATCATATTTAGAACAAGATTATACTCCTGTCATTTTTTATTATTCAAAAGGTTATAGCTAAGTAAATAATAATAAATAAGATTAAAACTACTGACTTGTACACGGTCAAAAATTGGACAAGGAGAATTACGCAACAAAAGCGCTCCTATCGTGCTGGAGAGGGGAAAAACTAATTTATTTTATTATTCATATGGGGTTTTGACCATACGAATCAGGCACAGATGAATCAGGATTTTGCCTACAATCATGCATAACTCATCGTACATACAGACTTCATTATTTTCATTTTTCTACAAGAATCTATAACCCAAAAGCATCACACGAAACACAGATTGAAGTTTTAAAACAATAAAATAAATTTTATAAAGTAGGCATTGTAATCAGGATGCCACCTGAACCAAACACAGATGAATCAGGTATTTTCCTTCGTAACACCGGATCTAAGCCAACCAGCCGCACATCCGCCTTCTAGGTCGTCCGTTGCACGACTGGCTTCCCCCCGCGCTGGAAGCCAGACTCTCATTATTATTACCCGACCAAGTACGGTCAAGTGCAGCTTACGCCACATTAATCAGTATTATACGCCGGACACTTCTTTTTTACTTATTTATAAACAGACTAACGTAGTTATAACTAATACACATTTTTTTTGTAAGAGGACAATTCATTTCCTTTCGATATAATTATAATTTATATTGATGTATCAAAGGGAAAATGCGACATCGACCATTTTGTTCCGGAAAATGGCAAACGGACGCGCTATATGAATCAGAAGAACGACCTTCAAATATTTTTATTTTGTACCTAGACAGCAATTATTTAAAAAAAAATCATTTGTCCTAGTAAGGGATAAAGCTAAACTGTACAAAAAAAAATATTACATGCCGTTTTTTTAGTTGGTTACAGAAATATACCCACAGACATCGAAAATTTTGTCCCTGAAGAATTACCCTTAACATTTCACAGAATGTATTTATTTTAATCCAAATATATGGGAAAAAAAGTTATTCATCATTGGAAACGTGGGGAGATAAATAATAACCACGTAAAGTGACAACATAAAATGTATATTTAAAAAATAAAGAAAATTAAAGAGAAAGGGTGGGGGTAGGTCTATGGTCACTACGATTTCCTTAGTTTCCATTGGGATTAGCACAGTACTCTCCTGGCTCAACGAGGAGCTCTCGTGCATCTTCCCCCAGAGCAGGATTTCGAACACAGAATATAAATACTTAGGTACTAACGGGATTTCGAATGTTTATTATTGTTATCTTTGAGGCGCGCGTGGAACACGTGCGCGCCGTCCGGCTTGGGCCTGGTAAAGCTGAAGAGTTTGCTTGATTTTTTGTTTGAACGCCTTAATATTCTCACATTACTACTACTTCTCAGACTCGACTACTCAGATTTGAAAATTTATTTTTGCATTTAATACCATCAATCATACCATAACCACCACCCTTGACCCTTAGGAGCTGCGCAACAAGAAAAATAATCAGAAAGAAAAACTAAGCAAAAACGAAGTACTAGCGCGGGCAGGTGATGGGATGCGACGGGGTAGATCGAGGGAACAAGATATTTCACGCGGATGAAGTCGCGGGTAGAAGCTTAGTGTAAAATATACTGGATGTTGGGGCCATTTGCCAAAAGCCAATGATGTTCTATGTGTAAAATTTTACTTATAATATCATTGCCTGAAAGCCCCTTTTTACACTTATAATATCATTGCTAAAATTGCCTGGAAATTTGACGTGATCCTTTTTTGTCTCGTCTAACCATATCATTGAAATGCTAGTGATTGACATAAAAATATCGACTATTTGTACAAGGAGTATCTAAAACTCCTATAGTATTGAAAAAAAAAACAATTTAATATATTTTTATACTAACAACAATAGTGTTTTTCGGCTAGGATTTTCAAGATGCTGTTGGAGCTAACCCGCGTTCTACTTAATAAAGATGCGGTATTTTTTCCCTATTATAAATAACGTCGTAGGTCTATAGGTAAAATGAAGACGCCTCAAGTTTTAAAATTGTATACTGCTATAACATTGGTTTTGTTATGACTCATAACGAATACTTTCAAAAAGAGCTTGGCTTGACGTGGATTCGAACCAACGTATTGCCCAATGTCACCTTTCAGCAAAGACTATTATAACCACTCTCTTTGCTTTTCAGTATCGAATGTCAAAAGGAAAACTGTTTCTGGGAATTCAGACACCGAATCATATCCGCTTCAAGCGATCTTAAAACCCCCGAGCTAACTAGAGTTCTCGTGTATCGTTACCTACTGGTCGGAAAACTCATTATTTATTTATATATACTTTATTGTTACAATAGAAATACACAACATGAAAATATACATCAATCACTAAAAAATATACATACAATGAGCGGCCTTTTTTTTTGTATAAATATAAGTAACTGTTATTTAGCTTTGTCGAATTTAAACTTGCATGTATTTTGCTGGTGGTGAGGTAAGGTCTAGATTATGAAGATATTACCTTATTTTTGTTATATGTTTTTTGCAACAAAACCGAGTGCTGATACGGATAATTGGGGACTGGACAGTCGACTTTCTGTCTTTTATTTTTAAAGGCATTATTTTAAGTAACCATACCAACACAAATTTAATATTTGGCACCTCTCATATTACAAAGTTGCCTTGACGGACTCACTGGAGATGAGTAATCATTGTTTCAAAAAGTGAACTGATTCTCTCCGGTACTGGTTCAAATTACTTAGTTTAAAAAAATCAGCACTCCTTAAACGAAAGTTCAAGAGGTGCTACTAGTTCTCGACAATCTCGACTGACTCACTTTCACGCCAGCTTTTAAATTTGTCTGCCTCTATCAAACCTCACAAAATTGTCCCTTCAATTATTAAAAAAAGAGTTAATAGTATCCCAACACTTGATAGCACTAGTTACATTGCTAGCTAATAGCCGGACCATTTAGGCTTGCTCGACTTACATGCAGTTTAGCCGACGGAGCAGACTAGTTTGGGGCTCACATGGCAATAATTATGTAACCGAGCTGTAGCTATTACTTATAAGTGTCTTAACTAAACCATTGTTTTACCTATTCAATCATGTGCCTGTGAATTGTAATCATTACCCGGATCATTACATGTTCATATATCTGTCGTCAACGCTTTTTATTTTTATGAAATCTCCCAGGACGCAAATATCGAAACAGCATGGCGTATTTTGAGAAATGTTATTGGACCTATGTATTAGACAGCTGTACACCGCTCTAATTCGAAGCAAACTCGAGTCCAGTGCCTATGTTTGGCACCGCTATAAAACACTGATGCTAGAAAAGGTATAGAAAACTTTCATAAGATGCCTCTTCCAAAGATTATACCATTTCTTTCGCTATTTGATCAGCTCACGGTACCCTGTAAGACCTTACGGAGACGTATCCATTGCCCAGAGCTTCATAGCCTTTTCTGCCGGCTATTTGTGCTAGACAAATACATAGATCGGACACTGGCAGAGCCGCCGGCACAATCTGTTTGAGCAACTGCAATCTAAAACTGTAGCCAGAGCCGAATCCCCAGTCTGACGTACTATATAGGTCCTAAATGCCCTTCTGACTGCCAACCATGAATGTGATGTTTGCGGAATAATGGAGTAAAATTATGCGTATATGTCTGGTGTTCTGTGAGTGAAAGTATGCAAGGGAGTCCACTGTGCCACGTTAGTTTTAAATTAAACTATATTTAACATAGTTATTGTCAACGTAATAATTGCCCCTGTGTTAATTAATGTAATTAGTGTTTTACCGTTTTAATTAAATATAAAGAAATAAATAAATAAAATAGAAGCGCAGCTCTTGGCAAAATTCGATAAAGGCCAATTTAACACAAAATATGTGGACTATACTGTACTTCGCTTTCCTCCACCATTGCGTGCGACTTAAACCAGTCGAATTGATATGGGCACAAATGAAGGGCTATGTTGGGAGGCTTATTAAATGCCTGAAGTAAAAAAAATACTTCTAGAAAGTATAGCGCGAATTGGAGCCGAACAGTGGTCGGAATGCGTAAAGACAAAAGCCGAGGAAGAAATGAAAAATATTGATGGAATCCTCAATAAGGCCACAACAACATACAACACTATAATTCACGTTGGTGATTCAGAAAGTAGCGGCAGCGGCAGCTCAAGCGATAACAGTGACGACGATGAATCAAATAAAGAGAATTAGGCATCCGGGAACCTCTTCGGGGTAACTGAAGATTGTATACTTATATGTGCAATTAGAGACGAAGCTATTAAGGGGCCGGCGGCGGAGCATGCGTAGTTCATACAAACGTAATAACAAAACAATTTGTAAATCAAACATATTCTTAATGTAGTGTGTATTTATTCCGATTGGATTACAGAATATACACACATTGGACACTAATTTAAAGACGAGATATGAGGAAAATAAGTTTTCTATAGAAATTTTAAATTACTCGTATCTCGTCTTTATATCAGAGTCCTTTCAAA
This sequence comes from Oligia latruncula, assembly GCA_948474745.1. Taxonomy (NCBI): domain Eukaryota; kingdom Metazoa; phylum Arthropoda; class Insecta; order Lepidoptera; family Noctuidae; genus Oligia; species Oligia latruncula. The sequence goes on along the minus strand of OX419683.1, from coordinate 7,511,740 downwards.
ATACATATTTGGGAACCTAGATATTCTGTAATCCAATCGGAATAAATACACACTACAGTTTGATTTACAAATTATTTTGTTATTACGTTTGTATGAACTACGCATGTTTCGCCGGTTGTAGTAGGTATTACATTTGTACGCAAAATACGCGCATTGACGTGAAGTTGCGGACACCAGCCCGTATTACCTATTACCTACGTTTGTATGAACTACGCATTAGCATGTGTAGTTCGCCGGCCCCACAAATACTTGCACAGATTCGATTTGGTAGGCAATAAAATGTTTTTTTCTCAACATGTTCGAGGGAAGAAGTACGAGCTGAGAATATGAGCTACACGGCACGGCACCATCTGTAAGCTCATCTCTTACAATTTGTTAGGTATTTGGTTAGCTTAGGCAACTTTTTGTAATCTTTGACATACCAAACGTCTACGTACTTACGTTTGGTATGTCAAAGATTAAGAGAAGATAGGTATTCACATATTATTATTATATAATGAATGTATGCAAAATATTGTAAAACTTTTTAAAAGAGTAACGGTGGAGTTTCTTGCCCGTTCTTCTCCATACGAAAACTACCCTTTTGAAATGGGCGACTAGAATCAATTCTATTTTATCGTAATTTTTGACGTTCAAAAGTGCCTTTTATGTGCCTATTTAAAATAAATGCTTTGACTTTGATTATCAAAAGTTACAAAAAGTACATAAGGTACCTATGTGTGCTATACCTATTTACAATTTCATTGTCTTCAATAAAATTATCAATTTATTTCGACTATATATGCGTTTTGCAACCAGTGCAAAATATGATTGTATTTAGATCTTATTCGTTTTCACGGTTTTACTTATGACGATATTTCTCAATATAAAAAATACTGATGAAACACTAATCCAAAAAATCGTAACATCGATAGCAGCAAAACTTAAGATTCATACTACCGCATCACTAAACCATATAAACAATTTCGAGCAGTCATTGTTGTTTTGCCAATTTGTAACAGTATGATGGAGCAGTGGTGGCCAAGTGGTAACGGCCGCGACTTACGAGTTGTAGGTAGTAGGTTCGAACCACAGAACAGATAAAAGAAGTTCGAACCCAGACAGGCGCTTTACTTTGTGTAAATTATTTCATCACCAATGCTCTCAAAACGGTGAAGGAAAACAACGTGAAGAAACCGGCATGTCCTAGAACCAAAAATTCGAAGACATGTGACATCTGCCAACCCGCACTGGGCCCGCGTGGTGGGTTACGGCCCACTCCCTCTCACCGAGAGGAGGCCTGTGTCCCAGCAGTGGGAACATTATAGGCTGATTATAATGTATTATTATGGTTAAGGTGATATTAATCCTGACCCACCTCGGTCAGTATGGGTTAGTGGCACCAATATGGGTACCTTATACTGCACCCTATTTGCGTAACACACTATCAACGACAGTCTGAATCATTTTGAAGGTTTGCTAATCAAATGTTTCATGTTCGAAAAATTTGTCTGCTCAACAACGTAAATAACGCAATGAATGTAATGTTGTTGAACTGTCAAAATGAAAGCCATTCCTACTGTTAGTGTGTTACGCAATTACCCCGGTAGATTATCGATTCATACTATTCGATTTATCCGTAGATATTGTAGCTTTGTGCGAAACTAGAACTTCTTCTCGTCTCAAACTGGCAACACCTAACAAAAAATAAGAAATAAAATAAATACACAATACCTGGTTCTAAATGTTTATAAGTACCTATAGACGTGATAATCTGCCATTTCGAACTTAGATGTTAGCTAATAAAAAGTCAAGGTGAACTTAAGCCCTAGGTATTCTAGGATTTTCTTATAATGTCACTTTCATTGAACTTAAATATACTTAAATATACTACCTATATAACAAACAATTGAATGCCTATTAGTATTTCGTTAGTTATCGTCATTGTGATAATAGTACCTATACTGCAATATTGGACAATGAAAATTAATAATTGGATAATGTAATGTTTTGGATAATGTAATGAATTGGATAATGTAATGAATTGGATAATATAATTAATTGGATAATGTAATGAATTGGATAATGTAATTAATTGGATAATGTAATGAATTGGATAATGTAATTAATTGGATAATATAATTAATTGGTTAGTGTAAATAATTGAATATATGAATGTGTGACTGATAATGTATAAGTAAGTGTAAAAATCATTGATTCAGTCATTATAATTGTACCTACCTAAAATATTTGCACGCCATGAAAAATGGCAGACATGTCGTGAGCCACTCATAATCTAAGATCTTGCATGCATGTTTTATTTTAATTCTGTATGTATACACATGTCAGAGCAAATAAAATTTCTTTCTTCTTTCTTTCTTTCTTCATTGATAACAGTGTTCTTGTATTCCAGTGGAATGAATTAAATTATTTCGGTTGATAATTATAAAAAATCGGCCAAGTAGGAATCGGACTCGCACACGAAGGGTTCCGTACCACAGCACCGTTCGGCAAGAAAACCCGAAAATCATGTTTTTCGGGTTTTAAACTTTTATTTGTTTTTATTATTCATTGCTATAGCGGCAATAGAAATATACACTGAAAATTTCAACCGTCTACCTATTACGGTTTATGAGATACAGCCCGCTGACAGATAGATGGACAGACGGACAGCGGAGGCTTAGAATAGGGACTCGTTGGCACCCTTTGGGTACGGAGCCCTACGAATTGATGGTTGTAAGAACCATTTATTATAAATTTTGCCCGGGGCTTAGTGAATCGATCCAACGATGTTGGCATATTTCACTCGCCAATCGAAAGATCTAAAAATTTAATGAAAACTCAAAGCATTAATTATTTCAATTAAACCATGTACAGTACAAAATTAAATAGTCGGTCAGTTAGTCAGAAAGTTGAAGCTAGTTGCCCATTCCAAAGCGTAACTCTTTTAAATCAAGATATTACAAAATCATGGGTACATTTCATGTTGCTTTCTAAATATAAAACAATTCGAAATATAAATCTATATAAATAAAACAAAGTCGGGTTAGTTACACCATTTATAACTCAAGAACGGCTGGACCGAATTATAGCAGAATAAAATAACTATTGAGAAAATAGTTATTTTATTCTGCTATAATTCGGGAAATAAGAATAGCGGAATAAAATAACTATTGAAACATGGAAATAGTTCATTTTCGCAAACATTTTGTATTGATTCTGATACGGTAGGAAGTTCGCCGGCTCCGCTAGTAATAAATATATGCCATGGGTGTTAGGAGATAACCTGTCTCAACTGACGGCGCCCATTCACGATGTCATGTTCGTTCAGCTGAACCAGTTTGAACCAAACTGAATGACTCAACTCGGATATCTATGGACTCAACACATTTACTGAAAGTTAACATTTTTACCACTGCAGTAGACACCACCAAAGTTGTCGACATAGCTTACAGAACAAGCAAGCTGAAGTGGCAATGGGCCGGCCATATTAGCTGGAGAACCGATGACCGTTGGGGTAGACGTGTTTTTGAGTGGAGACCGCGAATCGGCAAACGTAAGGTAGGACGCCCTCAGGCTAAGTTGAGCGACGATCGGCGCAGGATGGCTGGTTGCAGCTGCATTAGAGTTGCCAAAAATCGAGTTGAATAGCGTGCAATAAGGCAAGAGAGGCCTATGTCCAGCAGTGGACTGCTGTAGGCTGATAACGATAAACATGATGATGGATGAGACACGATAGCGATGACGGCTAACCGATTATCACTTAATGTGTGGGTGGTATTAGTTGTTCTATCAAGCTTGCTTTATCTAGCTTTAGCAATATTATATTTTCTTTAGAAAAATATTGCTGAGAATAAGTATTCTTGATATCAAATTATATTTGTACCAAGTTTCGTAACTCTTTCCTAATAAGGGGAGTGACGTCAATCGCCAAAAACTTCTCGAATTGAATCTATTATAAGGACTAAAATAAAAATTTCTCTCATGGGATTTGGAGAAAGTTTCTAAATTTTGAAATTCTGGCCAAACTGTAAGAAAATAAAGTTTACTTGCGGTAAACATGACACAGAGAAAGAACAAACACACAAAAATAATAAACATAAAACTAAAGAAAATCCCGCACGGGATGCGGGACGACATTCACTCATACCGGTTGTGTCAACTAACTTGCATGAAGTACCTTATTGTTTGGATGTAGCTTTCAGAACCTAGCCTTCGGCAAACCTTGAACTTTTTCCAATCGCGTGTCTACAAGGCGTAGGTCATTGAAATAATTCTAAACCTGAAACGGGGTAGGTAACTGAATTCAAAATTATGATCACCATAGGAAATGCCGAAATAGAAATAGAGACAATTTATTTGCTAAAAATGTAGGTTTACATATAATATGGTTATTTTGTGGAGAGTCCCAATACATTTTACCTTACGGCATGCAAAATTGTCTTGTTTAACATACACGAACAGAAGAGAGAGAAAAAAAAAAGAAAAAACATAATACAATAAACAATTTCAAATTTAACAAAAATCACTATTAAAATTAATTACTGTCCATAATACAAAAATGTCAAAAATATAGAGATGTCAATATTAAGAATATTGACTGGTACCGACCTTATCTGGTTTTCAAAATTTGATTGGTGTGTAAATGTGTTTGTACAAACCTACTTAGTTATTATTTATTTATTTATTACTGACAGAAAAAAAAACATTTTATCAGCATCTGTGTCGGGCTTAGGAAGTCATGATTTAGAGAATCCCTGCGGCTGAGAATATTGCGCTGTGCTTGCTGCTATCAAAAGCTTTGCATAAACCACGAAAGCCAGATATAAACGGCTCAGAAATTCTGAATGTCTTCCTATTAGCTGATTAAGGGTTTGAAGGCTGTATGTGGTGGAAAAGCTTAGGTGAACCCTGGTGGTTGGTGTTAGTCTAATATTGCGTCAATACGGTTGAGAATAACTTTTATGAAAGCCTTATAACACGTGTTGTGAAACGAAACTTATATAAATTAATAAATTTCAATATTTTTTTGCCTGTTGTGGTGTTTGGTTCCATTTATAACTTAATGGTTAGGGAGGGTTAGGGTTTATTTTTATCCCAAGGTTTGTTCTGGAAAATTTCTCGTTTTGCTATTCTTAATGAACGGTGTTTGTCTATAGCAATTTTTACTAGTTTATTTTTTTATTACTCAAATTTTCCGCTCTTGACCTCGATCACGCCTGATGGAAAGGGATGGATGAGGTCTATGATGGAACGAGCGTGTCCAGAAGACGCCTAAGGAACAGCAGGAAACCAGGCGGGCGCTAACCCTACCACCGCAAGTGAAGAATTGGCCAGTCAAATACGGTGATGGGTGTGACTGTCCAGGATTCGCCGAGCGCTCGGTTCAGTTGAGTAACTGGCGGATCAAACTGCGCTACACGAGGAGGCTTCTTCATACCAAAATGTTATGTCTAATAGCTCTCTTTACCTGTTATAAAACTAAGATGTTCTGTTCCAATTTCATATCTAGTTATTACCTATTGTAGGTGTAGTGAATTCCTTATTATTGTTCCTGTTTTCATGCTACTGGTACTGCTTTTGCGTACACCGGTAACTATCCTGTTATATTTTACTCCTGTGTCGGGAACATTTGATATTTCTCACATATACTCAAAATTCCACACTTTATTCTCAACAATCCGTTCAGTGGTTTGAGCTGTTCGTTGATAGATCAGTCAGTCAGTACAGTAACGGTTGCCTTTTATATAATTATAGATTGACGCGTGTTTTTTTGTGTCGGACTTTTGCAGCTCCCACCGCCATCTCTCTTCAAACCGGTTATGTTAATACTTACTCGCGAAAAGCAAAGAAAGACAACTGCAGCCTGTATATCCCTTCGCACTACCTTCACCCAATATCAATGCCGAGCTTTTAACGCCATCTTTGGGATGGAGCTAACACTATATAACGAGTCTGCGTAGCGTTCCTCGCTGAACGGATGAAGGAAGCTGACGCTGCACTTATTCTTGAAATATTACATAGATGGCGCTGCAAGAAAAAATAATATTGAATGTTTAGTAATTCTACTTTTCGTATATATTTTTTAATATAAATAAAAAGAAAAACATACTTTTATGTAAGTTTTTCTATAAATAGTTGATAAAACGTAAAGAGTATCATAAAGTTCTCTTAATAGTATAGTACTTAAAAAAGTTCATTAATAGATAATTACGCTGGTTTAGATACCTACTTACCTACTAGATTGTTTTCACGGTACTTCATATTATTCGTTATACATTTTTTTTGGCTCTTATTTATTATCCAAAGGTAATCTAATTCAGATTGGTTTACTTATTTTATATTTTTATTTGATACTCTGCTGATGCCCGCAAGTTTGTTTCCGATACTTTCGCGGGTGTGCGTACGACAACATAATCAAAGTTTCATCGCATACTTACCTACGGGACAAACGAACAAACAAACTTTGATTTTAGACTGAGACTACCAGATCTACGTATTATTTTCTTCATTGATTCATTTCATAGCTCTTTGGCTAGATTTCCATTTATTTTTACCCGACTGCGTCAGAAGGAGGGTTATGGTTTTTGTACCGACAGGTACCCAACATTAGTCACAGGATAGTACAGTCGGCCTCAAAATATGTACCTATACATCGTCAAGAATTCATTTGTTTGTCTACAATTTTTGTCCTTTATGTTTATCTCAAAGTTAAACCTTAAAGGGCAGTCATTAAGGTTTAATTTTGGTTCCCCATACAAACTTACAGCTCTTATATCACCATATGGGAAGAAAGTTTGTATGGGAAACCCAGCATTCCTTAAGGGACTTACAGGACCTAAACGCAAAAAACGCAAGTTTTCGAAACAACAAAAGTATATGATCGAGTACAGTAAACAAAATCAGAAAATTATATGATAATCTTCAGGACATATGCTAGTGTGTTGAAAACATACAACTAATTTGATACGATAGAAAAATATCATGAAGATACCTCTAAAAACTTTATTTTTACAATAAAAACCATACTAATATACATTTCTACAAATCATTCTGATTTTTTGTCAGATTATTCTACAAGCAACATACTAAAACACTAGTGTTTTAATGTTTTAGTCCAAACATAATTTTTTGTAATTAGATAATTTCTTCTTATTTTGCAATAAATTACCAGCGTTGTGTCATCGCGCTTCTCTTTACTATGCAGTCCGACAGTGACCGCGCTTTAGGTCATGTAAGCCCCTTAAGTTAGGGATATGAGAATTCAAATTGGATGATATGTTTTGTAGCTATACATTGATACAATATTATAGAACAAAGATTGTAGACCATCAAATTGATTCTTGTCGATGTTTAGGGTACCTACATATTTTTGTCGCTGGTCTGCTTGGTACAGTTCTAACTTCTAACCATAGAGATATATCGATCCTTTCTCCACCCTAGTTTAGTATATTCAACTTTAATTTGTTCACTACTGAGACACAACTAAGTAGGTAAAAAAAAAAAGTAGGTAGGTAGGTACCTACTTACCTACTTTTTTTTTTTCTAGGTATTCTAGAGTACCTACCTAACTGAAAGAAAATCCAGTCCAGCGCCAATTGAAGAATGACACATCATGTCTTCCGGCTTAGAATAATTAGGAAAATATATTTTTATTTCCTTTTCGGATTTTTCAGTTCTACTGATTGTCAGAATTTGTGCCTGAAGGCTAATCGGAGGGTACGCAACAGTAATACCAAGTGAAAGATGTTTAATTTGTCCAAATCCACGAACAGCAACTATACTTTTTATAGTATACAGGCACCGGGCTTGGGCGATGGCTGACGCAGCGAAAGAAGTGGAGTAGACATTGGGTAACATTTTTTTTGTCTCTTTTTAAATTTTCTGTTTCCTTTATTATTATGTGTCATTGATATACTGTATCAAAGCGTTTACGACAACATTCTATAAAACTAAAATCTAATTATTTATTCCAGATCTTGGAGCTGGAAATCTCAATATTGAAAAAACTATCCTACTACTTAACTATCCTTGGTCCTTTGGTTAAAAAAGTGTAAAACGAAGTCTCTTACATCGCGTTTCTCGAGTCAAGCTTAAAGTTTTACAAAATAACAATTTTGAGAATGTCATTCAAATGAAGTATCCCGAACAACTACATAACATGACGCCTGTAACACCCGAAGGTTGTACACAGATGTAGCCCTATTGTAAAGCCTATTGTAGCTCATCGCCATCAACCGCGTACTGTAGCTGTACTGTAGCCTGGGCTGCGCCTGAGAAATTCCTGATGGAAAAACCCAATAACACTTTTCCTGACCCGGGAATCGAACCTCATACTCAGCAGTAGCGCTTGCGACTACTAGACCAAACACAGGTACCAAAGTAACAAACAACTGCTTAACTTATAAGTTGACAAAATCGCATCACAACTAATAAACTCTTCTACAAACACCTATTTAATTTAATACAGAATATGAAACACAACAAGGCAACTCCATGGATCTCCCTCACGGAATACTAAAATATAAATGATAGAAGATGCGCCAAACATCTATATTGAAAAATTCTTCGCTGTCCGATCATTGGAAAAGTTCGATATAAGACCCCGTCCTCGTTTAAAACAAGACTTTGCTTTTCTTGTACAATTCCACTTTTAGAATACTTAATGTAGACATACCCCTTTTCATCTTTTCCGAGAAGTTTTGGGCTCTTTTAAGAATCGTCCAGTGGAAATTATGCTCTGTTTCCAGTTCGGACGATATGGCACGGATCAGAACCGCGTGATGCCAGGTAAATTGAACGACTACAATAGGATGGGTTGGACGATTTAAAATAAAATACTCAAGGGAAAATATTTACTTTAAACTCAAACACTCCATTGATACGGTGTGCTGAAGTGACTTATGTTTTTTGAAGCATTGATTCGCGTTGATAAAGCTGTGAAACAAAACCAGTGTTTCACTTAACTCGAATTTAAAATTAAATTCTCCTTAACGACCAGCATCGGACGGTAAGACGTAATATATGTAAGCGGACGCCGGTCCATTGTCGCATTTGGCGTAGCGTAACAAATTGTGAACCATATTTCAAGGCTTAGTTGTTAGTGAAACTAAATCGCCTCTCGCAGGACACTCTCAAATTAAGTTTAATCGTACCAAGTGAGGGGGTCAGTTAAAAAAGAGGCCCCCTAATCAGGTCCGCGCGAGCACGCGTTAGGTACGCACTTACATAATGAAAGGGGGAAGCGAGGGGGTTAGGGAGCCGCTGGGGGCCGTCATCTGCGTACACCCTGTCCGGCCGCCCACGATCGATACCTATACGTGTGGACTTTATGTAAAAAGCCTCCTGCACACCCGGAGGACGCCGACCATAAGTGTCGAGGAACGAGTCGGCCCCAGGGAGAAGGCACGAAATATCTTCAATTTTCGAGAGAAAATTTTCCAATGAGGGGGCGAGAGCCCGCGGCGGAAGGGCTGCGTAGCTCCGGACGCCTGTGTCCGAAAAATGCTCGAACCTTAATTGAATTTACAGATTTGCCTTTCGGAACGCACGCCCGACGCCTGTACCTACACTGTTTATTGCGGCCGCTCGTTATGAGTCTTTACGAGCAGCGTCGATGTGCCTGATAACTTTTTATTTATTTATAAACTTTTTTTGTTTATTTAAATATAAGCACGTCGAAACAAAAGCAAGATGTTCGAGGACTCCACTGGTTTAGTAGTTACATAGTTGGATATAGTTTTGCAAGAATTTTAGTACATTACAGATGGTCGGGTTTTTTTAACAGATTCTAAAACGATTAGCTAAAAATAGCAGGTAAGAACAGTTTTTAAGTTACAACAATTAAGAAGTTATAGTTATAACGAGACGCTTTGTTCCCTAAGGGACTAATTAGGTTTAGTTTGAGTCTAACACGTATCACTGCTTTACTGCTAATGAAAATAATTTAATACGACGTTTACTTCTTTACTTCCGTCATAAAAACTTAGATACTCAACTTTAAAAGTACCAAAAATAATTACCTAGGTTAGTTATTGACTTACTCCAGTGGGTTAATTGCGTAACACAGTATCAATCACAATCTGTATAATTTTGATGGATATTGCTAATCCATTGCTTCATATGTTCGAACAATTTGTCTGCTCCACAATGTAAATGACGCAATGAATGTTGTTGAACGGTCAAAATGAAAGCCATTCCTACCGTTAGTGTATTACGCAATTACCCCGATATTTCAAAAGCTCAACTTAGATTTTTCATTGATTGTGCCGTAAAACAAGTAAAAAAAACTGTGACTTCATCACTTTTACTTGCCTTAATTGTTCTGCGGAAAGAAAAAAGAAAGATCAACATTTCCTTTCAAAAAACAAAACAAAACTGAACTACTAAAAACAAAACTATTCAGTACAAAAAGAATGTAAAAAGATATTCTTGAAAATCAAAATAGGAGAGTAAAAAAATATTTTGTTAAGTTTCACGATCGCCCTTTATAAAGGGTGTAAGAGGGCGAAAAAAGACTGTAGTGATATCCACGTTGCCCCACTTATTAGTCAGTGGCTCTCGGGTCGCTCTCGTTTGATGACGTCACTAACGCAGTCCATTCACCACTTTTTTTTTGTAAATAAACGAAATAAAATATTTAGAGTAGGCGGCAAGTTACAAACATTCCTATCGAACTGATTATGGCATATAGGTACAGTGGCCCTCCAAAAGTTGATTTTAATTTAAAATTCTAGTTTCAAATGTTTGAACTGTACCTACACCATAACGTTTTTATTGACTAATTCAACTACCTACTTTATTGGATTAAGTATCTGATATATGTTTTTTAGGGTTCTGTACCCAAATGGTAAAAACGGGACCCTATTACTAAGACTCCCCTGTCCGTCTGTCACCAGGGTGTATCCCATGAACCGTGATAGCTAGACAGTTGAAATTTACACAGATGATGTATTTCTGTTGCCGCTATAACAACAAATACTAAAAACAGAATAAAATAAATATTTAAGGGGGGCTCCCATACAACAAACTTGTTATTTTTTCGGCGTTTTTGCCACGTGGTACCCGGAACCCTTCGTGTGCAAGTCCGACTCGCACTTGGCGAGTTTTTTTATAATTTGATATGCTATTATTCTATACGGTAAAAAAAGGAAAACTTAAAAAATCTTATAAATTGCCTCCCAAAAAATATTCAAACTTCATTTATCTACGTTACATTATTACATTATTTGGGTCACAAAAATTCTTATTTGTACCAAATTTTAACCTAATCGATCCAGTAGATTCGCAGCAAAATCGCTGTGGACAGACAGACATCAGACACGAGTGATTCTATAAGGGTTCCGTTTTTATTCGGACGTACGGAACCCAGAAAATAATGTCTCAAGGTGAAAATTAACTGTAGAAGAAATAACACAGATAATGTGGCAACATGAAATAATTTGTTCTGAAAAAAAAATGGTTTCAAATCAGGCTTGAAGTTTGGACAAAATTATACAAAAGATTTTAAACCCTTTCATTCACTCTTTTTTAATATTTTACCCAGTTAGAAACCTCGGCCTGGGTGTCCTTAATTACCTACAAAGTTTCTTGATATTGACGAATAATGCGCTAGTGCAAAATCAATCCCAAGATCGTTGTATGAGGGATTAAAGAACTCTTACAAGAAGCGGGAACTTCAATTTCTTAAACAACCACCAGATGACGCCTGCACGATACTAATTTACGACGTCTCGTCGCTAAAAGAAAACATTTGTAATCATCGGTCCATCAGAGGTGCAGATTTGATTTGAAACAATTTTATTTACAGATTTTTTTTTAAGCATTTCTTGTCCACACATAACTTTTGTTCTTCCTTCTATGGTTCATATTCACCTCGTAGCCATTACTTTCCCTCAATAAAGTCAAAACCCTTGGGAATATTATATAAATCTAATTTTAAATATGCTGATATCTTACTACCAATACCATTTAAATAATATTACAACCCTTTAAATATTGTAAAACCACAGAAATTATAAACGTAAACTAACTTTTGGCAACTGTTATTCAAGTAGTTGACACAAAAAAGTTTTAAAGAAAAATAAAAAACTCAAGTAATCCCATATCATAGGTAAGTAGTTGAATTAGTCAATAATTAATATATTAAGTAGTTTAAAATGCTAAAAAACACGCATACCCAACCAATTGGACTCGTCAAAACAAATCATATGAACCCAAACTAGAAGGGTTTAGAGTAGCCACTGAAGAGTTCTACTATCCAGCTCCTGGCTCCATCATCAGGTCAACTCCAAGGAGGTGGATCAACCAGGAAGAATCCTCCAGGAGGTGGATACCAAAGATATGACAAATAGAAGTAGGTTAAAATTGACTTGAAGGATTTTATTACATTAATAAAAGTAACAAGCAATGTAATAATGTAATGTCTCCGTGCCTCGGAAAGCACGTTAAAGCCGTTGGTCCCGGCTGTCATTCGTGGATTTGACAGTCGTCACGGGTAGTCAGAAGCCCGAAAGTCTGACAACCAGTCTTACCAAGGGGTATCGTATTACCCAGTTACTGGGTTGTGGGGGTCAGATAGGCAGTCGCTCCATGTTAAATACTGGTACTCAGCTGCATCCGGTTAGACTGGAAGCCGACCCCAACATAGTTGGGAAAAGGCGAAAAGGCTAGGCAGATGATGTTACTTAATAAAAGCGTGTTCATAAAAACCGTTTTAATATAGGTACAGTTCAACCATTTGAAACTAGAATTTTAAATTGTAATGTGGAAACACATTACATCTGAAGTGGAAAGATTTCAAATAACTTTTGAAGGGTACTCTACATTATCGATCCTCGAATAATTCACATTATTATTTTCTAAAAATACTAATCGATATGTCGCTGTAAGATGGTTAAAGCCGTGACATAGTTATATCCCTAGAGATACCGTAATATACTTATCTGAAAGCGGTTCATAACTGTCTTACTAGGAATATAATATCTTACTAGACTAATCTAGTGAAATGATTTATAAGTTTATATTTTCTTAGATTTGCACAACTGGTCAATCATTTTAAATACAACGGTCCAATCAAATAACTGCTTTTTTCTTACTCAATCGTCACAACCAAAACAAACAATGTCATAAGTTGTTTCAAATAATTGGCATTAATAAAAACAATCTGTTCTTATATTAAGGCATAGAATCACCAAATGTAAGTATGTACTTTAAAAAAATCTTGTACATAATAAAAAACTATCTAATCAAGTAGTAAAATACTTCAATCTTCCTTCTTTTTTTCTTTTCCTATAATTATTTTACTAGATTAGTCTAGTAAGATAGTTATGTTCGTTTATCTATCTTACGGCATATAGCTATATCCCTAGGGATATAACTATATCACGGCTTTAACAATCTTACTGCGACAGATACATTAATGATGGTTTTTTACGATACGCCCTAGCTTACTAATTGTGACACAGTTCTAACTTACTTAACCTAGCCCATTTCGTCGGGGTGCCCTGGCTTGGTTACTGCTGTCCCTGTTACACTGTTTAATAAAATTATGGGTACTCGGAAAAATTACTTTAACTTAAGGTTCGGTTTGCGCTACAACTACCATATTCTTTTAATAAGAGTAGTAATTCTAAAATTAACTTAATTGACACTAACGTAAAGTTGAAATTGGTTTAAGACGAAAGCGCCAGAGTGGTGCATGAAATTAAAATTTTCTTACGTTATTTTGCAACTTGCAGGTCAGTATTTCGCGACTGTAACAAATGTCTAATTTATAATCATTAAAATCGACAATATATTTAGGTAACCCTGTTAAAATTACCCTATTGAATGACTAGGTATTTCATTAAACCATAATTTTTTAGGCCAATTCTAAGAGAGTTGTATTGTTGGAATGATATAATTTTTTATAAGTATAATATATTTCTTACGATCGCGAATCATATTTGAACCTGCAAATTGCAGAAAACGTAAGAAAATTTAAACGCGGGCTACGTTAGTGCTTTTTGAGTGGAAATAACACCAATTGGACAGAAGGATTTTATATGTGAACGGTGCGTTCTTATTTTTTTACCTATATTAATTTATAGTATTTTACCGAAAACTACAGAAAAGACATTCTTGGGCTGTTAAAATTAACAATTGTTAAAAGTTATTGGACACAAGTTTGTTACAAACTGCCAACTATTTGATAGAATCGTTTACTTTATCGTTTAATTCCGTAAATACATATTTGTTACGGTTGCGAATCATATTTTAATCAACGTACAACTTAATACTGACCAGCAAATTGCAACAAACGTAAAAAAAATTGAATTTCGCGGGCCACCTTAGCGCTTTCGCCTTAACTTAAAAGTTATTACCAAACTTTAAACACCTCCACGACCCCTGTACAGTTCCATGCCAAAGCTCAAGATTTTGCGTGCGTTACATAACGCGTTACCGAAAACAGCGGTTTTTCACACCAAAAATAAAAGTCATTTCACAGCAATTATTTTGCTCAAAGTTTCTTAGTTTAATGTACAGAATGCGTAGATAACGGCTATGTAATGGGTGTTTTTACTATTTGTATGCCTAGATAACCAGGGTGTAAAAAGAGAGTGTACTACGTGAACTCGACAAACGCGTAACTGTGACCCTTTCTTGATGGTCAACGAAAGTGCAGCCCGCATCTATGAAATGCATGAATGTGGTGATAGCGAAAGTGGTTTGCGAGAAGTGACCTTCAGTAGTATCTCCCTCCCTTTTAAGGGGGGTTGGAAAGAGGGAATGGGAATGGTGCAAATTCATTGAATGCAATGCAGTAGGACGATTGGGGTGCATGCAGGGGGAGTGCATTGACATCGCCTCCAAACGTACTTTAGCCTGACGCAACCTTGGGTCTGTTTAGTAAGATCGACAAGTGATAAGCGACAGTCCTAATAATCGATAACTTTACAAAGTGTTTTTCATAAATTTTTCAGCATCTGTCGTGAAAATGTGACAATTTTGTTTTTTTGTTGACGTCGCTTTGTCAGCTAAAACCCCAGCAAACCGTGACATACTATCAATCTCTATTTAATTAATTTTAAAGGATATTGCTAATCCATTGCTTCAGTTCGAAAAAATAGTCTTCTCAACAACGTAAATAACGCAATGAATGTTGTTGAACTGTCGAAATGAAAGGCATTGCTGCTGATAGTGTGTTAGGCAATTACCCTACTGGATAGTCAACTGCTACCACCTTTCTGATTGGCTAATGTTTTTATCTGGGTATGAATTTTGTAACATTATTTTGATTTAAAAAGGTGTCCAGGGACATATTAGTGCTTGTGGCACTAATATGTCAACACTCGGCAACTTTCAATTGCGATTTTTTCGTGAAATGACGAATGCAACTTTGAAATACAATACTTTACATAAACCTATGGGTTCGAAAATACTATGTTCGTAATACTTAACATAAAATTTCATTAAAAAATAAAGGATAAAACTGCCTTTGAATAAAGCCAAGTGTATACATACTTATGCTCGTGACTGTCCATAGAGTTTCTTGCCCGTTCTTCTCCATAAGAACATACTAGGCTATGGACTGGGCAACTAGCTTCATCTTTCTGACTGACCGATTCCTTGACAATTCAGAAGAGCTTGTAATTGTATTTTTTATTATAAATGTTTTAAGTTGAGTTGAGTTGAAGTACTTTTAGTTCGTGTCGTTACGAAATAGTAGCAATGGGCCAAGTAGGTACAGTCAACAAAAGACATAAGTATGCAGGATCGTCGGTTATAGTTGAAGTTTAGTAAGAAACCGATGGATGTTGTCGGCTGAAATTTAATTTGATAAATGAGCTGTTTTTTTTTCTATAAATAAAATTAAATTTTATAAGAAAACAGCCATCGGTTTCTTACTAAACTTCAACTATATCCGACGATCCTGCATACCTACCTAACTCTTGTGTTGACTGTACATAAAGATCTCTACTGACAATTGTTGTTTAACAACAACAACATGAATGGATAATTTTCAGTACCCAAGTAGTTTAAATCTTGCATTAAATCTTGTATTTCTTATTATTATTAACAACTTTTTTTGGGACTAATCTCCTTAATCAACTGGCTGTGCCCGCGACTACGTTCGCGTGGATGTCGTCGGTAAACAAAAATGTGTTTCCATAATAAATCTTTTTCTAAAAGAATTTATTTTTTCCAGATTTTTTGTTATAAGTACCGTATATATAACGTTATTTTTAGTATATGCGAAACCAGAATATCTGGGGGCACGGGAGTGCCCCCGCCAAGACGAGCCAAGCGAAGCGCAAGGCTACCTACCTTTTCTCGAAGCACTTCGTCGTATGTTTGAACCTTCTTAACTTCGTTTTGGTTTATACCAGATAAACAAAATTTTCGGTATATGATGTCAGTGGTTGACTTATTAAACCTATAAAGTTTCAATTGCATAGCTCTTATACTTTAGATTTTATTGATATCTAAAATACCCCGATTTCGTCACTGATTCACTGACTCACTGATGATCATCCATATTCTAAGGTTCTTCCTGAAGTCCTAGAAAGCTGAAATTTGGTATGTAAGCTAGTAATAGTATCTACACAAACAACCAAAAAAAATCTAAAACTTGGAACTTTTACCCTCCAACCCCTTAAAGTAGGGGATAGAAGTTTAAGTACGAGACTTCCGCAAATTTTGATGCTAAAGTTCTGAAAATTGATATGGGGACTCCTTGTTTTAAATAATAAAATACATATTTCAGGATTTTTAGTAAAGAACCCCCAAAATTATATTTTTTTATTTCATAAGCAACTTTCAAAAAGATGTGAAATCCCACCAAAAACATTTTCATGTAAAATGTTGCCAAGATGAGACCACATATGGCTCGCACTGCCAAAAAATTATCAGATCTCATGTAGAGCCAAGCTTCTAACTCTTCACGCCCTAACTTCACAAACTCTACACCTTAGTCAAAATATGTGGCTTGGCCGTTTCATGACTTACGAATTTAAATATACTTATTGAACTTCTCATCAACAACTGATATGAATAATAATCGCTTTCTACTCTTATACTTACTTACCCTTAACTTAAATAAACTTAACTACTTAGTGTATTTTAGTGGTACTTGTTTCTTTAGACAACTGTACTTACAAACCTTCACGACAAATCGGTGTAGGCAGTTAACTAAGTACTACAACCCTTAAAATTAATATTAATTCAAAGAGACGATTCGCACTTTTCGGGCGAGCGAATTCATGCGAATCGACTACTATGCCCACAATAAAATTCTAGTAAGACATTGTTTTAATAGGTTTTCAATCTAAGTGAATGTAAGTATGAAGTTGATGATAATATTTATTGAATCGATAATTGTATGTTTATTGACCAAACAATGGAGTCCCGAAGGTAGAGATGACCGTATTAATATTTATAAAAAATCAACGGAGGAACGTCCGATCCCCGGGGGACGGATCCGGTCCGTCAGTGTACCTACCCCTTTATGTCGTCCTACGTGTTTCTAAAATTGTCTACTTTTCGAACTGATTTTGTTTCTTTTATTTTTGTGTTTTGTTGTTTTTGTCACTGGTAACATTAAATTATGTATACACGCGTATGTAACAATAATTGCAGTAGAAATTGACTTTTGGTTTTTACACCTAATTTCGTGGAAATTACTTTCGTGAAACATTTATAACTAAATAAACTCGAGAAAGATGACGAATAATCCAATAAGACTTGTCATAGGCTTTATTTCATTCGACCTAGGTTGAACTCCTCTACCAGAAAAACTTGCCAAAATCTATCGTTACTTGCGACCTAAAAAGTAAACCAACCAAAAATCAGAGACGAACAATTTACAAGTGAAAATGAAACCGCCCAAATGACAACCCGTTCGTTTTAATCACCTGCGTTTGGCGAAAAAAAAAAAAAGGAAATGCTTTCAAAAATCGAACGCGTTTGGAGAAAACCGGGTCAAAACGGGAATACACGAAATACGGAATATATTCAGTTGTGAGTCGCTGGGATGCTATTGAGACTGCCAGTACCTACCGATAGGACGGCAGCTATAGGCCGCGCACATGTAAAATAGCTACGACCGACTCGAAAGGTACTCTACTTAGATATTTAATTAGTTTTATTGATTTTTTTGGTTTTCTTTATAAGCATAGCATAATCACCCTGTAATGTTCCCTCTGCTGGGACACCGGCCTCCTCTCTGTGAGAGGGAGTGGGCCATAATCCACCACACTGGCCCAGTGCGGGTTGGTTGGTTGGTTTTCTTCAGTTATGGGTAAATAAATGTTGGTATATTCCATAAAAATCTTAGGATTTTATAAAATGCAGAGCATAATAAGATTGGCCAAGCTAACTACTAACTTGTCAATTTTTTTAGGTATTTATTATTACCTTGATTTTAAATTATTTTTGAAGACATAACAAAACATATTACATAACATCACCTTGCCATGCCTTGTTTCTCCGGAAGTGTAGGCAGCGGTGTATTCATCATCTGTCTAGCCTTTTCCCAACTATATTAGGGTCGGCCTTCAGCCTAACCGGATGCAGCTCAATACCAGTATTTTACATGGAGCGACTGCCTATCTGACCTCCACAACCCAGTAACTGGGTAATACGATACCTGTTTAGGTAAGACTGCTTGTCAGACTTTCGGGCTTCTGACGACCCGTAGGGATTGCCAAAGATCCAAGAATGACAACCGGGACCAACGGCTTAACGTGGTTTTCGAGGCACGGAGAGGTCTTGATATGTAAAGATGATCACCCTTTCACAGACCAACCGCGGCAAGCGTAGCTTAACCTGATTGATTGACCCGTGCGGCTGTTATTACTTAGCCACAAGTCACCGGTCTAACTCCCACGTAATAGGCAATTAATAATCGGTAGGTAGTTAAAAAATGAATTTTCAAAAACCTCGAAATCCCTGTCACCAACATCAACAATGGCAGTCCACTGTTGGACATAAACAGTCAAACAAAAAACTACTCGATGCTTGCCTCCTCGGCTACGCTAATCCAACTACTACAAGCCAACCTGCGAAGATCACCGTTCCATCTGAAGGCGTTCAAACTAACGTCTGTCGGTCAACGGTCGTCGGATTTACGGCTACCACCACCATTGTATGAGACCGGCCATATGCAGTGTTTATTAATATTTATATGAACTTCCTTATAAGCTGCAGTCTAATTGCACCGTAACACTTGCTACCGGCCAAAATTCGAAAATTTTAACTCATAAGGGTTCCTTTTGCCCAAAAATTGACAGAACACGAGCTCTTCAGATGCTATGTTTCTTCCCGCCAAACTGACCCTACACCATGATTATCACACACAACAAAAAATGAACAATACTTTAAATCACTACTTTCAATTTTCAAAATTAAAGTAGAGCATACCGCCGAGCGTTCGATTAGAAGCTTGGTACTGGGGGCTACTTCTCTGTTATATCTGCTCGTCCAAGATACATGCCTCGCATAGGCGCACTCGTGTTACCGTCCGCGTCCTGGCCAGCGGGGGGCGCGGGGCGAAGGGGGGGCGACCCCCTCCCGCCCTCCGCACGACCCCCGAATCGCTCGCCGCACCCCCACGGCCCCTTCGGCCACCCTGCGTCATCTAGTACGGCGACTAGCCCGCTAGGGTTAATTCGAACTATTCAAGACTATTTGAATATTTAAAAAAAAATAGATTTTAAACTTTTTCGAGATTCGTTCTCTTTGGAACGTTGGTTTGTTTGGTTTGCTGAAATCGAGGGGAAGTTAAAGAATTTTTAGTTTCGAATTTCAGATTTTACTGCTTAGGAGCGTTTACGCCGAACGGCATTTCATACAAACTTTCAAGCCCTTGTTTTCCGAAATGAACGAACCGATTTTAATGAAAATTCATACGCATAAGCGGGATACAAAGGTCTAAAAAGTTAGCAGAGAACATTTTCGAAAAATAGTGTTACAGCCAAATTAGACCGATTTTAAACTTTTCATAGAAACAGAGATTTCCAGTTATCTTTTTTAAATAAGACATTTCGAAAATGTTCTCTGCTAACCTTTTAGACCTTTGTATCCTGCTTATGCGTATGAATTTTCATTAATATCGGTTCATTCATTTCGGAAAACAAGGACTTGAAAGTTTGTATGAAATGCCGTTCGGCGTAAGTGAATTTTGGGTTGCAATATGAACATTATTAGAACACGCATGGAGACGCTAGACCACATTACTATGCTAATTTTAGGACTAGCAAACAAATACCTATTAATACCGTTTTAAGACGGAATAGAGGCTCCATTATCTTACGCTAAGCTTGGCGGACTAGCCTTGAAACAGTCAGCATCAGCTACTACAACCGATTATGTCCCTAGTACTTCATCTCACAGTTGTAACCTACTTTCACTAAAATTTTCAGATAAAATTACAGAAACAAAGTCCTATCAAGGTTTTCTATCATCACTAGGAGACCATTTGCTGGATCCCTGCCCAAGAAATGACTGCTCAAAAAAAGAACAAGCATTTCACCTTTAAAAAAAATTATGAAGAAAATGAATGTTTTAAATAAGTATAGCGTGGTAGCCCTGGGTGTCCGGCTCGCAGCCCTGATTCTGTAGAACAGAGAGCGGCGTGCGTGCCCGGCTCGCTGTAAACAGCCAACCCTCGTAGGTACGTATGTAGGGCGGACGGACGGCCCGACCCCCCAGAGAAAGGGGTGCCCCCGCATCTTCCTTGTTCCTCCTTGTGCAAATTCCCTTGACGATGGAAATGTGCTCAGCCACATTTTATACAATTTCTAGTCCACGCGTCGATCGCTGTCCACACATGCTTGTGTTTTCTCATTAGTGGTTGGCATGCGCTGTGGTGAGAATGTTGCCTAACGTATACTGAATATTTCACCTAGAAACCTAGATTCTGTTTCGCTTTCATTATGTTCTTGGCTGCCCTTTGTCTTAAATTTTCGTTTGATTCAGAAAATTATGAAATTTTTATATTCATCTACTTATACATATTTATTTGGCACCATTATTTTATCAGAGGTAGGTACTAACTTTCAAGCGAAAGTCTAATCTGTAAAAAAGTCAGTTATCACTTAATAATTCGGATGTATCGCATAGTACAACTTACATTGGTTGCTAACCAGCTACTTTTATAGGTCCCTTGACTGCGAACAAAGCGATGGACATAAAGAAGGGTCCGAAAAACTCATGTTTATGATTTTATCGACATGTAACTGATTTTAATTACAGTAATAAACACCCTTTCCAAAAAGCATTGTAAATATTAGTCAGTATTTTCGTTCTCATCATGAAAAGAAAAAAAAATAAAACTATACACTAGCACTCTTTGCGTAACACACTATCAATCTCAATCTGAATCATTTTGAAGGATATTGCTAATCCATTGCTTTTTATATACGAAAAATGTATCTGCTCAACAACGTACATAAATAACGCAATGAATGTTGTTTAACTGTCAAAGTGACACCCATTGTGTTACGTAACTACCCCGCAGTTCATTTGAAAGAAGTTTGTGTATACGACAAATTCGGAAAGTTACTAAACAAATACCCGAAAGTATCTTAATTTATTTTAAATAATAATACAGTTATTATTTATTTTGCCTACATCCGACATCCACTAAATTGTGTCCCAAAAAAGATACCTACGATAGCCCAACGCACAAGGGGTCAGCTGTGAATCGATCAGTTTCGAATTCTACCCCGTTTGAACTGCAGCGGTGAACTTGCATAATCGTAGGGTTAGGGGAGCAGGCACAAGTCCGGTCATTTGCATTGGCAAACTGACACGTGGCTAAGTTGGGCCAAAATGAATGATTTGACTGCAAGGAAAATCGTTCCTGCCTGCTGGATTATTTTAATAACATAGGTAGACCTTGTTTTTAATAGCATATACTGCATAATACCCACATAAGTTAGTTGACATTTTTCCACTTCATCATGATGTATAAAAATGAAAAAAAAAAACAGGTACCTGATTTTTTTTAACGCTATTGTGTAGTTCAAACATTTGAAACCAGAATTTTAGAATATAATGTGGCATCGCACAAATGAAGTGGAAAAATGCCAAACTAACTTTCGGAGGGCACTGTATCTTTTTCAACATAGTTTAATAACGTTGGACTGCCTACCTACAATACAAAAAAAGGAAAGTAAAGTTTGATGAAGGAAAGATTTGAATAGATAATTGGATTTTCCAATAAGAAACTATTTATAACGCATCCACATTACTTATAACTTATTCTAATTAAACCTAAAACAATACCATTTAAATCTTAAAAAACGGTCAGCAAAATTGTCAAAGAAATTGTCCCTACCTACAAGTAGTGACGAAGCGCACCATGATAAAAAAATATAGACAAATAGAGTTGCGCCATTCACACATAATCGACTAATTCCGTCTCAAGACGAAGGTCGGTATGAATGGGCCGAGTTATTAAGTCTGTTGTTCGGAACAAATCGCTGAGGCCGTTGACTTTCGGTTTCATTCATTTTCGCGCGAACTCCGCCGCGACTCAACTAAGTATTTGTGTACTTTCTTGTATAATGTCGTCCTTCTATTTCGTAAGTTGTGTAGTTTGAATCTCAATACATAGAAGTTATAATACAGAGGAACTAGTTTATCGTTAAATTGACAAATTGTGGCTTGTTTCATGTTTACGATTGTTTATGGACTTTACCCACCCTTGGGTAGGTAAGTGGGAACTTATTAAAACTGGGACTGACGACCTTTTCGGTGTCGCGTATGACGTTCATGAACTCCTATCGAGTCCTAAATAAGTCGGGGAATCCCAAAACTTAAACGTGAGTAAAACTGTAATTAGGGTTTCTTTTGTTAAGCCTTAACAATTATAGTTATTCATACATAACAACCAGCAGATGACGTTTAAAAGAAAGTAAGTAAATCAAATTAAAAATTGTATCTTATAAGAAACTGATAACAAGCTTACCTCTGAGCCGTTCTAATAAGCCTCTCTTATTAGTTTCATAATAAGCAAGGATGGAAATAACTTATTGGCAAAGCTTTATATCAAACAAGTATTTGATAGAGAGTCTAGGGTAAAATCAACTTTATACTTAACCTGCTAAAGTTGTTTTTACATTAACACCGGATCAAGTCTATTTTTCCGCTGCATTTTCTTTGCATAATGGGAAATCTTGAATACTGCTTGTTACGAGAAAGATTAGCTTAAACTAAAAATGTACCTACCTTTAGACTGGTGATCCTTACCCTATTACAGGAAAATTAATTGTCTTTATTTTTATTATAGTCTTTATAAGTTAAATATGTCTTACAGAAGACTTTGTTTTGATTTTTTTTATAGAAGATTTTTTTTTTGCTTTATTTGTCTATGAAGATTCTATTTCGCGTTTTATTTTTGTCTGTATTTTTATTTCTCACTAGCTGCGCCCTGCGGTTTCACCCGCCTAAGTGTCGATACCGTGGGAATATCGGGATAAAAAGTAGCCTATATGTTAATCCAGGGTGTCAGCTACCTCCATACACAATTTTATCAAAATTGGTCCAGCTATTTGAGCGTGAAGAAGTAACAAACATATAGACACACCCCCACACACACACTCACAAACTTTCGCCTTTATAATATTAGGGTAATAGTTTTTAATTTGTGGAAGCTTGTGCAACAAACACAATGCACACACAATGTGCAACTGTAAGCGCTGACTGTACATTATAATGTACACTCAGCGTTTACAGTTGCCATAATATTATCGTATTATTAACCTTTTAGTTTAATTTCTAGTTTAATAATTCTTAACCTAGATATTAAACTATAAGCTTTCTGAAGGTTAAATAATTTTGTCGTAATAATTTCATTCAACAGACAAATAATTACAAATTATAATTTGTTTAAACGAGAAATTTAAATTGCTAATCAATTTGGTAAACATATATAAATTGCCTGACTTTACTTATAGAATGATAATGTTGTAGGTACGCCAATAAGCGCACCCTGTCCCTAGGCTATCGTCCAGTTATCAATATTGCTGACTCGACGTGTCTCAGAAAGCACGTTAAGCCGTTGGCCCGGCTGTCATTTACGGATCTTTGACAGTCGTTACGGGTCGTCAGAAGCCCGAAAGTCTGACAACCAGTCTTACCAAGGGGTATCGTATTACCCAATAACTGGGTTGTGGAGGTCAGATAGGCAGTCGCTTCATGTAAAATACTGGTATTCAGCTGCATCCGATTAGACTGGAAGCCGACCCCAACATAGTTGGGAAAAGGCTAGGCAGATGATGAAACGTTTAATATATCGGAACTTTAAATGTCTACTAATGAAAATACATATATAACTACCTACATACCTACGCGTACACATTTTAAATTTGTGACGTAAAATATCCTCGAAACAATATTCACTATAATGGGCTACTAGTTCATAATACATCATTTACTTAGCTCAGTGTATCACAAAAGAACTAATTACTGAAAATAAACTTTCATTAGTAGAGGTACCTACTCACCTTTCAGAGGCACTTCACGCTTCACTTATTTTGTTTAGATTCTAAGACCTACCACTAGATGGCGTTAGTATACCATAATTTCAAGAAATGCATAAACATTTCTATTACCATTACCATTTCTATCAGTTGGAAGTACAGTTTGGTAACAAACATTTGAAGTATTTTATTTTTTTAGCTTTGCTATAAAATTATTTCCTGAAATAGTTCACGGAAATTGTAAGAGTATGGGGATATAAAATGTTAGTGACTTTGAAGCTTGCCGTGTATAACTACAAGAACACATATTATTGTATTATATATTATTATTATTTCGTTTATTTATTTTACTTATTTAATTACATTCTTAAATATTTCTTAAAATATAAAAATATAAGTGTAAAAACCATTTAAAAATATAAAAAATAGTGATCCGCCAGGGTCGGGAGCAGGGTCCATGCTACCAGTGGTTAGGGCTCCAGAGACAGGAACCTCCTCACAATGCGCGCCGTATCGAGGAGTACTGCCTTCTCAATCAGGCCCTTGATCCAACCGCCT
The DNA here is from genome assembly GCA_948474745.1 of Oligia latruncula. Taxonomy (NCBI): domain Eukaryota; kingdom Metazoa; phylum Arthropoda; class Insecta; order Lepidoptera; family Noctuidae; genus Oligia; species Oligia latruncula. The sequence goes on along the minus strand of OX419683.1, from coordinate 7,486,736 downwards.
AACGAGAGCATCAATAGATGTTGATCGAGGCTTTCGGCCATCAGTCCATTGGCGGAATGTGAGCTCGGCTATCATTGTGCCGATTGTCGTGCACAGTGATAGCCGAGCTCACATTCCACATGTCAACAACCTCGTGTGCTCAGCTTTCACGAGGTTCCTGTCATGTGGAATGGTAACATCGACAATCATTGTGCGGCGCGCTAATCAAACTACCACCACTATCAGGCTTATGGACTTATTATTATTTGTATGTTTATTAAGTCATGTGGTCAGCTTTTCTTTTTTTTTGTCTTTGACATTTCTCGAGACCCGGTGTACAACCCGAAAACCACTAGCTCAGACCCGTTAGACGTTTTGAATGAAATTATTCACCAATCAACGATTATCCCTGTATGCACTGTGCAAGTTCACCCAAGAACAATTCTCAGTTGGTGCAGGACTATTGCAGACCATAGATACAAAACATATTGGGCTATGGGTTTGACCCAAACCCATAGCCAACCAACCAATTAACCAATGTAACCTTTTTTTTTTATGCGGGTGGGAATTTATCAAATGACCTCTCCCGCTCTGGGTGGAGCGGAAGGGAGTGTCAGACTCTTACTGACTAAAACCCACCCGTGTTCTTTCCTTAGCCCTTTATGTTCCGGCCTTCCGGGCCAGCGGTAAGCCTTTCGGACAATCCCGCTGACCCGGCAGGCTTCGGACCTAAGGGGCCCCTCCTCGATGCTGACATCCGTTTAAGGCGCGCGTGGAACACGTACGCGCCGTCCGGCACGGGCCTGGTCCTGATCGGACGGTTAGCTACAAATGTAATCTTGAACTATGAAATAACTATGCCCCTGCCTGCACGCAAGGATAAAATGGCTGGGGCCCCCGAAAACTGTCGCTAGCACATAGTAAGGTTGCGACAAGGGGGAAATATGTCCTGAGGTGCTTGAGGAGGTAGTGATATTCCAGGACCATCCCAGAGCCCGAAAATATTCAAGATCACTATTAACATCTTACTGGAATACTATCTTCCTACTTTTCTACCCAAGGCAAGAAAGAGGTGGGAGCTTTGTTTCTCAACAGTGTTCACTCCAGCTGGCAATAAAGGCAAAACAGAGGTGAGGAACAAGTTTTCTCCCGGGATATAAGGTCCGTGAGGCTGCTACTGCTCAAAAGCTCGCCACGTGCTGCCCTGCGGGTTTATGTATTCCTCTTGGACTGGCTCATCACTGGCTCATCATCTTGCGCTGCCATTCTGTAAAAATCTCTCCGTGACAACTTAGGTGAAGTGATCGTAAAATGAGCTGTCAATAGTGTAGTGTGTGTGGGGGTATATGTGTGTGTGTGTAGAGTGGGTATCCATAGTATCAGAAGGAATAAAGGCTCACTTTAAGCTAACTTCACCTTAGTTTTCACGGTGAGATTTTTGCAGAATACACCCGCTGTTTTGGCAAAGAAAACTTTACTGGCACAGACTTAGATGTTATTAGCGCGCAAATCTCACAACGACGTCAAAGTAGAGATGCGGCGGTTCCTATATAATATTAATAAAGTAAATGCCTTGAAATATGAACAAATTATTTCAATAAAAAACTGTTTTTACCACCATTTAGAGAATTCATTCTGAAAGCTTTATGTGGGCCTTAAATACCTACATTAATATTTACTTAGAGCTGATTTTTCAATCGACCGATAATTTTATTCGTGGAATAAAATTGACATCTAACAGTTTTTATGTGGAGGTACTGTCAAAAATTCAAAATTATTCCTCTGATGTTAACTGGCGTTGGAAAAATCAGCCCTTATATATACAATATTATGTATATAGCACAGAAGTCACGACATTTTGTCAAGTTATAAAAACTGTGCGAAGCAGGGGCTGATCGCTAGTATAATAATAATTTAAAAGCTTAAGTAACTAATTCACAGTTGAAATACCAAATGTTTTGACAGTCCGTACTTTTCTAGGCCCGAAGTTCCGTGAAGTTATAGACTTCGACGTCCATAAAATTATAATAGAATTAAACTCAGTTTCAAACAATTTTATTAAAGATTTATTTCGTGATCATTCAATCTTTGTTTTATTTCCTTTTCCTATGAAAGATTTACAGATCTATTCGCAAAGTTAATGTAAGTAATTTGGTTGTTTACTTTTAACCGTAGTCTACGCTTACAAATAAGTAAAAAAAACCGGTCAAGTTATTTATTAATTTGTTGTCAAAAGCAAGTTTCTTTGTTGTTTTATCGTTTAGATATCGATATCCATCACTACAAACCCTTTATAAAATAAAGATAAGGTAAAGAATCTGCTCATCAAAAAATTCGTCCGCATCGCTTCAATGGGGAAAGTGACCAAAAGGCTGGCAGGCAGCATTGCCACGTTGTATGGCGATACTGATACTAACTAAAAAAAAACTAAATAGGTAAACATTTTGGGCGCAAACAAGAGAGTTGCCAAGTTAAAAGTCGTTCAAATTAAACGTTAATACGTTTACGTCGCGTGTTCGCGCTAGATCTAGTGTTCAAATTATGTTAATTTTCGGTAAATTACCATAGGTTCTAAGAGTATGTAATGCGTAAGCAGATGCTTACCTATCTATGGTAATTTAAGGAACGGTCTTGAAACGGAGCTTGTAAGATTCTATTAAGAAACTCACTTTAGATCTAAACTGATCCAATGATTTTTCAGACTTTTCATCATGAGCCAATAGTCAAACTTTTTTCTACTAGTTTTTTTTACTTGGCGAAAACGCTACAGTATCTTGTTAACTTTTTTTGCAGCTTTTATTATTCTAGCGTATGGCACTCGTGGGCTGCACCTGATAATCAATTTCAGGTACCTACACCTTGTGTTGTCATCTGACATTATGCTGTGCTAAGGGTCTTTTGGCTTTATAATAATTGTTTTCTGTTTTTGTTATAGCTTTATTGTGTATTTTTTACCTACAGCAAAAAAACTCATTTTTCTTTTTTTTTATGTGTTCATGAAATATGCACATATTCGACTAATTCCCACTTAAAGAGAAGTATTAATAATTATAATGTTTATAATTCGGTTTAAAGATAGGTTATACTTACATAATATTTGTTACAGACGTGTTATGTGTTTAAATTTTGTATACCCATGCAACCTGATACAGACCTGTAAATTCCAAAAAACTTAATAAAATTTGAATTTCGCGGGACGCCCTAGCGCACCCCTCCGAAGGAACTGACTACGACCAGTAACCGGTCCACAAACAGGAGAAATTCCTAAAGCGGGGCAAGGTTTCTTCAAAAAAAAAAAACATACCAATAATCATATATTATTTTCCAGTAGGTTACTGTCAGTAACAAAAGTACCATAACACTGTCACTTTTACAAAATTATCATCAATATTGACACAAAATGATTCGAAAAACGTAAAGTAACGTAACGTAAAGTTATTATTGTAATATAGAAAGAAAGAAAGAAAACACGTTTATTTGCGGTAAACATGACGCAATAAAGAACTTATACAAAAAAAATAATAATAAGAAAGGGTATATCATTTTGATTACATGGCTTAAAATTTACTTCTGTTCCTATTTTCATTAAATAGTTTGGTCAATAATTAACATTAAAAAAATTAATGATTGACTGACTTTAAACCGACATAGCCCGAAGAAGATATCGATTAATTGTAAGTGGCAGTGGGCAGGGCACATTTCTCGCAGAACAGATGGCCGATGGGGCCGAAAAGTTCTGGAGTGGCGACCGCGTACCGGAAGATTTAGCGTTGGAAGGCCTCCCACAAGGTGGACCGACGACCTTGTGAAGGCCGCAGGAACCCGTTGGATGCGAGAACCACAGAACCGGTCGAAGTGGTGCTTAGGGGAGGCCTATGTCCAGCAGTGGACGTCTTTCTGCTAAAATGATGATGATGAACTAACTTTTTTGCTGACTGTAGTTCCCAACGCTGAGAACCTGTTTATAACACAATCAAAAACATACATTACTAACTGTTTTTAAACAAGAAGCATAAAAGCACGTCTAACTAAAAACAGCACGAACAAACTAGTGAAATTGAAAAAGTACCTAAACAAAAGTTATTATTAAACAATTCATCATCTGCCTAGCCTTTTCCCAACTATGTTGGGGTCGGCTTCCAGTCTAACCGGATGCAGCTGAATACCAGTATTTTACATGGAGCGACTGCCTATCTGACCTCCACAACCCAGTTACTGGGTAATACGATACCCCCTGGTAAGACTGGTTGTCAGACTTTCGGGCTTCTGACTACCCGTAACGACTGTCAAAGATCCACGAATGACAGCCGGGACCAACGGCTTAACGTGCTTTCCGAGGCACGGAGGGGTCACGGTATGTAATAAAGATGGTCACCATCCACAGACCAACCGCGGCAAGCGTAGCTTAACCTGATCGATCGACCTGTGTGGCTGTTATTATTTAGCCACGGGCCCCTTATTGTTAAACAATTGTCTATGTTAAATGGCCAAAACTTCGCCACCTTACCAGAGATCTAGTTCCCGGAGAACTCTATCTACTACTAATCGTTGAGCTCCTTAAGTCTTGAGTTGAGCTGCACGATTTTTGACAAATGCGTGCACTGACTGGACAGGTCCTCTCAATCTGTGTGGTTCTTTCCTCAAAAGACCACCTCAGACATCGATCTACATGGTCCTCATATAACCTGACCAAGATTATGTCTGGACTTTAAAAGAGACTGTGACCTCTGAGTTTGTTTCGGCCTTTCTTCTCAGAGTAGTCAGATAGGATCTAGTTTAAAAAAAAAAAACATGATTGACGTGTAAAAGTGTTTGTACAAACCTACTTACAAAAAATAAAATCATTTCATTTCAATCATTTCATTTCATTTACCCTTTCTGGGAATCGTGATTATAACACGTAAGTTTAACTGTAACAGCAGCATTAGCTGTAATAATGAGTACCTAATCTTCTATTTTCAAACGGCAGATAACTTTTATCCGGGGTATGAACATGACAGTTTGATAGCTTGTCAGAAATTTAATGTGTGTTTGTAGAAAATGAATGTAATGCCAGCACATCAAGCTACCCGAAACTGTCAAATTTTCCCAATCAACTTTGAACCTTATGCTTCGGCGATAAAGTTGAAAATCTATTAAATAAATTTGACAGATTGTAGTAGGTTGATGTGTCTGTACACAGATTATTTATATTCTTCAGATAAAAGTTATATATCGATTAAAAAACCACCCCTAAGCGTATTATAATCGAAACGAAGACTTTTAATTAAAGACTTTCTCTTGCATTGTTGGACTTCTTAAATAATAATCAATTTAGTAAGTATTTTACTTTATCTTCTTCTTTTTAGGGTTCCGTACCCAAAGGGTAAAAACGGGACCGTATTACTAAGACTTCGCTGTCTGTCCGTCTGTCTGTCACCAGGCTGTACCTCAAGAACCGCGATAGCTAGACAGTTGAAATTTTCACAAATTATGTATTTCTGTTGCCGCTATAACCACAAATACTAAAAACAAAATCAAACAAACGTGTTTTTTCGGTGCTTTTGCCTTGTGGAACGGAACCCTTCGTGTGCGAGTCCGACACGCACTTGACCAGTTTTTTTTTTTTTTTCTTCGCAATACAGGACACAGAAAAGTAACAGAACGGAGTATTGATTTTGACGTAGCACAATGCCAATTTCATCAATCCATTGGACAAAAAGAGGTAAGAAGGTACTAAAAATCGAGAAAAATTTACAAAACTGAATCTCATAGTAATTATTTCAACGATCATAAGAACCTACTACGCGCTGGTATGGGATACTATAACGTACTATCCAAAAATAAATAGCTATCAAAACAAGGTTTTAGTATAGGTAGGTACTCAAAAATACCTAGTTATAGTAGATACTATGCTACTAGTGTAGTAGGCATAGGTCGCTTGGAATACTTGTCATGAACAGAATGCTATGCTTTTAATTAAAGCTCAAGTAATTTAGAGGGGCAGGGTACGTTCCACCACGCGTGGCCATGTATTAAGCAAAATCTTCTGCATACTCATTTGGAAATGTTTAAACAGCGAGGCAGGGGTAGTGGGTGGAGGCCCGAAGGCTATGGTTAGTTCTCCGCTACAGATAAATTAATAAAGCAGCTACCTAGGTGCGCATAGATATAGCACGCATGTCCGTGAGTACCTTGATATAGGGTGTCCCGATTTCTGGTTCAGTTTATTGGGTTTTGTTTTGTTTTTATTGAATAGATCGTTTATGTAGAACAACTATAAACAAGAACAATAGAAGAGAAGAACATAATAATATTAGAACACAATATGAAAGAGCAGCACGTCTAAGCTCTCAACCACACTGAAAGTCATCGAATGTAGCCGCTGTGGTCGAAATCAGCTAGAAAGTATCATCAACATCAGTTTAGCGTATGGTGTTATGTGTGTGTATGTTAGTAGGTAGTAGAAGAATTGCCAAACTTAAGTGGCAGTGGGCCTGGACATTGCTCGCAGAAATGGGGCCAAAAGGTTCTGGAGTGGCGACCGCGTACCGGAAGACGTAGCGTTGGAACGTCTCCCACAAGGTGGACCGACGACCTTGTGAAGGCCGCAAGAACCCGTTAGATGCGAGAACACAGAACCGGTCAAAGTGGAGGTGCTTGGGGGAGGCCTATGTCCAGCAGTGGACGTCTTTCGGCTGAAATGATGAGTTGTAATTGAAATAAGCGAAATCAGAATACTGGAGAAAATTCATAATATTTGCGTGCAAATTTTATACAAAGGTTTTGTAAGCTAATGAAGCGTTCCCACGTCTATAGTGCTAGTGAAATGCAAGAGGAACATAAAAATCTCCACATTTTCTGGAACTTGTTCACTTATCATGTAAGCTGAAACTTCTTTAGAGCGCATCATCGTTATCTTACTACCTTAGTGCATTTTTTTTTTTAATTCTCAGGATATTTTAGCACTGTTGTGATTACATTACGATATGTGTGACTCAAGTAGTCAATTATTGCACGCCGTGCAATAATACTACTTCAATAACCTAAACGCGCACTTAAGTCATGCTTTTCTGTGTAAATATGGACTACTTAAGTCACAGCTAAGCATGACTTAAGTGCTGGTTTACGTCATAGAGTGCTATAAAACTTAATTACTTGCGTGACTAACTTATAAAGTCATTACAAGTTTCTTGAATCTATTAACAACAAAGAAACTCATAAAATAATCAAACGCCAAATACGTAACATCCTGTACGCATGAGATGTGAGATGTAAAATTTGAGCCGAGCACAACGCCACACCTATTATGAAATTTGTGCACACACACAAGAATGGACGCACACACACACACACACAACCTCCGAGAAAGGTACCTATTCGGACTTAGGTGGCTATTGGGGGGTAGGGGTTCGTACTTGCGACGTTCGGGCCGGCTTAAATTTTCGTATTAATATGTATCTCTTATACTCGCGGATTTCCCAGCCGATGTTCGGCGTAATTATGTGGCCGGCAAGGGGGAGTTTTTAATAGCCCATGGTAAAAATACAGCGAGAGACTTCAGAGAATTTGAGTAACGTCCTTTGCTTGAATTATTAAATGTTTCGGCGAAAGTGTTGGCTTTTCTTTTGACATTTACTTTTAATTGGCACACTATTAAGTTTTGAAATTACCTTAGCAATAAAACTTCAAAAATTTTACCTAGGAACTGGACACTCTGTGATTGGCCTAAAAGTGAAAGACTTCACGATATTACAACTTATAAAAAAAACTTAAACAATTTACACATCATTTATCTGCCTATATATTATAAACTTAATATAATCGCATACCTATTCTACATTCCGTGTCCCTAGAGGTACGGATACTGGACATAATATCGATTTATTGTAAGTTCAAACTCCGTGACGTACACGACACGTAACTACGCATATTATTGCGTAGAACGGACGAAACTTTAGCATGTCCGCACTGGAAATAGGGAATTAATTTTAATGAACTATCCATTTGTTAATTGGCAGGGATGTTATTAATGTCTGTATATTAGTCAACATATTCAAACCGTCCGATTTCAAAATAAGGTTTATCTTCAGATTCAGAAAATTAAATGAAATTGTTTATTCTGTAAATAGGAAATTACACTATAATTATGATATACTAGCTGCGCCCCGCGGTTTCACCCGCATAAGTGTCGATCCCATTAGAATATCGGGATAAAAAGTAGTTTATATGTAAATCCAGGGTGTCAGCTACCGCCATATCAAATTTTATCAAAATTGGTCCAGCCATTTGTGCGTGAAGAAGTAACAAACATATAAAAACACACACACTCGCATACTTTCGCCTTTATAATATCAGTGTGATATTGTGATGACTAAATAACCTAGATGAGGTCGGTCTTTTTTATCTATCTACTCCGAGAAGACCGGCCGAAACAAACTCAGAGGCCACAGTCTCTGAATAAAGTCCAGACATAATCTTGGTCAGATCATGTGAAGATCATGTAGATTGATGACTGAAATTATTTTTTGAGGAAAGTACTACACCGATGTGAGTGTATCAGTCCAGTCAGTACAAGCATTTGTCAGTAAACGTGTAGCTCAACCTTAAAAGGTGAGCAATGAAGTCATTTTTTCATTTCGAACTTTATTCCGACTGCAATAAAATACTTAATACAAAACTGACAACTTCTTATTACCAGACTAAGTTGTCGGAGGGGCAATTCCCGTATCTTTAAGAACTCTCACGGTTAATCTCAACCTGTAAAAAACCTTCTAATAATACAACTATATTTTTGTACATTTTTAACATTGATTGTCGCTGAGTGAGATTGCGACTGGAATTTAAACGTTTTTTTTTAAATACCTACGAGCATTGGCCTTCACTTTTGTTTAAAGGACTGTATTTCGATCTTGACTTACATAATCAGCCTGTAATGTTCCCACTGCTGGGAGAGTGACCTCCTCTCGGTGAGAGGGAGTGGGCCGTAATCCACCAGGCGAGCACAGTGCGGATTGGTGGATGTCACATGTCTTCGCAGTTTTGGTTCTAGGACATGCCGGTTTCCTCACGATGTTTTCTTTCACCGTTTTGAGGACAGTGGTGTAGTGAACCGACGACGTACAAGTCGGAAATCTGCGCCGTTCCTTCTGGGCCACCAATGCTCTGCTGCACGACGCATCTCAAATGATTATTTTACAGATATGGTATTTCATAAATCAAAAGTTAGTTGCGTTTGCCAATTAACTCAACTAACTGTATTTCTTGTTCGTATTCGATGGAATTCAAACAAAAAATTGAACTTGATCAAAATTTGCTTATAAAAAAAAATCATGTTATGAAACTGTCTTCTGAAGCTAAGTAAAAGCTTGTAAAAAGCGTAGAACATTATAGGATCTTTTATGTAAACCCCCATGAAATGTAATCTGCATTCGAAACAAATATGAGTTTATGGAAAAATAACTTTAATTCCTACACAATAAAGTGCAGTTTACGTGTCAACTTCAAACATTTTATAACGTTTTCAATAGTGCTAGCGCTTTGAAATTAACTTAATTGCTATTAAAATAAAGTTGATATTTGTTTAACTTGAAATAACATCAATTTGATGCAAATTTGTGTACTTATAGTATAGTTTTAAACTTTTTACTCATGGCGTCGTTCGCGTGAAGTATTTCTGTAGAATTCCCATGGGAAGCAACTTTTTGTACCGCCATCAAAACTATTTTCAGTAAACATTTCAGTAACAATTTATTATATATTTTCTACTAGTTTAGTTTTCCAACCACTTTATGCGTTTTGTCGACTCCTTGCTAAGTATAAAGACGTACGGGTCGATCGACTTACCGAGGTCGGTCCGTGGATGGCTGACCACCCCCCTCCGTGCCTCGGGTTGGTCCCTGCTCTCATTGGTAGATCTTTAACACTCATTACGGGTAGTCAGAAGCCCGAAATTCTGACAACCAGTCTGATCAAAGGGTGGAGGTCAGATAGGTACTCTTTCCATGGAAAATACTGTGTATTAAAAAAATACATTACCTTCGATGATGACGAAAGTTAACTATTCAGCTGCCAGTAACTGGTTTTCAAGGTCGTTTCGCACAAAGGTATTTCTCAGGCTAAAATAATATGATCAGAGCAAAAGCAAATCAGAGCAAGTTAGTGATGATTCAATTTATTATAATTCTTTAAATACATATTTGTGACAAATCAATTGTGTTTATTAAATTGCAAAAAAAAACTAATTGATTTTCGCGCGCTACAAAACAGGAAACGTCACAACCAAGCGCTTTTAGTCAATGCTACGCAGGTACGCCACCGCGTAGCTGGTTCGTAGGCGTTTCGTAGCTAGTTCGTAGGCAACCTAGCTACGAAGCTACGACGTGCCTACTACGCGTAGCATTGCGTAACTTGACTGAAGCATCTGTCCAGTTTTATGCTCAGGCTAAATCTATTTAAAGTAATAGTATATTGTTTTTATTCAAAAATTTAGTAGTACTGCATATATATTGTAATTTCTTATGTACACTATAATGACGCCTACGTCGCGAGGGTAGGGCATTGGTCTAAATAATGCGGTCATCTAAATTGGTCGGCTTAACAAATCCCTGCCACTAACTAAACTTAAAACCAACTTAGAATCATTAGCACCTACTTTAGGTAATTAAAGCTGAAAAAAGCAAATTATTTTTAAATCGACTACCCGGTACCTATGCATCACAAATGTGCACTTAAGGCTCTAAAAAGCGCTTTCAGCGCTCGTGTTTAAATAAAGAAATTTCCTTAAATAATTAAACAACACAAAAAGGATTTTCACCCGAGGTTGGACAGTGAAGCTACCCCATTTTCGATTGGTAATTGAAAAGGGTACGTGATTGTTAAAAATTCAATAGGCAGCTTAACTCCTGACAGCGTGGCTGTTAGTGGTGACAACTCCGTGGCCATCCGAAGTGCGAACATGTACTTGTTGTAATTCAAATGTCTGAAAGCCCGAAAAACGCCCAATAAACAACTTTTACTACAGAACCAAAACACAAATCGCAAATAGAAATCTGCTGTTCCATACATTTTGTCAAGTTATGTGATCATAAACGTGGGAATCAGTTGATTTCAAGGTTGCCCAAAGTAAAAGTCATTCATTATAGCTGGCACGTACCTAACCACGGAACCGATGACCGTTGGGGTAGACGTGTTCTGGAGTGGAGACCGCGAATCGGCAAACATAAGATAGGACGCCCTTGGGCTAGATGAGCATGACGAACGGCGCAAGCACTCCAGCACCCCGGCTTAAGGTAGCAGCAGGACACCGTATGGTTTTAGTCAGTAATAGTCTGAAAGACCCCTCCACCCACCCCAGGGTGGTGGACATCCATGCGGATTTCCACAAGATTAAAAAAAAAAGATGGAGCGGCGATCTTCGTAGGTTGGTTGGCACCAGTTGGATGAGAGTTGGCGAGAATCGAGCTGAAGGGCGTGCAATTGGAGAGGCTTATTTCCAGCAGTGGACTGCAGCTGTAGGCTGATGATGATGACTCGTAACCCCTTTTCTACTTTTAAGTTACGCCTTGCTTATAATATGTTTCCGTACCATGCCTGCACAACAAATAACTCGGATCCCTTGACACTTTGTCTTTGATCTGTTAACTCAGCACTGTGAGCTGTCTGTGACGAGTGTGACTTAAGGAGTGAATTATGGCGACTGTGACTGTATGCATTTGTGGTTTCAACAACCAAAGAGCCTGAGTCGTGACGATCATTACAACTATTGGCTGGCCTGTTGGTCTAGTGGTCAGTGACTATGACTGCTATGCCGGAGGTCGTGGGTTCGATTCCCACCCAGGACAAATGTTTGTGTGATGAGCATGATCATTTGTTCTGTGTCTGGGTGTAATTTATCTATATATGTATGTATTTAGAAATATATAAGTATGTTTATCAGTTGTCTAGTACTCATAACACAAGCTCTGCTTAGCTTGAGACTAGACGGCGTTGTGTGATAGTTGTGGAATATTATTATTATTATTATTTGTTGGTATACATTTTTGTATCTCGGCTTTGATGTGCCGGTTTTATAGAATAACACGGGCCGAAGCCAAGTGCCAACCTAAGCGATAGATGATAAGATATTATGATGTGATGATATGTTTAGACTTTGTGTTGTTGATGATGTTTGTGGGTGTGATATTTGGGCATCATTGTCATTCTGAAGGAATTTTCGGACAATTCTACAAGTGTTCAGAATGGCGGCTTTCTGTAGAGTTTGGTAGGTGGAAGGAGATAAGTCTAGCGTTTTTAAAGATTGGTGCAGTTGTTTGGGAATGACACCCGTGGTTGAGACTACTACTGGGATTATGGCAACGCTGCTTAATCGCCACATTCGGCTAATTTCTATTTTTAAGTCTGTATATTTTGACAGCTTTTCTGCAATAGTGTTTTGTAGGTTGTGTGTGTTTGGTACTGCTATGTCAATGATTTGCGCAGTTTTATTAATTTTGTCTAGTAAAGTTATATCTGGTCTATTGTAATGAGTTGTTCTGTCTGTATTATTATTGTTGATTGATATCGACCGTGTTACAAAACCATAGGGTTTCATTAGTATGATGCTACCCAAGCCATACCAAAGAAACAAGCAAAACTAAGGCGAAAGCGTTGAGGGTAGCCCGTGAAATTCAAACATTCTTACAGTTTTTGCAAATTGCAGGTCAGTATCAGGTTCTCGTCAAAATTGATTTACTCCCCGCATGTTTTGAATCATGTAACTGAAACAATATTTTAAAGAGAAAAGATTTGTTTTTTTGTATGTTTGTTGTTACGCTTTCACGCTGAAACGACTGAAATGATTTGGATGTTTTTTTACAGAAGGTAGACAATTTGACCTGGATTAGGACATAAGATACTTTTTATCCTGATATTCTCACTGGATCTTACCAAGGGGTATCGTATTACCCAGTAACTAAGTTGTGAAGATCATATAGGCAGTCGCTCCATGTAAAAATACTGGTATTCAGCTGCATCCGTTTAGACTGGAAGCCAACCCCAACATAGTTGGGAAAAGGCTAAGCAGATGATGATGATTCTCACTGGATCAAGACTTATGCATGTGAAACCGTGGGGCGCAGCTAGTAGCTAAATAAAATAGTCAAAGAATAAAATTTAATAGAAACGCGATGATGTGTATCCACGTGTTACGAAACATCCAATTCTCCTATAAATATTTGGATTTAATGCTGCATATTTCCTGACAAAGTATCTCGGAAATATTCAATATCCTTGCTGCATCGCATGTGCCAGTAGATGTGTGAAATAGCTCCCACGATGCAATTTCCAATATAAGTTCCACAATTCCACACATTTCATACCAATGCAATTTTATTGGAGGAGGGCAGTCAATCACAAATGCCTTTAGTATATACTATTTTTGATGTATGTACAAAAAAAAACTCCTGTAAGAAAACTCCTTAAGTTAGCTCAAATGTTAAAATGCTCAAATGATTTCATGTCATTCAATAGGGTAATATGAACTTAGAGAGTTGTATTGATGACTTTTATTATTATAATTCTGTGAATAAATATTTGTTATGGCTGCGAATCATATTTAGATCAACATACAACCTGCTACTGACTTGCAAATTAGAAAAAACGTATGAAAATTTGAACTTCCCGGGTATGACGCCTTTGCCTTATTATGTATGGGCTTGCGTTTGACCACTATCTCGCTTTGAAGATCGGCTGACAATGATGCACGATGCCTAGAAGTTATTTATTCACTTGAGGTTTGGAATCTCCTGCAGCTAGAGGATCCAGATAATCCAGAATTACAGCAGTCGTGGCCACTACTGCTATCACTCAGTACTATTTCCGAGGTCGGTCCGAGGATGGGTGACCGTCCCTTACATTTATCGAGACCCCTCCATGCCTCAGAAAGCAAGTTTAGCCGGGTGTCAGTAGTAGCTCTGTGACAGTCGCTACTGATAGTCAGAAACCCTAAAGTCATTAGTCTTACGAAGGCGTATTGTGTTCATCAGTAACTGGGTTATGAAGGTCAGCTATGCAGTCGCTCCTTGTAAATTATTCATATTTAGCAGCATCCGGTTAGACTGGAAGCTAACCCCAACGTAAAAGGCTAGGTATTTTTTTTGAGCAGTGCAGAGCGGTCGTAGGTTGAACGACATGTGACATCTACTAACTCGCACTGGGCCCGCTATTAATAAAAGGAGGCCTTTGTCCCAGCAGTGGGAACATTATAGGGTGATTATACTAGATTTCTATGAGATAACAGAGTAAAAAAGGCTTCCTATCGTTCACAAATAGGAAAACAGGATACGAAGCTTACAGAGTAATGTATCTCTCATTTTAACACGTTCACACTACCACTTGAATTAGAAAGAGTCAGGACATGCGACACATTTTTATTGCAGCTAAACGTGTATCCTACATTCCTGCCCGGAAAGGTTTTATTTGTCGACAGAAAAGTTTCTCTTTTTCTGTCAAAGGTACTATTTGCTATTTGTGTTTGAAACTGCATACTGTGGCCTAAAGCTCGAATGCGCGAAATAAATGTAACATTCGAAGAATTTTAAAATTGAAAATATTATATGAATATTTAATAAATAGATATTTAGTTAGTTTTAAGACTTTTATAATGGAAGAATACAGCTCCCAAGTCACAGGTATATACGGAGCCAGGGGACCTATGTTTAAGATACTACTTCTGTATATTGTAAACTAGCTTCTGCCCGCGACTTCGTCCGCGTGAAATTTCTTGTTCCCCGACTCACCCCGTCGCATCTCATCGCCTGCCCGCGCTATTACTTCGTTTTTGCTCAGCGTTCTTTCTGACCTTTTTTATTTTTGCTCGGCTCCTAAGAGTCATAGCGTGATGTTAAATAGCCTATAGCCTTCCTCAAGAATTGGGCTATCTAATCAAATCCGGTTGGTAGTTCCAGAGATTACCCCCTACATACAAACTTTACCTCTTTATTAGTATAGATGTAATTCAGAGGGAGGGGTTATTTGATGACTTCCCATCCGAAAAAAAAAAAAGTATAGATGTAATGTCTGTAACTATAATGTCACTTTATTTTTTTTATTTTTTTTTATAACTTTGACTAATAATTAATTGTGCTCGTTGCAGAACCAAAATCCTTTAAGATGGTTGTATGGTCGAATTATGTTACGTTTGAGTTACATTTACGTCGCGCATTCGTGGTAGAGCCTCTTGTAGGGAACTTTTTTGAACAAACTGCATTAGTTAAAAACAAGCCTGGACCACCGCACTGGCTTGTTTTTAACCGACTTCAAAAAAGGATGAGGTTCTCAATTTGAATGTTTTTTTTTTAATAACTCCGTCTTAAATAGACGGATATGCAAAATTCTTTTTTTAATGGATAAGCATGCCTCAGGGTTGGTCCCATATGAATATACCTAAATAATTAACTTTGTTTGGGTAGTTTTTGAGTTAGCTTCAATAATAATTTTTTTTCTACTTAGTTTACATTAATGATGTTTTAATAAATTTAATTCTATTACTGATATTTACATTATTTGAAAAATAGAAACTTTTTTACAAAAAATAAACAAATGACTTACAAAAAAAAAGACTACAAAGTGAAAAATAACTTTAATTTCGGAATAACTTGAATGTCAAAAAACGAAAATGCGGAACCAGCAAATTTTGGAAGTCAGTGGTTTCTTTTATTAGTTTAGTAGTATGAGTAAACTTTATTACGTATAAGGTGTTAAAAAATTAAACCGCCAAACTTTAAGAGGTGCTTTAGACCGAAAAAATCCATAGGCAATACCATAATGTTAGTAACAAGAATTCAGCGTTTAACTAATGTTAGTAATGAAAAAGAAGAAACTAGACACATTGTCTACCCCTGCACAGTATGCTCATCGGTCTCGCAACACATGGAGTAGTTCACAGTGAACCTACTGAGCAGAACAGTATCGGTTCTCTCGCCAATCATACTTAAGACGCAAAAAAAAGCCTATGTTACTCCTTACAACATTAGCTATCTGCGAGTGAAAGTCCCGTCAATCCGTCCAGCCGTTTCGGATATTAGCCGGTACAAACAGACAGACAACAAGTACCGTATATCCTAATTTCATAAGCATTTGGTAAAAATCTGTTATTTTAACATTACAAACAGATACTTTCATTTTATTTATTTGTATATTTATGCTTGGTAGTCCTTCCTCCGACGAGGCATGTCATTGAGTCTACTTACTACCCACTTCTAATTTTGATGGATTTTCCGTACTCTGTGTTTTCAAACCCCCTCAACACGCGTGTGAGGAAAATATTCGTCCCTTCTACCCGAATATTACAAAGTCCAAGGTATGTTTCCATTAATTTTTATTAATGTCGTTTGACTTTTTCGGGTATAAAGCCCATCCAACTGTAATGTATCATCAAAGGTTATCAGTAACTAATACGTACAAAAAAACAACGAACAAGAAAATATTTCTTTGACCAAAAATACACAAGTTGACAGACAATTGTATTAGAAAAATGTTTTTAAAAGAATAACTTTGCTTTGAAATTCTGTTTCGGGACTAATATTATGTCACCGGTTTTTCTTGGGGCGTATTAATTTAAGGTCATCGCACACATAATTATGACGGTAGTAAAGTCCAAAGAGCTAACTACACTTTTACGAAATAGACTTTTTTCATAATTCGACAGTCCTTTGTTTTATCACAGGATTTTTTTCTGTTTTTAGCAGACTTCAAAAAAGGAGGAGGTTTCTCAATTCGACCGTATATTTTTTACTGTAAATTTTTACTACTACTACTACTATTACTACTATTTTAACTACACCTATTTTACAAAACGTGACGAAGTAGACACGGATAAGTATATACCATTAGTCCGAGTTTACGTCGTCGGACCACCGACGCGTTCACCTGTTGTAAACAAAGATATCGGTCACATAGCCGTTTTATCGTCGTTTTTTTAAGGGGACTACATGACCTAAAGCGCGGTCACTGTCGGACTGCATAGAAAAGAAAGAGAAGCGCGATGACACAACGCTGGCGTCGCTGGTAATGTATTGCAAAATATGAAGCAATTATTTAATTACAAAAAATCTATTGTTCGGACTAAAAAATTAAAACACTAGTGTTTTAGTATGTTGCTTATAGAATAATCTGACAAAAAACCAGAATGATTGTATGTATAAAGAGGTATCTTCATGATTTTTTTACTATCGTATCAAATTAGTTGTATTATGTTTTCAACACACTATCTACCTAGCACATATCCTGAAGAATATCATATATTTTTCTTATTTTGTTTACTGTAGTCGATCATATACTTTTATTGTTTCTAAAACTTGCGTTTTTTGCGTTTATGTCCACAGGACCTAAACTTGCGTTATTTTTGTGCAACAGCTATAATAAGCCACGTCGGCGTTACAAGCAGTAGTTAACTAAGGAAAATTATTACGTACCTTTATTTATGGTAGGTATCAACAATTTAAGATACCTGCTTTAATATTTAAAATTGTGTATAAGTAGACTTTAGCAATTAAAAACCCCGCGTAGAAGCGGATACTTTTTTGTACGAAGTATATTTTCTCCCGTGTTTTAGAGAAAAATACAGTAATGAATGCCCTATTAACTAAATGTTGTAAACCGTATATATTTTGCGGCCGTCGATAAACTCGATATATTCAGCACCGGATCAGCAACACCTCGCCTTATCGGCTCGTCAATCTGTTCTCAGCGACAATCATTGTCAAAACTCTAGATACACTTTTTGACAAATTTGGATGTTCTCAAAATTTAACTCTGCCAGCGTCTGTCTCATCCATATTTAGCCTTCAAAGTAAGAGTGAAGCATCTTCTGGGTACGGCCGTTCCAGCATAGACCTTATCTATCTCTTTCCATCAGACGTCATCGATTATGTCCATGCATCGAGGTCATTCAAATATAAAAAAAAAAAATTAAATCATTACAAGGCTAATCCATACATATTCTGTTACCTAATTTAATAACGATTCCAAAGACATAACTCATAGAGAGCTAGCTATCGCAACTTCAGAGATATCGTCGTTTTAATCAGACGCGGCTTAGACGCGGCGTAATCGCGCGAGTACCGCCACATCTGCGCGTCAAAACGCAAAAAAGTCGCAACACATACGAAAGGTTAGACTGCAAATGGGCATGGGAAATTTTAGTCTGGACTCTATCTTAATCAAGAGCCGACATAGAAAATTGGGAACTTTCGGAAATTACATATTTATAAACAATTTCTAGTCCCCAACGTCCCTCGATAAACACAGTTTATTTATACAGCAAAATAATCCTAACTATCACACTAATATTATAAAGCCGAAAGTTTGTGAGTGTGTGCGGGGGTGTGTTGTTTATATGTATGTTACTTCTTCACGCTCAAACGGCTAGACCAATTTTGATAAAATTTTATATGGAGGTAGCTGACACCCTGGATTAACATATAGGCTACTTCTTATCCCGATATTACCACGGGATCGACATTTACGCGGGTGAAACCGCGGGGCGCAGCTAGTAATATTATAAACCTGGAAGTAAGTTTGTTCGGTTGTTTGTTACCTTTTTACACCTAATCCATTGAGCCGATCATCATTAAATTTTGCATATACATTGTCGGGGATATAGAAAAGGACATGGGTACCTTTCATCAGAAAAATACCTTTTCCCGAGGAGAAGAACAATAACTTTCGACGGACCCAATTGCTTTACGACGCTAGATGGCGCTACGTGTCTTTCGAATCATGATTGAAATATGACCCGACTTTCTGAGCAGTATTCTAACAAAAAGTACTAGACTTGCCATGAATTCACGATAGTATTTCAATTTTATTATGTGTATTATGCTATCAATAAGATTTGGATGTTTGGCACACAGATAGTTTATTATCATACTTTTTATCCCGGTAATTACGTTTCCGTGAGATATTTCCGTCCTCCACGCGGGTATAGCCGCGGGCAAAGGCTAGTCTATACATGCTCTAGCTTATATTTTCATAATATTTTTCATAGAAGTTATTCCGGGGAAATTAAATTGAAACGAAGCTGTTTTCCCTCACTATTTATAAAAAATATATTATGCTAGCGTTTCTTGGCAGTGGGCCAGAAACTGGATACCACGTGGAATAGCAATGGCGATATCTTGCGTCCGAGTAAATGCCGACTTTCAACGCCTTCCGACAGATGTTTTTAAAGAAATTCTTTTTGTTCTGATATTACTGAAAGGGACTAAGCTGAAAAGCATTTGGTAAGTGACTCACAGATCTATTTGGTATATCCTTAAGGTATTTACTATTCAATCTTAAGGTGAATGGATAGTGGTAGACCGCGAAATTCAAATTTTCTTACGTTTTTTGCAATTTGCAGGTCAGTGTCAGATTGTATCTTGATCAAAATATGATTAGCGACAATAACAGGTACATATTTATAGAATTATAGTCTTTCAGTTAAACTGTGGAGGTCCCGTCTGGACCTTCACAGTACCTACACATGTTGACATCCCTTTATAAACCGTTTCTCATATCCGCTATGACGTTATTTTCCAATATTAGAAAATGGAAATGATAAAATCGTACCATGTCCCTCTATACTATAATTATGTTCATTTCCAGTCAATAAATGTTCCCATTTCATATTCATTCATTAAGGGCTAAATAACTCTGATTTTTGAAACGACAGATAATTTTTATTCGTAGAAAAAATTGACTTCTGGCAGACTTAGTATGGATGAACGGTCAAAAATTTTAAATTATGCCTCGGGTTTTTATCTGGTGTTGGAAAAAATATGAGTATAGAATAGATAGTGTACTAAATCATAATCAGCCTCTAATATTCCCACTGCTGGGACACAGGTCTCCTGTCTGTTGAGTGGGAGTGGGCTGTAATCGTCCACGCGGGCCTGGAGCACCACTGCTCATGCATTAAATAAGTAACTTAGGTAGGTACTTATTAACAAGTGCTTAACCTAACCTACTAAGTATTTTTTAACTATAATTATAGGTATTTTGCTAAGTTTTTTTTGTCACTAGGACAGATTGTAAAATATAAACTAACCTCTTTTTTGATGATCTATACCTGACTCAGCACTCATTAGAAAGTTTAAATAAGAAGTTTAATTTGATTTAATCTATAAGTACCGTATCTTTACATAATTAACCGACTTCAAAAAGGAGAAGGTTCTCAGTAAGTGAAAACCTGTTATAATTCTTTAACTATTTTAGTGCAAGCTGCAATATATTAACATCAAAATTTTGCAGACTATATTGGCGTGAAAGCCAAGCCAAGAAAAGCTGCACTACGTAGGTATAATCAAAGAGATTGGGATTGGATTGATTGGTATTTTAGCACAGACAGAAAAAAATAACTGAATAATGCTTCACCAATGGGATTTGATACGATTAACATAACGGTTAACTGTCCATTATGTTACCCTTTTATGATTCTGGCAAAGTGGCCTTTTTAGGCCCCCTGTATTGTGCTAGAGACTGATCACTGAAACAGGATGGACTAAGTTTCAGTCAACCTTCGCTGTCCTACTTCGAGTCGAAACCTGGAAATGGCAATTTATTTCCTAACAGAACACGTCGGCATATTTTTGATCATCTGCCTAGCCTTTTCCCAACGTTATTGTTGTCGGCTTCCAGTCTAATCGGATGCAGCTGAATACCAGTATTTTTCCAGTATTTTTACCAGGGTTTTTTTCCTACAGTGAAATGTAAATTCATCACAATATGATCGAACCTCAAATTATTTCCATTTCGCTTTAATATACCTAATGAATGCCTCTTTCTGTGAACCCCAAATATTTCCTATTTTGGATTCCATAAAAAAACACGTCCTAGTAAATGCGACCAACTTGGATGTACAGACGCCAGCACATCAAGCTACCCGAAACTGTCAAATTTTCCCAATCAACTTCGAACCTTATGCTATAGCAATAAAGTTGAAAACCTATTAAAGAAATTTTACAGATTTTAGTAGCTTGATGTGCTGGCGACTGTACAGTCCGTTAACAATTATATTACCTCTGAGTTTGCATCACTGTTCAAATCACAGTGATCTTTATTATCGTTACAATAAGGTTGCTATTGAGTTTCTGCTGTCTGCAACACTGTGGCTCTCGCCGCATCAAACAAGCGTACGTCATGAGAAGGTCATAAGTTTTTTGTGGACCAGTTAAATATTTCCCGTAGAATTAAATTTCAGAAAAATCTACAATATTTGAATTCTATCTTAACAAGTCCGAGTCAGCATCTAATTGTATTAATGACAAACGTAGCCTAATTTAGTGAATCTAATTACAAAAAAAAACCTTCTGAGAACACTTTTCTTAGTTGCTTGGTAAAATAAACAGCTGTTTGACTTCTTTATCATCATAATCAGCCTATATTGTTCCCACTGCTGGGACACAGGCCTCCTCTCTTCGAGAGGGAGTGGGCCATAATCTACCACGCGGGCCTAGCGCGGGCAGGCCTCTCCTCTCTATGAGAGGGTGCAGTGCGGGTTGGTAGATGTCACATGTCTTCGAATTTTTGGTTCTAGGACATGCCGGTTTCCTCACGATGTTTTCCTTCATCGTTTTGAGAGCATTGGTGATGAAATAATTCACACAAACTAAAGCGCCTGTCTGGGTTCGAACCTACGATCTACAACTCGCAAGTCGTGTTATGAAGTTACCTTAAATTATTACCTGAGTTTTATTCAGCTTCAAAATTGAATACTTATTTCCTCCATTGCACAGGAATATAGAAGAATCTGTATTAAAAATGCCCATAACTATAGGTACCTACATTATGTACATCCAACTTGGCACGTTCACTTCTTTGTAACGCCAACCCTTTTACGGACAACACTTGACCAGCCATCGTTGAGCTGTGCTAATTACCAGACAGCGAAGTCCCTATGGACCAAGTTGATTCCCTTTTAGGAACATTACTATTTCATGTGATTTTTCTTTTGTTTTGTATGTTTACACTTGAATGTTTTTTTTGTGTCTACGAATTAAAGTTAAGAATTAGAAAGAAAAGGGAAGGTATGTTTAAACTTTTTCTCAGTTCACATTTGACTGAATTCGTAGATTTCACAGGTGATTTTAAAGCCTAATTTTTAAAGAAAAGTCGCGCTATTGAAATTTTCCAAAGTTCTAGTGATTCTGTTTGGCCGAGAAGCAAGTACGTACGTAGGTAGAGCCAAAAACTGAACAGAGTGCGTCGAATCCCTCGCGAGAAAGTCCAAGTCAAAGTAGTTTCAAAGGTTTCAAACAAACTTGTTTTTTACAAAGACTAGTTTTAAGCAAAGTTAATAAGAAATCCTTGTAACTTTTACTTATCTGCTAATAAAAATGAACTGTTTTAAAAAAAATGTGTTAGAAAAAAAATGGATTTTGCTTTAGAAAAAAATCAACCTCAAATTGCCTTGAGTCCTTGTGTTTTGTAATTTCATACGTTTTTTATGCGAAAAACACCAAAGTTTCCTGTGATTTACATGCGACATTATACGTCAAAACTCCAAGTCAAATGTTTCACGTAATCGACTCATTACTCGTACCGATATATGTAGCTACCTATGCTGCGTGGATACTGTTCGAATCCATTTACTTCTCTAAATTATGCGTAAAACGTCCATTTGACGATCTCCCTCTTCCCTCTTATCGCTTGGACAGAACGGGAGCCTCGGGCGGGGGCGCCGGACTAGGGCAAATTGGGGGGTTTACAAACCCCCCCAAGTGAGGGTGTCCGAAGTCCAACCTCACCCTTTAGCTACCCTGAAGTTCCATCTCTCACACCTATAAATTCGGCACACACATTTCACCCCTAGGGAAGGGGGGAAGGCCTATAACGCACCAATCCTTTCGTTTGGCGTGTCACACTTGGCAAGCGACGGTGACCTCCACTATAAATTAATATTCACAAACGTTTCCGTTACTATCGTTAATCATTGCCGTTTCTGCCAGTGATCTCGCTTATGTACAACACCTTCGCTTTAGGTAGGCCGCCATGTACCGCTTTGTGTTATTGCTTTTGAGGAGCATTCTGAAATATATGTATGGTATTGGAACTGAAAGTGGATAAGTACAACTAAAATTCAATGCGGTTCTACTACTAAGAAGACTACGATGTCGTCTGTCTGTCTGAATTTTATCTCAGAATAGTCACTAAAGTTTTTGAAGAAAAAGGTAGGTATCAGATTTATTACCAGAAAAAATCCTCAACTGCTTAAAAATCGGCATGGAATCTAAATGAACCGAAACTTGGTTGACTTATAAATAGCAGCTAGATCTTAATCAATAATAGAATTTGAATATTATGACACCAAATAAAGCCATAAAATATGGAGGAAAACAAAATATTATACAACTCAAAATATGTAGGTCTCTTACCAGACGACGGCAAAGCCAAAGAAGAGTTTAACAGGCTAATTATGATTGAATGTATGTTCATCTGTTCGCTCATAACTCCTAAACTACTAGACTTATTTTGACAAACGAGGCGTTATGTTGTTCCGCAGGTTAGGTTAGGCTATATGACGTCACATTAAATCTTACATGGCGAGTTATAGTGGATGTAAAGTGTTACGTAAAAAAAAATATTCATATAATTATCATGTTTGGTATCTAATGAAAAGTCTTAAAGAGTATATTGTGCAAATATATTGGTCATTTAAAATTATTCATACCTACATAAACCCTAAATGAGAATAAAACAAAAATGTATTGCAGGCTACTTAACAAAATAAACTTATGTATCAAATTCCCAATATGGTCTCAATGATACCCCCTCAATTGAAATAAAAAAATATATAAACACGTAATTACTATAAAAAATTTAATTAGCATAGATTACAGATTACGAGTGACTGCGTTTACACGAAATTTGATGTTATTTTATTACGATGTTTTGTTTATGCATTTTTTATTGATATTTTTGTCATAGTTGGGTTTTGGTTTTTATTAACTTTCAGTAATTCCGTTATAGTTTTCCGTTCTTTTTTATTCCAACAATGTACGTGTTCCGTTGTAGGGTTCTGAAAACGATGTTAAATTAAAAAGATTTCAAACGCGACAAAAGTTTCAAAGTTCTTTCCTTAAATACAAAAATTGCACCCTAATAATGACGAAATTATGAAAGTGCATAATTTAACCCAGTAACACTCAGTTAGTCATAAGGAAAAGGGCAAAACACGGTTATATTTTTATCGTCTTACAACGCGACCTTAGTCCCTGTTAATGTACAGACGCCAGCACATCAAGCTACTACAATCTGTCAAGTTTCTTTAATAGATTTTCAACTTTATCGCTAAAACATAAGGTTCAAAGTTGATTGAGAAAATTTGTCAGTTTTGGGTACTTCGTAGGTACCTGTACGATATTTATGTATGTACAGCCTAAGCATAATAGCATTATCAGACTATAATGTTCCCACTGCTGGGACACAGGCCTCCGCTCTGTGAGAGGTAATGGGCCGTAATACAACTCGCGGGCGCAGTGCGGGTTGGTAGATGTTACATGTCTTCGAATTTTTGGTCCTGTATGACCTGTCTGACTGTTCTAAGACTACGTACATTGATCAAAAATTATAACGATTTAAGTATTGCAATCCTGAAAAAAACCATAATAACGTTTACAGAGCAATTTATATTTTCTCATTTTCTTGTATTCGCCAAATTTGTTCCAAATTATTAAGTCTTTCAATACTTCAGACATAAACGAAAAGAACATAGGTACACGTGTCTTTGAGTTTATTTATAGTAGCCATTGGATATAGGTGTTAACCGAGTTGCCATCGTAAGTCCAACACAATGGTACGGTGTATAGACAACGTAGTCAGTATAACGTGAAATTCAATTACTAAAATAATTTTCTCTTCACAAAAAATTGTTCAACGTTATTCGATAAATGAATTTATTTCTGTAAGTACATCTGTACAAACACTTTTACACGTCAATTATATTTTAAAAACTAGAAGAGGTCGACGTTTCCTTTCTGACTACTCTTAGAATAAAGGCAAAAGAAACGACAAGACATAATCTTGGTCAGATCATGTGAAAACCATGTAGATTAGCGTCTGAAATGGTCTTTTGAGGAAAGAATCACACGTATGAAGTGGACCTGTCCACTCAGTGCACTTTCTTAGGTAGGTATTTGTTTATTATCTTGTGAAAGGACCGAATGGACTGGCCGCCACTTGCAAAAGACAGAATTGTGTGAAAAAGGGAGGGGAAGGGTTTTGCCCAGGAGAGTGAGCTGGCGACCGTGCGGCCCTCCTACGCACGTGTGCAATGGCGACCTAATTATCAAAACATCGAGATTTCGAACACGTAGATCTTTGTCAGTCGTAGCGGGTAGTCCGAAGCCTGGTAGTCTGACAACCAGTCTTACCAAGGGATATCGTGCAACCCAGGAATTGAGATATGAAGGTCAGATAGGCAGTCGCTTCATGTAAAATACTGGTATTCAGCTGCATCCGGTCGAACCGCAACCATAACATATTTGGAAAAGGCGAGACAGGTCATGCAAGTTGCAATTTTGTCAGAAGCGCAAATTGGGTAATTAATTACTGCTCTTATTCATACTAATATTATAAATGCGAAAGTACAGATAGCGCCATCCACGAAGACGCGCCCACTCTTCTTCCT
Source organism: Oligia latruncula (assembly GCA_948474745.1). NCBI lineage: Eukaryota > Metazoa > Arthropoda > Insecta > Lepidoptera > Noctuidae > Oligia > Oligia latruncula. The sequence goes on along the minus strand of OX419683.1, from coordinate 7,461,130 downwards.
AATCGCTTACAGTACAAGTGTGCAACATTCCGCTAGTGTTTTAGTTTTGTCGATGCACAGTAATAAATAATTTATTAGTGGGTAATTAGTGTGTATCTCAAACTCAAAACTCAAACTCAAAGCATTTATTTCAATTTAACCTTGTACAGGCACTTTCGAATTGTCAAAATTATCAAAAAACTAAAACACTAGCAGAATTAATTAACTAGCGAAAACCACTAGCCATTAGTAAGAAGAGTGGGGCGCGTCTTCGTGGATGGCACTATATATAACTGTTTGTCTGTCAGTATTTCCTTTTTACACCTTAAAGGATGTTTTAATTTCTATGAAATTTGGTTCACAGCTAGACTAGGAGTTATTCGGGGTAATTTCATAGTTTAACTAAGGGGTAAGGGTAATTTCGGACCTCCAAGTGGGTGCAGTCGCGAGCAAAAGCATTAATTTTTATTTTTTGGTAGTCTGATTTCTCCCTCTCCTTGGGAAAAGCCTTTGCCTATATTTTTTTTTCAGTAAAAAATTCAACGCTGCAGGTACCGTATTGTGACGGTTTAATGCCATCATGATTCCAGTGTAAGAGAGAGACAAAGCTATACATGACTGATAGCAGCATCCCTTTTCGGCTTTCACTTCGTAATACGGCCTCAGGTCCTAGAATCATGTAACAACTGAATTCATGATAACAGTGTGCGCGTCGATATCCCATACTTCATAAAATAGCACACTGTATAATATTCTAGGTTATCGTAAATCAAATCCTAATATGCGCGCAGTTTCTTCAACCCTCCGCAAGATGGCGCTACCAGTATAATATCGTAGCTCAAGTTACTATCACGCAAGTTAACGCCAGTAATTAAGTTACAGTTTTGCGCAGTCCGACCAACCGGTGTCTGATACCAACTTCCATTTTTTTGAGTGACATGAAAGGAGGAAATGTAAAGTCAGGTAAAATTTATTAACAAGCGAATTGACTACCAACTTCAATTGGCCGTGTAGCCAAATCACAACTGTCATTCTTTGACAGTTGTTTGAAATGGCTATAATACGGCAAATTGACGTAGACTTTACTTCACTTGTTGACATTAAAATATTATTTCAATTATTAGTTATTGTATAATACGAACTACTTTGTCAGAATAGTGTGTGAATGTCTTGCTGAAAGAATGATGTATTTAGCCAGTTACCAAAATGGTTATGAAGCTTACTGTCCGGGGTGAGCTGGCCTTTTATTAAAGTAGGTATCGCCATTTTATAGTGACCTTCTCCTTATCATGTCGATGACAATTTAAATGGAGTCGGCCGAAAATTCGGCTACGAACTTGGCACCAACAATAACGTTCATCTGTTCCTGTAACGTGCAGGCAGCAGGACACGCTGGACACGATATTAAGTGTCCCATCCTTTGTGGAACTTTGTGAGCTCACCGTCCGATCAGAACCAGGCCCGTGCCGGACGGTGCGTACGTGTTCCACGCGTGTCTCAAAGAAATGTCAGCATCGAGGAGGGGCCCAATTAGGGCCGAAGCCTGCCGGGTCAGCGGGATTGTCCGAAAGGGTTACCGCTGGCCCGGAACATAAATTGCTAAGGAAGGAACACGGGTGGGTTTTAGTCAGTAAGAGTCTGAAACTCCCTTCCGCTCCACCCAGAGCCAAAAAAAATCCTTTGTGGAACAGCACCACATTGACAGTCTTGGACGGCTTCGATAGGCTATTCTTGCTTCAACCAACCTGTGTCCGAAGTCTGTTCAAAGACTTTCATAGTGATGATAGAATATGCTGTTAAGAATAAAGAGGTAGGCCAAACAGCTGGGCAGAGTGATACATAACAGAAATGGCTAATTAATCTAGCCTGTTTAGCATTATCAGCCTATAATGTTCCCACTGGGGCAAAAGGCCTCCTATTCGAGAGGAAGGGGGCTGTAATCTACCACGCGGGTCCTGTGAGGATTGGTAGATGTCACTAGCTTCGAATTTTTGGATCACGGACACGCCGGTTTCCTCCCAATGTTTTCCTTCACTGTTTTGAGAGCAATGGTGATGAAATAATTTACACAAAGTAAAGCGCCTGTCTGGGTTCGAATTGGCGACCTGCAACTGGTATGTTGGGGCCGTTAGGTACCATTGTGTAGCACCCACAGATATAGATAGACCTAGATAACGCAAGTATCACGAACTGTATGAAAACCAAGCGTGCCATTTTTTGACTACCTACTATGACGTCAAAAGCTCGCGCTCTCGCTCACGCTTACCCAGCCAGCAGTACACAGGACTGAGCGCGAAAGTGGCGGCTTATGATTTTTTATCGTAAGCTGGTGCGATTTTTGGCACGCGAAGTAGTTGCTCTTGCGTTATCTAGGTGTATCTATATCTATGGTAGCACCCGTCAGACACAAACATTAAAATATGAAAATAATGTGATTAGTGATGATATAATATTTTCGATCTTTGGTTTATTGTCGTAGTTTTTTTTTTTTTAATCAGATAATTACAGTTTTGTCATTCAAGAAATAATAAGAAATCTTCCCAATAAACAGGCATTTCGTTAATAATATCTGTCGTGTCTACTTTTGTAAAAACTAAAAGATTGATTACCGAGCGTTTTGTAATAATTTTTTGTCGGTGCTTCGTTCTAAATTAAACGACTTTTTTTTTAAATCACGCACCGTTTCACTAAATCACTGGGTTTGTGAAAACTATACGTTACGATATTTTTTCTGCGTAGTAGTCAGGGTTTCTCAAAGATTTCTCTCAAGTTTTTCGCTAAGACTGAAGATAATTATTTTTGTGCACATTCAATTAAAGAAGACGAGACAGCATTGTTATAAAATAATTCTCTGAGAGGTCTGCTCATGCGGAGGTAAAGCCATAAAAGTATACAATATTTATTAAGCAGTAAGTTATTTATTTTCTAAAACTAACTATTGATACAAATAGTCCGCACATTGAAGGTGAGTAAGTTTTCCCTTAATATTGTCTCCTATTGGAATATTTCGTTAAGCCGTTGGTCCCGGCTGTCATTCCTGGATCTTTGACAGTCGTTACGGGTTCAGAAGTCCGAAAGTCTGACAACCAGTCTTACCAAGGCGTATCATATTACCCAGTAACTGGGTTGTGGAGGTCAGATAGACAGTCGCTCCATGAAAAATACTTGTTTTCCGGTGCATCCAGTTAGACTAGAAGCTACCCCAGACAGTTGGGAAAAGGTTATGCAGAATGAGAATAAATAAATAAACTAAAAATAATAAACATAGTTAAGTACTAGGTAATGGGGGAAGCGCTAAGGTGGCCCGCGAAATTCAAAGTTTCTTAAAAAAAATTGAATTTCGCCTTAAAGCAAAAAGTTTGAGAGCCCCTGGTCAAAGTAAGGGTGGCGCCAGAATGCCGGCAGGTTTGCGGGCAGGTATTCAACGACACCATGGTGTCGCCGTGACGTATACATTAAAGTATCTTTACTGTCTATCGTCCATTCAATTTGCTGTAGGTAACTAAATACCACCCCACCATGAAAATTAGACGACTGTGGCCCTGTGGGTCCTGAAATAAGTAATGAGTTTATAAGTTCTTCGGAGGATTTGTTATAATTTTTTTTTTCACCTGTTATAAATCAATAATCAGTTTTAATTAATTCACATTTTCACCATAAATCCAAACAGTATCATTACAAAACGAGTTCTAACTTAAGTACAAGCCCAAACCTTTGAACCAGTTACTGCATTTTGTACTTTATTCCGACATACTTAAAGTTCTTAATACCAAATTCTCTTTTTGCAATTAGAACTTTACACAGTCGCGATAAAGTTCGAAATTAAAAAATGGGTCGATGATTTAAACCTGGGTATAAAGAAGGCCCTAGGGGCAATTTACTCGTATTTTTTGGAACGTTCTCGTTCTAATGTCAGTCTCAATCTGTCAAAAATAGGTACTTCTAATTTACTTACGTACCTACATTTTTGGGCAAGTTTTTGATTGTCGCTGAAATGAAATTACGATTAGATTTTGAACGCTTCTAAATACAGCAACATAATTACGTAACACACTATCTACAATCACAATCTGAATCATTTTGAAGGATGTTTGCGAATCCATTGCTTTATATGTTCGAAAAATTTGTCTGCTCAACAACGTAAATAACGCAATAAAAGTTGATGAACTGTCAAAATGAAAGCCATTCCTACTGTTAGTGTGTTACGCAATTACTCTTCAGTGTTCATAATTTTGTGTTTTTTAAGCATATATATTTTTTAATGTATTTTTCTTAATAATCCACTTGTGTAAATTTTATGTTTTCTTTTTTTTTAGTTATGGAAATAAAGGCTATATTATTATTATTCAATATCATCGTAACTACCTATTCTTAGGCATACTCCTCTCTTATGTTGCGCCACATCATCCGGTGCTCTACCTTCCGCATCTAGGCTGTTCAGGCACGGCAACCCTTTCAAGATTGTGGGTTCATTGTTGGGGCGATACCCAGTTACCAAGTATGGGTTCGATTCCCAAGTTCAGTTGTTATGTTGAGTCTTACTGCGGCGTAATCTGTAGCAGCTTCTTGTTATAGACAAGTGTGGTAAGCCCAGGTTCTCGCGAACGTATTTTTATCGCGGCGATTTTTTTTCGCGCACTCGATTTTCAACTCTCAGTGTTAAGCCGAGCATTCAGAATCCAACAGAGCGCATCCCAGCGTTTCAAGAAAACACACTATTGGATTTTCAACTCTCAGCGCCAAGCAGAGCGCTGAAAATTCTGTGAGCAAAATAAAACGCCCGTGTGAACTTGGGCTAATCGCTTTTACAGTGTTTCGTATTTCTACACTGCTTACGTTAGGTACCTTTACTTCCTAGCCTTTCTATAAAACCTTTAAAATCTTCTATCATAAATATCATACTTAGAAAAATAGTCCTCCCGACCGTATTTCGGCCATGTTGGCCAATCTCAACGGAGACTAGCCGTCGCCGCGAGAGATATTATAATGCACAAGTGTGTGCGCAAACACTGGTGCACTCTCTCTCATTGTCCAATGGGACGACATGCAATCTGATACGACCGGAGAAAGGTCAGGCGCAGGACCAACGGCTTTCCACGGCACGGGGGTAACACAGCGCCAGCTTCCAAACTACGGGCTATTACTAAAAAAATCCTAATGGGAAAACCCAAAAGTGCTATCATGGTTTTTTTTAACATTGGAAATATTTTTACGATCGCTTCTGTATATTTTCGCTAATAGTGCGACATAGCCCTAGAGTCGTGAGTTCTAGTCAAGGACTACAAGATAGTGAAAAATATTTTTGAAAAAGTCAAACACTTTTTTTTTTAATTGCGAAAATGTAAAAAAAATCACATTTTTTCGGGGTCTTTTGGCATTAGATCGCTTATATCTCAAGAACTAAGACCGATATAGATAAAAGGAAAAATCCCCTCGGGGTATTGAGTTGGGCTACATTTAAAAAAAAACGAACTTCTCTATCTCTTACGACCTAGGCAGAATGTGCCCTTTGTGTGATGCTATCGCGGGCGGCGCGCTTAGATGCGCGTCGCGTCACGGGAGGGTTTATGAGTTTTATAGTGAAATGTATTTGTATTTATTTGTAAATACGTATTTTAATTTAATTTTATAATGGTGTTAATTTAAATTAATTTTGTTTTGCGATAGGTACTTTGAAAATATTTACGTACTTCAAATTACTAAATAGAACATTTTTTCTTTCAAAAATAGTCTTAAGAATATTTCATTAAAGCTTAAAATTGCATAGCATAATTTTTGCCTTACGGATTTTTTACTTCGTGCATTTGAGCTCTATTAGGTACTTCAAAGACGATACAATGGTTATTTATGCAACTGTTATACGAGTATAATAATATCGAATGCTAAGACTCTATCTACACCCATGATATGAATCCTCTCTTAAAGGTTCAGAAACCATAGGGTGTTGTAAGAACTATGTAAATTCATGGAAAGTTTAATTGCTGAGTATCTAATACAAACAAACTATGTATAGGTATATTCATAAAGATACCACGAATTGAGTATATGAGGATCGAAAAAGCAAAGGAGTTGCATAATGTTTAGTACAACATTTTAACACTCGTTAGGATGATATTACGGTTACTATAACACTGGTTGATTTATTGTTGGCAATAAGCTAACTGTTTCAGAAACTTTTATAGAGGTTTTATAGCAAGGTGTAGATAAAATTTATTAGGTCTAAATCTATTAGATTAGGCATCGTACAAAATATAAAGCCTGAGTGCATTTTCAATGTACCCGAAGGTCGTTTAGAGCACGAGATCTGGGAATTTTGTTCCATTAGATTTTTTTTTTAAAAGCTTGACCTGGGAATCGAACCCAGCAGTCGCGATTGCGACCACCAGACCAACAGTCGTAGTTAACATAGTTCCTTATATTTTGAAAGTCCCGTGTGGTTGTGTATGTAACAGAGATGTTCAAACAACGCAAGAAAAGTTATTAAGCTTCTTTCAAAATATACCAGATGGCGTTAGTAACAGCGGAGAGGTGATATCATAATAATAACACCCTGCCGGTTGATTCTGTAAAAATCTCACCGTGAAAACTTAGGTGAAGTGAGTTGGTTTTTGCTACGAATTGACACTATTGACAGCTCACTCCTTGCTCACTTCACCTAAGTTTTCACGGTGAGATTTTTACAGAATAGCACCGCTGTTTCTGAATTGAGAATTGGGAAATGACATCGACAAGTTCAAATTCTCAATTCAGAAACCGAGTGTGAGTCAGTAAGAAGTAATGAATTAACAAATTAGTACTTTTGTAAGGGTTATTTATTTTGATTTTTTTCATATCATATTTAGTTAATTTATTATTATAACGATGTCCAAAATTATTATCAGTATATTAAAAAGTTTCCCAGTCAGTATAAAAATCGTAGTAGACTATATTTCTTGATGCTTTATTTTATTACTTTTTATTTTGTAGGTCTTCTTGGTTTTCAATGTTCGCTTCTTTTCTTTTTCCGGCTTCTCAGTTATGTTTCGATCAGATAACTTGAATGTTTTACAGAGCAGCGTCACTTTAGACCCCCCTGATAAATTCTCGTCCACGGATTTTATAGAATTCGTCAAAAGGTATTTGGTTGCTAAATGGTTACTGTACTTATTTGCATAAATATCGTTCTTTATTATAGCATTTTCTTTAAACGCTTCTGACCTGTCTGAGGGACTTTCTTTTTTATTATCTTCATAGTCCGATGATGAACTGTTGGTGTAATTACAAACAACATCGACTCTAATTACTTGGACAGTCTCAGGACTTTGAGCTCGGGATATCGTAAGACTTTTCCTTTTTCCAGAATTTTTATAGATAATTTTCGTGTTTTCTATAGTTTCACAGTTGTCTCTAATTTCGTCTTTTATTTGAGTCTTAGGGGCTTTTTTTACGTTATTTTTAATTTTGGATTCAATTTTCCGCGACTTTTTCGTTTCGTCTGTGTTAGTTTCGACTTTCGTTACTTTAGTACCGCTCTCTTTCTCTTTGCAAAATCCTCGCAAGAATACGCTGGAAGTTCGAGATGCTGGTCTTGATCTGTCAGTACTGTACAAATATTTTATATATTCGTCAAAGTAATAGTAAGTTAGCTGGGATGATCTGTCATCATTGCTTTCTTCATTTTCACTTACAGCTTGTTTGACGAACATTCTATGTTTGTTTCCATCGGTGTTTTTCTTGTATTTGAAGCTGGTTCTTGGCCGGCTGGGTTGGTCGACGTCACCTTGGAACTTCAGGGTCTGTACCGTAAGGACCATGTCTTCTGTATCTTGCTGAGCCCGGAAGCTATCAAGGGCATCAGAGAGGTCAGCACTGTTCAGGTTGCAATGGAATCTAAGCCAAAAGAAAGAACATGCATTTACGCAGAAACATGCAAAAACATTAACGTGTGAATTTTACATTTAAGTTTTCATATTTTTGTAATAAAACATTCAGTCTTTTGAATATATTACTTCTTTATCCTTTCTTTATGAATATTTATAAAGAAAGTATCTACAGTAAAATAAATCATGCTTAGAACAATATTTTAATATCCTTGTTTTTAATTACTTAGCAAGACTCTACCTTGACCGATATTTGGGTTGTTCAGGGGTTTGAAACTTGTAAGGGTAGCACAATATTGACAGTTTAGGTGTTAATATCTTCTATGTGTGATAAATCAGAAAATCATAAATCTTGCCCAGCCCATAGCGGGTCACATTCCAGTACAGACTGTAAGACAGTATAGACTGGAGTACGACCAGCTATACCAAAAAATACGTACATACCTAGGTATGTTTTTTACAGTGGACGCATTATACTGATACTAGCTTCTGCCCGCGACTTCGTCCGCGTGAAATTTCACCCTCTTAGGGGTGGAATTTCGAAAAACCCTTTCTTAGTGGATACCTACTCTTCACAAAGAACACACCCTCCAAATTTCATGTCTCTAGGAGCAGCGGTTTAGACTGTGCGTTGATATATCAACAATCAGTCAGTTTATCATTTTATATATATAGATTATTAAGTCAGGTGAAAAGCAAAAAATGGCACAGAATCCATTATTCACAAAGTAAACTAAAACTACATTTGAGATTTTAACTGACCAGACATCTCGAGAAAAGGATGGTGACAGATACAGTACTTTCACAGTTATTTTACCTTTGACAGCACCAACCCAACAGCAACTTTATGGTAACGGGAATAAAGATCACTATGATTTTGACAGACATGTCAGTGGCAGCAAACCAACAGCAACTTTATCGTAACGGGAATAAAGATCACTGTAGTTTTGACAGTGATGCAAAATCAGAAGTAACAACTGTGAAAGTACTGTAAGAACCAAGTTACAAATTAGTTTAAGCGTTCTACTACGCCAGTCAAATTAAATTAGCTAGCGAAACTCCACAGTTGTGATGGGTATCGACATCGAATGGCAATAAAACAAAAAAAAAATTCTAAGCTCATAATTTAAAGTAACCACACTCTACTAGCGAGGTTATCTGTAGTTACTTTAAATTAAGAAGTTGGATTGTTTTTTTTTTAGTTTAATGGTCATATGGTATCGATACCATCATGTCAGCGGAATTTCGCTAGCTAACTTTATTTGACCCCATAATATGTATTGGATTGTTAGAAAGAAAAAGATAGAAATAGCCTAAACTAAGTTTTGCTTGTGCACAACAGGAACAACACCATTACCTGTCCAAAATATCAATCCACCTAGGATCTTCTTCATGCTGAGGGTTTACCAGCCTCTTCTGGCAATATCTTCTTGGTTTCTCAATTAATGTGGAGTTCTCTCTTTTCATCTTGCTCTTGGCTCTCTGCTGTAGATGCACTCTGGCACATTTCATATCTTTTATCTCTGAAATAAAGTCGATACGATATCATTAATTTATTTCAATACCTATACTTATTAGCCTTTTTTTTTCGCGGCTTCTCCAGCGTATAGGAGGCAAAATTTAATATACTACCAGGATACAAAATATCCTTTGTTCTAAAACAAAAAAATGGCCTTTTAAGGCCCCCAGATGTATAGACATCTGAGGCAGAAAAAGGCCACTTTGCAGAATCATAAAAGGATAACATTATGAATCATAATATGGCGAAGACAGTCTGTGTTTTTCTTTTTTCGCTGCACTACATAGGTATAATCAAAGAGATTGGGATTGATTGGTATTTTAGCACAGACAAAAAGAAATAACTGAGAAATCCTTCATCAATGGGATTTGATACGATTAACTTAACAGTTAACTGTCCATTATAATTCATAATGTTATTCTTTTATGATTCTGCCAAAGTGGCCTTTTTAGGCACCCTGGTCTATTGGTACAGCACCGTGATTGGTTACATTCGTCAGCTTTTCAACTCCAATAACTTTTATATTACTCGTCTGTTTCCAAGTAATAAGTTAACCTGCACAATAACCCACTGAATCTTGCATGAACTAACTCCAAAGATAACAAGAAAGGTTCAACACTCCGAAGTTGGGTTAACAGCAGTTCACAGGTAACTCAAGGTCAAGTTAAAACCGTTTGAATTAATTCGGCTTTCGTGATTATGTATCTACTGTCGGAAATTTTATTGTGTTTATGATATTTAGCATTGTTTATAAGGCTCTCAAGTACCGACAAGTTTCAAGGACGAGCTCGGTACGAGTGCGCCGAAATAGTATACCATGGGGTTTATTAGCCTTCATATTTATTTTGGTAACAACGAGATTCGTATGTAAGCAATATTATATTTTCGGGTCACTATTTCGGTATTTTGAAACTACATTGTAATGTCGTGCGAGCTAGGTTTGTTTATAGATAAGTGAGAATGATACAAGTTATGATAGTTAATGGATATTTATTTTGCATTGCGTGAAGTCCGCCCGAAACTCTGTCAACCAGTGTAAGCCTGGTTGACAGAGTTGACAGAAAAATAAATAATACTTTAAATGTTATAGTTTTAATAAAAATTAATTACAAACCCTGTGCTAATGGAATGGAAAACTCTTCATCGGTATTCACTATATGATTTTAACCAATAAATGGATTGTAATTTTGAAAGCCGCAAAGCCAATAAAATCATGCTAGTTGATTTATCACACTAATATTATAAAGGCGAAAGTTTGTGAGTGTGTGTTTATATGTCTGTTACTTCTTCACGCTCAACGGGCTGGACCAATTATGATAAAATTTTGTTTGGAGGTAGCTGACACCCTGGATTAACATCATCATCTGCCTAGCCTTTTCCCAATTATGTTGGGGTCAACTTCCAGTCTAACCGGATGCAGCTGAATACCAGTATTTTACATGGAGCGATCTTACCTCCACAACCCAGTTACTGGGTAATACGATATCCCTTGGTAAGACTGGTTGTCAGACTTTCGGACTTCTGACTACCCGTAACGACTGTCAAAGATCCACGAATGACAGCCGGGACGTACTTTCCAAGGCACGGAAGGGTCGTGGTATGTAAAGATGGTCGGTCACCCATCCACGGACCAACCGCAGCAAGCGTAGCTTAACCTGATCGATCGACCCGTGCGGCTGTTATTACTTAGCCACAAGGTATACTGTCAGTTTTTTTTTTTTCATAATAATATAAATAAATACCTATTTTAAGTTCGGGCTCGGATATCATTGAAATTAGTCGCATCAAAACATGAAAGCTCTGCTTTTAAAACAATAACGGCTAAATACATCCACTTCGAAGAAGCGTATTTTCAAAAATAAAAAAAATCAATTAAGTGCAAATCACAAATTGTTAATTGTACCGTCAGAAGAGACTTCACGGGACGTTTTGTCATTCTTTCTTAAAACTATTTATTGTCTAACATCTATTCATTTTGGAAGCAATTATGTTTTAAGATGTTCCTCTATACCCGTCCTTTTCACACCTCTGTATTTTAAATGGCATATTAAAGTGAGACAGATGCTACACAGGGTTTTTTTAAAAGTATTGATAAAGGAACTACAATGTCGGCAGGATGGTGTATTTGATCTAGCAACGTAGCGGTCCATATGTTCTTGGGAATGGCTTTGCCAACGATGCAAAAAAAAAGTTTCTTTCTATTTTTGTTATGCACTCGAATAGTTTTGATCGTTGGAAACTGCATAATACATAGAATGTTCGTAACACGAGTTATAAAAGTAATGTTAGCGTAGAACTATGCGTGAGTTTTGCTCAGAGTTATTTATCAATGCAGTGTTAGATCCTGACCCAGTTCGGTAAAAATTAACAAGTTTGCTACATCCATAAACATTAATGCGGAAAATACTTTCCTGGAAAAATTCAAATATGGCTTAATCGTGACTTGCCGGAGTCATTATCATCGCTTTGCATAATTACAAAACCGAATATAAACACATTTGGCCCTAACTTACCGTCTGCCATAAACTATACTTTTTAAGTCGAATGTCAACCTGTCACGCAAGCGTGTACAATATAATCAGCCTTGGATGTTGTGCGTTTTGTCGCGCGTCAATTTTTTTCACGTCGTATTTTAGGAAACGCGTCTAAAGACGTCGTACATAAAATGACAGGACGGCTTTATCTGATAACGACTACAGTTTGCAATACGGATTTGAATAATTTGTTCTGTGGCTTTCCTTAAGAAATCCTTGGGAACCTCTGTAATATAATACAGTTATGCATATTGATCATTAATTATATTTTGAATAAACGTAGATTTGCAATAGACCCAAACAATAGTGCACCACAATCGACTGCAATGTATCAAATTCACAAAGTCGCACTATTCAAGTCTCGCACACAACGCCAAAATAATAGACACAGCTGCTAGACAAGACGCACACATGCACAGACATCGGTGCATCGCACACGGACAGCTTGGATAACAAAAAATGCATTATTATTATCCTAGCACAAGGACACAACAATCCACGGAAACATCGACCCTAAATTCTAAACATTAACGGTGAGATTAGAAAATCGCCCGCTTGTAAAACGATTAACTTAGATTTCATCCAGAACCCGAAAATTTTGGGGAGAATTTATTCTTTGTAATAACGAAGATAGAGTTGAATTTCGTGTGGGATGCGTTGAGGAATTTAAGATTCATAATTATTGAAAAAAAGCTACGTATCTCATAGGCGCCAAATGCACGTTGCATGGCCTACGATACGAACACGATTTCTGTTGAATTTTGTGAGCAAACCCGCGCGCGTGACTGTGTCCTGCACATCAGTTATTAGCTCCGATTTTATGTAGGAATTATGCACATTCGGAATATTTATGGGTACAAGCTTAAAATGCTGGGCACGTAAATAGGGCCACATTTTTGTCTTGCTATGTGTCCGGATCGTGCGAAGCGCAGTTTATTTGTATTTTTAGTTTATTTATAAATAAAGAACTGGAATTGTTTAAGACATTAGTGTGTATTGCCTTTATTTAGGCCCAGCATTGTTTTTTTAACTTCCACTGTATGTATCCACCAACCCGCATTGGGCCCGCGTGGTGGATATTACGGCCCCCTCCTCTCACAGAGATGGGACCTGTATCCCAGCATTGGGAACATTATAGGCTGCTTATGCTATTGTTTTTTTTACGAATTGGAAGATTTAACTTGCGTTTGGCAACATTTCCGTCACTTATAGCTCCGGAATTTAAAACTCTTTTAAAAGAAAAAGATGTTTGTTCGATAAAGTCCCGGTAACCAACCAACGATTTCAAATAAAACTACGTCCGAATTCCTATCTTTACGGTTAAAACCGATTAAGTACTTCTAATCGTGTTACTGTAAGATGACTTTTGGAGAAACTCAAAAGTTTTATGAAAGCTCAAGAACTTGAACAATGGACTTGACCAAAGTGTTCAGATGTTTTGATTTAACAATTTGAACTAAAGCTCGTTCTGTTAAGAATGAGGTTTAGTTAGTTGAAATACTAAAGAAACAATGGAGGCTTAGTTGTTAGGCAGAATCATTGTTGTTGGAGTTAAGAGGTTTTTTATGAATGTACTAGCAGCGCCCCGCGGTTTCACCCGCATAAGTTTTGATTCCGAAGGAATATTGGGATAACAGTATCCTATTTGTTAATCCTGGTTATAAACCATCTGTGTGACAAATTTCATCCAAATCCGTTCAGTAGTGTTTCCGTGAAAGAGTAACAAACATCCATCCATCCATCCATCCATCCTCAAAAACTTTCGCGTTTATAATATTAGTAGGATAGGATTAATTAACTATTAACTGCCTCGTTGGTCATCAGCGCTTGCGACCAGTAGTCGCCAGGCCAGGCCAGTAGTAGGATTCGATTCCCATGCAGATCGAGCAAAATGTAATTGAGGTTTTTCTCAGTATAAACCCGGAGAATAAAAGTTAACATAAAAATTGCAATTACGAAAAAATAAATTCTTGCCTCCACTTGAACTTGTAAACAACAAACTCGCTACAGAATGTCCACACTACCCCACATCTGAACCTCATAACCTGTTTCCCCAAACTGACCTTATTCCGTTCACTTGCAAACCCCTACCCGAACAAGTTGACCATACAAAGCAACCTGCCACGGGGTCAGTGCACAAAAGCAGGTCAGAATAAAAACGTATTGATTACTACCGCATCCTAATCTCCAGTCGTTCGCGATTATCATCACAATAGGGTACTCCCCGGACTCAAAAAGGAACAAGGTATACGCCTACCTTCTTGTTGTGTTATAACTATTTAGTGTCCTTGATTTATGGCCGCTGTAGTTCGTCGTTGTTGTTTAAAGTTAGGAGAAATCATAACAAAAATGAATAGCTAATCGTTTCGCTACGGCATAAATTACTTAGCAATAGGAAAGGTAGGCAAAACGAGGCTTAGACGATATGACAGAGAGTCAAATGTATACGGCTATATCTTCTTTCTTATATACAGGGTTATTGGTAAAACATTAACAAAACCTTCTTTTTTTTTGAGGATATCATTAAATGAATCCCGCTCTGGGTAGAGCGTACAACCCCTTAAGAGGTCATTATACTCATCATTATGAACAACTTTTACTATGGGACCAAAAATTAAATCGCGAAAGAAAAATCATACACTTATGTTCGTAGGTATAACTCGTCAAAATGTAGGGAACAGCTAATTTTTTTTTCGCGATTTCAGGAAGTAACAGATTTGGGCCCCTGGGGCCCCAAGTCTGTTATTTTTATAAATTCGTCATTCCAACACGATCCCATTGTCATTTTGCTAAAAGTTCGTAATCTGCTAAATTCATAATGGTCGATCATTGGTCGGTTAATGGCACAGAATACCTATATACGATACTCGCAACGAATTAAAAGCAATGACCGCACAATGACGTTCTAATGGTAGGTCAGTGATCAAAGGAACTGTCAAAATTTTAGCAATGAAACCGCGGGTGTTGTTACCTAGCGTAAGAATCAGGGCTTTATTTTTGTTTGTACACATTTTTAATGCCAATAAGGAAATTATATTACAGTATATTTGTAGTAGAGTACAGTACATCACTATGTCCATTACACCTCAATAATGACCCCACCTTGCGAAACATATGACTCGTCTTCCGGAGTATTATTACTGTACAAGAGTTCCCATACCCTATAATGAACCAGTTGTTCTTCAATATCATTTATTGTGACGTTGCATGAGACGTGCATCAATGGTGATTATTTCTATAGAAAATACACCAGCACCGGGACCCCTTGCCCTAAAATCTATCGGCGACCAGACAAAGCCGGCTGCGCGAATATGTAGCGACGCACAGTAAATAAAGGGATGATATATTGTGAAGATTGATGTGATTAAAAAAAACCATTTCCCTTAGTGCTGTCAAGGTGCATTCTTAGTAGAGATGTTACGATAGATATCGATGGTTAAGGTATATGGTGAGTATCGGTAGGATTTATTCTGGTGGTGGTGTAAAGGTTGTCCGCTAAAGTCAACCATATGTAGTGCAGGCTGGCAATAAATTAGCTCTGGCCGCATTTGAGGAGTCAAGCAAGTTTGGAACGAGGTGTAAAATATTTTGTACTATGTTTTTTTTTGTTTAGAGTAAAACAGTGATAATTTAGTCGGGAAAATGTAAAGACGTTCAGTCAAAATAAATATAAAGAAATCGTAACATTGTTTGATTTCATAGAAGAGCTCATCAGCTAATCACAGTAGTTAGTTATCTACTGTTTCTCTCATTGAAAAATATTTCTGCATGTTAATATTCATCTTCATCATTATAAATAAACTTCAAAAGGTTACTTGATACATTTAATATTTGTCAGAAATAAATTCATTAAACTACGGCTGTTCTGCGAAAGGTATACATCAAATGAACTGGGCTGATTTAAACTATAAGGCATACGGGTCTTATTCAAAATAATTGTATTTTTACTGCTGTCTTAATGTCCAACCCAATTATTTTTATAATGATAGATACAACTAAATATAATTTCATAAACAAACAGATTAAATGCTTACTTGAGCTTAATAAAACATTTGATACAGCTAACCCATTTATTAAAAAGAGGTATAAACAAACTTCTGATTACAAACTTATGCCCAGAATAAACGTTCTAAACGAAGTAACAAAATCATTATTGTGAAGACTACATCGATATCGATACTTCCCTAACCTTTCATAACATCCCTATCAAATCTCAGGTGAAGGTAATCGTTGTGGGAATTATAGCTCCTGTCTCACATAAGTGTATAGTGCTGTCTCTTTCACAAATTGTTCTCTAGACATCCATGATCCAGCTAGCGAGTTGAATGCGTCTGCGACAAGACATTTCAATGGCGTTTCTGGTGCATGTGTATTTGATACAAATAATAATTGAGGGACGACTTGTATGAACAAAATCAGACTTTTTTATTGCATGCTATTAGCTTGATAAAATTGCATTCTTTTTAGTTGTAGTTTTGTAGGTTAAAACTGATAAAAAGTTGCTGACAGTGTTTGCATGACATGTATCCCAACTCATAGACTTGTACAGTCAACAACAAAAGTCGATTAACACTTCAGTTTTTTTTAATCTCAGTTATTGAGCAAAATATTTGTTCAAAATAGCATTGTAATTCTGCTGCAATTTTGAACAAATATTTTGCTCAATAACTGAGATTAAAAAAACTGAAGTTTTAATCGACTTTTGTTGCTGACCGTACCTACACTGCATAGATAGTAACGAGTTATATTAACATTTTGGAATTAATATTACATAATCAGCCTATAATGTTCCCACTGCTAGGACACAGGCCTCCTCTCTGTGAGAGGGAGTAGGCCGTAATCCACCACGCGAACCCAGTTGCGGGTTGGTAGATGTCATAGATGTCTTCAAATGTTTGGTTCTAGGACATGCCGGTTTCCTTCACCGTTTTAAGAGCAGTGGTGATGTAATAATTTACACAAAGAAAAGCGCCTGCCTAGGTTCGAGCCTACAACTCGTAAGCCGCTACCACTGGGGGTGGCCCAGATAAAACTACCTTTGAAACTGGAATTTATATTCTATAGACCAATGATTTCAAAAGTAAGGATACGCCCGTCTGAACATTTTACATAGAAGTTCTTCGTTCGAAGTTCGAAGTTCGCGCGCACCACTGTCAACTGAGTCGCGTTGGCCCTAAAACCGTCATTTTAGGGCCAGCGCGTTGGTGCCATTTAGTCGCGCCATTAGCCCGGTCCTTACGCTAGTAATATATATGTCAATGCTATAGACTCATCTATTACAATACAGTAAAAAAAATATTAAAAAGATAACAATCGCAACGACATAGGCCGCTGTGACGCACGATTACCGGTGGACATTTACGGGTTGACAAAATTGTTATGAAGCTAATGACCAATATCTTTTCACTCAATAGAAAAAAGTTAATCTAGCTTGATGACCCGGAAACCCCATGAAATAGACTACTGACCGAAGTATTATGATTCAATTGACCATCTTAATTAGGGTTAGTCGAAATACTTATTTTACGGGACACGAGATCTCAATGCGTTCTAAATTCAAGTGGTGGGCCAAACTCAAAACGTTGGGTATGTCAGGAAATGTTGGCTGCTTGGCTTTTTAAATATTTTACTATATCATTTTTATGTCCAATCTTGTAAGGGAATATTTTTATTAATCAAGGTAATATTTACATAACATAAGCTAACAGGATTAAAATAATATTAATAATATGTACATGTGTATGAGAAAAGAAAACTTCCTGTTGACAGCGATGCGGATGAAATTTTTGATGCCCTTTGATTATTTTCCTTCTTTGTTCTTACACATGCATAATCTTCATGTTGTAACTTTTTTGAAACTTTTCGTAGTAAAAATAATTTTATTATGTTATGATCAGTGTTAAGCCATAAAAGGGATAAATGAAAGGCAGTTGCATGCAGTTGAGATCAGAATGCTACGAGTAAGAGAAACGTGTAGTGTTACACTAATGGATAGAATAAGAAATGAGTACATAAGTAGAAGTCTGAAAGTGGCACCGTTAACTGAAAAGTTGTGTGGAAATCGGTTGTCTTGGTATAGGCATGTGTTACGGAGAAATGAGGAAAATGTCGTGAGGAGAGTTTTGAAGAGTAGGGGAAGACCAAAGAAACGATGGATGGACTGTGTGAATGACGACATGGTTAGAAAGGGGGTGACTACCGAGATGACGACTAATAGCGAAGTATGGAAGAAAAAGACATGTTGCGCCGACCCCAAATAAATTGGGATAAGGGCAGGAGAATGATGATGGCAGTTACTGTATCTTTTTTTTTCCGTTGGCCTGTACTGTCCCACTGCTGGGCAAAGGCCTCTACCATTTTCTTCCACATTTTCCTTCTTCTTATTTATATTCACTATATCTTAATAATATTAAATATAAATTAAAAACTCGAAAAGATAATCCGACATAATTACCGATTTTAAACGTTCAACTAAATTTTGTCCAGTATGTATAATATAAAATCCCATAGTATTACTTTATGCGAGTCTCCTGTTAAGACAAAATAAATAATGATTACTATTTGTCATCTAGACAAAGATCTAAAAATAGCAGGGGAATGTTCCTAGCAGGGAATGCTACCGATTAAACAAAAACATCAAATCTATGATTATTTAGTCTACACAATTCTATAAGTAGGCTTGTTTTACTTTTTTAATTGAACGTAGGTAGTCTTGTAGAATCTATACCTACTGAAAATTCAGGCTTCGAGTTTTATCCACAACGAAGTTATAGGAGGGTCGAAAATGGCCTCAACTGTTTCGAGAAAAGGATGGTACGGCCGTGCCGCTTTTTTCTCGACTTAGCGGGGGCACTGCCGTGCCCTCAGATCTTAACACAGATATACATCTACAGAAGACCAAAGAAACGCTGGATAGTCTATGTGAAAGATAATTATGACTGGAAAAGGGGTGACTATCGAGATGAAGACTAAAAGAGAAGTATGAAAGAAGAAGACATGTTGCGCCTATAACACTTACATTGGGACAAAGAAGAGACAATGATGATTATGAATTATGATGTGCTACATTTATATTTCGTGAATGACTGGTTTCCTAAATTAAAGAAAGCGATGAACGGTCATATAAAGCTGTCCAAATTCTGAGCGTTTTTTGACAGATGAAAAGGACTGATTTTCATGACGGAACCGCTTTCCTAGGAAACCGTAGCTTTAGCGAGATTACGAATAACATTCAGCCTATACTAGCAATTTCTTTTTTTTTTTTTAATTTGAAACCCTCGGTCCGAGTGCTCATGGTCTTTTTAAGGAACTTTCGAAACTGCTGGTTGACACTTCCCGTGACTCAAGGGTATTTTTTTTTTTTGTGCATGGGAAATCATCAAAATCGAGGAATCGGGAGCGGAAGGGAGTGTCAGACTCTTACTGACTAAAACCCACCCGTGTTCCTCCCTTAGCCCTTTATGTTCCGGGTCAGCGGTAACCCTTTCGGACAATCCCGCTGACCTGACTCAAGGGCTTTTTTTTTTTAGCGATGCGGATGAATTTTTCGATACTACATTTTAGTTTGGGTTTAGTTTTAGTTAAGTTTAGTTATTTAATTTGGTATTTTTATTAATTAATTAGTTAATTGTTATTGGCTTATTTATTATTTTAATTTACAGAAATAAATATAAGTGTCTTGAAAGGTCAAGAAATATGTGAGGTATTGTGTTTTTAAAAGTGCATAGATGTTCTAATATATGAACAGGTGGCCGAAAAGTTTACCAGTGGAGAAGAGGTACAGTAAGGGTCAGCTTAGGTAAGCCCTGACAAGTGGACAGATAACCCAGTGAAGGTCACGAGAATTCACGGGTACCTACAGGACAGGTCGTTATGGCACTCACACTAAGTGAACATTTTCCTCATAAATGTCGATACACTTATCAAAGATGCTATTTCACGATAAAGCGAGTGATTCATGGCTTCCTAACACGAAATCTACTTCAGAACATATGCAGTGATGAACTGAAGACATGTAACTTTAAGCTTAGGGTTAGCTTTTAAGTTTTTTAGATTTCGTCATTCCCGAGTTAAGCAGTATTTATTGCAGTCGATATAGGGATGTATTTTTACCCGACTACGGCGAAGCAAAAAGGTGGGTTATGATTTTGACCAGTATGTATGTATGTATGCATCATAACTTGAAAAGTACTTATAATAATTTAACAAATGAGGTATCGTTAAAAGCGTCTTGACCGTCCGATAGTGCCACATGAATTTAAAAATAAATATTTTGGGATGGTGCCTTGTTGGGTATCAAATGAAAGGGCTTAATAAGCATATTTCAAAAATATAAATATTACTGAAATAAGCCCCAAAATAATTAAATAAAAAATAAGTTTTAAAAACTAAAACCGGACTACTGAAAGGGATGAGACCTTCCCGTGGTCGCATGCCGCTGTACTAACATACTTATATACTATGGTAGCATGCGATCACGGGATAAAGCTGAATATTAATAAAGCGACTATTAATAAAGCGACTATTAATAAAGCGACTATTAATAAAGCTGAATAGTTTGTTTGTTTGAATGCGTTTATCTCTGGAACTACCAGTCACATTTGAAACATTATTTTGGTTTTGATAGACCAATTCTGATTCTGAGGAAGGGTATAGGCTATTTAACATCATGCTACGACCCTGAAGAGACGAACACAATGAAAAAAAGTCAGAAAAAACGCTAAGCAAAAACGAAGTAATAGCGAGGGCGGGCGATGGGATGCCGAAATTTCACGCGGACGAAGTCGCGGGCAGAAGGTGACTATTTTCATAGGATAACATTGAAACACACAACTGATTATTAGAAGGATTTCATTGACATGGTTTTTGAAAAACCAATCAAGCTTTTGAATTACATCAATCTGCCCAGCGTTTTCCCAACTATGTTGTGGTCGGCTTCCAGTCTACCCAGATGCAGCTGAATACCAGTATTTTACATGGAGTAACTGCCTGTCTGAACACCATAACCCAGTTACTGGGTAATACGATACCCTTGGTAAGACTGGTTGTCAGACTTTCGGCTTACCAAAGGGTATCCTGATCAGACAGGCATGTACGTTTTTTGTTAGGTCGTTGGTTTCGCCTATGCGTACTGACTGTACAACATTATTCGTATTGTATGCAATTATTTTTTTATTTTTATTGCTGAATGAGCCCGCTCTTGACCCCGATCACGCCTGATGCAAAGCGATGGTTGAGGTCTACGGGCTAGACTGGGCACGCTCGTTCCAGAGCGTGCCTAGTCGATACCTAAGGCACTGGAACTCCCAGGCATCGACGAAACACAGCAGGCTGCTTGACTCCAGACTCCGGTGGGAGAGTGGTCGCAAACCACGCGGGCAAGAATTGGCCAGTCAAATAAGGTGTTGGGTGTGACTGTCCAGGATGCGCCGAGCGCTCGATTCAGTTGAGTAACTGGCGGAACAAACTGCGCTACACGAGGAAGCTTCTTCATGTATCCAAAAATTCCTCCATACATCCATGTTGATTTAAATACAATATTTTTTACTTTAAAGACCGAAGAATACTTAGGTATTTATTTACATGGAATTTATAGAAAAATTTGAAGTTTGTATGTTGTTGAAAGTGGAGTACAAAATAGTTGAAAGCTTAATACGATTACTTAACACTATACGAATATTTCAGAGAAAGTTAATCCCGAAAAATAAATCCTCCGCTCTTTCCAGTTAATTTAACAATTGTACATTAGAGGGCCGTTTTAACCTAAAGCTCAAACAAAACCGAGTTATATTTGCTTTAACTACAGTTCTGCGAAACTGCAAACACTGCTTAAGCAATTAACAAATTACTACATGTTTAACTAAACTGCCGGTCGGTGCAGTAAAGTTAATTCTAACAATAGACTAGATGTTCGGCACCTTTGTCGGTCGCCTTTGTTGACATCAAAGGGGCCGCTCGATACGCATGTTTACCTTGGAGGCATTAAAATCGATTTCTATGTGAAATATATTAGTCGCAAATTGATCGGCAAATGGTTGGTGACGTCATTGGGGTGTTAAACGTTTTATGAAGTCAAGAAAGGATTCATGTAATTTAGATTAGGTCATGTGACTGTTGCAGGCAAAAGTAGAAATACGAAACCTGGATCCATTGCTCCAGCGATTAAACCAGTGCTCGTGTATGTTTTTAATTAAGTTTAAGCCTTTAATTAAGGGCTTACTAATGTGGTTTATTATGTGTATTAAATATGCTTTCAAAAAATTCGCAGGGGAGATAATATCAGCCTTAAAAAGCTGGACAGTTGGCGAAACCGAAGGAAAGTGAGTCGGTCGCCAGCAAGTAAAAGAAGCCACGTCCTCAAGCAAATTTCAGCAGGTGGTGATGGCAACTTTGGACCGGAGTCGATAGAGGTAGATTGTCCAGTTAAAGTGGTCCAGTGACAACGATCCTCAGTAATGAGGGACCGATTGGAGAAGAAGAAGTTTAAATATAGAAGCTAACTTAAATTTATGAAAGATTTTGGCACTCAACCTAATCTAACTTTGATCGTTAGCTACGTGTGAATTTTGCAAGGAGAATAGAATGCTTTTGCAGAGGACTAAGACGGACTGACACTCTACCATCGATAATGATGATGGAAAAGGTAATCCCACCAAAAACATTTTCATGTAAAATGTTGCCAAGACGAGACCACATATGGCTCGCACTGCCAAAAAGTTATCAGATCTCATGTAGAGCCAAGCTTCTAACTCTACACGCTGTAACTTCACAAACTCTACACCTTAGTCAAAATATGAGGCTTGGCCGTTTCGTTACTACAAGAACTATTGTATAACAGAAAAGTAATGAACAGTGAATAAATTTTTCACCTTACGCCCATGTGATGGTAGCGAAACGGCCCTTGCGCTTCGCTTGGCTCGTCTTGGCGGGGTCACTCCCGTGCCCCCAGATACTGTGTGGGTCTGACATAAGGTACCAAAAAGCATAGAGCAATCCTGTAAAAATAAAATCGGTGGTGCACATCTTTATGGCAGAAGACAGATTTCATCAACAAAATGGAATGGAATATGGCATTTTCTTACGTTTTTTGCATTTGCAGGTCAGTGTGCACAGGTCGATCGATAAGTTTAAGCAACGCTTGCCGCGGTTGGTCTGTGGATGGGTGACCATCTTTACATACCGAGACCCCTCCGTGCCTCGGAAAGCACGTTAAGCCGTTGGTCCGGTTGTCATTCGTCGATCTTTGACAGTCGTTACGGGTAGTCAGCAGCCCAAAAGTCTGATAACCAGTCTTACCAAGGGGTATCGTATTACCCAGTATAAAATGGGTTGTTGAGGTCAGATAGGCAGTCGCTCGTTGTAAAATACTGGTACTCAGCTGAATCCGGTTAGATTGGAAGCCGACCCCAACATATGTTGTTGGGAAAAGGCTAGGCAGATGATGTCAAGTTGTATGTTGATTAAAATAAGATTCGCGACCGTCTTTATTTTATTATTATAAAACAAACAGCTCATTTATCAAATTAAATTTCAGTCGACAGCATCCATCGATTCATATTAAACTTCGACTATCTATCCAACATTCAACTATCAAAGAGTTTTAATTTATTTCAAGTTTTTTTCAGCACGAAATTCTTTCTAGTAATGGTTTACGGTGAAATATAGATAGAGACTAGAAAAAAAACTGTGATGATGGGACTTTGAATAAAACCACGTACAGTCACATGCAACAAAATCAGTCTAAGCTGACCTATTACTCTATTGAAACTTCGTACTTCGTTAGACCAGCTCTAGGTCACAGTGTTACCAATAACTGGCGGTCGACTGTACCTATTCTACGATGCGATCTAGAGCGAAAACTGCACAGAACTGGCAAGTAAGTAGAATGGTAACGAAACTTATTT
Organism: Oligia latruncula; assembly: GCA_948474745.1. NCBI lineage: Eukaryota > Metazoa > Arthropoda > Insecta > Lepidoptera > Noctuidae > Oligia > Oligia latruncula. Next base: position 7,437,336 of record OX419683.1, on the reverse strand, counting down.
TGCAAAAAAATATTTCCAGTACAGCTATTCTCCTTTAAAAGATATTAGAAGAAGCTTATGGCTTAAAGTGATACTAAATTACAGGCGGGAGTTAATCTACATGAAACACACACACACATACGATACAATACAAATCGATTTAAATAATTTGCAATAATACTTACCTAAATGATCGGTAACTAATTTACAAAAAACAAGTTCAAAATTAAAATCACGACCTTTGTTTCCTTTTAAATCAACCGCTACAAAATAAAAAGTTCGAAATAGGCAGGTGATTAACCTGTCATATTTGAGCACCTTAATTACAGATATCCAATCAACGCATGCACACGAATAATGCTGCAAAAAAATCTGAACACAACAAGAAAAAAAAACACGATCACATGATTTCGTCTGTAAATCCTCCATGCAACAATAAAAATAATTTAAAAAAATCACATAGCATTGCATTTTTGAAACAACTACTAAAATCGGAGTCCATTTTTGGTAGCTACTCGAAACAACCAAACATATTCAGTGAAATGAGTATCAAAATAAACAGTGTGAAGTATTCGGTCGTACATTATTAGCTGATAAATAAAAGTTTACCGGTTATGCGCGAGGGTGGAACGTTTTCAGTGTGCCGCGTCGCGCCCTCGTCTACCGCGGAATCACGGCGCGAACATCCTACGATAATAGCCTCCTGATACGGTAAAGGCACATTCATAACGTGAGTACTTCGCAAATTATTTAAGACTAGCTTCTGACTGTGACTTCCATTACACGTGACACGCGACAAACATTAATAAACTTAATTACTGTCATAATTTAGGTCCTTTGTATTTTTTTCTAATAATCTCGTATAATATGACGGTTGACGGCACGGTTGGCGCAGTGGTTAAGCGATTGACTGCTACGCTGCGTGTCGCGGGTTCGATTCCCGCACGGAACAAATATTTGTATGACCTACAAGTAGTTGTTCCGGGTCTGGCTGTTTGTGTACGTGAATTTAAATGTTTGTAAACGCACCCACAATACAGGAGAAATCCCTAGTGGGGGGCAACGTTTTTTACAAAAAAAAAAAAATATTATAAAATACTAGCTGCACCCCGCGGTTTCACCAATTCACCCGCATTAGGCTCGATCCCGTAAGAATGTCGGGATAAAAAGTATTATTAGTCAATTCTTGTTTTACATGGTATTTTAATATTGCGTAGCGAAGTCACTTAGTAGGTAATTAAATTTTTAATACAGTTGCTCAAAAAGTGGTGTATTGCAGGGAGGTATAGCGTTCGGGATGTGGGCTATTACATACTAGTGCTTTTTTTTTTACCTTTCCCGAACTCGTGCATTCTCTTTCCCAACTGTCAAAATAATGTCTATTAAGAAGAAAAACCAACCATGAAGTTTTTACTAAAGAGTTTTTGTGATTCATACAAATACGTATATTTCTAAAAAGAAGCTACTAATTTATTTCAATATCAGATTTAATTGAATGAGTTAGGTTAGGTTTCATCTCATTAAATTTCATTTTCATTTCATATCAATAAAAAAAATATACTGAAGACTAAGCTGTATGGATAGTTCCCTTTGCCTACCAAAATGGGTGAAGAAAAAAAATTCTGCTTATATTCTACGGTTGGTGCCATGTTGGCGCCATTTTCCAGAAAAAATGATTAGTTAGTTGAGTTTATTGTGTTTTTATTATTTTATTAAATTGCTTCATTTTTTCGCAACTGTATTAAAAATAGTCGTTCAGTACACCTGCGGAACCGTCATTGCAACTTGTTCCGACTGTCAACCCTCGCCTTCGGCTGCGCCACGGCTCGGGTAGACATTTGTCGGAACTCTTTGCAACGACAGCCTTTCCGCACTTGTAACGAAATATACTATTTCAGGGTCTTGTAGCATAGGCGTAAGTCACATTACAAGTTTGCTACGAGTTATTCGTAGCATAGCTACAACGTAGCGTAGAATCTCGTAGCACTTAATTATGGTAGTACGTATTTCTTTATTATTGTTGTGTAATTATAATGTGCACGTGTAGGTTGGTTTGTTTTTGTCAGTCATTACTAAACCGACAGAGAGAGATGTTATTTTATTTTTGAAACTATGAAAATTGCTAAACACTTGCGTAGCTGATCTTGCATCTATTTTAAATAGTATAAAAAAGTCTCAATTCATGGATGTCTGATTCACCGCTCAGTTCTTCTACAAAGCGGTTTTCACAAGAATTTCTTTCGAAAATATTAATATAATTATCTTGCACATTAACCATGTGTGGCCAGACATAATAACAAAAGATAACTAAAACATCGCTAGTATTCAATAAGCTAACATAAAATATAAAATAACTTCACTTCGGAATCACTACTAATAAAACGTCAACCCTCTTTATGAAAACACCCTATAGCATGCGAACGTTCATAATTCTTATACAAGGTGTCCCACTTCTAGTTTACGCGACTTTTTATGTTCTAGACACATGCTAGACCGCTTGTACTGGGTACCTATGTGTCGTATGGAGCACATATGACGCATATCTTTCTTTTTTATAGGGACCATAATAATGTCACTACCACTAAATAAAAAAAAAGAAATTAAAGGTAATTACTTCTGTTTCAATAATAACTTCTTTTTTTTCGTAATTCGTGATGAGGAATTTGCGTTTCCTACTTGAATTAAGAATAAAACACTTTTTATAAACTACAAAAGGTATTGAAAATGTCTGAATAAACTTCATTACATGGCTTTGAAATACGGTGTATTTTTCCGTTATTATAACTTTCTATTTTGTTTATTGGGTAACACAATAGTGCCAAGTCGTAACAGGTATCTACTGAGTATCGATCCCCTTCATAACTATTCATAATTAGTGCGCGGAGTATAATTTATTGTTTTAGTGTTGTAATATAAAAAAAAATCTTTAAGTGTTCAAGACAGAAGATGGATTACCCTCTGTAGTTATAATCGCAACTTAAGTAATTATTGTATACTATGTTTTTGTGATTTTAATGGTGTAATAATTTAATAATGTTGTTAGTTTTAATTTTTTTTTTAAGTAATTTAATTAACTTAACTGTCGCATTAGGGTAAAACCCTGTAATGGTAGTTTAAGCTGTTATAAATAAATAAATAAATAAACTTATGTACTGCATCAAGAGGGTGGGCAGTAAGCTTGTTTATCTTCTATTGTTAAAATTTGTTAATTTAATTAAAATTATTCCATCACCGCCGCTCTCAAAACGGCGAAGGAAAACATCATGAGGACATCCTAGTACTAAAAATTCGAAGACACGTTACATCCACCACCAATCCGTACTGGGCCCGTGTGATGGATTATGGCCCACTTCCTCTCACAGAAAGGAGACCTGTGACCCAGCAGCTGCTTATGCCAACCACCACATCCGAATCAGCTGAACCCGATCCGAGGAATCAGCTGGATACGAGAAGCACAGAACCGGTAGAAGTGGCGTTGCTTGGGAGATGCCTATGTCCAGCAGTGGACGGCTTACGGCTGAAATGATCATGATGATGATGAACGACCACGTTGGTGGTGGATTATTCCATCCACAAAACATTTAAGGAACAAGACCATTCCGTCACCATTAGTCGACCTCATCATCGCTAACAATATAGGTAATAACATTATCAATAATAATAAATAATACAAAATGATTCCGAAAGTAGTTTTTTTTTATTACGTTTCACTATCCCACTGATGAGCAGAGGCCTCCCCGAAATCCCTCCAGGCATCCTTTTCTAGAACTACCACCACGGTATGCGTATAGGTCGTCTCGCATCTCTTCCCGGGGCGGCCTCGGCGGCGCCATCCGTCCTCATTCACCCACCATTTGAAGATAGTTGCCAAGCGGTCACTCACTGTGCATGCGACTGACGTGACCCACCTAATCCCATTTCAACTTGGCAGAAAGTAGTTGAACTCACTAAATCGAAGCCAATCCGTTCACAATAACCTAAAAAATATTGAAATGAAACAATTTATAGGAACATTTACATTTATTGTATTATCGTGTTTCGAAAGGTATTTTAAAGTATACAACTCGTTGTTTATTTAACATCGCTTATATTCTTTGCAGTCATTTACATAATTATACTGAGTTTTTCTGGGCTGTTTTAGTTTTCAGAATTCAGAGATTTTGTAGTTGTGTTGTTATATTATAATGATGTCATCGCATTTGTTTCAAAGGACAGAAGGATATACGAGTATACAGGGTTACTTGTAATTCGACATATATCCGCCAGGAGCTGATAGGGGGGTTAAAATGCAACAAATTGAGCTGTTCTGTAGTCTTTGCAAAACCAGGGTTTTGCAGAAACTACAGAACAGCTCCTGCTCCTTACATACTTACTCCTTTTGCTTCGTTTACATTCATTCATCTGCACCTTAATTGACCATACTTACAATCACAATCTATATGATTTCGAAGAATATTGCTAATCCATTGCTTTAGATGTTCGAAAAATTTGTCCGCTCAACAATAACGTAACGGCAATGAATCTTGTTGAACTGTCAAAATGAAAGCCATTGCTTCTGATGGTGAGTTACGCAATTACCCCCCTGGTCAAACACGCACGAATGAAAAAGACGTGAGTTTGTGTATGTATGCTCATTCATGAACAGCCGGTCGATTCTGTAAAAATGACACTGTGAAAATGTAGGTGAAATGAGTTTGTTTTTTCTATGAATTGACACTATTGACAGCTCACTTCACCTAAGTTTTCACGGTGAGATTTTTACAGAATAGCACCGCTGTAGTGCTATTCTTAAAGTTCACCTCTCTCAAGTGAATGCACAATTCGAAATATAAATGAGCTGCTTTTCAAACTGCCAACGATTAACCATGAACGCGGAAACATCGTAATGTGTTATGTTAAGAAAGTTAAAAAGTTTTTTGATAAAAAATGCGTATTGCAGTGTATCTGAAGAATATTTGCAGGATAAACAGCATAAAATAATAAATAATAAAAATATACACTACATACTAGGTATGTATTTTAACTAACATAAACTAGTCTTATTGATCTCCACCTCAATTTTATTCAGTTAAGTTTTCAAATTGTATGTAGGTACCTAATTTGCATGCCGAATGGTAAAATATGGTGATACCAAGACTGTGATACACAATTATTACATGAATGTCTAACATCTGCATATTGTTTACCCGTATTTGCAAATGAATGATTTTGAATTTGAATTTGAGTTATAAACGGTCAACAATAAGATTTGGATTGAAAAATATTGAGAAAAGAAAATGTAATTGTATATTTACCACCTAGGCTAAGTGTAAACGAGCATTATAGTCCCTCTAAAGTACCTGCGGGTGGTGAACAGTGGTGATAAATTACTAAAATTTACGCTTTATATATACAGCCCATAATGTTCCCACTACTGGGACAAAGGCCTTCTCTCTTTGAGAAAGTGGGCCCAGTGAGGATTGGTAGACGTTAAATTAGTTAATCACGCTATAGTTTGAGCTAAAACTCAAAAAAGAGACACGTGTGTGTGGGTATCAGATAGATTTTGTTCTAAATAAAATTAAGCATCCACTTTCAAATTGATAGAAACTTTAAACAGTCTCCTAAAACTTTGTTACGAACATAAATTGCAGTGAAAAAAAATGTTCGACCACCCATAGTGTAGCTTAGATTCTCTGTCTCTTTCACATTCCTTTCTTTTCATATATGGTCGTCTCTATCTCTGTGGTTTCTAAACCATTTGTTTGTCTATTATTAACATTGCTGTTTTGGGGTGGTCTTCTTTTTATTTTTTTAGGCAATAAGTACATTAATTTACAAAACGACCTTGTGTACTGATTATTTTGTGGTTACTTTACAAAATATGAAGATGATAGTGTGTCGGTTTTTATCATTGATATGTACCTACCTAATATATACCACGTGCGGTGAAGCTACTTGACAAAGCAAATTAATAATAGTGCCTGATTGACAAACAAAACAAGGGGCCTAAAAAGGCCACTTTGGAGAATCATAAAAGGATAACATTATGAATTATAATATGGCGAAGACAGTCCGTGTTTTTCTTTTTTTCGCTGCACTACGTAGGTACAATCAAAGAGATTGGGATTGGATTTGGATTGGATTGATTGGTAATTTAGCACAGACACAAAAAAAAAATAACCGAAAAAATGCTTCACCAATGGGATTTGATACGATCAACTTAACAGTTAACTGTCCATTATGTTATCCTTTTATATTCTGCCAAAGTGGCCTTTTTAGGCCCCAGGTCTAAAAATGCTTCCGGTCATCCAAATTGAAATGGATTTCCTATTACACCCCAAATAAATCCTACGATGCACTCTGTTACATCTTTTACAGTGACTTGAGCAAAAAAAAAAAAATTAAACGACAAAAACAGTATCAAACAAAACATTTTTCGCCCACTGCAGTACATTTTAAAATTCTGCAAAATGAACGTTTCTTATTTTTATTGCAATAGTTTCGTCAAACTTTTGCTATTTGTAAGGTTGAAGTGAAATTTTTACGGTGCATTTTCTTTGTGTATGTATTATGGTGTATTCTTTATCGCGTAAAATGGCTGGATGGAGGTAACTAAGTGAGCAACATCGCTTGCGGTCTAGATAATAACGGGGGTTGCACGAACGGGTCGAGGCGGTGGTGTTACGAGCGCAAAATGTTTGGATAAAGAAACAGAATTTATAAAATTTATTAAACAGAACATTTATTAGGGCTCGCACAGGAAAAGTAAATAAAAACACCATAATATTTTTTTTTCATAAAAAATTATATCCTGTGCCAGTCCGAAAAATGACAGCATGATATGAAAAATAATTGTCGCAGCGCTGGTATTCTGGGGGAAGTTCTTCGTAATCTTTGCAAGGAAAATTTGGACAGGTAGAGTTTGACGTTTAGAGAATTACGTGCTTCGTTGAGGTCCCTGTTGCTGTGCCTAAACCAAAATAGGTCCGGTCTGTTTATAATAGGCTATTTGACAATGTAAAAAATAAGGTCATAATTATTGACACTCGTATAGATTATCGCTTTTAAAATCGATTTGCATTAATTTTACTACAAAACAATGTATTATTTATTAAAAAAATCCCGAAAAAACTTCATCTTTTTAAATCTGGCGCCACGTAATCGAAAACGGACTGGATTGGCTGAACTTATGATGACGTTATGATATAGTCAATTTCTGTCTATCGTTGACAGAACAGATGACTTTTGTCTAGTATCTCGACCGTTTCAACGTTTGTTTACGTGTATTGTGAAGTCACGACGCCATATTGTTAAAGATAGCGTTTTGGCGGCTTATTTAAACAGTACATTTTTATTTACTATTTTCTAAAAGAAATACATTATGCAATTTGAAGTAATAGGTTTTTGTGGGCTCGTTAGACACCATTAAATAATCGTAGATGTTTATCAGAAACCAGTCAAATAGCCTATTCTGATTTATGTGTTGTGGAGTTTGGATTCCTATTGTCTGCACGTTACAAGAACTGATGGACGCTCCTGGACGCGTCCGACTCTTAACTAAATTCTGGGCCGTCTTCAATTTAGATTGCCATCGACACGCTTAGAAAAAGTAGTACGTGTGTTGTGCGCGCCAGCTAAGATCATTCCTATTTCGACAAGGGGTTGTTAGTAAGTTGACAGTCCTAGTGTACTTTTTTTTTTTTTTTTAATGATGCGTTGCCCCCACCCTAGGAATTTCTCCTGTATTGTGGGTGCGTTTATAAACATTTAAACTGACATACACAAACAGCCAGACCCGGTTTGTACTGATAAAATTTGCGACCTCTGACAACGCTGCAGAGAAAGCACGAGCATTGAACACCAACGCTTGCTTAAGACGGGTGAACGAATTCAGATTTATCTTAACTAAGTACAGTGTACAGTGCACAGTGTTTTTCCTTCACCGATGTCAGTGTCCAAGATGTACTCAGAAAGTACATATTAATTTAAAAACTCACATTGGTAGGTACTTACCCGGATTTGAACCCACAACCTCGGATTTGAATCTAAACGAATGTTATAAAGTAATCTTGGTGTAGTCCACACCTTAGCTAGTGGTTGGCACGGCCAGCGCTGTCCCTACAAAGGAGCGAACGCGATGCGGCTCGATCGTACCAAAAATATACCAGTGTGTAGCATTCTCTATTGATTGTTAATAGCTATTGTTAAAACGAATGTGGGCTTATTGTGAATAGGAGCTTTTTTATTGCTTACTTCAAATAGGTTAGCTAAATTAGGGAAGTAGGTTAATGATACTTTTAATTCATTCATAACGTCATACAAGACAGCAATTTTTATTCATTTTGTTTAACTCTAGATTTAAATTAGCTCAAAACTAAGGGCTGATTTCACTAAAGTCAGATATCTTTTATCTTTTTAAAATTGACATTTGACAGTTCTAGTAGGTACGGGAAAACTGTCAAAAATGCAAAATTTATTTTATCATGATAAAACTTATTCTAGGTGTAAAAGTTTGGTGGAATTCACCCTTAACTTAACAAATGAAAAAAATCTTGTAAGTTACATGTGACATCTCAATTTTACAAAATAGATAATCTAAATATCGAAGACTATTAAGGGCTTTTGCACACCACATGCAAAACGGCAGCTCGTAAAACGTTAGGAATTAAACCTGAGTTTAAACCGCCGTAATATTTCAGAACATCGTTCATTAGCATAGCTCGTGTATCTACAGTTCCTATCTCTCCAGCTATTGCTATAAACTATGAGGCATGCCTACTAGCTCTGCAAGCTTACACCCGTACCCGGTACGCGTATTAATAATATTATAGAACAGCAAGTATATGTCATCGGTGTGACGATAACTGGCACAGATTATAAATATTGTTTATGCTCCATTTACGTCCCTGGTAATAGAAAAGTGACTGCTCCGTTGGTCTTGAGTCAGATAGCTATGGTCTTGAGATTGCAAGCGCGACTGCTATGCGTGGGATCCTGGGTTCGTTTCCCGGGTCGGGAAATTGTTTTTTGGAAGCTGTCGTCCCATCGGACAATGAGAGTGAGGGAAGAGAGAGTGCAACTGTGTCTGTGCACACACTTGTGCACTATAATATCTCCCGCGCCGAAGTCTTGACACCGCTGAGTTTGGTAGCCAATGTAGCCATCGCCGAATTTCGGTCTGGAGGACTTTTAATAGAAAGGTGCAACATGGTTTGCAAGGTTTTTAACCTGAACCATGAACTGGCAATCCAAAACAATTCATAGATATGCCACTTCTCATACGGGAAAGAGAGGAGAAACCCAGCGGTAACGGCCGCAACTTATGGGTTGAAGCAAACCCAGGCGCTTTACTTTGTGTAAATTACCTCACCGCCACTGCTCTCAAAACGGTGAAGGAAAACATCGTGAGGAAACCCGCATGTCCTAGAACCAAAATTTCGGAGACATTTGACAACAAACAACCCGCACCCGCAGAGGGAGTGGGCTGTAATCCACCATAATGACCCACCGTATGGTGGATTACAGCCCACTCCCTCTCACAGAGAGGAGGCCTGTGTCCCAGCATTGGGAACATTATAGGCTAAATAATTATGTAAGTATGTCATGTATATTGCTATAAAAAGAACTCAAGCTTTCGTAAAGTTAGTCTTTAAACAGTATCTATGTACAGTCAGAGAGTTAATTGTTTATCAAATTGACACACGTTTCCAATTAGCCGTGTTATAGACATGTTATACAACTGCTAGTGAACGACAGTAATTGTGATTTGAATATATATGTATAATACAAGTTTGTTGGAGAACGATTATAGAGGGTCAACTTTAATTAGCTAGAGAAACTCCTCAGGCGTAATGGGTATGGATGGCAGTGTAATTGCTGGAAGTATGAGTTGTGAAAATCAGTTTTTTTTAAAGTGAAAACTTCTTTTGGCGCGTTGGGCTTTTTTTGTAATGGGAAAAAACCATTGAACTCGCGCCACTGTTACCGTAAGGGACACCACGCGTGTTTTGTTTTTAAGACGATTAAAAAAAATACCCGCTTCGGAAGTGTTGGGGTGTCCTCGGGATGTACTCGGTTTTAATGTAAGTATATCCGATATCTCAGTGAGTGATGGCAAAGTATTCTGTTTGTGTTTTGTTTTCAAGTGAAGTTGTGGATCTAATCTTTGTGAATAATTAAACTTGTAGAAACTTATCTTTTATGCAATAAAAGTTACAGGCAATCAAAATAGTAATTTAATTGTAAAGTGCCTGAAAATCTCCAAATTATATCAGGTGTTCCATTTTGCCCCGGCTGTTCCGAATTATGGCAACCCGAACAAGTGTGAAGCACCCCCAGACAGACGGCGCGTGGCGTATGCGTAGTTACAGGTCCCGTTTGGATACGGAACCCTGAAAATCAACGTCACAAAATGCTAAAAGCTAAATAGTCGATATAACGCGGCACAAAAATGGTTGCAATTTGTACACTGGCATTATTAATTAAAGCGAAGCGTGCGGGCGTCGTCCTGGGGCAACAATTATTGCATCGCTGCAGCGCCACGCGATATTGCGTTTCTATCGCGATTGGGGTGACCACACTTTACTGGTCGTCGTACGTCCGTGGTTTCGTGGCTTATTCTAGCCGAAAAACTAAATGATAAAATAAATAGAATACATAAATCAGCCTGTGATATCCCACGGCAGGACAAAGGCCTCCCTTTCCTTTTTTTCCATTCAAAACGATCCTGCGCCAATTTGGACCGATCCCGTATAAGCGTCAAGCTCGTCTCGCCATGAGCTTTGCTTGTCATGAGCTTGAGCTTTGCTGCTTTTTGGATGACGTCGATGTGTTCCGTATCCGGTGGGTAAGTCGAACTCCGAGGATACTGCGCTCCATCGGTCGCTGGCAAACCTCAAGTTTGGTCCTCTGGCGAACTGTCAAATACCAGGTTTGAGCGCCGTATGTGACGATAGAGCGAGAATGATAGATGGCTTAAAATAGAATATAGCTATGAGATCCATAGCAATCAGATTTTTTTACGCCTTGTTATATAAAGTGCTGCGCGCCTTAAATTACGCCTTTCATTCATCACGGGAGTATAAGAACTCCCGTGATGAATGAGAGGCGTAATTTAAATATTAATAATTAAATGATAATTACCTATTTCTAGAATTACATCTACTTATACATCATCAGCATCGCCGGCACAGTAGTTAAGAGATTGTCTGCTGCGTCACGTGCTGCGGGTTCGATTTCTGCTCGGGACGACTATTTTTGTGCCCCATTAGTTGTTCCAAGTCTGGGTATTAGTGTGTAAGTGAGATTTGTGTGTTTTATCTTTGTATGTCAGCATAATCAGCCTTTAATGGTCCCACTACTGGGACACAGGCCTCCTCTGCAAGAGGGAGTGGATCCGTAATCCACCACGTGGACCCAGTGCGGGTTGGTACAAGTCACACGTCTTCGAATTTTTTGTTCTAAGACTAGCGATGTTTTCCTTCACCGTTTTGAGAGCAGTGGTGATGAATAATTAAAGCGCTTGCCTGGGTTCGAACCTTCGACCTACAACTCGTAAGTCGCAACCATGATCTCAAATCAGCCACCACTGATCTCAAATCAAAAAGTTAGCACCTGAAAGCCACACAAGAATTCCAAATGATTGGATAATTGTATCTAAAGTAATTTGATCAAGTTAACTTTGTACCTATTACCCGGTATAATCCGACTTTTAGATGTTTGCCGCAAGCCTTGAACTTTATCTCGTAACTTATTTCACATCAAAACGGCGTGAAAATCCGTCGCACTGATGTCAAACTTTGAATAACCTCGCTGAATATCTTAAAATTTACCTATTCCTTGGAAAGTTTAACATTTAATTGTTTTGTATTTTGATCATCTTTAGGTGTTAAAAGCATTTTTATTTAAGAAAAGTTAGGTAATTACATAGCCAACCAAAGCCCGGAATACCAAAATAAAAGTTTGCAGGCAACCTCCTCGTCGTGCAGCCTGAGATACTATAGTGCGGAGGTCGAGAATGGAATCCTGACACCTGTCATTGCGACAATTTGAGTAGTTAATAAAGATCAAATTCGCAAAACACGTATTCATTTGTATGCATGGACGTAATATATAGAGTTACTTCTATATATTACGTCCATGTTTGTATGAAACTGACAGATAAGAAAAGCGCATTCTCTCGACAGCCGGATTGTTGCTCGTCCATTTGCTGCCAATCGTAGGTACTTACCTATAGACTAGAAGGTGTAGACGACGATCAAACTGTGTTCTTCCTTCTATGTAATGACGTTCCCAGTCTGCAAACGAAAATACAATCAAATAATATTCAAGTTTAGTTACCTACTACAGCTAGTCGGCTGATCGACAAAACCCCATTGGAGTAATTCATCAACTCGTCCTTATTGCCTACGGCCCATTTAGGACGACTTGCAGTGCAGAAAATCAAAATAAATTATATTTTCATTCTACAAGTCGTCACACGTTACTATCAAAATGAGAAAAGGTACAACCAGTAGCAAAAGTGTTAGTGTGGAAATAATCATCATCATTTCTGCCGAAAGACGTCCACTGCTGGACATAGGCCTCCCCCAAGCACCTCCACTTCGACCGGTTCTGTGTGTGGAAATAATAAAAAAAAAATGTTACAAAATATTAAATAATCTATGAATAAAACGAAAGTATAAAAAAAATTCTTAAAAAAATATTGTTATATCTTGTCTTGCTGACCGTACCAAACGTCGATAAAGTTTAAAGTTCCATACAAAAATAAAACGTGGGACGACTTGCAGAATGAAAATAATTATAATTTATTTTGATTTTCTGCAAGTCGTCCTAAATGGGCCGTAGGCATATAGGACGAGTTGATAAATTCCTCGCCCATTGGTACCATTTAGTTTGTTTGAAAAAATCGTTAAAAAATTTACTTGATAGTTTCAGTAATCCTATGCTAGTATTGTCAGTGTTTTCATTTATTGTCGTATTTCCCTCTCCATGTAATAATAATACTTACTGGTCTTCAGCTGCATCTGGTTTGACTGGAAGCTAACCCAAACACAGAAAAAGGCTAGGCAGATGATGATGTCGTCTCCACATTGTATTGTCTAACTTCGGCTGTAGCGAATTTAGGTTCAAAAAAATTATCAATTTTGTCTGAATCACTATAATAACTACATTACTCATCGGAAATTCAGAAAATAAAAGCATTGGGAACAATAATTTCAAGAAATCCAAATTACGTCGAACCAAGTGGTTACCCTAATAACAACTTTGATTCAACTAAATCGGTTCAAATGCATCAAAAACGGGTCTTTAAACATCTTTGTGTCGGTGCAACGTGGCGGCAAAGAAAAAAAAACAAGAATCGCTTTTAAAGTATTTTATGTACATACGATATTCTCTCATTTAAATTTAAAGTACGTAATAAATAAGTTTTGGAAAACCTTTATTCATTTATAAAGAAAGAAAAAAACCTTTTACACACTGGGATACTTAAAACTGATAAGGACTTCTTAATCTCAACCTAATTCTTCAAATAAATGAGTAAGTATAGCATAATTAATCAGCCTCTAATATGTCCCCACTGCTAGGACACAAGCATCTCGAGAGGTTCTTCGAGAGGGAGTGAACCGTAATCCACCACGCGGCACCAGTGCGGGTTGGTAGATGTCACATGTCTTCGAATTTTTGGTTCTAGGACATGCCATTTCCTCACGATGTTTTCCTTCACCGTTTTGAGAGCAGTGGTGATGAAATAATTTACACAAAGTAAAGTGATCTAACTGGGATCGAACCTACGACCTCCAACTCGTAGGTTGGAGGGGACAGGGGACCTAGTAATTGCTTTATTATTTTGGACAATGATTCCCAGTAAATTTAAACTACACTAACTGTTGCCTGCGACTTCGTCTGCCATCCAGCATGAAAAGTAGCCTACTTATATCCTTCTTCAGGTCCCATGCTACCTATCTTTAAAATTTCATTATGATCGGTTCAGTGGTTCAGGCGTGAAAACATAACAGACAGAGTAACTTTCGCTTTTATAATATTATCATTGCAATGTAACTCTTACGTTATTGTATATAAAGTATAAATTAGAATGATTGACGTGACTTTTCTAAAACTTTCGGCAATCATTCTAATTTATACTTTATTACAATTAGTTAAGAGTTACATATTAGTTTGGATAGTACAGATATGAAGTTTTCAGCCTTGGATTATAAAAAAATATATAAGAACGAGGCTTCGTTGGTATAGCGGACGAAAGCGTGACTGCTAAACGTGAGGTCCCTGGGTTCGATACCCAATTCGGCTAAAATGTTTTTCAGATGCAGCCCGTAGTCTAGTTTTGTGGCATTAGCCTGTGCCACATTACATTACATTATATTACATCTTGAACTTAATTTTATTATTTTATTTTTTTTGACAAAATACATGCATGACGTTACAATAATTATTTTACTATAGGTAGCTTTAGCGCGTGGCTTCGCTCGCGCGAATGTCAGACGGTATCCCGCGGGAACGTACTACCGGGATAAAAAAAAAGAATCTCAATATCTTAACTGACCCAGTCATGATATCCGTAGACAAAATTTCATCCAGATCCGTTCAGCCGTTTAGGCGTAATAAGATAACAGACAGGCGCGTTTTTCCCGCGACGATTTTTTTTCGCGCACTAGATTTTCAACGCACTGCCCACCGCCGAGAGTTTAAAATCAAACAGTGTGTTTTTGGCGCGGTGGGATGCTCTCTGTTGGATTCTCAATGCTCGACTCCACACCGAGGGTAGAAAATCCAGTGTGCGATAAAATCTCGCCGCAATATTTTTACGCCTGTGCGAATGTGGGCTTACTTTTGCATTTATATTAAGCTATTATGTAGTATACATTTAAAAACGTTGTTTACTTAAAATTCTCACAAGTGATGATTCCATTGATCCCAATTTGACCTCTAAACAAAATATTTCTAATTAGTTTTACAAGTCTTGTCATGACCAAGTTGTACGGAAAACAAGCGATCGGCTAATGTTATTTGAAGGTTGCTGATCAAACAGGCCGCAGACCACCGGCGCTGCCTCACCTCTTAATAATGCAGTTAGATAAAATAAAATATACGCGGACGTGAGGATTTACCTATAGGGTGTGCATTTTAATGAAGGAGCTCCTGGCTGAGGACGGGCTCGTGGCTAAGTAATAACGGGGCAATCGAAGGTTTTATATCGAAGCCACGCTTGCCGAGGTCGGTCCGTAGACTGGTGATCGTCCTTTACATAGCCTCGGAAAACACGTTTTAAGCCGTTAGCCGTCCCGTGCCGGACGGCGCGTACGTGTTCCACGCGCGCCTCAAAGAGATGTCAGCATCGAGGAGGGGCCCCATAGGGCCGAAGCCTGCCGGGTCAGCAGGATTGTCCGAAAGCGTTACCGCTGGCCCGGAACATAAAGGGCTAAGGAAGGAACACGGGTGGGTTTTAGTCAGTAAGAGTCTGACACTCCCTTCCGCTCCACTCAGAGCGGGAGGGGTCATTTGATGATTTGCGCATTTATCAAATCACAATAACGACAATGACATCCATCGGTTTCTTACTTAAATTCAACTATATCCGATGACCCTGCACACTTATCTCTTTTGTTGACTGTACATAGGTAGCCTCTACAGTACCTACCTACTTATAGGTACACCTCTGTCTAACCCTCCTGGGAAAACAGGCGTAATTTTATGTTATACGAGCTGCACCCCGAGGTTTCAAGTATCGATCCCGTGGGAATATCGGAATAAAAACTATCCTATGTCCTTATCCGGTACTCAAACTGTGTCTATACCGAATTTCATCTAAATCGGTTCAGCGGTTTAAGCGTGAAGAGGTAACAGACAGACAGACACACTTTCGCACTTATAATATTAGTATGGATTATGTGTTATTATAGCACCATCCTGTAACTACAAATTGCATGTTTATTATGCATTTATTAATCCTTAGAAACGATTTTCGTGATATATGATTGATCTCTTATAATTATATATAATGTGCTTAGTTTGGGAACATTATAATTATTATTTGTTGAATCATGTATCTTAAATGTATTATAATTGTTATTAATAATACTGACAATGGTTAAAATGCATTTTTTTAGATTATGCACTTTTAATTCTATTGTGTGGGTAATTATTATAATTGAATGTCATTGATACTTCTCATCTTAGTTAAGTCATGTATAAAGGTGAAAAATAAAAAAATAAGTAAGTACCTACCTACAGTATTAATTTCAAATTATAACATTGCTAAAAATTAGCTTGGTTCGAGGTGGCGCGGGAAAAGAGTTCCTGGAAGGATTTGGACGAGGCCTTTGCCCAGCAGTGGGACAGCATAGGATAGGAAAAACAAAGAAATTGGTTTACATATTGCTATATGCACATACGTATTTTAGTAAGGTATATAAGTAGGGCTACCTCGACGGCACGGCAGCAGGGTGTGGATGTGGAGCTGAGTCACAAACTATGTTCCACCTCCTACCCCGCCCTCTGTGCTCCAAAACATGCAGCCAAAATGACCTCTGAGCTGCTACCGATAATGCCGTAGAAGTGACGAAGTTTTGGGCCAACAAATTTTTAAAAACTGTCGTGCCAGCAACACGAAGAAGAAGTAAGGTATATGCCCGGGTCAGCGGGATTGTCTGAAAGGGTTACCGCTGGCCCGGAACATAAAGGGCTTAGAAAGGAACACGGGTGGGTTTTAGTCAGTAAGAGTCTGACACTCCCTTCCGCTCCACCCAGAGCGGGAGGAGTCATTTGATGATCGCCAATCCGCAAAAAAAAATGGTATATGCACTTAAAATTCTACTGAAAGTGAGCGAAACAAATCAATTAAAAAACATGATTATTATTGCATATAATCCGACAAGCTAACATGAAAAATAAATAGGAAACCGAGTGCAAGGCGAAATCGAGAGCTATTATAATTTTATTAACACAATTAACTTGAATTGTGGGTTCAATATTTCTTGTCATTGAGCCACAATACACACCAATAAAGCAAAGATTTATGTTCATTGTCAATACATATAAATTATGTTAAAAAAACTAACAGAAATACATTGGCCTCGCACCGCTGACCTATGAGTAACCGACACGTTTTTTACAACAAAGCGAAAAATACTGCGAAATTAGTGATGGCATACATTTTTTAAAGATTGGGATAAGTCCTCCTAGCGTTAGGTATACCACTAACATTTCGAATGTGAACTTCTTTTACATTACTAGCTGCCTGTCATTTAAAAGACGAGGGTCATAAGTTCACGGACTTGCGATAGTAGAATGTATAGATATAGAAAGGTATCGCAACAAGGAAAACAGAAATTTGGAAAATCCAAAATGTCCAATTCATAATGCTTATTTGATCGTATAAAAAACCGTAGATATAGATATTATATTAGTTAGTTTTATATTAATTATAATTAAACTAGGTACTTTGAATAAAAAAGCCATTTTCAATAGGGTTCAACATAGGGGTGAAAGAAATCTATTAAAAAAAAAAACTCAATTAATTGATTTTGTCGCAAGCTACAATGTTTTCAGGTTTCACACTTGATTAAAGGGATTTTTTTTAGAAATATGTCGATGTTTTTTCGTTTCTATTGCATTAAATCAATTTTTGAAAAGTACAGAATTAATGTCCATTAAATTATATATACAATGCTATATAAAATAAGTAGGTTCTTTGTACTAGCAGGAGTATAACAATAGAAACAGTTGCAGAAAGGAGGCAAAAAAAAAGTTCGATCGTAAAGCACAGAGAGTGCTTTACGATCGAACATTTTTAATGCTTCGCATTATGAGTCGTGCAATATTGTGTTAGACAGTGGTTCAAACGTTCAAAGCAAACAAAATGCAACGGCAAAGGCAACAGGGATAGTCTCATGAAAACAGTATGCACACTGCTACAAGAATCTCAATTGTTTTCTGAAATGTTCAATCACAATTTTCTGAAATGTTCAATCACAGCCTTATTGTAACAACTATAAGGATCACTATGATTTTGACCACTGCATTGCAGATATTGATCTGAGCTAGGTAAAAAAATGGTCTGTATTCAAAAACAAGATAGCAACGTTAGGTCTGATTAAGGCGACGTGTCAAAATAACCTTGTAGCGCTATACATACTACATCGTTAAAAACTTCTTCCAACAAATGTCTTAACTTGCGTATATCACACCCGCCATATTCATGGTCACCTCAGTCTCAATCCCGAGAAGCAGCTCAACGCACTTTCGTGGTGACCACACATTGCCGGAAATTATCGAATACTTATAGCTAATAATCCAATAAAGTATCTCCTTGTATGTATAATTAAAAGGCCTATGAGAATGGCCGAAAGCACTATTTTTGGAAACCGGACGCTATGTACATAATTTTGGTGGTTTAAATATGTAATCTTGGAGTGAATCGGGCGTGTTTGTTACACAATAAATAAATAAAATCTAAAAGGAGATATCTGATAGATTTTATATGTTAATATAAAAAATAAGGAGCAACGTTTTAAGGCCTGTAGGTGTAGACCCTATAGACCTGTGTTATGTGAATGTCACGTGTCCTGAGATCTTATCACTAGGAACCTATGATTTGATACACATAGTACGCACTGTAACAGCCCGTTCACACATAGTACCCGTACCCGTTTTAACGGATACGACAAAAAATTATGCTTTGTTTTACTGTATACTGAATACTGTGTCATATCTGAAGTCGCTCATACAACTCCATACGCCATCGATGAAAAAAAACGTACACGATAAAACGGAACAGTAAAACGGAGACATGTGTGAACCGGCCGTTAGTATGTGTATACGTTTTCACGTCTATGACGAGCTTGTTTGAAAGCCTAGAAACCGTATTTCAAAACACACCAGATTAAAAAGCGTAAAACAAATGACGAGCGAGCAGCACTAGTGCCAAAGAGTGGTCCTTGTTAAAAACAAAGGAGCTATCCCAGACGTTCCAACCTTGTGCCCATTAAGCGCGGGTATCAACAGTTAGTCTGCTGTCGTTTTCTATAATGTCCTCTGATCGGAAACGGGCGCGTTTCGGTGGAGTGACGTCACCTTAAGACCTGAACCGACCAGTTTTTGCTCTCAGCTCCAATTTAGTATTTGATTCTTTATGCATAACTCGCGTCCTAAGGTCGTCGGGGTTTCAAGGACAGCGATGCTAATTGCTATAGCGCATACGTACTATAAAGATAAGTGTTGATACTTAATTATATACTATTGGTGTGTATGGTCACGTTCGTGTACCCTATGTGAGCTCGTGTAATTAGGTGCATTGATACCGCTTTGCGCCTCGTCTTGTAAAGGGCAAAATCTTATTGACATTGATTGTATCGGTAAGATGATCAACCTGTGTTTTTTTTTTAATAAACCATAGTTAGGTACACAGGTTCAAATTAAATTAACTAGCGAAACTCCGCAAACGTGATGGGTATAGATATCTTAACATAATAAAACACAAAGAAATGAATTTGATGATTTTTTTTTGGGTTCATCGGACGCAGTTTTACTGTAGTCACTTGAAATATCAGTTTAAAAAAAAGTTTTTTGTTTAAACTTCACAGACGTGATGGGTACCTGTATCGATACCTATAATTTCTTTTGTTTTATCGTGTTTAGATATCGATCTAAACACGATAAAACAAAAGAAAAAGATTTTCTCAACTCATACTTCAAGTAACATAACTACTAGCGGTCGTTGACCCCAAAGAAAAAACATCATATTTTTTTATCGTGTTTAAATAGTTTCCATAGCTAATATGTATAATTTCACCCTCTATTTTGCCCACAAATAGGTGAACATACACATCCTTCTGATTCAAGTTTTAAGTTTCGAGTTGAATTTCCCAAATTTCGCCATCGTTGGTAAGTACCTATTTTCATATTTTCCTCTTTGGTTTAGGCTGTGCTCTGTCTGACTGTCAGTATATCAAAGACTGGCTAAACGTCATCCATGCATGATTGAAGATTATTTTTAGTGTTTTCCTCTTATATACTTAGGTATAGCCGTAAACTCGATATTCCTTCACCACCACATGGTTGAATGTCACTTACATAATCAGCCTGTAATGTTTTTGGAACACGAGCCTCCTCTCAATGAGAGGGAGTGGGCCGTAATTCGCCACACGGGCCCAGTGCGGGTTGGTAGATGTCACTCACGCCTTCGAATTATTGGTTCATCACCGTTTTCAGAATGTCACTTGCACGTCATAAAACGACATAGGTAAAGTATGTTTCTATGTGACAGTTAGATAACTTCATCCTTAGTGAAGTTTAAATTTATATTTAACTAGCTTTGCCCACGAAAAAAAGTGAGAAAAAAAACGCTGGTCCGCTGGTCTTCAAAGCGTTTATGACTTTGAAGACCAGCAAAGGAGTGATCTCGACAGCAGGCGAGATCACCTCAAGAGTAAGCCACCCTCCAACATACAATAGGTATCATTACCACAATGCAATGGCATTCTAACGTGTCCGCACTGTGCATGTAGGTACCTTTAGAATGAAGATAGGTTACGTTAGCCACATCAAAGCACATCCCCGTAACCGGTATTTGTCGAAAACAATAGCAGTCCCGTAGCCGAAATCGGCATGGGATGTGTATATCTATGTATATAGGGTGACTGGTAATAATGACCGATACTTAAACACGTGATATTCTCTACATTTTGACGAGTTAAACGAACATAAATGTAGGGAACAGCTGATTTTTTTTCCGCGATTTCAGGTTTGGTCCCATAGTAAAAGTTGTTCATAATGATGAGTAAAATCACGTGTTTAAGTATCGGTCACTAATTACAGTCACCCTATATATAATTATATAGAGTGTACAGGGTTATTGGTAAAACATTAACAACCTCAGAGGTCATTGTACTCATCATTATGAACAACTTTACTATGGGACCAAACCTGAAATCGTGAAAAAAAAATCAGCTGTTCCCTACATATTTATGTTCGTATAACTCGTCAAAATGCTGTTTTTTTTGTATTATATTGTTTATATTGTTATATTGTTTTAAGATACTTTTTAACCACCAATAGTTATTTGTTTTTTCTTTTAAATTCCTGATTGAGACTTGTTTACCTGTATGCTACGCAGTGCATACTAATATAATTATAAATAATGCAAATTGCGCAGCAGATGATGTGCAAATATATATTATTTTATTAAAGCAACGTACCGTCAGGGTCACAAGTTTGATTTCCTTAATGGGAAATTCTTTTGAGTGTTTATAGCCTAAATGTAGCGTTGTAACGAGTATATATCGAATCCAAGATCTTTAAATGACACAGCCCGAATTTTAACCATTTGGCTATAAAACCAGCATGTTACTGTCCCACTGCTGGGCAAAGGACCCTTTCATATAGAGAAGGCATGAGCATTAAAATCACCACGCCTGCTCAAAGCAGATTGGCGATTTCAGAAGGTTTCACCCGCTTATGTGTCGATACCAGGGTAATATCGGGATAAAAACTATCCTATTTCCTTTACCGGGACTCAAACTATCTCTATACCAAATTTCATCTAAATCGGTTCAGCGTGCAGCGGTTTAAGCATGAACAGGTGCAGACACACTTTCGCATTTATAATATTATAGTATGGATTACTTGCTACCGCCCGCGGCTTCACCAGAGTAATATGTCGATAAAAAGGTTCAAAGGGTTCAAAGTAGCCCTATACCAAATTTCATGAAAATCGGTCTAGCTGTTTCGGAGATAAGCTGGATCAAACAGACAGTCAGAAAGACAAAATTTATTTTTGTTTTGTTCTAAGTACTGTATATACTATACCGTATAATTATTATGCTTCTTAAGCATTTAATAAAAAGCTGTTATTTTGATATTAAGTACAAACAGATTTTTATTTGTTTTGTTTATATACGTTTAGGGTTCTTCACGATGTTTCCTTTTCTGGTGTCAGTGCTGTCTAAGGTAAACTTAGAACTTAGGTAGGTACATATGAATTGAAAAAGTCACATTGGTGGATTTGAATCCACAACCTCGTGCATGAGACGCAAGACCTTAACCACTGGACTATTGCTTCTAAATTGAATTTATATTATCAGAAGCAGTCAATTGAATTACAAAGCATAAGACATCAAGGCTCAAAATCCCCCTCTCCGGTAACAGTGGACAGCTTCCAAAGATTTATCCTAAACAATAAGACGGACTGGTCATCGTTTCCGGGACCCACTGATAACGACTGGCGGCTGTTGGGTAATACTGAAAGCTGGATTAAATCGGCTATACCTACACCACTACTCTCAAAACGATGAAGGAAAACATCGTGAAGAAACCGGCATGCCCTAGAACCAAAAATTCTAAGAACTTCTGTGACATCCCCTAACCCGCACTGGGCTCGTGTGGTGGATTACGACCTGTGAGAACGGTCTGTGTCCCAGCAGTGGGAACATTATATGCTGATTATGATTCCCTTTATTTCATTGAAATACTTATAAATTACACTGTAGATATTTTTGATTTTTTGGGGTGTGTAAGGTTTGATATACCTAATAACAAAAGTTCTAATGATCATAATGACCTAATTTCATTTAATATACTTTTCTTTAATAAAACGATGAAATGATTTAATGAATTATTGATATAATTTCATTCTGCCTTATTTTTATTATACATAAGGTCTAATGGACATTTTCTATAATGCACATTTGAATGAATAATCAATTAGTATAATATTCAAAATCTTTAAGTAACATTTCATATAATTTAGAAACATCTTCTTTGTTTTGTATATATTTACAAAAAAAATATTAGATTTTAAAAGCCTGCCATTTTCGTTAGGTTAGGTTAGGTTACGGATGAGTGCTAACGCGTGCCCGTGTTCCCGTCGTAAGCGGCAGAGGAGGACACCGTGGAGTTTTAGTGGGTTAGAGTCCCACATTCATTTCTCCACGTTAAAAAATAAAGTTAGGTTACTGAAGCTAGCGGGCCGCGGCAGCGACCGCAGTGCGCCAGATCCAGGTCTAAGGTTGGTGAATCATTTGGGTTAGATGAGATTATAACAGTATGCTTTTCCTGATATTTCCTTACTATTAATTACAGAATTTTTGCTGAAAATGAGTAAATATGAAAATTAGGTCAACTCAACGGTATATAAAAAGAACATTATATAAATTATATGTAAAGAACTTTATACTAAATGTTATAAAAGCAAAAGAAGGTTCTATGAAATATAACATTCGAACACATGAAATTAGGTTACTCTTACTACGTTTTTATAGCTGAAAATTATTATATCATGTGAACGTTATTTCAAGTCATATTATAGGTACTATCTGGTAGTATGCCATATATTACAAACTTTTTTTTTGATAGCTATATAATGTCTGTAACGTGGCAAATTGGACGTAGTGTGTCAATTTGATCAACAATTATATTATTTCGTTTGCCGTATTCAGCAAGTAGGTACAGTCATCAAAAGAGATAAGTAGGCAGGATCGTCGGATATAGTTGAAGTTTAGTAAGAAACCGATCGATGTACTCGAAAAAAATTTTATTTTATTAATAGAAAACAAACAGCTCATTTATCAAATAAAATTTCAGTCGGCAACATCCATCGGTTTCTTTCTAAACTTCAACTATATCCGACAACCCTGTATACTTATCTTTTTTGTTGACTGTACATATAGGTATATTCACATCGGTACTTTCACAATTTGTCAATAATGTTAAATCCCTAGGAATACAGGGTTGGATACTGTTACCATTGGATTAAGATTCTAAGACCCCTGCGTTGAAATTTATCGTAGGTTATAAAAAAAAACCTTTGCTATACCATAATATATTTTGACCGCGTAGGTTTTTTATGAAACACTTTTGTATGACATAGCTGATTTTTTTACCATCGTATAATTTCTACGCTAGGGGGAGGTCAGGTTACAATCCTGTATACTTATCCAGACTCCGAACTTTGTGTTTATTTCTGGATGAACCCAAGAACACTTAGCCGGACACGTGGCTCGAAAACTGGACCTCACGCTCAGACATCACGCACGCGCAGGTCACTCTCGTTTTCAGCTCGCTGGAAGCTGTTTAGTCAAACCTGTTCCTTGAATTCATTTAGAGATATGAAAGATTTTTTCTTCAGATCAACTCAACTTCAACATCTATAATTATGTTTCTTCCCAACTGTTTCATTACTTGTCACTTTGAACAGGCGACTAAAAGCCATACAGACTTTTTGAATTGAAAAACCAAATAAAAAACCGGCCAAGTGCGACTCGGGCACGCACACGAAGGGTTCTGCCGCGTAACACAAAGCAAAAAAACACCGAGAA
This sequence comes from Oligia latruncula, assembly GCA_948474745.1. NCBI lineage: Eukaryota > Metazoa > Arthropoda > Insecta > Lepidoptera > Noctuidae > Oligia > Oligia latruncula. The sequence goes on along the minus strand of OX419683.1, from coordinate 7,413,043 downwards.
CACGTTTCTTGTCTGACCACTTTATTTATTTTTTTTTGTTTTCCTAAATTGTGGCCCACTGCTGGGGAAGTTTTCTTCCAAACCTCCCTGTCTTGTGCGATCTTTGGCTATGTTGGCCCTGCAAATGTTATCACATCGTCGCACCATCTTCGCCGTGGTCTATCTCGACGGTGATGTCCTCCCTCAGACGTCCAGTGAGAGACGACCTTTGCCCATCGCTCCAGGTGCATTTGTGAAACGTGTCCAGCCCACTCCCACTTCAGCCTGGCAGTTTTTCTACAACATCCGCTTCTTGAGTTATGGAGCGCAGCGTGGTGTTTCTAACTCGATCCATACTGGGCTCCATTGCCCGTTGGCAAATCTTGTGTTTGGACTTCTGTTGTTCAGTAAATGACCAATTTTGTGCACCATGCATGTTAATTATGTTGTTATAGCGGCAATAGAAATACAGGCTCTGTGAAAATTTCAACTGTCTATTTAGTACGGTTCATGAAATACAGTCCGCGACGGACAGCGGAGGCTCATAGGACCCTTGGGTACGGAACCCTAAAAATACTAGAAAGATGACTATTAATTTCTACTTACTTACTATTACTTCTTAGTTACTAAAAATCTAGATCTAGATCTAGGTATAAATAAAGTATTTGAAAGACAGCCTTTTGAGAGTGTAAAAATTTCGGAAACATGCCTTTGTCATACTGCTGCGCGTCTTAAGTGCCTGTGAGTGAAGGTGAAGTAAGTTTAATGTAGTATACAAGGTCAAATTAAATTAGGTAGCGAAACCCCGCAAGAGTGATGGTATCGATATTTAAACATGATCAAATAAAAAAAGAAATTAATTTCATAAGTTTTATTTTGGTGTCATCGACCGAAGGTAGTCTAGTTACATAAAATATTAGTTTCCTTTGTGTAAACTTCACAGATATTCACAGATATTGATAAAACAAAAACAAATAGATTTTCTCAACGCATACAAAACCAGCGGTCGTTGACCCTAATAAAAACTTTTTATTTTGTCGTGTTCAGATATCGATACCATCACGTATGCGGAGTATTGCTAGTTAATTTAATTTTACTCTGTATGAGGCAGTAAGTAAAACATAATACCTACCCAACAGGTAGGTATGTGTTTATTTGATAAATTACTGCAGGCCCTGCATTAAGTCGCCACAGCATAATATATAATATAGGTAATGTACATATACATATTTGCATGTGGCAGGGCATCGACATCTAGACAAACGAAGGGAGGTAGATATCATATTTTTGCATAGATATCTATGTAGGTATGTACAGTTGACCGCGCGTCAATGTTAACAAAACCAGTTGCTGATCTCGTATTCAATTGAAACTCCGTAGTAGGCACACTAGGCCAGTTCAAAGTCAAAGTATCACTGACGTGCGACTGCGCTATGTATGTCGACGTCCAAGGAGACCTATATAACTGCAGTGTTAAACAGCAAAGTTAATAAGTGCGTGAGATGTGCAAACGACTTCAATATAGGTCGAGGACCTCATCCCCTTGCAGCCTCCTTGAAGCCGCACGGCCAATCACCACGCCAAGCGAACTTCTCTTTTTTTACCGAATCAAATCATTTTTATTTACGTAGGTACTACTTGACCGGGGTTATCTGGTCATCAACAAGGACAAATTTAAATATTACCAATTTGAATAAGGAAGGGCCCCTGATATCGAATGTTTTGTCCATTTAACAATCTTGCGCATAAAAACAAACTCGGTGTGCTCTTGCGTCGGAATTTTAAGTGTTTGTTTGGCTAAACGAAAGTGTTCCTCAGGGATTCGAAAGATGCGGCGAGCGGTTGCACAAGGTTTACTGAATGATATCATAGCGTTCGCATTTTCTTAAGGTGCGGGGAGACTTTTAACAGCCATTTTGATTTTGAAAGTTTACTCTGTATAGTCGTTACGGGTCGTCAGAAGCCTGAAAGTCTGACAACCAGTCTTACCAAGGGTATCGTATTACCCAGTAACTGGGTTATGGTGTTCAGACAGGCAGTCGCTCTATGTAAAATACTGGTATTCAGCTGGACCCGGTTGGACTGGAAGCCAACCCCAACATAGTTTAGAAAAGGCTAGGCTGATGATGACTTTGTATATGCAGGGTTATTGGTAAAACATTAACAACCTCACAAGAGGTCATTGTACTCATTGTTATGAACAACTTTTACTATGGGACCAAACCGGAAATCGCGAAAAACAAATCAAGTGTTCCCTACATTTTGACGAGTTCTACGAACATAAATTGATTTTTTTTTCGCGATTACCGGTGGTGCCATACTAAAAGTTGTTCATAATGATGAGTACAATGACCTCTTAAGCGGTTATTAATGTTTTACCAATAATCCTGTATAATTATGTCGCAGCCAACTGGTTAAATTAGCCGTTTAGTTAACTTTGGAAGTACTCGCCTCGCTTCGCTCTCTTGGGTCACACGCGGTTGATCACAGTTCTAACCTAACCTAACCCATTTGGTCGGGGTGCCCTGGCTTAGTTACTGCGACCAAATTCGGCTCACACGTGATTGGTTACAGTTCCAACCTAAACTGCAATTGAATATCATTCAGGCCGTTAGTTGAACGGCCGCCGTTTAGTTAAAAGAAAGGCTAGACGGTTAACTAAACGGCTAATTAAACCAGTTGGCTGCGACGTATACATAGCAACTTTAAATGACGCATTGTTCATAGTGTTCACACTAATATGAGTAAATCCTTAGTGGGTACTAAGGATATATATTATGTTGCTGTTGTCATTTTGCTAGTACAATTGCAAAGCGCACGCAAGCCCTTAATTGGCATGTGAGTGTGGTGCAACAATCGTCAATTTGCCATTAAGGTTACTATGCAACTTCATTTCACTATAAAGCCAAGCGCACATTACAGCCGAAACGAGCCGCAGCGCAACGCATTTTCATACAAAAAAGTGCGGTGCGCTTGTAGTGTGCGTTAGTTCATTCAGTCCGTTCACACATATTTTACCTCTGATTTTCAATACGTCAAAATTACAGTGACCTTTATCTTCCTTATAATAAGGCTGCTTTTGGGTGGCTGCAAGTAACAAGAAAAAATGTTGTGGGTAGTATAATTTTAAGACAACACTGTTTATGCTTATTATTCTACTGTTTGTTTTCCCAAATGTAATAAATAAACAAGTCTGTCAAATGACAAGGATCTTTATTTTATTTACATTAAGGTTGCTGTTCGGTTATTGCTGTCAGAGGTTAAAATATCTGTGGAAGGACTGTAGAAAAAATGTAGTTTTGCAAAGAGTTGCGATGCAGAGCGGCCAGCATCAATCTGCTGTAGCCGTATACTACACGTTTTATTAAATTTCCTGTAAAAATCATGAACCAGCTTTTTCACAAACGATTCGGTACCCGTTTTTGGCGTCTAAGGTGTAAGTTTTAAGAAAATTCTTAGTAGGTGACAGAAGCACCTCATTGTTCAATTATTTTTAGTTAATCTATACTTGAAAGTAATTTCGAGGGCCTCTTATGCACGAAGTTGTGGGTTTGAACCCCGGGCAAATTCATTGTGGTATTTTATTGCACAAAAACCACATCTTAATTCTATTTTTATATTTAAAAGAGCTGTTGTGTGCCTAAATCTGTGTTTTCAAATATGAAATCGTATGACACTCGTTTAACTCGTATTTTATATGTTTTGGAACACTGTTAACGCTGAAAAGCAAACCCTTGACTGTTTTTTACATACAAAACTGATGAATTTATATGATGAATTTTCTCTTTTTCTGAAAATCTTAGAATATTTTTATACTTTGGCATTTTCGTCATAGTCCTGTCACAATCATAGAAATATAAAAACATACATCCATGATTACAACATACCAATGTGACTATCCATACTAATATTATAAATGCGAAAGTGTGTCTGTCTGTTACCTCTTCACGCTTAAACCGCTGAACCGATTTAAATGAAATTTGGTAAAGAGATAGTTTGAATCCCGGGAAAGGACATAGGATAGTTTTTATCCCGATATTCCCACGGTATCGACACTTATGCGGGTGAAACCGCGGGGCGCTGCTAGTTTCATATATATTTTCTAAGTTTATCTCGGACATGACTGACATAGATGAAGGAAAAACATAGTAAGGAAACCTGGAATTATTAAAAATATAAGTCGGAATCGCCAACCCTCCTTGAGCAGGCGTGGTGGTCAATGCTAAAGCCTGCTCTGTATGAGAAGAGGACTGCCCGCAGAGGGACAGATAATAATAATGTTATCCAGACTATGGGCTACTATTATTCATTTATCTGTCTAGCCTTTTGCCAAATATGTTGGGGTCAGCTTTCAGTCTAACCGGATGCATCTGAATACCAGTAGGTACTATACATAGAGCGACTGCCTATCTGACCTCCGCAACCTAGTTACTGGGTAACAAGATGCCTCTTGGTAAGACTGGTTGTCAGACTTTCGAGGTTCTGACGACCCGTAAAGACTGTCAAAGATCCATGAATTACAGCATTGACCAACGGCTTAACGTAGTTTCCGAGACACGAAGGGGTCTTGGTATATAAAGATGGTCACCCATCCACGGACAAGCGTAGCTTAACCTAATCGATCGATCCGTGCCGCTGTTATTAGGTACGTAGCCTCAAACCCCTCCGGTACGTGTCTAGTCCAGTACCTAATTTACTCTAAACGTAAATTAATTTTGAAATGCAATGTTAACATGGACTGACTGAAACACTCGTCTGTTTGAACAGTACCTTAGATTAATTAACATTGTTATTATTTAAACTAAAGGTAGACTAGTTAACCTTTTGATTTTTTTTTTAAATAAGTTAATAATACGTTCCATCATATCTGTATTTTCTAAAGGTTAGGCGATACATATTTATTACACCCACATTTAGCCAGTTTTGTCTAATTCCCATTAATTACTAGGCTATGCCATTGGGTAATCGAGCAAAAATCTAGACGCCGCCGAGTGGCTACCAAAAAATCCTGATACCATTATTGCGTAACCTGAGAATTGAAACCAGAATTCCACCCCCAGCAGTTATTGGATAAAAGCAGTCATCACTAGCATAATCAGCCTATAATGGTTCCACTGCTGGGAAACAGGCCTCCTTCTCTGTGATAGGAAATGGAAATGCCCAAGGTGGGTTGGTACATGTCATAATTCTTCTAATTTTTGGTTCTAGGACATGCCGGTTTCCTCAAGATGTTTGTTTCCTTTACCGTTTTGAGAGCAGTGGTGATGAAAGAATTCACACAAAGTGAAACGTCAGTCTGGATTCGAATCTATGACCACCGGCCACCTATCACTATAATACATGCTGTGGTCGTCTATAAAACTTTAGACGTGATTAAACACTTCCCTACGTGAAGGAGTGCACTTACTTAATACCGGATTTTGCCCTTTATTTTGTATCATGTAGATATTGTGTAACTACATCTCTTGTTGGAGATCCTAAATAAATAAATAAATAAATACAATCACAGAATCAAACTCAAGTACTTAGAACAAAAGAAAAATGCATAAACAGCACAGTCACACCCAAAAACATCAATATCAATTTGAGTATCGATTCCGAATCGATGCTTAACGTTTTCACTTTCGCGAATGAAATTCTTGAACAACTCGAATAAGTTTGAGACAGAAATCGATTCCCTCGGTGGCCCTTAACTACGCACAGTCAGCAAAAGAGATAAGTATGCAGGCAGCTGAATTAAACAAAAAGGCTTCTCGTACTTAAAAAACGCACAAATGCAAAATCAATGTCAAGCACTAAACAAAAACCGTGCAAGTGCGTGTCGGACCACGCGGTCACGCACAATGAAGATTTTAAAACGTTAGGGTTCAGTAGTTTCGGAGATAACGGAGGGGGGGGGAAATAATTATTCTTCCAGGTATTATTATTATAAATAAATTTAAAACTATTTATTTTAAAATAAAAAAAATACTGGTAAGTATTCAGTTACATCCGGTTAGACTGGAAGCCGACCCTTCCGTAGTTGGGAAAAGGCTAGGCTGATGAAATTTATTTATATTTTACCCCCTTAATAACAAACGTTGTATAGCATCTAGACACAACGCTTTGTCTTCTTCTTTCGAAAATCAAATTACTGACGACTGAAAAAGAAATCGGTGTGTAACTATTCTTCTGATATAATACGTTTATTAGTAAGGGGTACATATTTATTTCAGACTGCCTCGATAGTCTACTCGCAAGCGCTGCTGCCAAGCATGAAGTTCCGGGTTCGATCCCCATTCGGGCAGTAATATTGTTTTTTTTTATATTAGAAATTTCTCAGTAGCAGCCTGGAGTCTACATTTGTGCCCGGTTGATGGCAAAAGGTTCGCCCCTATTACATGGGTCCAAAACATAACTGGCGAAATGGGTGTACTGGCTACTATATAGATACTCCTCTGCAAACCCATCTGAGAATACGGGCTAGATGTGATCTTTATGATGATGTTAATTTTTAACCCACACACCTAACTCTTCCGCCGAGTGTACACACATCGTGTACATGCATCGCTTCGTTCACGATCCCGTCCATTCTCATCTAAGTTATAATTGCAAACACAATGTCGTCAGCACGCCACTGACCTCCGTCGTTTCAAGTGCGAACGGTCATTAACATCAACGTGATACCATATTGAAACGCATTGGAACAAAAAGATCAAACTGCACATTTCGCTTTACCTACTTAGTTTTTTTAATGTTTGATAGGAAAAACTTGGGTTCAAGGTAAAATTCTGGTATTTGGTCTGAGGAAAAAAAAAAGGAAAAAGGAAAGGCAAAGCAAAAAAAGGAAAAGCATTCTGTGCTTTTCGCGCGTTTTTTTTTATTTTTTAACAAACTTTTTTTTTTGGCTCGCGTGCGTTTTTCTTTATCACCGCCTGTTTCTTGATCATACAATGTTCGTGATTGATCTCTTTGGTGATTGGAACTTTTACTAACAATATCCACATTCCAAATTCAAATCACTTTTAGTCCCTAGGGATTAAAGAGCTATTTTAGTCCCTGTTTGAGAAGATTACACTAGTCTTTTTGAATAGGTGTGATAAAAAATATTTTTTTTATGACTTGCGCTGATCGCTGTACCTACATATAGGCTACGTTACAAGTAGGTATTTATAGTAAGGCTCTTGCCAATAATCTGCCTCGTTGGCCCAGGGGTCGCAAATTATACTGATGAGCATGAAGTCCTGGGTTCAATTCCCAGGTCGAGCAAAGTTTTATTGGTTTTTTCCATCTGGATTTTTTCAGTAGCAGCCTGGAGTCTGTATAAATTGTGACAGGTTGATGGCAATAGGCTCGCCCCTATTACATGGGAATTGGAACTTGACACATAACTGGCGAAATGTGAGTGTACTATAGGTACACCTCTGGCTAACCCTTCCGGGAAACAAGGCCTGATTTTATTTATTTATATAATCACTTACAACTATATTTATTTTATATGGTTATTAATCGTACATAACTGAGGCTTACCTTCGGCAAACCTGGGCGAGGAAAATATACATTCTATTTTACTGCCCAGCCTGAGCCGAATCATGCCGACCCGAACAATTGTTTAGCACCCCTGACTGAATAACTAACCGACTGACTGCCAAAGTACAGCCTGTAACACGCCTGCCTGTAAAACTAGTTCCTATTGCGTAGAGGTGTGTAAAGACTAAAGAGAGCATTTTTCGAAACTACTGAGCAAGTAGGTTTGTCAAAGTTTATATTATGCGAATAAATATGACATAAACAACTGGTATAAAAATCCCTAAAGGTCGATATACACGCATAAGCACTGCCCGGGATTGGCATCACCTCACCTCATCGGCTCGTCGACAATTACTAGCTGATCCCGAGCCGAGGCGAAGCCGTTACGATGTTTATAAGATCAACTTATCTTAGTATGGAGTTTCATAGAATGAATCCTGCGGAGTAATGTGTTATACACTTACAAAGACAATTGATCGCAATGCGTTTCAATTTGACAGTTCAGTCACGATCATTGCGTTTTGTACGTTGTTGAGCAGAAAAATTTTTCAACATTAGTAAATTCATTCAAATCCCTCGGTATGTTAAGTGTGTTACGCAATTAGGGCGCCGAACGGCTCGAGTTGAGGCGACGCGACGCTTCCCATGCAGTGCTAATATACGCTGTCCTTTAGTCGCCGAACCATCATGAGTCACCAATAAAAATATGTACTCGTGTTTGTTTAACCTACCGATCAACGCACTAAGGTGTATTGACCACACCTGACAAAAAACAAATGCACTTTATTTAGTCATTATCATTGTAACCTTGATTTTAATGACCCCTTGGTTTGTGATGATAAACAATACGTATGTGCACACACATCGAGGAATTTTAGCCTGTTATGTTTGTTTAATCGAATGGACATTTAAGTGTGCATACACGCGAACGGCACGTGTCAACGGCATAGGCAACTGCAGTCGACACACGTCGACCGTAGCCGTCGACACGTCTACAATTTGATAATGTGCCGCTTGTGTGTATCCACTCTAAGCGTTGGTAGGGCTGGCACATACGTACACAGATACACTCCGGCTTATTCCGTTATGAGTACTTGTAGCCAGAAACTACTGAATGCCATGTGCAGTGTTGTGCACAACCACAGATATATGTAGATACACCTAGATAACGCAAGAGCAACTACTTCGCGTGCTTACGTACGTACCAGCTTACGTACAAAAATCGTACGCCGCCACTTTCGCGCTCAGTCCTGAGTAGGTACTGTTGGCTGGGGGAGCGTGAACGCTGCACGCGGCTGTCGCCAGGCCTTGCGAGCCGCCGCACGCGGCGACGTCTTTGAATCGATTTGATTTTCCCATCACTAAATAGTGCTTGTGACGTCATAGTAGGTAGTCAAAAATGGCACGCTTTGTTTTCATACATATCGTGATACTTGCTTTATCTAAGTCTATCTATATCTGTGTGCACAACACAGTGAATTTTAAAAAAATACGCACGATATTACATTTAAATATTTATTTATTATATTGAATGTGTGTTGTTGCTATTGTGGAATTATTGAATTGCACTTTCCAAGTGCGTGGCGGACCACGCACAGTTAAGGTGAGCGTCCACAGGTCCGCATCGCACGTATCGGACGCATCGCATCAAACGGATTAATTAGACTGCGTCCACTGTATCGGCAGCGATCGGATTGCCGACGCGAGTATCAGCAATCGGATTGCCGATGCCACCTTCATTCGGATTTTTGTAGTGATCGTACGTGCGGAAAGTGTTTGTGAGAATGGAAGAAAGCGATGGGGCGCGTCCACTGATCGGCATTCCGTATGACGTCATCGGTACGCATCGCATGTAGGCATTGCCGATGAGCGGTCCGTACGGTGCGGATCAGTGGACGCTGTTGTATGAGTTTTTATACAAGGCAAACTAAAATCCGTCACGTGCGTTGCGTCCGATGCGAAACTGTGGACGCTTACCTTAAAGCGCACAGTATTGCACAGGGTACACCTTCTTTCCAGTTGTTATCGATATAGTGCAAAAAGTCTCCGAGTAGAATAGCCGTGTAACATCCGGACGGACGGACAGGCGGACAGACTGACAGACAGATTTTTAACTAGAGATGGACTACTCGGTATTTATTTTTCTAAATCTGTAAGGAAACACATTTCAAAGTCTCAAAACAAGCTTTTCTCATCCTCATTTAAAACACAAAAAACACATAATAGTTTCTAAGTGGCCGAATTCAACATGTTCAAGTCTGAGTAACCGCATCAAAGCCTACCGTCCGCCCACGAAGAATCATAATTTATGATATCAACGCACTGCGCGTGAGACCGGATATTAATTGAATACCGCATAAATTACTACATCTCCACTCTAGTACTGCGGTTTAGGATACTTTATTTCATTCAAAAACAACACAACACAACAATTATTCACTTCTATGGAAAAACATAATAATTATATTATCAATTTAAATCTGGTTTAGTTAACCGCCTAGCCTTACAACTAAACGGCGGCCGTTCAACTAACGGCCTGAATGATATTCAATTATAGTTTAGGTTGGAACTGTAACCAATCACGCGCGAGCCGAATTGGTTAGGTTAGAACTGTGATTAACCGCGTGCGACCCGAGAGAGCGAAGCGAGGTGAGCACTACTTCCAAAGACCAAGCGGTTAACTAAACGGCTAATTTAACCAGTTGGCTGCAACCCACGTGTCCCATGATGTCCCAATCTCCTCCTCTATTTCCACTTCTCTCTGTTCAAAGCTGCTAAGGACCAGTTCTTGTTGAAGGAGTCCAACTCATCCCGCCATCTCCGTCTAGGCCTGCCGCGATGTCGCTTGCTATTAAGAGGGACCCATTGGGTCGTAAGTTTGGCCCATTGTTCGTCTGACATGTGGCAGATGAAAGAAGAAAAAACTAAAATTAAGTTACATAAAAATCATCAGTAATTCTAGTGTGATTCGAATGTCCGAACCGAATTTCGATATGTAGTAATTAAAATAATTGAAAACCTGAAAAAATGTACTCTTTTACTTAAAAGGTCAAATCTGAAATCGCGAAAAAAATCAGCTGTTCCTTATATTTAGTAAGTTTGCATAACTCAACGACAAAAAAAAAAAAAAATATATATATATATATAGGGAACAGTAGATTTTTTTTATGTCAAGGTTGTTCATTAATGGGAAGACCAAGTTACACCTTTTCTACGAGTTACATACATAGGTAATCAGTCTATGATGTTTCCATTGCTGGGACACAGGCCTCTTCGCGTTGAGAGGGAGTGGGCCGTAATCCACCACGCGGGCCCCGTGCTGGTTGGTAGATGTCACATAATATGTAGCACTTATCTTAAATATTTTAAAATCACGTATGTTTTCTCTACTATGGTTGGCAGAGATATTAACATAATATACTGAAAAAAAGAAGTAGGTGAAACAACACATTCTGCTTTCAAACCACACAAAATCATTTTTTTTTTTAAAACGTTGCCCCACACTAGGAATTTCTCCTGTATCGTGGGTGCGTTTACAAACATTTAAACTCACATACACCAACAGCCAGACCCGGAACAACTACTTGTAGGTCATAAAAATATTTGTTCCGTGCGGGAATCGAACCCGCGACACGCAGCGCAGCAGTCAATCGCTTAACCACTGCGCCAACCGTGCCGTCATATAATACAGTCAGGGAAATTCATTGTTTATCACTATTTATCAATTGGCCGTGCTATCATAAGGAAAAACAAAGAATCACAGTTGTGATTTGATTACACGTGAAATTAAAGTTGGTAGTATTGGTAGGTAACCGAATTATTTCCCTGACTTTACCCAAGCACTGAATGTTTTGGGATACATAAAGAAGCCTCCTCGTGTAGCGCAGTTTGTTCCGCCAGTTACTCAACTGAATCGAGCGCTCGGCGCATCCTGGACAGCCACATCCAACACCTTTTGTGACTGGCCAATTCTTCCCTTGCGGTGGTAGGGCTAACGCCCGCCTGGTTTGCGAATACCCTCCCACCGGAGTCCAGCGTCAAGCAGCCTGCTGTGTTTCGTCGATGCCTGGAAATTCCAGTGCCTTAGGCATCTTCTGAGCACGCTCGTTCCATCATAGACCTCATCCATCGCTTTCCATCAGGCGTGATTGAGGTCAAGAGCGGGCCCATTTAGCAATAAAAAAATATGTTTCAATCAATTCAGCCTGTCGCAGTCCACGGCTGGACAGGCCTCTCGCAGGCTGCGCCACAACACCCTATTCTCCGCCTTCCGCATCCAGTCTGTCCCGGCAACCTCTGTAAAGGCATCCCACACTACGCTCGTTGATACGCGGTCTCCAGGACTCGTCTGCTCCACCGGCCAAAATAGCCGAAAGGTAAAGAACCAACAATCCTGATGAGAATCAAACTAATTAAGCAAAGGATTATAAACCCACCGGTTGACGTTTATCAGACTTTAATTTACATGCATTGAGTTGTAAAAACTTTTAATGGCTACGCTCAAACGCCTTCGGCAGATCGTAAACACAAATTTATTTGTCTTAAGCAACGCTTATTATTGCGTGTTTTTCCTTGTTTTTATTTCAGTTATTCAGACTTAAATAGCATGTGATTATACCTACAGGCAGCGGTGCTATTCTGTAAAAATCTCACCGTGAAAACTTAGGTGAAGTCAGCGTGGAGTGAGCTGTCAATAGTGTCAATTCCTAGCAAATACAAACTCACTTCACCTAAGTTTTCACGGTGAGCTTTTTACAGAATCGACCGGCTGCACCGTAGGTGTCGCAAACAGAAATCACTACGCCCCGTCAGTACAGCAACAGTCATACCGGATCACCGATATATTCTGTAAAATTCTTACGAGGTGACCTTGAAGTGGACTGTCATTCCACCTAATGTTAGGGATTGACACCATTGACAGCTCTCTTCAAGTTTAACTTCAACTAAGTTTTCAAGGTAAGATTTTTACAGAAATAACTGGTTTGGATCTTTTTGTCTCGTGCAGGAGTCGAACCTGTATAACACAGCAAACAAACACAGTCACTGCGCCAACCGTGCTTTCAATCTCTTTTGAATTTGAACTTGAAGTTTGTATCACAACTGCTATATTCTGTGTAAACAGACGAGGTCCTTCACCTCGGGCGACCAAGTGTTGTATTCACGAAAGATTCAATGCGAAATAAAGCTGTTCATTTCATTATTTTTTTGTGGAAATTATTTTATCTAGTAATACGAGGTTTAGAAACTGAATCTACACTTCCATTATCTATACTTACTATAATATTACAAAGAGGTAAAGTTTGTATGTAGGGGGTAATCTCTGGAACTATCAGAAAGAACTGCCATCTTTTTGTATTTGATAGTTCAATTCTTGAGGAAGGCAATAGGCTATAGGCTATTTAACGTCACGCTATGACCCTTAGGAGCCGAGCAAAAATAAAAAAGTCAGAAAGAACGCTAAGCGAAAACGAAGTAATAACGCGGGCAGGCGATGCGATGCGACGGAGTGGGTCGGGGGAACAAGAAATTTCACGCGGACGAAGTCGCGGGCCGAAGCTAGTTGGTCAATGAAGGCTTTGAGCAAGCTACAAAAACTGAATTATTGACTTGCATATTTTGACCTTGAGTTGGCCTAGAATGAATCCAGCACATGATATTAACACTATACTCCCTCGAAAAGTACCTTACGAGTACGTCCGCGGTCAAAATGTATGGAAGAACTTTTTTTTAAATAACCGATTTAAAATAATAACAAGGTGGGTTGGTAGATGTCACATGTCTTCCAATCTTTTGTTCTAGGACAAGCCGGTTTCCTCACAATATTTTCCTTCACCGTTTTGAGAGCTGTGGTGTTGAAATAATTTATGCAAAGTAAAGCGTCTGTCTGGGTTCGAACCTACGACCTAAAACTCGTAAGTCGCGGCCGGTACCACTGGGCCACCACTGCTCTAACACGTGTTACATGTGATTGCAAATCATATTAATTCATAATAACTGAATCTCAGATCATAATATCCGTACAATAAATATACACAAAAACGTATGTCATATAAAACGTCCAAGTTATCACGTAACCTAATCCAGTTACAGCTAATATATAGACGTAGATAAATAAGGAACGCAATATGCCTCGACAAATATGTACAGAGTTTGTCGCGAACATGTGTTCAATTAAATAATGTTGTTATTACAACAACGAATCTCGACGTTATTGGTAGCCAGTGATGTGCTCGAATCATGTGTCGATAAAAATGCCTACACACAAAACCTCTTTAAAAACTATTTCCAATGTTTAAACTCATAAAATTAAAACTTACTTATTTACTCTGTTCTTATTTAATCAGGCATAAATCACGACTTAGGGCAGCTACTGAGAACTTTCTTATGGAAAGACCCAGAACTTACGCTTTGCGGTCACATTTGCATACCTACACAAGACTACCGAGTTAGTCGAAATTTATTATTTCTAGTTGGAATATAAAATAAAAAGCAGCGTCAAATATAATTTCCATTAGTTTTAAAAAGTTATTCCGAAAACTTCCACACTTAAAAACTACCATTTCCCTAACACCCGTTCGCGATTAATAAATAATTCAGCCACAAAAACCAGTTACCTATCGATACCCAAGACGGTGCAGTCTCCTCCCTAGTCGGCTCTGATTCAGTTGTGACCTTCGAACGAAAGCGAAACCGGTGTAGGTCATCGCGCCGCGGACTGCCGGACTGCTGGCACCCGCCGACTCCCCACGCGTTTCCTTTCAAGCATGCACCGACGATATCAAACTGAGCTTGTGTGACTACGAGGGAAGTAATTGTTCTAGTCTCGAGAAGCTGCGACGAGATTCACTCTCGATTTCTATGTCCTAGCTTCGTATTAGTAGAAGTTGAACGTTCTTCGTAATTGTACAGATTCTTTCGATAGTTTTGTTATGACTGTATTGGGTACCATGTATGAGTGCACATAAAATACCAGAAATCAGAGTAGGTGGCGAGAAATCGTGAGACGAATCACATCCACCCCAAGTCTTGAAACTACATGAGGACCACATTCGCTCTGACAAGAGTGTTACGAAGAGGAAGAAGTATTGGGTACATACAGTCAGATGTTTACATCGGCAATTTACAAGAATAGATTGGACTCTGACCCCCAACCTAGGCATCTTGGGGGTCGAAATTGCGACACTTTCAGAGTGAGTAACATAGTGATTAGTTTATGACAGGGAAACATAAACTAAAATAAAACACTTGAAAATATGTAACATTGTCATCAGCGTGAGTAAAATAAAATCATAAGTGTGAGATTAATTAAATAACAAATTGTCTAAAATCTTTGTTCCCTAATCTATAGTCACAAAATATATTACATATTGGGTACTTAACTGTAGCTACATAATCAGCCTATAATGTTTCCACTGCATGGACACAGGCCTCCTCTCTGTGAGAGGGAGTGGACCAAGATCCGTTGGTAGACCGTCACCATGTCTTCGAATTTTTGGTTCTAGGACATGCCGGATTCCTCACGATGTTTTCCTTCACCGTTTTGAGAGCAGTGGTAATGAAATAATTTACAGTAAGTAAAGTGCCTGCTTGAGTTCGAACCCACGACCTACAACCACCACTGCTCGGCAACTGCAGTGGAACAGTATTATGGAACACAAATAGTAGACAGTCAAATGAATTCTTGTCGATGTATATTTTTTTTAGTGACTATACCATCGAGTCCATTTTGTATGACAGCACCGTCAGAATATGAGAAAGGTGACAGAAACAAACATATGTATTCGACGCGAGAGTGAGTAATAGGCTATTTGACAATGTAAAAAATAAGGTCATAATTATTGACACTCGTATAGATTATCGCTTTTAAAATCGATTTGCATTCATTTTACTACAAAACAATGTATTATTTATTAAAAAAATCCCGAAAAAACTTCATCTTTTTAAATCTGGCGCCACGTAATCGAAAACGGTCTGGATTGGCTGAACTTATGATGACGTCATGATATAGTCAATTTCTGTCTATCGTTGACAGAACAGATGACTTTTGTCTAGTATCTCGACCGTTTCAACGTTTGTTTACGTGTATTGTGACGTCACGACGCCATATTGTTAAAGATAGCGTTTTGGCGGCTTATTTAAACAGTACATTTTTATTTACTATTTTCTAAAAGAAATACATTATGCAATTTGAAGTAATAGGTTTTTGTGGGCTCGTTAGACACCATTAAATAATCTGAGATGTTTATCAGAAACCAGTCAAATAGCCTATTGTCGAGTATGTCATGTTAGCCCTGCAGGACATACGTAAATAGTTTTTTTACTTTCTTATTTCCTACATCCATACTATACTAATACTAATATGATAAATACGAAAGAGATAAAATAAAACAGACAATCAGTCTGTCTGTTACTTCTTCACGCATAAACCCCAGAACCGATTTAGATGAAATTTGGTACAGATATAGTTAGTCCTGGGAAAGGACATAGGATAGTTTTCATCCCGATATTCCCACGGGATCGACACTTATGCGGTTGAAACTGTGGGGCGCTGCTAGTTTGATATAAGTGTTGTTACGAGCATGGTGTATTTAGGAATAGGACACACCCACCGGTGCGATCATTCAGCATCAGGGGTCGAGCCACCTTACTTGCACTGTGTCCCAACTCACTCACACTGCTATTTTTTGTCTTTTGATCCAAAGGACGAATCCTTAAGACGAGTTAATCTTCGGGTTTACCGAAAAACGCCTATCTACCTTGCGTTTTTCAGTATATTTGTAATTATTTTAATATTAAAAACCTCTGGTAATGACACTCGAGTCAAGGTGAGGAAAACTTGTCGTAGGACTTATATAATTTTTTCAGTCCGAGCTGTGCTCGTGACTGGCAATATTAACATAATGCGGGCCATTCACGATCCAGTTCACCGTCAAGTTTGCAGCGGAGTTGAAGCCGCGTCCAGTAAACTTGATGGTGTATGGCTATGGGTACCTATGCATGATATTTAAGTCTACTTGAAGCGAAAATAGAATTTCGTTCTGCCGGCTTGATCAAGTTAGCAGCGTCATGTAAACTTGAACATGTGTGTGAGCGTTCAAATATGCATGACGTTTTTCTTTTACTAAATTTACATGAGATAAGCATTTTCGTTTCAGTAACCAGTTTTTGCACCACACTGATCGATCTTTTCTTTCTGTTTTCTTAATTGCGAGCACTAAGCCTAAGATGGCAAACGCGTCGTCGTGCGTCACTGGTGACACCATGGCTTCAACTGGCAGACATCAAGCAAACTTGCCGGTAAACTTAATCGTGTGTATTCTATATGGACGAACTGCAAACTGGGGCTTCAAGTCCGCTGCAAACTTGCCTACTTTGAGTTCAGTCTCCTGTTTAGATATAAAAAGCAGGCATACGGGTATGCCTGTTTTTTCTACCTTTAAAACATTAATTTTTATTATTTTAAGGTTACACTTATAGTGACTTCCAAAAGTTAGTTGAGGCTTTGCCACTTCAGCTTTGATTCTGAATTCATTATGATTCAAAACAAAAATATTAATATTGAAAAATCAGCCCTAAGTTAATAATACTCCTTCATTATTCTTTCACAGAGGAAGCGGACAGCCGAACAAGGAAAACAAGGTGTCGTTTCGAACCACAGAACCAACCAAAAGCCCAAACTCACTGATCAAGCGCAGATTACACTAAATACCTACTTGACGCAGTTTTATTTCACGTGTTCCCTCTATCTCATTGGCGTCATCGCTAATTTAATTTAATTATAATGAAGTTTAGCTCATTAAAAGTGACAATTGGAATTGTTTATGAATATTATTTTACAAAAATCAGTTTTTTGTGTTGTTTTTGTTTCTCCCCCCTGTGGTGGGATAAACTTTTCATGATAGTACTAAACATATGTACATTTACTAACTGTAGTATTTTCCAAGAGTATCTGAACCCTGATCGGGGGGGGGGGGGGGCGGTCAGATAATCCGTTCCTCGGAAAGCACGTTAAGCCGTTGTTGGTCCCGGTTTTCATTCGTGGATCTTTGACGGTCGGTGATGATGATAGATCCCTGATCAGTACTCTAACTGCTTATCAAACTCTCAATCGTAATCTGCGGGGTAGTTGCGTAACAGATCAGTGGCAATGACTTTAATTTTGACAGTTCAACAACATTCATTGCAGAATTTACGTTGTTGAGCAGACACATTTTTCGAATATATGAAGCAATGGGTTAGTAATATCTTTCAAAATAATTCAGATTGAGATTGATACTGTGTTACGCCGAATCATTTTGAAAGATATTCCTAATTAATTAATTAATTAACACCTATGTTTGAAAAATGTGTCTGCTCAATAACGTAATTAACGTAATGAATGTAGTTCACATTCATCTTTATTTAGAAGGCTTGGACATAACATCTCACCACTTCTTCCAATATTTATTGTCTGAATAACATTATTTAGTTGGAATTAAAAAGAATCAAAAAATTAACCTCAATTACTGTCGAATGAAACAGTACCTATAGTAAAAAAAAATATTAGGAGACCTACTAAGGCATTGTAACTTTATAAGTTATTTCCTACTTCTGGTATTCACAGGAATCACAGTATGTATCTACGTTTTCTGATAAATTTGTTTATATTAGCAATATCCTTGAAAAAGATTCAGATTGAGATTGATAGTGTGTTACGCAATTACAGGGTGCTGCAAATTGAATTTCGCGGGCTACCCTTCACCTTCGCCTTTACAGGTAGGTACTTAATTCTCCTTGTGTTGATATCTCCAGTGGTCAAACAGCTCACTCTCGTACAAACAGACAGTGCAACAGTACATTAGTAATTAACGTACATTTGCAAATTCTTGAATTTTATTTATGTACTCGTACAGTCATAATGAACCTCACATCAGTGCTTCGAGTAACACTTGAACTACGACAAGAATCCTTACTGATACGACATCAGGGCGCTGTCTACTATATCTTCCGTAATCATAGTTGATAGGTACTTTGATTAAAGTTTCTATTAGTCAGTAAACTAAACTTGGACTGAATCCATATACATATATACCTACTCGAATGAAAGTATCTATTATTTTTAACGTTCAAAAAGTGCTGATTCTCAGCCTAGTTAAAATGAATGGCTTTTAATTTTGATAATTTATTAACAATTAAAATTAATTAGTTATACCTAATTAATTACCAAAATGAAATGAAATAACCTAACATTAAAACACTTTTATCTGAGGAATAAATATTGTGGTTTGACAGCTTTTGACTAGATAAATAATGCTAAACTGTCATATTTATTCTTAAGACAAAAGATATCTGACTACTGAAAAATCAGCCCTAAAAGAAATTGTTTTGTATTTTTTTTTGCATTTTATGTATCTACCTATGTAAAAGAATCTAATTCTAAGTAATCTATTTTGTACAGTGAGCCTCAAAAAGATGTACGGGGTTATCCCCGTACTGGTTGATACTGTAATACATTTTGATAAATTATTTTAATAATTAAATGAATTCTTGTCAATTGAGAGGCTGACGATAACGTAACTATTAAAAACTAAATTGTTCGTGATTCATGACCAATTATAATTCGAATAATTAAAATTTTAATCATTTCTTTAAGAAATTGTTATTATATTTACCAAAAATTATACCATTGATCTATTTATTTAAAACGTAGAAATAAAAATATGAAAACTTATTTATTATTCACATTACTTCTTGTTAAAATAATAATGAGATAAATAGCGTATCAATAGTTTATAATATTGAAAATAAAGAAGTATTGAAATATTCTTTTTTTTACTAAATTATTTTTACACATTCTAGAGGTGTCGTAGGGTTGGCCCGTTGAAGTCTTTTGTATGAACGCCCGGGCCGCTACGCCGCGCTACCACCTTTTAGAACTATTTTAACTTTTAACTTATTTTTATTCTCATCATTGTTTTAATTTATTTATTTAATATTGATATTTTAGTTTGTTGTTAGGTTTAGTTAAGTTGAAATATATATTTAATGATATTGTTTTAATTAATACTATTTAGTGTATCTTTAGTTAATAATACAAGAATAAAATTACCTGTATAGATTGAGAAAAAATGGATAATTTATTGTCTATGTAAAGTTTTTGCTACAAATGAAAATCTATTTTGTCTAATAAAATAATTTCTATTAACCCTTAGTATGCCGGAAGCGTAGATCCACGCGAGACACAATGGTTTTTAATTGTTTCTGTAATTACGGCATTCAACTGGTTAATACCATTTTCTTTATGTAAAGCAAGTAAGCAACAGAAAAACCTATTTTAATTTTATATTTGGAATTCTCCTAGTTCCAATATTTCTCGGTTACTAACTAAATGTTCTATTGGATTATTTTTATTAATGATAACTAGTGTGAGTTTAGTCTACCGTAATTAAACTATACAAAAGCCCCTATTTCATTTAGTTTAGAATTTAAGTCCTTTCATATGTATACTTACTTCGTATTGTACTTTGTTTTACCCTTTTATATTTTATACTTAGACCTCTGCTACACCCGCTTTCCGATTGTTACGCAGCGCTGCAGTTCAGCTACACATCACAGCTCCGCTTCGCTCCGTCCGTATTATAATGCTAAAGATAAAATCAACCGAAGTCAATTTTATTTTTAGCATTTTGTTCATTTGTTGGTGTGGTGTAGTTAGTGTAGTAGTGATGTTCTTTTGCTTCGTTTATTTCGTAGTCTCGATTGAAGAATAGTAAATATTGTTAAACTATTGTGGCTCATTTTGACATCACATCATCATTTTGACATTTGGACATCATTCAAGTGTCGAACATTTTAAACCCAAATACTAAAGGAAAGAAAAAAAGTAGTATTTTCGTATGGGAAATAACATCTTGAGCATTTTTAACTATTACAGCGAAAGTCTAAAATTAACCCCCGGCTGCTATTTAAGATTGAAAAGGCCAAAAAAAATGTTTTTAGAACAAGTGTTTTAAGCAAAACATTAAAAAATACAAACTTTTAATTGAATTTGACGGCACGGTTGGCGCAGTGGTGAAGCGATTGACTGCTGCGCGACGTGTCACGGGTTCGATTCCCGCACGGAACAAATATTTGTATGACCTACAAGTAGTTGTTCCGGGTCTGGCTGTTTGTGTATGTGAGTTTAAATGTTTGTAAACGCACCCACAATACAGGAGAAATTCCTAGGGTGGGGCAACGTTTAGAAAAAAAAAAAAAAAAAAATGTAACACCCTGACTGCTCATGTTTTAACTATAAACTTGTTGTTATTTCCCATAAGAAAATACTACTTTTTTTTTTAAATGCTCAGGAAGTCATTTCCCTTATGATAGCAGCAGTACTTTTTTTTCTTGCCCTTTATTTTTTGGGTACGAAAATGAAATGAATGATGTCCTTTATGGAATAAAAAGTCATTAAAAAACTGAAACTACTCAATGACATAATTATTTCTTCGATTCGAGGCTTCGAACAAAGCATGTTTACCATTTTAGGAACTTCAGGATTAGGTTTTAGGAATTTATGGCAATTTTTATGAATCACAATTATTTTAATTATGCGATAACATATTATTTCTATTGTCAGTTTGTGTGTTGTTAGTTACTTAAATTATTGCTGATCCACATAAAATGGGCCACATTATTAATATTACTTTATGTTTGCACAGTGCAAAGTAATTGAAGAAACAAAGTTTATTTTAGCTGTTATAACAAAAGTAAACTTTGAAAATAGTCTAAATCTTCATTAATTGACCCAAATGTGTGATTGCAATAATACACGTTATCAAAGCAACTGTTTTAACTGTTGCTAACTAGGCTATTTCAATACAAAAAAAATATTTTGGCTCTATGTTCACGTGAACCACAAAAATAAAATAAAATTGCTCAGCATAAAAAATCGCACATGGCAGGGGAATACAGGGAAATGAAACAAGAATATTTTCACATTAAATTTATATTAACTCACAGATCTGAAACGAATACTACTGCTACAGCGACTTCGGAGACATTGCAAACCTTACCAGTATAACAATGTAGATATTACCTATGTTCCCGTCCAATATTCTGGGAAATACATAAAAATTATAAATCGCTTTGCTGTTTACATACAAAAAGTTCGCATTGGAATAGTTCGTGTGGCTCGCTCACGTTTGAGAATCTCGTACATAGAATATTCTAGATATAGGTAAGTGAGATCTAATGTTGCAAGATATTCGATGATGTTAAGTTCGGTAATGTATCGTCAACCATGAGCGAGCCGCCGCAGAGCACAAGCTTTCGCCGTAGCGGTGTGACAGATCTGTCGCCTTAAACTAGATATATCTATAATCAAGACTTATCTCTACACTTAGACAACACTCGAGTGGAAGCTCTTGAAGAAAACTTCAAATATGATAGGTGCTGATTACTAACACTGCTTCAGTAGCAAGTTGTAGCTTCCACCCGAACGTCACCTACAGATGTTAAATTTTGTCGCTACGCTAACAAGTGTCAATAATAAAAATGAAATGCATGCAATATCTGTCACCACAGACTTATAGACACAACTGGACGAGGGAACAAGATATAAAGAAAACAACATCTTATCGTATTTAACTCTTTCGATTTTACTCAACTCAATGTAACAGAAATCCTCTGGTAACTGATTATTAAATTAATACATTATACACAAAATTCATCACAAAAATCTTACATTATATCGTCCTTAATACTAATGTTATAAACTTGAAATCGCTACGTTAAACTTATTTAAAAATAAGTCTATCGATGAGTACGATAATAGAATATGATAAATAACAAATTTATCGTTATTATATATTTACATAAGTTAATATCTAATTGATACTACTAGTGTGTGCTTTAAACAGTATGAGGGGAGACATACCTGCCTTCTAATATATATATATATTGGTAAAGGGCTGCGGCGCGGGCGTCGCACCGGAGGTGCTGTATAACGTATCACTCTCTAAACATAACATGGAAGGCAAGATGAGGTATATAGTTGCCGGTCCGACAGCCGCGCTACAGCCCTCGCAACACTCTAACTCTATTACTCGTTACTTGAGGTAGTTAAGTTTCGTATATTGTTTCACACATTATTATTGCTATAGGAAAAAAACTGTTACACAATATTCTCAACAATATAACACTTTTATGTATTACTTTTCACAAACAGTTCATATATAATTTATCAGAAATTGTATATATTGATATTGTGCGATACGTTATGCCTGAAGTCGTTTCATGTTTGTATATTGGCAAGTATATAAACGATCACAGGCGCCAGTTGGTGGTTGTACTGACGATCGCACTATAGTCTTACATTTCATTAAAAGTTAATTAATTCTTAAGAGGTAGGCCATATCGGTCCGAGTTGTCGCAGTTGTTGCTCACACTGGAATGCGATAAACTATATCGCTTTACTGTACAACATGTTCTCGGATTGTAATAATCATATAGTGTATAATTAAGCGCTGATGAGGTAGATCAACGTTGTTAGTGTAGGTTATTCTATGTGTATAAAAATATTTCTGCAATATAATCAACATTCAAATACAAACATTATCAAAAATTAAATCGATATAATGTTTATATTGCACATTTTTGCCTTGACAAACGGATAATTAGTAATAGGTTCGTGTATCGACCGATGATATGGAGCCGGCAGCATGGCGTGTCAATATATTGCGCGTGCGTCACCACGACCTCGAGTTCACTGCGGCTGCAGACACATGCATGTGATCACCGGGTTCAACACTAAACAAACTTGCATCGACATTGACGCACACGGCGAGTATATTGACACGCCAGCGCGCGCGCATTGTGGCCTTGATATGTCCTTCATAATGTGATTTTACCGTTTTTCACAACTCTATATACAAATAATTCATGATTCCCTTATAACTTGTTCGGTACATAAATCAATAAATCGTGACCATTTAATTTTAATACTATACAAAAAACATTTACATTATTACGTTAAATTATTGCTAGAGAATTTCATTATCATTAGGCTAAAAATTATTAAAAATTAAATCGTTTCGCAACAGACAGTTGGCGGAATCAATTTGGCAACGTTTAGGAAGACTACTTTCCTACCACTAACGAAACAGGAATGTATAACTAAATTCGTTCAAATAACGTATGGTAACTAAATTGGACATAAATTAGTATCATTTTAGGAAATACTCAGAATTTTAAACAAAGAAGTCAACTAGCTTACAATATTAAAACAAATGTTAACAGACAAAATAATAATAGGAAGCACCGGGAAAATATCAATACGTAATAATATAATCAATAGAAGATTTTACACCTAGAACAAAAACGCTAAATAGCTACGTAGAAGGGGCGCGCGGGCCGCGTCCCTCCCGCTCGAGCGCAGGCGACGCGACGCCAGCGGAGCGTCCGCGTCGCCGGCGCCCGCGCCGCTTGCACTACCGACCTATCATCATTACAAAGTTTGCCATTAAACCTATATTTTGGCAATTCATCTAAACCGTTTGAAATTTCAATTTGTACCCATCGTATAATTAAAGTATAACACTTATCTCCGGCGTACGATTTGTATTTTTCCAGTTCCTACTTAAAATAAATGTCTGGCAATCGTGTCCCAATATTTACAAAAAATACTCTAAATACTTTCAAAATACACATACCTATCGTTCGTAAACTTCAACAATCATAAGAAAACATAGAATTTTAACTAAAGTTAAAAAAAACTTCTTATTATAATATTTTACAATAAAATAAGATATGTGATGTAACGCCGCGTCTGATATTTCCCAAATAAAACGACGTTTTTTACTTTATCTAATTATTTCTACGTTTCTTTCCGTATTCAATATGTAAAAATGATATGGTTCGATCTAAATGATATCGTAGAATTACTCTAACGTCATGTAATTATATGTTTAGCGCCCAGACACCCAGGCATGTAAAGTCACCTTGTGCCGGTCGGACGCAAGGTTAGCTTGAATGAACAACAAAAAACGAGCTGCGAACTGCACGCGTGCGCCAGAGTCGCGCCGCGGCGCGGCCACCCTACAGCGATATAACGCGCTCTAAATAAATATGTATCGCGACGAAACACCAGGTTTTAATTTACTACAGGGTCTAAGTACATGAAATGTCAGTACGAGCTATCTGCAAACATGAAATGATATGTGTGTGCGACACGTTCGGACCGGAGCGTTCAGTTATAGGCGACGTTCAGCGCGCGCGAGTTCGACGTGGACGACACGGAGGTCGACGACGTCGGCGACGACGACGAGCGGATCTTCTTCTTGTGAGTGCCGAAGTGCTTTACCATGTGGTCTTTTCTAATGAAACCTTTGCCGCAATGGTCGCAAGTGAACGGCTTACAGTCAGAGTGCAAGCACATGTGTCGGCGCAGGTCCGACTTATGGTTGAACGACTTCGGGCACTCGTTACATTTGAACGGCTTATTGTCGGAATGCTTGACGCAGTGCCATTCGTAAGAAGCGTCGTCTGAGAAACGTTTGCCGCACCGTATACACTTGAATGGTTTAGCGCCCGAGTGGAACGTCTTATTGTGCTGCGTAAGATAGCAGCCTTTGTTAAAAAGCTTGTCGCACTCATAGCACTTGTGTACGGTGGTGGCGGCTGACTTCTTCATCTGGTTCCGCTCGGCGAGCGGCGTGCTCGGCACAGTGGACGACACCGCGGGCGAGCCGCGGCTCTCGTTCTCAGCCTTCGCGCTCTCCGGACTAGCCGGGGACTTCATTTGATTCCCGTAATTTTCCTTATTCGCATAGTCCATGATATCCTCTATCTTTAATATTTGAAGTTCGCCCGAATCTGTTTGTAACATGTCGACTTCACGTTTTATAGTTTTTCCTTCGACGGCGTAACCGTAAGGATAAACTTTCGCATGTTCCGGGTCGTAATCGATCACGTCCACGTCCTTGACTTTTCTCGGTGAAAAGTTATAATCGTACTCTAAGTTTTGTATTTCGGGACTGCCGTATTGTAACGTTGAGTGGACCGGGTCCACGATAATATAACCGGCGGTCGACTCGTCAGACACAACTGGACCCCCCACGTTAGGCTGCGTGATATAGTTAGAAACATAAACGCTGAAGCTCTGCGTCTGGAGCTGCGAGAAGCTCGGCAGGCGGCCGCCGGCTCGCTCGCTTGACGTTTCTTGTTCCATAACTTCGACTTCTTCAGGTGTTGATTCACCAAAAGTAGCCTGATTGGCTATAGGCAGATTGTTGATAGCCATATCCATAACGTGGGGGGCCATCCCGTTTGGGTAACTCGGTGCTATAGTCTGCTGAAAATTCTGACCCAAATATAAAGGGGTGTGCGTGGGGTCCGGAACCGAAGGCCCCAAAGGATCCGTAGACCTCGGGCTGTACGGGTTGACACCCAAATGACTGAACGGAGGCAGGGTGTGCGCCGTAAGCGCCGGCGTACTCTGAGTTAGAACTGGAGTTGAAATATTGCTGGTTGACACTGATAGCAGGCCCCTCATATGGTGATTTTGAGTAACAGAGGGACCTGCTTCCCCGTTTGGGGGATTCCCTGCCGTTGAAATTACTACACCTTTAGATGACTGATGATTACTATCGTTCGGATTTCCTATGCCCGGCGGTTGACTACCTATATTGAGCGGATGCGACCCGACCTGGTGCTGTAAAGGGTGATTAGCTAAAGGATTATTACTGAAATTATTATCTAAGTTACCCTGTTGAAGATGCGAGTACGGTGACTTGGACTGCATGGTGGCGACCCGGTGCGATCGTTCGAAGCTCTGCGACGCGTAGGGTGACTGCAGCGCGGAGTCATCCACGCCGCGCGCGTCCTCGGACGGCACGGGGCTCTGCGTGTTGGAATCGGCGGCCTGCTGCTGTGCGCGAGACATCTCGCGGCTCGGGTGATGATGGTTGGAGATGGGCATCGTAGCCGGGTCGGGCTGACCCGACGATCTCACCGCGTTCTTGTGCAACGTCGTGTTGTAATGCCTTTTTAGGTGACCGGAACTAGTAAACCATTTATTGCAAGCGGTGCAGTTATACGTCTTCGGTCGTCGCGCTTCATTTGATTTCCAATTAGCGCCTTTACCTCCGATACTTGGAAGGCTTGAAGATGTAGGATTCGCAGGTTGTGTACTTGTTATTTGTGGCGCCGCTGGGGAATCATATGGCCGGTACGGTGGTTTCATATCTGGATTTGAAGATGCTACCGGTCCCGAGTAATCAGTAAGAGGAGGCATTTGTACGCCTGGGTATATTTTTTGTTCAACATGCATGAAAGGTTTTTGATCATGATGTACGCCAAGAAACTTGTCTTGTGTGTAGGCAAACTTTTGTTCGGGATGGAACATTTTTGCTTCCGATTGATACCCCTTTTGTTCAGCAAACATCTTTTGTTCTTTGAAAAGAGATACATCTCCGTTAAGCTGTGGATTGCTGTATAATTTTTGAGCCTCCCAAGGCATCATGGGGACTGTCCGCGTATTAACTTCTCGGCCTTGATTTGGCGTGTCTTCAAAAGTCGCTGTCGGCTGGTCGCCCTCATTTCCTTGGTAAACAACTTTTTGAGAGTCTAGGTCTAATATATCTGACGATTCTTCATGCTCTTCCTTTACCTTTGGGTTTTCATTTTGATAGCCCGAGTTGTTGTATGGCTTTCCCTGATACTGTTGAAATGGCATTGACGCTGACGTAGGAGCAGTGCTGGCCCCCGCGTGAGCAGAGTTGCAGTGCTCATTGAGTTGGACGGCGGAGTCGCATACGAACCCACATTTGTCGCACTGGTTGGGCGAGGGTGAGGGCGTCGGTTGATTGAGTGGCTGACCGTACAGTGGGCTCGACGACGATACCTGCGACACTCGCTCCTGCATGTTGTACGGGTGGAACCGGTTCGATTTGTGATACTCTTGGTTATATTGGGACTGTTCCCAATTTATTTGTTCAGAATGCTGATTTTGTGAGAAGCCAGAATGAGAGTAGTTGTTACCGAACTGTGCTCCAGGTGAGAAGTTGGTCTGGTCGGGGTTCTGGTAGGGCGAGGGCGCGCTGTGGTAGCTCTGCGGTGTCGCGGGGTGCGGGAACTGCGCCGACGTCTCTGGCGTGACACGCTGCGGGAACTCGGGGCTGGGCTTGGTGATCATGTTGTCGCTCGAGTCGGCCGGCGCCGACACCGTGGTCTCGATCTTTACTTTCGCACCGTTATTGTTATCGGTATCATTCTGTGAGTTTTGCGTACCCCACTTCACGTATAAATTTTCTTTATGATATTGCAAATGCACCTCTAATGATTCGACAGTGTCCAAGTAGAGATCGCAAATCTTACAATGATAGTCCCTCGACGATAAAGTCGACGAAACGGCGTTGCTGTTAGCCATTTAAATCATCAATCCAAAGGAGAGCACCGTCTCCTCCAACGAAAAAAAAATAATAAAAAAGCGGCACTTCTCGTATCGACGTACATGTAGTCCTATTTCATCAGGCGCTACAGGTTAATGTCATGGTCGCGGTCGGTGCGGTTACACTCGCGACTCCGCTCAAACAGCGACAATGTTTCCGAAGAAAGTTTTTGGCGGCATTTCGCAGCGCGGGCGTACGGCGCGACCACGTGCGCGCTTGTAAACACTGCGAGCGGCGCGGTGCGCTCGACTCCCGGTACATCAACAACACTCGCGGCACCGGCGATCGCCAACACTTCGCGTCACTCGCCCAAAAGTTTCATAGTAGCGAAGCGATAACTTATTGTCACTCGGAAAAGTCTAATAAGTAATAATTAACAATGTCTATAACAAACTAAAATCACAGAGGAAGTACTGGAATAACAACTTGGCACTTGTTTGTAAACCCGGTAGCGCGATACGTTATAGTTTGTAGTGTGCTAGGTGCGTCGTCGCGAAGGCGTCGCGGGTCAGCCGGGTACGGACGCTGCGAACGTTTACTAGCAACTGACAGCCTTCCCGAAGTCGCCTTCGGGGGCATGACTTCAATAACAATTCGCAACGTCGTCCCCCACCGTAGCGTGTGTGCGAGAGAGACCGTCGCACGGTGATGAAGTTATCGCTCCTTCGTCCTTTTGTGTGTCCTTAGTGCGAGCGAGAGAGCCGAGCGGGGGTGGCCGAGGCGCGCGGGGGACGGGGCTGGTCCTACTCTTTCTCAAAATTGAAATGCCCGGTCGAAATGTCCGGTGAAGCTGCGTCCGAGTAGGATAGCGATAGCACCCACCCTTACAATGCGGGCGGACAGAGCCCTGCGACGAAATTCTCTAAATTTTAAATCTCCTTTTATTATGTTGTACGTAAAAAAAATCCTCAAATTTCTAAACAATAATTTAAAACTTAGTAAAGTATGTTTACAATTGATGCAAGTATTTCGAACGATGAGGGTCACCTTGGTATCGAAAAATTTCAACCTTTTTATCGACCAGTTGATCAGAAAACAAAACAAATAGCTGCACATAAGTGTGTATGTGTCCATTATTATTAATCCGTAATAGATGACAAGCAAATGTCATTTCCTTATTCGAAGTCAATAACCGAAAAAGATCTTTGTGATTATGATAAAGAGAATAAAAACTGAATTGTTCGAGGTCATGTTTTAAAGCGATATTAGTTTAAATGGGTAGATATAGGAGTCATAATTAAATGAACGTGCCAACATCAGTAGGTAGCGGTATTTCTGTATGAATCATAGTTCCTAATGGGTGATTATAATGCTAAAACGAGAATCCTAAGAAATATTTAAATTTCCTTTTAAGAAGACTGTAATAGGTAAACTTATAAAATCTCACCTCTACATTAACCTAAAAATGTATGTGAAAACAAAATAACGAAATTAAACAAGCGAATCCTTAGTAGAAGCTAGTATTATCAGAATGGCCGAGCCGTGCGCAGGGCACTGAAAATTTTGCATCGTGGACGAGCGAGGGGTGCGGGCGGAGGAGATGGGTCGGGGGGGGGGGGGGGGGGGCGCGGTTCCTTAATTTTTTTCTAAACACGTCGAAAGCACTACCCCTTACGTCCAGTCATATAATATTAATATTTTAATAAAAAATTCACAGATGTAGGTTGGCAGTGAAACTAAGGAGTTCCGTAGCGTGGTGGCCGCGACCGGACCGTGGCCATGCAAACTATGAGGGGAGCCGACATCGATTTTCTCGGACTGTGCCGATAGCTTCCTCCACTGACATAAAGAGGCTTCCTTGTTCCCGAACACCTCTGTGCGTAGCAAGCTCCTTTTACGTTTTGTTTCTATAACATTTTGAATGTTATAGAAACAAATGGCATTTGCGAAGAAACTTATGAATAATAATTAAGTACTTTAGTAAATATCTTAACACTACATTTTTTACATTCCATAATTCATAAGATAAGTCTCGTGACTTAATTGCGGATACATAAAATAAGCTTAAACATTCAAAACATTACAAGAAACTTCGGAACGGAACAATGTTTCGGAAAGTACTACGTAAACTTATTTACAAACTGGGTAATACCTTTGCGTCATAACATAATAGCGACGGAGTCGAACAAGTAGGAAAGAACAAACACTACAATCATGATGACTAAATAAATAAAATTTGCAATCAAGGTCTTAGGAAATGCAAAAACTACAAAAAACTATGATATAATAATCAGCCTATAATGTTCCCACTGCTGGGACAGAGGCCTCTCCTCTCAGTGCGAGGGAGTGGGCCGTAATCCACCACGCGGGCCCAGTGCGAGTTGGTGGATGTCACATGTCTTCGAATTTTTGGTTCTAGGACATGCCGGTTTCCTCACGATGTTTTCCTTCACCGTTTTTCACAGTGGTGATGAAATAATTTACACAAAGTAAAGCGCCTGTCTGGTTCGAACCTACGACCTACAATTCGTAAGTCGTGTCCGTGACCACTGGGTCACTACTTCTCTCACATGATATACAGGAAAAAAGTTAACCAGCGCGCAAACTGTAGGTAATACTACTAGAATTCCCGTAGCGAAGAAGTCATTTCGATGGTTACCAAAAAAATCAGCTGTTTCACAGGCAAAATGTGTGAAACAACAATTTTTTTTTATTTAACCGACGATAACATTCTACGCTAGGGGTTCAGAATTATTCTGAATTCGTGGTTACAGTTTGCGCACTCGTTATTTTCTTTCCTGTATGACAATCAAAAGTTAATAAAAACAAACAGTACAAAACTCCACAAAAGTAAAAGTCTCAGAGCAGAGCGGTACTAAAAACAATGCATAACAACATCCATGTGAACCTTTGTTTTGCTGTTAAAAAGTGCTCGGGACACCCGTCATATAAATATAGCTGAAAATATTCAACACAAAAAGGTCTGGGAAAGGCCGAACTAAACGAATAATGGTTACGAAACGTAGCTACTAAACGGTTAATCCCTGCCTCGCGAACTGTATCATTCATAACATTTTATGAGGGACGGAGGCAATAAACACATAGACTGACAAGCAAAGTTGAGCTTCGACAACTTTGCGCGGCCCGAGGTCGCATTGTCAGCGATCAACTTAATTAGGCGATTCTTTTACAGGGTTTTGAGGTGTGAAAGCGGAGAATGGAGGGATATTGATGCATGACTAATAAATATGAGGACATGTCTATTTATTAGGGTTCAAACAATTTTTCTTTTTTTTTTTTGGGCCGCATGGTTTTCGATTTTTGATGAAACATGTAAAAAAAAATACCGTTCCCGCCCCTTATCTCCGAAGTTTGCAAAGAGAAAAATCTGAAATAATTCGACATAGAAGTTTATGTGAAGATTATACGAAAAATAAAACGATGTCTCTAAATAGCACACTTTTTCATAAATTATCAATAAAAGTTACACTAGTTCCTCTATCGGTCAAGAGACGGCGCTGACCTAAAACTGCAATATTCTACACCACAGCAGTGTTCAAGTTCTCTAACGAATATAGGCCTCGCCGATGAAAATTTAAAAACATATGATGGTACGGAACCCTCGGTGCGCGAGTCCGACTCGCTCATGCCCGGTTTTTTAGCTTTGATAGCTTTTCATTTAATTTTAACAAAAATTCTGTTCCATATCGTCGTTGCGACTTTAAGATCTCTTATGTGTAAAAATCAATTTTATGAGAAAATCGATAAAAACCGTCTACTAAAAAAATATAGTGAAACCAACTACAACAAAAATATAGGTATCAGCCACATGATTTTCGTGCTTTTAACTTTGCCACTGTTAGTTGAAATGAAAAGTAGTTTCTTGTAAAAAAAAATTAAACAATTTTAGTCGACACGTATAAGATTTTTTAAGCACTAACTTTTAATTAGCAAGCACGTTGGAAATCTTGAATTTCGTAAATAAATTACGATTTAAACGTCGTATACACATGAGAATTTTTGCATTCGATAGAGCTTCAAAATGTAGAATCGGCTGGCGTAAAAAAGTGATTTTGCCAAAAGTGACACATAAGAGGTCTTAAAGTCGCAACGACGATATGTAACTTCGTACTATGCCTACCTATTTGATATTTGTACACCGTTAAAACGGAAAAGCATAGAGTCTGTACCTGATTTATTTATGTAACCATACTAATACTAGAAATTCGAAAGTAACTCTGTCTGT
This sequence comes from Oligia latruncula, assembly GCA_948474745.1. Taxonomy (NCBI): domain Eukaryota; kingdom Metazoa; phylum Arthropoda; class Insecta; order Lepidoptera; family Noctuidae; genus Oligia; species Oligia latruncula. Next base: position 7,380,958 of record OX419683.1, on the reverse strand, counting down.
CTGTATGTATGTTACCTTTTCACGCCTAAACCACTAAACGGATTTCGATAACATTTGACTTAAAGATAGATTGCATCCCAGGGAAGGACATAGGATAGTTTTTACCCCGATATTCCCACGGGATCGACACATTATGCAGGTGAAACCGCGGGGCGCTGATAGTAACAAATAAAACAGGTATTATAACACCTTTATTTACCAAATAAAAAACTATGACTTTGTAATTTTGCTTAAAGATAATATATAATTGAAAGATATCAATGCATACCTATCTTTAACAAGATTTTGAGCTGTAAAAGCGGAATAATATGAATAAAAAAACGATTTACCTACTTAAAAAAACGAGGTCATTACTATTGTTTTTTTTTTGTTTAAAGATAATAAGATCGGAAGTTATCAATGCATTGCTTATGAAAATAGGATAATAATCTCAGTAGTATCGTAATTATCGTATCTAATAAAAAATCCAATTCACGTTTTTGGTAATAGCAAATATAAATTAATAACCAATCCAAAATCTAATATTAATTTTATATCATTATATAGTCATCGAATTATTATTTCGTACATACATTTATTGACAAAGACAATCGACAATATTTTCTGAAATAAAAAAAACGTGCAACCGAGCGATTCAAGCAATTTAAATTGCCCAAACTTACCTGCCAATGTACCTTGCTTTCAGTAACATACAATAATGCAGGTTTGCTACACACGAGCGAAGCGAAAAAATCCATCTTCCTAAAGCGTGCTGGCGCGGGCGGTGCTACGCGCCCCGCTGACAATGCAACGTTGCCCAACCTCCGTCGAGCGTCTAGTCGCGGACTTATTCGGATGTTATCACTATCAATCTTATTAGCGGTATTGTACCGAGTCATCTAAGCTAGTTCACGGTCGCTTTCATAATTAATTTACTAGCCCGGATCTTCATTGAAAAGTTCTCGTTTGATAGTCTTCAATTTTATTCTTAACTCTAACCGCGTTGTGTCAAGTAAGATCTCCTATCTAAGAGATCTGTGGTGTGTGGGTGATTTGTCCCTCTGGACCCTCTTATCACATACACCTTTCTCTATTTAAGAATTTGCAATAAATTAATCAGTGCCTATAATATGATGTTGAGTTATATAAAGTTCAATATTTACGTTTGGTTAATAAAATTCTTTGAAAATGTAGTTAAGCTTAACTTTACTTGAAACATTTCTAGAATCAGAGACTTTTTAAAAAGAACAAGAATAACTTGAAAACGAAAGAACAATAAACCTTAAGCTATTGCTTATCTACCTTTCACATAACATAACAAAAGGTACACTTACTATTACCGGAGAATTATAACGCGATGGTATTGTAAAAAAGGCTTATTTTAAGGAACAAAGTAATAAATATTTCTGGGTAAAACCTGAGTCGTGAAACAATGGCAGGCGTCTCGTTATAGAAGTTTCTAGTTCTAACGATTAGCTTGTAACAAACCTTTGAAGCTATTAATAGCTTCAAAGGTTTGTTGTTTTTTTTTTCCATTTTTTTTAAACTGCATCTCGCAGTTCAACCTTCATAGGTTGAACGGCGAGATGCAATTTGGTTGTCGTCTGCTTAACCGGGCTTGCCTGTGGATGCCTCAAAAAATTAAGGCTTCCAGGCAGGGCTTAAAAAACTTAAAAACTAAGCGACTATACGGTAAGGGCACCCCCTGTGGGGTACGGACATAGTATGTATAGTCTTTGGGTACGGACCTCGGCTTAGGGCGTCGTTGGGAGAGGGCAGCAAGGGACAGGCTGGATCGGAATTACCTACTTATTTCCATTACTTTCACGTTGATTTTATGGATTTTACTAATTATGTTGTAAAATTATTCTATGAGCGGCTTTCCACGAATTCGTCATATCGCCAGTCCGTCATTTATTTTGTACTAGGATTATCCGGAATTGGAGCTAATTACGTTACCTACATTCATTAAATAATTTAAGTTGGAATGTGGTTTTAAAATGTTTTACTTTAAGTTGATTTATGACTAAAAATAAGCTAGAAAAAGAATGGCATTATTTATTTTAACAACTGTTAGATTTAATGATATATAGTGTTGATTTTGTCATAGCACACGGAATAATCAGAAATAGGAAAGGTCATGAATTAAGGAGGTCTTCAGTATACTAATATGACAAAATAATTATCGAAGTTAAAACATTTGTTGTAAAATTCCGTGTAGATGTAGGTACGAACCGGTTTTATTATTGGTTGGTTTTTGTGTTATCATCATTATTGACGGTTCACCGCGACAATGATGTGACAATGTGCTTCTAAAAAGACAAGCTAGGCTGTGACAATGTGCTTCTAAATAGACAAGCTAGGCTATGACAATGTGCTTCTAAATAGACAAGCTAGGCTATGACAATGTGCTTCTAAATAGACAAGCTAGGCTATGAAAATGTGCTTCTAAATAGACAAGCTAGGCTATGACAATGTGCTTCTAAATAGACAAGCTAGGCTATGACAATGTGCTTCTAAATAGACAAGCTAGGCTATGAAAATGTGCTTCTAAATAGACAAGCTAGGCTATGACAATGTGCTTGTAAATAGACAAGCTAGGCTATGACAATGTGCTTCTAAATAGACAAGCTAGGCTATGACAATGTGCTTGTAAATAGACAAGCTAGGCTGTGTCAATGCGCTTTTAATTAGAAAAGCTAGGCTGTGAAATATTTAACTAATAACAACAAAATGACTACTTCGAAAGAAAAACCCTAATTTGAAATAGTAACGTTAGACGTTTTTTATCTGAAGATGTTGTTTCCTTAGTTTTAACAGAATTATCGAAATCATCTGTGCCTGTATGAATTACTAAAATGTACCTAAGTCGTGATGTTAATAATTCCTAGTTATGTACCCCACACGTTTGTCCTTTGCCGGCTAAACGTAGCCCCGGGCCACGAGCCACCTCAGCTGACTTTGCCATTCGCAAGAATTCTTAATACAATATACATAATAGTTTTATGTTCGTTACTAAGAATATACCAATATACATATATCGAACCCTACTTGTCCTTTTTTACATAGAATTAACTTATAATTAGAAATAGAATAACGCGAGCAAAATCAGTGGTTGAGTGTAAGTAAAGTTAGGGAAATTTATTGCTAAGCAAATTGACTACCCACTTATGTAAATTTTCCGTATACTGAAATCAACTACGTCGTATTTTGACCTATTTCGGCCACATAATGCAAAGAGGAGATAGCAGCCTTGAAAAGTTGTTCATTGTTGGCAATACCGAAGGAAAGAGAGCACAAGGTCGCCAACACGATGGTCTAACCAAGTAAAAGATGCTACGTCCTCAAGCAAAATTTTAGCTTTATAACGGAATCGACGGATGGAGATTGTCCGCTTAAAAGGGTCCAGTGACGGTGGTCGCTGGACCCTTAACCGATTGAAGAAGAAGAAATCACCACTATCCTTATAACTGTTGTATAAAATGGCTATAGCACGGCAAATTGAGGTCGGGAATCAATTTGCTTAACTGCCTACTAATCTCCCTGACTATTTGTAACGTTAAGTCGAAAGAAATATTAATCTTGGTCTTCCTTTTCATAATACGAGGTAAACCATTACTTAGTATGGGAGAAAATAAATAACAGTCAAAACTCCATGCTACGGAGTAAGGATAGAAGGTAAATATATACGGCTGTCATGATGACGATGACATGACCGAAAAGAAGAAAGAGACAAAATATGGACTTGGTAATTTTGCAGTCGTTTGCTGAACTGACAAAGACTCAAACTTCCACTTAAAAAATTATGGATCCATCAAAGATAATGAGATATAAAGGCAGACCTAGAAGGACTAAGTTACACTTGCCCACTAATTTGGACTAATAATAATATCAATGACTTTGAAACTACGGGTATATTTATACAACTTAACGATCTTTGAGAAGTGGCAACGCTAATTATAATTATACTTGATTGACAGGCAGCAAATCTTATTCGTCTACGTATCCGCGGTCACAAGACGGCATATACTAAAACATTATAAGTACCTATCATTTGGCCAATATCTCGCTGCACAAAGACGACGCGGCCGTCTGATGAACAGTTACCGACAGCGAAGGCCATGCGATCGCACAAAAACTAATGCAACATATCGCTACATACGGTACGTGCATATATCAAAATTAATTAGTACTCATAGTCATTTGACCGATTTGACTTTAGCTGAGGTCACATTCGAGCTGATTCTTCGAACGCTCCCGTTTTTAGTCAGCCATCGCCAGACATGTTATTATTTAGCGATTACTAAACTTCATTTTTATGTCTGAGTTGTCAGAACATTGAGAACTGACCCGCTTAAGGAGTGAAAAAGTTTCCGAGCTCGAAGGCCCGTTATGCTCTGCAGTCTGCAACACGAACCGACCCCACTTTTTGTTGGCATTCATTACGAGTTAAACTCTGACCGATGTTTTTGTTTTGATTCTAGGCTATTTTTGATCTACCGGCACCTAAGTATGTTGGGATGACTGTTTTCTGTCTGAATCATGGTATTTTTTTAAAGTTGGTAACATTACCACCGAGTTTAAACGTCAGGGTGAGAAACAGTGAATAGAATTAGAATAGAAAAAGCTTGTAGACAGAAATAAATCCAGGGCATTAACCCATCAGAAGACCATAAAATACCTACTCATACTTTGAATAACGAGAATTAATAATCCATATTCGCTTAGCAACAAACCAACCAATAATTTAATTATATAATCTAGCATTCAGTCAAGTCAGACAAAATTAATCATAGCTCAAAATCTTTGTAAGTTCTAGGAACTCGATTAATTCTTTCCATGGCTGATTGCACATAGGGCATCATATGTACAATTAGACTGCAATGGTTCACCTTTGCAAATTATCTCAAAAGTAAATTAGGTATACGTATTGTAAAGTGCATTTACAATTTGTACCTTGGTTTCTGACATTTCATTAACAACTTCTCCATAACTAATGACAGTTAGTTTAAGTGTCATGATACATGGAGTTTGACAGGATAACTATACGTTTACATAGTAGGTATATACTCGATTCGGCATTGAATCCTTCGTCATTATAATTCTCTTGCCCTTATCCAAATTTATTTAGGGCAGTGCAGCATGTCCACACTGCGTTTGCGATTTCATTTCCAAACATGTAATGCAAATATTATTATGTGTTTTTGGAAATGCAACTTAAATATTCAAACATAATTGTATGATTTTTTATTAGGAAGTACCTAAGTAACAGTCATCTATCCTCAATATAGTTTTGCTCTTATTCAGAATTAAAATGGAATGTATATAACTAGGATAGGACATTACGTTGCTATTTTAATTAATTAATTAGGTAGCCAATTATATCAACTTTGTAAATAACACCTTTATTTACAAAGTTGATATAATTGACTGACATTGACTGCTGCGCTGCGTGTCGCGGGTTCGATTCCCGCACGGAACAAATATTTGTATGACCTATAAGTAGTTGTTCCGGGTCTGGCTGTTTGTGTATGTGAGTTTAAATGTTTGTTAACGCACCCTCAACACAGGAGAAATTCCTAGTGTGGGGCAAAGTTTAAAAAAAAAAAAAAAAATAGTGTGGAAATAACATATATTAAAAACTAGGATTTGATTATACTTAAAGTTTTTGTTGTTTCGCTGTATTTCTTGTGTTATCCCAAGTTACCCAAAAAAGGTCACGCAACCCCTGCGCGTGGTTTTTTTACCTTACCCATTCATACTTTCATCTTGTTCTAATTCTTTAGCTTGCTTGGTTTAATAACTGAAACTGTGCTCAAGTATTAGCCAGTCAACTTGTTGGTAACAAGACCCACGGTATCCCTGAACTCTAGAAGTAGGTACTTTTAAATGTAACATATTATGTGAACAACATGATTGTGTGCCAAATGTAACCACGGGAAGACTGAAATTGGCAAGTGGCAAGCTGGAGGCAGAATCATTAAGTACTTAGTTATTATTATTATAGTACCTACGGATAGATTTAAGCCTCGTTTTGAGATCATTTTGTTTTTGTGTTTCGTAAACAGTACGTACCTACAGTGCAGCCAACGAATCGCGGTCAGTTTCATACAAACCAATATGTGATTGGCGAATTTGATCTTTAATAGTTACCTACTTACTAGAATTATTGTCTATCTGACAGCTGTCAGGAACGTATTCTCTCGACGGCCAGACTATAGCCAACTAACATCATCTGGAGTCACCTAGGGTTACCAAAACTCAATGCTAACAAAATTATCGTAGAAAAACTGAGCAATAATAGAATAATTTGCAACTTAAGAGTAATTAGGTACGAAATTTTGAGTTTATAACCAAAGTGCTAAACTTTTCTATTAGGTACCGTAGTTAAAGTTCAGTGTAAGAAAAAGTTTATACAAAGACGGGGGATCAACCCATTCTGTGGTACTTATAATAAAAAAACTAAGCAGAATATCTTAGAAAAGTATATGAATACAGCTTAAATTTTATTCGAATAAGGTACCTACGAATACTTATTTTAACTTCAACAGAAACTAAAACCTCAAACAACCCCCGCACGGTGAGTGGTGGTGTATCTAAATTGTGCGACGTTGTCAAATTTACATCAGAGCATTCTAAACATGCATCTAGCAACATCGCATTTACCCCCACGAGAGAAAAAACAACCCACACAGGCGCGTCAGAAACAGGTGTAAAACGCACGTTGTACGCACACCAGGACAATGCGCATGATTCTCACGAAAGGTTTCTGAGAAATGCCACGCACACTCAGGCCCTAATGCGTTTGTGTTACAGAAAAAATCTAAGTCGCACCCACACAGCAGCGTCGAGAAAACAATGATGCGCCCGCACCGCACCGCTCATCGGGCGTTTGGATTTCTCTTGCAATTTTGAGGATAATAATATTATACGCAGTAGAATTGCTCTTTGTTCCGTAGCCACCTGTAACAAGGAATCAGTTCCTAAACTTTATTATTTAAAATTTGCTATAGGTATGTTGTATTAGATAACTACTAGATAATTTATAAAAAATACTAGTTTGTTTGTTTTTACTGCAACTTTACTGGCTATTGTTTTGTTTTATTTCTGTGCACGTGGTGCTAAATGTCAATCGCCTTGCGTTGTGGTAGGTTTGCATACCAATGACGTTCTCAAGCCCAGTTTAACATAGATACTTAGTTTTTTTTTGCAAAATAAAATAATAAATTGTAAAAAATTGCTTTGCTATGGAACAAAATGCTTAGTTATATTGCGGAACTGACTTTATAGACTTCTATTAAAAATTTAGAGACAATCCAGCTAATAATAATAATTTAACAAGCTACTTTGTGCCAACTGATTTACAGAATTGGAAACAAACTGATAATTATTCAAGTTGACTGTAAGTATAGTTATTTTATTCAAAGGCAGTTTACGTGTGAAAATAATTATAAAAAGCAGTACACACATTAGAGAATCACAAATCCACATCTGAATCAAACATTATTTTCAACAGGGGAGATACTGGATTTAATAAAAAAACTTCGATTTCCGAAAGCGGTGCACACATTGTAGAAGATGATAGGGGTGCATAGGAATGCAGCGGGAGTGGTAAAAAACGATAAAACACAGTTAGATTCGGGGGTGGCTGAGTTGAAACCGGTTTATAGAACCCACCACCACTGCTATTTCTTATAGATAAATAGGCTAGTTTTGGATTCGTAATTTGGGCGAAAATGTTTGATAATATTGGGCTACTTCGTGGAGGAATTGGTTTAGTACTAGTAAAGTATTTTCTCAGACTTGAACCGCACCGAAGAGGTTTTGTTATATTAGATGTTAGTACTTACTAACGTTTGCTAACAGTCTCTTGGGTACATTACCAGTCGACAGCGATGCGGATGAATTTTTCGACGCTATTTTTTAGTTTCTGTATAGTTTTAGTTAAGTTAGAATTTATTTTTGTTATTTTTAGTTTGTATAGCCAAATAAAAACTTAAGTACAGTTTCTTAATAAGTTGAATCCGTTGAAAATGTTGTAACTTAATACGAGTAGGTATTTTTTGTTAAGTTACATGTCAGATATTTCTTTCTTTTTTTTGTTTTGTTATCATATTACTGTTTGTTTCCTAGTTAAATAAAATAACATTACCTAGTTGTAATCAAATAAACTATATCGTCTTTTACTTAGCGAGAAAACGCATCACACGATCGACCTGAGTATTTTTCAGAACAAATAATTAATGTGAGCAATTTATGCCGCTTTTTACTGGACAAAATACTACAGTATCCTCTACAAGAAAATATCTGTTTGTAACAGTCGTAGCGTCAGTAAATACTGTAGAACTTTAAATTGTCAGCTTCGTAGCAAGCAAGATCTCGTAGCCGCTCTAAGTATGAATTAATGTATTTATTATTATTATGAAATAACAATATAATTGAATGTAAGGTGGTGCCTTTAGGTATTTTGCATTTGTTTTGACAAACTAAGTAAAATAGGTATGAATATAATAAATGTGGGAACTTTGACCAATTTGCAAAAGAATATTTTCGGAGAACTATATAAAACAGTTTTTAAGTACTTGAAAAATAAATGTATCATGAAGGAATTGTGCAATTAGAAGAACTTAAGGATAGGAAACGAGTAGAAAACTTAAGGGAAATAATGATAAATCGCCAACGTTTGTAGGGGTTGAAAGATTTTTAGAAGTTTCTAATTTATTTCCTTGCTAACTGCATAGTCCTTCGATATGTAGAATGTTAATGTAATTGTTTTGTAAGTTGATAATTTCATAAAAAAATGCCCAGATCTTGGAAATATTCTTAGGTTCCTACTATCCAGTCAATATTCGCTACGGCGTGGTTTAATAGAAAAAGGGTGAGTTACAAGTTACCTACTCCGTGTACCGCTACCGTACTGCTTAGGTAAGTACTACGAAATTAAAAGTCTTCCGTAAAGTGACATTAGCAATTATTTAATTTACCCTAAAGATTGATGAGATGACTAGGGAAATTATTAGCAAGCGGGTCTTAGGTACCTACAAGTACTTGTAGAAAATTAAAAGTAAAATCGGCACGAAGTATGCTAACAATTTGCAAGGGAATATTAATGAGGGAAGATAAGGTTCCGAACCGTTTTACTTTTAAATACGATATGTGTTAAATTTGAACAGATCGCCCTGTGGGTGGCTGGTCATCAATTTGGCGAGTGGAGGGGCAGGTGGGGGGAGCGCGGGACGAGGGCGAGCTCAGCCTCGTCTAACCCCTTATTTTACATTTCACACTCCGGGAAAATCGTTAGAGAAATCTGCGTAGCGTGCATGTCCGAGACATACGCACACAAACGCGCGGCGGGCGGCGTGTGAGCGTCCGAGCCACCCTTGCCACCCGCCGCTATATCGACGAAACTTCAAGAAATCCTCTTATACGCACATGTGTACCTAGTCACATATGTAAATCAAAATTACACATTCAATTTCTTCTGATCCAATTGATCGGACGGCACACATCTGTATGTCAATAATAGCGGGTAGCAGCCTGTCAATGATTGAAGTTTCGCACTTTTCTGGGAATAGATCTATAAATTACTCATCTCGATATTTCATCGTTGTACATCTTTAAAGTTCCTGATCTTCTTCAATTTCAAATATCTTCCTCCATAGTTGCTAACACGAGCACGTATAGAAAATCAAATAATATACTGTAGTAGATGTATTTTAATTAGAAAGCGGCTCGGGAGATGCTGCGGGGCGCGGGGAGGCTCGGGAGGCGCAGAACAAGCGGCGAGGCGATCTATTGAAAGATGTCGCCGTGGGGCGGCGAGCCGAGTGGTCACATACATTATTACCGAACAATGTCACTATGCAAATGTATGTGGGAAGGCTTTGTGTGAACGCACTTACGCATACGGGGGGAAGCGCCTCCACATAATCCGAGGCTCACCCCGCCGGCCTGCGCCCGCCGGCTCTCGCCAAAGATGGTTGTACGCATGTGAGTGTACACACGCGGCACTTTCTCTTGAAGCTCGCCACTGGCTTTTAAAGAGGGTGGCCGGGGGGCGGCGGGGGGCGAGCGTTCCGAGCGGGTGACCACGGGGAGGCTCAGCGTGTGCCGGACAGCGCCGCCTAGCGGCACGCTGCGGCACCGCAGCCCTGCACGCACCACGCAACCACCTATGCAACAGGTCCAGACAACTGGTCTAGACGCTGATAACGCGGGATCCGCCAGCCGACCGTCAACATCAAACCCATCCTAATAACTCATCGTAACCCCTGGCTCCAGAAGCCGCAAGACGCTAAACGTTGTGAAAGATATGCACGAGGAGTGCAGTGTTAGCGCGGCTACAGGCTACAGGGTGCTCCACTCGGCCACGAGGCGAGGCGGGGGCGGCCTCGTTTAATTGAGTGTACTCAGCGCCCTCGCCAAATGATACTCCTCTGTTCCCAAAATACCTGTAAGCCTGTAATAGATGTTAATTAGAGCGCCGCCCCGCGCACGCTGCGAAGAAAAAATAATAATTTGAACAGGTCGTAATTAGAGATGTTTACATAACTGTAAAACAAATATTTTCTTAATTTTTAATATTTTTTCCTCTTTCGGGTCCTTTAGGGTCGGGTTTAAGCATATTTATTTTTCCTCGGGACTTTCTCGAGGCTAAAGCGAAAAATCTGAAATTACATCTGAAAAAACTTCTCTGCAGTAGGTACGTAAGGAATAAGGAGGTGGTACTGGCCGGTAGGTGGGTAGATTGGGTAACTTAGTGCGGTGCGGTGCGAGCGATGCGTGCGTACAGCGTCACATGGAGTGCGTGTACAGCATGCGGTGGTGGACGCGGCACACGCTATCGCACGTCACAATAAAATGGAGCTCGCCAGAGCGGGGGCGGCCACGGCTCGTTTGAATCGAACGCACGTCCGGGCCCGCCACCCTCGGGGTGTGTAGTGGACTTTTCACTCGGCTTGATATATATATTTTCCATTCCTCCCGATGCCGGCTACTGCGGCTGTAGGTTCCGGCCCGTGGTGCCCGTGGCGCCGGTGCGTTGCTCGCATTTACATGCGCTGCTCGGACGCCCCCCTCGGCCGCTCCAGATGAGTGCTTGCTCGCATATCAACATCTCGATCGAACTTAATTAAATTTTCCATCACTTCTCATTAGACTTAGGGCTTTGTTTATGATCCTTGTACGATGATTGGATGGAGAGGGGCTTTGGCTTCGTAATGAGTCTTACACAAAGCTGTGGGCTGTTGGATTGTGTATTCTAGTTCATTACGTAATCACATACCTATTCTTACCTACAACATAATTAGAATTCGCAATTTCTAGGAAGGAACAGCGCGGACGTCAAAGCCTCTGTAGTTAGTATATCTACCTATGTTCATCATCCCTCGTTCAGTAGGACCGATTCTTTCATCGTCATAAACTTGTGTTAGTTTACATATCGTCACGACTGGTGTTATATTACAAGGCTTTTACGGCTTAAAATTTGTAATTTAAAACTTTTACGTTATATATATACCTAGTACCTCGGATATCTATGCTAGTACCTATATCAAAATTACCAAGATTGAAGCAGAATGGATATTCAACCTTTGCGCCAAAACTCAAAACTGTAATTGATTTGAAGCTACCAAGACCTATGTTTACGTAAAAAGATATCATCTCTCACTAAAAATATCTTCTGATACCTGATACCTCCAGGGTGATTTACAAACACAAATCTTACACGCAAAACGCTCAAAACCGGGAAAGTTTCTATGGAGATAACAACATAAGCCTAATAACGCACTGCCAAACCAGAAAAAGATCGATATTTCACCAATTGATGGTTCAGACTTCAGAGCCACCATCATCAGCCTTACCAGATGCAGCTGAATACCAGTATTTTACATGGAGCGACTGCCTATCTGACCTCCACAACCCAGTTACTGGGTAACACCATTTGATAAGACTGGTTGACAGACTTTGAGCTTCTTCTGACCGTAACGACTGCCAACCACTCTTCTGATCTACGAATGACAGCCAGACTCGGCCAGACTCAACGGCTTTTACTTGCTTTCCGAGCCACGGAGGGGTCTCGATATGTAATGGATGGTCACCCATCCACAAACCGACCGCGGCAACCGTAGCTTAACCTTCGATCGACGTGCGGCTGTTATCAATTAGCCACGAGGCTTCAGAGTTCAAAGAAAATAATAAAAAAGTATCTAGTACCGACAATTTATCATAAATATTGAATTGTTTATGACCAATAGACACGACTTAGCCGCGCCCGCACTTGACAAGTCTATCGGTCAAGGTTAAAAAGTGTTCGTTATGGTCCCCTTTTTATTGTTTTGGGTTCACAATCAGATATACAATCACCTCGTTCAAAGTTGTTTGGGTCAAACAGCCAGTTTGTACGTTTGTTAGAAATTGTAAATAATTTCTAACAAACGTACAAACTGGCTGTTAATGATTGATTAATGTTGATTTCTAATAAGCTCTGCTTAGCTTGAGACTAGACGGCGTTGTGTGATAGTTGTGGAATATTATTATTATTATTATTAACCAGCTTCTGCCCGCGACTTCGTCCGCGTGAAATTTCACCCTAACCTCATTCACCATCTTAGGGGTGGAATTTCGAAAAACCCTTTCTTAGTGGATACCTACTCTTCACAAAGAACACACCCTCCAAGTTTCATGTCTCTAGGACCAGCGGTTTGGGCTGTGTGTTGATATATCAACAATCAGTCAGTTTACCATTTTATATATATAGATTTCTGTTTTGTTTGACACTGTTGCTACTGCGACACGACAGATGGTCATCGCCGGCTTGTGGAGCTGATCACAAATGCACAGTAAACTGTTGTCAATGATCATTTCATTTCTTTGCCCAATTGTAACACAAAATTCTCATTAATAGCTCAGTCTTTCGAATTCAACTTACAGTATTTTTATCTCACGAGTGTACCACCCGCTGTGAATGTGTGTGTAACCGCAGGAACTCTCGGTACCGTCCAATACAATGCCGAAGAAGAAAGTTTTTGTTTGTGTTATGTGCTGACGCCACTCGTCTTCACGGACATATTCACAGCGTGATTCTACAGATGGTTACCACAAGTAAGGCAATGCTTGTACAGTCCCTAATATTTCCCATAATTGACTATGGTGATGTGTGTTACTATGACCTGAATGCAGATCTCCTCAATAAACTTGACCGTCTTCTGAATAACTGCATTCGATTCGTTTTCAATCTTCGTAAGTATGACCATATATCTAAGCATCGGCTGCTTTTAAAATGGTTACCCATTCGCCGGCGCAGAGAGTTGAGGGCTCTGAATACGTTGTTCTCTATTCTCGACAATCCCATCTGCTCCTTCTTACATGACCTCTCAAATTCAATATTTATGCTCTGCCCATGCTAAAAATCTTCGTTCCACTAATAATCAATCTCTACGATGTCCTGCTCACCGTTCTGGCTTCATTCATTCTTCTTTCTTTGTCCAGGCGGTCTTTCTTTGGAATGCGCTCCCTCTGAACATCAGGACGGCAACCAGTCGGTTATCTTTTAAAGTGAAGGCACGTGAACATATCCGTCAAAAGTTGGCCGTAACTGTACATCGCTGATTTGCTGGATTCGTTTTCTCCTCTACCGATAATTTTGTTCTCCTCACAGTTCATTTTGTTTACATGTATGTATGTATGTATGTATCTATCTATGAATTAGTATTTATTCTTGTATTTTATAATCATTTCCTAGCTATTTATCCCGTATGTTGCACCTGCCATGTTTTGTCTCTGCATCACCCTAAGGTTGACTGGTAGAAAATTACTCAGGCATTAAGTCCGCCTTTATACAGTATTTATTTTACTTACAGCTTAAAGTTTTAATAAATAAATAAAGCGTGAAATAAAATCGTGTACTACAACAAAGCTTCAGTTTTTAAAAGGCTCTAAAAAGCCATTAGAATCCAGTTATCGAACCCTAGGGCTCTGGTCAAAGCTGAAAAGGCGACGATACGCACGCGTAGCCGCTCCATCGTGGCCTTCGTAAGTTCGTAGCACGTTAAAATTTTGCGAGAGTTCAAAACGCAATACCGTGTTTCCTTGACCTGTCGTTGACAAGACGGGGCTATAACTAATCACAATCACAAATAGGACGCTTATTTGTAATTATGATTGGTTATTGCATATCAAAAGATTCAAAAGCTGCCGTCATGAATGCGTCATCTTCATACATTTTGCACATAACCCTTTCGACTAACTCTGTCAAAGGCTTAAATAAAAATGTACCTTACGTCTGGGGAATAAGATGCTACACGGAATTCCCGTAGATGGGGCTACCGTTTGTCTTTTACGAGCGCTTTCACCCGCTATCGCGGTAGGTGGACAGTCCTGAGATTTAGCAATTTTATGACACAGTTCTAAGTGAAAAATGTTTGCCAACGAAACTGAAGTGAACCAAGCTTGGTAGCTTTAATAATCGCATGAAAACCTGAAATCTCCAAAACGCTGAATAAAACGTGATAATCATTTAAATCACCGTTCTTTCTCTGTAAGTGTGATATTTGGTAGTGCTAATAATATACAGACAGTCGTTTTACCTCCGACTGCAGCAACCTAACAGCAACCTTACTGTGACGAGAATAAAGATCACAATGATTTTGACAGAGTTGACAATAGCAGCAACCTTATTCCAATGAGAATAGAGACCACTATGATTTGGATAGTGATGCAAAATAATTGTAAACGGACTGTATTTACTTACAGTTTGGTATTAATAATATTATTTAAGTATTTCAAATTCATTAGATGATGGGGTCCTATTTTGAAGATTTTTTTACAATAGGTTCCTATGCCAGACATGAGTTTTCCGTGGCATCGAGTTCAATTCGTATTCGAACAGAATAAATCTGTAAACAAGTGTAGTAGTGCACCATAGGCACAAGAGCAGCCGTTTGTCCCTAATTGCGTAACATCACAATCTGAATAATTTTGCATTTGACATTGCTAATCCATTGATTCATATGTTCGAAAAATTTGTCTGCTCAACAACGTAAATAACGCAATGAATGTTGTTGAACTTTCAAAATGAAAGCCATTCGTAATTTTAGTTTGTTACGCAATTACCCCGCTGGAGTAGGTACCTACCATTTTTTCTGAAAAAATATTAAACTTTTGGAATAAAATTCATCTAAAACTGGGTACAGTAGGCTGGACATCAGTGGCAACAGCAACACTATGACCTTGAGCTAGCCTAGCTCAGTATCATATGGTGCTATTCTTTTACTATAGGTAGTCAATCAGCAAAATTGAAGCGTGCCTACTGCTCAGGGTGCACCAGAAGTAGTACATCCAGGGAAAAACATTATTATGCATATTGACTTGACTTGACACCTTACCAACCTTACGCCACTGTATCGTAATAGCCATTTCATACACCTATCAAAGAATGACAGTTGTGATTTGAATATGCGGACAATTTGGGATGGTAGTTAATTTGCACAATAATACATTTTCCTGACTCTCTGACTCTCAAAACGGTGAAGGAAAACATCGTAAGGAAACCGGCATGTCCTAGAACCAAAAATTCGAAGACATGTGACATCTGCCAACCCGCACTGGGCCCGCGTGGTGGATTACGGCCCACTCCCTCTCTCCGAGAGGAGGCCTGTGTCCCAGCAGTGGGAACATTATAGGCTGATTATGTACATTTTCCTGACTCTACCAAGTGCCAATGTACCTTCCTAATTTTGTCACTCACGAAGAATATTTTAATGCACTCAAATTGTCATTTTGAGGCATTAACAAGACTTAGTTAGAAGAAAAAAAATGTATTTTCGCAAAGGAAATTGAATTCAAATCTGCGACTACGGGTTGTTATTAGGTCAACGAGGCCGTGGAAATTGCTGCAGTGGGCTTTCACTTGGTAACTACGTAGGTACTTACAGAGCTGACCTACTAAAAAAAATTAATTTGAGCTTTAGTATACTAAATACTATAAACTATAAAGGTGATGTGTGATTACAAATAAAGACTTAGGGTATTTAAACAATAGTTTAAATAGTAGGTACTTGAAAAATTAAGAATTCTATCGTCATTGCCTATTTACAATAAACACGCCACTGTTCAAATAATAACAGAACTAGGAGCCTCCATAAATTATAACGTGACCATCATGCAATGAGAATTCAAATCAATATTACAAACTAGAACGATTTTACGTCCAATAGATCTGATGTAAGCAAATTTCGCAACGTCCCTTTCCCAACCTGTTCCATTTCCTATGTCTGCATAATAGATAAACTTATATACGTATGTAAATAAGTACTCCACAGGCTATAGTATGGACCCCCGATATATAGTTTAAAGCTATAGTTATACATTGGCTTGACAATACTAGCCTCCCCCATACCAGGATATTTTACTTTCTCTGGACGAGGCCCCTTAGGCGGCGGCGTCCTGAACGCCACCCGCCGCCCCCTGCGCCCCCCGCCGCCCGTCCGCCCTGGACCCCCCCTCACGCATAGTACACCATACAGAGAGCGAACTAACTCTGCTGCCAACCTCTATAAACTCGTTCATACGTGTTCCTGTATAGATAGGTACTTATTTAAATACGCAATTTGGAGCCCACCTATACGTACTATATCTATATGTGTGCCTACTGAGCTTTAAATCAATTTGGCGTATAATTTTATTTGGTTTAAGCTGATTTAATTTGAACGGACGTTGGCATTTGAGTGTAATTGTTTCATTTGGTTACAATGTTACTTGCGAACTTGCTCTACCTAGGGTCCTAGGAGTTTCCTATTAGTTTCATCGTTTTTATTACTTATCTAATACTTAGTAACAAACCAATGTAGCCCGTAAGCCTATACAGTTTTTTTTTTACCTTTTTTAATAGCTGCGACTTTTTTTAATGTATAACTTAGTATGACCAAAATGGGGTTTCAACGTATTTCTCCACTACAATTTCGAAAGATAAAGTTTGATTAAAAACTGCGAATTCTACGCGCTCACGCAATGTGAAGAGGGGATGAAACGGGGGTCAAGCGTGAGTCGTCCCTTCCTACTACGGATGCTTCGTGCGTAGTTGTGATTTTAGCGATTTTGTTTTGGCTAATATGATTTCAGTGAATATTGATGTCTTTAACTTTAGGGTAGTTTGATATTAAATTCGGGCCATAGAAATAATAAACTATGACTCGGACTAATATTTGTTCCATCTCCCATTGCATGGATGGACAACGCATTAAGTTCGAGGTTCTACCATGTTGTGTTGCAGTTTTAAGAATTTTTTGACATCTAGGTAGTTGATCGGAAAGTTATCCATCGTTAATCGGCAATTTAATGAAATAATCTCTATCCAACCATACTACTTATAATATTATAAATTCGAAAGTAACTCTGTCTGCCTGACTGTATGTTACCTTTTCACGCCTAAACCATTGAACGGATTTCGATAAAATTTGGCAGAGAGATAGATTGCATCCCGGGGAAGGACATAGGATAGTTTTTATCGAGATAACTCACGAGCGAAGTCGCGGGCGGAAGCAAGTACCTACTTAAATAAAAATGAAATGCTGTTCGTTGGTACGCCCATCATTTGTTAACCGTCTGGACCGAATTGGCTATTTTTTATTTAAAAGTGTTGGTTATTTAGTCCGAAGAAAAAAAACTTTGGAGGTGTTGCCGGAAAATTGGAAAATTCGGGAAAAACTGAAAACGCTTTTTTTCTATAGGATTTGGATAGGACAACGTCTGTCAAGTTAGCTTTTTGCTGTCGGTAAAATCAATATTGTGCATGCCATGCGTAAAGATTTCATACCGACTACGAAACTCCTCTCAAAGCGTGGTCCGACTAGCACACGACCAGCTATTTCTCCCAGAGTTTCGTTCTACAGCAATGCGTGAAAGTAACGGATTGCACCGACATTTGTCCGCTAATATGGATACGTACCTACGTATTATAGGTACTAACACTAATTAGGTAAGTGCCTAACTACTTAATTAGTACCTACTATATACATAAACTTACGCCTTCTTCCTATGGGGATAGGCAGAAACAACAGAACGTCGCCTGCTACGATCCATACATACTTATCTACTCCTTAATTAGCAAGTAGATACTATTCCAATAAAATCACTAGCTAGGTAATTTCAGTTACTAAAATGAGTGATTTTAGCATTTTTGTCATTCCTCCTGAAATCCTACCTACCAATTTGGCATCTAGCCTTTTGTGGGTAAGATTATAGACTTCAGTATAGTTCTATGCGGAGCTATAGTACTTAGCAATCATTTTCGATTTCAAAATATTTATGTTTGTTTTTTAAGTAGATATTATACAGGATGGCACCAGGTGGTACCAGTGTGGTTACCATGGATTAGGTAAGTAGGTAAGTACATGATTCTGAGAACCCTGCGTTGAAATTATTCGTCGGTTATTAAAAAAAAATATTGCTGTTCCATACATTTTGACCGATGACCGCGTACCTAAGTATTGCACTTTTGGAATATTGCTAAGCTAGGGGGTCTACCTATATGTGCTGAATTTATGGTAACAGTTTGCGCGTCATCAGCCTACATCAATCCACTGCTGGATATAGGCCTCTTTAATTGCGCGCCATTTAGCTCGATTATAACTCTCATCCAGCTGCTACCAGCGACCCTGCGAAGATCGTAGCTCCATCTAGCCTGAGGGCGTCCTACCTTACGACTGCCGATTCACGGTCTCCACTCAAGAAAACGTACACGAACGATCATAGGTTCTACGGCTAATATGACCGGCCCATTGCCACTTCAGCTTTGCTTATTCTGGGAGCTATTTAAGTCGACAACTTTGGTTCTCTCTTCTACCCCTCAGAAAGACTCCTGCAAGCATATAGCTCGTTTCATAGCTCTGTCGGCGATGTCCCGGCCACTCTGTAGGTATAGATAACTTATGGTACAGGCGCCAGCCCATCAAGCTACTACAATCTGCCAAATTCCTTCAATAGAATTTCAACTTTATCGCTATATCGCATTAGGTTCAAGGTTGATTGAGAAAATGTTAAAGTTTCTGGTAGGTAGCTTGATGTGCTGGCGTCTGTACCTACCATAGGAAAAGTACCTAGGTACCTAGTTATTAGAAAGTAAACACGTTGGTTTTAATCACTTTACGATTACAGCCGTTCATTGCTGGAAAAAGACTTCCCTTAAGCATCACCCCAACACCTGGTCCTGTGCTTCCCGCATCCATCACCAAGTTGTTAGTCCACCTTGTGGGGGTCTACCAATGCTACAAAACGCCTACGCAGTGGCTACGCTGCATTAATGTGGCGGCTACGTAGTGTCTACATGGTCTCCATTCTATAAATTACCGGCTACATCAACATTATTTGTTCTGCGAGTTAGGTACCAACCTACTTAACTTCCAAAGGATTATTTTTGAACCAGCATTTTTAGAATAACACAATGTTGGACGTGTTTTCTGAAAAAAAAAAAAAGGTTAGATAGGTACCTACTACCTACATACTAGGTAAGTAGGTACCTAACCAAATCCAAAAAAAAAAACTTCATTAATTAATTAAAGTTAAATTCAGCCTTCAGAATTATAAACTCGATATTAGTCTTTCAGGAACTAGTGATGCCAGTTATTATAGGCGTTGCTAAACAAACCCCATGGCTTAGTTTGGCGCCTGTGGCAAATGGACAATGCATTTATAACCTCACCCTTTCCACAACGATGTGCAGCACACAGACGATAGATGGCGGTATTTAATACACTCAATAACACATTTTTATTATATTTTTGTACAATTTCAACAGCTATAATATGACTCCAATTTTCTTGATGTTTTCAGCAAAATCGGGGTATCATAATCGTCTACTGATGTCCTAGAATGTTTTAGGTGAATAAAGAAGTAGGCCCAGGCACTGCCAACAGTCGATGTAGTGGGAACTCATCGTTCACTGTTTCCTTTATTTCAAAGCACCAAATACCTACTTCCGGTTCGCGAAGACGCCTCGGCTGCTGCTGGCGCGGGGATTCCCTGCTGTCTTGATCATTGCTGCTTCATTATCATGTAGCTGACCTTCGTGTGGCGTCAGCAGGTATTCAAGTGATAGTAAAAATCGTTCTGTCAACTTCATTCAATCATGAAGCCACTTAAGCAACTATAATCGGTGCTAGAGTAGAGAAACTTATCTTGCAAACGGCTTCTTGATTGAAAGTTTAGAAACTACTTATATTAAAAGTGTGCATGTGCAGCACACCCCTACCCTTAAGTTGATTTCAGAGTGACTAGCACTATTGAAAAAATTACAAAAATGTTTGAAGTTGTAGCGTAAACTGAACTTTATTGTGTAGGAATTAAAGTTATTTTTCCATTAATTGATATTTGTTTACATTTTTGGCAAATAAATCGCGAACGCAGATTAGGTTTCCCTAAGTGGTTGGTAGATGGATAATTTGGTATATGTATAGAAAAATATCACGGGGTACTGAGAGATTTTCGGCGCCTATAGAATTTGTTTAGTTGTGTAGCGGTATCTATAACGCCACAAGCAAACAAACGTACGTCACGCAAAATCCTGTATCTCGCAAGCAGAGTTTAGCGCGCAACTAGCATAGATACAACGGCCCATGAATCATCGGGCAGCTGCCCGCCAGACATAACACTCGTCTGGTCGGAGGATCCTCCCTTTTCTATAGAGTAGGTATGAGTGAACTTTACACCCTGTTCCTCATATACCTCTGTATGAGGAACAGGGTGTAAAGTTCAGCAGAGGTGGCCCAGTAGTAAGGGCCCCGACTTAAGAGTTGTATTTCGTGGGTTCGAACCCAGGCAGGCGCTTTGCGTAAATAATTTCATCACCACTGCCACGGAATATCTATGACCACTGCTCTCAAACCGGTGAAGGAAAATATCGTGAGGAAACGGAATTCGTATTTTTGCCATGATTGATCAAAATGTTCTATAATCCAAATCACTTAACAATTATTCACCTGGTTTCACTTGAAATAATTTTAATATTCGTGGTAATCTGTTCCCAAATTGCTGATATTATACAAGCAAGCACTGATCTCCGCCAGTGTGCGATGTCTAAAAGCTTGATGTTGAGCTCCGCATCATAAGTTGACCACACTGACTGATATAAGAAATTCTTCAAACCTGGTGTAGAGTCAGTCAAAAAGAGCGCATTTTTGGCCCTTTTCGCGGATACCGAATCATCTAACAGGCGTGGGTGTCTTAAGTTGTTGGCTTATATCCAAAAAATCGAAGATATGTTACATTTACTAACTACCAACACGCACTGGGCCCTCGTGGTAGATTATAGCCCCATTCCCTCCTGAAAAGAGGAGGCCTGTGTCCCAGCAGTTAGGAACATTATAGGCGGATTATGTTTATCCTATGCAAACACGCTAAGATGTTAATAGAGAAGTAAGCAATAAGAAGAGGTAATAAAAGGATAGATAAAGATTAAATTAGAGTTCCGTAGAAAAGTTATTAATAAGTATGTAAGTGTGGGTATTATTACAGCATAAAAGAATTTGGATTACCAAGAAAATTAAGTCAATTTTATACATAATTAGTTTATTTGAACACCAAACAAGATTACAATAAATTTTATAATAGGTACATTTATAATATTAAAGACTTATAAACGCTTAGGCGAGACAAGGATACGATTATCATAAGGTTGGAAAATGAAACGTCAATTGAGAGGAGAAAGATTTAATAAATAGATATACATAATAATTTTAATCTAAAACAGAGTATCAGAGCTAGAAGATCAATTGTAAAGAAAATGATGTTAGGAATCACAAATTGACTACCTACCTACACAGAACAATCGATTGCCAAGACAAAATGTATTTGTTTAAGTATACAAGCAACGTTTGCGTTGGAGTCAAATATATATACTTATTCCAAGTCGACGTCGTACTCAACGTTATGTTCGTCAAAGAACAGGGTGCTATTAGTGAATCAAACATGTCTGTGATGGATGTGTTTACTTTAAATGCCGATCACAAATTGTAATTGTTCAAGAAGCCACTGTGTACTCAAAGTGTGTTAATACTGAGAGCATGCTGTTTCAAGCGATTTGATATGTAATGTAATGCACGACAGTTAGGAGGTCCGTGATAAAGTTATTACACCTACTAATTAAATGTCGGAGTAAATACCGACTGTCAAGGTACCTTTCATTACGACTTAGGTACTACAACTCTAGTATACATTGGTCCTTGAAGCGTTTCGAGAGCTGTTAGCACGAAAGGCTTCGAGCGTGGGTGTGATCGGGCTCAGCTCAGCCGGGTCAAAAGCCACTGCGGCCGGGTTCAGTACTAGTTTACTATCTCTGTGAAGCAATTGCGCTTTACACATGCGCGTGCGCAAGTAAAGTCGCGGGGACTGTTTGACAGTGAAATTTTTGTTCTAAAAACCTTAGTATTTTTACAAGAAATTTGCGAGATGGACACATTTGACGGGTTACAATCGATCGCCGGTGCCCATTCTCGAGAATACTATAGCACCCTGAATTAAGATAATAATTATAATACCTAAGTTACAATACATCTTTACGTATTAAATAATAAGTTCATATGCTAAACACAGTAGGTATTAATTATTGATACAGAAAAATAAGGTTAAACATTTAGATTTGTAGCTTTAGTTTAGTGCAAGATTATGAAATATGTTTAGCTTTCTACATCTGAGAATACCAAAATTAAACTAACCCTCTTTATTCTTAGCATGATCATCTGTGCAATGCATCGTTTAGAACATTCCAGACAGTTTCGATCAAGGGTAGTACGGAGAATGTTTGTTAGTACGAAAACTTTCGGATCCGAAAATTTATGTCGGCATAATATTATATTCACTTTTCTTGAAAATCTTTATTAAAATACCAGTGTCACCAAAATATCATTTCATCTGAGTAGGTACATCTCGCACCTCAACTATAGCTACACACTATCATAACAACAATCCTTTAATCTCAGAGGACATTTTATGCACCATAGATTACAAGTGATATTATATCATAGAGTGAGTGAACTTAAAAAGGCAATAAGCATATTTGAGGAAGAGCTAAAACGTATCTAATTAGATGTTAGGAAGAAATTGTAACTGTATAATACATAAAACTCGCTATAGCGCCGCTAACTAAACTAAAAAATGTTTCAAAGCATTCTAGATCGTAATGTATGTAAAAATTAGCACCCATTTAATGCTAGCAATAAACTAGAGCGGTGCTAAGTCATCTAAGTATGTTTGTTTACTATCAGGAATAAAACCTGAACTAAATCATTTAATTTTTAAGTAAACTGAAATGTAACTACGCACGTAAGTACGTTCAGTCGTCTACTGCTTAAAATACTGGAAGACAGTAAAATAATCGTCTGCAGAATTCAGAAAAATCAGCTATAATGTCGAGGACGCGGCGTTTTAAACAGAACCCTATCTAATATTGGGTATATACTATATAACCTATCTATCTAGGGGTCTATCAGGTGATTCGCTCACATACTGAATTTTGCTCCAACAGCATATATGCTGTGACTAAGCCATTTTTAATTGCAAATTAATAACTAAACATTATAAGGACTGCTTCAGAAATAGCTAGTGTATCTCGGAAGCAAATATGTGAGGTGAGGTCGAACGGCTACGTTGCCGCACTGTGAAACATTTCATACTATATTTTTTTTAAAGAGAACAAATTCTAAGGTAAATTTGTACGCTTTAAACTTTTATGTGTATTTGAGTATGTACAGCAAATGACCTCACTGCCTATGTTAAAGCAATTACAGACTGAATATATGAAACTGATTATAGAATCAACTGCACAGTCAGGAAATATATAGAAGAAAGAGAAAAATGCATAGAAACGTCCGGTGTCTGGGTAGCGAAGTAAGGAATATTAAAAATTACTCTTATAAACATCTATTTGCTAAATCTAATTCAAAATACAACGTTAATTCCATTTTAAACACTTAGAATAAAAAGGCTTCATTCAGGATGATGTACATACCGTTCATGTTTAGAATTTAATTATCTTATTAGCAAAAATGACACAGATATAAAATTCGACCGAACACCTAGTAATGTTCCTGTACAGAATCAAAAAATTATATATTAAAAATATTATTCTTTATTTGTCCAGGTTCGATATATTTTACGGAATTTAATTCTACGTCACTTAGTTGAACTTCGATTTTATACAAAAGATAAATGTAAACTTACTGAGAATATAAAAGTACACGATATCATAATATTTTGTAAAGTTTCAGAGGCTATGGAATATAATATTAGAAGACTTCTGGATATAATATGTCTCTGTGTTTCGGTTACGATATATATTTCTTTTAAGTAATAAAACATTATATTGCTCAACGACAAATACTATAATGTAAGTATACAAAATATACTATAATCACATCACACTAATATTATAAAGGCGAAAGTTTGTGAGTGTGCCTGGGTGTGTTTATGGTTGTCACTTCTTCACGCTCAAACGGCTGGACCAATTTTGATAAAATTTTGTATGGAGGTAGCTGACACCCTGGATTAACATATAACCCCCTTACTAATAAACGTATTATATCAGATGAATAGTTACACAACGATTTCTCTCTTTCAGTCGTCAGTAATTCGACTTTCGAAAGCAAAGCGTTGTGTAACTATACAGACGCTCTACCTACGTTTATTAGTAAGAGGGTAGGTGTATATCATAAGCACTGGCGGATTGGTGTGAATAGGTACCTACATAATGTAAAAAGATAAGTCAACTCGAACCTTCAATAAGGCTGCAATATAAGTACCTACCATCAATTCCACAACAAATACATAATTATTGTTTATAAAATATTGATACGTACATTATTCTGCTGTTGTGCGAAAACCAAAATAATTGTGCATTTGATTCGATATTCCGTTCAATGAACTAGCTAGCTAAAGAAGCAAAATAAAATGGCGGTCAATCAAAATTCGCATTGTATAATATATTATATATATATAAAATTAAAAATTATCCATAGTACCTATATCTATGTAAAGCTAATATAAATAAATAAAAATAAAGCGTGCTTAAAACATAAGTGTTAGTTTAAAAGTTTAGTGAAAACAAAAATAATACAGCGACAACAATTGCGTTAGTAAATGGCGAAACATTGCAAAATAAGATTATTATAAAATTAAAAATACTATACATTGTGTATTGTGAAAGTTCTAACCTACTATAAGTATGTAGTTATTATAACAAACAGAATGAGAATCCCTGTGAATACATTTTTGAACTTTATATTCGTATCGAGATTTGAACCATCGTGTTGGTATAATAACCACATATACAATAATTATATCATAAAAAAATCATTCATTCCAAAAGATCATCACAACTAATGCGATATAATTATGGGCAGAGAACAAGCGCTAAACTATTCAATTTCGTTTAACTGTATATAAACATTCGTGATGCGTGATAAATACTTTAAGTGAACATTAAAATGTAGTCGAATATGTAACCTATTATAATATTACAGAGTCAATAACTACCAATAAAGTGTATTCCAATAATGTTTTAATTCAGGGCATGTTTCAGACGAACGGGCGCCACCGCTGCGATTAGATACGCAACTACATAAGATAGAGAATATTCTGACTGGAAGACGAGGTTACACATTCAGTAAGATATCCTACACGCATCGGCAGATGCGACAGCGGCGCAAGTTATCACAATAGGTTGCTTTAAGCATGAAACGAATGAATAAAGTTGCGCGTACAATTATTCATTTATAAATTCAGTCTGTTATATTGCTTTAGACAAGTCTATATACTCAATATTATTAACTTTTACTTCAACATTTAACATAAAAGCGGTATCGCAGCGGCGTGGCGTTCGTCTGGCGATGCTCTGTCTGCGCAAACCAATTAGTTATTTCAGTCGAAGCGTCACCGAGAGTCTGGTTCAGGGCTTTCGTAGAAAGACCACAGCTAACGAGGGGCGGGGTCTAAGTAAATAGATATCTAACATCATAACAATTAATAGCAGTCTTGCCACAATACCTTCATCAATAGAACTTCTTGTACAGAATACACCAATACTATATTATAATGTAAACATATTGTGATTGCTACAAACTTTCAAAGTCACTATGACTTTGAAAGTTTGTACACATCTTAATTTCAATTTCATTCAACGAAATCGAATGGGTGGTCCCCCTGCGGCTGCCCTAAGCCGAATGCGGATTGAAACGATACTTAGTCACCGCAAAACTCAACATTCTACTACTGTCAATTGTTACTTTTATACTAACCATATTTAAAATTCCTTAAACATCATTTTGAACAAATTAATTGAATAATACCTAATACTTAGGCTGACTCGGGACAATAATAATGAATTTTCATTTTTTCATCATTCATTAAAACTAAACTTAATAATATCAGCTACGCGAATAAATCAGCATGAATATTCATTATTATATAAATTAATAATAACTGTATATACGTATTTGTCTGTATCGTTTGTTGCGTAAATGTCTTCCTAAATTGTGCTATAAAACGCTGTCTTTTCAGTGCTAGCTCGGTTACACACTACAAGGGGAACGATTTAGATTTAGAATATAATAATAAGGCATGCAATGTTGCTGCACAAACAGGTGCAAAAATGAGAATATATACTCAGATAGGTCGAGTTCCCAGTTTAATACAAGAAAACCAGTTATCGCATGCGTTTTTTTTTTATCTAAAACAAGGACATTGTGATGACCGTTTGGGTCATGATCTTAGTAGGTATATGTTCTCAAATCGGCAGCTGACTTTACCAATGTACCACACAATTAACACGAGTCATGATCAGCGTCATCAGAGTTGCTAGCAGTGAGAAGACAGTCGTACAACCTTATTACCGAACCATATGCGTCGCAACGACATACGCGCCGTGCCCGCACCACGCGGTATCGTGCAGCGACGTCTGCGCTCAACTCGGATAAACAAGATCCGTTTAATTAATGTCACCGATGAGACTTTCGGCATTAAACTAATAACCACTGGGCACAAGCAACAGATCTGTTGCAACTAATATTCGAGATTATTTATTATTAGCCTGTGATGTCCCACTCCAGAGCAAAGGCCTCCCACTCTCTTTCCACTTCTCTCTGTTCAAAGCTGCTAAGGACCAGTTCTTGTTGAAGGAGTCCAACTTATCCCGCCATCTCCGTCTAGGCCTGCCGCGATGTCGCTTGCCATTAAGAGGGACCCATTGGGTCTTAAGTTTGGCCCATTGGTCGCCTGACATGCGGCAGATGTGTCCAGCCCGGTTAAATTTTAGCGTGGCAGTTTTCCAAGTGACATCAGTTATCTTTATGAAGGAACGGATGATCGTATTCCTAACCCGGTTTGTTAGTTTGATACCCAGAATACTCCGTTCCATAACCCTCTGGCAAACTTTGATGGTGGACCTCTGCTGATTTGTCAAAGACATGTTTGACCACCGGATGTGAGGATGGGAAATATGCACACGTCATGAGTCTTCTCTTAAGGGACAAAGGAAGATCACCCTTCATTAGGTCTTTCATGGGCCAATAGCTCTTCCAGGCATTTTCGGTGCGCCTTGCAACTTCTTTGTTTTGTCTTGCCTGGAAAGAGACTATTTGACCAAGATAGAGATACTCATCAACGTATTCAACCTCCCCACTTGCCACAATGATCCTGCGATACGCACTGTTCGTCATTAACTTGGTCTTTGACATATTTATCTGAAGTGCGACCTCTAGGCTTGCCTTGCCAAGATCGTCTAGCATGTGTGTCAATTCGGAGTAATATTCTAAATAGATAATTTATATCATTGATTGTTCATATGGCACTGCGCGTATGTAGTTACTCTCCCATTTTTTTTCTCAAGGCTGGACTTAAAATCGTTAAATTATTTTAAACAATATACCTGCTATTCTACATCATAATTAATTCAACTATATACGTTTATATGTAATTTTCTGTCAAATAAGACTTTAGAATATCGTTAGTCAAATGTATTTAGACACACTTAGAATTTATTTCAAATGTAAAGTCAATAACTGCATTAAAAGTTCAATTGAATCATTTTGAATAAGATCTACGAACCCCGAAAATCTCATATTACACCCACGTTGTTGTAGTTGTAGATATAATAAATTATTTTCGATAATATAGGAAGATAGTTGGATAAAAATTTAGACGCGATATAAGCGGGCAAGTGAGATGTAGAGACACGATTATTGCAAATATAAGACTATCGACTATCGATGACGACTGTATCGATATTTACTATTTGGTGATTAAGTTTAAGAGACAACATGTAACCAATCATACCGGAGTACAAGGTTACTTTGGATGCAACAATCTTTTAAGAGACGACAGGAAGTAGACTAGATACTTAATTACTCTATTGCAAATATATTTTAAATACATGAAAATGGAACGCTATCTTAGCAATCGGCTATACCGACGAGAATGCCTTGGGTATGTTATTAAACCGTCGAACATTCCAGTAGTCCCCGACAGCACGGGTAACTCGCGAGCCCGCTTATACGAAAAGCCGCAAAACCTTTGTGGGCAGAGAATGTGTATTAACCTAACTAGTATTAATGGGAAAAATCTTTGAACACTATACACATTAGAGTCGCACATAATTTGTCCTGCTGTTTGGTTGTTACAGTGAGTTTGCTATTGTTTTTTTTTTACAGAAATTGAATTCCATCAAGGTCAACGAAATATGAACTGCCCTTGTTATTTTTATTTAACTTTCGTATTGTCGCCTGCTGCTGACGGTTCCTTGCCTCCTTTCAGAAGTCACAGATTATGTATAGAAGACAAGAGTTCGTTACCCTACTACATCTCATATCAAAATATTCTTGTTTTCTTCATAGACCTATCTTACCGTAAATATGCTACTATCTTTGGAATTATTGCTGCGTTTTCGTCACTTTGTAATATTTATATTAGCATTTTTTCTCTTTTATTAAGCAGACGTCATTTAAACAATATATATTCTATTAGCACTCTATTTTACACTAATGTTTGTACTAATTTTCTACTGTGATTTATTTTGTAAATATTCACATCTTTTTCTCATTTATAAATCGTATCTATTATTTTCTGTACATTTCTTGTCACAACCATAATGTATTATTGGGTTATTGAGGAACTCTGTCTTAATATGTATCCCCAACCTCATCACGCCGATCGGTTCGTCAGGTTGTATAACCGTATTGTTTCGTTTGTGAACAAGAATCACAGAGAGTATAAATCTTAAATATTTTCTTTAAAAAATTCTAATAATCTTATTATATTTATGGAAATCCATAGAAAAGGCGAAAATGTAGCAAACAGCCAAGCAACAGGACAACAAACTGATTTAATGTGTAACCAACGCTTTACGACGCGCACTAGCTCTTACAAGCATTGTAATAAGGGTGATATTTTACAACAGTTTTATATAAGTGTGGATAAACTGGTACTCATTGAGTACTAAGATTTAATATATAAGGTATCACTGTGACTGCGGGTCACACTGCAGCAGCCGTACGATGGACGGGTCGCTCTTGGCGCCCTCTATGAACTCTTCGAGGGAAAGCTTTCCGTCTTTGTTTCTGTCCATTTGCCGGAATATTTTGTCGGTTCGCTTCTCCGGCGTCGACTCGTCTTCGGGCATCTTCATGACAGACCCGACCATTTTGTAAATAGCCTGGAATCATTAATATATTATCACAATTAGTACGACGCACCGAAATTGCCCGGACAGGTCTCATGGGCTATCATCATCCCTGCCATAGACGGTGAAGGAAGTCTTTGTAAAATTCATGGCGCTGAAACTGCGTTGAGCGCACGCGGAGCGCCATTCAAAGCCGTCAGTGTGTGTAAACGGTAACTACGCTTGGTTTGTATGGAAAGTGTTGACAAAGCCGCCTCTGTCCGAAAAGGTTACCGCTGGCCCGGAACATAAAGGGCTAAGGAAGGAACACGGGTGAGGTCATTTATATCGCACCCAAAAAAAAAAAACTTTCCACACGATCTTTTACCGATGTCAGTGTTATGTCCAAGTACATATAAGTCATATTGGCACTAGCCCACATCCGAACCTACAACCTCGTGCATGAGAGTCGAGGCTTTAACCATTAGACTAGCACGACATTAGGACGGGTATATTTGCTATGCTGGCAGAGACAGAGAATTGGACGGTAGTAGCCTCCTTCTGTGAGACCGTGACGGTCAAGAAGGAGGCCGCCGAGCATGATCGGGAGAGGGCTGATCCTGCTCGGAGAAGGAGGCGTCGGGGTGGCAACCGCCTTGGCGCCTAATACGCTGAAACCCGCTTACCAAACTAGGTAGGTGGACCTTTGGGGTCGCGGGCGCACAGAGTGGGGACTCTGTCCGCTCACCAAGTGACAGTTTACAGTCTCCCCAAAGATGTGCCTTTCAGGCGTTGCACGGGGGGTTCCGGAACTGGTCTTTGAAGAGGAACCGGGACTACCCCTATGGTAGGTATATTTATATAAAGAAAGGCCGGGTATATTTATTGAAGACTACTCGTACTAAGAAAGAAAGTAAACTCACCGTGACAATTTCGAGCATCTCCTGCCGCGAGATGTACCCGTTGCCGTCGAGGTCGTACATCGAGAAGGCCCACTTGAGTTTCTGCTCGAGTTTGCCGCGTGACGTCACGCTGAGCGCGCATAGGAACTCTCGGAAGTCTATCGTGCCATCGCCATTCGCGTCGAATGTCCGGAACACGTGCTCCGCGAACTGGAAATTATTATATGGTAATGTAATGAGACACCACTATCAGAAAAGGCGAGTTTTGTTGAATTGTTTGGTCAAAGCCAATTTCCAGGATGTATATTTCAGATGGGGCAGTAAGTGCGTACCTTAACCGTTGTAGCTACAAAACATTCTTAGGAGACCGCCCTTAACTTTTTGACTTATTGCAAACTGCATTCACAGATTTTGGAAAAATAGTTGAGTCATTGTCAATCAATGCAATTTGGTAGGATTAAGTCTCTTTGGACCAACTGAGGTTAGAGTACCTACTAGAAAAGCCACAAATCACATAAAACGTTTCCTATACATTTGTATAATTCAAGTGACGGTTATGGAAATGCGAAGACTGATGTAGTCATGACCGTTTACGACGTTAAAGATAATATTGTAAAGAAAAATGTGTGTAAAGATTTCCATTACCTTGCTAGCGTCGCCATACGGAAAGAAGTTTCCGTATATTTTCTTAAATTCTTCTACAGACAAATGTCCACTGGGGCAATCTTTTAGAAAACCTTTGTACCATTCCTGTATCTCAGCGTCTGGAATATGATTAAATAAACATATAAGGACTTACATATTTAACTGACTCAAAAAAAAACCTGTAGGAATAACTGTGGCAAAAGTAATTTATTTTCAAGTTACAGTTTAATATAGACAATAGTTAATTAAATGATTATATACCACCCAGCAATTTCAACAACTTAGTTAAGTAGTACGTCAGCACTAACACTTGAACTACGAAAAGCGCCCGTACTGCTACGGTATACGGTGCTGTCATATTTAAGAAGTAGTCGAGGACGAGCGGTTGACCGTAGGTAGATACTAAAGTACGGTAAAGGTACACTGGGCCGCGCCGGAGCGCGGTGCAGCGCGTCAGTCGCGGCAGCTGTCTGCCCGACTGGCACGCTATTACGACTAGAGCGACACCTGGGCGTTCGCGGCAGTAGCCGAACGAGTCCAACCAAACGTAACGGCAGTAATATACAGCCGTCCGCGTACGCGAGGAGCTGACCGGCTACCGCGGCATGCACGCGGTTCCAAACGGGTTTTCTATGTAAATATGACATTTAACTACTTCATAAACGATTCAATTTCCTTTAACATATTGTGAAATGCGCTCCGATGCGATCTGACGCGCGCCTGTCAGTGCAAATCGTACATAAAAGTATGATAATTGTATATCTACCTGAGAACTCAGTGTTCTGCTTCAGATCCTCCAAGACCTCTGGCTTTAATTTACTATTTTGTTTGCCCATTTTGGTGTCTGCTTATATTTCGGAAAGGACGTTAAAATATTACACAACCTGCTTGCTTTTAGTTAGTAGTCAAATCTTGTGCCCTAAAACATAAAAAGTATGTAGTAACAGCTGAAAATTTAAACTTGTTATCATTTATACGCTGTAAGAAAACTGCTAGACACTTAAGAACCTTTTGTATTTTAAAGTAGTGTTCAAACTGAAAAAATCAGTATCCATTGAATTTATGATACACTGTGCTATCATCGACCTATAAAAACAAACAATTTGAATCTTTGTTGCATTATGTGCAAACACATATTTCCCAATTCAATTTCAACAGGAAAGGATGGGTAAATTGTGTGAACGACGGCGACGTCGGCTGATAAGAAGGTATGGCAGGAAAGATACCTATGCTGCATCGTCCGTGCAAAAAAAAAAAGAGTTGAAAATTACAGCGTCATTCTTGAAGTTCAGATAAATAATCAATTTCAGAATATAAAGACAAGACCAATTTGCATCAATGTCCTTTTGCACAAGAAGGAACGGATTGAAAAGGACATCATTCAAGTGTCGAACATTTTATTCCCAAAAATTAAAGTACTACTTATTATAAAGTAGTTAGCTAACATTATAACCAGAAAAAGAGTACTATTTTCTCTAGGGGAAATAACATCTTGAGCATTTTTTACTATTACAGCGAAAGCCTAAAATTATAACCTTTGAAGGCCAAAAATCATATTTTTATAACAAGTGTTTTAAGCATAATATTTAAGAAATACCAACATTTAATCGAATTTAACATCCTGAACAGTCATGTTTTAACAATGATATTTATTATAACTTAGAATATTTTTAACTATAAACTTGTTTATTGTACTACGTGGACTTTCGTTGTAATAGTAAAAAATGCTCAAGAGGTCATTTCCCTTAAGACAACAGTACTTTTTTTCTGGCAGGCACTTTAATTTTTGGGTACGAAATGAATGATTTCCTTTTGATTGATGATAATTTAATTTTGTATGTCCAATTTTGTAAAAAAGTAACTCATCCTAAGTTTGTTTTGTTTGTCTTAGGTTTAAGCTCGACCATAAGATTAATGATCAATATAGTAATTATGTAGATACTAAGCTATGTTCATACCCGTATGCGGTAGCACAATGTATCACTACCTATCCCTAGAAAATGGTTTTTAATGTCAAAGTGTTAAATTGTTAAAACCAATCAGGTCCCCGATGAAAAAATCGATACTTTATTATTAATCAGTAAAAGGTAGCTACAGTTTTCTTACAAGTAAAATCAAATGTTAAAATATCAAACTGTGAAATCTACAAACTATCATAACTTTATTTACAAACGTTATTTTATAAAAAACAAAGTATAGAGGTGAAGCGCTTTGTCAACATCAACATTTCTACAGAAATGGTGACAGAAAGCAATCTTGATATGATTTATTAATAAGTAACCTTTGTAAATAAAGTCAACAAAGTCAAAGAAAAAATCTGACCTTATGTAGCCTTCGCAATAACGCTATTATAGGTACTTTGGAGCAATGAATTCAAAAGCAAAAATAAAATAATAAAAAACCAAATTATGGCGAATGCGCACGACACTAGTTTATATAATTAGTCAAAATCATGTACCAAATGCAGAACCTACATTTATGCGAATAACAAGAATTTTCGTGAGTGATTAAATTCTGAGAAAAGCTTCAAACGAGAGTTCGGAGCCAAAGTTCAGATATACGCAAACATGCATATTATGTACCAGTCTAGTTTGTGTGCGTACTGTGTGGACGACGAGGGTGTGGAAAAGAGGCGAGTGTGAGTATGCAGGGTGATATGGGGGCGTATCTATGAGCTGTTAAGAAAACTACTCTTCCTACTAATCAATTAATTTTTATTTTCACTTCACTGGTGATGAAGTGGGCGGGGCCGCACTGCGCTTGCGGCAGTTCCACAAATTAATTAGAAATCTCACACAACATCCTTCGGTTATATGAGATTACTTAGTAGTGAGTTGAGTGTTGTTTTTGTTTATTTTTGACAACACAAACAGAAAGGAGTGTGGGAGAGCCGGAAAAATTATACTTTTTTTTCTTTTAGTGTGCTTCTAACTGCACACAGACAAGAGGCCGGCGTCACTGCGCCTGCGCCAATTCTAGGAATTATTCTGAAATATTGATAAGTATATCTACGCCAGATTCTATTTTTAGAATTGTGTAAACTGTGACTACACCTACACACTTTGTTGTTTACTTTATCTTTTCACGCCACGTGACACATGCATTTTTTTTTTATGAAGTGGGTGTATCGTGAAGGTGCGTCATTTCCATGAAACAATCACAAGGATAACTAAGGAAAGGGTTGACTATTGTACTTGTTAGGGCGTAGAAGGTGTAGTATAGAGTTGTGTGTGGTTTTGTCGTCTCACAACATCTCACATGACTGGTAAGCTGTAGCGCACAGTTCAATAGCTATTTTACAAGTACATTGTTATTGAACTTGTCGCGCAGTCTTTTTCAGAAGGCATAATGGCAATATGGATGGTGTCATTATTTTGAACTGGGACTGGAATGTTAGTTTGACTACGGTCCTAGATTCTAAATTTTAGCCGTGCTAAAAAATCACTCAATTGGTTATATTATAAGTCAAGAAAATGGCAATATGTCGCGCCCAGTCAATTCACAACTTCACACCGTCCATTAAAACGAAACATAAAGAAAATTTAAATTGGGTGATTAAATTAAGTAAGTAAGGTTTTTTTTTGTAATTTTATTAATATTAATGAATCCTTGCGGGGAAATTACAATAAAGGATAGACTGACTTAGTACATGATTTTGATTATATTACTTACTGAGTAACTAAACTACGTTGTCGTGCACACTACAATAATGAGACAAATAATTATGAACTATTTTTTTTATCTTGTATTTTAATTTATACATAATATGAATAGGCAAAATGTGAATTCATAAAAACTATGTATTCTTAGAAATACAAAAATTGAAATGGGACACATTGTGGATACTTTTATCTAATACATAATGCCAAATGAATGTAAATATATCGCCTGAAACGACTTTACACAATAAAATAATGACGAAGCCTCATGTTTGAATACAAATGAAGATTACACTATGGGCTGTTAATACTTCACTCAGACTTCAACAAATAAACCAGTCCACACAGTAGGTATCTGGAAAGTAGAATTGGTTCACTGTGCAGTTCTACCAACCTCTACCAATCAGTAAAGTTATGTTACGTTTTTCGCGAGACTATCCACTGCGTGTCGCCACCGTTTGGGTAGTTTTGTCAAGACAAAATTCAATGGAAACTTAACATAGATATCTAACTGCTCGAATTTTCATACATGGTATACAATACAAACTAAACGAAATAATGAAATTATGTTTAATATTATATAATGATGTTATGTTTAATATTATGTATCTGCATTTTCGGAAAATAATCTAAGTATCTGATTTGTGCGACTATCGCAGCTAGTTACAATAATATCTTAAATTATATACTACACTAATATTTTTGTATTATAGAAAAAATATTATGGCGTGAGCCAACAAATAGTGATTGAAGCTTACTATTAAGACTACGTTTACAAATTATAAATTGTTTAAATCAAAGGTAACTACTCTGTTAGTTTATGTAAAATTATGAAAAATGAGAAATGCCATTGCCATTTGAAATCGAGGTTACCAGGAGTGACGCTGTGCAACGAACTCCATCTCTGTAGGTACACATAGATTTGATGATAACAAAGAAATGACATTACCCAAAACAAAAGTACACATAACACTCATTACATGAAATATTAATGTTTGTAACATTTTTAATTACCTTAATAATTAATAGGTATATAAAATGAATAAAAATAGGCTAAATGATTCCTAATTATTTTAACATTCATTCATTGTAATTTCAGCTAAATATAAAAATCACGAGTTAATTATAGGTTAACTATGTAAAATGCCACGCCTAATTAGAACAGAGTAGTTCCTTACTTTCACAGATTGAGATTTCATTTTTGAGACCAAGAAGAAAGTATTCACTTATGTCCTAACCAATACTTAAGTACAAAAATGGGCGATAATGCGCAAAGAGAACGAACCGTCTCACTAAGAGATTTAAAACGAACAGCAAGCCGCCAGTGGCGCCCTCACGCGGATGTTGATCATTGCGTTTAATTGCC
This sequence comes from Oligia latruncula, assembly GCA_948474745.1. Lineage (NCBI taxonomy): Eukaryota > Metazoa > Arthropoda > Insecta > Lepidoptera > Noctuidae > Oligia > Oligia latruncula. Next base: position 7,344,769 of record OX419683.1, on the reverse strand, counting down.
AATTTTCGCCCTAGATTTTAAATATAATGACAAGTACATGGCACAAAATGTAAGAACTGAAACCACAAGCGAACATAATTTAATTCACATTGACTTTACGACTCTATACTTGAGATTTAAAAATCTATGATAAAAGTTACTATACGTGGTGCGATAACGTGCATACATGAAGCTTTCTTTCGAAGTGAAGTGATCGAGTCAAGTAGTTAGATTGAATTCAAGGTTTGGACAAAAAGGTAGTTGTAAAGACTGCCAATTAAGCGGCAATGCCTAACTAATCATAATTACAAAGTTCAGTAGCAACTAGCAACTGACTCGTAGGCCTGGGTCGCGTAATAATAAAATGTATCATAAATATTATAATTGACTAAATATTATGAAATTGTAATTTGTCATTGTTTTGTATGAGAAATGTACACGGGACTACACGGGCATTGATGAAGCCTTAACTAATTGCTTGTTAGCAAGACAAAGTACGTGACGCCTAGGGTGAATTTTTCTATGAAATAGTAATTTAAATTAAGGGTTATTTAAATTTTAATATTTCCATCGAAAATCCGTTTTTCTGATATGTCACACAACACCCTGTCTGCGAAGCTGGCTTCGGGTCCGAGATGAGAATTATTGATCCCTCTTTTTGTACAAAATTCAGTCGATTTATGATCGTGCTTACACTGTTCTACTTATGCGACGTACTTAATCGTGGCAACCAGGAGAATTGCATTATAATAATATTACAATTTAAATATTCGTTCGTCACCGTCGATGACCGTCACCGAACGGTTAGCAACTAAATGAATACAATTCAACTGAACTTATCTTAAGGGATTGTAAACAGTGAATAAAAAAATACAACAAATTATTATAAAGCGTCAAAATACAATAAATATGAAGTTTACAAGGGAAATAAATATGAAGTTTACAAGGGAAATAATCGTACTTACATTAAAAAATAATTAAACACTTAAATGACTATAGTGCAATGCGTTACCATATGGAATGTCTTAACAACAAATTAATGTAAGGATTTTTAGCTTCCAGTGCACATGAATATGAAATGAAATTGTGAACTAATTACTCTCCTCGGTATTACTAATCATAGTTTATGACTTGAAGAAATTAAAGACAAGAGGTAGCATGCTTACTCTCCGTTACATATGAAGCTGCACATGCTTGATCTTTACCGACTCACAACATATTATTATGTTTCTTTTGTGAAGTATTGGTGTAGAGGGTCATCTTTAGTGGCCCTAGAGAGTTTAGGTTCGGAACATAACTTTCTTACAAAAAAAAGTTGTGCCTCGTAACGTAATGTCCTGTGCGCGTGATTCAAGCCAACGACAAATTAATGCGTGTGACCTGGCTATGTTATTGTGCGTTATTTCCGCGCTGTCTGTTTTACTTACAAATAGGTACATTAAAATAATCTTACAGTTATGCACTGAAAACTAATAGACAAAACAACACAGCTTAAACATTAATATAATTTAAATTAATTAATAATATCGCGACCCTTTCGACTGTGTGCAGCCAGTGGCTATTGGTGAAGAATGCGACGAAATATAATAAGAATGCTAAAATTAACTATAACACAAAGTATGGGACTAGGGCACATAAAAATTTGATTCAAGTTAAAGATCCAAGGTTATGGCCACCTTTGGCAAAGTTGACTGGGATAACCAATAACTTACATGGTAGGTAAACAAATAATGCTGAATCGGTAAACTATTTACAACGGGGAACTAGAAGGCACAGTAGTGGGGAAATTAACTGGGAGATACATATTTAAATACTCCAATTAATTAGAAATAGTAGGTAGGTCATTTATTACAACGCGAAGAAACTGATTAATAGTATCACGAAAAGAGAGTGGACGAAAGCGTTGAAATAATATAGGGATAAAGCAGCGTGTGTCCTCCCGGAGGAGCCGGGCGGTGATGACGAATTTACGAATACATCAATAATAAAAAACACCGATACTAGAAACGATAATAATATAAAGTTACTTGTGTACAATATTACGGTTATTTTAACTTACGTAAATTGAACTTAATGCCGTCAGAAGTGATCAGATTGTTCGTGTTGTTTGTGATAGTAATACTGCGTCGTGATGCGCGCTACGATCTTGTTAGCGCACTGTACCTACGTATAGCGTGAAACTTGTCGGAGTTTGTTCATCCAATCTGACCGATTCTGTACATACATAGCTACACTAATTTTCCTTAATATTAGAATGTAAGATTTAGACTGTGCAGTATTATAGTAATCCGACATCGGATTGAATATAGCATTGAACCAGATAGACCAAGAGGAATAGTCATAGACACTACGAAGTGAATGGTTCGGACACAATCTTATACTATTAGCGAAGTGGACAATCCGACAGCGACATATTGCACATACATTATATTATCATTCATACATTATCATTAGGAATGGACAATTTTTAACTCGAGGATTTATTGACGTCAATTTCGTTATATCAATAATAGCTTAAATTTTACAATACTTTTTTTTTACAATCGACAAATTCACATGTGTCGTGAGAAAGCAGATTGGGAAGCGCACAACCGCGCCGAAACATGGCAGGCCTAAAATACCTCCAGCCGATTAGCAACTGCTAGGATACGTTGTTGGTTTGTATCTGTTTATAGCTGTGCTGTGTAGCGAAGAGTACAGATCACACGCGGATGCAATCAATAGATTCATACTGTGTTTACTCGACGGGGTATAACGACATTTTAGCTCGGTTTGAGATTCATATTTAGCTTTGAGCAGATGTTAGTGAACAATCGGCGGCTGCACTTGCCGCGGGCGGGATGCGCAAACACAATGTAAGCTACACGGACACATGTTACGTACTCATGCCATGTCAACACGACAGCAATACCACACAACCGCACCGTTTACCGTGTTAGATCCGACTCGATGATAAAAGCTGACCCGGTTTTACTACCTCCACTTACACCGCAACGATTAAAATTTCTCGAAATATTAAAAATGCTCGTTTTGTATTACAAAAAATTTGTACAGAATTGAAACTACTGAAATGCGCGGGTGAGTTTTAATTTTCGAAAATATATTTACAGTGAGAATGTTCGTTAATGATCGAATGGTTGACTGAAAGTATATAAATGTTGTTTAAACGATTCATTCTCTAATGCTGCCGTGTGGACAAGACGACGCCGTCGGGTTATCGTGAGGCATACAATGGGGGTGGGTATGTGAGAACGGATCGCAAGGTTAAAAGAAGCTGAGCGCCAATTTAAGGTGCCAGCATTTTCGAGAGCTCCTCGTCCTGCAGGCATCCCTTGAGGAACTCATCCTGCGTCAGCTGACCGTCGTTATTCTCGTCCATCTTAGCGAAGATGTTCTTAGCACGCTCTTCGGCAGAGTCAGCTGGTCGGTTGCTTGAGCAAGCACCGAGCATGTCATAGATGGCCTGGAAAGCGCAGAAAAACACAAATTGTACAATCGTTAGAAGATCAGCCATAATTTTGATGTTCCCGGAACAGATAGAGGTAAATTATGTGATTACACAGTCCTGTTTAATTATTGAAACCCAGTATCCACTTCTGTGTCTACAAAATCGATTTTAATCACTCCATCTCCAATTCGCTTGGGAATTTAACCAGCACTTTTACGTCGCTTCCTGTGCCTAACATCGCATCACGCCCTAAATGAATGTTTAATTGTTCATCCCTCGCCGTGCCGTTCTAATTCCATCCTAGGTAATTAGGCTAGCACAACAGCTACATTTATCTCCCGTTACGGTTCTTGTTCGGTCAATATCACCCGGAGCCCGATTTATCACCACTAATTTAGACTGTCAGTGTCGTGACGCCTCGTACGTGCGACCCTGTACCTATCGTAGGTACGATTTCTATTTGTTTTGCCGTTCCGTTTCGGGACTTCGATAGTAATGCGCCCGATGTTACAACCAAGCTGCTCTCGTACAACCACTAGTTTTAAACTTGAACCCCATGTGTACTTTTAGTCAAAGTTTTATAAATGTGCTCAAGGCATAAACATTCTTAGTTGAACAAAACTCTTTGAAAATAAACTAATACCGCAGTCAGAGCCGAGTCATGATCCAGTAATCCAAGGCTGAATAGGTGCCTAGCAGTTCGTGAAAAGTCGATACAGCTTCGGAATCGGACTGGCAGAATAAAAACATCTGGACGTCTAACGTTTTTAACTGGTAACAATAAAGAAAATATATCTCTATTCCTAGCTTTGGTAGTTGAATCCGCTAAAGGAATTTATGATAGACTATAGTTTTCTTTCGGATTGGGTTTAAAAAAACTTGTCATGTCTAATAAAATCATATACAAAGAAAGAAAGAAAGAAAAAGTATTTATTGCGACTCGTACAGGAAGATCACAAACTAAACTAAACACAGTAAAATAAAAATCCAAGTTATATAAAAAAAAAGTAACAAAAGGAAAATGAAGCAAAGCCTACCTAAGTATACCTAGTTATAGTGAACAAAAATTTGTTATTACGGAAAAAGAAATGCCTGTCAAACCTTCTACCATGGACATGCTAACTAAGTATCAACGTTGAATGACGATAAAGTTACAAAGGGCGACTGAAGTCACAAGCCGGTACTTGTAAAATGGAATACAGAAATGCATGAATTCGTAATAGCCCTCACTTATCAATAGTTAATGATGACAATGAGGGTACAGAGAACTAAAGCAGTTCCTTCTATAAATAAGTGATTGACAGAGGCTTACGACGATAGGGCTGCAATATAATGTAAGGGGCCGTAATAACCACGACATGTCGCTGACGACACGACACGATGAAATATTTAAAGAATTGTGTGAACCAGCAGTGGGTACCTATTGCTATCCAATACTTATAATCAATAGTAATTATATAAAGGACCGTTCGTTTGCTTGCAATTTCTCAAGTTTTCATGACTTGAAAGAAATAACGCAATACAATAATGAATAAGTACTTTTTAATTGCAATCGATGACATACACGGAATGGTTTTCTTTCTATCCATGTCGTGAGGTAAGTATAATGCCGTGGATATTGATTAACTTTTCGCACGTCGAGTCACAATCATAATCAAATCATATTCAAACTAGGCTGAGAATCAGCACTTTTCGAACGCCAAAATTACTTAAAGACAGTCCCCCAAAACGCCGGCCCTTCACCACTTCCTAGTGCTTTCACTTCACATACTACACTATGCGTACTGATAACAATAATTTTTTTATTGTGTCTGCTAATTAGACGCGCGTCGGGTTAGTAAACTGATCTGGTGCAGAGGGATGAAATACGGAAGATCGGGTGTATTAATATTGGATCTATGCGGGATGCTGACCATGTATCTAAGTGTAAATGCGTTTGTGGTTTGGAGCTCAAAGAGCAACTCAAAGCGAGAGCGCGTCTGCCCTCCGGTATTACCTACATACATTAACAGTTCGATGTGTTCTGTCCAGCCCGCTCAAATGTCACACACACTTAAAGAGCTTAACTGAGTTACTGATGTTGCCGCCCCGACTGCGATTCCGTTAAAATATTTATTTCGAACTTCTGGCGAAGTGCTAATTCACAGGGGGTGTTCAAAATGTTTTCATTCGAAACTGCTGTCCAATTGACGCAAGCAGCAGCGAAAAGTTACGACAGCATTGGACGTGACAAGACTGAGGAAAGAACTTTATTTCCGTCAATATGTCGATGACTTTACTGTTGGTAGTTATGCAAACCATTGATAATAATCCAATATTAAAGCTCTCTTGTCCATCACGTCAAGTTAATATAACATTATTAATTAAAATGGCCTTTCCGAAATATCAATAGAGCGTATCTATAATAGGCTTACATCCATTAACTCAAGCTCAAAAATTCTCGTTACCTGAAATCGTGGTTGCCAGGTCAGTCCAAGTGCTGCTACCGTATTATCCGTCGACGGTAAATGATTTAGATTGAAGAGGATTCAGAAATCCTCAGAGGTTAAAAAAGCTTTTAGAGAAATATTGGTTTCTACTACTGACGAGCTCGGCAAATAGTGTCCGTTTTCAGCGAGATGTCGGACACTGTCATTCGGTATGGAAGTCACATATCATGTTGTTCCGCTAACAATTACTATGGTCGGACTTTTAATTAGCTTCAGTAAATGTGTTACCACTTTTTAACTAAATTTAAATAGTGATGTGACAAAATAATCGATTCATTCAAGTAACATTCAGTTCAAAATCGATCCTAGTTAAATTGATTTTATAAAAGAGGATAATATTATTAGAGGATGATATTTATAATGAAATTCAGGATAATACCTATAAGTTTACAACAAAAACATTGAGCTATGCCTAATTACTCTTTTGTCATCACATCAGTAATCGGATTGGATTTATAAAAAGTATTAATTCTAATCACAAACATAAGTATCTTTTAAATATTCTTATTTTTGAGTATTTTGGTGTTTTGCAAATAATCCTGTAAGTATAGTTAAACGTAGTAGACGTAGTTAAACGTTATTCCTAATGAAAACTTTAATTTATTTAAAAAAAATATTTCTTAGATCGATATACATAGTAAGTAGGAGATTTAGAGTAAAAATTGAAACAAAATTATCTTTAGTAGACTATGTGTTTACGCTGATTTGAAACTACAACATATATTTTTATCCGATCAATAAAAAGAATATTTGTTTACGGTTAAATCAAAATTGGTCAATTTCGAATATCTAAATTAAAACGATGTTTCATTGCGTTTTAATCACATCACTAGTAGAGATAGTGTGACAGCATTTTTTTACGAAATGACTGTAAGAATAAAACCAAACTGAACTGAACTGATTGGAATTACCAAACTTAAGTGGCAGTGGGCAGGGCACATTGCTCGCAGAACAGATGGCCGATGGTGCCGAAAGGTTCTGGAGTGGCGACCGCGTACCGAAAGACGTAGCGTTGGAAGGCCTCCCACAAGGTGGACCGACGACCTTGTGAAGGCCGCAGGAACCCGTTGGATGCGAGAAGCACAGAACCGGTCGAAATGGAGGTGCTTGGGGGGAGGCCTATGTCCAGCGGTGGACGTCTTTCGGCTAAAATGATGATGATGATGACAGGAAGAAAAGTAATTTTACTGCAGCTAAATTAAAAGTCGGAATATAGTGGTGACGTAACAATATCGACACAACGCAGGTGCTCTGTAATTAATGCCTGACAATCTTCCACATATTTTGCAAAACAAACCAAAGTATACCTAGTGGATGACACAGTATGATGGAACGTTATTTCATTTCATTATAATAGTCAGCCAGATTGTTTTGTTTTAAAAGCTGGTCATATACCAGCTTGCACTGCCGAATTTTATCAAATGTATTATGCAGACCATTTTAGAGTTGCACCTGTTAAAGCTTTATGTTCATAAAACTAGTAAAACAATTACTATAAAATACGTTCACCTGAGACTAAACAAAGCTGCTGCTCAGATAAAAATATAGATGCCGTGAAACGTAGAAATTGCTATCATGACTCATCTATAATACTATCTTATTTGCTCCGGGAATATTCAATGGCTGCAAACTTTTTGTAAGATCAATGCGCTTCGGAATCCGCGGGGTTAATTATTTATCATCAACGAATCTGCAAATAGCGCGGTAAATGTTTCGGTTCGTTTTTGGTATAGATAATAATTAACCTTCAGACGCTGGTGTTAGGAAGGGCATTGCTCCGTATTGATCTACAAAATCTGTACTATGTAACAAACCTGCACGATTTTTGTCATCTCTTGAATGTCAATGACACCGTTGCCATCGACATCATACATGCGGAACGCCCATTTCAGCTTTTCTTCCGGCGTCCCACTTGAAGTGACGTGGATGGCCTGCAGAAACTCCTACAACAAAGTAGTTCTTGGTACACCACGCGAGTCGGGGCCAATACAAACAAGAGCTCGGTGGTCTCTTGTTCGATGAATTTTAAATACTGTTTACTGCTGACAGTAAGAAATTACGAATTAAGAACGCAAGCAAGAAACTTGTTCAATCATTCGCAAGAAGTTTACAATTAAATTAAGGCACCTGTCCCACCGCCGACGAGGTACGAGATATCGACTATTTCATCACTCAAGAAACGTACAATAGATGTAGGTCCTGTGTCAGTAAAAGAAATACATATATTAATAGTTGACCACTGACTGTTGATACTGCCGGTGAGAACTCTCTCTCCATTATTTTGTCGCAGTGACAAGAGCTATTACAGAAAAAACTCGCTTAGCGACACTCGCTTGGCGGGCAGGACACTCGCCGCTCATTGCTCGCCAACTCGTTTCTTCGTCGGCGGTGGGACAAGTGCCTTAAGCAAGCCATTCGCATTGCTGCTGTGCAACAAATGACCACTTGCTATTCAGCCAAATATTATGATGGTGGTGAGATAGCTAGCCCAATCTAGTAAATTATCAAAAATAATCGCATTGCTTTTACAACTATACCAATAGGTTACCTTGAAGTCAATGTATCCGTTTTTGTCCATGTCGAATGTGCGGAACACATGGTCGCAGAACTCGACGGCATTGCCGGATGGGAAGAACATCTTGTACATGTCCACGAACTTGGCAGGAGTGAGTCTGCCGTTGGGGCAATCTTGCTGCAGAAAGACAGGAAAAGATGTTATAAGTATAATGTTAAAAGTTAAGAATGTGTATAAGAGTAGGACCTGTATTATGTGTCTTTAAATAATAAAATACGTTTTGTTTCGATACATGGAGAAAGTATAAATACAGCAGGTGTGCTCTATGCAGATGTGTTGATGTGTATGGTGAACCGCTGCCCTAAACTAAACATTGCATGTGGGGTGAACTCGGTTGGTACAATCGTGTAACTTCGTGCAAATGCAAATTTGTCAATTCACCGATGTTTGCGTGTTTGTTTGTGTAAAGAGAAGGCTGTGTCGATGTACGCAGCAGGGGCTAGGCTCGGTACTAGCATGATTGAGTGATTAACACATGTCTTCTAATTTTAACAAGCTTTTTTCTACTACAGTAAGCATTGCGAGTTACTTGTATATTCTAAAATTCTATTCGTGATCTGGCCTCATAAAGGCCCCGAAGTAATTGAGCGATAACTAGCTAGAAAAATCGAAGTGTGCAAAACTACCTACTTTTAATTATGTCGTCTAAACAAGCCCAGTATAGTATACCTATACTTTTAACTATTACAATAATTAAAGGAAAGTACGTACATACGGAAGTCAAAAACTTTCGTAAGTATCCATAAATTACTGTTTGCTCGGATTCGAACCAAGGGCACCCCTATAATGAACATCAAAACAGTTTATGAGAAAATAACAATCGTGCATTTAAGCTGCAGTTGACTAGAAAAATTACATCGTTAAAAGGCGACCCTAATATAACCAGTTCGAATGAGAACATAACTTTTATTTATCGTGTAATAAAAATATAGCTAGCTTTATTATCTCAAGGATAGCACTTAATAACTAGGTTTCATAAGTTTAGGATTATTGCGAACGCTTTGTCTAACTTACAACATAAGAAAAACAATGTTCTTAATTGGATGTTGTTATCATGACGAAAAGAACACAAAAATATTTCTGGATTTGATACCTTAAGTATATATCAAGATGCCAATTATCCATAGTAGCGAATAATAAAATGTTATGTGGAAGAACAAATGGAAAAGTATGTTTGACATCATTATATTAATGTCTGATTAAGATACAGCTTGGATCTGGACAAAATCATGCAACGAGACCTCATTAGATCATGCTAAAATCGGGGTTCATTGGTGTATTGTGCATTTACGAGGTACCAAAACTCTCACATATTTTTCCACACTAAAACTATTCAAGACACTCATCCTTTGCAAGAATCTTAAGAGCTGAGTTAAATCTTATTGTCTCAGTAAGCGGAACAATATTTACAAGCTAACCGAGCCAAGATGCAGATTCCACTCACTTCCGATTATCTGAATTTCCACACAATAAATCAAAACAATACAAACAACTATTACCATTCAAATATATTACCATAGAACAGAGACTGAACAGTAGCCGAAGCAGAAGGCCGACAGTCTGACAATCAGTCTAAGCAATACCCAGTTGCGGAGTGTGGAAGTCAGAAAGACAGTCGCTCCATGCAAAATAAGTACGTAGGTACTGGTATTCACCTGCATCCGGTTACACTGGAAGCCGACCCCAATGTAGTTGAGGAAATACTAGGCAGATGATGATTATAATGAGAGACAGAACGAGCTGGTCTCCCGGGATTTGTAAATATTGAAGCCCAATCATTTATCGCACAATATAAAATGCACTGAACTAGTTTTCCAATTGGATATGTTTCTCTATCTATTCATCTAGGAATAATGTGGACAAAGCGAAGCAAGGTGTCGGAAAATCGATCATTCTCGGTTTCGAATTCAGTTTCAAGAATAATGGACTGTTTCACCAGCTCGGTCTAAGTTATGATGAATTAATCTGGATTTTTTACATTTATACTAATTTCGGTCCGGTTTACTAATTGACCTAGCAGATGCTCTACTTAGTGCCTATCCGGAAGCTGAAAAGGTTCTAAAAATCCTAAATGTGTGGTTGTGTGTGTGTATGACGACTTTGACCTCCAATCTCCATGTCGTTTCATATCTTTACCTTGAAGCCCTTGTACCATTCTTTGATGGTTGTCTCATCGTAAGAGGTATGCGTTTTTAGGAAATCCATATCCTCTTTGGTCAGCTTGTCTTTACTGACGAAGCACCCCATCTTGGATTCTAGAACAAAGAGAAAAGATTCATTAGTTAATTGTTATGTTTTCTACTTACCTACCTTATTGAAGAAGAATAACTAAAAAGCAACTGTTAATTAAAATGTGAAGGGGTAAGTTTAAGCTATTCACAGCCATTCCGAAAGCTTTGATAGTCCGGTGTAGGTTTCTTCAGTATAGTATTCAGTTATCGTTCTTAGCGTCTTAGTAATATCAATTTACGTAATAAGAAAGTTTTAGCCCGAGACGGGAGTCTCGAGTCTAGACTATATGCCGCTAAACTAATTACCTAAGTATACATTTATACTGTAGCTTTCAATGATACTGACGGTGAATCAACTTCGGTTGCAATCAAATTTCCATTAATAACAGGTATGTAGACCTATTAGAAGCGTTTCAAGCGTTGCATTATTGAATCGAATCGAAGGAGACATGACAGGAAACTTTTGCGAAATTGAGGAAATTGCGTTTACTGCGACCTGATATTTGCTGCGCGACAATCGGCCGACAAGGTGGGTCTTCTTTCCAATATTCAATCGGCCGACAGGGTGGGTCTTCTTTAAAAAAAAAAATTAGCTTAAGATTGAACGAAATGAACCAACTTTGAGGGAATAACTAAATAGGATAGAATAGATAAGATGTAACTTGGACTATGAAGGAGTAATAATTTTTGTATTTATCCGTGGAGGCTTGTTGTTAGCAATTTCCGAAAATAAATAAATAAATCCGATTTTTATTTTTGATATACATACATATAATGCGATAAGCGGCAACAATACTTGACCAGCAATATTGATGTCGGTGGCATCCGCGATTAAATTCTAAGATTTCCATATTAAACTGGTCGGACTAACTGTCAAAATTGGACTGGCCTGGACAAAACTGGTAAAATTGCTTTTCCGCTCTGTACCAACCAACCATCAATTGCAAAGTGTTGTGTTGAGTATGTAAAATTTTCACTTTTCAAACCTATAAGTTTGAAAACGATTACACACACAGACACACACAGAACAGAAAGCACAGGCAGGACATGTGCTTTGTTGTTGTTATTTTTACCCCTTATAGTTTCGTCTTGTCCGTCTGTTTGTGTGTCTGTCCGAGGTTTAGCTAAGAGACCGTTAGTACTAGAAATCTGTAATTCTGTAGGAGTGTGTATACGCTGACAAAGCGGTAAAATAAAATTTTGGAAAATATATTTTTTTTAGGGTACCTGTGAAGTGGGGATGATTTTTTTTTTTTCGTCGTCTACCCCATCGTGTGGGGTATCGTTGAGTAGGTCTTCTAAAATGACTTGGGGGTTACTAAAATAATTTTTCGATTTAATGCTCCATTTACAAAATATTAAACTTTAAAGTGCAAATTTTTGTTTCAGTAGGGCGTCCCCCCCCCACTAAAAGCGAACCTGCTGGCTTGAAAAATCTGGAAAAATTCACGATGATAGTGCATTTCATTATCTTTAAAGGAACATTATAGCGGTTAAGATAACTTTATTATTTTACCAGTAATAGTCGTTGAACTTGGGTGTTGGATAATTTTGTACCAAATACAAAATCCTTAGCATTAATCCTTTATAGTGACTAAGATAAAGTAGTTGCTTGTTTATAACGGGTAAAGACTTGCATTGAAAAACAAAATATGAAATAAAAAATCCATAATAAATTATCATAAGTTTCTATAAGTTATACTGCCGCTAGATGGCGCTGTACCATCGGTTAACGTTTTCATTCGAGTACCTATATTCGAGTGATCGACATCCCCGCCCGTCTTAGAAATGATAAAATTCAAATTTAAAGTCGATTTTTGTTTATTATAACCATTCACTCATAATATCTTTACCATTACTTATATTCAGAATAAAGAACCACAGAATCGTACTTTATTGTGATAACGGGCAACTACGGAACCCTACACTGTGCGTGGCCCGACACGCACTTGGCGGGTTTTTTCCCTACTCTAATCAAAATACACACCACTTAAAAACGGTTTTCTTCAGGTTGAGGAATTCTATTTCCCTAACACCTGTATTCGATTAAATATGGAAAGCATGCAACCATTCACACGACATACTTACTCGTATTTACGACAACAAGGCAATTGTTTTGTCAATAACTAATTGACAGGTTGGTAAAGGCGAAGAAAAGTACGATTTGTTTACACATTTATTTCACGTAGTTTATTAACAACCGTTATTCGGGCATGGTTATTGTATCAGTGAGTGAAGGATGGTATTTGATGCGACAGAGGGCTTAGGGCGTGGAAATGTCACGGACACAACGATAAAGATAAAGCGAGTCTACCGCCTCGCGCCTCCGGCCGCGGCGGGGAGGCTCCCAAAACTCAATGTTTGATTTGATCCTTATAGCTACAACCGAAGGTACTGCAGATACTGTTTGCCACAAGGCCCGGCCAGTTTAATGTTATAACGACTTAAGTACTGAATATTCAGAAGCTTAAATTCATAATTTGATTAATAATAGTCATAACACAGTGGAGGTAGTCAGTGATTTAAATACAATAGTGCCAAGGTATTAACCTATCGCCTTTATGTTAATTGTAAAATTGGCCATAAGGTTTTTTTTTTCATTACTGCTCCAGCTGCATAATGCCCTTCATAACGAAACGAACTACATAGTTTTAGGTATTCATCGAAATTCCAAATATTAAGACAATCCGAAAATATCTACGAAGAACCTTAATTCAAACTTTAATACGTTTAAGTAGTGTCCTTAAACTAAGCTAGTCGAACCAAAATAAATCTATAGCTGCTATGAAACTCTTAATTGCAATGAAAGCGAAAGCTTTTGTAAAACTCATTAAGCGAAACGGAAATGAAGCTCAAAGTTGCCGAGCGCAATTTGTCGGCTATATTCCGCAACACGTGACAAAAATAACTTTATTTAAAACGATTTGCATGTTACAACTGACAGGCCTACACTCGAATAGCTCGCGAATCGCGGAAACAAAGGGCACCACTGCTTCCGTGCTGTAAACGAATTACAAAACCTAATGTGGATATAATACAATACCTTGGACTAAGGCCGAGATCTATAAAAGTTACTTTGTACGTGCTTTCACTGAGGCATGTTACCGTCTCTATCATGCACTTGTAATTTGACAGCTGTGCGACAGTGACAGCAATAACGCTTAGCCAAAGTACGTACTAAGTAACGTGTCTGGATCCTTAGATACGGTAGGTAGGTACCGTAAATATAGCTCATCGAGTTTAAAGTATAAGTTCGGCTTAGTAGAACGTCGTCGTCGCGCGGATTCCGTTGTTCACCAACTAAACTAAAATTAGAGAATTTTCAGCTCGAGAAAAGACGGTGTCAGATAAGAACAAAGTTGAGATGTCAAATTAGATTATGCCTTGAACTCACTTGAACTTCGCCGTATTTTTTGTTGATACGTTCTGACATGTCAACTTTTACTTCAACTAAAAACTGCTCTTATTATATGTCCCTCTCTTGTCTTATTAGAGAGATAAAGATGGAATTACCTAGCTTAAATATTGTTTAGCTTGTGGCGAACAGATTCGGCACCAGTCTCTTTCTAATGTTCGATGTAGGTAGCTAACCTACACTGTGAGCACATTAACATCGCCCAGTAAAACCGCTAGAAACACGAAAGTAAATATTATTTTCATTATAATTATAACTGGATAACCTTTTAACTGAGTTACAGTTCTGTGCTATGACGGAAAAATTATAGCTGCCACGCCGCCATATTATTTCATTATTTAGGTGCTTTTTTATTATTCCCAATTTTTGTAAGGGTGTTGTTTTGAATTCCTAATTTCTTGCTTTCATAATACATAATCAGCCTATAATGTTCCCACTGCTGGGCACAGGCCTTCTTTCTTGTTGTGAGGGATTTTCTTACTTGGGAGTAGGTGTTCAAGAAAGCGATCTAATTGAGTAGACACGTTCGGACGTAAATCAATCAGCTCTGTAATGAACTAGAGGCGAAAGTTCCATTTTACTTTCGACTTGAAGTTATAAATTCGCTTCTGACTTAACTCGCTATTTTGAAGACGCACGGGTTTGCTCAAGCATTAACCAACTGCCTCATAACTAGTCAGTGCATCTGCACAGAACATAACTACTTATCCTGAATCCTAACTGCTAACAGAAGTTCAATTATAGTTAGTGCAGCTGAAAGAGTTCCTCCGACGTGCTCCAATAAAACCTAGAAACTAAAAAAACCAAATACATTTCTGTCGCCCGTGACAAATATTGTAAAATTCCGTTTACAAAAGTCCAATGAAAACTTTATGTGCCGCGGGCATCGCTGTTGTCGTTAATTTACCTAATGGAGGTAGGTTTAAGTCGGCATCGAAGGGAAATTCGATAAAAAAAACTGCAGCGTCACTGCGAAAATTCATCATATGGTTATTTAGCCATCGGCGATCACCTGTCATGAGGTCGACTGCTCCAAATAGC
Organism: Oligia latruncula; assembly: GCA_948474745.1. Lineage (NCBI taxonomy): Eukaryota > Metazoa > Arthropoda > Insecta > Lepidoptera > Noctuidae > Oligia > Oligia latruncula. The sequence goes on along the minus strand of OX419683.1, from coordinate 7,329,591 downwards.
AGCGGAGAGTTGGGGTAAGCGCCTTGATTGGATAATTTCTAATTAAGCTTATCGATTTCTGATTACTGAACCGAATTTTCGCGAAAATGTTGGGAACGGAAACTAGAGTGCGGCCTGTAGTCGTGTATTTTAGTAGGTAGATATTGTTTAGAATCATTTTAAGCCTTGACACTGAAATAAACTTTTATTTTTCTACCCTTATTCGCCGAACTTGCGTTTTATATGGATTCGGGTTGAGAAAAAGCGACGCAAATTTTTTAATCCGTGTACTCCGAGCATTGTTATCGGTCTATAGAAGAGTTATTTTAGAAACTTTTCCAAGTGCTACTGCTAAACCGCCATTAAATCATTGTGTAAAAACTGTATGGTAACAGTTTAGCTAAATCGTGTATTAGCAGTAAAGTTTCCATTGTGTTTCTGCACAAATGCATGATAGGCATTTATCGGCAGCATATAGGTATACAACCAGTAAAACTATTAAGCGCAGTGTGTCACATGGCACATAAAAGTTCTGAACTTGCGCCGATAAAAATGGTCTCACTATTACGGACATAGCTTTAAACGCTATCTATTTCCAACTTTCATACAACGAAATTAATTGATTTATTTTTCGTTTCATTTTGTACTGCAACAGGTCTGTGACGTTTATCAAAACACGCTGTTCGCAAAACGTAGATAAAACGGCGTACATAATAATTATGTACGCCGTTTTTACAGCACATAATTATTATGTGCTGTCACGCCCTTCATGGACGCTTCGAAATAACAGTGTGGAACGAGGAAAGTTTGACTTGCGTCGGAACCGGCGGCAAATTGGAGCAGTACCTACATGTTCCGTGATAACTGTAACCTTAAAACAGCTGGCAAGTCACACAAACCACTCTTAGATCCAAACGAGATATAACTGAGTGTGCCGTGCAATTCCGTATCACGTCCACCGGTGCCCCATTGCAGAGTCACGTCATAAAAAGCCATACCTACGTGAATTGCTATTTTGAGATGTTTCTAAACGCTATGGAAAAAATAACCTAAGTGATTTACGCGCACTCTACAGTCGATACACGAAAATAGTTTTACGATAATCCAAAAGCAAGATCACTTGTTTCATTCAATGTCGGTTTGACGAAGCAATTGAACGTGTCCATGCATACGACATCGGATATTTCGGCATTGAATATATTTATGAGGGAGACGCGTTTTATAGACATTGAAATGAAGCGCGATCACGAAATGTGTCGTGTCAACTCTTGTCCTGTTGGCTTCTTTGGTTTCCTCTCATTATGCTACCATAAATTACACGCTGCAGACTGGCTTTCGCTAACGCATTTATGAGTTGGAAAATATGTTAATTTGGTTAAAGGAAAGAAAATAATTACGCGCTGGTTATACTCAATTAGTACAAGTTTTTTATTGACGTCACTGTATGTGCGAAAGAGAGGTGACATCTAAAACTTACCTGATATTCAAACTTGAGTTGCGCTAAGCTATTTAGTGATCTGTAATAATGTACCCTACATTACATAATATTAGTTACACCGACGCAATGTCTAAATACTGCTCTACTTAATTTTTGTAAAATCACCAATGCGCCATTGATTTTCAGTAAGTATATTGCAGTCAATAGTCTAATATGTATAATAGACTTTTTATTTAAATTTTAAAAGCTGTATGTTATTATTAGTAATTCAGTAGATTCGAATATAAAACATGTGAACCTGACTGCACTTCAAAATATGATATTATTAAACTCGACGTAAAGGGAGTGAAACGGGACAGAAATCGTTGACTCGACGTAGGGGTAATGGAAGCGTGACAAGGTTCTCGGCTCGACGTAAAGGGACTCGACATAAAGGGAACCAACCAATTTTTCAGATGCGTTTATCCGCAATCACAGGGAAATGCGGGTCACACCAGCGAAACCCCACAGTTCCCATCTGATTTGATCATGTGATGTGCCCGTAGTCACAATTATGAATTCCCGATCTACATTCATGTCGAGTTATTGTAGCAGATACCTACCGATGTATCAGCGTATTATTGCATCATACTTGGACAAGGAAATATTGGAATCATCCGTTCATAAATTGGAGCTGAGTTTATGGTTATATTTCACTAGACAGTAATGACGATAACGCAATGAAGAACCAATTGCACCAATGCTCTAATAATTTTATATACGTACCTACATATTGTTGCTATAATAGTGCTAAAGTGCAGCTTACATTTGACTGATTAATGTTTTCATTATAGATACAAATACAAGATCTGCGATCGCTATAATTATCTCGTATGTGAGTGTTCTAATTATATAGCGTGACGTAAAATTAATTCATTTATGTGCGTAGGCAAATGATCTACTGTAAGATTGTTTGCGCAGACAGCTTTATAACCCACTGTCCTGGAAAAAAGGAATAGCTGCAATTTGTATGCAATGGCGTTTATTACCATAGCAGAAACGTTTATTTTTCTGCCAACAAATATGCAGTGAACTTCAACGAATATTATCTGACCGGAAGCCTCTTGAGCTGCATCGATAACTTGAAGCACTAGATAGAAGGACGCTGGAAAGTGTTAATTTAGCACGGCAAGGCAAGCGCTCGAGCTTCATCGAGATAAATACCAAGAATTGTGGCGAATCCGCGCCGCCCGCACTTCTCATAATGAGCTGTTATTGAGGAGTATTATGCAAACACACGCCCTCATTTATCATTGCTGAGAAACGCTAACAATTTCATATGCCAGGAATTGTAACAAAGAAACAAATAGTTATAATTCGTTCCTTTCTACTCGGTAATTAGCCTACGTTTTATGAGTCGTATATTAGACGGGCATTCAAAAAAGTTCAATAATGTGACTAAGACTGATATTACTTTTCGAATCGGCCACACAATCGAGCTGCTTACGTCATGACTAATGAAGACGTAGAAGGTTCTCAAACAGGTCCGCAAGTTCGCAAGTCTATACGCGTGTACAACAATAGTGTAGTTTGCAATCCGTGCATGTGTTAGGCAAGGTTGCATTCGAGACGTCTGCTTTCGGAAGGATGCTAATGCAGTCGACAGGGATGCCGGTCACGTCGCGTCGGCGCGGCGTTTCACAATTTCACGAATGCCGGCCGCCTGACGTTATTACAGCAATTAAGTGACCATAACAACCTCACGAAGACACTGTAATTATAATAAAACTGGCAGTTAAAAATATCAAACATCTCAGAAAACATCGCTTTACACTCTATACCCGTTCTTACTAGTAGGTACCTGAAATGCCAGGTCACAAGGGTACGGGGATAATGAAGGCAATATAAAGTCCCGACAGCGGCTTACCACGCCACTAGAGCGATAAATTATAAATATAAAAACATTCCGCTTGTTGTGTTACTTCAAGGTCTTCATTAATTGTTAGACGGAGTTGAAGAAAGCCGCAGAATTCGGACTGACCAATGACCATCCTGTGGAGAATTATAACCGCATTTTATATTTTATGTGATGGGATTTCTTGAGAGCAGAGATATTATCGCTGTAGTAGGTGGTCACAGAGCGCAAGGGTTCTCTCTTGTATTATGCACGTCTGGGCTGCACACGCTCAAGAATATCTCGGTATACAGAGATTATATTGCGTTTGCTTTGCGGCATTGTAATAAAGGCTTGTATGTAAAGCCTTAGGTGTGAAAAGCAGGTGCACTTGGGAACGCACTCCCGTGCCAGCTCTGGGTGACTGGCCTTCAGTCACAATGCTGCCTAAATTATATAAAGCATTCAGGTCGCGCTCCAAGAGAGGGATACACACTTCGTCTCTTCTGACTCTTGTGGAGCACACTCAAGAAGCTTCTATCCTTTCAGATTGCACAGCAGACTTAATTCTATGAGACACTCAGTACTCACATACTGGGAGCTTTTTAGTGAAATAAAATACGAGATAAAAATAATATCATATAACTACATAAAGAATTCATCAAATATTTGTTTCAGTACAAAAGCAGAACTAGAAGTTGGAAAGGTTGAATTTCAGACTCTCTGATACAAAACTAAAGGGCTGGACATAAAGCCTCGCTATCCGCCGCGGCGGGTAACCAGTGTGCTAGCGCTTCTGAATTCGAATGAAAACTATTTGACTATTACAATAATTTCGGAAACAAAAACCCTGTTCTCATTAGCGACAATTGGCACAACATAATTAGGTTACGAATGAAATCGAAATAAATTAAAAGTTATTCTTGAAACAAACTACCATTTAAAGTTTCGATTAGTTCGATACCAATTTGTCATACATAGTTCTTCCATTAAAGAGTTCAATATAGTTTATTTTTAAAATAGTACAGCTACACGTTTGCACGGCACAGACCACCGGAAATTATTTATTATTTCATTAAATAATAAGGCAAAGCAAGCAACTTGGCGCAATATAATTAATTTACAGCCCTTGCACAGGAACTGCGGCTAATGGGAGTACACACCGCAAAGTTATCGAATTACCTAGACACGTTGCTTTCGAACCTTTTTAGTACCTACATTCTACTTGCCGTGTAGAGCCTTTGAGAATCTAGGCCTCGCTTTTAAACAGACACAACTCCAACCCGATCCAATCTCGTTTTTCTTCCCCGTTGAATAGTGTTACTCGATTTGAAGGGTGGTTCTATTTCAAGCGATATATAGTTTTCTAGATTCTGTTAAACCATGTTAGATGAAATTAATCTTTCGTAGGAGATATTACAGTTTCCAGGACCAAGAGGTGACTTCGTCGTGTGATTCGGTTGAAGAAACAAAAGACATAGGAGAGGATTACAAAGCTGCTCTATTATGACAAATCTCATAGTGAAAGCTTAGGTGAATGTGGGCATCAGGTGGAATGACAGCTCACTTCACCTCAGCTTACCCTTACCCTCACCTTAGCTCACTTCAAGCTCACTTCACCTAAGTTTTCACGGTGAGATGTTTACGGAATCGCCCGGCAGGTAGAGTAGTGGAAGCTACCATCGATACAATAGTTGTCAGACGTACAGCGGCTCGGAAATGTAAAGGGGCTTTCACAGCAGAATAATAGGCCGACGCGTGTGAAAGTAACACGGGGGGAATAGAAAAAAGGTAATTTTCCGAGTCTATGGGAGTGCTAGTGTTAGGTCGGTTTGCCTAATTGACGTTGAAAGTCACGATCATCGTAGCAATAGTCAGCACTGTCCGCATACACGGCACATCACCACACCAACGTGCTAGCCACATAAGGCTACGGGTACCCGGAGACTTACATTAAAGCGCGACTGGATGAAAGAGCCCACGGTAATGAGCACTGACATCAAACGTTTTTATAATTGATGCTCAGTAGCTTCAACTATAAAAACTTTGAACTAGTGTAGCGCCTACACTTATGTCAAAGTTTGCCGAATTTTATTCATACTAATATTATAAATGCGAAAGTGTGTCTATCTGTTACCGCGTGGTGTAGAGATAGTTTGAGTCCCGGAAACGGACATAGGATAGTTTTTATCCCGATATTCCCACGGGATCGACACTTATGCGGGTGAAACCGCGGGGCGCTGCTATTACTTAATTTATATGAGCATGAATCCAATTAAACAGCAAATTCCTACGCTTTTCTAAGACACTTGAAGTTTGAGTTCTTCTAATTGAGATTGACAGAATGTGATAGTTAACCAAGGTAGTAAGCAGATAGCAACAAGCCGCGAGTGTGGTTAGCGCGCACTTCCGAAGTTAAACGTAGTGTAAACTTGATTTGCACTGACTACCAACTTGTAATTTGAAACTAAGCGAGTAGACACTGCCGTGATAGACTTGGTATATTAATCAAGAAATGCACTTTGCAAGTAATTAACGTAAAGTAACGGTATGGCATGTAGCGAACTTCCATGTGGTTATTATTAGGGCGTGTTGTACCACCTAAGTACTTTAGTTAAATGCCATTTGCCAACCGGTAATAGATAGCGCTTATAAAATTGATCTAAGAAAGTTAACATTTTAGATCTTTCTATATTTTAAAACACACTCTTTGTGTAAGTTAGTGTGCTTGTAACTTATGAACAACATAATTATCCGATTTACGCATTTTTTGTTTTAACTCATAGATATGTTTTCTAGCAAGGCTTGAGAAATGAGTAGGTATTATCAACGCGAGCGAAGCCAGAGGCTCTGCTAGTTGGGAATAAACTAGCTGTGCCTCTAGACCCGCCAACACTTTGCCGCGAAAATATATTTATTAGATCCATCAACAGATATCCGAAATGTTTTGTTCTCTCAATCTATAACATAACTCAATCTAAAAAATATTTCCTTTAGCCCGATTCGACATAAACTTTAGCCATTTGAATATTTTTGCTTTGATTTCCCAAGGGCGCTAAAATATTGTTGAAAATGTAGTAGGTAAATGTATTTTCTCTTGTCTCGTAATCTTTTGTATGGCTAAAGTCATACGGTTGAGTTAGTTTATGGGCAACGAGCATAACTTATTATGTGACAAGCAAAAGATAAATCTTAATGATGGTAGGTCTTTAATAGGAAAATTTTATCAACTTCCCAACGCACTGCAGAGACTCCTTTGATCTACAAGTGCTTTTTTGGTCGAAGTAAGACACGCAATTTAACACTTTAGCTTTAGCTCATATTCCCATTTCAAAATTTTTCCTAGTCATTTTTTCCCGTCCCAAAACAATACAGAAAGTCGAAAACGGAGTTAGATCCACGTTACGTTTCGGAGAGAAAAAACCAAAACTTGATAGCTTTGATAAAACCCAATTAAAACATATTACAACACAAGTTATCCGCTATCTAAAACGCATTGGCGACGAGAATTCAGGGTAAACTTTGAAATGTTGTTTTGTCCACTCTGAAGAAAATTTATCAACTAACGCTTAGGCAAAATATAGCCTGACGACTTGAATTCCCAATAGAAAAATAAAATTATCGGCTGCATTCATTTTACGGGTTAAATTGAGTGAAACATCTCCATTTAAAGCATAAATAAAATCAAAGTCCCCAAGTTTCAAAGTCACTAGGTATATTAAATTCCTCAAAACTTTAATTTTATTTTTAACTAGGTACCCGTCGTATTATGAATGTTATCATTATCAGTACTACCGATAGAAAACATATTTCAACTCGCGATGAAATGCAAACTTCCGTCGAGATCGGGTGAAATTGAGTGAAACATCTACATTTAAGCGAAAAATTAAAGTCCCCAAGTTTCAAAGCCACTATATTAAATTCCTTAAAACTTTAATTTTATTTTTAACTAGGTACCCGTCGTATTATGAATGTTATCATTATCAGTACTACCGATAGAAAACATATTTTTCAACTCGTGATGAAATGCAAACTTCCGTCGAGATTATTGGGCACTGGAAAAACTTCAGTTCGGACAATGTTTGGTTTAATTATTTTACCTGCACACGGAGCGATCGTCTTTAAAATTTACAATACCTACGTGTCAAAACAATATTGGAAGGCATTCTAACTACAAAGAAGCGAAATAATTGTCACCAAATAAAATCTAAGTACGGAAATCAAACACTACGGATACTAAGCCATTCAAAAGGATTAAAAAAACATAAACGAAATAATGAATTCTATAAAATAAAATATTATTATTCAAATAAAAAAATACAAAGTAGAAAACAGGAATATAATAAAAACTTTGAAATACATTGCAGAACTAAATAATAAAAATCAACTGATGCACTGACCTATAAAATATTTTGCGGTAGTTAAAAAGTTTTAAAAGGTTACGAACCGAGACTTAGCGATTTCCGCAATGATTGAGAGAAGGCGGGAGCGTCGGGATGCGCGGTCGGCTAGCGAGACGTGTGCCAGCGGCGAAACGAGGAATGCGTTTTACTGGTTGCAATTGCAACGCTGGACACTTATAGCGTCCAAGCGGAGAGAGGAGGCGCTTAGCTGAACCCAGGGGCTGCGCGCGCATCGAAATTGCTGTTTTCCCAACTACCCGCTCCCGCGCCCGCTCCCGCAAACCCATACAGGCTTGCGGGCCCGCCTCCCAGTTCCGAGAATTACGGTAGTATCCAACTTTGGATTGCATACGCCAAACAAATATCTCCATTTCATTAGGTATATTGGGGGGTACTTGCGGGTCTCGAGTAGGTATCACGGAAATCATGATATTGAAATTGAAACCGTGTAATTGTTCGTTTGCAGGCCCAATATTAAATTGCACAATTTATCTTTCTCTCAAAGGTAAATGGTAATGTTAATTATAATATCGAGCGAAAAAAAAAGGGGTAGACAGCTAGACAGTAGGTTCTCCTTTTTAACGAACTAATTTAATTGCGTACAAAATTTATTTATTATATTTATGTTTTGTTTGTGTACTCTCACTAAAATCTGGCTTATTGCAACAAAAAAAAAGTACCTATATGCTGGCTTTCAACATTATCACACTAATTTATTCTGAGACATAACTTAGTTCATTCAAACTAGTGGATAAAATTTTAGTACCTACTTTCCATTTCAGTACTTTCAAATCAAAATTTTAAAGAAAATGTCCTACCAAGCAACGCGGTGTTTACTTGAAGTTGAGTCGTAGATGCATTCGCAGACTTGAGGAGACCTTGAGAAGTATAGGTAGAAAGACGCTCTCAATTAACAAATACAACATTTTTTTTTATACAGGGTGTATAGAATCTATTTTAAGTGAGCCTTTATTTTGTTTAAGTTGGAAGTTTTGGTTTCTGAAAGCGCAGCAGTAGTTTTGGTTTTAATTAAGTAGTGACGGGTAACTCGCAGTATAATGCAAATTAGATGGGCGGACGGTTCAAAATAAATCGGTAGGTAGTTTAGTCCGCAAAACAATTTGTGATTGGGAAATCACAAATTGTTTTGCGGACTAAACTACGCTTTAAAGTCACAGATTTCTATTTACCAATTACTGATTAATTTTTCTTACACTATGTGGGTGGACAAAAAACCTTCGGCATTTTTGGCTACTAACATAAATTCGGGAAAAGTATAATAATCCTTCCAAAAATTCGTACAGATTTGCGGCACTGAGTTTCGCGAACTGAAAGACAGATAAAATCCTTAGGTACTTGAAATGAAGCGTGAATCTGAGCCGGCGATAGTTGTGGGCAAACAAAAGAACTACAATAACTTTTATAAAGCTGCGCGCCGCCGCCGGTGGCGTTGCGTTCCTATAGGCTTCATACTCAACAACTGGCGCACACATCCGACGTTCGAACCATCGCGCATCGCAACCAGAGATATTTTATAGGCATCGGCCGCCGTTAACTGTGACAGAACGATAAACTTCGTATCGCATTGTTCCTAATTTTAATAAGCTAACTACGAAACAAACGATGAAGATGATGATTGTAGGACTCCTTTTTCCGCACTTAGACTCTCATTCGATCTGTTGTGCGTGGGGGTTCTGGCTAACAGAGCCAGCCTAGCCTAACTCCGCTCAAAAGCACATAAGCTTCCTGGGAGCTTCACAGGCTTCGCGGAGTGACCCCATAGTTCCGAGGATTTCTGCACGTTAAGAAGCCACGGCCTCGCATTCTAGGATGATGATGACGCGGGCGGCTGATTCCTCGGCGTCAGACAAACGATATGGCTAGAAAGGGGGTGACTATCGAGATGACCCAAAAGGTAGTATGGAAGAAGTCATTTTGCGCCGATGCCAAATAAATTGGGGTAAAGATAAGAGAATGATGATGTAGGTAACTGAGCACAAACATGGTCTTCAAAATTATTTCTCCCCTGCAGTAATAACGCTATCTACACTCAAAACTTAAAAGGCTTGAAATTCGATAATTCCCTCTATAATCCTGCTACCGAAATGTATTCAACTAAAAATCTACCTAGCACTCCAAATTAAAACGTTTCCAAATAACCTGTAGGGATTTAATCAACGTGTAACGAGAGACACGAATAATTAACATTTGGAAATATTTAAAATGTAAAATCATTTTTATTATTTTCGATATAGCATTCTTCTTGTTTCCTATCAGAATTTTTAATGAAGAGGTTTTAATTCGTTCATTGCTAATTATAACGCGATCAGTCGTATCGTAAAATCACAATAGTCAGATGGTGATCTAAGCGGTCATAAGGGATATTCTAGGACGTTTCATAAAACTGAATAGCATCTCGAAATATTGGGCAATCAAGACTTATAGAATTCGCCAGGTCAATTTTACATTTCGGTCAAAATGTTTTCCGTCGAGTGTAACGACGGAAACCGATCTTTAATGTAGGTAAATTAAATTAGCCGCGAGCTCGCAGTTCGGTAGAAACCTACCTGCCTTTAGCCCGATTGGAGTCTGCATACAACCTGACCACGGCATCTACGTAATTAATAAAATCTGCGTAGTCACGCGATCGCTATCAGAGCTCGACCTAATACACCTTTGAACCGTCTGTCCGACTACTGCCATTCTACACCCAAACTGAAGCCCTAAAATTGCAATTGCTGAAATATTATTCGTAAAATGAATTCCGATATCTGCTGCAGCGATGAAACTAAATGCCGCTTTGTTTGTTCAGATACATACACCCTATAACTATAAACCCTTTGAACCGTCTGTCCGACTGCTGCCATTCTACACCCAAACTGAAGCCCTAAAATTGCAATTGCTGAAATATTATTCGTAAAATTAATTCCGATATCCGCTGCAGCGATGAAACTAAATGCCGCTTTGTTTGTTCAGATACTGCAGCAGTAGTGCTTTATTTCATTTTCTTTTCCCGGGGAATGCACTACTGGGATTCATAGTATCCTATGTCTAAGAACATAGGATACTATACTACAAAAACGCTGGAACACGCAAGTAATTCTTTATTCCTTAACAAAAGCATAAATTTGAGTTTTAACTAAATAATGAAATGCTAGGTTTCCCCATACAAACTTTCATACATTTTAGAATAATTTAAGGGACAAAAGTAGCCTACGTCCTTCCCCAGGATGCCGTCTATCTCGTTGTCAAATTTTATCGAAATGCGTTAAAGGTAACATACAGAGAGAATTACTTTTGAATTTAATTATAACTAGCTGCGCCCCGCGTTTTTTTTTTCTCATTTAAAGTCCACACATGATCTTGGTCAGATCATGTGAAGACTATGTAGATTAGTGTCTGAAGTCATGTCAGTAATCGTCTAGCTCAACCTCAACTAAGAACTTAAAGAGCTCAACGACTCGACGAACAATACAAAAGAAAGGACATTTGGGTGGGCCGCAAGTACCTACTCCAACTGCCAGAACATCATTAAAACTAACCGAGAATGGAAAAAAATACCCACATAGTCTTCAAATTCACAATAAAGTAATCTAGTTTAAAGTGTTTCACAGTAGCACGTTTTGAACTGAGCGGCGACCGTGCGAGACCGTAATTTTAGGGCAGAATTTTTTGAGCTATGTGAGCTTGCCTTCAAAGCAAGAGTGAACGCCTGCATCTTCTGGGCACGCTTGTTCCATCATAAACGCAGATCTATCAGGCTATCAGGCGTGATCGGGCTCAAGAGCAGTTCCATTTAGTAATACAACAAAAATTTTAAAAAATTTCGTCGTTGCAATAATTAAAAATAGGTCAAGCACATATTTTTGTGCAGTCAAACTTACTCAACAACATACAAACTTTAGTAACAAGGAGCTTTCAAAAATACATACACAATGAAGACAATCTTCGTATTCACGTCAAAAATATGTTAACAACTAAGTATTACATGAAATTTTCAAGTAGTTTGACGACTTGACGAGTGTGAAGATGAAATAGTTATAAGTAGTAAATGCGGGGAAGACGTAAATATTCGGCGCTAACTGCCATACCAAACAAGTTGGTCATCATAATAAATTGGGCAAATAATAATGGCAGCACTGTTGCTACGACGCGACGTGAATAGTTTAGAGTCAATGAGAAAGACAGTCTCAATCTTCACAAATAAGCATCACAGGTTCAAATATAAATATTTTTTTACCGAAAAGGATGCTATTTTGAGATTTTTAATAACTCATCTTAATTTAATCACACACTATAACTTCAATCGCTATTGTCGTCAAGACCCTTTTTCGCAAGCTATAAAAATGTGTTAAGGAAAATACATCGATAGGTATTTGCTCCTCATATCCGCTATTATAGTCGCTTGACTAGCTAAGAAATCAAAAATTCGCAGAGGTACTTAGTCATTATTTTAGTGGCACATGTCTTAGTGGCATTTGACACTAACGAAAGTTACTGGGCACTAATCAATTTCTGCCTAAGAGCGGGTCGCGCCCTCCGAATTTTCCGAGCCAATATTTTCAAAGCAAAATTTTCGGACAGCAGACCGTCTGAAATTGGCTTCTATCTGTCCTCCTATACATACTAGCACATCCGTGAGCACGGCTATAGATATGATATAGACATGACTGTATAGTGTAAGGGTGGTCCAAGCTTGCATGGCGAAAAAAAAACAAGTATAAGTAACAACACCCCATTGTTTTATATGCACATCTCACATACCTTTTGTATTATCTTTTTTTAAATTTCAGCCCCCTATCTTATGCGGATCAAAATTCAAATCAATTACGTAAGCTGAACTGATCATATGTACCTGTTCAAAGTTTGTTAACAAACCTAGTAATCTACAATTAACTGACTAAGAAACGAGGATTTTCTAGTAGAGATGCTGTGATTTTAAGAACCTGTGCCTGTTTTTTAAACGTTGCGTTGATAGCAGTGCGCCAGATAGTGGGTATCAGATTCCTGTTTATGTTTCTCCACAGCCCTTGCAACTTCTCTTCGGACTTGTGGTGGTGCTTGCTATGCCAGCGGTGGGATATAGTGCGCTGAGGTCGGTATCAGATAGCCTGTCATCGTTCGGCATGTTTCTTTTAGAGCAACATCGAGAGAGAAAACCGTTTACAACATCTATTCTTCGAACAATGTCCATTTTATCGTTACATGACAGCTTGTCATCAACATTTTTCAGCAAAGGCCACCAGCTCGTCAGATCTGTACCACGAGTGACGACGGTCATACGGGCAATTTTTATCAGCGAAAAAACTTCGTAATATACTTTTAGTTACGGTCAGCAACAAAAGTCAATTAACACTTCAGTTTTTTTAATCTCATTTATTGAGCAAAATATGTGTTCAAAAAAACGCAATTTTGAACAAATATTTTGCTCAATAACTGAGATTTAAAAAACTAAAGTGTTAATATTTTGCTCAATACCTAACCGAGATTAAAAAAACTGGAGTGTTAATCGACTTTTGTTGCTGACTGTACCTACCTACAACCTACCTATAGTTTTTGGAGGACAAAGTAACGATGCTTCTGTCACTGATCCATTTCAATTACGACACTGGAACTACTACGAACTGAGTGTTTGATATAAAAATATTCTCACATTGATACTTTACGGTACCGCGTGTCTTAATCATGAAATAACTAGGTAAGTACAGGAAACGATATAAAGCAAGTCTTGTTTTAAGATGTATTGCAAAATTGTACCATTATCATAATCGTCTTTCTCTTGTTTTAAGGCAAGCAATGAGATCAAGCCGAAATTTGTGTTCAGAAAAAAAAAACACTTTTAGAATGCTCGCAAGACCACAACAGATGTTTTGCACATTATCTGCGTAAGAGACGCCAGCAAATCACTATAAAGTTTATATATCTATTTTTATAAAAGTATATAATAGTAACTGTTGCCCGTGACTGCGTCTATGTTTATTTTGTATTTCGTCAAAACAAATATCCGGGATGAAAAGTGACTTATTTCCTTCTGCAGGCCCCAGGCTACATATTTATCAGAGTTCGTAACGATCAGTTCAGTGATTTGAGCTTCAACCAGACAGACAAAATTACTTTCGCATTTATAAATATTGTATGGATAAGAAAATTTTAAAAATTCGATCGCGTGCCTCAAAGTGTAAAAGTCACAGCTATTGCTGAACCCGAGACCGATATAGAACACAGAATATCAAAGTCATAAATGTTTGCCATTCATTATTATTTCAGGTGGGCCAGCAAGCCCGAGTCTATTTCCATGTTATGTTGCCAAAAATAAACGTTAAGTGCTTGCTGTATTTATTGCACTATGTAAGTCATAGGCAACATAAAGCCATGGCAACCAGCACAAACTTTTTTTATTGGCTGCCGGAATAAATCTGTCTGAAAAGTTCGGTAGCGAGTATTTGTAGCCGATTTCGAATCAATAGCAGTTGTATGCATATGCTAATTAGTAAGGCACATGCAGATGCACTCAATCAGCAATATCGGCTTTGTCTGCGATAGTTCCTACTGATTTCTGGAAGTCCTGATTAATTACTGATTTGATATTAGTTTTTGACCATAAGGTACTTACACTGCAGGTATCGAGGTGCATTCAATTAGGAATAATAACGTTCCTGCCATATCTGGTTTGTCTGCGACAGGTATTCTACTGATTTCAGAAAATCCTTTAATTTACTTAATTCCTGATTAATTCAATTCCTGTGCAATGATGCCTAATATGACTGTTTCCTTCATTGTATATGTGAATCACGATTATAACTAAGTGATCGACACAGCATACACATTGTTTACATCTATCGAATTATCGATAACACACACATTGTTTACATCTATCGAATTATCGATAACACACACATTGTTTACATCTATCGAATTATCGATAACCTAATTGCTCAGACAATAAGCTAAAATCATGTTCTGGAGGAAAGGGACAGAGTTCTATTATATTAATCTAATTGCAATTATTATGTAGCTTTGTTTTTTTTTCTAGATTATCTAATCATGTAATTTATGATAAGTATCTGTATTTTTGTCCTCGGAGAGTCCTTACTGTTACATAATTTTTGTGACACTTTCTTTTTAAATTAATCATACCTATTACCTGTGGAAGTGTGTAAAGTCATAACATGTTGCTATTATTGTCTTTTTAGTACAATCATAACAAAAACAACGTTCGTAATAAATAATATCCTGTGAGTACCTACTCTAATTGCGTCAAGAATAGCAACATTTTTTGAAACAAGGATAATCATTTTCTCACTATATTTTTCACGTGTTTTTCACTGAGAAAAATAAAAAAATATTGAGCTGCGTAATATATACTTATTAGATACCTAATTATTTGAGTCCGACCAAATTTATTTTCGTCGTTTGGTTTTTGACAACTTTCACCCGAAACATAAATATTCGGCCATTTTCGTTTCCAGCTGAAGGAAATGTTATTAATTTCGCCCGTTGCCGAAATACAAGTTTCGGCAAATCAATACAGTCTGTCTCTAGTATTTAGGTCTATCTATAGCTCAATAACATAACCCATTTACTAATAAACGTTGTATAGCGTCTGTATAGTTACACAACGTTTTGTCTTAGTCAAATTACCGAAGACTGAAAGAGAGAAATCGGTGTGTAACTATTCATCTGATATAATACGATAATTAGTAAGGGGGTAAGTATACAGACTTTACTTTCCTCGATACAATAGCCTTTTCCTTTGTTTTCACGAAAAAATGGAACGAACATAAATATCAATTACTAAGATAAAAGATTTAAGCTTCTTATGTATATAATTGAAATTGAGGGGCCCGTGGCTAAATAATAACAGCCCCACAGGTCGATAGATCAGGGGCCCAATTCTGTAAAATAACCAACTTGTCAATAGTGTGTCGGTAGTGTGTCAGTTGTGTCTCAATAGAATACTCATTGACATTTGGTATTCTACAAATTATTTATGGTCATTGACTTGCAGGTTAAGCTACGCTTGCCGCGGTTGGTCTGTGGATGGGTGACCATCTTTACACACCGTGACACATCGCGTCGCATCCCATCGCTCGCCCGTGCTTCAGCTTCGTTTTCGCTTAGCGTTCTTTGACTTTTTAGGGTTCCGTACCCAAAGGGTAAAAACGGGACCCTATTACTAAGACTTCGCTGTCTGTCCGTCCGTTTCTGTCACCAGGCTGTATCCCAAGAACCGCGATAGCTAGACAGTTGAAATTTTCACAAATTATGTATTTCTGTTGCCGCTATAACAACAAATACCTACTAAAAATAAAATAAATATTTAAGGGGGGCTGCCGGGGGGCTCCCATATAACAAACGTGTCTTTTTTTTCGTTTTTTTTGCCTTGTGGTACGGAATCTTTCGTGTGCGAGTTCGACTCGCACTTGACCAGTTTTTTCCTTTTGCTCGGCTCTTAACTAAGGGCTGTCTTACTTATGTTGAATTGCCTATAAACCTTATTCAAGAATAGGGCTATCAAATGAAAAAAGAATGAAATGAACAAAGACTGGTAAGTTCCGGAGATTATATACAAACAAACAAATTTTACCTACCTTACCTTAGTATAGAAGAAGCGAAATTAAATTCCAGTAACGTTCACCACAAACGGTTGCATTCACAAAATAAGTTTTAATTTGTTCCAACAAAATTCAATAGACGTTTCCAGCTAGACTGAAAGATAAGTGAAATCTTACTGAAGAGCTCAAGAAGGCGACCGAAATTGTATTAATTCTGCAAAATGTTATAAATGTTCCGATATTTTAGCGCGACGACCCGCTTTCTGTTACGTATAAAAATACTTAATTTGACCTACTTAAATTGTGTCTACTTAATTTGTTATGAAAACAGAATGATTTCCGACAATTTGAAGAAAAATAGTCTGATTGGAATATAGCAAATTTCATGTTTATTTGGTCCATATAATTATAGTGATGCCCATTAGTTCATTTGCGCCTTTAGATATTTTTTCACTGCTTCGGTACTCTTCTTACAAAGTTCTGAAACTTATTTCAGTCGCGTTCTTATAGAAAACGTGGATCCATTAGTAATACTGGGAAGTGTAGGTATTTTTTGGTAAAAATTAACATCAAATAAATAGTATTCTATTTATTTATTTATTTTGTTAGGGAAATCAAACAATGGTACTACATATATTACATTTAAGATTACATTGGAAGTGGGTAAATGTACAATCCGCAACGTATCCACAGATTACCTTGGTTATACAGTGAAGACACAATATTCAAGTTACTAAAACAATGAAAAAGACAGAAAGAGATAAAAGAGGCTGTACTTATTTTAAACTAAAACAAATAAGTAGTACAATACAATTATTACGAAAACAAACAAAAAGAAAAGACACTAAACATCAGCAAATGTAGACTATTCTAATATTTCTAAATTATTGGCGATCTAAAGCGAATATATCCAAATTCAAAAAATGTTTATGGTAATTTTTTTACTAGTCTAGTAGTTCTATTACCTACACAAACTCATACCATACCATAACCATAATCAGCCTATAATGTTCCCACTGCTGGGACACAGGCCTCCTCTCGGTGAGAGGGAGGGGGCCGTAATCCAACACGCGGGCCCAGTGCGGATTGGTAGATGTCACATGTCTTCGAATTTTTGGTTCTAGGACATGCCGGTTTCCTCACGATGTTTTCCTTCATCGTTTTTGAGAGCAGTGGTGATGAAATAATTTACACAAAGTAAAGCGTCTGTCTGGGTTCGAACCTACGACCTACAACTCGTAAGTCGCGGCCGTTACCACTTGGCCACCACTGCTCTCACAAACACAAACTCATAATCAGCCTATAATATTCCCACTGCTGGGACACAGGCCTCCTCTCTGTGCGAGGGAGTGGGCCGTAATCCACCACGCGGGCCCAGTGCGGGTTGGTAGATGGCACATGTCTTCGAATGTTTGGTTCTAGGACATGCCGGGTTTCTTCATGATGTTTTTCTTTACCGTTTTGAGAGCAGTGGTGATGAAATAATTTACACAAAGTAAAGC
Source organism: Oligia latruncula (assembly GCA_948474745.1). Classification (NCBI taxonomy): domain Eukaryota; kingdom Metazoa; phylum Arthropoda; class Insecta; order Lepidoptera; family Noctuidae; genus Oligia; species Oligia latruncula. Next base: position 7,311,841 of record OX419683.1, on the reverse strand, counting down.
GCCTGTCTGGGTTCGAATCTACGACCCGTAAGTCGCGGCCGTTACCACTGCGCCACCACCGCTCTACAAAAACTCAAATTCAAAATAGGTATTTAAAATCCTTTGAGAATTGAGATAAGTATTTTTAGCTCAACTCTACTTAGGTATTTTCTGAAAAATGTGAATAATTATCTGATCTACTAGGTATGTTATTTACACAGGTGCAATACCTTATAGGTGTATTGCCTTGTGTATACCTGTGTATATTATTATAGTAAATAGGTTTTACATAAAACCTATACCTATACTATAATAATATGATTTAACACGGGACGGCACCTGAACTTCTACGGAGCTTTAACCAACAGCAACAGTTTATAAGTACTTACCTGCTATACCAAAGTACTTATATTACTTAAGGTGCCACTAGTCGATAGTCGATATTTTTTCCTTACTCCACTGTTTGTCATTGTGCACCCAAAGTTAAACATATATCGTTTTGACTTATTATTAATTGTGTCTGTACGGAAACAGAATAGTAAAATAACAAACCATTAAAAAATTATGAGCCAACAAAGATTCGTTTTTCTTGCTATTTTTAACGTAACTTTGGGTGTAAATAAGTAATAAAAGAACTGTAAAATCTTCAAATCCAAGTCCGTACCGAAAAAGCTCAGTTATCGAAGAGTTTAATAAACTTTATTTCTAATTGATTAATGTAGTGGTTTTTTTCATAAAACTCGATTTCCCAAAGCACTGTTCGATTGTTTTTACGCGCCTATCAGTTCGAAACGGTGTTTCTGTGCGTGAGAACTGGACGTTGTGCGTGTAGACTAGCGTCTACACTGATACTAGCTCTGTCAGACACGAAGTCAGGTGAGACAGCGTGCTTTTTGGCCATGACCACCAGTGAGTTCGAGCTCGCGACTAGTTTACCCTTAAATAATTAAATCGGCGTACAGTGGCGTAATAATTACTGTGATTAGTAAGGCATTAAGCACTTATCGTCGCTGTAAATACTATGTAGATACCAAGATATAGTACAGATGTAGGTGTATGTAGATAAGCAAGTACGTGAGGGCTGATGACATAGACGTGCTCGTAATTACGTGATTTGTGATACGGGGTGTCCTGGGATAAGCGACGAATACGACGCGACGCGACGCTGCGAACGCGACGAACGCGATCAACTCAACGGCATACCCTGCTTGCGGCCTATGTGGCAGTCTGCGGCAAGACTCGGCGTAACGCGTATTTGTTTTGAGGGCGACCAGACGCGACACCACGAACTACGAAATGGTTGATTCAGAAGCGTTGATCGCCGCAGTGCGTGAGCAAAGTTTGTTGTGGGACAAAAAACATTCAACATTATAGGAATATTTTTTATAAGTACTTTAAATATGAACTTTCAAGCAAAATTGTACTGTACTTTTCCATGATTCGAGAAGTAATTACCAAAATCACGTAGGACATTTGTCGCGTGTATCATCGCGTCGCATTGCATCGTGTCGCGTCGCGTCGTATTCGTCGCTCACGCAGGACAGCCCGTTAAGACGAAACCGTCAGGTTAGGGTAGTCCGCAAACATAAAATGTTCTTATGTTTTTATGAAACGGTTTTATTTAGCTCGCCCTGTTTGTTATTTATTTATTTATTTGGGTCAAATTTTGTACTTGAAATTTTACCCCCTTCCTGTTGGCAGTTTGATCTGATATTTGGTACACACCTTTAGTTTTGATGACAATACAATTTAATTTAGTCAATATCATTGTAAATCCAATATGGCCGCCGCTACAAAATGGCGGATTACATATTTTTTCACAACTCCCTCACTATGATTCATATGATGACGTTTTTATTTTTTTGTCTGATCAATGCCCTAGACTGATAAGGAAAGTTGTGATGACTTGTACCTAGGACCTACCGAATTATTTTTTAGCTCTTAGTACATTATCTACATCATTATTTTCATATTTTTTTACTTATTTTGAGCAGTGGTGGCCCAGTGGTAACGGCCGCGACTTAGGTCGCAGGTTCGAACCGAGACAGGCTCTTTACTTTGTGTAAATTATTTAATCACCACTGCTCTCAAAACAGTGAAGAAAAACATCGTGAGGAAACCGACATAAAGACAAAGATGGTCACTCATCCACAGACCAACCGCGGCAAGCGTAGCTTAACCTGATCGATCGACCTGTGCCGCTGTTATTATTTAGCCACGGGCCCCTCAACATAGTTTTTTTCCCAATATTCCCAGGGGTACGACACTTATGCGGATGAAACCGCGGGGCGCTGCTAGTCATCAATAAATCTCTATAAGTTCATATTACTTACCCCACTGAATGACTATTTCATGAAGTCATGACATTTGAGGTCAATTCTAACTTAAGGAGTTATATTGCTGATTCTAATGATTATATTTAAATAATTCTGTAAAGCCATATTTTAACAAATATGGCTCTAAATACTGAATCATATTTAGCTCAACATAAAGAGACCTGCAAATTGCAAAAATGGTAAGAAAATTTGAATTTCGAAGGCTATTTTAGCGCACCCCTTAACAGAAATCCACGGTAATCGTTATACAGAGTGCTTGTTTGAAGACTTGCCTGAAATAATGCAAATATCTTGCAAAATTAGACAAAGACTCTCTGGAGTCGCGCTTGAGCAAGTATCTAGGCGAGGCGCGAGCGCAGCTCTTATAAAGTTATTGTTTCGCACAAGCTCAGAATTCATCCATTTCGAAACAACTTTCTAGAGGAGAATAAGTGTTCAACCATAATGACAAGTACCAGTGCACTCAAAGCTAGCCTTACAACTTCCAGTTTTCTAACTGCAGGATGAATCTAAATGAAACCGTTTCTGAAAACAATAGCATTCCACAGAAACAGGGAGTTGCTGCGAATATCTTAAGTGCAGCTTTTTCCTTAAAATTATTAACAATGTAGTAAAATAATTTCTTAGAAAAATTGGCTTTAGAGAAATATATGAGAGCAGTGGTGGCCCAGTGGTCACGGACACGACTTACGAGTTGTAGGTCGTAGGTTCGAACCCAGACAGGTGCTTTACTTTGTGTAGGTAAATTATTTCATCACTACTGCTCTCAAAACGGTGAAGGAAAACATCGTGAGGAAACCGGCATGTCCTAGAACCAAAAATTAGAAGACATGTGACATCCACCAACCCGCACTGGGCCCGCGTGGTGGATTACGGCTCACTCTCATTGAGAGGAGGCCTGTGTCCCAGCAGTGGGAACATTATAGGCTGATTACGGTTACGGAGAAATATATAGGGTAGGACTCGGATTCTTAGAACATAAGCACTTATCGTAATTATAATGACTTCGAAGAAAAGAGGCTTTAGAGAAATATAAAGCGTCGATAATATTACTTAGGCACTGGAAACGATTATTTATGAATTTACGTCATTGTTTCAAGCCCAGAACAACTGAACCACTTATATTTCTCTGAAACCTCTTTTTTTCTTGATATTTATGCCGCTTGTTTTCTTATACTTGCCTGTAAGTTTTGCGATATTGATGCAGTTTCGTGTTCCCTCTGCTTTTAGGATTTTTTTACGTAATTCGTATTTCTAAGAAAAGTGCTTTTAACTGCAAGCAATTCTATATAAAATTTTCAGCTCTTAAAATGTCCTGAAAATTTAATTTCTAAATCTTTTGAAAGCTATATCGAAGACGGTTCATTAAAAATAGAAATGTTTCAAGATGTAACGTTAGGGACATTATAGTTTGTCAATAAATAGTTTTTAGGAAGCGAAATAATATACTTAAATGTTGCATTTCACTACACGGATAAAGTTTTGCGGAAATACACGGACAAATGCTTATAAGTGTAGGTAGCGGCACTAGCGATATATCACCCTACCTATACTTAACAAAATTCAAAAGCTACGCGATTCTTGTAGCTACAATATTACGCGAAGGCTACGTTATGAATTGATAATAACCGCCTAAGAACGAAATACAAGTAGTACTGGAATAGTCCGTTTTGATTTGTTCCGAACTTGATTGATTTCCAAAGGGGCTTTGTCTGCCGGCCCGCCAATTAACAAGTGCACAAGAGTCCACTGGGTTCGAACAACCGAGCTTTGAAGTATTGAGATTTTTATCCGCTCCGCAGTTTTGTATGCCTTTTTACTCACATAATGAAGGTTGAAACCTTTGATTATCATAGAGGTAGGAGTGCACGAGTCTTATTTGTTGTATTCTGTGTGGACAATCCAGAAACTGATTTAGTTTCTGAATTATGTTTAGAAATTAAATTTCCAAAGCTTCGATACCATTTAGTACATGTATCCGATTGTTCACGGCAACAATACAAGAATTGCTCCGCTAACAATAATTCGGCAAACTATTGAAGACAATTATTTTCGCGGCTCAGTAAATAGTCCCCATTGTGCGCGGCTTTGCCAGTTTGTGGTAAGAACGCGTTCGTTATATTGTACTTACGTACAATATAGCTAGGTACATACGTAATAGGAGCAAGGAGATCCTCATTTACTCGACTGAAGCGTACATTTTCCTTAGTTTCCACTAATAAGAGTAGACTTACACTGCTTAGCTGTGATTACACGTTGGTACGAGAGATTAAAAAACGTGTGGGGTCGGGGGGACCCCCCAACAGGAACAAAGTTCAAAATGAAAAATCCATGAAAACGGCTATAAAAATTAAAAAATTACGAAATTTGCACTATTTTGCAACCTTCATCTTGGATTTTCATTTTGACCGCAGTATCGGCTTCAGCACCCTCGAAAACCATCAAACCGACACCCATGACGAAAAATTAGAAAATTTTTTCAGCCGCCATCTTGGATTTTCATTTTGACCTCACCACCTGCTTCAACACCCTCGAAAATCACGAAAACTATCTCTCTCTCTCTCTGTCTTTTTCTATTACATATAATAAAAGTCGCATAAACGATTTTTATTTACGAGACGATTTCTCCTAGTTTACTCCTACCTAAAAGTAAAAGAAACTTCGTTCCTACAAATTGGATTCATGATTTTACGGCTATGGTTTTTTTAAATTGCGTTATGTTGCTCAAAGGCTATGAACCTTTTCTTTCCCGAACAAAAGCCTGGCTGTGAGGGTAATTTTATATCGGCATTCATGTGGCGATTTTACCCGTAGCGCCTCGCCACGTGCCATAATTCCATCACTGTGCCATCAACTGCCGTAGCCATAGTTATAGAAATAGAAATAGAAATAGAAAATAGAAAATATTTATTATCCAGGTAATACAATAAGTAGGTGGATTACAGCAAGTTAAGACGACATGAGTAGCTTAAAATATTACCTATAGCTAGGTTACAATAAGAGTATTAACTAGTGAGCCCCAAACTAGACAGTTAGTCTGTATCTTGGGGCTCGGAGTACGAATTCCAGAGTGGAGACTAGAGAGGTGATTTCAGATATGGTATGGTATTATGCGTGTGTATGTGTGATATTTGTGTGGTGTGTGTATATGTGAGATGTGTGAGTGGTGTGTGTGTAAGTGTGTGTGTTTGTTCCATTGTGCTTCCTTTAATTTGGTGTCAGTTGAGGTTCTTTATATTAATTGTTCCGAGTCATCATAGCCAGTGTTATGTAAAATTTCCTTTACAATTTTTTTGCAGCCGAATGAGGTAGTATTTTTAATTTCGCAGAGTTTGCAGACTTTATTGTACGTATTAATGAGAGAGTAGGCCGGGGAGCGTCTTGCTAGCAATGAGGTGCTGTCAGGTGTTGGGATTCTGTAATTTCTTTTGCTTATGATAGATGCGTAGTCGGGTCTCCTTTTAATATTTTTGTGCGTTTTTGTGCAGGCAGAAAGAATGAAAAGCTGACGGACTCTGAGGACTCTCGTTTCGCGGTAGAGTAGATCAGTAGAGAATCGGTAGGGCTTCTTAAAAGTTACTTTAAGGAGCGCCCTCTGTGCTCTTTCAGCTTCGATTAAGTAGGTTTTTCCAGCGCTACCCCACACACTGATGCAATACTGAATTATCGATTGGCATAGCGCTAGGTAAACTTGTTGTAGTGTGTCTGTGGGCAGACAGTCTCTTAGTCTACGCATGGTGTGAATAAGTTTTCTTATTCTGCCAGAAAGGTTGGATATATGTTGCTTAAATGTTAGGTGGTCGTCGATAAGAATACCAAGGTATTTAATGTAAGAAGTACGTTCAAGAGGAGGACAGTCGCAAGAGGAAGTAGAAATGTTCGAAGAGCAGTGATGTAGTTTGAGTTTAAGGTGTTCCGGTGGGTTTGAAGCGGCGGTTTTGGAGAAAACAATATATTTTGTTTTACTGCCATTTAGCGTGAGCAGGTTTCTGTCCAGGTTGTTTGCGATTAATGATAATCCCTCTTCTGCTAGAGAGTGTACATGTTCCCACGATTCTCCATGAAATATTACGGCAGTGTCATCCGCATAAGTTATAATTTCAGCATTATTTATGGAAAGGTTTACTATGTCGTTAATATAGACAATGAAAAGCGTGGGACCAAGAACACTACCCTGTGGAACTCCGAAATCAATGGGGAGTTGATCACTAGTGAAAGAGCTTACTTTCGTGTACTGCTTCCGGTTTGTCAGGTAGCTTTTAAACCAATCAAGGCAAATTCCTCGTATTCCTATGCATTCTAGTTTCTTAAGAAGAAGGCCAGTTGAAACCGTGTCAAATGCCTTTGCAAGATCAAGGAAGATGGCTAGGCATTTTTCATTTTTCTCAATATAAGAGGAGACACAATTGGCAAGAAGAGTTGCAGCATCCTCGGTTGACCTATTCCTTCGGAAACCAAATTGGTTATCAGAGATGAGATGATTTTTATCAATGAAAGAAATAAGACGGGAGTTAACTATCCTCTCTAATATTTTAGAGACGGAGCTTAGCAGTGCTATAGGTCTGTAGTTATCTGGTGCATGTTTGGGACCGCTTTTGTAGATGGGGGAAACCGCAGCTATTTTCCAACATTCTGGGAAGGTACCTGTCTCAAGGCTCAGGTTGAAGATGTGCATCATTGGTACTAGTAAGGATTTTAAAGCTCTTTTGATAAGAATAACCGATATTTTGTCAGGTCCTGGAGCACTATCGACTTTGAGGTCAGATATAATTTTAGTAATTTCGTAAGCATCTGTCGGTTCAAGGAGAAGAGAGTGTGGGTTTGATACGTCCGATGTGTAAGTGTTTATTAAAGATTCAAGAGATAGGTTATGTTTTTCTAGTATTTTGTCAGCCAGACGGGTTCCTACCGAGGTGAAATGTGAGTTACAGGAGTTTAGTGTTTCTTTTTCTCTATTGGGGCTCAGTAGTTGGGAGGTTTCATTACTTTTAGGAGATATGTGACCTATAGATTTTATTGCTTTCCAGAGGTTTTTTGGATTGTCTTTGTTATCAATAATCTGTTGGTTATTGTAGTCCGATCTGATTCTTGAAAGAAGTTTGGAAAAAAAGTTTCTGTATCGAGTGTATATTTTATTTCGGACAGGATCATCAGGTTAAGTTATAAGTAATATATATAATATATATCAGTTAGGTTAAGGTATTAGCCGCAACACTCCACTTTCCCACGCCACGTGATTTAATCGTTTAAGCACCACTGAATTTATTAAGTAAAATCGTTTATGTTCGAAGAATCGTACTTTTAATGAATTTTTTACCAATCTATACGGTGGTTATACTGGCATGTCGTTCTACATGAAATTCAATTTTAATATTTCGTAACGAAATTGAAAATTAAAAAATATTTTTAGAGCAGCCACGTTAGTAGCAGTTTAAATGAAATGTCGAAGAGGGTGGCTGGATAAAGACAAGAAATTTCCGTTCCTGAACCGCTGCGCAAAGCGATAAGTCGGCACGGATGTCGAGAGATCAGTGTCCGTCTAAAGTCAAAACAGGGAATCCACAGGAATATTCATCAAGCAAAACAGAATTGATTATAATAATGATAAGTCTGTCTGAGTAACGTCGCAAAATTTTGCCACAAAGGGTAAGAGTAGCTTGCAAGACGAAACATTTCTATGGGTCTTCACTGGTGCGTAGCCATTTAGCCAAATAGCTCGACAGAATCCAGTCTTTGAAGCAACAGCAAGCAGTTCATGAACGGTTTATTGAAATCCGGATTTCTAGTCGTCGAAAATTATTCTGAATTTGCATTCGAAATTTCTACCTGCTCTTTACCTGACTCCAATTTGAGAGAGATATCAGCGGCCAAACTTCAATATAGGTAGGTATATAATATAGGTAGGGTAGGTAGGTATATGAAACCTATTTTTGACCTATTTTTATTACATAAAATTGTTGCCTCGTAAATCTGGAATTTCGTTGCTATCAAAGTTTATAACGTGATTGACGTCCAAATAGTGATGCGTGGATGCCAAAAAGATTACGTCTCTATTAGTTACGTCTCTATTAATCTACATAGAATCGATCTAATCATAGAGGATCGATAAGGCACAACCTAAACCGATGAGCCTAGAAGCATCACATTTTACACAAGGGTGCCTTTTAATTATAACGAAGGTGAGCACCAAGGAAGGACACGTGTGTATGAACACTTACATATTAGCCCCGCAGGTCCTACACGGAGAATATCGAGCCACTATCAACACAATATTTAGGCGTATTCTCTTACTAGGCTAAAATAATTTAAAATAAGGGAAAATGATTCTTGAGAAATGTATACTCCATGTTTTCCGTAAGTACTATAGCCATTCCTACGACTGACAACGGATGTCTGATGAGATTTGAATTTACAGACCATCCGAGTTCACAGTACTTAATAAATCTTATCAATCCATTTCCTTGAATTAACCATCGATGCAATAAAAAGAAGAAGCACTAAACCAGTACCAATATATATATAAGAAAAAAAAAACAGGGGAGTCTCCGCCGAGCCAGAAATCGAGTGGCTTTTAGCTGTATGTTCGAACCCAATAGGTACTAATCACACTTGCGCACAGTACCCACACAGTAAGTTACAAAGACAGACTGTGTGCGGTCGAGAGTGTATAGACTGAAAGTTATGTATGGGTCACATTGGGTTCGAATTTGATTGGCACGGACTGTACTGGATTACATATTAATGGAAGACAAAAGAGATGAGGTAGTAGAAATTTAACTTACTTAAATCGAAAGAGAGTTTTTAAAACTTTAGCGGCCTTATTACAAAACAAGGTTTATCTTTAGATCCAGGTTTAAACCATCGAGCCATTTTGTACTTTTGCCGACGAGTTAAAGTTCTTTTCACCAAAACTGACGTTAAACCCGAGTCCAAGTTTTCAATTTTGCATTAAGGACTTTAATTTTTTTGGAATAAAGATCAAAATACAGTAGGTACTTAACTAGCTCGACGGTTTGGGCTAGGTCTAATGTTATAACTCGTTTTGTAATAAGACGGTATATGTACACACATATAAACAATCAATTGAGATTTTATTCCGAACTCAAAACTAAACCTTGTAAGACTAGTGTACTACATTTTCCCTATGCCTGTAACACGCACAACTTTTTTAAACTACCATACTATATATCTGTACAAAGTACGGGGCGAATCGATTGTAAGTTAATCAATACTTCCTTCGTTTTCTAGTTAAGTAAATACCCATTTTATGGCGACCCTTGTACCCCATTTTCTTATACTATCAAAAACACAATAGACGCAAAGTGAACCAAAGGAATAAGAATACGTTACACGAATGAAATATGACGAACATAAAGCTACTCCGGAGACATTGCATATTCGTCAGACTCATTGAAAATGGTGCTTTTCTGCGAGATAAAATATTGTACTCATAATAAGAGCAGCTTTTAGACTCATTACGGCCCTAGGGGGTAAAATTGTGTGAACCCATAACATTTTTCTAGAGCTGTAGCCCTGCGCAGTGAAAAGATCTTAACTTAAGAAGACACTACATTTTAGTGCCGTCTAGAGGCACGTTCCACGAGCACAGCTATATACTACAGCGACACAAATTCATCGAGTTTACTTTCATGATGTTTTGTCTGCAAGATTCTAGTGAGTCTGCTATAAATATGATTGTAGCGATCGTCTGTCGGAGATGTCGGACCCTGATATTGCAATGGAAAACTCTTTGTTTAGGGCCAATGTCAGTAGATGAGAGATAGAAGCGGAGAGGTTGGGTGGTACCCCCCAGACACATAATTGCCATTTGTTCGAGATCGTTCACACAATAAAACGTGTAAAAAAGGAATGTGTTGAGCTTATTGTCACAAGATGAACAATACATAATGCAGTGAGCAATTTAGATAGGTATAAAAAAGTATCTTATTTCTGAACAATGGAAAAAAAAATATTTTAAAGCTGTGGCGATACACCTAGAAATATTTGATTGTGTGCAAACTGGGAATTGGTCCATGCGAGCATCAGTCTCTCTTCCGATAGATTGATATTAAAGCAGTGTACAAATCTTTGCTCCTATATCTCCCGCCTCTTATTTATGTTATATATCATATATGGTCTGTCGTACCTCGTACCTATGTTTGACTCCGTCAGCCAGGCAAACAGAGGTCAACTATGCGTATCCTGCTTCAAAGGCATGTTCTTGATACTCTAACACAGATTACAGTATAGCTCGCTTTTGGTCAGGACAGACTCAAAGCGAAATCCCCATGGTATTCGTGCCCTTACAATCAATGCACGCAGATCCTTCTATAGATCATGTTACATGTCGTGGCCATTTGCTTAATTGTCGGAACTTACAATACGATATTGTTGGAACATTAGTTAATTGTGATCAGAGGAGTATGCGTAATACTAATGGCAGGTGTATAGAGCTACCTTGTGCAGATATGCAGACTGGTGGTTAACTTATAAAGCAGCTTTAAAGTTTTTCTTTGTATAAACTTAGCGTTAGTTATTTGACTTTAGTGGGCCATTTCGGGTACTGCCTATTGAAAGTAAATTGGAGAAACTTAAACTGTTTCAGGATATTAAAAAAAAATAGTGTTCTAGTGCTTGTTTTGATATATATTTTGATGATGGGTGAGAGCCGTTTATATTATTAAGTGTAGTTAAGTACAAAAACAGAAAGCACAGTACTAACTGCTAACGCAAAATATCGGTACAAAAATACTAAATGTCTTACGGTATTTTGTGGGGCTGCAGATATTGATTCTATCTTCATTCTGCAAAAGAGGGCTGTCAGAGCCAGACAAGCATAATTTTAAGACTAGAAATGGGAACAAATTAGATCAACCGCGTTTTAGATTGTCTAAAGTAAAAACTTACTTTATGGGTTACTGTGTAAAATGTTATAATAAAATACCAACGGAGTATCTACAACTTAATAAGAAGAAATTTAACATGCATTAAACGCACACTATATAGACAAGCATATTATAAGTTGGGTGATTATATCGTAGATAAAAATGCTTGGCTTAATGCTAGTCCTGCTCCACAGGCACTTGAGCTCACTAGTTAAAATTTAATATTTGGAAGAGATGCTTACCTTTTTCTTTTCTTTTTTAGAGTTTTTGACATTACGAACTTAAAGTTTATTGTTATTTTATTCAATCAAGTTTAAATTGTTGAATACTTCAATATTAAATACCTACATATAATACTTAAATAAATACAGTCCACATAATATGTGGGTTTGTAGGCATCTTATCTGGAACATTTGCTGCACAAAATATATTTGCTATTTCCTCCTGAAAGATATTTGAATTCACTGCATTTATAATGCAGGTGTGACAGCCTGAGGTTTCATTCTTAGCTAGGCAAATCAAAATAAATGGTCAAGTTGAATTCTTACTGAATAGGAATCTTAGGTATTCTTAGCGCGTCGATGAATAACTTAATTGTGTCAGCCGACATTATTCTTTTGTGTTCATTTTCTGTAGGTTATTGTGCGATATTTTTCAGCTCCAGCGCCTTTATTACAGAAAGGATGTATTCGTGTAATTCTAGGTCTAGAACTTATAAGAACAACGTGGCCATGTCTAGTCGTACGATAGCAATAAAGTTCATAGTTATCGTGACTTTGACCGTGTTCAGTTATTTATACAGAGTGGCAGGCAACAGATTGACGCGCAACATGTTATCATAGATGCAGGACATGATTCCGAACGCCCAAGTGTTGAAACTTTTCGTCAGTTATTAAAAAAAAACCGCGTATTTTTTTTTATTATTAATAATAATAATAATTAACAAAAAAAACGCGTATTTTGACCGCGTAGGTCACTTTTCTATGAAACAGCCTTTTTTTTATAACCGACCCATTTCTACGCTACCCCCTAGTGTAGCTCTAGAATCATGTGCTAATGTGCATGTGTGTATGTGTGTGTGGTTTACAGTTTGCGCGTCGATGTCCCAGCCACTTGAATAAGTTTGTACAGTCACAGACCAATGTTTACTACCATGTTTAAGGTCCAGAATTGCTTGAGTACATATTTTTGTGACCGTCCATATAACAAGTTCCTGTCTTGATAGGTACTTAAGTAATATGCAAGACATAAATACGCGCTTTGACGTGGAGTAGCGGACAACAGTCCGTATTACATAATATGCAAGATATTGTTACCTACCGATATTGATAACTGTAGTGACGGTAGTTTGTGTGACGTCATCATTACATGACAAGTACCTACCTACGTATGAAGTGGGGGTATCGTTTGTAGGTAATTAATATTCAACGAGTTCTGCAAACGCGTCATTGTTCATACACGATGATTTTTTTTTACTTGGAAAAAATAACCTACTATCTAGGTACTACTTAAGTAGCGTCAATCCAATCAGATTTAGTCTGCGATGTGAAGTAAAAAAACTTTAGCACATTCATTGCCTACTATTCAGTTTAGAAATAACGAACCAACGGCTGTATTCTCAAACGCAATGGAATTTGTGTCGGTGTAAAATCTAATTCCGACTCCGTCCACTTTAAGACGCTCTTTCTCTGAAAGAACGTCCGTTCGTGAACGGTCTAGCATAAATCATCCCTTACAGCGAATACGAAATTCAAAAGAGTTCGAAAGTAATACTGACATTTTGTTAAGTATTCGTTTCTATATTCGAAGGGCAACCCGTATTTTTAAGAACGAACGCATTCTATTGTGTTCCAATTTATCAAAAATTGCTCTAAATTATATAGGTTCGCATTTATCACGTAGGTACAAGTCGTATCGTGCCGACCGGAAAACTCCGTTCGGCATTAGCCCTCACTGAATCAGGTTCGGGCGCGGCACAATTCAGGAATAGCGGAGCGGCTTTTTCTCGAATATAAATATCTAGATATATTCGATTTTGCCGCCCGGCTGTGCCGAATCATGCCCACACGAACATGTGTGTGCCACCCCCTACATCCTTATTATTTTCGGTTAGAGGTCTCGCGCTAGATTCTCACGTCGAGTAAAGTGGAATATTGCTTTCCTTTGGACTTACCATTACTCAATACTCAGTTGCAAACCGTCATTGCAACTGTGAACGGAAAACATTACAGAGATAAGGCTACTATCACAATATGGAGCACAGGCGTGTGTGCCTTTGCTAATCACTAGAAGATTTATAAGTTAACAATACCTATATGAGTGAGTGAAATGGAATTTGTATTCTGTGCAAATCATTCGAAAACAAACATAGGACAACAACATTTTTGTCGCGTGTTTGTTTTCTTCTTGTGGCTTTATACATCGATTATACGTTGTTAATTCTTTATTATAGGTATGCACAAAAATATTTACATCACACATAACAATATGGCATGCGCAATGGCACCTTAAATTAGTGTTGCCACTAGCAAAATCTTTTGAGTGATAGACTAGATCTGTAGACCATTTCCTATTTTATTAAGTACCAGGTACTTGTTGATATGCCTACACTGTCCTCCCATACATACATACTGTACACACCCATACATCCTGTAATTTGGGAATATTGTAAGAGCAAATTATTTTTAAAAGAGGAAGTATCTTAATGGCTCTTCTCCATAGGAAAAGACCAATTGGAACCGTGAAATAAAATATTTTAATTTAAAAAATCAGATGTGAAATACCTTTTTTAAAGAAACATACAGTGTATTTAAGGGGATTACAGGACCTAAACGCAAAAAACGCAAGTTTTAGAAGCAATAAAAGTATATGATCGACTACAGTAAACAAAATTAGTAAAATATATGATATTGTTCAGGATATATAACAGGTAGATAGTATGTTGAAGACATAATACAACTAATTTGATACGATAGAAAAAAACATGAAGATACCTATAAAAACTTTCTTTTTACAATAAAAACCATACTAATATACATACAATCATTCTGATTTTTTGTCAGATTATTCTACAAGCAACATACTAAAGCACTAGTGTTTTATTTTTTTAGTCCAAACAATAGATTTTTTGTAAATAGATAATTGTTTCATATTTTGCAATAAATTAAGCAGCGTTGTGTCATCGCGCTTCTTTTTCTTTTCCATGCAGTCTGACAGTGACCGCGCATTAAGTCATGTAGTTCCCTTAAAATACAACAAAATATAAATACAAACGTACCTATATACTATGTAATTCCAAAAGGAAATGATCCTTAATGTTCTTCTTGAAAGCGTTCAGATAAGATCACTAGGGCACACTTCAACTAAGTAGCCACAAAATTATCCAAATGTCACCAACTTAAAAATTTCACTGTAGGTACTTTTTACCAGTGTAGCTAGAAATATGCACGATTTTCTTTAAAACTATCACACTTCCAATAATATTCTCTAACTGTTGTTATCTTTATTGTGCTCCAAGTTCGTCTGCTGAGATTAGATACAAAGATTTTGTTAGGAACGAGGACGATCTTAGAATCATTATCAGCCAATAGCAGCTCGTTGGTGGATTTAAGGCGCGGTAAGAAACAAATTTTTAGATCATTGACAAAAGCGCATTGCGGCGACAAATAAGGTTCAAAACAGCGATGTCGATGCGTTTGATGTTAATTGAATCGAATGACAACCAAAATCAAAAACCAAAAAATTCACGGCTCAGTGGAATAATTTTTAGGTACCTACTTATTTCTTTAGTTGATTGAATTCTTGTTATTATCATTACTTATCGTAAGATAATTTACGTTTATTTTGAAAATTAGGTATGCGACGAAAAATATTGTTTGAGCTCTGTTTTATTTATTATTTATTTATTTATACTTCAATCACATAAATGTACAGAGGCGGACTTAATGCCATATACATTTTCTACCAGTCAACCTTTGAATGCTGCAGAGACAAACAGTGGCAGGTGCAATCATGAAAATTGAGGAATAAATATTTTAAATACACGCATAAACCTACTAAAACTATGAATAATATAATATATACCTAATTACATTATAAATATAAGCACAAATAAATATACATAATACATGAATATAATTACTAAAAACGACGATTTTACGATTGTTTTATGATGATACCTACTATTTTATTTTTATTAAATATTTTTGAATGAATAAGTCTTTGCTTTGAACATTGACAATATACTAAATTTTTTCTGGCTTATAATATGTACCAATACGCCTAACTGTGCGGCAAAAAACAGTGTTTTAAGACTTGAGGCGCTGCCCTTGTACGACATGAAAACCTCGATCGATGAATTAAACAGAAGCTAGTGCAATCCACAATATATGTAAATATAAATAATACCAGCCTATTGTTGTCCCATTGCAGGACAAAGGCTCTACTCATACAGAGAAGGAATGAGCATTGGTCACTACGTTTGCTCAAGACGGGTTGGTGATTTCAGACTAAGTCCAGGTTCTCATCACACTCCACAATAATCTCACACTAATGGCATTAATTCGAATGCTTTTGTCTATTTTCAAGATATTTGTGTAATTCGGTAGTGATAGCTTGTATCTGAGAAAGGATAATGATGTCACACATGCTTTTAAATAAAACAACCCCGAATCGTTATCATTCTTCTTCCCTTATCCCAACATACTTCTCTATTAGTCGTTGTCTTATTGTAACGACCCCGAAGAGAGAGTGAAATGGGTTGTTGACATTGCAAAACTCGTAATTCACGAGGACTAAGCCACGGGAAAAGCGCTAATAATTAATATTATGCCACAAAAGCTTGAAAACGTTGATTATTATTTATAAGTAGGAGTTAAGTTGAAAATGAAGTTACTTCATTATTTTTCTTAAAGGTCAAACGTTTTCGCTACTTATTTTTCTTGCTGTAGTGCCGTTAGTTTAACCTTTAATTAAAGAAATCATATAAACGCCCTCAACATCAGGCAATTTAAAGTTAATTACTGTAACATACATCAGTGTAGCATAAGTAAGTACCTTGATTACGTCACACGTTAACAAATACATTGCATTATTAATTCTGCTAATGAAAGCGAATATACTGAACAGCTCAATACCCTTGGTAAGTACTACCTTTGTTACACTAATGCACGGTTAAAAGATAAACCCACAATAGCTAATTATAAGATAAAGTTACCTGTTAATGGTTATTTACAAACTGAATGTTTCAAGATATCAAACCGAATTGATAATCTCGGGCTATAACCGGGTAGGTATTAAACCTGGAACCAACCTAAGCATTCGTGTCCGATAGTATGTTACAAGCTTAATGCTAAAAGTGATTTTCTAAATGCTCTTGCTTAATAACCGGAACATCAGAAGAATGGGGGATATTAAAGAACCACCATCGGTGCACTTCGGGCAGTCAGCCTTGCTACTTACGTTCCAGATAGGAAAGAAAGAAAGAAAAGACGTTTATTTGCGGATAAACATGACGCAATAAAGAATGAACACAAAAAAAAATAAGAAAGGCTTGGGGGAAACATGCGTCACATCCACGCAAAACGGCTATCGCTCAGCATTATGCTGCGACCCTATGCAAGACAGACATTGGCAGCTATCACTACTTATTATCATAAGTGCCAATACGATAACAGAAGCATATTATTTAAAAAAAAAGCTGAAAATTCTGGCATAAACCAATGTTGGTTTGCCAAAATTTTGTCGTATTTTTAAAAAGCAGCAAAGTTGTTTTTGTAATTAATTTACTATGATAAGAAGCACAGCTTATTAGTAGCGGAATTTGATTAACTTTTTAATTTCCCTCTACACATATATTACTTTAGGTTCATCTAAGAGGCTATCAATCAGCCTGCAATGGTCCCACTGTCGGGAAACAGACACATGCCTCCTCTCTGTGAGAAGGAACGACCCGAACTCCACCACGTGAGCCCAGTGTGGTTTAGTAGATGTCTCATGTCAACAAATTATGAAATTTTGGTTCTAGGACATGCCTCACGATGTTTGGCCTTCTAGGAGGATATAGTAAGTACTCATATTAAACAAGTTGTTGCTGAATCATGTTTATTATATATATCCTTTCTGCAGAAATCAATTCAACAAAATCATCTTGCTGCAAAAATGGTGTGCAACTATTGTTCACCATGAAACTGAAGCCCCGTAGCTTAAGTTTTTCAAATGGAATCAAATGCTGACTTCAATTGCAAATTGAAACTGCTCAGGTAAACTCAAAAATAAAATATGAAATTCAATGACTATTTTAAAAACAGTCAAGAGAACTAGATCGAATTATATTTAAACTGAAAAGGTCAGCATCTACGATAGGTCGGACCGTATTTTTGATTCTCTACAAATATCGCGATTGGTTGTGAAAACCTGTTCTAATCTAGTTCTGAGTGAGCTACCTATTTTTTTAAATTAGCGTTATGCACCGGTCAACAATTATTATAGATACAGGGGAATGCCGAAAAGGTCCTATACTTAATTTACTTACATTGGATAACTTTTTTTAACCGACTTCAAAAAGGAGGAGGTTCTCAATTCGTCGGAACCTTTTTTTTTTTTTTTTTTATTAATCGGTTTACTTTTGGCCGTTCTTTTTGTGCTTTTTTAACCGACTTCAAAAAGGAGGAGGTTCTCAATTCGTCGGAACCTTTTTTTTTTTTTTTTTTTTTTTTTTTTTATGTATGTTCCCCGATTACTCGGAGACGGCTTGACCGATTTCAAAAATTATTTTTTTGTTTGAAAGGGTATACTTTCCAGGTGGTCCCATTGTCATCAGGTCAGGATCTGATGATGGGATCCTGGAGAAATCGAAGGAACTCTTCAAGTATTATAGGCACACCTATAGCGATTTGGGTATTTTTTATAGTAACTCGTGCATTTGCTCTCTGAAAGCATCATTTGGTGAAGTGGAACTGATGATGAAGACCACAAATGGCCACCGGAACTAGGTACTCAATAATAAGTATTTCCCGGTTTGCGATTCGATTACTTACTTTAATATGGTTGCTAAGCAAGTTATGATCGTCACGAATGCGAATGGTGAAATGGAGCTGATGGTGGAATACCAGGAGAACTCCTCAACAATTAACGTCCCTGCATCGGGAAAAGCAATATTTTGTAAAAGGCGATAAGCAAGTTGGCATTAGGCTATTGTAACGTAATTGTAAAAAGCGGGAAATAAAAACTTTTTAACAAAAAAAAAAAACCGACTTCAAAAAAAAACACTACAAAGTGAAAAATAACTTTTATTTCGGAAGTCGGTGGCAAAAAACTAAAATACAGATCCAAAGACACCGACTTCCGAAATAAAAGTTATTTTTCACTTTGTAGTGTTTTTTTTGGAAGTCGGTTTTTTTTTTTTGTTAAAAAGTTTTTTAATGCCTGCGAATAATTATTTTTGATTTAGGTTCTGTATTTATTAGTATCAGCCGGTTTATCTTCTTTATGCAAACAGTTCATTGGCCGATTTATCAAACGCAACTAGATTTTTAGTTGTCATAAACTCTCAAATTGTCCCCGAAACTTCCTTCCTTTTGTATTTTACGTAACAAGCGACAGCCATTTAAGAACGTCTTATGAAGTTAAGTGTCGTCTGAGTATTCGGGAGTAAGTTCAATATTTCATCAAATCTAAGTCTAAATGTTCCAATGTTTTTTACTGAAGAAGCCCCATTGAATGCTACATAAAATACTGTAGGATTACGATAAATTGCGGGTCCCGCACCTAAGATTCCACCTTTAGTTAAAAGATATCATCGCACATCCCTAAAGCCTTATTTCCATACAAATGTAGTAAGTACACGCAATTTTCTTAGAACATTTCAGTATTGAAAAGACTGTCAATATGCAGTGGCGAGACATTTTTGTCGCCGTTTAAGCTGTTTTTATAGCGATGATGACGCATGCGCAGCGCAGAACAGATTGTGGTGGTAACTACAGGGTTATCAAAACATTTGTGTTCTTTGCCATGTATTTGTACGTATTATTATTATATTATTTATTAGGTAAGTAAATGGTGATAGAGATATTGTGTATCTATATGCAAGAAGTAGGTACGTGTAGAAGAGTGATAATTGGAACATCACGGAGAGACTATGAACTTTGAATAGGTACATAGTTATATTTATGTAGATACAACAATACTAGCACTAACAACGTGATCTAGGGACGGCTAAACACCGTGTGATATCTCTTTGAAACGACAAGAATGCTGCAAAGATTTCAACGATCTTGTTCGAAGGCTTTAGGTGCTATTTAAATAAAGTAGTCCACTAACAACTAGGTTTTTCCCTTCCTCGCCCTCGCCCTAACAATGTCGCTAAACAGCCGCTGCGGGTAAAGAGGCTCCGTGTACTCTAAGGAGGGACTTCGGTATAGGTAGGCACTCCATTTCACGGCTGAGCCATTCAACACGTACCTACCTACACGGTTCAAATACAAGAAATGTTTCTGCTCTAATTTAGATTGAAAAGTAAAGAATACTCTCTATTGAAGATTGTTCCGAGTAAACCCCAACCACATATTACCGATTTTAGGAATTCCATTGTACAGATATATGACAAATAAACTTGAAAGACATGCGCAGTATGAATAAGGAATAGAATAGGAATACCTCACGTGTACAAAGCCCTTTCAAAATTTCTGTGTGTATTTTTAACGTAGTATTTCTCTAAATATACAGTATAGCGAATGCTCAAATACAAATGGATTATTTTTACAAAAACCGGATCGAATTTGTTCAGCATGGTTGGATGGAGTGCGTTCAACAAACCGCCCGCTCTGTTAAAATACCTATGTACCGATGATTCCCTGTGGTTTACGATTTTACAATCTAACTTTAGAATATAAACCAGATGGCCGGCTAAAACACTCAATAGAAATATTTTAACACACTTTAAACAGAGATTAAATACGGGGAAAGATGGAACAGAATCACAAAAATATAAATTTGGATAAAATGCAACTAAAAGCCTAACGAACAGAACGTTTAGTGTTAAAAACTTAGCAAACATTCGCTCCAACCGCAAAAAATAAAATGCAAAAATAAAGTTCGGGCACGTTGAACACAAAAAACTGGACTTACCGAAAGTTTTGCAGCTCTGGAATTGTATCAATTACGTCGACGGAGCCTGGTGCGGCTCGGAAATGCGCTCACGGATGCGTGTGTCGCGTTATCAATTAGCTCCGGTGAGCATGATCGCGCGGATGAAATAAATATACACTGCGCGTAAACAGTGCAGCAAGGCCGGCGCCGACGGCGACCACTGGGCGAATATCCCGAGAGAACGTCGCGTCGTGCACGAGCGGGCACACCAAACGCTCAGATCGATACCGGCACTGCCGCGCGCTCCCTTCCCAGCTCCCAACTAACCACGGGACCACCGCGGTACAGCACGACGACGGCACGACCCGCGCTGCGATCACTATTGGAACGCTCGTATCAGCCACAATCCGGACTGTGACGACGTACGGATAGAATGTACGCTACTTTGCTCCGCATATCATTTTAAATCATGACGGTAGGAATATCGCGCTGAGCATGCGCAATGAGAGGTAGGCGCGGCGTCGCGATACGAAGCGACGGAGGCGATGGAGGCAATGGTGGCGACGACGGGCGGCGTGGAACAAAGAAAAGCCACGTCAGGGCGCTCTACCAGTGCTGGATGAGGGTCGCACGGACCGCCAGCGGGCCCGCGACCTCCCGCTCAGCGCACGCAACGCCATCGATCATAGGCACGCATAGCCTGCGACCTCCACACCACATTGCTAACCAACCTACTTTGCATATCGATTTCCGCTGCTCCTTACACGACTCCAATCACCAAAAAATCTTGGCAAAACTTTTACGAGCACATACCGCCACTTCTAAAGTTCTGAAACTTTACGTCCAACTTTAAAGTTTTAAAAAGATGATGGAACTATCCTCCAGAAATCCCAACATCTTCAACGGATAAAGCGATCAAATCTTTACAACTCTAAAATCAAGGGAGTTATAACTTCATAACTGCTTAATTAAGGTGACCTGAAGCCCGCTACAAAAATAGTCGCAGTTCTGGAACAGGTAGTCGCAAGTAGAAAGCCGGAGGGGAGATTCACAAACGGCCATTGATCAATCTAGTTCGCGGCGAGCACCTCTAGTTAGCAATGCGAAGGGTACAATGCGGTGCGATGTCAAGTGTGCTCAATTAATGCACAAACAACATGTATCTTTTATCTATTGATTAACAAAAGTATGTAGATATACAAATATGGAACATGTACCTACATAAAATTACACATTAAATTTTCGATTTTGCAGGGTCGCACGTGTCGCCATCTTCACAATAAGACGGGTTGGAGCCAATAACCTCGGACACATTTCAATGTCAATACATACATTATTATGTGGCGAATATTTTTAGGGTTTTTTTATTCACTGTATCTTTATACTTATAGAACCAGAAATAAATCTGGGAACGTTTCGAGATATCTTGCGTCAAAGCTGCTTGGCTATATGAATATTACCGCTATGTGAAGCAACCCTCGAACTTGAGACTGGTTTTTGGATTACATTGTTCTCACCGCAATATTAAAAAAACCGGTTAAGTGCGTGTCGGGCCACGCACAGTGTAGGGTTCCGTAGTAGCCCGCACAATATAGTACGATTCTGTGAATAAAATACTTATGATAATTTATTATGGTTTTTTTATTTCATATTTTGTTTTTCAATGCAAGTCTTTACCCGTTATAAACAAGCAACTAGGTACTTCAACTCAGCCACTTTAAAGGATGAATGCTAAGGATTTTGCATTTGGTACAAAATTATCCAACACCCAAGTTCAACGACTATTACTGCTAAACTAATAAAGTTATCTTAACCGCTATAATTTTCTTTTAAAGTTCATGAAATGCACTATTATCGTAAATTTTTCCAGATTTTTCAAGCTAGCAGTTTAGCTTTTAGAGGGGGGGGGGGGGGGGGAACGCCCTACTGGAACAAAAATTTTCACTTTATAGTTTAATAATTCGTAAACGGAGCATTAAATCGAAAAATAATTTTAGCAACCCCCAAGTCATTTTAGAAGACCTATTCAACGATACCCGACACGATGGGGTAGACAACGAAAAAAATATTCATCCCCACTTCATAATGTAGGGGAGCTAACCCAAAAATTTTTTTTTTCCAAAATTTTATTTTACCACTTTGTAAGTAAGTAGTTGATATAGACACTCGTACAAAATTACAGCTTTCTAGTACTAACGGTCCCTTAGCAAAACCTCGGACAGACAGACAGACGGACATGACGAAACTATAAGGGTTCCTTGTCAGAACTACGGAACCCTAAAAAGGAAGCAGCCTCTAAAAGAAAATATAGAAAGAGACACCATGAAAATTAACCCACGTTTTTAACAAACGCACGTACTTATTAAAGATTTTTGGAAAAATCTAATCAATATAATATAGCAATATCACAATACGTTAATTTGTTAGATATTTATACGATAATGTGTTATATAATGTGTTAGCTGTTAATTTATAGATATTTACTGAATTTGGATAGAATTAAAGTCAAATGATTTTTTTTATTTTAGGGTAACTTTTTAAGGTCTGTTAATATTCAAGAAGTACTTAACAGAGTTGTTTAAGAATTTAAATAATAATAAATATTTATTGTTTCATATTTTTATCATTAAGTTACGTTGACAATATGCGGACAATCTTAAGATTACTCAACGGTGACGGTAAGATAATCAATATAGCCAACATAGGTAATCATATCGTTTTAATAGTACCTACTTAGTCATAGTGACCACTGTTTTTCTAGAGTAAATAATAAATAAGGATAAATGCGAAAAATAAGATATCATCAGAAAAGTGACGCAATTCGAATCAATTGTTATCAAACTGCAAGTAAGATCGTCATCAAATTCAACAATGATAATATTTTATATAAACAATTTATATTTCCAGGATTAATGCACAGAAATGATAAAATACCCGCAACTTAGTGACACATAAAAAGTAGGTAAGTACTGTAAGTGAAGTGCAAGTAATCGTCGTCGAATGCTCGCAAAATATGAATATAATGCGAATATCAAAATACGTAGTTGAACGATAATGACAGATACCTTTTTTTTGCGGATGGGAAATCATCAAATGACCCCTCCCGCTCTATAGATGGAGCGGAAGGGAGTGTCAGACTCTTACTGACTAACCCCCACCCGTGTTCCTTCCTTAGCCCTTTATGTTCCGGGCCAGCGGTAACCCTTTCGGACAATCCCGCTGACCCGGCGGTAATGACAGATACCCTTCGACCTGCGACATACCGCTCGCGCTGACAAAGTCACCGATCGAATGATGACACAGCGACAGCGACGCACCTGTCTTTCTTCATACCACTTCGATGGGAAAGGTCACTAAAATATAAAACCTAACTTATAACACACCTACCTAGTTAACTAACTCGCATAGGGAATTAAAAGCTATCCTATATACATTCTTTAGCAGGACTTCAGCATTTTTGAAGAAATATTACTTCATTGTAGCTCTGTCTGTTTTCTGGTAATTATCTACTAATAACTAAGAAGGTAGGTAGTCGAGAAGACGAGCCCAAGGGTTTACGATTAAGGCATAAGTACTGTCAAATTAAGGCCGGCTAGGTAACCGAATACAAAAAATGTACCTAAACATAAAAATTACTTCCATGAAAAATCAAAATTAAGTCAGCTAAAAAGCACTTATTTCGTCCGGACACAATTATCTGGCCAGACAATAACAACTAACGTACTACGTAAATGAACGTTCATTTCATTCCACACAATTCATCTTTGATACGAGATGAACTTCGAGTATAAAACGTGTTATGGAATATTAATGACGCAGGCGTTTTGTCTTTGATCCGAAAGTCTAGTGGAAATGCGGGCAAATCGATGAATTTTACATTTCCATTTCACTAGTACAGATACAGACATATACCTACCTACTGTGGAAATGGTTTATCATTTATTATCAAAGCCAAAAACGAGTGCCTTTTATTAGAGTATTTACTACCTGATATTATGGTATTCATGTAGAAAAAACTGATTACCTATGAATTATTTCTTAATTGTCCGAGCCCGCTTTTCCCTAAGCGATTGGTATTTTGAAAGCCTACTTTATCCTAAAGCCTGTGACATAAATACAAGTTTCTACATATTGTTTAGTATTCGGTTTGTATTAACGCAGCGAGCGGTATCTAACCGGTCCAGTTGCAGCTCCATATTCGCAGATCAAGTTAGTGAGCCAACAACACGATATTGTGCAAAACTTGTCCATGGCAAACATCGTAAGCGATTTAGCTGCTTTTATTTATTTTTTACATAAAACGGCCAGGGCCAATTACATTAGTCTTTGAGTCCACTACACAAATCCGCTGCAACTAAGAGCAGGTAAATATAAAAAGTCGTTTAATAATGAAACCTACTTTTAATTCAAAGAGAAATTCCCGGAACTACCTGCTTTGCTTTGTTGAAATGTTAAAATCAAAATGAGAAAAAATAAGGAGTTTTAATTTGAACATGTCAAAGAGAATAAATACATAAAACAGTAGTCGCGAAAGAAGACATATTACAAACAATCGCAGCATGGAGCGTAGAAAAAAATAATAAACGCTTTTGCTGACGAACATTTTATTTTCATAATCTCAGTAACTATTTAAGTACACTAGGTCCTAAATTAAAATACTAACTACATAATTAACTGTACAAAAACAAATGGAAACGCTAAACACTAGTGCTTAGCCAGACTGGCAGCGCGGGGCGGGAAGCGGCGCGAGTGCGGGAACGCTCGCGATCTCGAGCGCGGCGGTGTCCTGCGTGTTGTCATGTCCGGTGTTTGTCAAAATATAATATGGATGAAGAAGAGTTATTTTTACTAAAAAAAAAGGTCGAACTAGTTTGAGAACCCCGGTTCCCGCGCGGGCCGTCCGCGCACTCACTGCGGCCACTTGTATGAACGAGCTATGAATATGATATGGTGTGAGCTGCCCGCGTGCTCCCCGCGCACATCCCGCACCGAGCAGCCCGCGCCCTCTATGGACTCACAAATGACATTCTTATGTTTGAGCCCGCCCCGCGAACGCGGTCCCATCTGGCCAAGCACTTTACGTATTCTTTATTCATTTTATTACCTACTCCCGAGCTGGAACTTAATGAGAAAATAGAGAAATAAAACCCAGTGTCATTTCCCGTTTTACGGAAATTGATAGAAACATTGAAGGGGGATAAAGAATTGTGGGCAGTAAAAAGTCCAGATTGTTTTTCAATCTCTGCGTCCCCTGAGCTGCGTCTAGGTACTATGACAGCGGAGGCCCAAGTGGCGTATTTTATAATACTTATTGTACCTAATACCCAATTCTTAAGCCCACTTGCTTCACAAATCGTTCGTTTAGCGGTAAGATGACAGGGACAGAATGTTTTGTTGTGCAAGTGGGCTTTAATGACAGGTAATATTGATGCCACGGGTTATTTATAAGTAGAATAGTAGTAGTAGTACTTAGTAGTTGTTTTTTTTTAAGTAGAATTATAAATTCAGATTCTCTTTGCTTCCAAGGAAACAAGTTAATGGTGCCGATTCCCTTGTTCACAAACTAAATTAAATTTAAGTTCAGTGAATCTTTTTCTTTCTATTTCATTAAGAAAAGGACAGAAGATAATTTTTAGTATAGTCCTGTTAAATTAATCAGCGCCTGACACTACTCCATACAAGTTTAGACGTGATAAAAACTTGCCTACTAAACTTACGTCAATTTATGTCAATTTAAGTCAGAGTAGCTGATTAATTTGACAGGACTAATCTAAAATTTATATTCTGTCCTTTTCTTAATGAAATAGAAAGAAAAAGATGCACTCAACTTAGTTTAGTTTGTGAACAACAGAATCGGCACCATTTGATTATTGTGATTCTAACTTACTACCGTGCCTGGTAGAGTTACATTTAGTGTCAAACTAGCGGAATTATGTGGTAGATTTTTAGATCAACATATGTACCTACCACACATTCTTCTTTTTTTTTTCGATTCGACGGTAGGTACACCTATATTATACTGATGAGGCCCAATAGATGGCCACGTTTACTGCGGTGAAAGGACACAATGCAGTTGATTTTGACACAATCACTTGTATGAACGTATGTATGGTGAGAGTTTTTCACTCACGTTCGATTGCGAGCGCGTTAGAATTTTATATGGGAAAAAGTTATAACGCCACCGCGCGTGGTGGTCACTCGGAGAAACCTAATTTCCCATACAAAATTCTAACGCGCTAGCAATCGAACGTGAGTCGAAAAAACTCACACTAAAACCACAGATGTATGTATAAACGTAAAGGCTGTGGTAATCGAAGCAAAAGGGGTATGAAAGGATCGTAACAGGTGGCGTTCTGTAAATTCTGCTTACCCCCATGGGAAAAAGCCGTGAGTTTAAGTATGCATTTAATATTTGGTAGAGTTGAGGATCAAAGAATAGGACAATCTGGAATGAACCGCGCTGGAATCAGAAGTGCACTACGCCTTGACAAATATTTATTTCTGCCTCTACCATACCATACCCTACATGGTTCGATTAGAGGACCGCTACAAGCTTTTCTACTTAGATAATACTGACTACCTACGAGTTAAGTCCAAGTCTTCAATACTGATACATTAGTTATAGGTAGGATAAAGAGCCAAGTCTACAATACCGGATCATCGGTTATACAGTAGGTACTAGCTATTGTCAGTTTTTTGTATTGCCTCTTTTTTATAATATTTATATCCAGGTAGAAAAGTAGGCTATGTCCTTCTCCAGTTCTCCAGGTCCCAGGCTATGACTACTTATTTGTCAAATTTAAAGTAGCCTATTGCCTTCTCCAGGTCCAAGGCTATGACTACCTGTTTGTCAAATTTAAAGTAGCCTATGGCCTTCTCCAGGTTCCAAGCTATGACTACCTATTTGTCAAATTTAAAGTAGTCTATGGCCTTCTCCAGGATCCAGGCTATGACTACCTATTTGTCAAATTTAAAGTAAGCTATGTCCTTCTCCAGGATCCAGGTCCCAGGCTATGACTACTTATTTGTCAAATTTAAAGTAGCCTATTGCCTTCTCCAGGTCCAAGGCTATGACTACCTGTTTGTCAAATTTAAAGTAGCCTATGGCCTTCTCCAGGTTCCAAGCTATGACTACCTGTTTGTCAAATTTAAAGTAGTCTATGGCCTTCTCCAGGATCCAGGCTATGACTACCTATTTGTCAAATTTAAAGTAGTCTATGGCCTTCTCCAGGATCCAGGCTATGACTACCTATTTGTCAAATTTAAAGTAGTCTATGGCCTTCTCCAGGATCCAGGCTATGACTACCTATTTGTCAAATTTAAAGTAGTCTATGGCCTTCTCCAGGATCCAGGCTATGACTACCTATTTGTCAAATTTAAAGTAGCCTATGGCCTTCTCCAGGTTCCAAGCTATGACTACCTATTTGTCAAATTTCGTAATGATCGGTCCAGAATGGGTTGTACGACTTGTACGTTAAAAAAAGGTAACAGACAAAGTTGCTGTCGCATTTAAAGTATGACTGTGAGAGTAACTAAGTATGTCTACGAAGTGAGAGCTTCCGTTAGGAGAGCACTCGGCTATATTATGACTAAAATATCTAAAAAATCAATTCAGAAAATATTGTTCTGTATATTTTCAATATAAACGCCACATCTACAGTTTTCATTTCAGTTTCAATATGTTTCATTAATTGAGCATATTGACCTGTAATTTAGCAATAAATTGCTTCCCTCCGAAAACAAACAGAGCACATCATTTGAATTGGCTGTTGAATAAAGTTTCACACGCATCAAATTGATTGGCATTCATAATTAGTCTCGCTGAATTCATAGCATTGAGACTGGACCAAAAACATTTACGAAGCATTACATTGATGATATTTTATTTCCCTATTCCACGAAAATTAAACATGAGCTGCAGTGCAGAGCAAAAAATAGCAAACAATTTCCAGCGAATAGTTATTATTTCGACGTACCAACTCAGTTCCATTGCCTTAGGCAACTTCTGGGCACGTTCGTTCCATCATAGACCTCATCCATAGCTTTCCATAAGGCGTGATTGAGGTCAAGAGCGGGCCCATACAGCAATATTTTTTTTTTAGTTCGCTTTCAATACGAATAATGATGTACAGTCAGTACGCATAGGCGAAACCAACGACCTACGCAAACATTCAGTTTCTATACAGGCACCTGCAAAAATTCACGTTGCGCATACTAATGTCATGAAGAAGAGGGTTACAAATAAATCCAACCACGTCCCTACCTACGAAATTAAACACGCGTTTTTGCATCACAGGGTAACTATTTCATGTACCTTTATAAGAAGTAACTTATGTCCTTCTTCGGTATAATTTTAAGCTGTACACCAAAGTTCATTGAAATCTGACCAGTAGTTTTGGCGTGTAGCTCAAACATACATCATCAACATCTTCCTGCCCTTGTCCCATGTTACTTGGGGTCAGCGGAACACGTTGTCATCTTCCATGCACCCCTGTCAACCACCACGCCATCATAAACTCCCTTCTCTTTTATTACATTCCTCACACAATCCCATCCATCTTTTCAGAAGCTCAAACATACGAACAGACATCAATGCTTCGATACGATTTTATTGACTGTTCAATTTTGCAAAACTATTACTAAAAGCGCATAAAAACTAGTTGCATTTCATTTAAAAGTCTCACCCTGCTATGAAGTGCAACATCCGTCACGTCGGCGTCATCGGCCACGTATTTCCGGCACTAAGTAGATAAATTGAACGTCAAGCTTTCACCGCTTCGGTGGTCGACCGACGCTTGATTGAGTGCCTGCATGTTTACACCACTCGAAAAGCACATGAAATAATTATGATGCACCCATAAACACGCTAACATAAGCTTTGTATGTACTGCATGAATATTTGACTAAGTATAGGGCCGAAGTTCCTCGATCGCGTGACTCCGTTGTGAGATTTTCTGTGGAAATCTTTATTTATGTAGCGCTCACGTCCCTACCTACAATCAAGGGTTAGAAAACAACAATTGAATTCCTTCATTTGTTTAGTCTAGGTTCTCAACTTGAGCGATAACGCCCCTTGTGGGGCGTTTGAGACTTTCAGGAGGCATTAGAAGACTCAGAAAAAATTATATAAGTATTCTATCTTACGACAAAAAAATATAGCACGTATAAATATAATCGTGGCTTTTGGCCGAAAGGTGTCGTATATCGACGGTACCGAGGACGGTTACGCGACACCACATAGCGAAACACGACGCCGATAACGTTACGTGTATAGTCATAGTTTTATGGTTTTTTAATAGGTATGTATTAGTTTATTATTGTATCTAGGTAAATAATAAGTCATTCTAATTTGGATTCTAATACTTAATACTCATAAATATTAACTACTATTAGGTTTTATTTTAACTACCTATTAACATATTTTCGCATTTGCTTTTTAGGGTTCCGTACCCAAAGGGTAAAAACGGAACCCTATTACTAAGACTTCGCTGTCCGACCGTCCGTCCGTCCGTCTGTCTGTCACCAGGCTGTATCTCATGAACCGTGATAGCTAGACAGTTGAAATTTTCACAGATGATGTATTTCTGTTGCCGCTATAACAACAAATACTAAAAACAAAATAAAATAAATATTTAAGGGGGGCTCCCATACAACAAACGTGTTTTTTTCTGCGTTTTTGCCTTGTGGTACGGAGCCCTTCGTGTGCGAGTCCGACTCGCACTTGTTTAATTAACTGATTACCTTCAAAGCGGCACAAATGCGTGTTAAAAATGTACAATATTTTTTTATCTCAGCGAAGTTGAGCAAAGCCGGCCGGAAAGCGAAAACTTATTGAACTTAAAAGATCATAATAGTGCAGAAGGCTTCACAGATTTCTAGCTCATAACCTATTTCCGCAACCTATTTTCCTCAGTGGAAGCGTCGCGGCGTTGCAACATATTAACTGATACCCTATAAACCCCCTTACTAATAAACGTTGTATAGCGTATGTATAGTTTCACAACGCTTTGTCATCTTCTTTCGAAGTCAAATTACTGACGACTGAATGAGAGAAATCGGTGTGTAACTATTCATCTGATAAAATACATTTTTAACCGACTTCAAAAAGGAGGAGGTTCTCAATTCGACGGTATGTTTTTTTTTTTGTGTGTGTGTTTGTTACGCGATTACTCCGCCAATTGAGGACCGATTTTCAAAATTATTTTTTTGTTCGAAAGGGTATACTCTCGAGGTGGTCCCATTATCATCAAGTTGGAATCTGATGAGAGGATCCCATGGAAATCGAGGGAAACCCTCAAATTTTATAGGCAAAGCTATAGCGATTTGGGTATTTTTTAAAGTAACTTGAGCATTTGCTCTCGGAAATAATCATTTGGTAAAGTGGAGCTGATGATGAAGACCACAGATGGCCATCGGAACTACTCAATGACAAATATTTCACGGGTTGCGATTCGATTACTTTAAGGTTGCTAAACGATTTATCCTCGTCATAATGCGTATGGTGAGTGGTTGTTGAGGAGTTCTCCTGGTTCTTACCAGGAGAACTCCTCAACAATTAACGTCCCTGCATCGGGAAAAGCAATATTTTGTAAAAGGTGATGAGCAGTTGACATTAGGCTATTGTAACTTAGATAAATTACAAACTGACCCTGACCCAAACTGAAACTGACCCAAACTGACCTGACAAATTGACACTAAAAAGTGAAAAATAAAAACTTTTTTACAAAAAAAACAACCGACTTCCAAAAAACACTATAAAGTGAAAAATAACTTTAATTTCGGAAGTCGGTGGCAAAAAACTAAAATACAAATCCAAAGACACCGACTTCCGAAATTAAAGTTATTTTTCACTTTACTTATAGTATTTTTTTTTTAAACATTATTCCCCTTAGGGTTAATGTTTATAATATAATACTAGTACAATACCGCAGAAAGATACAGAGCATTATTCTGTATTTGGTCCGCGCTGCATAAATGTTTAACATTTACAACTAGTTATAAATGATTGTAGCGATATAAAAAGGAAACACTTCTTCGCCACTTAAAAAACGTATAATTTTGATATCATAAAAATAACCGAACTTACAAAAAAATTACAAAAACTGATATAAAAGTAGAAATTATAGGCGAGGACGCTGGCACCCTAAACACAAGTTAAATCTTACTTTGGGTGCCAGAGTTCATCGAAATCACTATTCCCTAAGTTGTAACGCTGCATAGTGTTTAGTAGATAAGTGTTTTTGTACAATTGAAGTTATTAAAGAAACCTTTTAAATAAAATTGTACATTAAAATGTAGGAAAAATCCTTTTTGAACACCTTGCTGCACACGAGAAGAATTAATGCTTGAAGAATACAAATGTAAGCTCCAGAGAAAAGTGAAAACTTAGACAGCACGTGAAGCTTCTCAATCACACCGTCTAAACTTGTTAATTTTATAAATTGTTTCACAATTAATGCGGTTCGTATAATTATCTGTTATTGAACGCATTCATTATGATACCCTCCGCAACATTTAATTAGGTAAATTATGGTCAATTACGGAAATTGAGTTATTATAAAACAGGTAAATCTACCATTTTAACCGCATAACCCGAATTCACTTAATACAATTAATTATATCCTAGCATTACATGATACTAATATTATTAAGTCCTTTATTTAATTAAATATTACATATAAATTATATTTTTAAATATTAGAATATAGAATATTATTAATATTATTAAGTGGAATAGGTACATTAAACTTTTGTAGGTCACGCGCATATTTTTATAAACCCTATTTGGAACAATATAATGTAAAAGATAGCGTCACGTCGACCACTGTTCAGGATCTCGGTGACATAGGACAGGCGTGCACAAAGGCTTGTTGTATATAATAGGTATTATAACAATCGTAAACTCTGCGGAGCTTTGAATAGGGTATAGTCCTAAGTTTCACGAGATATCGACTTTCGACTGCGATTCGGTCGCCCACGGCTCTTCACAGGGAATTATCTTATACGAGTTTACATAGTAAGAGAAGTTTTAAAATGTTATGTAAGATTACAATTTAATAAGATTTAACTCTTTTATTTACACAAAAAATGCTAAATTTAAAAATAATTATTTCAAAAGTAAACTTTTAAACGAGGTATTCCACTCAGAGCACTACAGTTTAAATGATAAAGTAAGGTAGGTACCGAGTTCTTGTTGAAATAGTGAGTACCTACCTACTTTGGCAGCTGATAGCGGATGATCTCCTCCTCAAAGGAGGAACCATCAGTGCCTACTCGTTGTTTGCTCGTCTACTTTATGACGGCATAAAGATGTGGTCGGTTAATTTAAAGGTCAACGTTCAGCTGTGCTCCAATCATTTAATTTAAGACCCCATAAAACTTTTCATGTTTCTTTTTATGCCTAGATAAGCGAAAGCAACGCTAAGGCATGCAAAAAAATATTCAAAAATATTTTTTACTAATTTTATTTCTAACACTTAACCTATTTTACAATTTAACACTAAAATATACATATTGTACAGGGTTATTTGTAAAACATTAACAACCTCTTAAGAGGTCATTGTACTCATCATTATTAACAACTTTTACTATGGCACCAAACCGGAAATCGCGAAAAAAATATCAGCTGTTTGCTACATTTTGACGAGTTATACGAACATAAATGTAGAGAACAGCTGATTTTTTTTTCGCGATTTCAGGTTTTGTCCCACAGTAAAAGTTGTTCAAAGTGATGAGTACAATGACCTAAGAGGTTGACTTAAGAGGTTGTTAATGTTTTACCAATAACCCTGTATACAAGCACATATATAGTAAAAAAAGAAAAAGGCAGGAGCTCATTCGGCATCAAAAAATTCGTCCGCATCGCTGTCAATGGGATAAGTGCCCAAAAGGCGTGCCGTGTCATCCGACCAACGCTCTTGCTGCAGGATAGGCCATGATGTCCGAGGCAGTCAACTGCTTCACCGCATTGACAGCGATACTTTTTTCACTAGGATCTATCAAAACTAGCTTGAATAAAAAATCGCCCGTATAAAGCCTCATAATACACGGTTTGATTTAATTGCCTGTGGCGTACCAAAAGTAATGATAACTTTTATTGTTGCTTCACAACAGTTGCGCCGTCTAAACAGTGTTCAGACCATTTTCTGCCTCAAGTTTATTGTATGCCACAGACAAGAGACTTGCACAGAGTAAACGTGGTTTTTTATCAGGTGATTTGTGCGGAAAAGTTAGAAAATTCGAAACATCTTTCAAAGCAGAAGTCAGGGAGAAAATTCTTAGGAATGTAAAAAAAAAAATATTTGGATGGATTGTATGTACAATAAATAAGATGTGATGTGTAGGAAATAGAAAACTACTCGCTTTTCTTGCTTATTTCAGTATTTTTTCATTCTTATTATTGATATTGCGTTTCTTTCTAGCTAGGTACTAAAGCGGCGCCGTGCAGTGCTGTCTTTGTTCATCGGAGCTTCTATTCAAAGACACCTAGCTTTTGTGTAGCTTTTCAGCTTTATTTCTTGAATAACAAAGTCAGCAATGTTGTTTGTGTTTCATCGGCTTTGTTATGAACCGGGCTCCTGTAGCTACAAATTAAATGTTACATTGGAGCCCTGCCCGCCAGTGGCACATGACATATCGTCTCTCGCATGACTAAAAATCTAATTTTTTGCCGATTTGAGTCAGGACAACTACACTCTTCCATTCGTGATTCTTTACATTTTGTTGCCTTTCAAAAAAAGTTTTATATTGAGGTCCAAATAACATAGAGATACGACGGTGCGTGAAAAATGTAACGAATCACGAATAGAAAAATGTAGCTGTCTCAACCCAAATCAGCCAAAAAATAAGAAAAATGAGATAGGACTTGTGTATGCGAGCGACGATATATTTCGAGGCGTTAATGGCTGTTAGTGGGCCATTTAGCTTAAAAATCTCACTGTAATCAACAACCATTGCGATCCTTTAGATTCCATTTGGATTGTCTACAGCCCTTTAATAAAGTATGTAAATGGACTTTGTTTGTGCTGAGTTATGACATTGGATTGAGATGAGATTAGTGCAATTAGTGTTTCAGTCATATTTATGTCATTGTACTCTTGATGTCCGTTGTTCAGACAATGTGCATCAAGCGTGACGTAGGCATGAGCAGTTATTACCACCACATGACCTTTAAAACGTCGGTCAGACAATCGAATAATACGTGCCGTTTGTAATTTATATATAGGAATCCTTACAAAGCAAATGTCAAATTAATGCATTCTGTTGTTGATATGCAATTGTGTTGGAACTAATTAATAGAGTGATATTAGGAGTTAGGCTAAAATCCACCTGTGTAGATAGGTACTGCAAATAGTGTAGGAGTTAATCCTAATAAGTTGGATGAGCTAGTTAGTGTTAGTTAGCAGTTAGAGTACTTTCCGACCGCGCTTATTGTTCTTTCCTTAGTTTCTACGTTAATATCAAGTTTCCCTTTTGCAGGTAAAATCATATCTATTAGACATCTGATTGACTGACTAAGCTACCATTTAAACCGGCATTGCATTCATTTGTGGCTATACAGAATTTACAGTCGAAATTCTCTTGCGAATTTGAATTTGAGATGAGAATTAGGACGAGCCGTTCAATAATTGAGCTCGAGGACCTATCTAAGAACCTAAGTTGGTAGTACGTTACAGGCCTTGTGGTTATGGTGCATTTGTATCACGTTGCATCCAGTGGAAACGTAAGCCGAGTACCAAACAGTAACAGGATCTCGTAAGCCTGCAAATTTTGAAGGCTATTTATTATTGATAGGAAAATTAGTTACTAAGAAATTTTGGTAATTACTATAATGGATTAATATGGGCTATCTCCAGGGATGGCCGTCTTTGTTGATGATGGCTTATGGATTATGTTTTCAGCTGTGGCAGTTGTACTATTACAAATGTACGTAAGTAGGTACCTGATGGCTACTACAGATAAATCATTTATGTCAACGTCTATTTCATCAATGTAAAACAAACACCCACAAGAATATGTGGCATTGATTCAAAAATGACAGACTCCGAGTGATGTGTGAGCTGGGCGGATCGATACTCGGTGACGGTACCTATTATGTCGCACAAATAATTCTGCGGATAGAAACAAGCATACGTATTACAATACATAATATATATTTATATATATTATGGATATGAATCAAGTGTGTTCGACAGCGTTGAACGCGGGATGAAGCTTAGTCACGGCTACGGGGAGTTTCATAATGTTTGTGGGTTATTACGTGCAATCAGGTAATTTCATTCGCCGCCGCCAACCACGTTACCCCTAAGCTCGCATAGGTAGTGGCTTCAACGAAGCGCGACGTTGTTTTATATATAACAAAGTCAACTTAAACGACCCAAGTTTATAATTAAAGCCCAAGGCCATCCCCAGTCGATAAGTCAGCGATTTCCAAGGGGTGAACGTGTCTTACAACTTATCGTAAATAGGTATATAAGGCGCTTATTTATGACAATGCTACAGTGGAGGCGTTGCCAACTCGTTTCGATAAAAATATAGGTTAGCGTTTCGTGATTTGTAGATAAAATAATTTTGCGTTTGGGTGGCGAGACTATACAGGTACTTATGTAATGTTTTAGACAGAGCAATAACGGGTCTTGAAGGTGTCTTTAGTGCGAATTGTATTTTAAAGGAACGTAGCCGTGATGAAGTGCCTAAATAATTTATGCAGATAAAGACCCAGATGCGGAGCTCTCTAACCTACATCGCATATTTCAAGATAACTATTTTAGAACTATCTCACCATGAAGGAGAAAACCAGTTTATTATTCGTCGGTTCTTAAAAATTCATACGATTTCAGCATTGTTAGAGTGACCTTTCAACCTTCGGCGAACAACATTGCTATGTTAAGTTGTAAGACAAATACAAACTCACGAACAAAGTTAAATTAATGCATTATGTTTGGGGTCTACGCCCAAATTACGGCGGGGGCAGCGAAACAGACTTTAATATGATAAACATGTTCTATTCATAAAGATTGCCTACGGTCGTCTCTATAGGTACTAGGATGATATGAAAACTGGCACAATTCGCTTCCGTTTATTTTCAATTATTTTTCTCAGAAATAAAGCGTAACTAATGTTTGTTTGAAGCAGTGTGCTAGCGAAAATTCACAAAACTCGACATGAAAACAAAGCGTCGCGTCGGATGTAAAAGGAAAATTAAATATGTGTATGTATTGTAAAATTCATTTGTCAACACCCAATTACATACTCGCACAGTTGGAATCAAGTTTAGTGAAAAGTAAATGGGTTTAGGGATCCGTTTCATTTGTTTAGGTATGAGTAACATATCGATTGTTAGGTTTACGTGCCTACTCTGGTTCTGTCTGCCGTAAACTTTAGCTTTAATAGGATCTGACTAATGCTAATCTTTCGATGACAGACTATTCGCACATGCTTTTATTTTACACACATATAAAATACTGAATTAATGATGGCATG
Source organism: Oligia latruncula (assembly GCA_948474745.1). Lineage (NCBI taxonomy): Eukaryota > Metazoa > Arthropoda > Insecta > Lepidoptera > Noctuidae > Oligia > Oligia latruncula. The sequence goes on along the minus strand of OX419683.1, from coordinate 7,275,072 downwards.
AATATGAATATAATAGAGATTAGAGTCTCACACGATGCTTTTAAAGGTGCATAGGCACTGAAGTTACTTTTTAGGGAGCAACGTTTGCAAGTGTTAGTTGGCAACAATGGATAATAAAACGTTAATAAGTTTTCTAAAAGTTATAGTTATCTATCATGTTGCAAAATGCTGCACTACAAAATAATACACGTAATCTTTCTGCCTGGCGAGCGGACCCTTCCGCGCGTAGGCCGCTGCTACGTGGCGTAGCAGTAGGCAATAAGCTTATGCATGTAGATTTTAGCCTTGCTACTATAAATAATAACAAGGGGAAGAGCTTTTATATCCTCCATTATCAACACGTTAATTAATCATTATTACCCCTGCTGTTTATCCAAGCACTTAAATAGTGACATAACGTGTTTTATAAGTTAGAAGCATGCGACGGAAATGCTTCACTGGGAAAGCTTCAATAGAAAAATTAAAGTGGTCTACATTTATCACTATTTGATACACTTTTACAGAAGTAAATGGGCTATTGGAGACTGAAAATAGCTTAACAATGGCTTGTTAACCTACTTTCAGTCTTAGCACTGATCGTCATAAGTCGATACTTACCTAATAACTAGGTTTTTTTCTGTTGCGGCTTTACCCTAGGTAAAGCCGCAACAGAAAAAAACCAACAAACCGGAGCCTTAGCGGAGCACAAAAACTTTAATAAAAACCACAACAAGCAAGTCAAATATACTTTAGTTAGCCCAATTAGGAGAAAACAAACATTTTCGAATATAATAGACTGTCGAAAAGATCATGATTTTATTTATATCCGTCTGTCGTAGTATAGATATCCCATTGTGTTTTTACAGTATTTCATAGCTCTAATAAACGGATGCAACTGAAGGCCAAGTACGTTCAGTCTGATCTCAGTCTCAATCTGTCAAAAATACCTCTAATTTCCCTACAATTTTGACATTTGTTTGTTGCCTAACAAACAGTAAATTAATTTTCATTGAACCTTACAATAATAATGTATTATAATGTCAAAACTATATTTATACTTAATAACGTAACATTTCCAGAAGCTAGTTAATTGAGCAAGGGCAAGCTAGTTAATTTAACACGAAAAGCGCCAACCAATATTATTCGCTCATTTCACGTGAATTTCCGAATGTTTTACGAAACTGACAGCGAGCGAGCCGCATCAAAGCTACCGTATGGAGCAATGGAGCATCATTTGTACAAAAATTAATTTTGTTTTTTTGTCTCTGATTGCATAGATTTTTTTTTTTGGCCCCGCGTTGTCCGTCCCAACTATGCAGACGAATTTTGATGCGGGTTCACCATTATTTAGAGAATTTATTCTGAAAGGTTTATGTATTTGTTAATATTTATTTAACTTATATATATCGTCGTTGCACTAAACGCACGACGCCATCGCGGCAGGCCAAGACGGAAATGGCGGGGCGAACTTGACTCCTACCGAAAGGATTAGCACTCACAAAAGACAAAATTGTGTGGAAAAGGTAGAGGGAGGCCTTTGCCTCGCAGTGGGACAATATAGGCTAGTTAGTTAATTATAATAAAGACATCTCCAAGCTTCGTCGTAAAAACTGTGCGAACCAGAGATGGGTCGCTATAGCCCGCGCGGAGCTAGTTGGCAGCGCCTTGGTTGGGGACGGGGGTGAGGGCGGCGGGGTTGCTTATTGTTGACAAAGCGCTCCCGCCCCTCCGTCCCACCGCTCACATACCTAAGGCGCGGCCAACTAGTTCCGAGCGGACTATAGTTCAATCCATCAAAAGGAATTCCAATAAATCTGGATTTTAGCCACCTCTAGTGTTCATCACAAACAATACTTAGGTATTCTGGATCAATGTGGGCACTTGTGATGGGTATTTATTTATGTTATTCACAGTTCGTTTTGCTATCGACAAATATGCGTTCGAAATTGGTTTTCCATAGTCACTGTTTTAATTTCTGTTGCTATTCGTTCATAACTATAGTGGGTGTGTGTACATACGTACTGTTTTGTGTTGTGTTTGGTTTTCCGAGGTAATCACAATATTATAGTGCGTGGGAGACTCGTTGCTAAATAGAAACAGCTGCACGGGTCGATCGATAGCTCATTTGTAGAACTTTGACCGTACTTGCAGGTAGTAGAAGTAGAAGCCCGAAACTCTGAAAACCAGTCTTACTAATCTAATAACCAGAACTGTGTGGTGGAGGTCAGATAGGCAGTCACTCCATGTAAAATAACATAATGGCATTCAGCTGCATTCGGTTAGACTGGAACCCGGCCCCAACATAGTTGGGAAAAGGGTAGGCAGATGATGTATTGTAGTGTGTTTAAAATACATCTTGCAGCGTAACGTACGTGAAGAGGATCGAGGAGGGGGGTGGAGGGGGAGTTCAGGGGATCAGACCGGAATAAATCGATTTATGTATCGGTCTGATCAGCGCGACGGGTAAAATCTTTTTTTTTTTTCGATTTTTTTTCATGTACCTTACATAAGTCTTTACCCCGACCCACCCACTGGCGACACGGGGAATGAAGGCTTACCGCAGAGCAATGCACGTGTTCTTTTTTTTTCAAATATCATCCATCCAAAAGCAAATTCTATATCTGGTGAGGAGGTCCGAACCGAAGAGCAATTTTAGTGATTCGTCTACAAAACTGTGACAAAATACGGACTTACCTTCTTCCGTCGAGTTGTTACAACGTCGCTATTCATCATACTCGATAATGCCGTAGACGTGGGTACGTACCTGCAAAAACAAAAATACAGAGATTAGAGGCACGTCAAAATTCAGACCCATGTTACTTCATTTGTCTAGTGGTCGCAAGCGCTACTGATGAGTACGACGTCCTGGGGGCCTAAAAAGGCCACTTTGGCAGAATCATAAAAGGATAACATTATGAATCATAATCGACAGTTAACTGTTACGTTAATCGTATCAAATCCCATTGGTGATTTTTCAGTTATTTTTTTTGTCTGTGCTAAAATACCAATCAATCCAATCCAAATCCAATCCCAATCTCTTTGATTATACCTACGTAATGCAGCGAAAAAAAGAAAAACACGGACTATCTTCGCCATAATTATAATTCACAATGTTATCCTTTTATGATTCTGCCAAAGGGGCTTTTTTAGGCCCCCAGGTCCGATCTCCAGGTCAAGCAAAGTGCTATTGGGTTTTCTCATCAGGGAATTCTCAGTAGCAGCCCTGATTTGAGCCCGGTCGATTGCAATAGGCTCGCCCCCTATTACATGGGACTTGAACTTAAAGCATGATTTACACGGTTTGAAACCAGTCTACAAACCAAGGTGATCTTGAAGTTGTTGTTGTTGCGAGATGCCTGCTACACGGTTTAAAACCAACATCTATCTTCTGCCACTGGTTTGCAACGCAGGCCTTTCTACTAAGAACGTTTAAAGGTCATAAGAAACTTGGTTTCAAACCACTGTCTACACTGTTTTAAACTTAACCGTGTATATCGTGCTTTACTGGCGAAATGTGGATGTACTAGTAGTTACACCTTCGCCTAACGCTTCGGGGATTACAACCGTGATGTTAGATATAAATGTATATTCACGAGTAAAGTAGTTACTTCAAATCGATGAAAATTCTAAGCCGGACTAGACCAGTACAAGTTGGTGAACCGCTCCCAACAGTGCGAGGTCGATGCATGTTAGATATGCATTGTAAGCAATTTTGGTGAAGACTGAAACTTGATAATGTTGGACGAGGAACTTTGCTAATAAATCCCTAGAACACATTAAAAGCTCTAGAATATATATTCAATTTACGGAGAACAACAAACCCTTTGTTCTTATATGAAAGAGAGTGATGTACGTGGAGCACGTTCTGAATAATGGTGGTGGTCTTTGTTAAGCAAATTGACACCATACGTCAATTTGCCATTTCGTTATTTGGCAGAGCAGTTGTAGCCCAGTGGTAACGGCCCCGAATTACGTGTTGTAGGTCGTGGGTTTGAACCCAGCCAGGCGCTTTAGTTGGTATAAATAATTTCATCATCACAGCTCTCAAAACGGTGAAGGAAAACATCGGGAGGAAACCGGCATCTCCTAAAACCAAAAACTCGAAGACTCGTGACATCTACCAATCCGTACTGGGCCCGAGTGCTAGATTACAGCCCACTCTCTTTCGAAGAGAGGCGGCCTGTGTCCCAGCAGTGGGAAAATTATGGGCTGAGTATGCTACGTCAATGTGCCGTGTTATTACCATTTCATACAACTGTCAAAGAATGACATATTTGTGATTTGAATATACGGAAATTAGGTTGGTAGTCAATTTGTTTAGCGATTAATATCCCTGTCTTTGCATTACAGATTAGAGGTCAAAAGAAACATCTCGACTGGCAGGTAAACAAAAAGTTTAAAGGTCACTATCATCTGTGCACTGCGCATGGCGGCGCCAGTATCGCAAAGGGCGGTAAGTGCCTATTACAATGAACGCCTTACTTTCCAGGAAACGGTTGGTGCGTTATACTAAAGGGAAATACGCTTTCATTTATTCTCGTTCCACGTTTTCCTTCATCTTTTTACAGAATCGATTTCAATTAGCACCTGTTTTAACTGCATTGGCTTCATAATCGAGTTTCGTAATTAAACAAACTACTTACAGTTATTACCCGACTGCGCGACGCAAAGGAGTGGTAATGTGTTCATCAGCCTATGTATGTATGTATGTATGTTTGTATGTTCCTTTGAAGCACTATACAGACCAAACGCCTGGGCCGATTTTTATGATTCACACGTCAATCGATTCCTCTTAGTCCGGCGAGTGTCACTAAAGACATGACGTTAGTGAAAATTCAATATGGCGACTACTATGTATGTGTCTTCAAAAAAAATTTTTTTTTTTCAAAACCTATCGAGTGGGGTATCAAAATAAAGGGCTTTAAAAGATGATTACAAAAATATAAACAACTTATATGGTTAAAAGTAATTCGAAGTGACAAATCATAAAAAACACGTACCAAGAACGTGAAACGTCAGTGAAATCTTTCACATTTGTAAACTGAAAAGCTGGAAATAAAAAAAGTTATTAAAAAAAATAAAAAACCCGACTGCGGTAAAAAACTTAAGTTAAAAGAACTGAAAAGCTAAAAACAAGCCCATTTTAAAAGTTGGAAGCAGGCGGGACCCATTTGAATTTGAAAATATAATAAAAATGGTATGGGTCCCGCCTGCTTCCAACTTTTATTTAATTTAAAATGGGCTTGTTTTTAGCTTTTCAGTTCTTTTAACTTAAGTTTTTTTACCGCAGTCGGGTTTTTTATTTTTTTTACTAACTTTTTTTTTCTCATCAATTTCCGTAATACAGCAATTGATTATATTAATTGCTGTATTACGGAATAGTAAGGCACTTCCTGTAAATACACTCAAAAACATAACCCTCCTTCTGGCGCAGTCGGGTAATAAGAATCAAGTTAGCGACAACGGCGTCTAATTTCTTTCACAAATACCTTGATGACCCTAACAACAGTCAATCGACTAGTTGCTTCATAAGTTCATAAAATATGTCATTATTGTAGAAGCTTTAGTTTCTTAGGAAAGCCGTGAATCACACATAATTCTTCCATTCTTAACTGTAAGGAATCATCAACCTCTGTATGTCCCTCTGTGCGGTGCATATATCGACAAAACTCTTATATGATAAGACCTGGCAGGGCATACAACTCGATGTGTCAGAGTTTTGATGATCTATTTCTATTAGATATACTCCACCAGTGTTCCCAAATTTAAAAATGAAAAAAAAAACTAAAAACTTCTTTGAAAATGACTAAAACCTGTTCAGTCTTTTTTTAATTCTCTCGAGTGGTTACTTATTCTTATTGTCGCTTCCCTGTCTACTGTTTCTTTTGTGCTACCAAACAGTGTAAACATTATTTACTTTATTGTCAGTGAAAACTTTTAATTGGCCTTCTTTCCCTGTTATCTATCTGTATCCTAGCTGTAAGTTTTCTTAAGAAATAAAATAAAACAAATTAAATGTACTAAGGTCTCACAATAACGGCTGTTCTTATACAGGCTGTATTCTGACAATTTAATTTTAAATGCTGGAGAAAATTACAGTTTTTCGTGACGCCTGTTAAAATATGACGGAACCACTTTCCCAAGAAACTTTATAGATAAAACAGTAGCAAGCAAGACACTTAATCACGCGAGACAAGATATTGCGCCAAATCAACTGAATGACAACCAGCCTAAATAAAACGGAAACTGGATAACGTAAAACAAGGTTCCATTTCGACATTTTCGTTTCAGTTTCAAATGTCGGTGTAATTGAGTCGAATAATATAGTGACAAGTCAAGCGGCATCGAGGACCATGCTCAATTGCATATTTGTTTATATTCGCGCTCAAGGGAGCGAGGACATAATAATTGTTTTGTCTGATGTTCCAACACAAAAAACGGGGGTGCATTAAAATAGCCTTTACGAGTGCCAGTACGTAGATATGTGTACGTACGGCACAGGCAGTCCTGTTACCAACTTGCCACCTAATTCACTACATTTTTTCCTGGCTATTGAGCACGATACACGCGAAAATGACCAAAATTCACAAACATCAATATACTTTCATCGACGCGCAACCCATTCAGCACATGATTTTAGCGTAGAAATTTATCGTTGGTTATCAAAAAACTAATCCGCTGTAGGTATCATAGAAAACAGCGATAGGTATAGGTACCTACGCGGGCAAAATGTGTAGAATAGGAGCATTTTTATAAGTAACCGAATTTTATTTCATATAAACCTAAACGGGCACTCATGACACGTCAGAACCTAGGTGCACGGTTCCAATTGGTCGTTTCCGGTGGAGAAGAGCCGTTATGAAACTAACCAGCTTCGATATCTTAATTCTCAGAGCCCTCATAAACATAATTATAAAATCAAAACTTTACTCACGATATGACCCGATTCCTACGCATTACAAAGTATGACCATGGCGACCAACTTGAACTTGGAATACTTTCTGGAAAGTACGCTACCTAAGGGTACGTTTGTAAGCTCCTTTGCAAAGCGCTAAGCGGTTGATGGGATTCTTCAAGCATGACGAAATACTAAGAAAAAGCGTGGAAAATTTTCACGTTAAAACTATTGTTAGGTAGAAAAATAAAACTCTAACCACTTCTTAAAGTTTGGCTTCCCACAACTTTTCAGTTTGTCGCAATAAGGCTAACCTAACAAGGTTATGCCGACCGTGATTATTTGAATTCTTTGTTCTTGTTCATATTGTCCACTAGCTGTGCCCGCGCAGCCGTTCTATTATGTAAAAATCTCACCGTGAAAACTTAGGTGAAGTGAGTTTGTTTTTGCTAGGAATTAACAGCAATAAAGCTAACAAGGTTATGCCGACCGTGATTATTTGAATGCTTTGTTCTTGTTCATATTGTCCACTAGCAGCTGTGCCCGTGCAGCCGTTCTATTATGTAAAAATCTCACCGTGAAAACTTAGGTGAAGTGAGTTTGTTTTTGCTAGGAATTGACACTATTGACAGCTCACTCCACGCTCACTTCACCTAAGTTTTCAAGGTGAGATTTTTACAGAATAGCAATGCAGGTCGGAAATCTAATTGGACTTCATGAGATTTCATGGGTTTTAATTTTTTTGCTCGGCATCCTAATTATTTTTCTAAAATAAAAGTAGCCAAAGCTACTCCTTATAACATCAGAGGGACAATTCTCGTAATTTTAAGAACGTCCATAGTCTGATCTCAGTCTCTAATCTGTCAAAAATAATAATTCTTCTAATTTCCACACATTTTTGCCAAGTTTTTGACATTGATTGTCGCTGAGATGAAATTGCACTAGATTTTAAACGTTTTAACGTTTATAATTATAATAGGCCTTCAGCTATCTGCTAGTCAAAGGCCCGTCAAAATCGGTCCAGCCGTTTCGGAGATTAGCCGGATAGACAGACAAACATTTTAAAATTAGTTTTTTGTTATAAGTACCGTATATACTTTCATATGCATTTAGTAATAAAAAGTTGTTATTTTCACATTACAGAGAGACACTTCAATTTTATTTGCTTGTGCTTGTAATTTTAAGTGTGGGTGGGTTCATCTGAGGTTGTATGGGAGGGCAGACAGTAGGTTAATACTGATATATTTACATGACCTAAACCGCGGTCACTGTCAAAAAGTCTGGAAAGAAAGATAAGCGCGATGACACAACGCTGGTAATTTATTGCAAAATATGAAGAAAATCTATTGTTTGGACGAAAAAATTAAAACTATTTTAGTAAGTATGTTGCTTATAGAATAATCTGACAAAAAATCAGAATGATTGTATTTATATTAGTATGGTTTTAATTGTAAAAAGGAAGTTTTTAGAGGTATCTTCATGATTTTTTTCTATTTTATCAAATTAGTTGTATTATGTTTTCAGGGCAGTGGTGGCCAAGTGGTAACGGCCGCGACTTACGAGTTGTAGGTCGTAGGTTCGAACCCAGACAGGCGCTTTACTTTGTGTAAATTATTTCATCACCACTGCTCTCAAAACGGTGAAGGAAAACATCGTGGGGAAACCTAGAAACCATGTCCTAGAACCAAAAATTCGAAGACATGTGACATCGGCCAACCCGCACTGGGCCCGCGTGGTGGATTACGGCCCACTCCCTCTCACTGAGAGGAGGCCAGTGTCCCAGCAGTGGGAACATTATAGGCTGATTATGGTTATGTTTTCAACACACTATCTACCTAGCATATATTCTGAAGAAAATCATATATTTTTCTGATTTTGTTTACTGTAGTCGATCATATATTTTTATTATTTCTAAAACTTGCGTTTATTTGTGTTTAGGTTCTGTAAGCCCCTTAATTTATTATCTAGCTAGACAAAGGTTAAGTATGTCTGAACAAAATTAATCTGCACTGACATTTAACAATACCTCCACTAATCTTCAGGTAGGGTGTTTTATTATATTATTAAGTGTCACGTGAAGTTTCTTAATGAATCCGCCTGCGTTTTTGGCAACCTTCATAGACTTCTTGGATATCGACAGAACGTAAAATATTTTTTGATAACTATGGTCGCCTTTCTATCTTTATAAGCTTCAGTTAGCATTTTATAACTCTCGCGTGTGCAAGTTACTGTTCCAAACAGACATACATTTATATATTTTGTATTTATTCTGTGATGACGTCATTTGTACAGACGCCAGCAAATCAATCTACCCGAAACTGTCAAATTTTCCCAATGAACTTTGAACCGTATGCTTTAACGATAAAGTTGAAAATATATTAAAGAAATTTGAGAGATTGTAGTAGCTTGATGTGCTGTGCTGGCGTCGGTACAACGTCCCGTAGTATAAAACGGTCATCATCATTTTACTGCCCTGATCCCAATATATAACATGTCCTTTCCTTCCATACTTTCTCTTTTAGTCATCATCTCGGCACTGACCCCCTTTCAAATCGTATCATCATTCACACAGTCCATTCATCGTTTCTTTGATCTTCCCGTACTCTTATAGCCATCGACGTTCATACCCAAAAATTTCCTCACGGCATTTTCCTCTTAGTATAAGACGGTAAATTAATTAATTTAGGACAAACGTAGCTCTGGACCTCTAATTTAGAGATTTATCTGCAAGGACGAAATTGTAAGTAGTTAGTTGATTAAGAATTTAGTTCGTAACCTTAGTTTATTTTATCCTCTATTAAGAATTTTACGTTTGTTTCGAAATTACCTTGTTGGCGAATAACAGTAAGTAAGTAGGTAGGTATCAAGTACGCAATGCCGTACTACATTTTCACCTTTATAAACTGGAAAATAAGTATCAAACAATTGTGTTATGTAAAAGAAATCACACTAACTGTGAAGGACGTTCAATGAAAACGAAAATGGACGATCCCTTAGCTTAAATTTTCCGGTCGTAAGCACCATTTGTCATGAAAAATATATTGTTCATAGAATCTTAAGTAGGTAACAATTTTGTGCTACTTAGAAACAGCGATAGCCAAACAAGTACAAATATTTCCACGTATTAACAGTGGGTTACATTTAGTGATGTGCCTGGTAGCCTGTTTCCCAACTATGTTGGGGTCGGCTTCCAGTCGAACCGGATGCAGCTGAGTACCAGTATTTTACATGGAGCAACTGCCTATCTGACCTCCACAACCCAGTTAAGTACTGGGTAACACGATACCCCTTGGCCTTTGGTAAGACTGGTTGTCAATGTTATCATCTTGTTATACATTTGTGATTCTGACGTAGCGACTGCCAAAGACCTACGATTGACAGCCGACCAACGGTTTAACGTGCTTTCCAATTCACGAACGCAATAAGCGTAGCTTAAGGGTCCCCCACACACGGGCCACCGGTCACAGCCTCAAACGCCGCCACGAGAAGCTAGAACGACGATTGAACGACGATTTGTAGCGTGTGGCATTTGAACCGTGTGCGGCGAGTCCACATAAAATATATGAAAACTACAGGAAATATGCCGGTGGCGTCGTTTTGTGGTTGTGGCCGGTGGCCCGTGTGCGGGAAATAAACACAAAAAACGTAAGTTTTAGAAACAAAAAATTAAATTAAAAATTAAAAAAAAAACCCCGATACAAAATAATAATAAAATTAAATGTAATTGGAAAAGGATAAAATAATTAAAAAACCCCCTTATGTAACGAGACTAAAACAGATAAATTCATATGGCAGCCGGGGGACCTCTTAGAATAGAAAGAAGGTGTTCCACAGAACGGTCCCCCCGACTTCCTTAAGAAAAGTAAAAATCTGAAAAATATATATTCTTTAGGATATATTCTAGGTAGATATAGGTAGTGTGTTGAAAACATAATACAACTAATTTGATACGATACAAAAAAATCATGAAGATACCTCTACAAACTTTATTTTTACAATAAAAAACATACTAATATGAATACAATCATTATGATTTTTTTGTCAGATTATTCTACAAGCAACATACTAAAACACTAGCGTTTTAATGTTTTAGTCCAAACAATAGATTTTTTGCAAATGGACAATTGCTTCGTATTTTGCAATAAATTACCAGCGTTGTGTCATCGCGCTTCTCTTTCTTTTCTATGCAGTCCGACAAAGACCGCGCTTTAGGTCATGTAGTCGCCTTAACCTTCAATCGACCCGTGCTGCTGTCTACTTACGCCAAAAACTTTAAATTTTATTTGTTGCCAAAGAAGAATTCGAAGATTTGGCACCAGTCAGTGCAGTACTACCTACATAAATGTTCGAGACATTTCTCTCTAAACTAAACGGTTAAATAATACAGTTGAGCAGTAATGTTCAATAATTAACAAGCAATTTGAACTCGTCAAATAGCATTACATAAAAACAGAAAATAGAATTCAGAAGAGAAAATTAAACTTCTGCACTCGCTTTTGCTACTACATATTTTATTTCTATAATTGACACCGTCCGATCCGAACGAGACGCCGAGAAAATAAAAATAGTGTTAATTGGTGCTTAACACTAAATGGTTTCAAATCAAAATGCATTCAATTACTGGAGTTGTTTCAAGATGTCCGTTTAATAAATGCATTGCAAGCAATAAACAATATTTTAACCAGTCGGTCTTTAAAAAAGCTTGCCTCATTCAATCATGCGCAAGCTTTTTGTAGTCAACAGGTCACTAATATTGCCAAACCACTTTCTTAACTTTACAGATAAACGCACCTAATGTTCGCTTTTATCATTTCTAACGTCACGATATTATCGTGGACGTCTACGTCCATATAATGTGCACGTAGCACGTTATGTTAAAACGTTATCATGGGCGGTAATTTAACAACGTCTTTATAAATTTCATCGTGTTGCCGCGACGTGGACGTGGGCGTCCACTATAATAATATCATCACGTTAGGAATTTAGCGCAAATCAGGTATTTTTACACATAGGTATACGAGGTCCTCGGAAAAGACATAATTCATTTTTATTTTTAGAGTTTCAATTGGGTCTATTTCGGACATAAATAAGATTTAAATCCGCTGCATTAAAACTTTTCGCTCAATCTTAAAGTCAGGCTCGCTAAATGCAGTATTTGCAAAAGCTTTGGACTTATAGAAAACAAATTAGTTTGGTCCTATTTATTATCACAGCACTAGTTAAACATATCTGTGGTAGGTACCTACTTCTACATTTATATGAACATGTATTGCCTGTTAGACCGCTAAGTTAGATCGCACATTGAACTTTGATGCTGTTGTCATCATTTAGAGCATTTATTCTAGAAGGTTTATGTGTATAAAACCTTAATATTTAATTTGGATATTGCGCAGAAATAATCTCGACATGACATGATCTTTTGACATGTCGCCATTGCACCGGAGCGAAACAGGGATGCCTACTCTCTAAGGCCCGGCGGCGCCCACTATCGGCATCGGCACAGCTGAGGATTTTTATGCGACGAATAAAAATATAACTTAATTGTATGACGATAAAATTGAAATTTCAATGATAATAATCATCGTAGGTGCAAAAATAAAGATAGGGTATCCGACATCCCGTGTCATTGAAATTGAAATTTTATTTTCATACTATTAAGTTATATTTCTATTTGTCGCATAAAAATCCTCAGCCGTGCCGATGCCGATAGTGGGCGCCGGGCCTTAGTAAGCCCATCAACCAAGATACGGGCCGTCAGAAAGTAGTTCGAAACTTGGGAGTGATCCCTACGGCCTACTCCCTATTAATCAACTTTTTCGGACGGGCAATAACACATCGGGGTTAGAGACAACTGTCAAATCGTGTTGATATGATATTATATTCATTCTTAGTTTAGCTTTAGTCCCAAACTAATCTTATATCCGTAGATGTTACGGAGTAGGATACGCCCGTACTTAGTCTGAAACTACAGATTTCGTGCTTAGGGAGTAACTTCTTGAGACGGGTATCTAGTAAATTATAAACGGAAAACAAATTGAAATTGTTTAATAAAATTTTAATTGATATCCATTTCTTTTTATTCAGTATAATTTTTTCCCTTGTTTACAATGTTACATCATCAAGGACATTGATAAATGATCCCATATTAGCTAGTGCAGTATGCGCGAACAATAGCATGAGTTGTGATAACGAGGCCGACGTCTAACTAGCAATTATCACTCGAGTGCTTTCATCTGACTAGATAACGCAGAGTGTAACAGATAATTTATGCCTGTGACAGGATTGATTGAGAATAGATGCATAATATTCTTACCGTCCATTTAAAGTAGATACTTTAAATGGACAGTAAGAATATTATGCATCTCAACATACTACAACCTCAGGGCCCTAATTCACTATGTCTACTTATTACGGTTCATGAGATACACAGCCCGCTGACAGACAGACAAACGGACGTCGTACCGACAGCGGAGGCTTAGTAGGAAGAATAACAATAATTTATTTGTTCAAAAATATACAGACATTTAAATAATAATATAGTGATAAACTTTACTACCTACACTTTATTCTATGATCAGATATTGAACATCTGTGTCTAAACTAGTTAAAAAATATCTGTATTTTAGACATCACCGCTCTTCCCCTGTTGTAGGCGACACTTAGAAACTAACTTTGTTTGACCTCTTTCAATAGGGTCCCGTTGACATCCTTCGTGTACGGAACCCTAAATAATAAGACGCGCCCGTAACAAATCAGTATTTACTGTGGTATTTACCGATGTATACTCATTAAAATCATCAAAACAACTTGACTCTCCAAATCCTTAAGGTAATTGGTCAAATACCTATCTATATGAACATAAATAATGACGTTTCCGACCAATTCTAACTAGCGTAAATGGTGTATTATACAAATTTATGTACTTACATGTCATGACTGTGTTGTGTTGTGTGGTAATTTGTCACATACGGCCAACAAACTTCCAAGTTCTAAAGTATGAGAGGAAGCAATTGCGTGGCATCTGCCTCCTCGCTTACAAGCGCTAGGTATTCCAAACTAAAAGGAGATCGAATCGTACGACGAGAAAACGGTAAGTTCAATTAATTCAGGAAATCTGTGTCAAGATCTGGGAAGTGAAAAGCTTTAATCGAGTTTATTGAATGTTATAGCTAAAAGCGTATCGAGGAATAAACACTTACGAGCGCTATTCACGATAATTTATTCTCCATTTCTTAAACAATTTTATTGTAGACTACCTGTGCCCCGCGTTTTCACCCGCTTTAATTTGAGGAAAAAACCAACTAAAATATGATTATTACTTAGTACTTACATTACTATTTTAGGTACATCACGCTATGATCAGTAAGAGTGGAACTATAGTAGGTACTCATGATCGGCCGCACTGCGGAGTTATTTTAAAACTATGATATCTCCTAAGATATTCATTGAAATGAAATGATGTCAAGGGCAATTTTGTTCAAAATTAAACACTTGTGATGAATAACGTATTTATTTGGATAAGGATTAATATCATGTTTATAAAAACACCTTCGCAAATATTTTTTATTATTTGAGAACTTGATTACCATAAAAAAGGTTATATAGTGAGTCAACTTTAAAAGATAGACATATTTACGCTGTCGCGGACTTTTTTTTTTGAACTTTTAAAGGGGAACAATTTCGATTTACATGACGTTTGCGTAACTTTAACCGTTTACGCAGCATACGCAACGTAAGCTCTCAAAAGGAATAATTATCCCGTTTTTACAAACATTTTCCATTAATGCTCCGCTCCTATTAGTCGTAGCGTGATGATGATACAGCCTATAGCCTTCCTCGATAAATGGACTATCCAACGCAAAAAGAAATTATCAATTCGAACCAGTAGTTCCTGAGATTAGCGCGTTTAACCAAACAAACAAACTCTTCAGCTTTATAATATTATATATATTATTTTATGACTTTACATATCTCGTGGGGTCCCGGTCCTTTGGAAGGCGTACGAACGGCACGAAGCCAACTCGCAGAGGCCCCTTCGGAATTTTTAATGAAATGCGGCACAAACCGACGATTATCCCTGTATGCACTATATGGGGTTATCCTTGGGTGCACCCCAAGGATAACCCCCCGGTTGGTGTAAGACTATTGCAGGTTATGGAAAAATAAAAAGTTGGACTATGGGTTTGGGTGGCTAAAGTGGACTGGTTACCACAAACTATGGAAGAACTATGACCCCCTGCTTGATCAATGTTTTATATTTACACGGAAAAATGGCAGGGGGTGACGTGCACACTCAATAATGGGCCCCCGGAAACGGTCGCTAGCACATGGTGACGTAGCGACAAGGGGGCAACATGTCCTGAGGTGCTTATGAGTGAAGAGGTATTTCACGGCTATCAGGACAATCCCGGAAATTAGGTCCCCCCCAGCGCAGGTAGATGGGATGCTGGTAGGTCAGGATCCCTACCAGCATCTTACTAGAATACTTCCTTCCTCCGAGCACGTTTGCTCTTGCGAATTTCCACTCAAACCGGCGAATAAAGGCAAGAATGAGGTGGGAGCTCTGATCCTCGTCATTGTTCACTCCAGCCGGCCAATAAAGGCAAGCCAGAGGTGAGGAACAAGACTTCTGCCGGGAGATAGGATCACTCACTACTGCCCAACAGTTCGCCACATACTGCCCTGCGGGCATATTATTATTATAGTATCCATTACTAATAATATTATAAATGCGAAAGTGTCTGTCTGTCTGTTTCCTCTTCACGCTTAAACCGCTAAACCGATTTAGATCAAATTTGGTATAGAGATAGTTTGAGTCCTGAGAAAGGACATGGGATACATTTTATCCCGATATTCCCTCGGGATCGAAACTTATGCGGGTGAAACCGCGTGGCTCAGCCAGTATATTATAAAGCTAAAGAAGTGGGATGGCATAAATCAGTTAATTAGTTCAATTATCACTATTTTTTTAGTATTATAACTAAATAAATCCTCCTACTTTGAAAGTAGGAGGATTACTCCAATTTAAAAAATTACAACAATGTGGCTTGTTGCAACTTTCCACTCGAAGTCGTTTATAATCGACATTAAGTTTTCCCATTTACTTCATTCCGACGCTTCCGACGTTGTTGTTGACTTCTAATCTAAAGCTGTTCCGTGACTACTTCTTTTTAGGGTTCCGTACCCAAAGGGTAAAAACGGGACCCTATTACTAAGACTACGCTGTCTGTTCGTCCGTCCGTCTGTCACCAGGCAGTATCTCAAGAACCGCGATAGCTAGACAGTTGAAATTTTCACAAATTATGTATTTCTGTTGCTGCTATAACAACAAATACCTACTAAAACAAATTAAAATAAATATTTAAGGGGGGCTCCCATACAACAAACGCGTTTTTTTCGGCGTTTTTGTCCTGTAGTACGGAACCCTTCGTGTGCGAGTCCGACTCGCACTTGGCCAGTTTTTACATTACATAACATAATCCTCGAAGGGTAAAGCAGAGAGAGTCGGTCGGAGTACCTATATTAACATCAACATTTCACCATTTATGTTTAAGTCCCATGTAATAGGGGCGAACCTATTGCCATCAACCGCGCACAAATCCAGACGCCAGACTGCTACTCACAAAATCCTGATCAAAAAACCCGATAACACTTTTCCCGACCTGGGAATCACACTCAGGACCTCATGCCCAGCACTGTAGCGCTTGCGATCACTAGACTAGGTCTTTTGAATTATTAAATAATAATAATAATAAGTACGAAACTCACAAGGTAACCTGAAACTTTTCAAATGTGTGGTGGTACCCGAATTCGAAGTTTCAGGTAAAACAAACTAAGTCTGATCCAGTAATCATACATGCGTTGAAAATAAGCAATTTATAACACAAACTAGCTGCGCCCCGCGGTTTCACCCGCGTAAATGTCGATCCCGAGGGAATATCAGGATAAAAAGTAGCCTATATGTTAATCCAGGGTGTCAGCTACCTCCATACAATTTTATCAAAATTGGTCCAGCCGTTTGAGCGTGAAGTAACAAACATATAAACACACACACACAGACACACACTTACAAACTTTCGCCTTTATAATATGAGTGTGACATGAATAAGTAGCCTACAACATAAACGAAGACCGAGTACTGAAAGTGATGGGTAACAAATCGATGGTAAAATCAGTGGCCAAATGATATTCCATTTTCACCCGGTAAGTCGATGACTGACATAATCGCATTTAGACTTGCTAAGACCAGCTACAGTTTAGAGGCGTAAATCTTTTGTAAAATATTATCTGTGTTTACTATACTAGTGTTTATGTTTACTAATGTTTACATTACATAGAATTACTTTAATTAAGACACGATATCTGTATCGTTTGGCTTCCATAGCAAAACAGAAACACTGATTCCTAATTTTATTACTTTTAAACGACCAGCCGCGTAATTGCTTAACACATTGGTAGGTTGATTGGTAAACAAAACCAGGAGGCCAATTCCTGAAGAGTAATTGCGTAACACACTAACCGTAGGAATGGCTTTCATTTTGACAGTTATATCAACATTCATTGCGTTAATTACGTTGTCGAGCAGTCAAATTTTTTGAACATTTATGAAGCAGTGGATTATCAATATCCTTCAAAATTATTCAGATTATTACTGATAGTGTTACGCAAGTAGGGTGCGGGCAGATTTTTTTTATAAGTATCTTAGTTTTGAAGTGGTCCTTAAGATACTTTTTTCAATTGTGGTCGCACCTAAAGTAGGGTACCTACTTTAGGTGCTACTTTAACTACGTACTTTAACTATGAAATGAATCTTACAACCAACTTTTTTTGAGTAAAAGATAATATTAACAACTAGGGTGACAGTAATTATAAGACGGGTCGAGGCATTAAAGGGGCCGGTGCGGGTACCTTGAACCAACGACACCGAAACTAACGTAAATTGACGTAATTACTTAGCGACCTAACTCTAGTTAGCAGAGTAAGTGAGCGCTGGTACTCGCAGAGTCGGTAGTTAAGTTATATCGGTATCGAAAACCGAATATTCAATACCTTTGATGCGACATACAGTAGCGTACCAATAAAACGTTGTAATTCACACTCAGAAGTAAGTACTGTTGTTATTAGTTACATAGAATTACTACTGTTATTTTTTTGTTTCATCATCATCATTTCAGCCGAAAGACGTCCACTGCTGGACATAGTCCTCCCCAAGTACCTCCACTTCGACCGGTTCTGTGCTTCTCGCATCCAACGGGTTCCTGCAGCCTTCACAAGATCGTCGGACCACCTTGTAGGAGGCCTTCCAACGCTACGTCTTGCAACTCTCCTGACGCGCATTCCGCCGCTTGACATCCTGGCGGATATGGACGCGAAGGTCTACGACCAGATTCGCGATATCCGCCAAAGCGGGAATAGTGTGCCATGAAGCGCATTCGTAAGGCTGAGGCGGCCGGAACGGCGACACGCGCTCGAGCGGTAGCACGAGCGGCTACAGCAGCCGCAATATTCGCGCAAGCGCGTTGTCGAAGCCGTTCTGCCGCACTTCGAAGCGTGGCTGAAAAGAGAGGAGCGCATCTCCTTCAGGCTCACCCAGGTGCTCACCGGACATGGTTGCTTCGGTAAGTACCTGAACAGAATTGGGCGAGAGGCCACAGCAAATTACCACCACTGCGGAGGCAGCCTGGATTCCGCACAACTGTATAACCTGTCGCAGCGTATGTATGTCGTCTACGGTGCTAAAGCCTTTACGGAATCCGGTTTGTTCGGGAGGATGGAAGTCGTCAAATCTGCGCGCGAGACGGTTCGTGATGGCTCTCGAAAACAGCTTGTAGACATGGATCAGAAGTGAGATGGACCTATAATTCTTAAGAAGGGCATTGTCGCCCTTCTTAAAGAATAGTATCACCACACCTCTGTTCCATGCCTGTGGTGTTTTACCCTCGAGTATGACGGAACCAAACAGCTTCTGAAGAATAATTTTTAGCTTAAGAATTTTTTGGTTTACGAACGAAAAATAGATTTGGCAAACCGATTTCAAGCACATGCGTTTCAGACCCATATTTTATTCATATACAATCGCTACATAAATGTACAAAACTTAATGGCATACCCATGAATAATTAATAAAGGCGTAATACGAGTATATAAAGAAGGCTTCCAAAACTGGTGCTGTTATGAAATCTTTATCGAACCGGCCGATGCCCGAAATTAATAATTCAACGTGAAATTGAAGATATTTTTTTTATATAAATTAGGAACTACAATTTATTACAACTGAACCAAATATACATGGTAATGTTTTAGAAGCATAAATTACCATTTACCGAACGAAAACATGAAACGCGTATTACATACACAAGTATGTTAAATCATTATGTAGTAGGTACATTTCTTTATTTGTACAACGGAGCTTTTTGTTGAATTTTCGTAATCTCCTGGCTCTCTATTACATCTTTATTGATATTCATGTTAGGTAAAATAATAACCTACATACCTAAAGACAACATAACGTGCCTAATTTTGTAAATCTAGGTAATCTTTGTTTGTTAATGAGGTATGCCTCATTAACAAACAAAGATTTCCATATTCCCAAGTGTTACATATAATGATAATGTTCGTCGGGGAATTGAGCATTCCCTAACTTAAAAGTTGAGCTCAGAGACGATGACTGCACATGCATTAAACCTGTTGATATGAGTTATTCTTTATAGGGCCATTTCATCAAACTCGGACATTAGGTGCCCTGCACGCTTCCAAAAAACCAGCACGAGTCCCAAATTCTCTGTTAAAAAAGATATTTTTTTTCTCTTAAATCGTGTATAAACTTAGCTCTTCAAAAAACCAGGACCGTATTATAAGGTTAAAATTCCCCCGGCTGTATTCAGTCGTCAAGTAAACACATTAAGTTTATTACTCCATTGAATGTAGGTATATTCATTCCTTGATTAATCCTATTGTCAACGATGTCAATAAATCTATTTGTCTATTTAATCTTTCCACATTGAAGAGCTTTTGAACCGACATGGCTGATTGTAGTTTCAATACCTACATGATTATAGAATGTCTGTCGAAAGTCCAGCAGGGCTAACATGCACAGCGCGGCAACGCTCTCTCTAACGTTTTGTCGAGACTAGTCTACTAACGTCTAAAGGCACTTACCATTGCGAGGCATGCGCAGCGCACGGCGGCGGCGCTTCGTATTCGTGGTGAAGCATGTGCTTCCGCATGCCTCACCACGAATATGAACGTCCTCACATTGCGAATCATGCGATGAGCGCCGTGCGCTGCGCATGCCTCGCAGTGTCTGTATCCGCCTTAACACGCACGCTAAGCTCGAAAAGGCTCGAAAAAAGCACATCGACGCTTCGTTTACTCGCTATGAGAGAAATTTTGTTAATTACTGAGTAGATATATTTAGCAGCAGTGCTGGTGATCACACTAGCATTCAGCTGGTTTAATCTCGCTATTATAACCACAAAACACTGAACGTTGTTAATCACCACCGTTGGAAAATGAGCTGGCGATCATTATTTTACGAAGGTTGAATTAAACTCTCAAAACTTCGTTAATGACCATACTTGGCAAAATTATTCATTATTAGGTACTGAAAGTGATACTCATCTACGTAATAGTGAGCACATAGTCTGTAGAAGTGACCAACGGGTTCAAATATCCTAGGTACAGGTTTACCACTTGAATAGTGACAAATCTTTTCGCCGCGAGGGTGGGTTATTATCGGATGACCCATGTTAGCCCTGCCGCTGAACAGACTCGAGACAAAAATACAAAAAGATATAACTTTATACAATATTTCTAAAGACAGAAGTGGATTGCGAACAGATCAATAACGACTCCAAAGAGGCTTCATCCCGCGCAGTTTTGTGGCGAAAAAACCCGTTTCACGATAGTAGGTACCAGAGCAGTAATACTGAAGTATCCATTAATTATATATCACAGTTCATATTGTGTATCTTCAGTCATTGTAACTTTACGAACAACTTGACTCGGGAACTCGGAAAGCCGATTTTTGCTAAAATATTTATTAACTATAAAATGGATACAAAGTTGAAATGTCTTCAAAGTGTCTCAGGACAGAATGCTTGAAAATTACACAGGTAAAACTTTAGTTCAGAGTAATCTAGTGTTTTAAATAAAAGAGGTTATAGATTTCAGATAACGAAAATATTGGTCACGTGTTTCGTAATAAGTAGGTAGGCACTGCATAAGCTTCTGTCCAAAAATCTCGGTTACGTTAATCGATCAATAATGTTTTTTTGTAAGTATATTGTTCATCATGAAAATGCCTGAATGTTAATGTCTCGAATACGAATCCCTTAAATACTACAATAACTTGTCGGTACATTATTAGTGAAACGGAGAATTTATTTTCCAAACAGAATTACGAGAATGAACATTTTGACATCGACAATGTTCAAAGCCCGCCATCCACATCCCCAGAAATAGGAGCCCTGCGAAACGGAGTTCCGTTGACCCAAAATTGAACAGATGCATTCGGGAAATTGTCTATTCCGGAAACTGTCCATTCGGTGTATTATACCACTGACTGAGACTGAAACTGTTCAATTGGTAAATTGTTATTGGGAAATTGTATACGAGGAATTGACATTCAAGAAATTGCATTTTGAGGAATTTTCCGCAAAGACAAAATGTGTGAACACCACATGTTATGAAGTTCGCATAAATCTGCGTCGCGTCAATACGCGCGTCAGCCTATTTTACTTACACGCATGAAAGGGCCCGGGAGATATACTTACACGGCATAATTTGATGAAGGCCAAACAGCTTTACCGAATGAATACATGTAGGAGAAATTAGGCCATGAATAAAATATATCATCTCCCTCCTTCGGTGTTTTAATAGATATGTTAGGTTTGCAGGGACGCGATAGACATCCGTAGCCGACATTAACTCCTACCGGACTCATTCCAAAGCCCAACACATAAATCTTAGCGTCCTCGTTTTCTGTTTCTTTTCACCTTGTGGTTATTTACGACTGTGGACATTAATTTATTGAAGGTAGATTTAAACGCGGGAGAAAAGTGATAAAACAACGCTAGATATTCCGAGGCAGGTAGATATAGATAACATAGGTCTTGTAGATGAAGATCACATTGACCACTATTAGAATTCCATTCCAAAAGAGCTGTTCTATGTTATGTAACAAAAGTATTTTAGTTAGGTAAGTAGATACTAGGGCTATAAGTTACACTGCCTGCATATTTTGAAACAATTATTATTACGAGTATTATGGTCTACTTCCTTTATTTCCCGAAACGGTTGCGGTTCACTTTTTGGCTTTAGTACCTACTTACTTTTGTTGGCAAGGATTTTCTTCAACACAAAATGTAGTGGCGTCATAAATGCGGAGAGACTTTTTTAATAGAATCGACTTACAATGTGCAATGCATCAGCCCGTTCGAGCAACGCTTGAATATCGAATCTAGGCCATATGTACAGTAAACATCCTGTTTTTTTTCATATGCATTGTTAAAAACGGAAAAGAACGATTTCACGTCGGCTTTTGCATCAAATCAAATACAAATAAACGACTCGACAACCTCTTCTCGCGTAATGAAATTTGACTTTGTGCGGAAAATTATACCTTTTCTGGAAAATTAAAACCCGGTGGATTATTGTAAAACAAAGGCGCTTATTAGAAAAACAACAGTGGCACACCGGTAGTGCCGACAGAAGTGAAAACAAAACACAAACAGATGGCAAAATATTTGCATCACTCTCTGACATATCGGACCGAGGACAGCCGAACACATTCGAAGCGGGTATTTTTTTTAATCGTCTTATAAACAAAACACGCGTGGTGCCGCTTACGGTAACAGTGGCGCGAGTTCAATGGTTTTTTCCCATAACAAAAAATGTCCAACAAAAAAAAAATGCCCCACTGTGAAGAAAAGCTGGTATTTTAAAGTCAAATAATATAGGGCAGCCGCGCCCTTAAATGCGCGAATTTTAAATGATGAAATTGTTATATATAACAATTATACATAACAATTTGACCATTTAAAATTTATTGTAAAACAGGCAAATTCGGATAACCCCCGGGCGCGGCTGCCCTGGAACTAACTTCTAACTTTGACTGACGTTACGGGTAGCCCGAAAATCTGACAACCAGTCTTACCTAAGGTTATCGTGTTACACAGTTGATGGGTTGTATATTTAGGTCCTGAAAAAAAAATTCATAGATACATCCTTGTTTGAGGGAAATAACGGTTAAAAAACACGATAAATTGTAATTTGCTCGATGAAAACAAAATCCGAAACAGGGTCGATTTCAAAACCATTTTCGGTTTCAGCACAAAATAATATGAAAATTGCATGTGCCATTAGGTCATGCTTTCCGAGGCACAGAAAATGTATAATGGATGGATTAACTGACCTCAACAAGCGATGTTTAACCTTGAAAAGGCCGATCCATGTGGCTGTTATTAAGTAATAATTTGAAAGAAGAGAGGGTCTCGTGGCCGTAAGCCTCAAAATTGCAATCGCTGAGATAGGAGCCTTTTGGCCTCGTATAGGAGTTTCTGTATAATTTTCCTTTTATCACTTTTTTTTTATTATCTTAGATTTTTATTTTACTGTGTTTAGTTTAGTTTGTAATCTTCCTGTACGAGTCGCAATAAATACTTTTTCTTTCTTTCTTTCTTTCTTTCTTATGACATTTGCATAAGTGTAAGGATTTCATGGTAGTGCCTGTATCTCCACTTTTCCAATGTAAAACTTACTAAAAACATTGATAGCGAACTTCACAGAAACCTAGGCCAGCTGTTGACACTGACCTCTGCCAGTACATAATTAACAGCTTCTACGGTTCGGCCCCAACAATATTTTAATAAACGGCACAAATACTCTGCTCTTTCTAGGGCGTGTAAATTATAAATGGACTCTTTTATTACACCCATTCGATTTCGATAACCTTTTGTAATCAGGAACAAAAATATAGCTTTGCCGAAAGGGCACTAGGTCATCGCAGAGAATTAAATTTTCAAGGGATCACCTTTCATATTGCATTCTCCATACCTACCTATCGTTCAAAGATGTCGGAGTCCTTGCGTATCGGTATGTGATCTGTATGGAATGTGCTTATGTAGATTTTGCAGTCCCTCAAATGAATGTACAAAATGGGCCCAGCAGGTCAAATAAAATAGAAATTAAGTACTATGTACGGAAGAGTAGATGAGCGCACTAACGATCAGTCGAACTAAGAGAAGTGCATTTTTAATGATGTAGGGAAGGAGAATACATTCTTCGTACCCATGGGTACGAAGAATGTTATAAAAGTCTCAAGTTAACATCGTTAGTACGGTAAGTAAGCAGCCTTTGTTTACTGCACTCCACAGAGACGTAAACGCAACGAGGCTCATATTTACAAAGCTTGTATGCAAATTGATTTCACGTACAATCAGAACGTCTGTTCTAGCCAATTTCACAGTAACTAGCGGCAGTCAGGTTAACTACTTACTCGATGTTTCATCAGGTAAACTCAAATTTAAATATTTAATGTTTTCATCCGTTTCTAAGAAGTACCTACTGATCGTAGGTAATCGATATAGCAGGCGGAATTCCTAACCGAACACATCTGTTTAGGTTCAGGAATACTCACATAAAGATTAGATACTGGTAA
This sequence comes from Oligia latruncula, assembly GCA_948474745.1. NCBI lineage: Eukaryota > Metazoa > Arthropoda > Insecta > Lepidoptera > Noctuidae > Oligia > Oligia latruncula. The sequence continues at coordinate 7,250,539 of OX419683.1, read as the reverse complement.
CTGGACCGTCCAGAAGCAGCCACTAATAAGCTGATCGTTGTAGGTACATTAATCTTACAGCAATATTCGCAGTATAGTAGGACAAGAAAGATTAACTAGGGCAATTTCAACCTAGCCATAGTGTTATCTAGTTCAGCGATCTCTTCTTTATAGTTTAATACGTAGTTGAAAAGGAAATTAACCGCAGCCAATTAAAAAAAATAGGTCATGGTCAAACGCGACAGTTGTAATTTATTTATATTTTGAATCCGCTTATAAAATAGCTATGTGCTCGGTAAAGTAAAACATATTGGACCCTTCATCATTCTCCTGCTTCTACCCCAATTTATTTCTATCTCTTATCAACAAGTCTTTTTCTTCCATACTACTTTCTCTATTAGTCGTCATATCGGTAGTCACTGCCTTTCTAACCATATCCTCATTCACACAGTCCATCCATCATATCTTTGGTCTTCCCCTACTCTTATAGCCATCGACATTCATCCTCAAAACTATCCTCATTCCTCCGTACTGGACCCTTGATATGAATAAATCCGTACTGAAGGTACCTAAAGTATCTTGGAATATGGAATAAAAATTTGGAATAAAGAAATATTTACTTACCTTTCTTCTCCAGTAAGTACCACTCGACCTGATTTCAGAAGTCGAAGGTGAAGTATAAATTAAGAAGTGTTAATAAATAATCTTATTTCGAATAATGAAGTCGCTTGGTCTTTCTATTTTATCTTTAGTTTGGCTTTAGATTTAAATTGTGCTAACCGTCTGTTCTTTACTCTACTTTGGGTTCTACAATAATTTATTTTATACTAATTACTTGCTAAGTACCTACTCGTACTAGGTTTCACGCAGTCAATATAACCGGGAACTTAAATGTTATGTGGGTCCATACTAAAGTAGTTAAGTGATGTACATTATAAGTCAATTCATGTCAACTCAAAATATGTCAATAAAAACATGTTTTAAACATGTAAAGGCGAAATATTGCTTACAAAAATGTATCACAATCTGTGGACAAATAGAAGAAGATCATTTGTAAACACTACTTTAACACCCTTTGTAGTAATAAAGACCTTGAAAAATCAAATCAAAAATCAATCTATACTACGACAGTTGTCTTTACATACCTACATATGTATAAACCACTTATAAACAGATTTCGGAATGTCGGTATCGAGATATTATGTAAATCTACCATGCAGGATTGGCCGAGCGTGAAACGAATATAGACACCCATATTAATTACATTAAGGGCCGATAAATAATGTTTTAAATCACCACAGTTATTTTTAAATAAAAGTTATCTGAAGATTGAAAAATTGACCGTAACTAAGTATTGATTTTCCCTGACCTGACACCAAGCACCTAAACATTACAATTGATATAACTAAAACACTAACCCCCTTACTAATAAACGTTGTATAGCGTCTGTATAGTTACACAACGCTTTGTCTTCTTCTTTCGAAAGTAAAATTACTGACGACTGAAAAAGAGAAATCGGCGTGTAACTGTAACTATTCATCTGATATAATACGTTTATTAGTGAAGGGGTTAGGTTACAGGTAGGTACTTAAGGAACGAAGGAATCACGGTAGGTCTACCCAAATACTCCACATAAAAAAAAAAAACTAAGTTATCTTATTCAATCGAACTTGGGATAAAATGTGTGTTCTGTTAAGCCGGGAATTTTGATTGATTCAGTTTAAATCTAAACCTCGTTATCAAAATGATAATTGTATTGTGAAAAGGTTCTTTTTATCCCCTTTTTATGTCACATTATGGATGAGTTGGCGCTGGCTTTTCCGAAAGTTTATCTAAGAAGAAACGACGAAAGAAAACACCCTTGTGTGTTGTGATCAGCGGAGAGTGCGTAGACAATACAATGTTACTAACCGATGATATACCACTTATTAACGACAGCAAAAGGAGTGCAATATTCATTGAGTGGGCACTTTCCGAGTCCTTAAGAACTTCCATATAATTGCGTAACACTATTAATCTCAATTTGAATCATTTTGATGTATATTTCTAATCCATTGCTCCATATGTTTGATAAATATGTCTGCTCAACAACGCAAATAACGCAATGAATGTTGTTGAACTGTCAAAATGAAACCCATTGCTACCAATAGTGTGTTACGCAATTAGGGTGCAGGTTGTTGTAAAATACAGTTACAACCAGTTTTGTTACTAATACTAGACTAAAATATCGTCAGGCATATTTGTGACCTATGTAAGTAAATGCATGTACGCGGAGTAACTTACGTAGGAACGTACCTCCTACACGCGCGCACGTTTCACTTTCAAGCAACCTTTGATCAGCACTTTGCTTCCATACATATTCCACCCGAAGGTATATAGTGTGTATCTATGCACAATCTAATCTAATCAAATATTAGCAACGTGTGCCGACACACATCGTAACGAAGTTTGTTTGAAACTACATGTTATCAACGATATTATGTTCTTGTTATGACGTGGATACCTAAATTGTTTCACCACATTATCCTAAAAAAAATCTGTCACTGCTCTTTAACGGATTGCAGAGCAAAATAATTGCACGTGGACATTAAAACCAAATGAAGACAAAGCGACCAAAGTTCGTGATCAGACTGTTCTGATGTACGAAGCTAATCCAAAATATTGAATTTGAATACGGATTTGAATCTAATTAACGCATTATGTGCCAAGCTTTCCTTTGAATAATAATTTTCACGATTCTAACAGATAGACACTACTAGCGCCCTCTGTCCGGATTTTCCAGAACTAACCTCAACAACGAAGTTCGATGCGGCGTACACAGATGGCGCGCTGTAAGTTTTACTGCAGTGGATGGAAACTGAAACTAGTGAAAGTTTCACAAACTAAGGGAGGATGTAGGTCGCACATTTGCCCCTAGAGGGTGCAGTAGTCAAGTTTTACATCTGATTCTTTTCATGTAAAGATTCAAAGTTGATATAATGCGTTGACATCCATTACAACAAACATTTGTATTTGTTTATTTCTCAATAAATTATTAGAACAACAAAACATGGCCACTATTATAAATGTTGCCCAGGTGTAATAAGGCTGCGTAATCACTGCGGTCGCAATGATTTATTCCCCTAATACTAGGCATTGAGTTTGAATGCGGTCCCAACTTCCAACCGACCTTGCGATGTAACAAAATAAAAGTATAATGTATCGATTAGCTGACGCGTAGCCCGCGCCATTTCCACTTTCCACCTAATTTATTAAATACACAAACTACGACCTTTGTTTCACGTATGCATATTATTAAGACTATTACTATTACACATTATGACTGTGATTCACAGATCACGAGATCATGGGTAATATAAATATATCTCAAAATAATAATATCACATAGCAATATGATGAGTAAGCATGTATATTAAAAACCTACTTAGTATTCTTGCGTTGGTTTTTAAATTAATTAAGCGTTTGACACAACTTTGAACTAAATAGAATAAAGATTGAAAAAGTAGTGTAGAAGTAACAAAGTACGTACCTATCGCGGCAAGTATCCATACTAGAGGGTGGATTACGTACTTAGATACTTACTTACGTCCTAAGAAAATGAAAGAATAAATCAATGTTTAAGTATCAACGTTTTTTGCTGGTTCTAAATGAATTCGTCGTACCTTGAACAAGTAGTACTTGTCAAGTACCTACCAATTATCATGTACAGACTGGAAATAGCTGAAACTGAAACGTAATAAGCTGACTCTTTTCAAGTTCCATCCTAACTTTGTAGTAAGAGGGATAATTCAACTGATGCCAACAATTCCTACAACTATGCAGTGAACCACTGCAACATACTAGCATTACGTCAGACGATGTCATACGGAAAAAATGCAAATTCTTCGGAGTTAATCCAACCTTCCATTCTCAGCATCTCTTTTGCATCGTCGTTTCCGAAGGGGAGCGAAGGACAGTGAGCAAGACATTATGCTGGTCATGCTTATGCATGATGAAACGAACTTTAAATAGAGAAACCTTCTACCAGAAAAAAACTTGCCAAGTGCGAGTCGGACTCGCACACGAAGGGTCACACAAGGCAAAAACGCCGAAAAAAACACGTTTGTTGTATGGGAGCAGTAGCGGCCCTAGGGCGGTGCGCCGCCGCCGCCGTCATGGGAGAGACGCTGAAATCAACCGAAATGCGACCACCAGTCATTGATGATAGTAACTTACTATAACGATCTAACTTACGATCGTCCACAAGCAAGCAAAAGCAAGCAACCAACTACTTATGCATATATCATAGGAACATGGTACATAGAGGGGCGCCACGGTAAGTTTTGCACCACATAAAAAAATTCTAGGGCCGCCGCTGTATGGGAGCCCCCTTAAATATTTATTTTATTCTGTTTATAGTATTTGTTGTTATAGCGGCAACCGAAATACATCATCTGTGAAAAATTCAACTATCTAGTTATCACGGTTCATGCATGAGATACAGCCTGGTGACAGACAGGCGGACAGCGGCGTCTTAGTAATAGGGTCCCGTTTTACCCTTTGGGTACGGAACCCAAAAAATGATCAAGTGAAATCTATCCGGGTACACGATTAATTTGGGGTCAATCTGATATTTTGAACGGGTTGACGGTAAACTGATCATGAAATATGCAGATTGATGACGATTGTTCCGGAATGGGGATTGTTTTATTAATCAGCTTCTTCAACCTCGCCCGCGCTATTACTTCGTTTTCGATTAGCGTTCTTTTTGAGTTTTTTTTTCTTTTTGCTCGGCTCTAAGGGCCCTAGCGTGGTGTTAAATAGCCTAAATAGCCTTCCTCAAGAATTGGGACTACTTATCAAATGCAAAAAAATTTTTTTTTGTTATTTTGTTTTTTTTATGCGTCATGTTTGCCGCTAATAAACGTATTTTCTTTCTTCTGTCTTTCTTCTTTTAGATTAGCGTGTTAAAAAAAGCTCTAGCTTTATTATTAGTACCTATAGATTTCAAACATTTTCGGTAATCTCAAACTGCCTTCAGATTGATGGTGTTAACCTGTCTCATCTCTTGGTTGGTGACCAGTACGTCAAGAAGTTGATTTAAGATTCGACAAGAGATTAAATTGAATATCACTCCAGAAAGGAAGCTCTTTCGGGGGTAAGGGGCTCTTGTCTTTTCAAACGAGTCGAGAACAGCATGTTGAAAAGAACCAAGTACTTAAGTAAATCTTTGTGGACCTACTTACTTTTCCCGATACTTAATGCTTTCGGAGAGAAGGAGGCGCGACGTTTTTAGGGTTCCGTACCCAAAGGGTAAAAACGGGACCCTATTACTAAGACTCCACTGTCCGTCTGTCTGTCACCAGGCTGTATCTCATGAACCGTGATAGCTAGACAGTTGAAATTTTCACAGATGATGTATTTCTGTTGCCGCTATAACAACAAACACTAAAAACAGAATAGAATAAATATTTAAGAGAGGCTCCCATACTACAAACGTGTTTTTTCGGTGTTTTTTGCCTTGAGGTACGGAACCCTTCGTGTGCGAGTCCGACTCGCACTTGGCCACTTTTTTTACTACTACTGCTACATTTATGATAACTATGTATTACACATAAAAAGCTCAAGGCTTGCGTGGTGCAGTTCGGAAACCTGCAAACTTAATTGGACGTCGCGTAGTTCCCTATTCAAAAGCTTGCGAACTACTTAACATACTTTTTTACAATTTTATAATAATATTCCGAGCCTCAAATTAAAAAGTTTCCCACCCAAATTAAATTGACTAATGTTGTATTTAAAGGGTAGGTATTTAGCTAATTACTAATCACAGGATCAAAATCCTAATGATGGAGAAGAAATCATCGATGGAAGCATCCGCAAACATTGCGGAAACACTGCAGTACCGGGGTTCGGAATAACTCGGGCAGCGCGAGTGGCAGTGGCAGTGGCCAGTGACATGAGAAGTATCGTGTTTACACACTCGTCCAGCCCACTTCCCTGCTCACTTCGGCTGAATGTAAATGTAGCAATAGAAATAAACAAAATCAAGCAGATGTAGATCATTGGCGGTTTTTATTTCCGGTGTACTGTTTCCAAACTATACTAGGTAATTCATACCTACTAATATTATAAATGCGAAAGTAACTCTGTCTGTCTTTTTCACACCTAGGTAAACCATTTGCATCATTCCATTCCAAGGCTGCACCTAAAAGAGATTGCTGGCTGATAGCTATCAGCGGCCTTTTAAGGCTATAAAAGGCCGCCTTTTATATTTTTTGTAGTGTTATTTTTTTTAAATTCAATATTTTGTAGAGTATAATAAAGTATATACTAATGAATAAATCTCTGAACCAGTCGTCATGTAGTTTGACAGACAGATGGACTAGGACCTACAAGAGGGCTCAGGTAGAGTTCGACCAAAACTTGTTTGTAAAGCCTCGTCCCCACTAGGAACATTTGTCGAGCGACATGTGTCCCCGGTGACATCGGGCGATGTCGGGCGACGTCTGACGACATCGCCGCGACATTATTGAAACTGTTCCTTGTCACTATTCTTCATCGACTGTGCGACAAGGAACAGTTTCAACAATGTCGCGGCGATGTCGTCCGACATCGCCCGATGTCACCGGGGACACATGTCGCTCGACAAATGTTCCTAGTGGGACGAGGCTTTATCAGCCGAAAACGACATTCGTCATTATTTGCATTTTCGGACAAAAAGCAACAAAAATCTTTTCGTATATCGATACCCATAAGTAAGTTTGTTTGGTAGAGAAGTATCTACAAGAACAATAGTGTCAATTATTGCATTTAACCGTTTCAACTTAAATCACATGAAATGTATTGTGGCCATTAGAAGGTAGGTATTGTATAATAATTGTCAAAAATGTAATTTTAAAAATAATCTGATTTTAAGGCTCCCGCAGACTGGCGACAGCGCGACGCGTCTCTAGTAGGTACCTAGAACAATTTCTATGAAAACTACCTACATGGAAATTGTTCTACCAGAATTCCGTCGCACCGTTCGCGCCGCGTCTGTCCGCGGGAACCTTATAACGAGAAAATGTTTGATTTTTATGCATTTTTAAATTATTGTGCTTTTAGTTGTTGTGGATTCTATCAATAAAAGATTTTAAAGTATCGATTTGACGGAACGTATTTTTTTCGGCGTCATTCATATCAGCTGTAAACAATACACTTTTGTTCGGCCGAAAATGGATATCTAGGTCGCAAATTGCCGGAAACACGAAAATGAAATTCGATCGGACTCTAGGCTCAGGCTACACTGAAAGAAATAAGCAGTAAATAAAAATGAAAAAACATTCAACTGAACAGCTTTAAATAGTTCCTATGCGACTAACGTTCAAAACAGTATTTTTTACTGATCCGAAAACAGTTAAAGCTTGAGGCAAAATGTTACCGTCATTACAGTAAACTTTAACATTTTAATTAAGTAGCCAAAAGGTCACAAAATTAACTGTTTTATTTATTTGATGATACCGTTCAAACCATTGAAATTTACTTACATTACAGTAATGGATGGTGGTTTTCCTTTTTCTTGATGTTTTTTTTATTAAATATTATGTTCAATCATCATGCGAGAAGCACAGAACCGGTCGAAGTGGAGGTGCTTGGGGGAGGCCTATGTCCAGCAGTGGACGTCTTTCGGCTGAAATGATGATGATGATGTTCAATCATTACAAGTTACTGTTTTGTCTTTTACAAACATTTCTTCTTAGTGTATAAAGGTAAGTCTTAATGATAGTAAGAAATTATTTTTTTCAGTGTACTTTTCATTCTGGATGATTGTATTAAAACATGATTATTGAGCAAAATACACGAAGGCAAAGTCGCGGGCAACAGCTAGTCAGATGTAAATTTCTAATTATTAACTCTAGCTAGATTTGAAACCCACCTCGTTAGCTAGTTCTCAACAATCGCAACTCCACGCACAACAACAAAATGTAATTCTAACTCAATCTAGGAACTTTTGTACCAGTCAGGAACACTGTTCAAATTCATTTATTTTGTGAATATAGGTCACATATACCTACGAGATGTTAAATTGTCAACAATTTTTGAACAGAAAGCTAAAATGAGGTAAGTACTTAAGTTTAATTCCATTAGATATTATACCTACAGGCGCAGCGATGCTATTCTGTAAAAATCTCACCGCGAAAACTTAGGTGAAGTGAGCGTGGAGTGAGCTGTCAATAGTGTCAATTCCTAGCAAAAACAAACTCACTTCACCTAAGTTTTCACGGCGAGATGTTTACTGAATCGACCGGCTGTATTGTAAGTAGGTCCTACCTATACAATAGGCCTAATAAGATTAACTTATTAAGTTAATAGTTAATCAGCTTTTCGCCCGCAATTTTAATTGTTACGCAGCTGAGGCATGGTGGAAAATCCAAGCAAAAATGCAATTCACCTAGACTTTTTCCAACTGTGTTGGGGTCAGCTTCCAGTCTAACCGGATGCAGCTGAATACCAGTATTTTACATGGAGCGACTGCCTATCTGACCTCCAGAACCCAGTTACTGGGTAACACGATACCCCTTGGAAAAACTTTACCCGTTGGAAAATCCAAGGATGCTTCTCTATATATATAATATGCAGATGTTGAGGCAACGGCCTAGCTTCAACAAAACATTTCAGTGAATTCATAAAATTACGGCTTTCATGTTCCGTGCTGCAGGTTTAATCATACAAAAATTGCATTATAGGTACTGTGTTATGTACACCTGTAATGATTACAGCGCACTGAAACTAACTTGTACCTGTAGTGTAGAAACCTGTAAGTAAATCGATGCCGACTTCCCCGTGGAACACACAATAGCAACATGCTAACATTATTTATACGAACGTATGTTATAAAAGCAAACTACGGTGATCTACTCATTCATTAGGCACATTAATTCGTCTTGCATCATTCATCATGTCTACCAATCTCGGTTTGTAATGAAACTAGAATGACTATTAGAATTATCGCTGCCCGCGAACTGAAATAAATCATCTGGGAATAATATACGACTGCATTCACATTTGCGACAAGACTAGTTAAAAATAAATGTTGAAAGGTGGAACAGTTTCTTCAAATTGGTGTAAATAAACAAAGTTCACTATTTAGCACCCTAACACAATTTCAATCACAATCTGAACCATTTTGAAGGATATTGCTAATCCATTGCTTCGTATGTACGAAAAATGTGTCTGCTCAAGAACGTAAATAACCAATGAATGTTGTCAACCGTCAAAATGAAAGCCATTGGTAGTTGCTTCCGCAATTACCCCCGGATCAACGTCGCTCTTTTATTTTTAAATACCATTTATTTATTTAAATTTAAAGCCTGGCTAAATCCACTATGTGTGTGTGTAACCTAAACATGTTGGAAACGTCAATACAGATGAAACAGGAACATTGATAATCAATTTTATTAGCTACAGTGGATGCAGTGAATATATTTACAGCGAGTAGGATGAAATTAGATTAGGGCACAAGGAGGCTCCCGAGAGGTAAGGTTCCTAACGTCATTACTCAGCCTCGAACGCTAACCAAAAGAGTTACACCAGTATTCAAGAAATAGGCTATAATTCAATGACTTTATGAAGTACTAGTAGCGCCTCGCGGTATCAACCGCATAAATTTCGATCCCGTGGGAATATTGGGATAAAAATCCTGTGTTAATCCTGGTTAAGTATAAGTTAAGTATTTGTGTGCCAAATTTCATCCAAATCAGTACAGTAGTTTTTGCGTGAAAGAGTACTTAACAAACATCTATCCACCCATCCTCACAAACTTTCGCGTTTATAATATTAATAAAGTAGGATGTACGCGCTTTTTCAAAACGCTTGTCAGTGTCATCATTGTTCTGGAATATTGACAGTGACAGCTCTTGAACTCGGTTTAAAATGGTGAAATTCGCCCTAAGACCTTGGAACCTGGGGGTCTACTCCGAAGTGGTTTATTGTCGTGTCGGCCGAATGTTCGGTAATTTTCTGATTCGAATATTGTTGTCCTACTAAGAATTAAAAAAAAAGAAAGGTAAAAAAGGGTAAGGGTTCTAAAAAGGTTCGGATTGGCACAGTTTGGTCGGGACCTATAGTCAATATAGGAAATGAAAGGTAGTAGAAAATTACCGAACATTCGGCCGATATGGTGGTGAACCGCTTCGGAGTAGACCCCCTTTACCTTGTACCTGTTCGTACAGCATCAATTGAGAATACAGAGTGAAATTTCTAGATGGGACTTCGGGACGAAAACGGAAAGTATTTATTGCGATAGCTAGCGAACTAAGCACGTTTCAACATTTGCAAGGAGCTTTTTTCAAATAACCACAAAAATAATTTTAGTTTCTCAGTGCAAGACTGCGGTCATGGTTTTCCGATCTACCTATACTCTGATTTTTAATTTGCAAGACAACAATTTTGGTCTAGCAAATTAAAAATCAGAGTTTACGTATACAACACCTACTAAAAACGAAGGAGTACAGGTTGTTATGCCTTGCTATAAAAATAACGTCAATACATTGATTTTATGAAAAACAACTGAACTGGTAAAAGCCAGTCAGTAATTTCAGCGTAACACACTAAATTAATTAGTTAGGTATCTAGCTGTCCTAGGCACTTAACGCGAAAGAATGTATTTTTGATCAATGTATAGACCCATGTACTTAGTATTTAGGTATTCTTACATCTTATTATTGCACTGCTACTAATAACCAGAACTTAAATCAATACTTCTACACAGTAATGTATGCTACAAGATAAGATAAGAATTTTGCAACATTTTTCCCGGAAACGCTCGGAAAATTCGGCCAAAACGTATGTATTACGTACGTATTTATACGAGCAATAGGCATGTTTTTTGTTACCAAAAATAACCTCCGCAGAACTAAGAAGAATTTAAAAATAAGAAAAGCACAAGGGATTCGTTGCCGTCATAAATTAGAGGCATTTGAAAGGTGATCGTTATAGAACAAAAGACGTTTAGTAATAACAGGAAAACAATGAAAACGTACATGCAGCTGTCGTTGCTAAGAGAAGATCAATAAAATATTTTCAAATGGTGTGGGGAATCCTACTTACGTTTTTTTTTTATTTCCGATACATTTATGATCAGTGAGTTATGTAGATACAAGTAAAACAAATGAATGCCTGCAAATATTGTCAGGAAGCAGCAACGGATATTTCAATTAATAAGCCAAGGCTCCTCCTGCTTCAAAGCAAGGCTTACTGACAATCTTTAGCTTAAGACTTATCTCAAGAGATAAGTCTTAAGCTTAATGAAATTCTGTATCAATATTCCGAGCTTTTTAATCAAAAGTCACAACGGGACTTCTTTCTTTGATGCACCTTTTTTAAATTGAAAAAAAAAAGGGGCTTAAGTGTATTAAAAAGCGTTCGATGTCGTTTGGAAGATTATTGGAACTGCAATAAATTAAATGCGCCTAGAGCAAACATTAATCTCTCATTAAAAGGTACATGATGTTAATTCAATCTATCAGATATTGAACGGGAGATACGAACTGCCGAGCACGTCTGCCAACAAAACATCACGGAGAATGCCAATTGGTATCGCTGCTTGCCACTTCCGAGACTGTCATTGTTAGTAAAAATATGGCCACTACATTAGGTCACAAGATGAATCAATTGTCATGGAGTGATGTACTTTAGACGAAATGTAGCTCGTGGTACATAAAAACAATGCCAGAAACTGACTCGAACATACATATCATATACGTATGTCTGCGTCGCTCATAATAGCTTATGTTACATAGTTCCTCTCGTTCTTCCTCCAACCGTTCATCGACGACATGCTATAAATAATATTGCCACCATTCTTTAAGAGACAAAGAGCGGTCGTGGATCGATGACAGTTGATTGAACCAAATAGTAATAACATAACTAGACCTAAACCAACATATTTCTTCTACAATCTTGACCGAAACACAATTTTTGTATCTATTGCAATTTGTTATTCTACAGACAGAAGATTATGAAGGCAAGTAGTTAATAACCGGATACATTACTACAAAAAGGTAAATCGTTCGAATTGCCAAAGACAATAGAAAGCAGGAACTCTGTACGGACGATAAAGTAACATTTAATTAGCATGCGACACTCGAAGCAAAAAGTTATCTGGCACAACTACGTGCACTATATTAGTTGGCTAGGATTTAATTAATTAAATTTCATCCTTTTTTATGAAAGCAAGCGAACGGTTCGAGACCAAGGATTATTATTAATTATAAACGGATTATAATCAGACTCTGCATATTTCTGAGAAATTAAACTTTATCCGCGTCTCCGCAAGGATGGCAATTTGAACTTTCATAATGTTGGTAACCAAAGAAGATCAATTACAATCAGCATTGAAAATATTACCGGTATTTTGGTATTTTAAAGCATTAGGTACCTATGTAACTTGTAATTAATAGATGCAACTTGCCCGAATTTGGTAGATAATTACAGCGACAACTTCATTACGTTACTTAAGTGTGGTGTTGTTGTCTTTAACACGCACAAAAGTCTATTTGTGATCTATTCCATCAACTGATGCAGGTGCTCTTCTCACTTGATCCTCATTCTTCCTACGCCGATCACAAGAATGAATGTCTACGTGGTCCGCGATTATTCGCTAGAAGCATAGACACTCGCATAAATAGCTGCTCTTGCCAAATCTATGTTAGTGAACTTTACATTTGGCACTCGAGAGTGTGTCTGCGCTGTTTGTTACGTTAAAAATATGCGGCGTCATGAACGAGTCACAGTAGTTCTAAGTGTCGGAGTGGGCTGGCCCAAGTCCAGGCTAGACACACACCAGGATCTATTGCTGACTATGATTATCCCGATTATTGTGGGTCGCGTGTAGCATGAACGCCAGTTAACTAGTACAGTTAACCTTCAAACGTCACCAGAGAGCCCGCATGGCGCGAACGTATGTTGCCGGACTAGCAGCCGAGTGCAGGGCGATTTAGTATCCCAGAACTACATGCACGTTGATACCTAGAGCAGCGAGTGACGCATGCCGCGACGTAACACCCGAACGAAAACAATGCCATGTTGAGGACAACATTGACGGGCCATCCGCTGTTTGTGTGGGCGTTGTTGGAACATAAATATTTTGAGTAGTAGCTAAAATTAGGTAAAGATATAGTAATAGTTTGATATTATATAACATGCGAACTACAGTATCAAGTCGATGCCGTCTATGAATAATGTAGCGCATCGAATAAGGTGACTACATCATCGGGAAGTTACGACTAGCATTTAGATAGGAGCATTAAAATGTAAAAGAACGATGTTGTAGGTACCTACCAACTGGAAATTAATATATAAAATCGTCCAGCCTCAGGGCGCACACCGTATTTAATCTTCCCTTGATCAAAAAACAGTAATCTAAGCCAAAATAATTGTAGCCAAAAACATTACAGACTTTATACCAGACATAATTAGCAAGCGTAGCAGAAATATAACCATTTTATCTGTCCTTTACCATTTTGTGGTTTTTATCTGAAAACAACGGCCGGATCCAACCGCTAATTAGGTATCAACTGCGATAATGGGTTAGCCAATCTACATTCTGTTAAATCCATTTAATCGTAGCTCGAGAAAAAAAAAACTGTGAATCACAAATGGTGGGAACTGTGATAATAATTCAACGGGCGAACAGATGATCGTGGCGAGGAGAACTGATGTCATACTCGGATGCGTGTTGGATAGGTACGTAACACTTTTCATGACATCACACGGGCGATTTATTTTTAGTGTTCGCTCAAGCCTTAAAATAATTATTTCGACTCGTCACTTCTTAACACTGTCTTCATTTATTGCGCACGCACGTATAATACTCGACAAACGTTCCTCTTTCCCTAGTGCCCCAATTACTAAGGAATTAATTACACGTACTACAGTTTACCTGTTTTATTACCCTACGTCGTAATTGTTTAGTAATGACCGAAGGACTTAACTTTCTTTAATGTGTTGTTTGAATACCGATAAATTCTTGAAAACTATTCGTGATTTTAATTGCTTAGAAAAAAACAGTATACGACGTCGATAAATTTACAAACAAGGTGATCACATCAAAAGCATTGACATTACACCGTACACGTAATAATTTCAACCGGCTATTTTATCGATCGTGGATTACGATAACAGATGCTTCGAGCCAATGTGTAGGTAGTGTGCATTACTCTCAACAGTTTCCGTGATGCGGTAATCCATAGTCATACACATAAATAAAATTGGAGCGTATGTCCACTGACAAACACTTTAATTTTGTTTATGGTTGCTCCAATTTTATGTGTGTGATCATCTGCGGTTAGCAATGAAACAGGGATTTCTTTCACTCAATACAGCAGCTATTTAATGATTTATTATCTGACTACGGAAAATGAAGGGTCATGAGTTTAATTTTAGATGCACAATGCAAATCCGCACAGTAAGACAGTGTAACCTAGCTGCATAGCTATTCACAACCGTTCGACACGCTTCCGTGCCGAATCTAACATCATTGTTATAAAAAAAAGTCTTCTAAAGGCTGTTCACAAATCCTAAACCCGAAATTTTTGTCAGTTTAAATCAAATAGACGACCGCCATTCTTCCGACAGTCATTTGATTTGCTGTCGGGGGCAAGGCAAATAACTGAAAATGTGTTATATTCTATTCGGGAACCTGTTGAATGGTTGTGAATAGCTATGCTGGTCGGCCACGTTTTACGAAAACTCAAATAGTTGCCTTCTAATAAAGGAAGACGGAACAGAATACAGTTTATTGTGTAACCTAGTTCTTTTTAAAACACGATGCCGATGCCGTTTTATAAGACGAAGAAACTGAAAACGGAATCGTTATTTCGTCTAGCACCAGAGGATTGTTAACGTATACTATTGTGCACCCTTCTAGGTAAACTGGGTTAAAGTAGATAAGACCCCAGAAGAGTTTCCGTCATAATTCTTATCACCCGACTACGGCAAAGTCAATGGAGGGTTATGATTTTAACAGTCTATGTATCACCTATTCCCTCATAATTCCTAAACGACTTGTCGTATTTTGACAAACAAGGTACCTACCTATCTTTGAAAGCGTCCTGCGTCATGTTGTTCCGCAGGTTATAAGCCAAGATCAATGGCGCACACCAGTAAAGCATTCGGCATGATTTTTTCCGACATCTTTAACAACCATCGTCATATTTCAGTCAGTTTACACAAAACGTTAATGAACTATGATTCACTCCGTCCATTAGTGAAACCCCTATGAAAATCCGTTAGCTAGGTTTTGAGTTTATAGCGTTCAGAGACAAGTAGACGAACAGACGCTGCGGCCCCCCGCAGCGTCTGTTCGTTTTTATTATATTATCATGAATTGATTATTTTTACAACTTAAACCCCGAATAAAAATAAAACAATCATGTTTCATTCTGACTATTATCTAAAACACAAAAACCTTTCTGAAATATTCAGAAGTTAGGCTGCTTAAAAAATCATTGCTATCAAATTCCATTACCAACCTACCCTCAATAACCCCACTACGACAAAAAATGCCAACTAAACAAGAATAAACAAGACATACCTAGTAACAAAATAACATCGGTTTCGATTTTTGTATAACCGGAGTCACATGTAACTTTTAGCTGGCGTTTTTGTCGTAGTTGAGTTTTAGTTTCTTAGGTTTCTTCTTAAGAGCCTATACTACCTCAAATGGCTTAGCATGATCCTCCGTTATGTCGAAAATACCGGAGCATTAATTTTGAAATAAATATATGCTAAAGTTGAGGATTAATGTTAGGTATAATGTTAGACGAAAACACGATTCCATAAAATTTTCTCGATAGAAAAAAAATCCAAAGTTACCTCCAAACCGAACAATAAACCGCTGGTATTAAAAAAATACTTCAAATTAGATCATGAAACTTTGCATACTAACTGAACTAACTTTATAGCAGGTCTTATGTTAGCTAGTTTTTTTGATTTACCTTTATTTTCACCGTAAAAAGCAAATACCTAAACTATTGGCGCTGCCTTCCGCCCAGCACCGCACTCTGTTTCGCTCTCACACAGTCCGCGACCAGTATCGTGCGAGAGAGATAAACAGTGAATTTTAGCTGAGGTAGTATAGGCTCTTAAGTTAAGTAATGATTAGCTACTGTTTAACCATATATTTTTGATGTGTAAACGCCTCTTTACTTTAAGCAACGTTTATAAATAAACCCCGTAAAGTTTAAACCTAACGACGGGCCATCAGGGTCAGTCAGCGCATTTACTTACAACGCCAGTTTGCGTTGGTAACAGGCGCCGCAGTCGCTAACAAGCAATCAAAACTTTCTGAATTCATCTGTAGAAGCTTATACCAACTGTTTTAGGGTTCCGTACCCAAAGGGTAAAAACGGAACCCTATTACTAAGACTTCGCTGTCCGTCCGTCCGTCCGTCTGTCTGTCACCAGGCTTTATCTCATGAACCGTGATAGCTAGACAGTTGAAATTTTCACAGATGATGTATTTCGGTTGCCGCTATAACAACAAATACTAAAAACAAAATAAAATAAATATTTAAGGGGGGCTCCCATACAACAAACATGTTTTTTTCGGCGTTTTTGCCTTGCGGTACGGAACCCTTCGTGTGCGAGTCCGACTCACACTTGGCCAGTTTTTTTTATAAAGCACTGAAGTATCTATCTAATTGGAACTGCAGAATAATATCAGAGAGCATCGGATGTTTTACAAAAGCGCTGGGTTTGTAAAGCTCCTTATAAAACCAATAACTTTCATTACTTGGATATTAGGACTTAGCCCTTCTACTTGGAGATTCTACATGCACTTGAAAACAATCACGATCAATTCGCGATGATTTGCAGTGACAGGCCCGATCAACAAGAACAAGCACACTGAAACAATCAGCCCGTCTGAAGGACCTATTGTCGACCACAATACAATACGCAATCTTAGCACACACACACGGACAGGCGTATCGTTATAGTACGGCACGAGGCGATGGGGAGGACCGTTACTAACCGAGGTCGTACGACAATCAAAACTAATTGTGACAAGGGGTTCGTATTCATTCATGATACACTGGCGCCGATTCTGTTGTTCACAAACTAAACTAAATTTAAGTTCATGCATCTTTTTCTTTCTATTTCATTATGAAAAGGACAGAAGATAAATATTAGTTTAGTCCTGTCAAATTAAGATACTCCATAGACAATTTAGACGAGATTAAAAAAATGGCTATTAAAAATACGTCAATTTACGTCAGGCGCTGACTAATTTGACAGGACTAAACTAATATTTATCTTCTGTCCTTTTCTTAATGAAATAGAAAGAAAAAGATGCCTGAACTTAAATTTAGTTTAGTTTGTGACACAACAGAATCGGCGCCAGTATTCGATTTCCAATAAACAAATACCAAGATTAAGATGACTAAACTGAACTTTAAGATGAACAGATGATTATTATTCATAAGTTTTCAAAGAAGCTTCTTTGTTGTTTAGAACTGGCCTACGACTAAACTGGAAATGTTTTATGGGTTATTTGATTATAAAAAATTCCAGGTCGTCCAAGACCATCTTTATATCCGAAAGACGTATGGCAGTCAGAAAATTCGTCGTGCAGTAAGTATTCTTCATTATTTAAAATACTGTTGGAGCTGCTGAAGATTGTAAGACTATCTTTGCATTGTATAAACTCAATTTCATTTATATTGTATAATTGCATAGCACAGATGCGAGTTCTATGTATGTACTATACCTTATTTACTATTTACGGGGTAATATCTCTTTCATTGACTTGAATGCGCCCTGGCGGCTGATAGTATGTCATGCTCACACAAATGTCTCGCTGACTATGTGTCACTCGACTCGTGTATGCTGGATCATTTAGCTCCCTTCAAAATGTTTGAGCTGAATGGTGCTGATCTATGCGTCATGTTCGTGAACGGGCGCCGTCAGTTGGGGCTGGTCATCATTTAGCTGCCTCGGCTTATTTTTATTTTTGGATTGTTGTTTTCTTGCTATTTGCTGTACTCTGGACGATTTTAACGTGTACCTACGTCTTTTTTACATCGTTCTCACATATAATATTAAATTCAACATTAATGATGTAACTAATATTTTTGTAAAAATATAATTTAAAAGAGTGTCCATGGAGTTTCTTGCCCGTTCTTCTGCATAGGTACCTACGCTTTGGAATGGGCAACTAGCTTCATATTTTCTGACTGACCGACTTCTTGACAATTCAAAAGTGCCTGTAAATGGTTTAATTGAAATAAATGCTTTGAGTTTGAGTATGAATTCCCATTGGATACCAACGATATCTTCAAGTGCCATAAAACTTAGTTAACACATAGCGAAACGGATTTCGTATTACATAACAAAGCGTTTATAAATGCAGAGTCCAATCCAAATGGGGTTACATTAATCACGGAAATTACAACGAAGGATAAATGCGGTATAGACACGCTAACAGGCTAACTCCACCTGCCTGAGAAAATACTTAATTAATATAGTGAAAAAAGGCAGGTACAAAAGTGCTGTTACATAGATTTTTTTCGTTTTGACCAGTAGGTTGTTTATCTTAAAGAGTGCAGATATCTCTCTGCATTCTTTAAGATAAACAACCTAATAGTCTTTCTTCTGAAACTACTAACGCAAATTCCGAAGAAAAACACAATTTTAATAATACCTAATTTATTATAAATTACACACACAGATGAGAAAGCGAAAATCAAAATAAAATTCTATCAACACTAAAAAAATATTATCAACTGTATTACATGACTTTTCCACAGTGATGTTGCAATTATGACTATTCAATCTGTTACCAACAACTTTTATCGTTGTAACATTGTCCCCGTAAACTGTGTCCCCGTCACGGGGACAACGGGACGTCATAAAATTTCCTTACCATTGTCCCCCTTATGACATATGGGCAACCACAACGGACAGGTAAGATTTCACTTTCCCTGCAAAACCAGTCGGTCCAGCAAACCAATTGGTCTCTATTGTGGTCTACTCTCTATCAAGTTTTTTCCTCTGGCGTACAGTCTGCATACGTAATTATAAAACTGCAGCGCAAAATACTGTTTAATATTATCTGAATGAATGGGACGATTAGTAGTTGAATTCTAGTTCCTCAAACATTGTGATAGCCTTTAGCTAGCTAATATTCCTTCCTACTACTACTTTAACACGTTGAACGCCATGTGAAAAATCGGGTATTTCCATTCAGGCCATGGGGCTCACCGGTGAGCCTTATCATACTGAACCATTCGAGCCATAGGGGTCACCCGTGAGCCGCGTGAAAGGTACTACGGAAACGCTTCCTACAAGCCACAGATTGCAGCTATCAAACAAAACGCGTATGGAAGTGAGCCGCGTGGCCCTGTAGCCGAACCGGACCGCGTGGTTTTCAAATCCAACATAAACTTGTAGTTTTTATCAAGGTAATTGCAATGATGCTAGGGTAACGATACGGTAGTAAATATAAATTATATTTAAAAGCGGTAATAAAACTATATAATAATATTAAAATTCAAAAATACCATTCAACAATCACAAATAGGGCACTTCTTTTTTTTTTAAATCACATTATTAAATATTCAGTCATCATTGAAGCACAAAACAATTATATTGGTGAATCTAATTAAAAAAAAGGTAAACAAAGGTAAGGTTTAGTTGGACAGCTTTGGCAATAAGTGGATACTTTTTAACGTGAATACGTCTTTAAAATTCCTTCCATAGTGGGAGGCAAGTCAAAAAACCAATGATAACAAATTCGGGGGATATAGTTTGGTGTTGCAGCTTCATATCTATCATCTCCGTCCTAAATTCAATTATACCATTAGATACCTAAAGGATCAAAGAATTCATTACGCCAAGTGAGGACTGTGACGCATCGGACGTGGTGAAGGGGGAAGCGCCGTCATTTTGAGGTAAATTTGCTGCGTATCAGACTTCCACTTAGTATAACTTTTGTTATGGAAAAGCTACGACGTTCGTTTAAGTTTCTATCGTCAGCTCTCGTCAAAATCTATCGAATGTATACAAAACATTAGTGTAAAATAGTGACAGTGAATAAAATGTGTTAAAATAATATAAAAAATATAAGTATAATGGCGGCCGATATACGCGTCAAAAAGCCGAATCAAAATACAGAGATCGTATACGGTTGGAAAAAGCTTCTCAAGAGCATTCGAATGGTACCAATATAACACCTTAGGACCGAGTCAAGCAGTGCTGGGAACGTAAAAGAATGAATGCGGCCGAGCGGATCAACCCCGTTACGTAAACGTATTCACGTACAACACACGGTCTTTCATTCTCTTCGGTCTTCACTGTCTGACAATACAATTCGGCGGCATCTTCTTTTCGTTGGGTGAACTAAGTCTTCATCTGAATCTATTTGGAAACTATGGTTCAGAAGATTTATCTCGATGTTGGATAACTGCGTTATCTCCTCTTCCGTTAACTCAAAATGTTCAAAATCATAACCGATCCTCACTTGTCGACGCAGCGCGCGATATTGATCGGCCGGCGTTTATCACTACGCCAGAAGCGCACTCGCGCCGGGTGGGCCGTGGCGTGACCCCGCGGCCCCCGCCAACGGAAAAATACACAGTCCTTAGTACCAGGCCACGGGACCCACCTGTGAGCCTTTTACAATATCTTGAAAACTAGACGGTAGAAGTCGCAAATTTTTATTGTCCATACAAATTACCGCATTTTATAAGCTTTGGAATGAAAATCTCAAGTTGATAAAAGTTACCGATTTCCTGATTTTGGCTTGGCCCGAACGGTGTACTACGCTAGGCCCACCGGTGGGTCGTAAGGCATACAACGTGTTAATAAATAAAATAAAATATTTTTAAAATAAAAATATATATTATTAATACTTAATTAATAAAACTGCTTTCCATTTTTCTATCCATCATCTATCTATCTATATTATCACATTAATATTATAAAGGCGAAAGTTGTGTGTGGGGGTGTGTTTATATGTTTGTTACTTCTTCACGCTCAAACAAACGGCTGGACCAATTTTGATAAAATTTTGTATGGAGGTAGCTGACACCCTGGATTAACATATTTTTATGCCGATATTCCAACGGAATCGACATTTATGCGGGTGAAACCGCGGGGCGCTGCTAGTGTAAACATGAAAATTTCATCGATCCTTTAATAAGTAGAACAACATTTGCGAGATGCGCATGACATTTACTGGGAGCGGCAAGAAACGTTGTCCTTTAACATACGAGTAAGCTCCATTTATATCGTACATAAATATGGGAGGATCAAACTGGGTCACTTTTATATTAAATTAGTGTCATGAGTTCACGAGTTATTCGTGGTAAATATGATACACGTAGTCAGTGCTGTGCGGGGTTAACATTTTATAAAGTTTTTTTTTTTTCACCGAACTAGTGAAGTGCCAGCTAATAAAACTGAAGCCGATCGAAAGAATTCCAAAAAACCTATGAATACTATGAACCGAATGTTATTAAATTACTTCAGTCATCCCGTGTCCTTCGTTCGCAACGAAAGAGGAAATTGCATCGATATTTTTCTTCCGTTGTCAACTCATTTATTGTGTCTAAATCAAGATACAAGCGAATGCCTTGTGCGTGAAGTGCCCGTCCCAGCATGTTGTTCTTGATTCAGTGAGTAAACCCACCTAACAAGTTGTACCTGAGCACCGAAATATTTCCTGGTGGATGCTTCCAACATAAAATTTATGTTCATTAATTCAATGTTGCAATTGCGCCGGAAGCCCGGAACCGCTGGACAAATTGCAAATACAGAAATCCACTTCTTCAATCTATTTGGCTTTAGCTGTTTTTTCGTGGTATTTACTTATAACCTGAAATATTTGCGTTCCATTAGTGTATTATAATTAGTAACTTTCAAATTAGGAATATAGTAAATAGCTTTTGCCCGCGACTTCGTCCGCATGGAATTAGTAATTTGGGTAGCTTATTTTTAAATGATCAAAGTCTTATACCTAGTCCTTTTTTATTGATTCCCTTTACAAATTTCCACACCCCTTTTTACACCCTTCAGGGATAATTTCGGGATAAAAACTATTCTATATCCTTCCCCATAACTCAAACTATCTCCATACCAAATTTCATCTAAATCGGTTCAGCGCTTTAAGCGTGAAGAGGTAACAGACAGACAGACACACTTTCGCATTTATAATATTAGTATGGATGACGATCATCCAATGCAGCACGTATAACTTGCTATTGATTAGGTTTATATACAGACGCCAGCACATCAAGCTACTACAATCGGTCATATTTATTTGATAGATTTTCATCTTTATCCCTAAGGCATAAGGTTCAAAGTTGATTGGAAAAATTTGACAGTGTCGGGTAGGTTGATGTGCTGGCGTCTGTACCTACTTAATTAGACTTTTCTATCAAGGTCATATTTTATTTTATGTCATCATCATAGTTTTATGTTAATAAAAAGATCCAAATTAGACCTGTAAAGAAGAAAGCGTTAAGCGTCGCCAAGTTATCATCAGAAGCATTTACTGTGAATCAATATTTCGTTGGTATTTTGTGAAATAATTGTAACCAAGCCGAGACGGAGAGTTCGGGATGATCTGGACTCGTTTAACAGAGAGTGGTCCATGGTAGCTTTGAACTGAGACAGGTGGATACAGAGCAGGCAGGATTTAGTCTTTAAAAAAAGTAACCGTAAAGAAGTCTTCTAAAGTATGACATAAAATGGGAACACAATTTCAAGCTACATCTCAGAGCGTCAAAGGTAAACGGGCGACCTATATTATCGAAGGCTTAGCGTACTTGGGTAGAATTCTAGAGAAAGGCATCTGGCAGGAGTGGCAGGCATTGCATGCTCTAATAATTGCTCGGAGCAAGACTATTTCCACCTTCGTAATACAATACTAAAGGTAGGTAGGTACTGAAAGAATGCGATAACCTACATATTATAAAATTGCCCAAAGCAAAACTTTCCGGTGGAAACATGGAGCAGAATTTTATTTTATTTGAGAGACAGGAGATACAAGTTCTCCGCTACATTTTATGGGACATTAAAACAAGGAATAAAATGTGTGGGTATATTTCTTTTTTATATGACGCGATAATATGCAAACAATAAACGCTCATTGCGTTCCTACTGTACGTGCGATTGAAAACAATAAAAACCACAAAAGTTTGTCCACAGTTATTTATTTATAAACTAGCAGCGCCCCGCGGTTTCACCCGCATAAGTGTGGATCCCGTGGGAATATCGGGATAAAAACTATCCTATGTCCTTTCCCGGGACTCAAACTATCTCTATACCAAATTTCATCTAAATCGGTTCTGCGGTTTAAGCGTGAAGAGGTAACAGACAGACACGACACACTTTCGCATTTATAATATTAAGTATGGATATGGATTTGCTTTTTGTTGTAGATGTGTTATGGATGAGCGTTGATTCCGCCATACTAATATTATAAACTCGAAAGTGTCTCTGTCTGTCTGTATGTTACCTTTTCACACCTAAACCACTGAACGGATTTCGATAAAATTTGGCAGAGAGATAGACTGCATCCCGGAGGACATAGAATAGTTTTTATCCCGATATTCCCACGGGATCGACATTTATGCGGGTGAAAACGCGGGGCGCTGCTAGTAAGTAATATTTTCTTTCATTTGAATTATTTATCTATTTGAAGCTAATATAATAATTTGAAATCAGGTTCCATTTAAAGCGGTATAGCGTAAATCATAGTGAATGTAAATTAGTCTCAAAACTAGGTTATTAGAAAACAAAACGCTAGATAAGCTTAGTCCTATATTTTTACTGCAATCCAAAGCTCATACCAGTGCATGCACCAGAATATTATGTTCTAGTTCTGCATGCCACACACTGATAGTCAAAGTAGACAGCGCGTGACCGGTATCTCCCTACTCGATCACAAATTCGAACTAATCCAAAAGTGTTCCTTGAAGGACAATGTACGAGGGACGACAAGCAATTGAGTGAATCTTGACCTTGAACGTACTAGTACCCAGTTTTTTGTAAATGTATGGACGGAATAGACGTGCTGCGTCAACCCCAATTAAATTGGTTTAAGAGTTGGAAAATGATGACGTTTTTGAACTTTTAGACATTCGGCCAGCTGCTGCGGAATCCAAGAGCGTACGTCAGGCGCAGTCTGCTGATTACGTATCGGCTGCGCAAACCGAAACCGTTGTTGTTCTCAAGAAAATACGCTAGTGTTCGGGTTTAGGCGAGAATGCGCGGGATTTCAGAGCGCGCCCTAGTTGCAGTCGCTGGAATGCACGCGCATCATGCTCTACGAAGCTCGACATCAGGTGCAGTGACTTTATGCCTGTAATGACATTTATGGAATAAACAGAAAACAGAAAAATATTTGCACATTAATTTTGGCATGAGTAATAACAGCCGCACGGATCGATTGATCAGGTTAAGCTACGCTTGCCGCGGATGGTCCGTAGATGGGTGACCATCTTTAAATACCGAGACCCCCCCGTGCCTCGGAAAGCACGTTAAGCCGTTGGTCCCAGCTGTCATTCGTGGATCTTTGACAGTCGTTACGGGTAGTCAGAAGCCCGAAAGTCTGACAAACAGTCTTACCAAGGGGTATCGTATACCCAGTAACTGGGTTGTGGAGGCAGTCGCTCCATGTAAAATACTAGTATTCAGCTGCATTCGGTTAGACTGGAAGCCGACCCCAACATAGTTGGGAAAAGGCTAGGCAGATGATGATGAAACATGCAAAATCTTCGGGCAGTCGTTTCTTTAGAGTTTATGCCACGAACAACAATCATGGCGTGGTGCCTCTTTAATAGTAGTAAAATAATTATTGCAAACAATAACAGGTACAACATGTTTATGTACAGTTTGTATTTAATAGTCTCGGTTTGTTTATGAGACGTTTTCATAAATAGTTTCAGACCGAGTAGCGTTTCAAAATGAAAGTGAAGTAATAAAACTACGCAGAGAACCAATGCTTTATATTTCCGAGTATTGCTGTCGCCCCTCGATCGCTATAAGCACCATATAATAAGGAGGTTGTCTCGATAGACGGGCGCACAAGTAGAGAGTGTAGTGCCTTAACCCTTTGAACGCCATTGTCACATATACGTGACAAGCAAGCGCGTGCCCTGTACGCCAGTCGTGTGTCGCCTATCCTATTACGAGCGACACAAATATGTGACAAAAATGCGGTGCACTTTATCACGAAACTAGCTGTTCCCCGCGGTGTCACACGCTGCGCGGCTCCTAAGGGTCGTAGCGTGATGTTATATAGCCTATAGCCTTCCTCGATAAATGGACTACCCAACACTAAAAGAATCATTCAAATCGGACCAGTAGTTCCAGAGATTAGCGCGTTCAAACAAACAAACAAACTCTGCAGCTTTATAATATTAAGTATAGATAAACAATTAAATCATTACTTTTGTGTGTTTTTATTTGTACACCTTAAATATTTAAAATTGTGGCTTGGCGTGGAGGGCACGCGCGTGCGTTTATGCTCTGGCGTTCAAAAGGTTAATTATGTCGATTCCAAGTATCTTTGAAATCCGTTTAAAACTGTTTTTCCGTGAAGTAAACCGACAGCAACACAGGCAGACTTCAATACTAAAAATTATTACTTTAAGTTGTTTTGCTTTTTAGGGTTCCGTAGCCAAATGGCAAAAACGGAACCCTTATGGATTCGTCATGTCTGTCTGTATGTCCGTCCGTATGTCACAGCCACTTTTTTCCGAAACTATAAGAACTACACTGTTGAAACTTGGTAAGTAGATGTATTCTGTGAACCGCATTAAGATTTTCACAAAAAAAAATAGAAAAAAACAATAAATTATGGGGGTTCCCCATACTATGAACTGAAACTCAACATTTTTTTTTTCATCAAACCCCTTTTGTGTGGAGTATCTATGGATAGGTCTTCAAAAATGATATTGAGGAGAGGTTTCTAATATAATTTTTTTCTAAACTGAATAGTTTGCGCGAGAGACACTTCCAAAAGTGGTAAAATGTGTGTGTCCCTCTGTAACTTCTACAATAAGAGAATGTTAAAACTAAAAAAAATATATGATGTACATTATCATGTAAACTTCCACCGAAAATTGGTTTGAACGAGATCTAGTAAGTAGCTCGCCGGTGAAAATTTAAAAACATATGATGGTAAGGAACCCTCGGTGCGCGAGTCCGACTCGCTCTTGCCGGTTTTTTTTGCTAGTAGGTACTATCTCCAGCAGAATTTTGTGATCGATTCTTGGATGCATCTCCGCCCATATCCGCCAGCAGACGAAGGGCGGCGCTATGATTTTCTCCGTCATTTATAGAAACACCTATACCTTCGTATTTGGAACGGCAATAGCTACTGCCAGGATATTAGACTCCAAGTGTGCACTTTTACACTTTTTAAAATGGTGATTTAGATTTCGTCGAGTTTCATTATTTATTTTCATCGCTTGTCCTCCTTTATCAATTCTCTGTCCGTAGCAAATAAGTAAAAACACTATGCTGTTTGAACTAAAGCTCTCAGCTCAGCAAACAGTCACAAACAACCCACAAATAGTCTGTGTACTGTGGGTCCCTGAAACGTTATTCAGGCACGCCCAGCACTCAATGCTTCTCCTAGAGATTTAATAGAAACGAGCGCTTGTTTTTTTAACATCTGCGTTTACAATGTTTACTCTTGCATCCACTTCAATTTTTCCATTTTATTTAGTCCACACAAAGGTTAACTTTGTTGGCATATTAATAGAATAGAATAGAATATTTTTATTTCAGACCGGAGTCCATAGGGTTAGTAACAATTTTAACTTAAGTTCTAGTTAATTAATCTTCGAGGTAAACTAACGGTTACAGTTAGCGGGGAGGGTTGTGGGCGTTTTCCCCAATACAAACATTCCTTTATTGTTTATATTAATGTTTGATATCTCGCGTTTGACGATGGAGCACGTTTGCCTAAAGTTAATCTGTTCACTCACGACTTAAACAACCTCAGTTTACAGCTATCAGGAAACATAAACTCCGGCGGGGAATTTCACTCCTTAGCTTTACGCAAAATGAAAGTGTTCCTAAGTTTTGTGCGTATGCTTGGGACGTCCACCACGTAGCGGTGGTACATAGCCGTACGTCCGTGCGGTTATTCTGTTAAAATCTCACCACATTTCTGTGAAAACTTGGTGAGGTAACCTTTAAAGTACACACATCAAAAGTGTCTAGGGATCAACATATATTTTTGCAATAACTTTTCTCCTGATTGATATTAATTAAAATTTTCTTTAAGGATTCATCAAATAAAGTGTTTTCGTTTGTCACAGTAACGATAAACCAAGTCACCTTTGCATTAATAAAGAAATTTGCCATTTTCCTAATAAAGGGATTTTTGACATTTGAACCACTAACACAAAAGTTCGAAAAATAGACTGAAATAACAGTTTTCTTTAAAATTTTATTGGGTAACTTAAACAATTAATAATCCGTGTTTCTACCGCGAACACTAACAACACAAGAACATCGGTTTGGCATACTCAAAATGAGTTCATCCAAATCACGCTGTGGAATGGCCGCCCATGTTCGTTGCAACAACAAAAAAAGGTCTTCTTGCGACTGGATACCCTCCATATTCGGCAGAGCTCTTCTCTGTAGCATATCCCATGCATGCTCAATCGGGTTCAAGTCTGGCGACTGAGCAGGCCAGGGCAGGACATTGATGTTAGCTGCGGCGAGAGTCTGTCTTACAACTCTTGCGGTGTGCGGTCGTGCATTATCATGCATTAATTGAAATAAGGGACCGATTTGCACTTGTAGAGGAACGATGACGTCTGATACAATCGTCTCAGCATAAATTTGAGCGTTGAGGTTGCCTCTGATCCAAATCAACTCAGTTCTTCCGCCGATCCAAATACCCGCCCATACCATGATGGTTCCACCACTATAAGGATGGACTTCCTGGCAGGATTTTAATCGCTGTTGGCGTCCAGGGGTTCTCCAGTGTCGTATACGTCTTGTATCCGGTCTCATACCAAAACGAGACTCATCAGAAAAGCACACGAAACGCCATTGTTCTTCTGCCCAATTTCTGTGTTCAAGAGCCCATTGATATCGAATCCTACGATTGTGCATTGCTATAGGTGGTACCCGTAGCGGTCTTCGGGAATGAAGGTTCACTTCATGCAAGCGGTTTCTGACTGTTTGGTCGCTAATTAAGTTCCCTGAAGAGTGATGAAGCCTCACGGCTAACATCATGGCGGTTATTGTTGGAGCTCTTCGAGTTAAGATTTGAATGTATCGGTCTTGTCTCCGTGTGGTGCAGCGATACCGTCCTCCATGGCGCTCAGCCACGGTACCAGTGCTTCGGTAACGTGTCCAAAGTCGACTGATAACACTCTGACTTGTATTCAGAGCTAAAGCCACAGTACGTTGCCGGGAACCAGCTTCTATCATTCCCACGGCTCTGAGCATTTCTTCCCTGCTTATATGACGTCGCCGCTCCATAATAACGTTGGTTTTAATCAGTAGTAGGGAAACAGTAGCACTAATAATGTCTTCAATGCGTTGTATGTTTTTATAGGGAAAATATTGACAGCTGATTTTCATCTTTTACTCGAATTTGATTCACAGTTCCTGATTCAAATTATGAAATGCACCAAAAAGGATCCATATAAATTTATAAAATCATAAATTTATTACAAAGCCACATCTCAATCTCAAGAAATCCGCATAAAAATGCTTGATCCCTAGACACTTTTGATGTGTGTAGTTGAGCTTTCAATTCCTAGCACCAGGTGGAATGTTCTAAGTTTCAAGGTGAGTTTTTTAGAATAGACCGGTTGTTGTCCGATGATGAAACGGGCTTGGGTAAATTAAACTGTGCAATTCGAACGCATAATTAATTTCAGAGTGTTCCCTGAAATGTAAATTGTAACCGATAGGCCGACCACTCGGCGACGATGTTCAAGGCTCTGGAGCTTTGACTGGACCCAGTGCGTCGTTGCTGATGAGCCTTGGCCCGTTTCTCAACCAACTAAAGCGCCTCAAGCTGCGGTATTTGGCAGATCCGCCCAAGAGATAAGAGCAGTGGCACTGGTACTACCACTGGGATCGATCGGATCGATCGTGTATGGAGATACGCGATCGAACTTGCGCTTGATAAAGATCACTAAACTAGACTAGGATTCCCACACTTTTTGGCGATCAATAAATTATTTTTAGTAAGTACTCGTATAATGCCTCTAGCATGTCCATACGTTTCGTTTCTTTGATTTGTTATTCTTTATTTTCAACGGGGCCATGTATTTTTTTTATGTGATTATAAGACATCAGGATGATTTTAGTTAAATGTAAGTAACAAACTAATTTAGCTATTCATAGTAATGATCTTTTTGGAACAATATTAATAATTACTTGTGCTTTAGAAATGTACGTCACACGGGTTTTTGCGTTTACTTACAGACTACGTCGGGTAGGTCGGCTTATCGGAAAATGTGAAAAGGCCCTGGGTAGCGTATTTTGTTGCCCCGGGTTACGGAGCTCAAACTGATAAGTGGATCGTTGAACACCTAGATTATGACGTAATTTTGTAATATGCACGCGCGATGTGCGCAAATGCTTACCGCAATAATAATAATGGTAGCACTGTACGTAGATATATCTTTAGGAACAAAGCTTGAAGGAGCAAACGTCAAAGCCAGTTATAGCCATTCACTATGAATGCAATTTTGTTTAAAAAGTGGCCTTTTATACAGCATCTTTTGAAACGGTAGGCGGATTGAAACGTTGAGTAAGAAAAGAATAGCGGCACCTATTGAGGTGAAGGTTTCACAATAGCTACCTTCGGCAAAGATTAAAGAAAAAATAATAGTTTCCCTTGTTTTTTTAATATTCTTTGTTACCATTTATAACTTGCAGCGCCCCGCGGTTGCACCCGATGCTTTCCCGGGACTCGAAACTATCTCTACACCAAATTTCATCTAAATCGGTTAAGCGGTTTAAGCGTGAAGAGGTAACAGACAAACAGACCAGACACACTTTCGCATTTATAATATTAGTACTTATGGATGCTTTTTCGGAGTAACTCGTTACGTAACACACACAACATTTTTACTTATTCTCAACAGAAATCTTTAACCAACTGTTGACCAGAGGGGGCAATTCTCTATAATATAATCTGTCAAAAATACCTCTCATTTCCCAAATTTTTGACATTTGTTTGTCGCCGAGACTGAGAATAGATTTGGAACGTTTAAAATTACGAGAATTGGCCTTCAGACTAAGTTATAACATAACAGAGCTGTTCAAGGGCCTAGCCTAAATCTACTAATTTACAAACGTTGCAATAGTCGCGTCATTTTAAATTTTTGACAGATTTTTATAAACTCACAATGCTCACAAAGTTCGGGTGGGTTTTAGTCAGTAAGAGTCTGACACTCCCTTCCGCTCCACCCAGAGCGGGAGGGGTAATTTGACGACTTCAAATCCGAAAAAAAAAAACAGTGGCACTCCGGGAGTGCCGACAGACGTGAAAACAAAACACAAAAAAAACAAGTAATTAAAAAAACTAAAAAACCCGACTGCGGTAAAAAAAATTTGTTTAAAAAAAACTGAAAAGCTAAAAACAAGGCCATTTTAAATTAAATAAAAGTTGGAAGCAGGTGGGACCCATACCATTTTTTTATTATATTTTCAAACTCAAATGGGTCCCGCCTGCTTCCAACTTTTATTTAATTTAAAATGGCCTTGTTTTTAGCTTTTCAGTTTTTTTTAAACAATTTTTTTTTACCGCAGTCGGGTTTTTTAGTTTTATTAATTACTTGTTTTTTATTTCCAGCTTTTTAGTTTACAAATTTGAAAGATTTCGCAGACGATTTACTTATGTATTAATTAATAGCTGACCCGTAAAGTCACTCAACAGGGAACAAGAAATAATTATTTTATTTAACGTGTTTTTTACGATTTGTCACTTCGAATTACTTTTAACCATATAAGTTGAATATATTTTTGTAATCACCTTTTAAAACCCTTAATTTTGATATTTCACTCGATGGTATTAGAAGAAAAAAAAAATTCGAACTCCACAATATGGCACCCTAAATCCGCCTTACTTTGTTTTTGATTTTAATGTAGCCAGTGACACTCGCGCTACCAAGACAAATCTAAAGACGTATAATTTATTCAAATCCGTTCATTCGTTTAGAAGTTACGAGGGAACAAAGAATCGGACATATATACATACATACATACATACATACATAATACATACATACATACAGACATACAGGTCAAACACATAACCCTCCTTTTGGGCTTCGCCGCAGTCGGGTAAAAAGAATACTTTGCCATCACTCACTGACATATCGGATATACATTAAAACAGAGTACATCCCGAGGACAGCCGAACACATCCGAAGCGGGTATTTTTTTTAATCGTCTTATAAACAAAACACGCGTGGTGTCGCTTACGGTAACAGTGGCGCGAGTTAGGCAGGATACAAAAGTCTAAAAAGTTAGTATTTTTAGACCTTTGTATCCTGCTTATGCGTATGAAGTTTCATTAAAATCGGTTCATTCATTTCGAAAAATAAGGGCTTGAAAGCTTCAAAATGTCAAACGAAATATTTTATTAAAAAA
This sequence comes from Oligia latruncula, assembly GCA_948474745.1. Classification (NCBI taxonomy): domain Eukaryota; kingdom Metazoa; phylum Arthropoda; class Insecta; order Lepidoptera; family Noctuidae; genus Oligia; species Oligia latruncula. The sequence goes on along the minus strand of OX419683.1, from coordinate 7,218,955 downwards.
ACAGCCATATTCGCTGGTATGCTGGTATGGTGAACTACGCCGTAGCATAGTGTGAGCTACGCCGCAGCACAGTTTGACCTACGCCGTAGCACTCTCCATCCGTCTTACGAATTTTCGATCAGTTCACGTGTCCTGACGCGAGTTTAACATTTTTTACCCATTACAAAAAAAGTGTACAAAGCCGATAAAGAAGTTTTCACTTCAAAAAAAAATGCTCACAGTTCCTACTTCGGTCGAAAATAATAAGCAGTTGTCACGAAAAGAAGTAAATTCATTTTGGTATAGTTTTTCAGTAACATTACGTTTTACCTACGAATGTATATTTCATACAGACGGACAAAGGTACCTAGCACAGTCAGTTACTGCAATTAGCTGACCCAAAGTAATTTTATAATTCTTTTATATTTTATTTACATTGCTCAAATAAATAAAATATAAAAGAATTATAAAATTCTATCGATTCGTAATCTAAAAAAATCTCAATCATTTGTGCAAAGCTGGGTCAGCTAATTGCAGTAACTGACTGTACCTACAATAATAAACTGTTTACTCTTCTGGACCTGCCCGTCAGTTACCGTCCATCACTCATAATCTTGAGATGTTTGATTCGATTTCTGTTACATCTTAGGTTAGACGTATTTCTGAGTCGAATAACAACAAGATTCTTTGTTTGTCTTTATTAAAACTGTTACCTACACGTGTTTGTGACAGCCATCAACTATCAATCACAACAAAAACGGGGATAAACGAGAATTCTGTGTTCTAAGAAACCTGTTTATTACTTTCCTTAGTACTTTCAATGTCACGAAAGTTCAAATAATATGTTCTTGGAACTTTATGATTTTTCTGCAGTTTTACAAAATTGGACCTTATTTCTTTAAAGTGAGGACAGTTAGTCGTCTCTCTCATTGAGATTATGGAATAAAGAACTACGTGTTGTTATCCTTGAGGAGGCCTGTGTCCCAGCAGTGGGAACATTATAGGCTGATTACGGTGTTGTTATGAATGAGCGCGGGGGTGCACCATGTGGCCAATTAAGAGAACGCAACGCGTGTGTTGACTGGCGTTAATAAGTTTTTATTTTTTGCTTACATGCAACCTAACACTTAAGTTTGGTTGAACGGTTTTGAACTGTTGCAGTGAATTGTCTTTATGGCATAAATATTATACTTAGGTGTGTCGCAGAAAGTGTTATTTATTCATATACATATATATATATTTATTTATTTTATTAACCATATCGTAGGTACATCAGAAAATAAATAACAAAAAAAACAATTTAACACTACGAAACATACAATGGGCGGACTTGTCGCTGTCTGCGCAAATGCATGCATAATATGTTAAAAAAAAATGGTTTATCAACGTAAATAACGCAATGAATGTTGTTGACCTGTCAAAATGAAAGCGATTGCTACTGATAGTGTGTTACGTAATTACCCCGCAGGCTACCTTGGAAAAATATCTCTGCTATTCGGGTCGGACACAAATCCAACAAATCAAAGATCAGAAAAATTGGTATAGCCGTTCTAAAATGGTGTAACTAACCCGACTTTGTTTTGGTGTAATTCAGTTAAATAAGCTTAATCCATTATACTCCTTTACATACCTCTTTTGGCAAGGAGATAGACCTTTCTTCTCATAAAATTGTTTGTCCGAAAATCATTATCCATGGCACGTTTGCTATAAACTTGAGTCATAATGTTAACCATAATGTTCAAAAATTCGAAATTTTGTTTTACATAATTTTCTTTACTTCTAAAACTATTCTGTCATAATATCGAGTATTATAATAATTGAATCTCTTAATTTTGCATGAAATAAAGTCATAAAATTTATGTATAATATAAATACAATACTTAGGACATTTAATGTCCTTAGTATTGTATTGTATAATGTGTATTATTCCGAATGTTCATTTATAATAAAATTGTTAGTCCTAAAACATTTGCTAAAAATTTGGTTCTATTTAGTGACAGAAACGAATCGCTGTAAATTCGACTCCACGCAGTCTTGTCTGCCCTAACCCTAGTTACAGTGTAATGTAGAATCGCGTAGGCGTGAAGGGGCGAGGCGGCCCGCGGGCTGAGGAGCAGAAGGCTGCGGTGGTGAGCGAAAACCGTCTGCTACGATTATCACGCGTGGACCGCCGGAGACCCGCAGCGCCGGAGGTGTGACAGAAATCATGCCGGCTGCATGTTGCATGCTCGCTTGCATGCTGCATGCTTGCTTGTATGCTGCATGCTTGCTTTCATGCTTGCTTGCATGTTGCATGCTTACATGCTGCATACTTGCAAATTTGTTTTAAAAATCCTAATCCTAATAATGGATAAATAAACATTAAATGCGACCAGTGCGTGTTGCCAGTGATGACTTATGGCACTGAAACGTGGTCGCTCACAATGGGTCCTACAAGAAGGCTAAAAGTCACCCAAAGGGCAATGGAGAGGGCTATGCTTAGAGTTTCCCTGCGTGATCGAATCAGGAATGAGGAGATCCGCAGGAGAACCAAGGTAACCGACATAGCCCGAGGAAATTGCCAAAGTTAAGTGGCAGTGGGCAGGGCACATTGCTCGCAGAACAGATGGCCGATGGGGCCGAAAGGTTCTGGAGTGGCGACCGCGTACCGGAAGACGTAGTGCTGGAAGGCCTCCCACAAGGTGGTCCGACGACCTTGTGAAGGCCGCAGGAACCCGTTGGATGCGAGAAGCGCAGAACCGGTCGAAGTGGAGGTGCTTGGGGGAGGCCTATGTCCAGCAGTGGACGTCTTTCGGCTGAAATGATGATGATGAAACATTAAATAATATGAATTTAGGACTTATAAATTTTATTGAAAACGGTTTTAACTCTTTTGTATACTTATTATTGATTGTAATATTTATGAAAAACAAATTGAGGGCATATTGTATTTAGGGATTTCAATTTTATGTGACATTAAGTTCGGGCAAGTTATCATTCGGACAAATGACGATTAGGACAAAAAAATTATGGCACTTTCATGGATAAAAAATATAGGGAACACAATAGAGATCCAGATAAGACTACATCCCGGGGAAGGACATAGGCTTTTTTTTTCTCAAAAATAATCTTATAGGGTTTGAATAATCTTATAGGGGAAAATAGTTTGACGAATGACGCATGAAACTGTGGGACAGATCAACGAAAAAATTATGTCACAATGTGGGAGGTGACGTTGTGGAGTATCTTTCGGTAGACAATATCGTGGATACATTGAACACCGAACGTCTCTCTGTTGAGTGTTATCAAGAGTGCCTTCCGATAAACTGAGGTTGAAAGTTGGTGTTCTAGTCCTTTTAATTCGTATCTTGATGCAACCCGGTTACAAACTACGCACCTGTAGCGCAGTGGCGCACTATGCCTGACGGGGGGCCGGAAGCAGCAAAAAGCTTCGGGGGGCCTCGCCCAGGTATGCAGAAAAAAACTAGGAGAATGGAACATCTAAGAGCGAGTGAAGCGAACTCGAAATTTTAAGCACTCTGCCTCGAAAAGGTTAAGTTTTCTTTTGAACATTCATACAGAAATAGACTACAAAATAGTTTGTCGACTTATACAGAAAAGTTAGAGCAATAGACGAATATAGGATGCTAAAGCGAGAGAAGCGAGCTCGAAACTTATTGCACTCCGGATAAGTTAAGTTTTTCTTTAACTCTACTTACAAACTGCCTTTTACATACTGACAAAACTAAAGCTTGTCTTGTTGGGTTTTTTTTTTTTTTGTTTTTGTATCTGCAATCAGTGAGTTTCGTTATGAGCAAATGTTTTGAGTGATGTATTGGCGTGTAGAGCGTGCTCCTCAGTAAGAGCAAAATACCTCATTAGTTGTTTTACAAGATAATATATTTTCTCTTGAGGCGCTTCACGTAGCTGCGCATTATGAGCTGCGTTGCCAGTGTATTGGGGTGACTCTTTAGTCTCTCCTTGTACCTTGTAGTTACACTCTGGACTTCCTCCTTCACCGTTGCAATCTCAGCATGCTCATGGAGTTCCGCGACAGTAGTAAACCATGGTGCATTGCATATGGTTCGTAGGATTGAGTTTTGCATCCTTTGGATGCCTCCAATGCTGGAATTGCAAGCACTCCCCCCAGAGCTGAATACCGTACATCTGCTTGGGCTTTTTTTTTTGCGGATTTGTAATCATCAAATGACCCCTCCCGCTCTGGGTGGAGCGAAAGGGAGTGTCAGACTCTTACTGACTAAAACCCACCCGTGTTCCTTCCTTAGCCCTTTATGTTCCGGGCCAGCGGTAACCCTTTCGGACAAACCCGCTGACCCGGCAGGCTTCGGCCCTATGGGGCCCCTCCTCGATGCTGACATCTCTTTGAGGCGCGCGTGGAACACGTACGCGCCGTCCGGCACGGGCCTGGTCCTGATCGGCTTGAGTACTATTGGTACTTGGGCTTGAGTACTATTTTGTAGATTAGCAGTTTATTTGCTGTTTCGACCCAGTAGCCACAGCAGGCCCTTGAATTTTATGTTTAGGTCTCTCTTTTTCTTTATGTGTTCATGACAGGTCTAAGTATCGCACGCTATATTGGTGGGGCAAGGTGGAATTCTCTAGTTGGACTGGCGGACAATTGCCTTTTCGCAGCGTAAACGTAACTTGCACAGATTTGAATACACTTGCTTTTATTCGCTATTTTTGTAGCCACGTTGTAATTTTTTTTTTTGGGATTTCATTTAAAAGTATTTCTAGTGATTTTAGGGCTCGTTTCATTGATTCAGTGTTGACGAACAAGACTTTTTAGGGTTCCGTAGTTCTGACAAGGAACCCTTATAGTTTCGTCATGTCCGTCCGTCCGTCTGTCTGTCCGAGGTTTTGCTAAGGGTACTAACGTACTAGAAAGCTGAAATTTTGTAGGAGTGTGTTTATCAATTTTATTACGCCGACAATGTGGTAAAATAAAATTTTGGAAATAATTTTTTTTTAGGGTAGCTTCCCTACATGTGAAGTGGGGATGAATATTTTTTTCGTCGTCTACCCCATCGTGTGGGGTATCGTTGAATAGGTCTTCTAAAATGACTTGGGAGAAGTTGCCGAAATTATTTTTCGATTTAATGCTCCATTTACGAAATATGAAACTTTAAAGTGCAAATTTGTGTTCAAGTAACCCTCTAAAAGCTAAACTGCTGTCTTGAAAAATCTGGAAAAATGCACGATGATAATGAATTTCATGAACTTTAAAGGAAAATTATAGTGGTTAAGATAACTTTATTCGTTTAGCAGTAATAGTCGTTGAACTTGGGTGTTGGATAATTTTGTACCAAATACAAAATCCTTAGCTTAATCCTTTAAAGTGATTAAGATGAAGTCGTTGCTTGTTTATAACGGGTAAAGACTTGCATTGAAAAACAAAATATAACTTAACGGGCTACTACGGAACCCTACACTGTGCGTGGCCCGACACGCACTTGGCCGGTTTTTTTAGATTATTCCCGATCAGTAACCACCCCTGTCGTTAACACTGTTGGCAATTGGGAAAAAAAGGTCCGTTCCCTCACAATGATGACGAACGGGACTTTTTCCGATCGTACATTTATGCTTTGTTCAAGAATCAAGGTTTAGATTAACAAAAAAAAAAAACCGACTTCCAAAAAAAACACTACAAACTGAAAAATAACTTTAATTTCGGAAGTCGGTGTCTTAGGGATCAGTATTTTAGTTTTTGCCACCGACTTCCGAAATTAAAGTTATTTTTCAGTTTGTAGTGTTTTTTTTGGAGGTCGGTTTTTTTTTGTTAAAAAGTTTTTATTTCTCGCTTTTTAGTGGGTCTATTTATAATTGATCTAAGTTACAATAGCCTAATGTCAACTTGCCCATCGCCTTTTTATAAAATATCCCTTCTCTCGTTAATTGTTGAGGAGTTCTCCTTTTATTAATTTTTAGATTAGATGCCGATAATCCTGGCTGCAGCATCAGGCCAGACTTATGTCAACATTGCATTGAACTTAAAATTTAGTCCTGTTTAAAATGAGCCCAAACACGACTATGGTGCTGTAATTTCAAGGTTTGTACTATTTCTGATGCTCCTGGCTTCAGCATCAGGTCTCTATGTACTTCGGTGTTCCTCAGTAACAGTAAGTTTATCCACACATCGAGCCCTTTTCAATGAGCCTAAACACGATATATCTGCTGTTAGTTGTCGAGGAGTTAGGTACTCTGCAGAGTATCCTGACTGCAGCATCAGGTCACGACTTGATGATCATGAGACCAAATGTGGCAAATGCCCTATCAAACATCAAAACAATTTACTAAAACAGTCCTTGCCTGTTTGAGTAACTTCTTAAAGTTAAGGAGTTGTACCTTCCATCATCAGGCAAGCTACCTGGGATGGTGACAACCATACACAAATACACAAGATACTTCATAAAATATGCGAAAAACAATAAGTGAGCCTATAAAATTTGAGGGTTGCCCTCGATTTCTCTAAGATCCCATCATCAGATCCTAACTTGGTGACAGTGGGACCACCTCAGAACTATCTACTTTCGAACAAAAAAACAATTTTGAAAATCCGTCGACAATTGGCGGAGTATTCGATGAACAAACATACAAGAAAAAAAAAAACATACAAACATCCGAACATAGTACCTCCTCCTTTTCGTGAAGTCGGTAAAAAAGTGGAGTTTTATTAAAGACTAGCTTCTGCCCGCGACTTCGTGCGCGTGAAATTTCTTGTTCCCCCGACCCACCCCGTTGCATCTCATCGCCTGCCCGCGCTTACTTATTTTTTATTACTTAGTTTTTGCTTAGCATTCTTTCTGACTTTTTTCTTTTTGCTCGGCCCCTAAGGGTCATAGCGTGATGTTAAATAGCCTATAGCCTTTCTCAGGGCTATCAAATACAAAAAGATTTTTTCAAAACCGACTGGTAGTTCCAGAGATTACCCCCTATATACAAACTTACAAACTTTACCTCTTTATAATATTATTAGTATTAGTATAGAAGTATAGATGACACGGATGTTTAAAATGCTTTAATTACGACTTTCAATGGAAGAAATAAACATCGAGCTAATCCTGGGGCCAGGTCTTGGTGAACTTTAGAATGGGCTTTCATAATTACATGCTTATATTAAATTTTGTGTCTGTGTACCGTTGCCCGTTAAGGAGTTCCTTCGATGATCTATATTTCCTTCCATACTATCCATAACATTATTCATGCAAAAGTTACTCTACCTGTGTTACCTTTTCACGCCTTAACCACTGATCGGATTTCGATGAAAGGCATATGGATAGACCACGACCTGGGTTAGGACATAGGATATTTTTATCCAGGTAGTACATTCCCGTGGGACAATCATAGGTATCTACGCGGGCGAAGCCATGGACTCGCATTCCAGGATGACATGGGTGCTGATTTCTCTGCCCTGAAGCAGCCCCTACAGAATGGGATGTCTGTGACATTTGTGTGTCATTATTCTGAGGTTTTCCTCCTGAGCCTAAGAATTTGTTTAGATAGTTGCAAGCAGACCATCAGTAAAGTCATTCTTGACTGCCTACAATCAATGGCCTGGGGCCATCGGTTGTTCTGTAGTTTTGTTGATCTTTGTAGAATCTATGTATGAAACTATGAGAGTAGTAAGGAGAGAAGTGGACATGGGCCTAGAAGTTTCATTGTAGCATTGCATGTTGTAAGTGCATGTTAAATTTATCTCTAAATACTAGAGATATGATATTAGCTATAACAACACTAGCTATAAAGGAAATTGCATTAAATTGGGTGATGGCTATATAAAACCATAGAAACTTTAGATTTACTTTCAGCTGTCCACGTAAACAAAACAAAGAGCGGTTGTTGGTACAGCGGGCAGGCTGTTTTAAAACCCCAAAATTAAAAGTTGGTTGAATCATTGCTCACATAAATACTTGCTTAAAATTATAAGTAGATACCTAGTAAATCCTTAAAATAGTTTTAACGGTTATCATTAAAATAAATGTTTCTGTTAATGTTTAGACCTGAAAACTACTGATATTATGCCAAAATACACGTCAATTTGAGTAATTTTTACAATTACTATTCTTAAAATATATGTACATGTAGTTGTTTTTTCTAGAAGAATTGCAAACTTTGCATTGTTGTCCAATGCTTCCTGATAACATTCATAATGAAAGATAATTGTCTTGCCTTTTGTTCGATATATAACTGATGCCGCATTTACATAACAATCATGGGGACAAATGACCAGCTCAATTAGAGGCCCGATTGAACATGTTGTTGTGAAGAAATCATTCACTATGAACAAGTAATAGGAATCAAAGTTGGACTTTGTTATAAGGTTTTAATAGGTAATTGATCATGATATGACTGTTGCAGACTGTGAACAGTTTCCAGTAGATTCATAATGCCAACATTTTACTTTTTATATTTTTGTTACCGCAAGGAGCAATGAAAGTGGTCTGTATTTTAGGGACAATAGTTTATTGCCGTCGGATCTACAAATATAAGCTTTCCCGGACAAACATTTAATAATAAATTTATCATCAGACGGCAATAAACTATTCTCCCTAAAATACAACGCTTCAATGGATTCCTGGACAATACTGTCTGTAGCGGAGGAGTCCGTTGAAGCGAGTGGTCATTGGCCCGAGCCATGTCGCTTGCCAATGACATGATTGTGTGCAGGCTGCGGGCAAGCTGTTGTGTTGGCTTCGAAACCCAAGAATTTTAGTGGTTGCAGTTAGCATTTTGTGTGAGATACATTATTTAATTAAACCTAATAATGACAACAGGACCTCCTAATGACTTGGTGTTTTATGGGGCTGTCTGTTGCACCCAGTTGAATTGTGAAGGTCTTAAAATTATAATAAATATAAAGACACTAACCTTTGAATGAGGCAGCATTATAAACCCAACCAGGTGTCTTCTTATAATTATCTCCATCACTTTCATAACTTACAGTCAATAACACTTAAGTAGGTACTTAAAACTACATAACAAACATAAACGTTCAAAATTAACAAGATGTGCAGAAAAATACAATTAGGTCATATTAAAAAAGTACATTATATAAAATGAATTAAAATAATGTTGATAGACCCTACCAGATTGTAATCAAAAAACGTCTTGACAAAACTGCACTAACAATTATACAAACAATGGCATAACGGTCGCGATACAAAAGATAATCTGCAATACGTAAACAAAAGATCGTTTTACTAAAAACATACAACTAAACGGAGTAGCAATAAGACGTGAAATTCCTAACTTATTTTCAAATTAGAAAATGATCTAGTTATTGTACCTACATTGCGTAAAATTCACATTTCACTGATATTACTCGTCTAGCACACTATAGTCGATTGAAAAAGTCTTATGCTAGATACATGTCTTTTTATTAAAATTCAGAATTGACAAGTTTATCAAATATCTCCAACTGCATTTTGTACAACTCTACGCCATATTTGCAAAGTAGGTGACGGTGTTGCCTCATTAAAGAAAAAAAATCTACCATGTTTTAATAGTAATGCAGACACAAACTCAAGCGAACATGCCAACGCCATGCAAACGTCTGTCCTGTCAAATATTCCTCAATCTATCTCTCAGAGTAAAGTTCCACCGTTAATCCTTTACAAAACAACGCATAACTTACAAACATAAACTCACGCTTTTTCCCATAGAAATAGGCACAAACAGAACACATCTGTACGATCTTTAACATAAATCCTTCTGCTTCTTCTGGTTGCACTTACGCATCTGAGGGTATCGCTTCCAAGAGTTTTGCACATAAAGTCTCAATTCTATTTTTTTGTCAAGTACCTACCTACTAACTAAGATAGTCGCTTTTCATTCATATCTCAACATGGCCAAACCAGATATGGTTTACTCCTTTAAATTTTTGTTATTATGATTAAATAATATTTATATTGTAAATAAGAAAAGTTAACGCTTTTATTCGTTATCTACATTGTTTGAAACTGTATGAGGTCGGTGTTTCCTAACTGCTCTGAGAAGAAATACCGAAACAAACTCAGAGGTCAACGTTTCTTTTAAAGTACTTATTAAATACTAGCTGCGCCCCGCGGTTTCACCCGCGTAAGTGTCGATCCCGTGGGAATATCAGGATAAAAAGTATATGTTAATTTAGGGCGTCAGCTACCTCCATACAAAATTTTGTCAAAATTGGTCCAGCCGTTCGAGCGTGAAGAAGTTACAAACATATAAACACACCGCCACACACTCACAAACTTTCGCCTTTATAATATTAGTGTGATTCATTGAAATAGTTAGATCATAATTATAGAGAATATTGTATGTAAGTTTAAATGCCGAAACATTTGACTTATCCGGACAGTGCACGCGTGTGTTAGAGATCTATAGGAGCTCAACCATCCGACGAACAATAGGTATCAAAGTCAGGATATTTGCGTAGGTCGCATGAAGTGAAAACGAACTGCCAGACAATCATGAAATATATCCGTATTTATTAAAATTACCTACCTACATTACTCCCTAGATTGCTGCTAAAGCATACGCCTTGATGTTTTACCGATTATGTATGTAAAAAGAGTTAAATACAATACAATGAATTCCTAACTGTGTGTGTGTGTGCGTTTGCAATGACGAAACATTCACTTAGAAACATGTTAAAATCTGTTTTCCGATGTATCCACGTTTACATTGTCACTTAACTTGTTGATCTGAAACTTGTTCGACTATTCATAACTATTGATAAACCAATACCAATACCAATGCATGCAATGTTTGATGTTTACCGTCTTTAGTTTGAGACCAGTTCCGGTTCAATATGTTGGGTGACAATGCAAACGCGGCTTGATACATTGTCAAAAAACAGAGTTTAAGTTAATTACCATTATTATGTTAATGTTAGGCCAAATGTTTAGTGCAGACTTATGCATGCTCGTAAAACTGAATAAAATTATAAAAGAATTATTACCGATTTTTTCCTAAAACCTTTAATTCGCATATTTTTTTTTCTCCCTGAAAATAATACCTCTATAGAAACTATTTCCGATGTCGGCAACCCTGTTTCAATATCTGTCATCAGGAAGTGTAGTGAGAACCATACTAAATGATAAAAATCGACTTCATAAGGTGCCTTGTCAACTAGCGGCAACGTGAACAATCGCCAGAAAAAATTTCGCAATAAGTAAAGATTTAGAATGACATTTCATTTGTTTGTTGCGTAACTAAAACCATTACCTTAAAATATTGAATCAGAAATTCTAAAGAATGACATGGACCTCAGAATGTAATCCAGAACCGATCCTCACGTTACCATGTTCTGGTAGTGGAACCTTAAGCTGTGCCATTAACTGTCACGCTGTGTAAATGAAAACGGGTATAATGTGCAATAGCTTCTTTTTGTTCGTATCTAAGGCTGGAATAAGAAACGGTCGTAGACGCGCACTTTTGCAATACGTTTCGCATTTATACAAAAATTGCTTGTTACATTAACTGTAATTTTGATCCAGCAAAAAAAAACAGAGTTTATTAAACGATTAGGTTTGATTTTGATGTCTATTTTTCCTTTCCTAGTGTTTAACTGATTTTTCGTACTTATAAAACTTAATTGATAAAATATTACATAATCTAAGAACACAAGACAGTAAATTGCATTACAAAGAATCTAATACAAGTTTGAATAGAATTTAGTCGATTTTGTCAACATTCATGAATAATTGAATCGATTACAAATAATTCAGTGGATAAACCTCTACGATAAACTGGTTGGTTTTTCGGTGGCTGTGACTGATATTTGACTGACTACCTAAACCGTGATAAAAAAAGTTTATTTGTGTTGAGCCCATAAATGCTCTGTGCAAAGACTACAATATGATTGGCTCTGTGGTTGGGCTTAGAATACGTAAAGTTCAGTTGCACATTTCGTGTTTTTTTTATTTTTTTTTTGTTAAAACAGTTTATTTATTGCTCTTCTAGTGTTTTCGGCGGCATTATGGGTAAATAGTGTTAATAAAATAATCAGTTTAAGTTATAATACTTCTTTTTCTGCTTATAATACAACTGTTGTTACGGGATGTCTTGTTTCCAGAGGCTGTATTCGAAGACCGTGAAAATTTAAATGAATTTTTGGAAGAGGCCGAACTTCAACAGTATTATGAATTGTTTAGGTAAATCTAAACAACTTTGTGTCTCAGTTTTGTTTATAAACCCTTTACTTTCGTGTTGAGAATTACTGACCTGCTTGTTTTAAGCCTACTTACCATTCACTGATTTAGTTCTTATTTTTTGAAAGAGTAAGGCTTTTGTTGTATTTACTAGGCTTTTGTCTGCATTTGCGATTATTTGTATTCATTTTAGTGCTAGATAAGTTAATAAAACCACATGTTCAATACTTTGGCTGATGCGAATTGTCATCAAAATATTATGTCCAAATTCAAATATGGAAAATACCATTTGTAGTGTGTATTTGCCCTAAACACTACAAATAACATAATATGTTGGGGTAAGATCGGCACTGGTATAAGACCATATGAATCAATGTTTTTAATGCAGTAATAAACATTGGTATTCTCCATTATTATTTTTATTCTGCTATGACAAAGATCAGAGCAAAATTTAATTTTGCAGGCAAAAAATTTGATTCCTACGCTCTTACCCCAACATACATACTACTTGATTTGTGTTTTAGAAACAACTTTTATGTGGAACTTGCAGGATACTTATGTTTAGATATTTATGTGATAATATGATGGTAAGTATGTGTGTATTACATATTTATACATGTGAATGGTTTGTTTGTTTCAGAGACATATTAAAAGTAACAAAAGTGTCACAACTTAAATTTGTGTTGACTGAAGACTTAGCTCAAATTGGCCTCTCAAGGCCAGAACAAAGACGGTACAAGAAGATATATGCCAAGTATTTTCCTAACCCATATATATCAAAGATACGGAAAATGCTGAAATCAAATAAAAAGAGAGACCAGGTTAGTACTATTATTACAAAGGAAGTTGTCATAAAATTCATGTTAGGTTCTAAAAGGTTAGGTATTTCTGCAAAATTATCAATAGCTAGGAAGAAATTTTTACTCTGTACTTGTGGCCTCCAACATTTTAGGCCTAACCAGCTAGTGTACTGTGTGTTTATCTTCACTCCCCACCAGATGCAACAACGGGCCTCTAAGTAGGGAACTTGAGAGAGCCATGTTCAGTCCTGGACCATTTCATTATTAAATTGATTTAGTTAATATATGTATTTCAGAACTGTATGGATGTATTGTGTGAATGATGATATGGTTAGAAAGGGGGTGACTACCGAGATGACAACTATTGGGAAGTATAGAAAAAAAGACCTGTTGCGCCGACCACAATAAATTGGGATAAGGGCAGGAGAATGATGATGATCTATTTCAAAACTAAAATTATTTTAATGTTAGCTTTCATAGGCTTCTTTACTGTTAGATCTATTGACAGTTAATATTATATGGAGCATTTGCAACTGTTGTTGTTGCTTTTCCTAAAGCACCCCAATGATGCCTTTACAAGCTGTCGACAATAAATAAATCATTCATTTCTGTTCAAAACAGATAAAACATAATTTTTGCTTGCATATTTCAGAATTTTCCTGGTCATTCGTCTATAGCATTAGACACCCAACCGGTTTTCGAGAACAATGTGAAAGTACCTACAAAGCACATAATTTCCATAGAAGATATAACTATCAACAAAGAACTTGGTATGGGTCAGTTTGGTGTGGTGCAACAGGGAACATGGACTACAGGGAATCAAAGAGTAAGATCTTTTTATTGATCCATACTTAATATTATAAATGCGAAAGTGTGTCTATCTGTCTGTATGTTACCTCTTCATGCTTAAACCGCTGAACCAATTTAGATGAAACTTGGTATAGAGATAGTTGAGTCCCGGAAAAGGATGTAGGATAGTTTTTATCCTGATATACCCACGGGATCGGCACTTACGCCGGTGAAACCGCGGGGCGCTGCTAGTTCTATTATAAGTAAATAATATCTTTTATCTGCGGCTTTGCCCGCGTGGAGGTCGGAAATTACCCTACCTGCTGACTACAGTGACTACCCGTAATGACTCTCAAAGATCCACAAATGAATGAAAAATGATAAAATGAAAAGATCCGAGGCACGGAGGGGTCACGGTATGTAAAGATGGTCACCCATCCACAGACCAACCGCGGCAAGCGTAGCTTAACCTTATCGATCGACCTGTGCGGCTGTTATAATTTAGCCACGGGCCCCTCCTAAATTTAAGACTTGTATATTTACCAATAATAAAGCAAAGACCTCATAGCTTTACATAGTAGACCCTCCTATATAGAAGTAGCTATCACAGGTAAAATTAGCTTACGAATCTATTTATATGCCCAGTTTGGCAATAAAAATGCTGCCATTGGTAAGCAAAACGATTCGTTTTTGTTCATAGGAACCGTGCATAAGCAGTCGCTTGTGCGACCAGACTAACAGGGTAGTTAAAATGCTATTATGAATAATGCATCATGTGCAGTAAGATAGCAACTGTTTTAAAATCATATAAATGTAGGCATATAACAGCCGCTCAGGTCGATCGATCAGGTTAAGCTACGCTTGCCGCGGTTGGTCTGTGGATGGGTGACCATCTTACATACCGAGACCCCTCCGTGTCTCGGAAAGCATGTTAAGCCGTTGGTCCCAGCTGTCATTCGTGGATCTTTGACAGTCGTTACGGGTATTTACAAACCCGAAAGTCTGACAACCAGTCTTAGCAAGGGGTATCGTATTACACATACCCAGTAACTGGGTTGTGGAGGTCAGATAGGCAGTCGCTCCATGTAGAATACTGGTATTCAGCTGCATCCGGTTAGACTGGAAGCCGACCCCAACATAGTTGGGAAAAGGCTAGCCAGATAATGATGGAACGAAATGTTTAAGCAACATAATAGCAAGACCTTGACACCTTTTCTAACAGTAATTTTCTTACTTTGTAATTTTTTTTCTTTAACTGCAGCTGCGATCAGTTACGGTGTCTGACATTCATGTATGCAGATGCGAGATCCTGTGTTTACGTCTGTTGTTAGTTTACCAATGCAAATATGCTTTAAGCCCGTATTTAAGTCAGACCTTCGATACTTGTTTTCATGAATGCACTTGGATAAGGATTACGTTATAAGAACTTGAAGATGCAACTGAGAAAAATCTTTTTATTTTAGTAGTAGACATTTTTGTGCTAAGCCGTTGGTCCCGGCTGTCATTATCTTCGGATCTTTGACAGTCGTTACGGATAGTCACAAACCCGAAAGTCTGACAACCAGTCTTACCAAGGGGTATCGTATTACCCAGTAACTGGGTTGTGGAGGTCAGGTAGGCGACCGCTTGTCTGACCTCCACATGGAGCGATTGCTCCATGTAGAATACTGATATTCAGCTGCATCCGGTTAGACTGGAAGCCGACCCCAACATAGTTGGGAAAAGGCCAGTGCCGGATTAAGACTACTTGATGCCCTAAGCAATCCACGCCTGTATAGGCCCTCCTATCCACTAGTCGCCTCGTATTTTTCCAAAACATCGACAAGCGATTTGTAAAGATTGGCGTACATCTCTAGCTAGAGTGACTTTTGGGTCTTGTAATATCTTGCTGATAAACAGCCTTGCCTTTCATGTGCTAGCAAATACTGTTTCGGTGCTGTTTCTGCCTTATGGTGCCGCCCGAGACGTGATGCCCTAAGCAATTGCTAAATTTGCTTAGGGGCTAATCCGGCACTGGAAAAGGCTAGGTATGATGATGAGTAGACATTTTTGTGTACTACCAGCTACCTAAGGTACCTCCTAGTAACTTCCGCTGATCAGCGTTGCTGTTTGAAGAGGCAACTCAGAAAGAATAACTCGAAAAATAGTAGCATTGCACAGGGAAGGCTAATTTGAAGTGGCGCAAGAAAAGCGTATCTGGAATCATTTGGAGACCTTTGCTAGCAATGGAACAATCTAGAGTAAAAATAAATAATAGTAGTCGTAGAACCTCTTGTGTAGTACCGTACCATCATACCTATTACAACCCCCGAACAACGTTGCTGTTTTCCTGTTTGAAAGAGCGTTGCGGTATTCCAATGAAAATACCAGCAAATAAAGAAATTTAGCGTTGGCCTTGGGATGATTACGCACATTTGCTGCCTTTGGTATTAATAGCAGTTTAATATAAGTCCTTATAGAAATGTTGGTGGTAAACAGTAAGTTTGCCATTTAATTAAAAAAAAAACGTAGGTACTTAAAGCTAGATAAAACTTAATAAGCCCTAGCCCTATTTATTTACTGTTTCAGCTGCAAGTAGCTATAAAATGCCTGGGGCACGAGCGGATGACGTCAAACTCGACAGAATTCTTGAAGGAAGCAGCCGTGATGCACAGTATTGAGCATCCCAACATCGTTCGTTTGTACGGTGTGGTACTTCATCTGGACTCTTTGATGCTGGTATGTATGCTAAGACACGGTATTTTAGGCACTTTTGAATTGTCAGGAAGTCAGTTGGCGGCTGGTGAGTTAGTGGACTGTTACCAAACCCAAGTATAAACAAAGCGTGTCAGGCACTTTTGAAGTGTCAAGGAGACTGGCTGAGCAAGTTAGTTGACTGTTCCGAAGTATCTATATCTATACTAATACTAATAATAACAAGAATAAAAACAATAATATATAATAATATGTTTGTTTGAAAGCGCTAATCTCCGGAGGAACTATCAGTCTGATTTTAAAATCTTTTTTTGCATTTGTTAGCCCAATTCTTGAGGAAGGCTATAGGCTTTTTTTTTTGCGGACTGTAAATCATCAAATGACCCCTCCCGTTCTAGGTGGAGCGGAAGGGAGTGTCAGACTCTTACTGACTAAAACCCACCCGTGTTCCTCCCTTTATGATCCGGGACAGCGGTAACCCTTTCGGAGAATCCCGCTGACCCGGCAGGTTTCGGCCCTTCAATTTATGCTGACATCTCTATGAGGCGCGCGTGGGACACGTACGCGCCGTCCGGCACGGGCCTAGTCCTGATCGGACGGTGAGCACCCATTACTCTCCGTCCGCAGGCCCGCGCCTGCGGTGCCCGGGTGTCGTTCTGTGGCTCCCGACGCCCGGAGTGTCTCCCGCGGCGGCTGGGACGGGAGGCTCACTCCCTCCTTCGCTAGCATGACTGCTTCGCAGAAGAAGGTGACTGCCTCCCACTCCCTCTCGCCCCGGACCATGGCTTGCATCAGGGCCGGACGCGAGACGTCGCCGCCGCTGCCGATGGCCTCTACGAGGACACGGCGGTGCTCCGCCCACGCGGGACAGACCCGCACCATGTGCTCTACCGTGTCCTCTGGGCGATCCTGGCAATGGTGACACCCGGGCGTTTCCTCCCGCCTGATGATGTGCAGGAACCTCCCGAAACAAAGGCTACAGGCTAACATCACGCTAGGACTCTTACGGTGCGCATCCACACCGCAGTTACTTTTTGTGGAGCAACAGAATGCAACACGATAACATTAGGTAACATTCTTCAACTTTACAAATAACTTTTAGCTATCGGATGTTGCCGGAAACGTTGCTCCACAAAAAGTAACTGCGGTGTGGATGTACCGTTAGAAGCCGAGCGAAAAGACAAAAAGTAAGAAAGAACGATAAGCGAAAACGAAGTACATAATAGTGAGGGCAGGCGATGAGATGCGACAGAGTGGGTCGGGGGAACAAGAAATTTCACGCGGACGAAGTCGCAGGCATAAGCTAGTAATATATATTTTGTGGAGAAGGAAAGGCAAGGGACCCCAAAGCGGAAAAAAATATTTTACAATTGATTTATAACATAAAGGACTTGAAGTGCTCGTACGTCATTCCAACTCGAAAATAAAGAAAGCTTTGTTTAATCAGGTTCAAGTTTTAAAGCCAATGTAGAAAAAAATTGTTCTATGTCTGCCTCAGGTTAGATTGAAAGCCGACCGCAACATAGTTGGGAAAAGACTAGGCAGATGATGGACTCGGACTAAACTAAAGTTTTCGGCAAAGTTAGTTGTAACACGCGGCTATAGCATAGTTAGCATAAAGCATATTTTTGAAAGCCTACTCTAATAACATACTCGTACATTAACTAAAATAAATAAAGTCACACGCTAATTCAAGAACCAACAACCGTTTAAAACCAAAGAAATAAACCGCTGTAAAGCCATTGAAACGTTAGTACCTTACTAAGAATTTCGTAATTATTTCAGATTTTTCCCCCTCTTTGTCAAACGGTATTTTTAGAACAGATGGTGCCCGCTCCCCCACTAAGCTATTACGCAGTGGAATTTATCAATGTCACCTTACCACAGTATGTTGAAACTAAACAAACTTTATCGTTTTATAGGGATGTTTAGCAAAATGGCAAAAAGGATTTTAACGTTTTAATTTCGTCATGCCCGTTTGTCCGGACGTTACATAGCCATTTTACTCGGAGACTATTTGCATTTAAAGATGGTGTATTTTGTGCACCATCTTTACCTGCACTTTCCTACCTGTCTTTGTGTAGTGTAGGCATAAATATTTAACACAATTACGGAACCGCTTATTGTGCGTGTGGTGGTAGAAGAGATTTATGACTGCATTATCCAAATATGCAATATGGTTGGCGAAAGAAAACTCTTCGTATCATTTATATTTCGGTATAGTAGCGACACTCCTGGTGACGCTTGTATGATTCTAGAAATTTTCTAAATCTAAATGATGGTTCAATTTGGAACGAAAGCCGGAGACTATATAGTTTTTACTGCCGATGGAAACTGTAATTTCTCTCTGACTGTTAGGCCCTTTCTACACACACATTTTTCCAGCCGTGAAAAGTTACGGTTTATAAGCCGTGTGTAGGCACGGTCGTCAGTTTTGTATGGATCACTATGGAAGCTTATACACGGACACGTATTTTCAACGGCGTCGTTTATACGCCGTGTGTAGGCACGGTCCTCAGTGTTGTATGGATCACTATGGAAGCTTATACACGGACACGTATTTTCAACGGCGTCGTTTATACGCCGTGTGTAGGCACGGTCCTCAGTGTTGTATGGATCACTATGGAAGCTTATACACGGACACGTATTTTCAACGGCGTCGTTTATACGCCGTGTGTAGGCACGGTCGTCAGTGTTGTATGGATCACTATGGACGCTTGTTGACGGACACGTTTTTGCTACGCCGCGGCTTATACGCCGTACTATTAAGGAACCGTGCCGTGTACAAAGGTTTTTCCGATTATAATAGGACTTAATAAATATACTACATGGAATACATTCCAGGTGACGGAGCTGGCGCCTCTTCGTTCGCTCTTAGAGTGCCTCCGGGAGGTGTCGTTCCGGCTCAACTTCCCAGTGCCAAATCTCTGCGAGTTTGCGGAGCAGATTTGTGATGGGATGACTTATCTAGAAAGCAAAAGACTGATACATAGGTATGTAGATTGTAGTAACGAGATGAGGGTGCTGGTAATTTTTTGACTTTACAACCGCTTTTGACAACATTTCGATACAAAATGAAAATTAATGTTAGTACCCGACTGTAGTTAGGTATAACTACGGTTATTAACTAGCTGTGCGATCATACGAAGTGATGTTTTATATGAAAATAGCTTTTGCTTGCGGTTTCGTCTGCGCTGAGGTCTGTGAATAATTCCATGGGAATGTACTACTGGGAAAAAGTAAACTATGACCTAACATTCTCTACCTGTGAGCCAAATTTTATCGAAATCCGTTCAGCTGTTAATGCTTGAAACGGTTACTGACGGACAGACAACTCTGTCTGTCGGTCTGTGTGTTTACATTTAAGTATGGTTAAAGTTAAGTATGGTTATGTGAAGTCAATTTCGTTTTGGTACAAATATAGACTATGTCCTAATTTAACACAACCTGGATTGTCTCTCAATATGTATATGAAGTAGGGACAGGATGCGGGTAAAATCGCGGGCAATCGCTAGTAGTGTGAAGCAAAAAAGTATATTTTAAACAGGTGACTTTATTTTATACCATTTAAAGATTACCAACGAATGGTAAGGTTCGTAATAGTTGTTAAATTCTGATGAATGTAAAGAAACGTTTAGAAAGAAAGAAATGGTTTTCTTGATAATGGAAGAAAAATAAACGTATAATTGCCAACGCGATGGCAGACCGCGGCGCCGGCATTTCTCTTCTTCAGATTCGCAAAACTCATATTTTGTCAAACAAAAAAAACGCCTTGTGAGCGAGAGCTACTGAGTGTGAGTTAGCAGAGCAGGCGCGTGTGCGCGTGCGTATGCTTGCGTGAGCGTGCGTGGTTGTGTGTGGGGTTTCGATTCCCAGGTCGGTCCAAGTGTTATTGGGGTTCTCATCAAGATTTTCTCAGTAGCAGCCCAGTCTGGTTTTGTGAGCGGTTGATGTCAATAGGCTCGCCCCACAGGTATAGATAGACCTAGATAACGCAAGTATCACGATCGGTATGAAAACCAAGCGTGCCATTTTTTGACTACTTACTATGACGTCACAAGCACTCTTTAGTGATGGGAAAATCAAATCGATTCAAACTAAAGACGCCGCCGCGTGCGGCACCTTACTCGCCCCACCTCCGGGGCCTAGCGCCAGCGCTCACGCTCACCCAGCCAGCAGTACACAGGACTGAGCGCGAAAGTTCTATTTACCTCTTAAATAAATTGCAAACTGTAGTTTTGTATAATTTAGAAGCATTTTTTTTTTTAATTTTGTAAATGTAAGAACCATGTTTCCTTTTATTATGATTTTTGATGTTGACTTGAAAGAGCATGGCAGTTGAGAACGTGTCATGCTCACTTAAATGTCTCACCGATGGTGGCGCGTGTGTTGGATCATTCGGTTCCCTACAAAATGGTTGAGCTGGATGGTGCTGATCCACGCGTCATGTTCGTGAACGGGCGCCGTCGGTTGAGACTGGTCATCTCTTAACTGCCAAGGCTTATTTTTAATCTTATGTCTTGAATTGTTTCTTCATTTCTGTCTTTTTTACATTGTTCTCACATATAGAAGCAACAAGAATAATGTACCCAGGATTTTGTAATATCTTGATTTAAAAGAGTGTCCATGGAGTTTCTTGCCCGTTCTTCTCCATAGAGATCTACGCTTTGGAATGGGCAACTAGCTTCAACTTTCTGACTAACTGACAGACTATTTAATTTTGACAATTCAAAAGTGCCTGTACAAGGTTTAATTGAAATAAATGGTTTGAGTTTGAGTGGCGGCTTACGATTTTTGTACGTAAGCTGGTGCGATTTTTGGCACGCGAAGTAGTTGCTCTTGCGTTATCTAGGTGTATCTGTGGCTCACCCCTTATCACATGAGACTTAACCATAACTGGCGTAATTTGGGTACGAGTAGTGAGTACACGTCTGCCTAACCCTGCGGGGAATACAGGCGAGGTGTTATGTTATAACCATGATAACGACTGCGGCATATCCATCATAGTGAAACGTTTAAATTATAATTTTTCAGGGACCTTGCTGCAAGGAATATATTAGTATTCAGTAAGGATAGAGTGAAGATATCGGACTTTGGACTGTCGCGTGCCTTGGGCGTCGGGAAAGACTACTACCAAACAAACTACAACGTGAATCTAAAGCTACCAGTGGCATGGTAAGTTAAACAACCTCATATATTATTAAGTTAGCGACCCACCTCTGCTTCGCACGGTTTTTACGAATTGGCAGTACATCGGGATTTATATTTTATGAAAGTTCAGTATTAAGAGCGTTTACGCCGTACGGCATTTCATACAAACTTTCAAGCTCTTAATTTTCGAAATTAATGAACCGATTTTAATGAAACTTCATACGCATAAGCAGGATACAAAGGTCTAAAAAGTTAGTAGAGAACATTTTCGAAATGTCTTATTTAAAAAAAGATATCTGGAAATCTCTGTTTCTATGGAAAATTTAAAACCAATCTAATTTGGCTGTAACACTATTTTTCGAAAATGTTCTCTACTAACTTTTTAGACCTTTGTATCCTGCATAAGCGTATGAAGTTTCATTAAAATCGGTTTATTCATTTCGAAAAATAAGGGCTTGAAAGTTTGTATGAAATGCCGTACGGCGTTAACGCTCTTAAAGGGGAAGCGCCAGGGTAGCGCGCGAAATTTGCACGTCAGTGTCATGTTGAATGTTGATTCAAATATTATGATTCGCGAGCGTAAAAAATATGAATACAGAATTATAATAATTAAAATCATCAATACTCTCTGAGTTCATAAATAATCCTATGCGATTCTATAATTTTATTTTATGCTGAATGGGCTTGCTCTAACTAACCCACAATAACGTCTGATGGAAAGCGATGAATTTGTAGCCATGCAACGATGTGCTCGCAATGCTGTTGCGCTGTATTTTATTTCACTGCCACTTTTATCTCACTGCGGCGAAGTTCAAAAGAAGGTATTCATCTTTTTAAACACTGATACTTGGACTACTCGTGCTTCGTAAATGCCAATGATACTCGGTGACATCCGCCATGACATATTTATAAATTGGATTTATGTATAGCAAAATCGGTGCCGTAACCATCAAGGATGTCATTACATTCAACTACAATTTTACCTGATGATTGATTACCTTGTTAGCGTCTTCTTCTTAGCGTGAGGATAGCAATCTAAATTGACTCGGCAAAATTCGGCTACTTGTTTGGCGCCATCACCAGCGTCCATCAGTTCCTGTAACGCGCAGCTGACAGGACACGCAGGACACGGTATTAAGTGTCCCATCGTTTGTGGAACAGCACCACATTTACACTCCAAGGCGGAGTCGTCTATGAAGGTGGAGCTTTATAGACGACTCCGCCTTGGAGTGTAAATGTGGTTCTCCACCTGAACAGGCTTTACTCGCTTCGGCCAACCTGGGTCCGGAGTCTGTTTAAAGACTTCTAGCTTACCCAAGGTAATTCATGTCCAGGTGGGAGGTCTTCAGCGGGTGGGACGAATGGTTTGGGTAAGGAAGCATCGGCCCGCCACAGCTTCCGTTTCTTGTGATCGTGATTCTTGTTAGCGTCTAAACTTGCATTATACTGCTCATTACTGCATCATCCTGTCATGCATGATAATGCCTTTATAATAATCGTATTCTACGCGCATATTCGTTTAACTATCTGGGTAGAATAGAATAACGTTTATTGTCTCCAGTATTACAGCTAGTTAGTAGTAAGTACATACACAAAACTGTAAAACCGGAAGCAAAAGGTTCAAGCGTCAGCATTATGCTCGGCACCCTAATTGCGTAACACACTATTACTCTCAATTTGAATCATTTTCAAGCATATCTATACTAATATTATAAAGCTGCAGAGTTTGTTTGTTTGAACGCGCTAATCTCTGGAACTACTGGTCCGATTTGAATGATTCTTTTAGTGTTGGGTAGTCCATTTATCGAGGAAGGCTACGACCCTTAGGAGCCGCGCAGCGTGTGACACCGCGGGGAACAGCTAGTTTCTAATACATTGCTCCATATGTTCGAAAAATGTGTATGCCTAACCACGCAAATAACGCAATGAATGTTGTTGAACTGTCAAAATGTAACCCATTGCTACTGATAGTGTGTTACGCAATTACCCTGCAGGTCCCTTAGCCCCGCCCGGCCACGACTTTTGGCTTAGTGGCAAGCGGCGCATTTTCTTACTGCAAGCGTTGACGCTACGAGCGGCGCGTCGTGCCATGGTTCATACATTTTTATTATTATTTATTTTAATTCAGACACAGTGATCCATATTTATGTTAGTAACCAAATTAAAAATACATGCCACAATATACTATTATAACTAAAATTAAATAACTGAAATATATAAAATCAAAATTGTTAAAAATCTTATACTTCTTTAAATTAATTATAAGCAATATAAATTAAAATAATTAAAAACAAGAATTTCATTAAAATCATAAAAACAAAAGAAAAAGGAATTGAAATATAAAATTAATTATCCTATCCTCAGCAGGTACGACAAGATATGTTACTCTGCACATGCAACTGCACACAATGCCATAATATTGGACAGTCGATTCTGCCAGCAACAACGCAACACAATTTTTGTATATTGGTTTTTACCGCTTGCCGCCCCGCGCTAAGCTGACGCTGATAGCGGCAAGGTCGTGGCCAGGCCGTTAGAAGGTTGCTAAGCGCTGGTTTCCATTTTTGTGACAGAAACCCTACACTCGGTTGATGTTATTGGTGTATGGCGTACCTGTTTGAGTTATCCTAGTATTCGACTTATGAAATCTATCCTGGTTTAGGCAGAGTCGTATAGCAAATGCACATTTCGTCTGTTATGATTAAAGCCCTAGGTAGTAAGATAATTAAAAAAAAAAAGGTTAATGGGCTTGCTCTTGACCTCGACCACGTCTGATGGAAAGCAATGGATGAGGTCTATGATGGAACGTGCCCAGAAGATGCCTGTGCCAATCTGCTGTGTCGACGCGAACATTTCCTATAGCTGCAGCGGTAAAGGTTCATCTTAGTTTACCACTCCATATTATATACGACATTCATTTGGCAGGTGTGCTCCAGAGTGCATCCTGTTTCTTCGCTTCACGTCGGCCAGTGACGTGTGGGCCTTCGGAGTTTGCCTGTGGGAGATGTTCACGTATGGCTTCCAACCCTGGGCTGCATTCTCGGGACAGCAAATCCTGGAAGCTATAGATTCTCCTAACTTTCAGGTTAGTTCTATATTAATATAATATACGGGATACAGGACGTCCCACGGCTATGCCACATGGAGGGAAAGTACCTTGAATATTGTAGATGGAACATTTTACTGAAAGAAGACATTATTTTAATTACAAAAAGAATTTAAACTGCATTCATAGATTTTTAAATAATTACATGGTTGAACCGGGAATCGAACCCGCTAAACGAGAAAAAAACTTACCCTGTAGCTCTAACATACCGATCGAAAGGCTTCATCATAAGGATTGTTTTTTGCGAAATAACATAGTGTCAGAAATAAAAGGAAGACATTGTATAAACAAGTAACAGGGATAAAGCGCGAGAGCCAAATAAAAAAAAAGTTTTGTGTACTGTGTACTGAACTGTATCCAAATAAACTTTATTTTTTCTTTAATTGTTTACTCAAAATCGTACGTAAATAAATAAACGTACTATTCTTATTCATATGTTGCGCTTACTTATTTTTTCAATAGAGGGTGATAAAAAGTAGTGTGTCCACCTCGGGAGCAACACTATTTAACGTACTTTGAATCCAGAGCGCAGCGAGGGATTCAAAGAAACACTCGCCTTCAAAATAGTTGTTTGCTACCTTGGCAAAAAATCTACTATTAATTTCGAGGGTTCAATTCACGTTTATTTTCAGAGACTCGAGCGGCCGGAATGCTGTCCCGAAGTTTACTACACTACGATGTTGGAGTGTTGGGCTCACGACTTCAATAATAGACCCAAGTTCAAAGATTTGGGACCTAAGTTACGCAGCATCCGGCCGGAGCAGGTGTGTTTCTTATTTATTTATTTTACTGTAGCATAAAACGGCCACACACACCACACATACATGAAGCATGTGTGGTGTGACTATGAACAACAGGCTGAGGAATGGTGTCATAAGGCAACGTTGCGGCAGCCGCCGTCCGGTACGGACCAGGCCCGGGTCGACGGCGCGTTGTGTTCCACGCGCGCCTCGTGGTGATGTCTCCACTAACTGACGGGGTCCGCTAGGGCCGATGCCCGCCAGGGTCGCGGGTTGTTCGAAAGAGATACCGTGGCCCCTGGCACAGGCAACTGAAGGAACACGGGTGGGTTTTAATCAGTAAGAGTCTGACACTCCCTTCCGCTCCGCCCAGAGCGGGGGGGGTCATTTGATGATTTTCCATACAAAAAAAAAAGGCAATGGTGCGGTTTAAAAGAAGATGCAGTGACAAACATTGAAAAGAGTATGCTTTGGTCATGTTGAGAGGATGAATGAAGGGCAACTAACAAATAGTAAAGGGAAATGTGAGTGGAAACGCCGCACACTGGGGCCGTTTCATATAAAGTAATGCTCAAAAGTCCAAACAAAAATAAAATGCTATAAAATGTTTATTTTAATTGAAATATCGGTCAGAAATGAAAAATTTATAAAATACAACATTATATTTCGACATCCGAAGCATCAGAATCATTAGAAAGGGTTAGTAATTCTCCTAAAAGCATATCTGTAACTTCAGCATCAAACGGTCTTCTTTTAACTGCTTGCGAAGGTCTTAAAATTTATTATGACAGGGTCAGAAGAAATAAGTAGACGATGAAATATATCTTCTAAGTTACTCTGTCTTGAGGTTTTTCGAGAGAAGCGCTCATAGAGAGCGCTTCTCTCGAAAAACCTCAAGACAGAGGACAGAGGAGAGGACAGGACAGAGGACAGAGAGGACAGAGGAGAGACTTAACTGCCCAATCGGTAGTAAACAATTTGATATAATTTCATTACCGTTGATTATTATTTTGTGCAATGTCGTAGTTATTGGGTAGGTACCAAGGATAAAGAGGAACGTACCTATAATAAAGGTAAAAAAATAAATAAAGGGTAAACAAAAATGTTAATTGCGTAACACACTATCAATCTGAATCTGACTCATTTTTTGAAGAAAATTTCTTCATAAGTTCGAAAAATTTGTCTGCTTAACACGTAAGTAAATAACAACAACCTTTTCTTAGAATCCGGACAGTTGGTATGATGTCTAAGGTAGGTTTCTAGGTCAATGAACTTCTTTCCCACAGATTTAAAGCTACTTTGGAATTATAATCTCACATAAGTTTGCATTTTTCAAGGTGAAGTATGATGATGAACTTTCTTCTGAAATGTAATGAAATAAAGTTGTCTACAACAAAAAAAATATCAAAAGTAGGTGCGACAGACATGATTTATAACTGTTTTCTTCAAAATATATCTTATTTATTAAAATTAATTGCTAGGGACTTAAATACTTTGATTTTATAGTAACATCACAACGCCTAACAAAATTTGCGCGCAAGAAAACTTTTATTATCTCGAAAATGCGCAAAGTTCTATTGCTAATCTCTTCAGTTCATTACTAATCAATACCTCGTAGATATTGTAAAAAATATTTCAAAAATAGAACTTTGCGCAAAAAGGAAAAAATAAGAAATGTTTGATTCAGTACATAAAAAACCATACTATCACATATAATTAGTCATTAATCCAAAAGTACTAATCGTTAAGGTTCATAAAAAATAATATTAGAATAACCATACCTTGCCTAGTTGCAGCCATGAACCACTTCAATTAAATATGACGATTACTTACAGAAATAAATGTTTTAATATTCTCTATGTTAAAGTAAATTTAACATAAATATAATAATATACTTAATTTTATTTAGTAATTTTAGTTTAATTGTAATCGATAACAAAATCGTTTTAAGTTGCAACATTGTAATTGAATTTAACACTTTTTCATGGCTAGCAACATTCTCTCTCTCTGCATCCACGCTCAACCGGCAAGTCCATTTTTTGTACCTTTACATTTTAAAACTAATAAATCCAACAATATTTCCTTCGCATGAGTTTTAATTATACATGCGAAAGTGGTCCTTCGATTGGAAATTCGAGGTCATCGTGTATTCACCGTGGTTTGGGATTTTGTTCGTGGAGCTATAGTTCACGTGCACAACTCGGCCCGGGCAAGTCTACGTGCAGAACCTATATTTGCACTTGGTCTCATAAAGAAGCACGAAGAAACCATCGGCCCATATCCTCAAGCAAGATACAGTCCCAAGAAATTCCATCCATCCATCGTGTCTGTTCGTATTTCTATATGTACCTACGAACACGAAACTGGAAGGTGGTTCATCGATTCGAGAACATAGCATCATTTTGAGAAGTTTCATCAGTCATCGTGTTGGTTCGTATTTCTATAATTAATGCGAAGGTGGCTGTGAAAGTGAAAAAGTTCGAACATTACAAGTACCTACCTACAAGTACAAAATATTTTTTCTTCAAACGTCAAACTAACGAAAAAGCGGGAACGCGCAGTCGACATTGACACTGACAGTGACAGGCAGTTGTCACTTTATTTCAAAACTGCAAGAAGCGGTGCTCGGCGGATCTAACTGATTTATTTCGACAACAACAACAACAAGAAATACAACTGTTTACTGGGCGTTTAAGACGGAGTGTTCCTAAAGTGCTGATAATCAACAAGATGGAAGAGGATCTTAAGGTTTTGCGTCTAAAGCGCGGTCAACTCAAAGGTACTGTAACTCGCATTGAAAACTTTATCAATGACCCAGTGAATATTTCTAGTGTTACTGCTGAAGCTCTTCAAGCTCGAAAAGAAAAGTTAATTTCAACTTTAAAAGACTATGAAAAGGTCCAGCTAGACATTTTGTCGTTAGATAGTAAAGATAACGAAGATGTGGCTATTTTAGAAGAAAAATATTTCTCCATTATTTCCAAAATAAACCATTGTCTAAAAAACTTGAATACATCAGAGGTGTCCCAGTGTACAAGTGTATCTTCATCTAAATTGCCAAACATTGACTTACCGGTATTTAGCGGAAAAGACTTTACAAAATACACACCATTTATAGATTTATTTACTGCGGTAATACACAACAACAAGGCACTTTCTGATGTACAAAAGTTATTTTACTTAAGGAAATATTTAAGTGATGATGCTCTTAGTGAAATAATTAATTTACCTCTTGTCAATCAGTCATATCAAGAAGCCTTGATATTATTAAAGAAACGCTTTGATAACAAAGCTAGATTAATTATAAATCATATAAATATACTTTTGGACTTGCCTACAATGCAGAAGAGCACTGCGGCCTCTATAAGGTCATTCATTTCAGAGATAAAGCAGCAGCTATATGCTTTGAAAAATTTAAAGCAACCCACAAAGGAGTGGGATATGCTGCTTATTTCAATATTAACTAGGAAACTAGATACCTTTACCAACAGAGCCTATCAACTTGACAGGAACTCTGAAGTTTTACCAACGATGGAAGAATTTATGTCTTTCCTTGAAAAGCGTGCTATGGCGCTTGAGGACTGTGGAGTCTATGAAGACGCTTCTAAGAAGTCAAATAAGGTAACCAATGTTGCTACCTCAAATAATGTAAAATTATGTACATTTTGCAAAGGTAATAATTACCACAAACTTTACAATTGTCCTTCCTTTAAAACGGCTTCAATAAAAGACCGTCAGAATTTTGTTTCTATAAACAAACTATGTACTACATGCCTAAATGCACATAGTGCTAAATGTAAATTTCACTTTACCTGTCAAATATGCAAGGAGAGGCACAATTCACTTCTGCATGTAGACAAGGAAATTGAGGGAAAGGAGGCTGTTACATTACACTCCAGTATAGTGCTAAGTAACAATGTTATATTGCCAACTGTGAAGGTAAAATTATTTAATATTGCAGGCCATGAAGTCTATGTCAGGGCACTGCTCGACTCGGGTAGTCAAGTGTCACTCATCAAAAATTCCCTTGTGAAGTTTTTGGGTTTGACATGCATACAAAAAGAAACACATATTATTGGTGTTACAAATAAAAACAGCAAAATCAATCATTTTGTTAATGTAAATTTGCATTCCCCAGTGTCAAAAACTCAATTAAATGCAAAATGCCATGTTGTGGATTCTATAACTACTAAATTACCTCAACAATTTATTGATATTTCACAATTTAATTTACCTAAAGATATAATTTTGTCTGATGATAAGTTTAATCAGCCTGCAGAAATTTCTTTGCTTTTAGGTGCCGATATATACTTCAGTATTTTGTTAGATGGTAATAAGAAAATTCCAAGTGGCCCTGTTTTGCAAAGAACTTTGTTCGGGTATGTTCTTGGAGGTACCATAAATATAAATGCCTGCGATGTTGACAACAATTATGTTTCAAATATGGCTATCTGTCAATCTAACAAACTAGAAAATGTAATGGAGCAATTTTGGCTCACTGAAAAGGTTCCTGAATCAACTGATAAGTTGTGTAGTGAGTATAAAAAGGCTGAGGTTAATTTTCAAAACTCAGTTAAAATTGAAAATAAAGTATTTCAAGTTGATATGCCACTTGTCTGTGACTTAGAACAACTACAGCTTGGAGATTCCTTTTCAGTCGCTCATCAAAGATTTTTGACACTGGAAAATAAATTTAAAAGAAATCCATTGCACCTGGAAAAGTATAAACAGTTTATTGAAGAATATATTGCCTTGGGACATGCAAAAAAGGTTGACATTAGTGAATATGAAGTTACTAATGGACATATTTACTTTTTAGCTCATCATGCTGTGATCAATGAAGACAGCAGAACAACCAAACTGCGAGTGGTATTCGATGGTAGTATGAAGTCAAAAGGTAGAGTCTCCCTGAATGATGTCATGTTGAATGGACCAGTTGTACAAAGAGAGCTATTTGATATCCTCCTCCTATTCCGTACGTACCTTTATACCTTAATTTGTGACATTGCCAAAATGTTTCGCTGTGTGAAGATAAATCCAAAGCAAGCCTGCCTTCAGAATATACTCTGGAGAGATCATCCACACAAGCCCATCAGTTGTTTACAGCTGCAAACTATTACATATGGGTTAAAACCATCTACATTTTTGGCCACCCGATGCCTAATAGAGCTGGCTCGTAGGTACGGTGAGAGGTATCCGCTTGCAGCAGAGGCTATGTTATCGAATACTTATGTAGATGATGTACTATGTGGCTCTGACAGTATAGAGTCCCTGCATGATCTCAAGGTCCAATTAGTAGAACTTTTAAAATTGGGAAATTTTAATTTGCACAAATGGTGTTCAAATGTATCTCAGGTGCTGGAAAGTGTTCCTATTGAACATAAATATTTTAATGATGACATTGAATTTGATAAAAATAACATTGTAAAAACATTGGGCTTAAAATATAACAATACTGTAGATCAGTTTAGTTTTACAAGTCCACCATATAAAGATGGGATGTATACTAAAAGGCAGGTACTTAGCTTTATCGGAAAAATGTTTGATCCGCTTGGTTTAATAGGGCCCATAATTGTAGTTGCTAAGCTTTTTATGCAGCAATTATGGTCTGTCAATTTAGGATGGGATGCTATATTGCCTCAAAGCTTGTTGGACATTTGGCATACATTTCTATCCAACTTAAACACAATGGGTACTATCACTGTTCCGCGTTGTGTAAGTTCTTATGACACAGTTTCCATAGAACTGGTAGGCTATGCAGATGCATCACAAAAGGCATTTGGCTGCTGTCTATACCTAAGAATTTTGAATAAAGACGGGTCAGTCATTGTAAATTTATTATGTTCAAAGTCTCGTCTTGCTCCGTTAAATAAAGCATTAACAATTCCCAAGCTTGAGCTTAATGGCGCTCTATTATTAGTCCAACTAACTCATAGAGTGAACAAGGTGTTGCTGTCGAGATTTCCATTGAAGGTATACTTGTATAGTGACTCACAGATTGTGTTGGCATGGATTAAGTCAAGCAATATTAATTCCAATACATATATTGCAAATAGAGTCAAACAAATACATGATTTGACAAGTGAAGCTGAGTGGTCATATGTGCAAACTTCAGATAACCCCGCTGATCTGCTTTCTAGAGGAATTCAGCCACAAAAATTACAATTTATCAATCTATGGTGGCATGGCCCCACAGAGCTATCTAATAAGGACTATGTACACCCATATTATGCTAATTTCAAATTGCCTATTCCACCTGCAACTGTGTCTGTATCTACTGTAGCAAACCCACTTATTGTTGACCAGTCAGATTTGCTTGATCTCATCAAAAACTCCTCTAATCTAAATAAATTACAAAGAGTTATAGCATACATACTTAGATTTAAAAATAACTCTTTGATTTCAAATGAAAAACTTATAGGTGTACTAACTCCCAAGGAACTACAAAAGGCCTTATTAGTGATTATAAAATGTACCCAGAAAAAATATTTCTCTAAGGAAATAGCTTTAATTTTAAATAAAAAAGATTTGAAGTTTGGTATATCAAATCTGCATCCATTTTTGGACAAGGAAAACATACTACGGGTTGGTGGCCGCTTACAAAATGCAAATAATATTTCCTATAACAAGATGCACCCAATTATTATGCCAAAATCATGTCATGTCACAACATTGTTGATTGAAAGGGAACATTTGCGTCTCTTGCATGCGGGACCCAAGCTAATATTGAGTTCTCTATCTCAGAACTATTGGCTAATCAGTGGACATCGGGAGGTTAAGAAGGTAGTACACAAGTGTATGAAGTGCGCACGTTTGAAGGCTGCAACTGCTAAACAACTGATGGGCTCTCTGCCCAAAGAAAGGCTTACATCAAAAAGACCGTTTGAGGTTGTAGGGGTAGATTTCTGTGGTCCATTCAATATGAAGTCTGCAAGGATTAGAAGACCTCTGCAAACCAAATGCTATGTCGCGCTGTTTGTTTGTTTTGCTGTCAAGGCAGTTCATATAGAACTTGTTAGTGACCTCACTACTGAGACCTTTTTGGGATGTCTCAAAAGGTTTATTGCAAAGCGCGGTATGCCTACTCAGATTTTTTGTGACAATGCAAAAACTTTTAAAGGAGCCTCTAATCAATTGAAGGGTCTGTATGATTTGTTTTCATCAAAGGCTCACAGGGATTCTGTAGATCAGTTTTGTAATACAAACATGATAAAATTTAACTTTATTCCGAGTTATTCTCCTGAATTCGGAGGGCTGTGGGAAGCAGGCGTCAAGAGCTTTAAGTATCACTTTAAAAGGGTCATAGGTAGTTTATGTTTAACGTTCGAAGGTCTATATACCATCATAACAGAGATTGAAGCTGTGCTAAACTCCCGGCCCCTGCTGCCTATGAGCTCGGACATTTCTGATGTTAGTTTTTTAACGCCTGGGCATTTTTTAATAGGCAGCTCCTTGACCTCCTTTCCAGAATTAGATATCACAGGAACACCCATTAACAGGCTTAAGTTCTGGAACATATGTTCAAAAATAAAACAAGACTTTTGGAAGGCTTGGTCAAGGGACTATCTAACACAGTTACAAAACAGGCCCAAGTGGCATCAAACACATCCCAATTTAAATGTAGGGGATTTAGTAATTGTGAAACAAGATAATGTGCCTCCATTATCATGGCCTATGGCCAGAATTGTAAAAATTTACACCGGCCCTGATGATAAAGTCAGGGTAGCTGATTGTAAAATTGGTAATAACATCTACACTCGCTCTTTAAGAAAGATTTGTCCATTGCCTTTATAAATAGAAGATAAATACTTAGTTTATTCATTAAGTTCACATTTCATTGCTTAAATGTATAAGTAACTTGCCGGCCCCAACTATGTTAAAGTAAATTTAACATAAATATAATAATATACTTAATTTTATTTAGTAATTTTAGTTTAATTGTAATCGATAACAAAATCGTTTTAAGTTGCAACATTGTAATTGAATTTAACACTTTTTCATGGCTAGCAACATTCTCTCTCTCTGCATCCACGCTCAACCGGCAAGTCCATTTTTTGTACCTTTACATTTTAAAACTAATAAATCCAACAATATTTCCTTCGCATGAGTTTTAATTATACACTCTACAAACTCACGAATGTTATCGGATAATTAATGATGTGGGTATAAAGTAAACTTTGAGCTGATGCACTGGACAGCAGATAGCAGTTACTGATTCAGTATTTGTAGAAATGATGTGACACATTCTTAAGTCTACCCTTACATAGTTTATTTTTTTAAATACCCTCATTTTGAAAATCGAGTTTTGAGCATTACGTTGTATGGACGGGTCCAAGTGTGCGCCGTGAGGAGACGCACTAGAAAGGCATTGGTAATGTGTCAGTTGCGTAGTACTCGCAACCGGCGTGTGTGTATGACAAGATAATTATATGACTGAAACGAAGCAAAAGGAGTATGTAAGGACCGTAGCAGGTGGCGTTCTGAAGTTTCTGCCTACCATATGGGAAGAAGGCGTGAGTTTATGAATGTATATAAAACCATCAACCATCATCTGCCTAGCCTTTGCCCAACTATGTTGAGGTCGGCTTCCAGTCTAACCGGATGCAGCTGAATACCAGTATTTTACATGGAGCGACTGCCTATCTGACCTACAAAGAAAGAAAGAAAATACGTTTATTTGCGGTAAACATGACGCAATAAAGAAAATAAACAAAAAAAAAATAAGAAAGGGTTGGGGGAAACATGCGTCACATCCACGCAAAACGGCTATCGCTCAGCATTATGCTGCGACCCTATGGAGGACAGAGCCCCAACCCTTAGCTACACAACCCACTTACTGGCTACGATACCCCTTGGTAAGACTTATTGTCAGACTTTCGGGCTTCTGACTACCCGTAACGACTGTCAAATATCCACGAATGACAGCTGGGACTAACGGCTTAACGTGCTTTCCGAGACACGGAGGGGTCTCGGTATGTAAAGATGGTCACCCATCCACAGACCAACCGCGGCAAACGTAGCTTAACCTGATCGATCGACCTGTGCGGCTGTTATTATTTAGCCACCAACAACCACATTAGTTAAAGACAATATCTTATTGGACAAAATTCATACACTCATCTCACAGTACTTCAGACAAAGTGACATGATCGTCTTCCATTCGCCGCGAATGATTGATTTGACAGGTCTAAACTAACTAAAATTTATCTTCTGTCCTGTTCTTAATAAAATAGAAAGCACAAAATGCACTGAACTTAAATTTAGTTTAGTTTGTGAACAAGGGAATCGGCAACATTATCTTATTAGACAAAATTCATACACTCATCTCACAGTACTTCAGACAAAGTGACATGATCATCTTCCATTTTGTCCGTCACGTCTGAGCACGTCACTGTCAGGTTTAGCGTCCATGTGAACGTTGAGTGCGGAGAGTTGTCTTGTTATTTTGTATTTAACTAGCTTCTGCCCGCGACTTCGTCCGCGTGAAATTTCACCCTCTTAGGGGTGGAATTTCGAAAAACCCTTTCTTAGTGGATACCTACTCTTCACAAAGAACACACCCTCCAAATTTCATGTCTCTAGGAGCAGCGGTTTAGACTGTGCGTTGATATATCAACAATCAGTCAGTTTACCATTTTATATATATAGATAAATTAATACGATAAATGTACAGGGATTGATAGACTTGTCCTCTAGAACGACGCGACAATGACTATGATGATATCCTGAGATTATGAACAATCCATGTTTGAACAATTTTTCTAAAAGTAACTTAATATTAGGTGTTTTTATCTTCATTCTCCCGAAAGATGTCCACGGCTGGACATAAACCGGGACCAAGCATGGACACAACAATCGTCACAATGACAATAATTATGTATAAGTAACTATTTTCGGCTCGCTCTGAAATCTATCTTACCATCGATTTATCATACAAATTAAACCACGATCCGGAGAGGTGCTACACGCTTGTTCTGGCTTGAGTTGGCATAATCGAATATTATGACGATGTCAAATTGTGCCAATCCGACCGGAACATGATTCAGTGAGCCGAACGAGACGCCGAACTGAGTTTGCCGATCTGCACGAGCCGAATGAAAGCCGATTATGTGGAGTAATTGCTTTTGATCGGCTTTGTTGTTAAAAAATACCGCCGAATCGAACGCGCCGACCGGAACAATGCTCTCGAAGTTCTCCTTACCTCTTCAAAGTAATCCTCATCCACTACTGTATTTGCTTTGATTTTTTTAGTATGGACTAACATTCTAGTTTTAAGACCTTAATTACTAACAACTATGGACATGTAATAATTAGTATGCAGTAAATGGAATTATTATTATTAATATTTATTCTTTTTAGGTGCAAGCAACAGTAAACTTTCAGAAGCCAGAAGATGGTCGCCGAAACAGTTTCCTAGAGTACAAATCTGGACAAATCATTACAATATTAGGAAAAGAGTAAGCATATCTGTGTAATATTTGTGTTTGTATTGGTTTGTTTTATTTTTTTGTAGTATTTGTAGGTTTCTAAGCGCTTGCGATTACGTGAAATATAATATTGAGCTGACTGACGTGCTAGTACTTTTTACCTAGTGTATGTTGATAATGTTATAATAAACTTCCTTTCAGTGTTATTTTTATAGCATACAGTAGTAGTACTTATAGAAGTTGTGTGGGGTAGGTAGGTATGTGAACTGAAAAGTTATAAATAAAAAACTTTTTCTTAATTTGACATCTAATTTCGGAATAATTAATTTCGCTTTCTTCTTTTTCTTTTGCTTAACGCCTAGAGCCTAGTGACTTAACGTCCTTCGATACACGCTAGGCGACCAGTCGGTAGCGAAAATTTTAGTGCGTTCGCCTTACTTCGCTACTCGCAAGGTGTCTAAAGAAGTTATTAATCTCTCACACGTTTGCCTGCCTACCTGTCGAAACGCCCCACGCGTCTGAGTAGTTGAATGGGCGCAGTGAAGTCATTGTTTTAACAATGACAATAGAACAATGACACTGTTGTGTACACTTGATGTACCGTTGACGTTTCGAGCACTTTTTCTTATGTACACTTGGTGTACACAGGGCCGTCTTTAACCTATTGGAAGCCCTAGGGACAGGGCCCCTGTGTAGATAAGAGACAATAAGAGAAACATACTAATATTTTTCATAACTGGGAAGCTAGAAACGTACCTATTGTAAATCGCACTGCAAATAACTTATTTTGTCATTTTATCGGGTATATAATAATAATGCGTAGAATGCAATGGTGGCTGCAACGAATGTTTTATAAGAGAGCAGGCCGGGGCCCCCGAAGATCGCGGGGCCCTGGGCACTTGCCCAGAGTGCCCAATGGACAAGAGGGGCCTGTGTACACTTGACGTTTGAGGGGGGTTAACTAGTTTATTATTTATTTTTGGGTAGTTTATGTTGAAACCGACCGTCAAATTATGTAGAAATCTCTAAAGCAAAGCAGCGCGTATCATATTGTCGATCATACGCCAGAGGCGACATGTAGTGATATTACTAATCGTCAATTCCAGAAATATGACGAAGTCTTCACTCTGGTATGGTGTGCTTCCTGGAGGCGCGTGTGGCATGCTCGACCCCACACAAACGAAGCCATACATCCCAGAGGTAAGTACTACAATACGTATTTGTGTGTTATCGTTCACTGCCTTTACTTTCGCTCGAAATTAACAATGGTCAAATCCTCGTCTGTAACCAATCAACGGCCGAGTTTCCCAATCTGAGGGCGAATCACATGCAGCCATCTGATGCATTATTAATTTCGGACGGTAATCCGTTTCTATGTGTGTATACAGGATGGAAAGTTGAAGCGGACCCTGGAGGAAAAGTACCTTAAATATTGAATGTAACCAATCTTAAAAAAAAAACAATTCTGTATTTTTGGAAGTAAAACTGTATTTTTAGGGTTCCGTCCCCCAAAAGGAAAAAACGGAACCCTTATAGAATCACTTTATTGTCTGTCTGTCGAGACCATTTATCTCGGCAACTAAAAAATTAAAACCACATACTCAGGTCTACAGTCCCTTAAAGCTGTGAAAAAATCAAACTTCTAAGTTAACGTAATATAAAAGATACGGCCGTTTATGCCGCATAAAACATATAATTATTTCGACACTCAAGGGAATCAAAATTTATAGCGTACTTCCCGTTGACCTAGAATCATGACCTAGAATCTTTGCAAGAAGCAAGGTCATGCAGCACAATTAAAGGAAACAATCCGAAAACCGTAAATTTGTAGTTACATTAAAAAAAAATCCCGATACCTGCAAATTTGTACGGAACCCTCGGTGCGCGAATCCGCCTCGCACTTGACTGGTTTTTTTTTCTTGGGACGTTAGATTCCTTGATAAGGCAAGAAACTTAAAAAAAAAATAAAGCAGTTTGCGTACTTTAACAAAAAAACGAATGCCTCATTTGAGTAAAAATTGGCGACATCTTAATATTTAGGGTAATTTCTCTCTATATAGGGCCCTTGTTAATTGTCCAACTGTCCACCCTATATTTTCTGTCCTTAATATTTCACCGGATCATTCCTTTTCACCTGTTTTGGTTTGCGTGTCACGGGTTTTTCACTGCTAGAAATAAAAACAGTAATTTTGTGTACTTAAATCGCTTAAACGTAACAAGAGCTTTCTGGCACTGAAAACGTTTTTTTGTGTGTAAACATTATATTTTTTCACTCAAAACTGCATCATGGGAGCAGCCATTCAAGCTGTATGTTTTCAAAGATACACTTATCCAACACATAAATTCAACCAACATTAAGCATCCATCACCCCCATTCAGAAAAATGTATGTTACGTGTCGGGCTCGTTATCACCGAATCCGATCCGCCAGTCGGCGCGGACGATCCGCCCGTCGCTGCTGCGGACGGACGTCAAACGGCACACGTACACCGGCAAGCGGACACACATACAGCGCAGCATGATCTCGAGCCCGCAAGGAGACGTGAAGCACACGGGACACGTCGGCCTCGATGGCGCCTACTTCGGAGATATTTCCTTCCTGGACCCCGCTGGCTGCGTAAGTACTGGAATGGTGCGATGACATCCTGCGTGGATGATGAGATTTATAATATTTAGATTGATCAAAAGAGGAAGATGATTATAATGTACCACGACAGCATGAACATTATTCCAATGCTACTGGACCGAAAACCGATCGACTTTTTAACTGTTTTGCTGTAAGAATTTAGCCAAAATGCTGTCGGTTCAGTCGAACTATCAATTAAACCTTATTATAATTAGTGACTTTACTAAATAATGTTAACAAGAAAATCTAGGACATATTTCTGCTATCAGTATTTTTCGCCTATCCACGCAGGCACTGTAATCGTTCCTTTCCCACGATTCATGAATATGCTTTTCATTGGGACACATAAACATTTTTCGTTTTTAATTTCTCGCTTTTGTGTAATTTGGTGGAAGGAGACTAATTTAGTAGTCCAATTTTGATGTTGTTTTGATGTTATTTTATCTTAGTAAGCAAATTATTAGAGTAGATTTCTAAAACACCACTTAATGAACCACAACATGATGTGTATAACATATTAAAAAGTATGTGGGTAGGTATATTATTATAAAACTAGTGACCCATCCTTGCACCCTTGCATTGCCTGCGATGCACAGGTGGGTCGCTATTTTGCACCCAATTGCTAGGGTGCAATAATTATATCAGCTAGTACAATGCACCCGTACAAAGCTGGGGCGGTTCGCTGGTTTATAACAATATGATTACAAACGGCTGATCCTGTAATGGTCTTGCAGTTATTACTTATACGTATTGATGATCGCAGTATACCCGATAGGAGTCAGGTTGGTCCTCACATCTATGAATTAAAATGAACGTATCAAATGATGTATAAATGTGTACTTAACGACTGTCGCAAGAGCATACTTGCGTGTGTGTTAAAATACGCATGTCTCTGTTTCCCTCTTAATGGCACGAAGTGTATGAGAATATCCATTCATTAAGTCTTATCTGAGTGTCTCTTATGCCGCACTTACTCATAATTCTCCCAACAGCCTCCTCGCCAGATCGTGACGCCATACAAACCCTCCGAAGACCTGGAACAGGTGCCACTCATCAACCCGAACTCGCCGTCACACCTCACAGGCGCTTCCGGCACCACTCCGTACCACATGCTGACTTCGAACAAGCCAGACAGCAGACCAGACTTCGAAGAAGTTGACTTATCTTGTATGTATTCTGGTACTACAGGTGAAAGCGATCGTCGCGCAAATATGCGTTGCTTAAGTTCGTAAAATTATCGCAACGATCGCGTATTCGCACGACGATCGTGTTCTAATAGGACACCCGGTTAGAGTAAAACCACGGCAGACGAGGGTGAGGTACTCACCAGAGAGCTGTATACATTTTGTTAGCAATGCGACTACGATAGCGCTGCCATGACGTCACCTCGTTAGGTACTGCAGTCATGTAATGCGCTCTCTCTAATCATTTGATACTCTTGAAATATAGTGGTATACATTTGAAAGTGTTTCTAATGTTATAGACAAAATATTGTACAATGATAGTTAATGTCAGATCTCCCATTGCCGAACTGCCCGTATAAGAATTAAAATATATATTTTTTAATTATTTTTTAAAACATAATGTACGCCTCGTAAACCTCGGAATTCGTGCAGACATATACAAGTTGAAAATAATCTAGCTTTTTGGTTCCGTTGAATGCGTGACGTCTGCTTGTATAACTTGTGTGCATTTTAGAAGGAAACATTATTTGACCGCAATGTAAGAACATCAGATGAAAAAGGAAAAAAAGGTAACGAGTATGTTACGACGGACGGTAGTAGGTGGCGGTCTATAATTTCTGCCTACCCCTATGAGAAGAAGGCGTGAGTTTGTGAGTGTAAAGACAGAGAGATCTGAACAACTTTACGTACTGAAAAATACAAGCTTTTTGTCGGAAGTCGTGCTGGGCACCCAAAGTAGGATTTTTGAAGGAGTTGGTTTGAAACAGTACTTAAAACGTCATTCCCACTTAAGTTTGGGCAAACTCATTACTATCATATCCTCGCGATTTAATTATTTGCCACCAAATAACATTACAAGTTACCTAGCAAAGTTGCAGTAAGAAACTGAATTGCATTTTATCTTTTCAATCATCAATCTTTGTTGCTTTTTAGTGTAATCTAAAGTTTTAAACTTTTTAATCTCATAGAAACATAAGAATTATTTAAAATTATGATCGGAAAAAGTTTTGTTATAAATGCCTTGTAGTTTCTGCCTACCCTTATGAGCTCATAAGGGTAGGCAGATGATAGTTCATCATCTGCCTAGCCTTTTCCCAACTATGTTGGGGTCGGCTTCCAGTCTAACCGGATGCAGCCGAATACCAGTATCTTACATGGAGCGACTGTCTATCTGACCTCCACAACCCAGTTATTGGGTAATGCGAGAAAACTGGTTGTCAGACTTTCGGGCTTCTGACGACCCGTGACGACGTTTAAAGATCACGAATGACAGCCGGGACCAACGGCTCTACGTGCTTTCCAAGGCACGGAGGGGTCTTGGTATGTAAAGATGGTCACCCATCCACGGACCAACCGCGGCAAGCGTAGTTTAACCTGATCGAACGACCCGTGCGGCTATTTTTACTTAGCCCTCTGCCACTAAGTAAGTAATGAGGCACAATTACTTTTTCTATTGTTACCAAACTTGATAAGCTTGCCTAACTGACGAGGTGTCGTGGTATACTCGTTATATTATGTGTATGAAAAGAATGCAGATAAATGACAAGGCCTCGAAATTTATGCATTCCATTGAAAATTACATTATTCAAGATAATAAGATTCTGTAATAAAAACATGTCGCTATACCATCATCTGCCTAGCCTTTTCCCAACTATGTTGGGGTCGGCTTCCAGTCTAACCGGATGCAGCTGAATACCAGTATTTTACATGGAGCGACTGCCTATCTGACCTCCACAATCCAGTAACTGGGTAATACGATACCCCTTGGTAAGACTGGTTGTCAGACTTTCGGACTTCTGACTACCCGTAACGACTGTCAAAGATCCACGAATGACAGCCAGGACCAACGGCTCTACATGCTTTCCAAGACACGGAGGGGTCTGGGTATGTAAAGATGGTCACCCATCCACGGACCAACCGCATCAAGCGTAGTTTAACCTGATCGATCGACCTGTGCAGCTGTTATTATAACATGTCACTATCTATCTAACTAGCCTGTACTGTCCCACTGCAGGGCAAAGGTCTCCCTCTCCCTTTTCCTATGTCACTATACCAATATTTAATTATTCTCTTTGTATTGCTAGGACTCTTCCCAATGTGTCGGTTTAGAAGCCTAATACATAATTCTATCTATTTGTCCTGTAATCCAAACCAACTCATTAAATAGTTTTCAGAGTAAACGAGAACAAGAATGGTGTCGTGTATAATAAGTCCATTGTAATGATAACACAGTGTTCTGTCACGCCGGGACACCGGATGCCGACGTAACTTGACACACAAAACTTATGTCAGGAAAGGTCATGGCTTAGGTTTGACAATACCCGACAGAAATATGGTAGTCCTAACTGTAACTGTATTTATTTTGTTTAAATATAAGTTAGGAGATCAATTATGGTCTTAAATTAAAGTGGTGTGGTGGTGTTTTCTGTTCGTTTTTAGGTGACAACCAAGCAAGAAGTTTGAGGAGAAACAACTACAGGACACTTTCGGAGCCGACGACAAGCAAAAGTATTCTTAGTAAGGTATAAAACAGCCTTTTTTTTTTTTTTTTTGAGAATCTAAGCGAATTCAGCGCTGCGTTCATTGGACTTCAGTATTTTAACAGAAGAATTGGAAATATCCTGAGTAAAACTTTCTTCTGTATTTCCGACTTTAGCTTAAATTCTCCGTTAAAGTTTTTTTTTTGAACGTACGTCCACTACTAGGTAAGCCGGCTTTATAAGCTTACCTGTATAGTGTTTATTTAAAAAAGGCGGCCCGGATTCCGTGCTCTGATAAATAAATAAACAACTTTTTAGGAAAGTTGTTGTACATACATTCTCCAAAACCTATGGAAAAACATTTATTTAGCTAAAATTACAACCAAATTCAAGAAAAAAGACAAAATAACTTTAGATTCGGAAGTCGATGTAAAGTTGTAATTTTTGCCAGATAATTTTTTTTGAAAAGTATTCTATAAAACCAAACGGTTTTGTTTTTTGTTTTCACTGTTTAGTTGTGAAGCTCCGACTCAAATTCACCACTACTAGTTATGTGAATATTTTAATGTCTCCTAACCACTATATTTCATTTTCCATACGATGATTCAATCACAATAATATGTTTACTGTTCGTGGTAACTAAACAGCAATTTCTTTGAACTTCATCAACTTCTTTAAGACTACCAAATTTTGACCGAGTTAATATGGGACCATACGTAAAGTATACCCTTTCAAATTAAAAATCATCCAATTCTGATTAGAAATGCTAAATAACCTCCTCCTTTTGTAAAAGGCGGTAAAAACAAATGCAGTATCAGTTCAAGTAATAGATCTGACAGGCGCTCTTAATAACGATAATGAAACAGTGATATAATTATGTCGTTTAAATATTTAAAAAAAACTTTGTAAGTACTTAGTTAATTTACCGTAGTATTATTATATCGGTCAACACCTTTTCATTCAGAAAAGCACAATAACTTGTTACCAAAAAATACAAAGATACGAACGCAAAAGGTAGACGTAAACTAAAAACTTTGTAAACAAACGACTTTTCCACTTAGGTTCGCTGTGCGACGCTCGGCAGGTCCCACAAAGGGGACAACGGTGCAGTGCCCAAAACAGATGAAGTCCACGAGTACCATGAGATCTCAGACACCGACACGGTAAGATAATATTTAAAAAAACAAAGGTAATTAAAAAAACTAAAAAACCCGACTGTGTACGATTTTATTTTTTGTCTGATCAATGCCCTAGATTGATGAGGAAAGTGTCTGGTACCTAGGACCTACTGAATAATCTAATAATTTTATCTACATCATTATTTTCATTAAAACCGTAAGTATAACTTAAAAATATTTTTTTTGCTTATTTTTTTATATTGATAGTCTGTAAATGCTGTGTAATAGTTACAATACGGGGAAGTAGTACAACGTTAAATAAAAGAGTATTTATTCGAAAATTACAGACAAAAATAAAAACACAGTCGTTTATCTGTACAGTTTCACA
The DNA here is from genome assembly GCA_948474745.1 of Oligia latruncula. Classification (NCBI taxonomy): domain Eukaryota; kingdom Metazoa; phylum Arthropoda; class Insecta; order Lepidoptera; family Noctuidae; genus Oligia; species Oligia latruncula. The sequence goes on along the minus strand of OX419683.1, from coordinate 7,175,343 downwards.
GAATTTGTGGCTTGGCGTGGTGGCTTGATCATAAACATATCGGCGACGGTAAAGGTTAACCATGAAAATAGGAGAAATGGAACAAAAAGATGTGTCTTGCCGTTGTCGTTTGCATGTTCTAAATCTTTACGTCTTCTGCGATTAATTTTGGGTTAATTTGTAACCCCAATATGATTTGTGATATGAAATCGTTACCAAATTTAAGAATACCAAATCGTTATCAAATTTTAGATCAGGATGGGCTCATTTTCTGTTGAAGATTATTTTTGTTTAATTAACAGCACAGAATCTGTTCTGTACCAACCGGTGAAGACTTGGACGAGAAACTACATTCCACCACTGGCCATAGGTAATAGACACGACTGTAACTGCGGCCCGTTGACTTGTCCTGTCCTAATGTGGTCTGGCCTAGCATGACACTGGTTGCATGGCTTTCTACCAGAGCTGTGAGCGAGGTAACAATCCACCAGCGGAATTGCTTTTTGAATATAAAGCCATTCTTTTGGAATCTGCCCTCTCTAACCACTTGGCTTCCGAGAATGGGTGCCGCTCCTATGTGGGCCGTGTCAGGCTCGTTGGCGCGGTGCCGCGCCTTTGAACTTCCGCCATTAGACACACGCCGAGGGAATTAATTACCAACGAGGGGCGCGATTGGCCCGTACAGGTCTCTTCAGGCGTGGCAAGGTTCGGCGTGGCCTGTGATAGGACACGCCGTGTGACCCCATCTTTGAATTTGGCGTGCAGTCAAGATGTGTTTAGCCAAGAGCGTAGGCATTTTTTAAAAGGTTTCAGTTAAGTTATATTAAATGTCTTTAGAAAGCTCTTTTCTTTAATGTAATTTGTTCGAAGGCAGTCTAAAACCGTGGTTGGAAAAAGATTTTACTTGAAATTAAACCTATTAAATTAAATGGTACATAAAATCGTCGGTTGTAACGTTATTGGAAAATTCCATCCCACACTAATATTGTAACCTTGTCTCCAGCTTTCATTGAATTTAATCAGAAATAACTCATAAATAGACTTACTAACTAGCAAGGTAGAAACGACCCACTTCTTCAAAGAATTAAAAATATTGATAGATGCTCAGTAGGTAGAATTTTTTATAACTAGCTGTTGCCCGCGACTTCGTTTGCGTTTATTTTTTATTTCATCATAGCTTCCGCCTGCGGCTTCGCCCGCGAGATATGTCGATAAAAACTATCCTATGTCCTTCCCCTTGGATGCAATCTATCTCTCTGCCAAATTTTTGCGAAATCCGTTCAGTGGTGTAGGCGTGAAAAGGACAGACAGAGTTACTTTAGAAATTATAATATTAGTATGGGTTAAAGTTCCGTACCTAAAGGTGCGCTTACACGGGCAACTAAAATTGCTCAATTCCAGTCAATACTCGTCAACTATGACGTCACGACTACATAAAGCAATTTACGGCAACGGCAACAAGCATCAATATCGCGCAATACAATATTGAGCGATATGGCGCAACTTCATGAACTAGGCAATACTGTCCCTACACGAGCATTTCAGTATTCGCTCGCTATGGACGACATTGTTCTTGCTGCGGCGGCTTGTAGCGCTTTTTTTATTATTAATCAAAAACAAAAAAGAAAGAAAAGGGATAGGCGTATCTGGGTGCGATCGTTTTTAGCAAAGAGGCCGCAATTTTCAGTGTGTAAAGAATTAGATGATATATTATTCAAAAACTTTACTAGAATGTCACGCCTTGCCGCGCGCTATCCTACTTCCATCCGACCTCTCCCTCTCCCCGCGGAAGCAAGACGGCAAGCCGCAAAACAAACAAGTGCGAACGAGATACATACAAAAATTGCCTGGAATTTCCAAGCCCATTGGATATTCGTCAATTCGTATCTGCGACATTGAGCGATATGAAATATCTGGAGCAATTAGAAGCAATATCGCCGAAATAATTGCCGCAATTTATTGAAATTGCTCCATATTGCTCCACTAATTGCTCCAGATCGGTCCATTCGTGTCGCCGAACAATTATTGCCCTCGTGTAAGCGCACCTTTAGTAAAAATGGAACCCGTATAGGATCACTTTGTTGTCTGTCTGCCTTTCTTTTTTGTCTAATTTTGTCCGTCTTTGTGTCAGATTTATGTCACATGTTTTGATACTTGCAAAACTTAAAGGGTACTACTTACTTGTACTTCTCATGGAAAAGGCGCGAATTTTTCGACTTACCCTTACTTACATAAGTTTGTGGTACGGATGCAGAACTCTTGTTGCGATATTTCAACTCGCACATGGCCGGTTTTTTTAATACATATTTCCGGCACCTGTAGAATGACATCTCCAGGCTTCCTTCTCCAGGTCTGAGGTTACCATTCTGTCAAATTCTGAATTACATAACGATCGGCTCAAGTGTTTTAAATGTGAAAAGATAACAGACAGACATACAGAGTTACTTTTCCATTTTAATGTTAGTGTGGGTAGACATGTAATATAGCGTGAATAACGACACAGTATAATAAAGTAAGAAGTATTACGTCTTCACACAAATCGAAATGACGCGCTTCGTAATCTCGGTGTACACCAGTGTGTAACCGAGATTACGAAGCGCGTCGTCGACTGTTGAGTACTGACTCAACAGTCGCGCGTGTGCGTTACCCTATCTAGTCCAGTTCAGCGTCTTAAAAACGTCCTCTAACGCATTGTGAACAGTTTCGAGGATATCACATCCCCCTGTCTCACTCACCTGAGTAGTTGGATGGGGCTGGTTTTCAAATCCTGGACCCAGGGCCTTCTTAACCATATTGGGCGCCGGGGTGCGAAAATTAGCATGCGCCCCCTTACAACAAAAGTAAAACTTAATTTTTACGTGTTAAGGCAGTAACGGCCTGGCACCGCCTCGGAAAAAATCCACCCGCTTGTCGCCAACGAGCTGTCAGCAAGACGACCATTCGCTGCTGGCACGCCAACGGTGATGGAGCAGCTTGTTGTTCAGATGCCGCTTACTAGTTGGTAGCTCAAACGGGTGGATTTTTTCCGAGGCGGTGCCGGGCCGTTATTCGCTGGAGCGGTGCGGTTATAATGAGTGATGACCTGACTGGCTTGCGCCCCCTAAGACCCTGCGCGGCCTGCGCCAGGGTGCCTCGCACCCCTTGCACCCCCGGGTAAAGACGGCCCTGGGACCTGGACAGTCATCGTGTCAGAGTCATACAAACACCTCGACACTTCGATGTATCGCCAGTCATTTCGTCATCGTTGCAAAGGCCAGAACTGTCGTAGTCCACAAATGTCATACACAGCAGCTGGTTGTAATCTTCGGTCTTCTGCACAATTTGCCGAACAGTATGGATGTGGTCTACGGTAGTGAAGCCTTTTCGAAAACCTGCTTGTTCTGGTGGCTGAAACTCATAAATTCTCCTGACGAGACGGTTCGTAACCAGCTTGTATACGTGGCTCAGAAATGAGATGGGTCTTTAGTTCTTCAGCAAGGTTTTGTCACCTTTTTTCTAGGGTACCCCGACCAAACGGGTTAATTGAGGTTGAAACTGACCAACCGCGAGCGCTGCAACCAGAAATAGGAATTATTTGAGGTTCACTAAAAAAAGCGCAATCATTATATTAGAGTATTTTATAATATTTTTAGCAGCGCAAAATGAGAGTTATTAAAGGTTTGATTAAATAGATGCTTTCTTTTGTGAACCTTAAATAATTACAGAAAGTTCAAAAGAGGCATTGAGTCTCTTTTTAAAAAAGTGCATCTTTAGAAGCGCAATAGTATATTTCATTACAAGTGCGGAAAGGCTGTCATTGCAAAGAGTTCCGACAAATGTCTACCCGAGCCGAGGCGCAGCCGAAGGCGAGGGTTGACAGTCGGAACAAGTTGCAATGACGGTTCCGCAGGTGTACTGAACGACTATTTTTAATACAGTTGCGAAAATATGAAGCAATTTAATAAAATAATAAAAACACAATAAACTCAACTAACTAATCATTTTTTCTGGAAAATGGCGCCAACCGTAGAATATAAGCAGAGTTTTTTTTTCTTCACCCATTTTGGTAGGCAAAGGGAACTATCCATACAGCTTAGTCTTCAGTATATTTTTTTTATTGATATGAAATGAAAATGTTTAATGAGATGAAATGAAATGAAACCTAACCTAACTCATTCAATTAAATCTAATATTGAAATAAATTAGTAGCTTCTTTTTAGAAATATACGTATTTGTATGCATCACATAAACTCTTTAGTAAAAACTTCATGGTTGGTTTTTCTTTTTAATAGACATTATTTTGACAGTTGGGAAAGAGAACGCACGAGTTCGGGAAAGGTAAAAAAAAAGCACAAGTATGTAATAGCCCACATCCCGAACGCTATACGTCCCTGCAATACACCACTTTTTGAGCAACTGTATTAAAAAAAGTTTTAAGAGGTTAATTAATTTCAAAAGGTGTCCATCATTAGCAGGTAAATAAGTTTTAAAAGGATAAGTTACCTAAATATTTCCTTTTTCTAAATCAATTTAATTTTATCACATAACTTTCTTCTCCAAGTGAATTCAGACATGCTGTGTTAGGATTAAAATTAAACTACTGCATGAGGGTAATAAAGATCAACATAGTTCATAATGCTACAATTAACTTTGTGTCTGGGTACGGTCTTACATTCTTCTTTGTCGGTCTTATAAAGTTCAGTTACAATTCAAGAGACACAGTCACTGGGCAACTCTAGCGCATGTTTACCTATCTATTTTCAAGGACACTGCCGAGACGTAATACTGTTTAATTTATTATGCTATGATAACGATTCCCTTGAACAGAGCTTACGTGGGCCATGTCGTTCGGGCTAATTAATTATTTATGGGGCTTCCTCATTCTAGATTTTCATGGAATTTTAAATCTAATTTCTGTCTTTGGTATTAGATATTATTTCTTGTTTTGACGGATAAGTATACCTACAATAAAGCGAAGTAACAACATTGACATACCAACACCAACCATGGGGTCGGTTTTCGCGTTTCGACACGCTTTAGAAATGTAATTATGGAATTTGTCGCCTATTTCAATAGGATGACTGGGCTCAAGTTTCGTGTTTTTTTTCCACTGCTGGGCAAAGGCCTCCCCCAAATCTTACCAGGATCTTTTTTCTCGCGCCAACTCTTCTCTCTTCAATTACATAATTTCATGTGCATTTTTGTCATGTATGATTAAAAACCTACTACACAATAAAGGTCGTAAATCTAAGATATACCGCAGCAGAAATCTCGATGTTTTGACATGTCGCCATATCTTCTTACATCCGTGATCCGAAGATTACATCCGTGCGAAGTAGGGGAAGGTAGCTACTAATAATACATTGTTGTTTGTGGGTTCTATTCATGATTTCTTAACAATTTCACTGCAGTATAAAAATAATAATTTGTCTAATAAAACGCATATTCATATTTCAAAAATAACAAACGTAAAATACATTAGGCCTTTATACTCATGTAGCGAGTCTTTAGAATTATTTATAGAAGTGTTGTGTTAAATGAATAAATAAATAAAATATTTTTTATATTAATATGTAAAGCAAAGGGTTCTTTCTGGAGAAGTTTGTATCGTCTGTTTAAGCATTTTTAATTTAGAACCGTACGATTTAGTATCTACCTACTTTAAATATATATATATATTGGTACACAGGAAAAAGTACCGGCCAAAACGTTTTTCTTCCTTGAACACCCCTTCGTTGGGGCTTTCCGATTATTAATAGTAGTAAAAGTACACTCAAAGGGAAATAATTTGTTGTGAGAAAAATCGTTACAGATTTTGAGACCTAAAAATCCAACAAATGGCGTGTGGCAGACTTCCTATTATTTAAAAAACACTTGACTTGGGTTTCCTGAAAACGACCTGTGGTCACGTTTTCGGCCGGAATATTGCCCAATTTTGACAATACCGATACATCGCCAATTAGTAATTGCAATAACGGTCTTTGTGAGTTTTTTGTGGACTGAAAATCTTGAACGAATTTTGTCGGACAGTGGTTCCAGTTTTCTCCTAAACTGTAAATATTTTTAGATTTTTAGGTTTAAGACATGAAATTGATAAACAGCTAAAAGAAGAATGACATGACTCATGACATGTCATCTGGGTGTCGCGTTTAGACTTCCCGTTCATTCGTAAAAACACAAAAAAAAAAACATAATTTTTAATTAATATTCGGTTTCGCTAAAAAACGTTTAGGGCCTAGCACACCGCCGCCGCGAAAATAATGATATGAAACCGATTAACAAATTCCGCTCAGAAACATCACTACATTATGACGCGATTCGAGTAGCAATATCCTGAGATTCAGTTGAATTGTTGCAATCGGAGCAAAATTCGTTAAGCGGTTTCCCATAATTATTTTCGATTCTGAAAACTAAATTCTCCAAAAATCGTATTGGATTCATATTATTGTGATTAACGGTAAGCTCCATAAATCAGTTATTACAAAACATGTTGCAAATACAATGGAACAGGCTCCAAAGCTAAAAAATATTTTTTGGTTCGTAGGACAGAAGTCTTCTTCTCCAAAATGTCTTACATTTGATGGAACAAAACTGAGGTATCACAGCAGTAATTAACGTCTTGTCCTGCAATACTCCTCTAAAAAAACAAGGAAGCAAATCTCTAAATAGTTTAAACGATTAAGGTGCCACTAGTCGATATTTTTTCCATACAAATTTCGGGAAAGTATTACTCCACTGTTTGACATTGTGCATCCAAAGTTAAACATGATATTGTTTTGTCTTATTATTAATATTGTCTGTACGGAAACAGAATAGTAAAATAAAAAGCCATTATAAAATTATGAGCCAACAAAGATTCGTTTTTTAGGGTTCCGTACCCAAAGGGTAAAAACGGAACCCTATTACTAAGACTTCGCTGTCCGTCCGTCCGTCCGTCTGTCTGTCACCAGGCTGTATCTCAAGAATCGCGGTAGCTAGACAGTTGAAATTTTCACAGATGATGTATTTCTGTTGCCGCTATAACAGCAAATACTAAAAACAAAATAAAATAAATATTTAAGGGGGGCTCCCATACAACAAACGTGTTTTTTTCGGCGTTTTTGCCTTGTGGTACGGAACCATTCGTGTGCGAGTCCGACTCGCACTTGGCCAATTTTCTTGCTATTTTTAACATAAAGGGTGTAAATAAATAATAAAAGAACTGTAAAATCTTCAAAACTCAGTCCGTACCGACAAAGCTCAGCTATCGAAGAGTTTAATCAACTTTATTTGTAATTGATTTTTGCAGTGATTTTTTCATAGAACTCGATTTTCCAAAGAACTTCTCGATTTTTTTTACGCGCCTATCAGTTTGGAACGGTGTTTCTGTGCGTGAGAACTAGACGTTGTGCGTGTGGCCTAGCGTCTAACTGCTCATAACTGATACTAGCTCTGTCAGACACGAAGCCAGATGATACAGCGTGCTTTTTGGCCATGACCACCAGTGAGTTCGAGCTTGCGACTAGTTTACTCTTAAATCACTACCACCAAAATCCTGCGAATTAGCATATTTTATATTAAACAAATAGAAATGCTATCATCATCATCTGCCTAGCCTTTTTCCAACTATGTTGGGTTAGCTGAATACCAGTATTTTACATGGAGCGACTGCCTATGCCTATCTGACCTCCACAACCCAGTTACTGGGTAATACGATACCCCTTGGTAAAAAAGAAAAAAAATCCATTGAATAATCTTGTGAATATGGTAACTCCACTGCTACCGTGTACTAGGTTCTGCGTTTAGATATTACAAATAATTGCGTGTAGATTTTTTTCATTTGTGCAGCTTAATAAAAGCAACTAATGCATAACAAAGTAAAGTTATTAATTGTAATTGTTTCACATAAAGTATATTATATGTACTTTCATTCATGATCGCTTCTGAAATTAAGCGACACCAGAACTGCTATTTTTAGCATACGCATTTAGAATATTGTCTTCAATAATGCGCCAAATGCGCAAAACCTCCCCTCGCCTCCGGCGCTTGCGTCCTGAGATATAGCCTCCCCTTCTAAAGGTTGGAGGTGAGGCCTGACCTCTTGATTCGGAGCGCGTGCATTCAGTCGACTGTTGGCGTTGTATTGGTAACGTCGTGTGACCATATACAATGCCCCGTTACCTGGATACTCCGAATCCAGTGTGACTACGTGTGTACTGTCGTTTGCTTGCTTGCGTCTGGACGTCGGTAAGTAACAATTCATAATCAGCCTATAATTTTCCCACTGCTGGGAGACAGGCCTCCTCTCTTCGAGACGGAGTGGGCCATAATCCACCGTGCGGGCCCACTGCGGTTTGATGGATGTCATATGTCTTCGAAATTTTTATTCTAGGACATACCGATTTCCTCACGATGTGTTCCTTCACCGTTTTGAGAGAGTGGTAATGAAACCAAATACACAGAGTAAAGTGCCTGTCTTGGTTCGAGCTCACTACCTACAATTCGTTAGTCTGGGCCGATACCACTGGGCCACCACTGCTCTACTCTGGACTTAGTCATCATTAGCAATTAGCCTTCTGGACATAGGCATCTCCAATTATATCTACACGATTTATTTCGTGACCGTATTAAAATCAGTTGTATTTGATGTAAGTACATGTTTTTTTTTTCTCTTGTTGCAGGAGGGCACCGCAACTTCGTGCAGCAGATCTGACCGCTTAGCGTCAAAAGCTGAGAACGTCGACGCTCTAGTAAGTACCGCTTTTATATCTCTAATTGTAAATAGTCGTGGTTATCTTTATCATCATCCTATGCCTTGCCAACTGTTCCTGCCTTTTCCCAACTATTTTTGGGGTCGGGTTTTAGTCTAACCGGTTGCAGCAGAATACCAGTGTCCTTATTTTATTATTGGAAATGTCAAGATTGAATTTTGTCACTCAATCACGCTTTAATAACCGATTGAATGTGAATGGGCCCACACAAGTCGATTATGATTGACTGGCCTGTTGGTCTAGTGGTCAGTGACTATGACTGCTATGCCGGAGGTCGTGGGTTCGATTCCCACCCAGGACAAATGTTTGTGTGATGAGCATGATCATTTGTTCTGTGTCTGGGTGTAATTTATCTATATATGTATGTATTTAGAAATATGTAAGTATGTTTATCAGTTGTCTAGTACTCATAACACAAGCTCTGCTTAGCTTGAGACTAGACGGCGTTGTGTGATAGTTGTGGAATATTATTATTATTATTATTATTGAATTAGGATATTTTTTTATCCCGAAAAATTCTGTTTTCTACTACCAAGCGGAGGAATACGCCGGCAAAATGTAATAATGGTGAATTATGCACTTTGGTATATTTTCAGTATTAATTTTGGTGGTATCGCTTAAATGTACCAAATTTAAGCGATTTCACAAGAGGCGGTTCAGCTTAGTTATAAGTACCAACTTTAAGGCTTTCCTTCTTACAAAATCCTTTCATGAAAATAGTCCTGTATGTTCGAATATATTTATAAATCGTGGTGGGTCGCGCGTGGGAATTTACCGTGTGCCACTTTAGAGAGATCAAACGCGTTCAGTACGACTTACACTTCTGTTGATTATAGTCCGGTTAATAAACGACGCTGTTTTGATGAGGATAACATACCGCTTGTTATCTTACGTCAAACAATTAGTGGAAGTTTTTCTGATTTGTACGTGTTGTTCCAGAAAACCTCTACGGACTTCAGTCAGAGTTTACTTGAAGAACTTGAACGGCTCTTCGAAAACGTCGACATGAAGAGAAGAGAAGAATCGGTGAATACTTTCACACATTATTGCCAATATGGTTGATCTTCTCTCATTTCTTTCTTTCCTTGGTTCTTATTGTTACTTTTGGTTTTATTGTTCTGACGGATCACTTAGGGAATTAGGGTTCGACAGTCCGTCCGTGTGTTACACGTCTCGTGTTTTTAATAATCCTTGTTGTGCAACAGTTTCATAAACTACAATTAAAACTTATGATCGGTGTATTCTCATTATTATTCATAATATTTGCACGCCATACTAGGTGGCAAACATGTCTGTTCCTTTCTTTTTTATGTTATCCTGATCCTGCAAGCATTTATATTCTCGTATATATAGGTACACATATTTGAGCTAATAAACCTATCTTATCTGAAAAATATACGTAGGTATTTATCGGAAAATGGCACTTTTAAAGGCATTTTATTCATTAAAAAATCATTTGATTTTTTTTCTGATTTCCAAATATTGCAGTTTCATCAGACAAAATAATTTCTTCAAAGCTTAGACGTTAATTACACACAAAATAGCTCCTGTAGCGAAAACTAGTGTCTAATATATATTTTTTATGTTTACAGTCGCAACCCCCGAAGCCGGGAGAAGCGGGTCCAAGGTAACTATCTTTATTTTCCTTGTTAGCACTTCTTAATAAACATAAATGATATAAATGTTTTGTCGCTTTCACTGTTTTAGTTTACTTAATTATTTTATAAACATATTTTTATCACATTATTCAAAAAGTGCTGGTGTATTCTTCGTAAACAGGGACTGAAATAGCTATTTAATCCCTTGGGACTAAAGGTGATTTGAATTTGGAATGTGGATATTGTTAGTAAAAGTTCCAATCACCAAGGAGATCAATCACGAACATTGTATGAACAAGTAACAGGCTGTATGATCAAGTAAAACGCGAGCGAGCCAAATAAAAAAAAAAATGTTTGTGTAAAAATAAGAAACGCGCGAAAGCATTCTGCCTTCGTTCGTAATTGTTTACCTCAAATTAGGATTTTACTTAGTTTTATAAAAAATGAGTATGCCTTCCTCAAGTAGTGATAAAGAAATGCCTCTAATTATTTCTATGTATTGCCAATTCTATGGCATTGCTCCTAATTGTATATAAATAAATAAACGTACTAATCTTATTCATAAGTTGCACTTACTTATCTTTTCATAGAGGTCTTACGTCCAAATCGAACAATAAACCGCTAGTATTAAAAAAATACTCAAAATTAGATCATGAAACTTTGCATAACAACTGAACTAAATATAAACCAGATACCATGTTTCTTATTTTTTTGTGTTGTCCATGTTTAAATTACCATTATTTTCACTGTAAAAAGCAAAAACCTAAAGTATTGGCGCTGCCTGCCCCCAGCACCGCACTCTGCCTCGCTCTCACTTAGTCCGCGAGCAGTATCGTGCGAGCGAGATAAAGAGTGAACTTTAGCTGAGGTAGTATGGGCTCTTAACAGTTTCTGTAAAAATATTGAAATGAAACGTTGAAATTAATCAGCCAAACAAAAATACTTATCGACCCGAAACGCCCCTCACAGGCTCACATTAGCAAAAACCATTTGATTGCACATGGCTTTGGTGGTATTACCTACGCGTAATACTTTGTTATAGAATCATGAAATGACAATGACTTTATTCAATATAAAAGGCTTCTTCACTGGTTCAATATGATTTTCGTACAGTATAAAAACATTTCGGAAAGTTCCACATTTGTCGTACCTACTGCCATAACTCAAACAATTTTCAATTGCATTCAATTGCACAGTATTATGCAATTAGATCCAACTAAAAGTATATTTCATAGCTTTGCTATAGGCTTATTTCATCTAATGAGTGTGATTATCTCAAGTGGGATGAGCCAATTTATTTTTGTCCTCCACTTTGCTCTCTGATTTTCCCTCCTCCGCCTTCCGTTGAAAATTATGACCTACATAGTCAGTACATAGTAGAAAATTATGACCTAAATTGTCGAACATTAGTAGCTTTGTTGACATTATCTATCTATACATATAATATTAATATTTTTTTAGTTTTCACCGCGCGTTCTGAAACCAATTTTTCTGTAATCATATTTATCTGCGTACGTGGCAGCAATAGTTTTTTCCTAACATGGACAAATCATAAACTATTACAAATCGTGAACTAAATAAAGAAACTTAACTGCGAAGTTATCACCAAGCTCCAGTAACTAATACAAAAAACAGTGGCACTCCGGGAGTGCCGACAGAAGTGAAAACAAAACACAAACAGAATACTTTGCCATTACTAACTGACATATCGGATATACATTAAAACCGAGTACATCCCGAGGACAGCCGAACCCATCCAAAGCGGTTTTTTTTTAATCATCTTAAAAACAATTCAATGGTGTATCCCATCTCAAAAAAAATGCCCAACGCCTAAAGAAGTTTTCACTTCAAAAACCCAGAGATGTGCAAAGAAGTAGTTTATTGTGGGACGTCAGGAAACGAAGTTCCTTTCGCGATACTCGCACACACACACTTGTTTATAATAAAAAGATACAGGGAGAGAGATAGTTTTCATGGTTTTCGCTGAAGCCAGTAGTGAGGTCAAAATGAAAATCCAAGAAGGCGGCTGAGTATATAATTAGCAGTAGCATGCAGGTCGTTATTTTAAAATAAATACATTGCGCCGTGACGACTGCGCAGCCAGTAATTTGCAAAGGATACTATGCACATAGATATGCAGCACATACACCTAATACTTAGGTCTTAAGTATATAACTCTTTATTTGACGGCGTTGCCCAACAACAAACCAAACGATAGTTTATCGAAATGAGAAAATCAGTTGAAGTTTTGAAACTGTTATGTCGCAGAAAACACCGTTTTGACATCGACGTGAATGCGTTGAACGTCTTAATTTTAGTTCGGTCTTCCAGAAAAATGGCGACACGACAAATATGTACAGACGCCAGCACATCAAGCTACTACAATCTGTCAAATTTCTTTAAAAGATTTTCAACTTTATCGCTAAAGCATAAGGTTCAAAGTTGATTGGGAAAATTTGACAGTTTCGGGTAGCTTGATGTGCTGGCGTATGTACATGTTTTTCGTGTCGCGATTGCTCTACCTACTTTTGGAAGCTTCATACTACTAAAGTTTCTAAGGTATAAAAGTAATTTATCATTGTAAAAGTCAATCCGGCGACTACACAAAAACCATATCGAATTAAGAAAAAAGAAGCTCAGAAGAATGAGTTGCACCTCACACTTGTTGTTAAAATAACACTTCACACGACAGTACGACACCTCACATTTATAGGGTTCCGTACCATAATGGTAAACCAGAATCCTTATGGTGAGACTCAGTCTGTCTGTCAGTCTGTCACAGCTGGATTTCTCAAGAACTACTAATAACTTGAAATTTGGAATAGTTTTAGATGACGTTTGCCCAACTATTTTACAAATAAGAAAGAAATAAAAATATTATGTAAGATAATTTTTGCAACAGAGACTGAAAGGGGTCTGAAAAATTCTAAGTGGGATTGCTAGGGCATGTGGGGTATCATGTGAAAGGGCGCAGTATTCTCAAACATTTTTTCTTTTTTTTTTTAGGCCGCATAATATTCGACTTTTGATGAAAAATGAAAAAAATACCATTCCCCCCTTATCTCAGAAGTTTGAAAAGAGAAAAATCTGAAATTATTCCATGTGACAGAAGTTTATGTAAAGATTACAGGAAAAATAAAACGAAGTCTGGGCCTTTTTTGGCGCAGCCGTGAGGCAGACATTCCTGCTAATTTCTTTCATCGGACTTTGCATTTTTTATCTTTATTTTTTTTTATCTGATTTACGACTATTATCTGACTATCTGTTGTATTGTGTCTTTTAGTCTGTGCTAAATAAATGTATTTTCTTTTTTCTTCTTTCTTTAAGTCTCTAAATAGCACACTTTTTCAGAAATCATCAACAATAGTTACATTAGTTCCACTATCGGTCAAGAGATGGTGCTGCCATAAAACTGCAATATTCTACACCGCAGTGCACAGTGTTAAAATTCTCTGACGAATATAGGCCTCGCCGATGAAAAATTAAAAACATGATGGTACGGAACCCTCGGTGCACGAGTTTGACCCGCTCTTGACCGGTTTTTTTTTAACTAATATTTGCGTAAGTGTTTTTGGTAACCTGCCCGTACGTGCAAGTGATTTGCCCCCCTGATTGAACGCTTTTTTATAGTAGTGACTGTGGCCATTAGTTTCTATTAAAATAACAAATAGGTAGATAAAGTGCCCTAGGTTATTATAATTTCTTATATATTATAGATAGTATTGTGTATTATTAGATTTATAGATAGTGTGTTGCAAACATAATACAACTAATTTTATACAATAGAAAAAAACTTATAAAACTCTAAAAACTTTCTTTTTACAATAAAGACCATACTAATGTACATACAATCATTCTGATTTTTTGTCAAATTATTCTACAAGCAACATAGTTACTAAAGCACTAGTGTTTTATTTTTTTTAGTCCAATCAATAGATTTTTTGTAAATAGATAATTTCTTGATATTTTGCTGTAAATTACCAGCGTTGTGTCATCGCGCTTCTCTTTCTTTTCTATGCAGTCCGACAGTGACCGCGCTTTAGGTCATGTAAGCCCCTTAATGTATTAGTTACGAATTTATTTGGTTTAAATACACGCAATTAATGAAAATGTTTTTCAATATAAGTACAACTATGAATGTTTTCATTATGTTGTTTATGTATTACAATCATTCTTTCGCATTTTGCAGGTGTAACTAAACGTCAATGTGTAACTAAACGTCAATGTGTAACTAAACGTCAATGTGTAACTAAACGTCAATGTGTAACTAAACGTCAATGTGTAACTAAACGTCATTGACGCGCTAATCGCTGTCAAAATGTCATTCATTTGCTGTGCATTTACATTGTTGTTTCTTTTTACGCTCCCTAATCTCTCTTTGCTCTTATGAGGGCCACTTACACTTTTTTTAATAACCTGGTTCAGAATCATGTACTCGAATGTCCCTGTCTCGAGGTCGTTTCTACCCTGTATATAGGGTGACTGGTAATTAGTGACCGATACTTAAACACGTGATTTTACTCATCATTATGGACAACTTTTACTATGGGACCAAACCTGAAATCGCGAAAAAAAAATCAGCTGTTCCCTACATTTATGTTCGTCTCACTCGTCAAAATGTAGGAAACAGCTGATTTTTTTTTCGCGATTTCAGGTTTGGTCCCATAGTAAAAGTTGTTCATAATGATGAGTAAAATCACGTGTTTAAGTATCGGTCACTAATTACCAGTCACCCTATATATCGGTTCGATCTTGCCTACTCGCCGACCTAAATGTTCATAGTTTAAACAAAAACCGCTAATTCTCAAGTACTTTTAGGACTTGCCTTTAGTAAAGGCATTTAAACATGTTTTTAGTTAGCACTAATAAAGCAGCAATAGAATGTTATATTTGGCATGCTTGTAAATCTTTAATGGGTAAAAGCTCTGTAGAATTTCTGGCGCTGTACTTTGCCGCTTGAAGCGTTGTTGCATAAAGGCGTCTAGTCTAATTCTCTCTCTCGCTTGCTCGCGTGTTATAGGTGGTTTCGCTACGTTCATATACGTACATGCAGAAATTCGGTACGCCTGTACATAATTGTATCTGCTATAACGATATGTAAGACTTTGGAAAGCTTGAAAATGAAAATTGGAGATAAAAAATGTTTAGGCTTACCCAATCAATTGGTCTATCGTTGAAAGGGAATATAACATGAAACGTATAAAACTGAAACTTAAGGATTCAAAATTATGTCGAGTTTTTTTTTTTTTACTTCAAAGTGGCCAATTTCTGTAAGGTTTGAAGATAAAACCTTTATGAACCAACGAACACGATCCAGTATTTTCACGATAAATATATCACTCTCTTTGAAACAATTTTATTGTTTGACGTATAATAAACGGCTCCTTAGCTATTTATACGACACACAATAAAATTGATTCACATTAGGTTTAAAAATCTGTTTTAAGCTTGGACCAAGATAGTATCCACGTCCGGCAGTAAATGACGCAAGTAGCTTACAGACGTCATTTCCTCAATGTGGGCGGATTCTGTAGCTGTAAATAGAGGAGGAAATATCAAACGGATATTACTAACAATGAGCCACCTTCGGCAGGTAAGGGATACTAAAGGTGAAAAGTGAAATACTTTGTAGGCTAAAAACAGATTTTTAAACCTAATCTGAATCAATTTTATTGCTCTGTTTATACGACAAACAGCTAAGGAGCCACAATAAACAATACAATTGTTTCAAAGAGGGACAAACGTTTTGCATGAAAATTCTGTGATAGGTACATGAAGAACGCGTTCGCTGGTTCATATAGCAACAATGAGACTGAAATACGTTACAACCGCACGGGCCAATTGCTCAGGTTAAACTCAAACTCAAAGCATTTATTTCAGTTAAACCATTAACAGGCACTTTTGAATTGTCAAGAAGTCGCGTAGTCGTCAGTCAGAAAATATGAAGCTAGTTGCCCATTCCAAAGCGTAGGTACCTATGGAGAAGAACGGGCAAGAAACTCCATGGACGCATGAATTTTATTTTTTTTATTATAATGTGAGAACGATGAAAAAAAAGAAGGCGTACGCGTTAAAATCGTAAGAAAACAACAATCCAAAAATAAATTACCTAATTAAAAATAAGTCGAGGCAGCTAAGTGATGACCAGCCCCAACTGACGGCGCCCGTTCACGAACATGACGCATAGATCAGCACCATTCAGCTAAACCATTTTGAAGGGAGCTAAATGATCCAACACACGCCACCGTCAGCGAGACATTTGTGTGAGTATGACATACTATCAGCCGCCAGGGCACATTCAAGTCAATGAAAGAAATATTATCCGGTAAATAGCAGCTCTATAGTACATAAATAGAACTCTCATCTGTGCTATGCAATTACACAATACAAAGGAAATTGAGTTTATACAATACAAATATAGTCTTACAATCTTGTATTATATCAACTGTATTGTATCAACATTATTTTCAAGCGTTAATCAATTAGTTGTGGTTGTGGAGCAGGACCAGCATTAAGCTACGCTTGCCGCGGTTAGTCCGTAGATGGATGACCATTTTTACTTTACAAGACCCCTCTGTGGCTCGGAAAGCACGTTACCGTTGATCCCGGCTGTCATTCGTGAATCTTTGACAGTTGTTATTGGTAGTCAGAATGCCGAAAGTCTGACAACCAGTCAATTAATACGATACCAAAGGGTATCGTATTAACCAGTAACTGGGTTATGGAGGTCAGATAGGCAGTCGCTTCATGTAAAATACTGGTATTCAGCTGCATCCGGTTAGACTGGAAGCCGACCCCAACAAAGTTGGGAAAAGGCTCGACTGATGATGATGCTGATGAAGACTTAAAACGGATTGTTTAATATGTTCTAGAAGATAGTATCGTTATCATATTTTGAGAAACCCTACGTTTAGGTCGGTGCGTAACTACAAGCGGAACACTAGGTACGGTCAGCAACAAAAGTCGATTAACACTTAAGTAAAAAAAAAACTGAAGTGTTCATCGACTTTTATTGCTGACTGTACTACCTAACAATTGTAAATATTGCGCTGTGCTCTTACAGGGTTCATGATAAGTACTGAAATCCTTTGTTCCGACAACTATGCATCCACATGAATGTCATATTATTTGAGTTTGAGTTCGGTAGTTTAATTTCCCAAAACATATTTCAGTAGCAATTGATTTATTTTTATTTTTACTATAATATAAAATAGAACCAGCTTCGCTTTTGTGATGCAATGAAATATCATACGAGAAGTATAAAGTAGATCAATAAATATCAGGTTTGTTCTGCTTTGGAAGACTTGATTAGGTACATAATAAATAGTAATTAAACTATCTTTTTTGCACCCAGTGCTCAAAGCAGCCGATCAGGTTTTCAAACTAAAGAGAAGAAGAAAGGGTACGTAAAGTTTGTTTGATTCGTTTAAACGAAATAATTTGTTTTCATTTTCACCTTTTTTATTTTACTAACCCCCCTGTTTTTTCGGATGGGAAATCATCAAATGAAGAGCGGGATGGGCCGCTCTGGATGGTGCGGAAGGGAGTGTCAGACTCTTACTGACTAAAACCTATCCGTGTTCCTTCCTTGGCCCTTTATGTTCCGGGCCAGCGGTAACCCTTCGGACAATCTCGCTGACCCGGCAGGCTTCGGCCCTAAGGGGCCGCTTCCTTGATGCTGGCATCTCTTTGAGGCGCGCGTGGAACACGTACGCGCCGTTCGGCACGGGCCTGGTCCTGATCGGACGGTGAGCTACCCACTACTCTCCGTCCGCAGGCCCGCGCCTACGGTGGCCGGGAGTCGTCTAGCGGCTCCCGACGCCCGGTGCGTCTCCCGCAGCGGCTGGGACTGGAGGCTTTCTCCCTCATCCATCCCGCCACCTCCTTCGCTAGCATGTTTTATTTTTCAAATTCAACAGGTTCGATTCCTGGCTAGAAATATTGATTTTTCAAAAATCCAATGACGCAGTTTTAGTTTTCATCAAAATCGAGCCCGCGACTTCTTTGAGTACTTTTCGCTATTCCTCAGTTTCGGATTTGGCCATCCACGCCCACTTGAAAAATTCACCCTGTCTAAATAATAAATATTATTATTTCAAACTTTTATTAAGGTTTACTGGCTACTATATTAAGATGGATGTAATAAATGTAAACGGTTCAATCTTTATTACACGCATGCCTAGAGGGTTCCTTGGAACCTTCCGTTGCAGGCGTGAGGTCGAAGAGATGCCGTATGTACCTGTTATTAAATTTTAATACACTGCTCTAAAAAAGTATTGCACCAATTTCAATTAATTTAGAAGCAAGATCATAAAACAAACTCCTTCTAGCAATAATTTAGAAGCAAGATCATAAAACAAACTCCTTCTGGCAATAATTTAGAAGCAAGATCATAAAACAAACTCCTTCTAGCAATAATTTAGAAGCAAGATCATAAAACAAACTCCTTCTAGCAATAATTTAGAAGCAAGATCATAAAACAAACTCCTTCTAGCAATAATTTAGAAGCAAGATCATAAAACAAACTCCTTCTAGCAATAATTTAGAAGCAAGATCACAAAACAAACTCCTTCTAGCAATAATTTAGTGAATATCTAACTAAATTATAACCCAAATATGAAACGTTCAGTTTCGATCTCCAAATATTTTTTCGGAGTGAGATTTGCATTTCAGGTGTAAATATTTTTTTCTGCTCAGTGTACTGTATTGATGTTGTTTTATTATTCGGTGATACTATATTTTTATATCGATACCATTCATTTAATAAGTGGTTGTTTTAGTTCTATACCTAAATTGTTTTTTTGTTTATCTTTTACTATTATGCTAAAAGATAATACCTAAAGGTATCATTTTTCTAGCAATTTTGTTTATTTGATGTTAAAATTTTATTGACAAAATAAACAGCTGGTAGCTGATACATGTTATTATTGTTGGATAAAATAAATCTTCACGATATCTTTTCCACGCAAACTAGGATGCTAGAAGAAAGCATCTACAACCCGGTTGAGGATAAGACAGAGGACGAAAAGCCGTAAGTAGTTAAGGTATAATGCACTGGTCAAAAAAGTGTTGCACTTGCTACTATCGCGTAAAATACAATCAAGTTAGATTAGTATAAAAATGCCTCTATCAGTTCAGAATTTACTCAATATTCCGCCAAAATGATCGGCCGCGCGATTTCGCGATCGTCGCGTTTGTATTTCACTTTTTAACCGACTTCCAAAAAGGAGGAGGTTATATGTTCGACTCTATGTTTTTTTTTTTTTATGTATGTTCACCGATTACTCGAAGACGGCTGGACCGATTCCAAAAATTCTTTTTTTATTTGAAAGGGTATACTCTCGAGGTGGTCCCATTATCATCAAGTTGGAATCTGATGAGAGGATCCCATGGAAATCGAGGGAAACCCTCAAATTTTATTGGCAAACCTATAGCGATTTGGGAATTTTTTAAAGTAACTTGAGCATTTGCTCTCGGAAATCATCATTTGGTAAAGTGGAGCTGATGATGAAGACCACAGATGGCCATCGGAACTACTCAATGACAAATATTTCACGGGTTGCGATTCGATTACTTTAATATGGTTGCTAAGCAATTTATGCTCGTCACAATGCGTATGGTGAGTGGTGGTTGAGGAGTTCTCCTGGTTCTTACCAGGAGAACTCCTCAACAATTAACGTCCCAGCACCGGGAAAAGCAATATTTTGTAAAAGGTGATGAGCAGTAGACATTAGGCTATTGTAACTTAGATAAATTACAAACTGACCCGCTAAAAAATGAAAAATAAAAACTTTTTTACAAAAAAAACAACCGACTTCAAAAAAAAAAACACTACAAATTGAAAAATAACTTTAATTTCGGAAGTCGGTGTCAATAAGCGAAAATGCGGAACCAAAGACACCGACTTCCGAAATTAAAGTTATTTTTCAATTTGTAGTGTTTTTTTCCCTCTGTCGATGTCGGCGCGACTACGCGCTCTGGTTCGCCGAAGAAAATGAACGCGAAGATCGAGGTTAAGTTTCGGTTAGGACGAGGTCTAAGATAAAATTTTCAAACTAAACATTTTCTGGCAGAAATATTGTTCAAGTGCAAAACATTTTTGATCAACGTATTTTATCTGGTGTAGTTATAATACTTTTTTTTTGTAATAATTTCTTATTGAAAACATAAATTCTTTTAAGTTTGTAAATTTTTTTATGTAGGTAGGTATTTATGTTGATGAAAATTATAATTTTAATGACTGGTTATAATTTTTTAGAAATGTTTTATTCCGTTTATTTAATAGTGTTTTCCTACAAATTATGTCATAAAGATTTATAAAGATTTGAAAAAAATTGAAAATTAAAAAAAAATAAAAATTTGTACCCCCAGGCAACACGAACAGGGTCCAACTTGCCAGGTGCCCGGGCTTTATATAGTAAGAGGAACTCTCCCATTATTTAGTTTTATTATATTTGTATACTTTTCTATTGGGTTTCAACATGCTTGGCATATGGCTTGTTAGCCAAATAGCCACTCTATGTAATGACAATGTTAATAAATTATTTCTAGATGCAGTTTGTATAAACAACGTAGTTCATGAAGAGTGAAGAGTGGTTTTAAAAGGCTAATTAACACAAAAATTATTTAACCATTTTTTTATCTATCTAACCTAACCTAAGTTCACTGTTGGTTTTGGCTGACTAACGGCCGAACCCAATAACCTGTTTTCAGTTAAAGACAGATCGCTACTGATGGTAGCCAGTATATTCATAACTGCCAGTATAATACAGGAAGTTTTTTTATCACCATCCAAATTTTTACGGGGTGTTCTCCCCATGCATATGAACAACATTCACTATGGGGCAACTCTGAAATCACGAAAAAAATCAGCTGTTTCATACATTTTGGTCAAGTAGGTATTGAATTATTAAACACTTTACTTTTGTATTAAACAGCTGATTTTTTTTCGTGATTTCAGAGTTGGTTCCATAGTGAAAGTTGTTCATATTCATGGGTAGAACACCCTGTAAAAATTTGGATGGTGATGAAAAAATCTTCCTGTATAATCATACATATCGTTACTGATATAGATGCGTGACGACGCGCGTGCGCGAGTCCGACTCGCTCTTGTCCGGTTTTTTCTTATATATTTTTTTTACCATCGTCCTTATTTTGGTGGTCTGAATTTCTAAAAGTTAGTCCGTTTAATGGGACCTTATTATGTAGTGGCTAAGAAACCCATGTATTTGTTCATCGGTTCCTAATGTATAATGTTTTGTTACAGGTCGCAGACGCTCTCGAAGGCCGAACGTAAGAAAGGCTTTTCTACCAGTACGATGAAGCCCATGTCCGCGGCCGACGAAAAGACCCTGAACACCGCCGTCGCTATGGCTAATGAAATCACATCCAAGTAAGAACTTTGGTGGTTGTTAAAATACTTACATATTATAGAACACGTTTCTTTATCTCTCGACTGTTAAGATGGTAAAGTATAGTGGATAGGTAATCTTGTAACGGCCCAGTACCCAACAAAAAAAAAAAAAAATATTAATAATTGTATTATATTATAATAATAATATAATTATATTTATTATAATAATTATTATATTATTTATTATTAAAAATAAAAATTAGTGTAGCATTATGAACTATGCCTATGTGTGCTCTTGTGGAGTAGTTTTATTAATCCTAAGACAATGTCTGAATTCACTTGGAGAAAAAATATATATGAAGAAGTTGTGTTGATTAAATAAATAGAATAAAATACTAAAATAAAAGAATGGGAAAGTTCTAAGTAATTAAACTACTCAATGAGGGCAACAAAAATGACAAAAATAGGTTAATTAACTTTGTGTCTGAGTACGGTCTTACCCATTCTTCTTTGACTCTCATTTTTTTGTCTTCTTTCACTTGAAATAAAACTTCTGAACAAATAATGAGAAGAAAGTAAGCAAAAAATGAATGTAAATTGTTCCTTCTGCCAAGGAATATGATAATAATGACATATCATGTCATTAATATAGTTGTATAAATATCACAAAGTATGATATATGAGTTCACTGACCGTTTAAGCCTAAAATTTAGTTTTACTAATAGTATTGTCACCTTCTTTTTCCAGGTCCATGTATGACCTCGAAGGGGATAAAAAGTTATCCCCAAACGAACGTTCCAAGTTTCACTTCAAGTTTCCGCTGACGTTACATCATGGCCATGAAACTGGTGAACGAGACCAGACAACAGGTAATAAAAAAAAATTGATTTCTGACTCTTAAACCTGAAGGCCAAAATGAAGGAAGCGTCTGGTGCTTCGCTTTTCGATAATTTTGGTCTTTCATTCGACAATTTTCACTCCAAATGAAACGTCTGACTGAACATAAGTACACAGAATAAACAAGTAAACAAGTGAAGAATGAATTTTGGTCTTTCATTCGACATTTTTCACTCCAAATGAATCGTCTGACTGAACATAAATACACAGAATAAACAAGTAAACAAGTGAAGAATGAATTCATTAGTGAGCCGATCCAACGATGTGGGATTTCGGAACTCAGCCATCTTTCACTCGCTTACAGATTAATCGAGAAATGTTATTAAAGGCACTGATGAATTCATCACCATAGAGGCATAGAGGCATAGCCTCTCATTTCGTGTGCCAATCTCCACGCTCCTGTGCCAGCCTCATCCAAGTTTTGCCTGCGAATGGCAACAATGTCGTCTGCCCATCGCCGCCGGATGAATTCATTTCTATGTATTTTTTACGGTGTCGAAACAAAAATGAGCCGTCACTCGAGTGAAGCGTCTGATATCGGCATTACAACACCCAGTACGATAGCGTGAAGTTTAGATGTTTTCAGGCTTAATAAAACACTCCCAACTTATTTCCTATTAACGACTCCTAAAATTATCCTTAGTAGCATATATCACACCCGTTTGCTTCCATCAAGAGCATACTGGTTATTTGCATTTACGGTATTCACACACACACCACACTTGATTCAAAGTAGCGTTTAGGTAGGTATTGTAAGATAACCTTTCCCGACTACTGGTTACATTAGTTACAAGTCGTTTAACCGATATTTACTATCGACAATTTTTTCAGGGGACTTATTTTGTTGACAGGGGTATGAATAAAAATTAAAAAAAAACCATGATACAACATGATACATCATCCTTATCCTTACATAATATAAAACAAAATCGCCGAAATGTCTGTACGCGCATAACTTCCGAATGACTGCACCAAATTGGATAATTCTTTTTTTTTTTTTTTGTGTTCGGTATTGCCAGGACAAGGTTTGTATGAAAGAACATACCTATCGGAAATTCGAAAAGAAAAATCACCTCTGCAGCTGGGTCGGGCCGTAATTTACTTATAAACAGAAGTTTAGAATTCAGTTGAATTTGGTACTCCAAACTACGTATTTCAATTTAAAAAAAACTGGCCAAGTGTGAGTCGGACTCGCACACGGACACAGGGCAAAAACGCCGAAAAAAAATAAACACGTTTGTTGCATGGGAGCCCTCGTTAAATATTTATTTTGTTTTTAGTATTGTTGTTATAGCGGCAACAGAAATATATAATTTGTGAAAATTTCAACTGCCTAGCTATCGCGGTTCTTGAGATACAGCCTGGTGACAGAGAAACGGACGGACAGACAGCGAAGTCTTAGTAATAGGATCCCGTTTTTACCCTTTGGGTAAAAACGGCGAACTAAAAATGACGAACTTCCATTGAAATCTGTTTAACCCCTTTACGAAATTACTTCATGCTTCTACACCCAGCAGTTTAGTATGTCTGTGTGCGATGTCGATGTCTGTCAGTGAATTTTAGATTTTTTATTAAGTAGGTATATTACTTTATTTCCAGCCAGTCGAATCAATCAAATTAAAAAGCGCCTAATAAAGGCACTTATCTGCGGTAAGTTTATTGTTCGATGTGGTTGGAATGTGGCTGTTAAAAGTCTACATTTTCTTAGTTAGTTAACGCTGGTGGCAATTAGGCCATGTGCGGACATGGAGTGATTGTACCCGTGACATGAACAACTTTCTCCATTATCTTCCTGAATGTTTTAACGAATTTGGTTTCGTGGATATTGGGTATTGTAAATCCCAATAGAAAAGTTCATGGTTCCTTGGTAGAAAACTCCTTAAAGCACTCACATCAATGTACCGTCTTGTTCAGTGCTTTTATTTTGATACTATATATGTTTTGGTCGAGATTTTGTTAACAGTTTTGGGTCATAATTGGTTTGTTATTGTTTTAATCTTTTTGCATAGGTTTCGTTTTGTTTTCAGCTAAATATGTTTCTTTGGCCTCATTTAGTCTTTTTTGTTTAAAATTTCATCAAATTTGTTTTTTTTGCGCGTTAAGTACTTCGCTGTCTTGATGAATGTTCGTCAGAAATCTTTGTCGTAGATATGATTATTGTTGCCTACTGTCTGATAAATGGGTAATTATAGGCTCCTCTTTCTCCCATGCTCTATCCTTATATGTTAGTTACCTTACTCAGGGTTCGATTAACATACATTTATACAATTAAATAACATTTTAAAGAACTTGCGCAGCATAAGCATAATCAGCCTATAATGTTCCCACTGCTGGGACACAGGCCATAATCTACCACGCGGGTCCATCCAAGAACTTGCGTTACAACAAATTCAAACATAGCGTTTCGCCGATGTACTCATTAGGCCCAGTACCTACGCAGCGTGCGTAATTGTGAACAGTATACAAACGTCATTATCCAGTCTTCAAAGTACACGTGTTCTAGTGGTCAACACGCGATCATACGAGCTCATGTGAACGTTTTATCGCTGATAGATAATCTCCAGAAGCGAACTTCGAAAGCGCGCCTCAGATTTTCGACATGGTAACTGGGCCTTATAAAATCATATCATGCATAAATCGAACCCTGAATCAAAACAAGTAGTTTGGCCTTTCCCGCAGTTAGTGCTGTAATCTAATAGTTAGAACATCTCAAGTCTCACAATGGCGTTTTATCATTTCTAACGTGACGATATCATTATTGACGATAATACGTTGGAAATTATAAAAGCGCACATAAGTCATCAATTGGAATGGTAAGTACAGTTCCTTCCATTCACATTTTACATCGGACAGCAGCAACGCAATGGCTACCCTATTTGTAAAGACAATAAAGATCACTGTGATTTTGACAGTGATGTAAAATCAGAGGTTATATAGCTTTGACAGGTGTGAACAAGTGTGTAACTGCATACATAACTACATTTTGCCCAAAATGTAATCGTCGAAGTTCGAACAAATAGATAAATTACTATAGTTACTTAAAATTATAGGAGCTCCTTTTACTTAAAACATATTTCAAAACGTTACTTGTGTCTTATTCATCATATTTAAGAAAGAACTAAGTATATAATAATGTTCTTTTATTAAATCCCCCGGGTTTTACAGGTTCCCGCGAGCCGCGTCGCAATTTCAGTGAGGAGGCGAAGAGCGTGCCCGACATACAGGTATGACCGAAACTTTATTTACTTAAGGCGAAAGCGCCAGGGTAGCCCGCGAAATTTATTTTTTTTACATTTTTTGCAATTTGCTGGTCAGTATTAAGTTGTACGTTGATAAAAATATGATTCGCGGCCGTAACAAATATGAATTTACAGAATTATAATCATTAAAGTCATCAACACAACTCTCTAAGACCAAGTAATACCCAAGAATTACTATTTCATGAAATCTTGACATTTGGGGATTATACTAACTTAACAAGTTGTATTACTGATTCAAATGATTATAATTCTGTAAATACATATTTGTTACCGCCGCAAATCATATTTTAATCAACGTACAACTTAATACTGACCAGCAAATTGCAAAAAACATAAGAAAATTTGAATTTCGCGGGCTACCTTAGCGCTTCCCTCTTAAGAAGCCGTGTACCCGATCGGATTTCACATCGGGTAAAATGACAAACTTCCATACAATCTTTCATCCCGTGTGTAACCCATTTAGGGGATGAATTTTCAGATATTCTTCCTTAGTGCTCACTTTTCCTTATATAAGGAAGTCTTGTGCAAAATTTCATGCGTCTAGACCCACCGTTTACTCGCACACAACGTTTAACCTACTTACTTTACGTTATGTGCCAGTGAATGAATGAATTTACGATTTTTATTAGGTAGAAGATTATGAGTATAGTCCGCGCGGAACTAGTTGGCCGCGTCTTGGGTGGGGACGGGGGTGAGGGCGGCGGGGTTGCCTATTGTTCGCAACGCACGTACTGAGTCATGACAAAGCGTCCCCGCCCCTCCGTCCCACCGCTCACATACCTAAGGCACGGCCAACTAGTTCCTAGACTATAATACAGGTATGACATGAAAGTTAGGTCTTAGCTGTGGGAAGAAAAGGCTCGTGGCTATACAAGGTGTTGATTTGCATCCTCGTCAAATTTCAGGAGGTTGTCATAAAAGACATTTTAGTACTTTAGTATTTTAGTACTTAGTAAAGTAAAAGGCGTTTGTTTGTGTGTGAAAGCGCGG
This sequence comes from Oligia latruncula, assembly GCA_948474745.1. Taxonomy (NCBI): domain Eukaryota; kingdom Metazoa; phylum Arthropoda; class Insecta; order Lepidoptera; family Noctuidae; genus Oligia; species Oligia latruncula. The sequence goes on along the minus strand of OX419683.1, from coordinate 7,148,537 downwards.
TTATAGGGCTAGTAACAGCCGGGCCGCGTTTCAATACAGCTGGTTCACACTTACGGATTTCCGTAAATAAGAAAAAAAATAAAACCTACCCATTTTATTGTTGATTTGGGTCGAGAATCATTAGCATAATTACGTCCTTGAATTTGACTAGGATGCAAATCAACACCTTGTATAATAATAGCCGCATGGATCGATCCAAGGTTAAGCTGCGTTTGCTGCGGTCGGTCCGTGGATGGGTAACCATTCATTTATACGAGACCTCGTGTTTTGAACTGGTTTTATCGTTTAACACCTTCCTGGGTTCGGTTCCAGGGTTGGGCAGGGTGTTATTTGGTTTTTCTATCTGAAATTTCTTAGTAGCAGCCCGGAGTCTGAATTTGTGCATGGTTAATGGCAGTAGTCTCGTCGCCTATAACATGGGACTAAAACAAAACTGGTAAAATGTGGCTGTACTATAGGTACAGTCACGAGCACTAATATGTCAACACTTGGCAACTTTCAATTGCGATTTTTTCGTGAAATATCTAATGCAACGTTGAAATACGACACTTTACACAAACTTACGGGTTCCAAAATACGTTGTTCTTAATAACATAAAATTTCATTCAAAACTAAAGAAAAAAATCGTCTTTGAATAAAGCCAAGTGTATACATACTTATGCTCGTGACTGTACACCTCTGCCTTACTTTTCAGGGTATATAGGAATATGTCTTCTTCTTATTCCACCTCTAACGTAGACGCACATTGTTTTCCAGTCCACCATAACTGAAGAGTCGAAGATGGCCTACACGAGCCTCATCGAAGAGCCGACTCCATCTACTTCGCTGATGTCTCACATCGCCAAGGAGTCTGGAGCTGTGATGAAGCCGACTACTATTCCGAAGCCGGCTCGTATGACTACACATGCGCAGTTTCATTCGCTACAAAACCCGCCACTCAAGTCCCGGTATGCTAAATTCTACTTAAATCCTTGTAGCTACATACATATATTACCTTCGCGATTTATTTGCCAAAAATGTAATCAAATATGAGTTTATGAAAAAAAAACCTTAAATCATACACGGTAAAGTTCAGTTTACGCTACAACTTCAAACGTTTTTATAACATTTTCAATAGTGCTAGTCACTGTCGTCTGCACTGCAGTCTGAAATCAACTTAATTACGATTAAAATAAAGTTGATATTTGTTCAACTTGAAATAATATTAATTTGAAACATAACTTTGAATTGACTTTACATAAACTCTCGTCTTTTTCCCATGGGGGTAGGCAGTAGCTACACAGCGCCACCTGCTATGATCTTTACATACTCCTTTTGCTTCATTTACGTTCATTTATCTGGTCATACACGCACGCCGGTTGAGACCCGTCCTTTCTGAAGAACATCACGAATAGGGCCACTGCATGACCTTCTATGGCGTCCCCTCCGGCGTTTCCACTCACATCTTGCAAATACCTTATTGTAGTCCCCTTTCAATCATCCTCTCAACATGACCAAATCATTCAAGCATACTCTTCAATTTACGTCACGTAACTTTTAACTTCTAAGGAATATAAACGGGATTTTTTCAGCTTTTGTATAGAAAATTAACGTAAGCAAAGTCAAATCGTTGCTCAAAAATATGCATTGTTTTTGAATTTGAATAATTTATCGCTTTCATAATCGCTTTTACGTAAAATCTAATTTATTTTGCATAATGTGTTTTAGGGCATATATAGATGAGGCAACACACGAAGAAGTGGTTTTCGTAAGTATTAATAACTAATATAATATATCTAATAACATTTTATACAGGGTTTAAAAACGAATGCACCTAACATACTGTATTAAACTTCTTCCACAGAACGTGTTGCCGTTACCTCCTCGGTCGACAAAGCCTAAGCTGGTTGACAAGCCGCGGCACGTCCGCAAATATCCTTTGAAGCTGCTCGCCGAGCCGAAAAAAGAGATCGAACAAGTTGCAGAAACTCTCATTTATCAAAATACTTCCTCAAAGCAAGATGCTACAATAACCACCGATGCCATTGAAGCCATTGAAGACGTCGTTGATTCAGCCCCGAAGGTTGATACTAATCCCTTCTCCAATGGGGCTGAAGGAAACTCAGCCAATCCATTTGGCGACTTTTTCAAGAAAGAGGACATTGGAGTGCAAGTCAGCATCGAAAGCTCGGACAGCAGTGACTGTGAGACTAATAAGAAGCTTGAAAAAGGTAATAAAATCCCATAGTATAAAGAACTTTCAATTTTTCCGAATTATTCCGGGCTACTTTAAAAAAAATTCTTTAAGTACCTAAAAACCGAATTCGGACCATTACGAATATTTAAAAAAAATTAAAAGAGGGGCTTGTGGCTAAGAAATAACAGCCCCACTGTTCGATCGATCAGGTTAAGCTACGCTTGCCGCGGATGGTCCGTGAGTGGGTGACTGAAGTTCGCCGGGTCAGCTAGTTTTCTAATATAAGTGCGTCGCTTTTTCAACTGTTATTTCCAAATATTTACAGAGCGCAAAGACCACGTGTCGGTTGAAGATCTACTGGAGTTTGCTGATCAGAAGCCATGCGGCCGTCAGCGTGGAGAAGAATCTGATGAAGTCCGAATAATGTGCAAAGTACTTAAAGAAAAGGTGCGTAGATTCTTACGAGAATGTTCTACTTTTCATCACTAATATAAAGGAATTATCATAGGTACACTAACTTAGAGGAACAAGAGGCAGTCGCGTTGCCTGGGTATCGTAAAACAAAATAATTGTTCTTGAACGACAGCGCCATCTAGTTTTTGTTTCTAAACTAACCTGACAGCCATCTTGTTTGTTCGTAATGATGGTACCAGAGAGTACGTTTTTGTTAGTTGTTGGTATTGACGAGCTGTCACATGCAGCTATATTTGATTGAATTAATGACATTAATTTTTGGCATTCATTCGATTTCGTTCGATCTTTCGTTAAACTAGGTATGTTTTGTACTCAGAACAATAACTTTAGTTATTGTTCTGAGGTTTTGTATTTTATCTTTTTTTTTTTTAATTTTGACATCAGTCTGTCATTCATTTGGTTTTGTTTCTTAGTTACTTTGTTGTAACTTTATTCTTTGTTTTGATTAGTTTTTATAAAGTACGTTGTCATTTATTTTCGTTTGTTTTTTTTTTTTGTTTTGTTACGTTTCCAATTTTTTTGTCGATAAGAAAGCCATGCCAAGCCTCAAATAATTAATACAAAAAACATACCTATTATGTTTTTAATTAATCTAAATAAATAAAATCAAGTTGGGTTAGTTACACCATTTATAACCCAAGAACGGCTGGACCGATTTTTATGATCTTTAATTTGTTGGATTTCTCTCTGCCTAGAATATCAGAATAACTATTAAAACATGGGAAAAAGTCTTACGAAAAAAAAATTTAACATAATTTATATTCAGGAAAAGAGTTCCCGGAAGGACTTGGGGGTGGCCTTTGCCCAGCAGTGGGACAGTATAGGCTAAACAAAAAAAAAAAAAATATTCACATACATTTCGTGTAACATTTGTTTGCGGTACGAAGTTCATCGGGGTCGGCTAGTTTGTTAAAATAACACATACATTTAAGGAAATATTTGATTGATGTTTTTATTTGTTTTGAAGTGACGGTTATAATGGCTCTGAGGTATCTTTTTCTGAACGAAGTGATCAGATAGAGACAACGAAGGATCGGAAAAAGAGGTGGACATAGCCCACATACGTCTTCCAGCAAAACTATGCGCTTTGGCAATCATCGTATTTCTTCGGAAATACGAACGCGCGATAGATCTAATATAAAGCTGTTAAAACTATGAAAGTACTTACCTATGTGATGATGGTCGGCCATATTAGCCGTAAAAACGATGACCGTTTGAGTACATGTTCTTGAGTGGAAACTGTGAATGCAAACGTACTGCAGACGTTTTAGGCTATGCGGGGCGAAAATCTTCGCAGGGTGGCTGGTAGCAGCTGGATGAGAGGTGCGGAGGATCGAGAATGGCTTGCTTGCTTGTTTGTTTGTTCTTATAAAGCACCTTCATTGTGTATTTCGTGGTGGACTACTGTAGGATGATGATGATGAGGATACTACTAACCATCGTTTGCGTATTGCATAGAAATCGTAAGTGGTGCATTATAACTTACATAGTGACTGCTCATACAAGGTGACCCAAAATAAAGTTTATTATCATGCAGAACATAACTAAAGAAAACTGCCTCAAAACCCTTATTTAAATTAAAACATATTATATATATACATGACATACTTACTCGAATGCTGCCATTCATGTTTACTCATTAAAATGCGTAAACATGAATGTTAACGGAATAAATATAGAATGGCATGATGGCATCCCGATATCGACGCGCAACCAGTCACCATGGATCGCGTCCGGCCCTGGTGTAAGCCATGGTCCGGGGCGAGAGGGAGTGGGAGGAGATGCCTGACGGAATTCGCCGATCGCCAGGTGCTGAATGAAAGTCGAATAGGTAGTGTTGCTCCGGGTCGGTTTGGTTGTTCAACAAATACTGCCGTCCCGAACTTGTATATAGCACCCCTTACGCGCATCAGTTTTTTAAGGGCCCTAAGTTGCTAAAACCGGCCGCAGCGCATGCGCTCCGCATACGTCATTCAGATTTGCCTCACGCAGTGAGCCTATAGAGGTAGGAGGAACCGGGTGTAAGGTTCACTCATACTCCATGGAAAAGGGAGGATCCTCCGACCAGACGAGTGTTGTGTCTGGGCGGGCGCGGGCAACTCCCCATTGATTCCTGTCGGGCCGTTGTATATAATTTATTATGCTAGTTGCGCGGTAAACTATACTTGCGAGTTGCAGGATTTTGCATGACGTCAGTATGAAGCGTAGTTCGCATGTGGAGTTATAGATACCGCTACAAGCCAATCAAATACTTCCATACTTTCTTTTGGGTCATCTTGAATAATCAGTGTTGTATCCAATGCAGTTCGTTTATTTTTTAGTTCTTTTATTGGTTTCTTTGTTTTTTTGCCCTAGTACCTGTTTATAGAAAAGAAGTTCTAATATACGTAGACATAAATATGGTACATTAAATACAGGTTTACACATTTCGTGACAGAGTCGATGAATTACAAAACCATTTTTTTTTCTAAAACTAGATTTGCATGTACATTCCGGTGGTATACAAAATGGTGTTCCCTTTTAATTTAGTTCCATGTTCTTTTTAACCGACTTCATAAAAGTAGGAGGGTCTATGTTCGTCTGTATGTATGTTAATCGATATATTTCCCAATTGTGGATCGATTGTAATCTCGCATTAAAAAAAATCGGTTGCTTATTATTTTTATTTTGTTCGCTGCTGACCAGTCCCATATGCTTACTGTGTCAAGCTTTCGTCGTTTGATCTAAATACCTACCTATATGTGATTTGAATGTAAATTGTTTGTAATCCTCAGGCGAATCAGTCGCAGTGTTTAGAAGCCCTGGAGTTGAGCGGCTGGAACGTTCACAACGCCATCAAATTAGTGCGGGTGAAGGTGTCAGTGGGCTCTGACGTCACCTTCGACAAGTGCCACGAACAACTACAGAAATCCAACGGAGACATTGTCAAAGCAGTTTCCATGTTGGTCTCTATGGACTAAAATGGAATTAAACGAATCAAATCGTGCAAATTTTTATTAAATAAATTAATCTAACTAAAAAAGTGCTGTTTTTTTGTTTCTAAATATCTTCTTATAAAACATAATTATGTATTGCAATAAAGTTATTCAAAAACTTCATAAAGACAATATTTTTAACGAAGGCATTGGTGGTTATGCCTCCCTTAAAAATGTTGCCTTTAAAAGATACTACATTTGTGTAGGTATGTACCACACCATCCCCACACCCGGTTGCATTTAGCGGGATGGAGCACTAACAATGCAGTGCTAAAAGGTTGTTTTATGCACCTGAATGACACTGACAGGGGGCGTTACGCGCACGCTAGGCGACTATCGAAGGCGCTAAGCGCGCAGTGCGGCCAGAAGCGAAAAAATTTTAGAGCGTTCGTTTCATTTCGCTATTCGCAAGGTGACTCGCTAGTCTCTAGGCGCCAAGCAAGCTACCTGTCAGTGCTTACGTAGCCATAGAGATTGTAATGTGGTTATGTTTAAAACAATATAAAGTGGCTGGCCTCTTTCTTGGTCAAATAATCAGAATCGCCATACAACGTAACAATGCTGCCAGTTTCTTTTTTCATACACATGTACAGTCAACAAAACAGATAAGTATGCAGGATCGTCGGACATAGTTGAAGTTTAGTAAGAAACCGATGGATGTTGTCGACTGAAATTTAATTTGATAAATGAGCCGTTTGTTTTCTATTAATCAAATAAAATTTTATTCGAGAACATCCATCGGTTTCTTACTAAACTTCAACTAAGTATATCCGAAGATCCTGCATACTTATCACACAGGTACACACACACAGGTAATATAGGTATGAATACTTTACAATAAGAAGCATTTTATTAAAATCCAACATTTTCCTTAAGTTTGCCGTATGTCATTACTTACCAGAATTTGATCCTTAATCGAGTGTTGTAATAATAGTGTTTTTTTTTTAATCAAAGGCAACGGGTTCGATTCCTGGCTAGAAATAATGATTTAAAAAAAATCCAATGATGCTGTTTAAGTTTTCATCAAAATCGAGCCCAAAAAGTACTCAAAGGAGTCGCTCCTTTGAGTATTTTGCTATTCCTCATAGTTTCGGATTTGGCCATCCACGCCCACTTGAAAAATTCAGCCTGTATACAAGTGCTTAGATGACACCCTTCTGTATGTCCAAAAAAAGTTTCAGTTAAATATATTAACTATGCTACGATGACGTATTCAATAAAGTGACGTTAGATATGACACATTATGTATTTCACAGTGTGCGACCCACCGACCCCACAGTGACAAAGTACTTTCTGATAGACTGAAAACCGACCCTAATACTCATAATACTACCTTCAGATTAAGCAAAAAGATATAAAATGTATTATTTTAAAGCGTAAATAATAAAAAAAGTACACGCCCACGGAGGGTGGACACAAGAAAAATTAAATCAAAGCTTTTTTTCACAGATTTGTGGCCGGTTTTCATTATGACGTCGTTAAAATCTGATCAGACCAGTTGATTAAAAAAATCACTGAGTTTTTATGGTCAACCCATAGGGGAAACTACGAAAGCCACGTTTACTGTTACGACATAAAGGTGCTGTCATTGTCTATGGTGTTCCAGAAGTACCTATCTGATGAAAATGTAAACAAACCCTGTTTAGATTAAATTCTTACGCAATCACTCACTCAAGAGTATTAGTAACAAATTCAACTTTATTTAGAAGTTGTCAACTTTATCTCTCACCACCGTCTTACAAAAATTAATGATTGAATAACATTATTAAATTGTACCTATTTGGAAAATCGTCGATGAAAATTAAGGTTATTGTAAACCATCTTTATGGTGATTTAAAATTAGGATTACTGGTTTAAGTAGATATTAAAATGACCAAATCAATTTCTAAATTACACTACAAATTGGCACCCACAGGTTTCAGTTTTCTTGTTTACATTTTCACCAGATACTTTTAAAACAGACTGTAATTATTACATGGACTATATGTATAATACAGCCTAAACTAATATTTAAATAAATGGATGGCTCTGTTTTGATCCAGAGAGCATCCTAGGTTGCGTAAACGACATAACATCATGCCCGTAATCTTCGAAGCGGTAGCCGGAGGTGTAGCAGATGCACAGTCAACAAAACAGATAAGTATGCAGGATCGTCGGATATAGTTGAACTTTAGTAAGAAACCGATGGATGTTCTCGAATAAATTTTTATTTTATTTATAGAAAACAAACAGCTCATTTATCAAATTAAATTTCAGTCGACAACATCCATCGGTTTCTTACTAAACTTCAATTATATGCAACGATCCTGCATACTTATCTCTTTTGTTGACTGTACATTTATTAAGTTACGCATACAATGGTGTATGGGGTGGAGCCTTTTAACACTTACGATGCTGCTAGTGCTGCTACTAAGTATTTTAAATAAAATTGCCCGTCACAGGAAACGAGTTGTCCAAAATAGGGTAATACAATGTTTTTTTTTCTTTCTTTTATTTATCGTAATACTAGTAATCGTCAAAATAACATGACGTATTCCTCTGCCTACAGATTGTGGTTATCAACGAGTTGCCGCTGCCGCCGCGGCAAATCAAGCCAAAACGCCCGGAACATCCTAAGCCAAAACGTAAGTCTTAATTTGTATTTTAAAAAAAATCTTAAGTAGTTTATAACAAAGTCGTTTTTCGTGTTTGTGCTAAACTAAATGGGTTTTGATGCGGCTTCACCATCATTGAGATAATTTATTTCGAAAGGTTTATGTTTTGATACAGTAGGTAGGTCCATTAATATTAAACTTATATATCATAATCAGCCTATATTGTTCCCACTGTTGGGATTCAGGTCATCTCGCTGTTAGAGGGAGTAAGTAGGCCGTAAACCACCACGCAGGTCCAGTGCGGGTTGGTGGATAAACTTACATTATAATACAGTAAGTAATCTCTGTTTTGTCAAATCGTAAGAACCGTTCGAAGCAAGGGCTGGTATAAAGTCGTTAGGTTAAAATGAACTAACAACTTTCTTGTTCTGTACTCTAAGTGTTTGGCCAGACTGGGGGGCAGGCGCGGGTGGCCTGTCTGTCTGTAAATTGTTTTAAAAAAATGCTTTGACATGCCAAAAATAAATAATGTATTAAAATGGGGTTTTACAACTGTTAATTAAACATTGGGGAGTTTATTATGATCAGTTGAAACAAAATTACGGACAGTCATTTTATTTTTAGTCGGTTGTAAAATAAGTGTGACAGTAAAGAAAGAAATGGAATAGCCAGTAAAAATGTTTAATAATAATATATTTATTTGCAAAAAAACACGGTATAAAAAGATGGTAAAAGTACAATGTAGAACAAAACATGTTTTGCCAATATAATAATAAGCATGCAAATTTTTCAGTATGTAACTGACATTAACATTGTTTCTCAATGAAATCCTTAACACTAAAATGGTTGGAACGAGCATAGCTAAATTTTTTGTAACTTAGGTTGGAACTGTTATGTTACCGCGCGAGCCGATGGCGGACGCGGTGGGGCCGCAGGGGAAGAGGAGTGTTGTATGACGTTGGCCACTCTCCCTATCCTCTGCGGCCGAAAATTGGCAGGCGGCGGGGCCAATGACCTGACCCGTCGCAGGGGGACCAAGGGTGGCAGAGACGGGGTCGTCTGGCGCCCATGTGGGGGTGGTCACGGCGTGCTATGTGTTCTGGTGCGCCGGTGATGGGGAGTACTCCCCGGAGGAGGGTCCGGTGACGGACAGCCGCGGCGGGTTCACGGATGAGTGCTAACGCGTGCCCGTGTTCCCGCCATAAGCGGCAGAGGAGGACACCGTGGAGTTTTAGTGGGTTAGAGTCCCCCACATAACTGCACTATCTCCCCGTGGTAGTGCAGAATGCATGAGCATTTCTCCACGTAAAAAAAAAAAAAAAAAGGTTAGAACTGTCACCACCTGCGCGCTCTGTTTTCAAGTTAGATTTTTAACGACTAATTAGATTTTTACTGCTTAATATTTATTTAAGTAGGTACCTATTTAAATATATGGCTATTATTAGGGTTCTGTACCTCAAAACGCAAAACAGGACCCTTATAGGATTATTTCGTTATCCGTCCGTCCGTGTGTCTGTCTGTCTGTCTGACTCTACACTTAACCCTTTTTCTCAGGAACGCGTTGAGGTATCAAGTTGAAATTAATATTAAATACTCAAGGCTGCAATCCCTTGAAGCAGTGATAAAATCAAACTTCTAAGCCAGCGCAATCAAGAGATACGGGCGTTTATGTTCCATTTATGCCGCATATTTTGACACTCGCAAGGGAATCTAAACCCTTAGGGTACTTCCCGTTGACCTAGAATCATGAAATTTGGCAAGAAGCAATGTCATGTAGCACAAGTAAAGGGAACAAAAAATCCGAAAACCGTAAAATTGAACCTACAAATTTGTACGGAACCCTCGGTGCGCGACTCTGACTAGCACTTGACTGGTTTTTTTATTTTAAACCAATATGTGGTGGTATCACAGGTGAAATGGAAAAATGTCAACTAACTTTTGGAGGCCACTGTAAAAGGGAGAACATTTTTTCAACTATTAACCCTTAGTATGCCGGAACGTAGATCCACGCGAGACACAATGGCTTTTTAATTGTTTCTGTAATTCAACCGGTAAGTTTGTTCCGAGGATGAGTTCATTCCAACTACGGAACCCATAATTATGCGTAGTTTCGACATGCACTTGGCCGGTTTTTATTCAGCTTACTGCTCAGTTTATACTGTCGAACTTGTTAATAAACGCATTACATTACCAAAACTGCCGCTTTATATAAACTTCTTTTAAAATTAGATGGGTCCAGCTCCGGAATCGACTACTCTGAGAAGAAAGACCGAAACAAACTCATAGGTCACAGTCTTTTATACATTCCAGGCATAATCTTGGTCCTGACCAAGATTATGCCTGGAATATATAAAAGACTGGACTGGACCTTGCGGATGCTAATCCGCATGGTCCTCATATGGCCTGACCAAGATGATCCACACCACATGATGAGCCACAGATTTGAGTGGACCAGTCAGTGCGTATATTAATAGTAGATAATATTTGTGTTATCCACCAACCCGCACTGGGCCCGCGTGGTGGATTTCGGCCCACTCCCTCTCATTGAGAGGAGACCTGTGTCCCAGCAGTGGGAACATTATAGGCTGATTATGAATATTTGTCGGTAATCGTGTAGCTCAAGTCAAAACTTAAGGAGCGCAATGACTCGTCGTACAATTCGAAAGAAAGGGCATTTGGGTAGACCGCCTTAAAGTACTCAAGCTCCTAAACGATTGTTAAAAATGAATTGTGGTACATACTTAGGCATAGGAACGTAATTTACTAGCTAAATATATGAAAGATAGGAAGGGCCCAGAGGTGGAAATTCATGTCATGGGTAGGGGGTTTGGGGGGGAGGATCAAGTGGCCTACCTCTTCACGGTACGCCCATGAAGCTCCGATTAGGATAGTCCGAATAAGGTTTTTATGAAAAGAAAAATTGAAAGTTTCCCGGATTTTTTTTCAAATGCTACTGCAATTTTGATATGATATCGTCTGTCGGTTCAGCTACTGTTGTAATTAAATGAAGCTTGACTGTGAATGTGTCAGTGTGCATTAATATGGTTTTCAGATAATAGGCGCCTATGTTTAACATATAACTCTTTTGGCTTTTCAGTTACAGCATGCGTGCTCAAAAGGTATACTGCGTCGCCTCAGCAGGTGTCTCCGGAAGGCGATCAACCTGAGTAGGATGAGCTCTCACTGGACAACGATATACAAAAGGATTTTCGAAAATATTTTCGTGTGTAGCGATTAACTACTTGTTCAATTTTAAATATCGTCGGTGCTCCATGGACCAATTGAAATTTGACCAGTTGGTCTAACTCAATGTTGTTGCATTATATAATACCTATACAGGTACCTACTTACTTATATAATCATTACTTTTGAAAAAATCTATGGACTGTTCATATTCTAAAAAAGTAATTATCTAAGATATGTTGGTTCTCAAAGAGCACTCATGCATTCTAAATTTTATACAGAATTAGAAAAAAACATATGAATATATTTATATTAGTCTAAAATTTATATACGTAGATAATCTTAAGAGGAAATGCGCGTGGTCGTTTCTCCATGGAAACATTCTCGCCTGTTGACGATAAAGCAATGATTTTTACAGAATAACAAATATTAACTACTTGTATGTCCCTATGTTTTCCTTTTTGATGATTTTTATAAGCACTAGAACTCTCAAAAAATGCCAATTTAAACCGCTGTCATCAGGGGCCTAGTGTACAAATTTGACAACTATTAATGAAAAAAGAAAAATAGGGACACAGTACTTATGTATCCTTCTAATTCATTTTATGAAATATCTTTTAAATTGGTCCAATATTGGAGGAGCAAATAAGCGAGAGCCAAACCTCGAATTATGACTTTTTATTTAGGCATTCTCAAAAGTCTCCGACCGCATTTCCTCTTAATAGTCAATTATAATAGAAATAAATATATTTTATTTTGGACATCATAGAAAATAAAACGAATAAATTGAACATAAACAAAAAACACACCCTGTGCGAGGCCAAAGACGCTCCTATCTCAGCATAATGCTGCGATATTTAAACAATAAATTGACGTAGCGCTGGTTTTCGGATAGGGCCCGCTGTGATAACCCATAACTCCCAATAGGGGATAACACTCTTTGTATAAGAAAATTTAAATTATGTCAAACCCATTCCTACAGAGTGTGAAGTGATTTTATTATACAGAATTGTAGATGATTCTATTCGATTTTCGAATACCTCACTTTATACTTTAAGGTCCGCATTTCCAGTTTGATCGTCAATCAGTCGATCACTGTTTAAGTATGGAATCAGTACTTGAGCATCGTTCTTATTCCAGAATGGTAATCAATCTATACTCACCTGAAACGAGCCTCAATCAGAGATGTGTAGGTACCTATTGTCTATGCATCAGTCTGTTTTCATTTACGGTTTATTTTATTTACCAACTTATTTTATTTAAAAACTTGACTCAAAACTAGTTTTAATAAATAGAGATCAATGCTTGAGTTTCTTTCTGTAATACGGACCTAAGTCTCTAAAGGCCTATCTATGTGTATTGTAACTAATTCTATACAAATAAATAAAATTGGAGTGTCTGTTTGTAATATTAAAATAACCGCTTTTTACTAAATGCATATGGATGTATACACGGTAATACAAAAAAAAACTTTTTTTTAAACTTTTGTCTGTCTGTCTGTTTGTTCCGGCTAATCTCTGAAACGGCTTTACCGATTTTGACGGGACTTTCACTAGCAGATAACTGATGTAATAAGGAGTAACATAAGCTACTTTTATTTTAGAGAAAAAAAAATGTTCCACGAAAAAAAAATTAAAACCAATGAATTGAAATATTGAACAATAAAATTTTCTTTTAACTACGTCGTAGTACCTAATGTTAACATTAATCACTACGAAACCGATCACAAAGGACGTATTTTTGCTTAGAACCAAAACAGTGCAAAAATGTTGTATAAAATCTCATGGTTGCACTGTTTTCCATTAATGCACTGTTTTTTTATTTAGATATAAATTAACCACAGAGGTTAATGTCTCCCATTATGTTTAATATAAAATGTATGCATTAGATCAAAAAGATACTGGCTGAAAATAAAAATCGGCTGAACAAAACCGCCTTGATGAAAAAAAAAAAAAAATTGCGCGCATTTTGTACAATTGTAAAACTTTGATACTAATTGATACTTCATAATTAGCAAGAAAAGTTAAAAAAAAATGGAAATAGACAGCGATAGCGATATGAATTCAACTCCAGCACGCGTAGCATGACGACGTTTTGTCGACGGAAGAATAGACAAAATGACACATTGCCATATTAGACGCGTAGAATGCGTAGGTACAAATATTTCTACATTCTGTCATTTTGTCTATTCTTCTGTCGACAAAACCAGAATCATATTGTAGTCTTTGGACAAAACCCGTTTCTACGGCGGTCAAGCTACGCGTGCAGAATGTATAAAAACAGCTGCAAATGAAATTATTAATAACCTTTTGCCGCAAAAATCGCGGGATAAATATTTAAAAGCTTATGAAAATTTTATTAAGTGGAGAAACGAAAGACTTGTAAAATCACTGTCCGAAAGTGTGTTTTTAACATGTTTCAGTGAGATGTCCAAAAAAATGAGACCATCTTCATTGTGGTCTATATATTCAATGATAAAAAGCACAGTTATCTACACATCACCACGTCCGTCTACTTCTCATGGAAATGATTTGAAATTGAGTCCGCGTCTACCTGTATTGTCTGATTCTGATGATATTAATTATTTATTATTCACAAATAAACCAAACAAATATTAGAATAAATGTTCCAAGTAAAAGTGCAAATTTCACTTTTCATATCTGCACATTTAATAATTGTAAGTTTTAAATGTTTCAGGAGAAGATGAATTAAACTTTGTTTTCATTAACTTGAGTTTTTATTTTGAGTAGGTACTAGTTGAAAGAAAAGTAGATTATATACCTACGCACCTTGCTAAAGTGAATAATTAATGCAGTCGTTAATAACCTCATGCATTACTAACTCACTTTGCGCTCGATTCACCGTTTGAGGTTTTCTGCTCCTGCAGCAGCCGGCCCAGTACAGCCCACCGTGTTAGGAAGATGGGATGGCCCGAGGGTGTCGACACAGGTAGCATCCCACACCAAAGGCCTACCCAACTTCCAAGGCCTTTTGGTCATTCCATCTGGCCTCTTCCCATCGTCGCGTGTCAAGCCATTGGGTTCTAAAACAGCTGTCACCCTGGCGGTGACAAGAGCCCGACGGATGACTGGCGTGCCGTGCCATACGACCAGCGCTCTTGCTGCAGGATAGGTCATGGTGTCCGAGGCAGTTGACTGCTTTACCGCATTGACAGTGATGTGGAGCTCCGCAAGGAGCGCTCAGACGCAAACTTGTAGCGAGCCGGAATGTGGTGTCACCCAGCATAGTGCCTATGTTTGGTGACGGAAGTGCCTGAAGCCAGACGCCCGACTCCCATTCACCCACAGCCAGCAGGCGAGCTCGCTCAGCAGTATTGGTGGACGTATTAATAAGTTTATTCCGTACAAACCTGCAGAGCGGCTCATCCCAGTCTCTGGGAAGACGGGTTCTCAGGCTGAACCATGTCCGGGCAAGACACTTTCCAGGCGTTCACCGCATCGGTCAAACACTTCAGAGTCAACCTGAGCAGGAATCAAGATTCGTGTGGTTATAGGTATATTATAGGTAATATCGACGGTTGAAAGGCTAATTGGTCTAAGCAAAATTTTTTTTGCAATATTGAGATAAAGATATAGGTACATATTCGGAATCAGTAAAATTGCTCTTGTTGGTGTGTAGTAAGGTACCCATCATAAATATTATGATGGGTACCTCACTACACACCAACAAGAGCCTATTGAATTCCTGATGTTTCAGATATTATGCACATTACCTATCTATCATTTTTGGCTAATGGAAGTTACCAAAAAAATCATTGGGAAGAATGTAGACACATACATATCTCAGACTTCTGCCTCTAGGGCAATCCACGAAGTTATTATTTACAATACAATGATAACTTAAACGCAAGTCAAGATTGGACTTAATTCTAGCTTCATTCATTGATTTCAGGTGACTCAGGATATCCTCCAAGGCCTTATTTAATGACTCCCTTTAGTAATCCAGAAACTGGGACTCCAGAGAGCCATAACAACAATTTGCACAGCAGTGCAGGGAACAGTATAGGTAGAGAGGACTATTGGAATACTGAAAGGGCGTTCAGATGTTTATTAGTTCATAGGGTATTGCACTATGATCCTCTAACAGTGGGAGCAATTGTGATAGCTTACTGTGTTTTAAACGACTTATGCAATCGCGCCGGGCTACCAGCTCCTATGTTAGACCAATGTGACTTAGATGAAGAATCTAGGTTACTTGGAATCGTGACACCTCAGTCAGGCTCCAACACATGATGACTTACTAAAGACTTAGAATTATTGCGAGCATGTCATATCTAAAATTTATGCTATTCTTTCTTTACAGATGTGGAAAACATATTTAGATAGAATATACTCACCATTATTGATTAGATACACTAAATAGGTATTTACATTTTTAATGTCCCGGGTTTGAGTCCCGGGAAAGGACATAAGATAGTTTTTATTCCGATATTCTCACGGGAGCAAAACTTATGCGGGTAAAACTGCGGGGCGCTGCTATGTATCTATACCTACGCGCAGTAACGTGCAGGCGAATACGATCGTTCACGTGCTACTGGATTTATGGCCCAGACTGTACCTACCTAGGTACATAAATTCACAGTGACCACATCTGCTACCTACCAACATAGTAAAACAGGGTCGCCCCTTCGTTATTTAAAACGTATAAAAGCAGCGGCGCGGGCGGTGCGGCGGTCCAGTTACCTACATTTTGGATTAAAAGATATGGGCCAGCGCTATCGAGGCGGGCTCGGCGAAGAGGCGGCTTAATGACTTAAATCCCGACGACTCTGCGCCTCCGCCACTTGCGACTACGGTTACCATTTCTAAATTGCAAAAACAATCCTGCCTTTTTTTCTTTCTTTTTCATTTCTTTTTTCAGCATTCGTTATACTAGGTAAGTAGGTACTTAAAGCAAAAAGTTTTTTATTTGGAACAAAAAAAATAGAGATTGGAGTTAATAACAATGAAAACATGATAATTATCTACTCAAGTTAAAAACTGTGTCGCACGCAGCTTTCAACTCTCTTCTAAACTTATGAAACACATTGCTCCAGAGTTAAATTAAATAAAATAGTTTATTTTTTGCATCTTCAAGTAAAACAATATCGCTTACAATAAAAATAGGCCTAAATTAATCAGCGCCTGACACTCCATACATATAAATTTAGACGTGATTAAAAACTTCCCTACTTTAGTTATCTACCTAGGTACGTCAGTTTACTTCAGGCACTCAAATTTGGCAGCACTAAACTAAAATTTATCTTCTGTCCTTTTCTTAATAGAATAGAAAGAAAAAGATGCACTGAACTTAAATTTTGTTTAGTTTGTGAACAACAGAATCGGCAGCATTATGTTGTGTATCACCCTCAATCAAAAGACCAGACAAATGACAAGCTGGGCAAGTCCGCATGTTGGACGGCTGGTAACCCTACTTGCGAGTCGTGTAGCTCATCCGCCGGTTGATAACCATTGACCTACTTGCTGGATCGTCGTTTTTAGTCCACATCACCTGTAAGATTTATTCGAGTAGTTCAAGGTTTTAATATTCGAGTTGGCTATTAGGTAGGTACCTATTGTTTCAGTGACCATAGTAGGTACCTTTACCTACTTAGTTTACTTTGACTGTATTAATGGTAATTAGGAGTAAGTTCGGTCAAAATCAAAACTTACCAACCCACAATATCGCAATAATTAAGTTAACTACTTAAGTAGCTCTTACTTAATCAAATAATTGAAATGGCGTAACAATATACAGGGTTATTGGTAAAACATTAACAACCTCATAAGAGGTCATTGTACTCATCATTATGAAAAACTTTTACTATGGGATCAAACCGGAAATCGCGAAAAAAAATCAGTTGTTCCCTACATTTTAACGAGTTATACGAACATAAATCAGCTGTTCCCTACATTTTGACGAGTTATACGAACATAAATGTAGGGAATAGCTGATTTTTTTTTCGCGATTTCAGGTTTGGGCCCGCCTACGTCAGTAGGTGCCTACATGTATACAGGGCGTCACACGGCTATGCCACATGAAGGGAAAATACCTTAAATATTTTAGATGGAACATTTTACTGAAAGAAGACATTATTTTAATTTAAAAAAACAATTTAGACTTCATTCATAGATTTTTAAATAATTACATGATTGAACCGGGAATCGAACCCGCTACACGAGAAAAAAAAATTACCCTGTAACTTTATCACACCGATCGAAAGATTATTTTGTGTTAAATAACATAGTGTCAGAAATAAAAGGAAGACCATGAATTTTAACATTTTTAATACAAAATTAATCAATTTTACAAATGCTCAAAATGAGTCCCATACTGTTGAATACAAAGTCGCACTCTTTTAATTAAGTACGTATTTCACTCCCTGTCGATTTTTTGATCTTGTTGTGGTGGATATTTAGAATAATATCTACGTCTAAGTTCTGTTTGTAGCTCGTGGACATTTTCATACTGGTTCTTGTAAACTAAATTTTATTACATAACTCCTTAAAAGAAACCTAACGGGGTTAGATCTGGGGATCTCGGCGGCCATCTTATTTGTCCATTTGTCCCGATCCAGGGACAAAAGTGTTCATTGAGATAGTCCCTTGTTCTGTGATTGTTATGAGCCGGAGCCCCATTTTGCTGAAAGTAAGGTTTTGTCGTTCTGGAACCGGAAGATTATTTATCTCATTTCTTAAAATCTCAAGTATTTTTTTTGACTTTGAACGAAAAACGCACTTGATTATTAGTCTCGCGGATACGTAAGGGATTCTCCCTGGACCAAATGCGGTTATTGTGTCGGTTGTACATACCATTATTGCTGAAGTTTGTCTCGTCTGACCAGATAATATGTATTATTTAGAAAATACATGAGATGCACTATTATCGTGAATTTTTCCAGATTTTTCTAGTCAGCTTTTGTGGCTTTAAGCTTTACTTGAAAAAAAAATTGCACTTTAAAGTTTAATATTTCGTAAATGGAGCATTTTAAATCGAAAAATAATTTTAGCAACCCCCAAGTCATTTTAGAAGACCTATTTAACAATACCCCACATGATGGGGTAGACGACGAAAAAAATATTCATCTCCACTTCACATGCTACCTACCCTAAAAAACATTTTTTTTCCAAATTTTTATTTTACCACTTGGTCGGCGTAATTGATATACCTACTCACTCCTACAAAATTACAGCTTTCTAATACTAACGGTCTCTTAGCAAAACCTCGGACAGACAGACAGACATACGGACATGACGAAACTATAAGGGGCTGCCTCCACGAGCGAGAGAATCGCGGCGATAGTCTCGCCGCGCCATCAAATTTCCGCGGCGATGAAATCGCCGTGTGGAGACACGTTCTAAGAGAGTGTATAGAAATACGTGGCACGACGATAATATCGCCGCGATTCTCTCGCTCGTGGAGGCAGCCCCTAAGGGTTCCTTGACAGAACTACGGAACCCTAAAAACAATATCTGTTTGTCATACACCAAAATCCATAGGTACCTTACCTACCTACATTGAGCTATCTTCCGCCATAAATCTAATTTGTTAGCGAATATAACTGTGTATCAAAGGTTAGTAGGTACCTACCTACATCACCCGAATTCCATTCAAGCACTAATAATAATAATAATAATAATTTTTTTATTCTTCAAAAAAGTACAAAATTTTTACAAGAAACAAAATTATTCATCTATTTTAGTGAGGTGAATGTACAGAGGCATTTAAAATTAAGACTACGACTCCCAAACTGAGACGTGCTCGTATCTTGGGTAGTCGGTGGACGGCCGTTTTAGATGTCTTATACATTTCACCGCCTTATTACAAGCTTTTATTTATTTTTTTTTTTTTTTTTGTGCTAAAATTTTACACATAACAATTTTACATAATAATTAGCATTTTAACCAAAAAGAAAAAAAAATGTGTAAGTTTCGTGATAATATGTTATTCAAAAATTCAAAGACTAAGTTTTATTTTACTATTTCAATAAGTTTCTCAGTCTCATCATAACTCAACAACTCATACGAATTCATTTCAATCAGTTAAAAGTAAGACCTACGTAAGATTATGCATGTGAATACTTCCTATATAATTCAGTTTGAACCGAAAATTTAGAACAAAAAGTTTTAAATACCCCACAGAAATAGTCACAACACATAATACGGTATAATATATAAGAAGGTACATCGGAGCTCCGTAGCACGTCGGGGTCACTAATTTGGAGCATAATATGAGACGCAAGGAATTGGGTCAGTGGAAGTGGATCGCAGGCCGGAGAGCCCGGCGGGCGCACCCGATCCTCACGCCATCCTCTTTAGGGTCTCGTTCCGAGCATTAGAACTTCACACCACGTAGGGGAAAGGTTTTAATAAATCCTGGAAAAAACGTAGAGGACACGGTGGAGAAATTTCCAGCATTTTTTTTCTTTTTAATTTGCTATCAATGATAAAATTGCAAACTACGGACGAAATAAATTGAAAGTTCAAAGCAAATAATGGCGGAAACATAGTTACGTGTCGTGGCGTGTCGTGACACCTTCTGACGCAGTATTAGCCAATCAAAACTCGTTGTAATTTGACGTAGTCCTGAACAGATTCGTTTGATTGGTGTATCCCGAGTCACGACACAACACGACACAGTAATGTGTCTCTGGCTTTACTTGAAAATCCGTATAACATTGTGGCGTTGCTTGGAGAGTCTAAGGCCCGTAATCCACCAAAGCGGAGAGGAGAGGAGATGTCTCATTTTTGTATCTATAGAATTTCGTGCGAGCAAGCGGGCAAACGGCACGAAATTCTATAGGAAAATGAGACATAGTCTCCTCTCCTCTCCGCTTTGGTGGATTACGGGTCTTATGTCCAGCAGTGAACGTCTGTTGGCTCATGATGATGAAAATTTAAGTTGCAAGTTTCAGATCTGAACGCCGTTGCTTCTCATTCAAACTCAACTCAAACTTGAAGCATTTATTTCAAATAAACCATTTACTGGCACTTTTGAATTGTCAAGAAGTAGGTGAATCATAAAATATGCAGCTGTTTGCCTAAGCGTAATATGTAGGTAGGTACCTATGGAGAAGAACGGGCAAGAAACTCCATGGAGTGTCCATGGAGTTTCTTGCCCGTTCTTCTAAATTCCGTTCTTTTAAATTATATTATACAAAAATATTAGTTAGGTACATCATTACCTACTTTTGAATTTATAATAAATTATAATGTGAGAAAGATGTAAAAAAAAGACGTAGGTAGATAGGTACGCGTTAAAAGCGTCATTATTTTTTGCGTGATGCACACTCATGACACAACACACAGAGGCACTCCTGGAAAATGCTAAAAGGATTTCTTTTCCAGATTTATGCAACACACTGTTCGCATTCCACTGTGTTTTTTAATTTACCTGCGAAAGTAAAGACTACATTAGCTAGGTACCTATTTATTATTAGTTATTTCAAAATTGAAAGCTGTTTGGTTCCAAACTTCCAAACAGTCAAGCAATACTGTAAGTACTAAAATTGCGTTCAGATTAATATTGAAAATTCTAGGTTTACCTTAGGTACTCCTGAGTATTTTCAGTGAAATTCAAAATTCAAATTTATTTATTTGTACACATAGGTGAAATGTAGTTACATGATGGATAAAATAAATAAAATAAATTTGGTTTAATAAATGAATAAAATATAAAAAAATATAAAATATAAATAAATGGATAAAATAAAATATAAAAAAATATAAAATATAAATAAATGGATAAAATAGATAAAATAAATTTTTCATATGAACATTCGTATTGACAGCGCAAATATGTTCGGAGACAGAACATCACTTGAAGACTTTGTCTTTTAATACTACTACAGTTATGTAGATATACAGATAATATTATTATTGCTTGCTGCCGTTGCTTCAAGCTCGATGAAAAAGAATAATTCCTTTCCATATTTATTTATTTTTTGAAGGTGTATCTAGTCTTTGGATAAATACCTTTTTCAATTAAAAGTCCATCTTGACGATAGATAAAGTATTTCTTGTACCTAGGACAGTCGGCAACAAAACTCCATGAACACTGTCATTTTTACATGTTATTAAATTGACTATATTTTTTTTCAATTAGGCATCTGCTTTTTAGCTTTTCACATAAGTAATAGCAAAGAGTTTGTATTCTAGAAATTTTACTTCTGCTGCAATTTTGAACAAATATTTTGTTTAATAACTGAGATTAAAAAAACTGAAGTGTTAATCGACTTTTGTTGCTGACTGTACCTAGGTGCCATACGAATCTACACTAGTAGGTACCATATTAAACGGTTTTAAATGACGGCTCTACCTTTATTTTGTTTCCTATTGCTGAACAAAGCTTTCCCTGAAAAAACCCTAGGGACTAAAACATAACTAGGTACCTATTTTACTTTTTCTAGCCTGAAACACAGGTTCTACCTAGTTCAGGAAAATGAGCAACTGTGTTCTTTATAATTTTTAAGAAAAGTAATTGTAAATCTGCACCATTTTTATAAATAAACTAGCTTCCGCCCGCGACTTCGTCCGCGTGAAATTTCACCCTCCCCCCATTCACCCTCTTAGAGGTGGAATTTCGAAAAATCCTTTCTTAGCGGATGCCTACGTCATAACATCTACCTGCATGCCAAATTTCAGCCCGATCCCTCCAGTGGTTTGGGCTGTGCGTTGATAGACTACTATCTGTATAGATAGATATACTATTTTCTGGAGTACGTTCGGCATGAACGTACTCCAGAAAATAACAAAATATGCCGCTCTGAACTTCGCTAAAGTTTTCGCCAATCCTAAATGTCCGCAAGACCATGGATCATCATGCAACTCCTGCAAGATTTCGTGCAATAAACGATTCGGGACTACGACCAACTCTCGAACATTATTCATCCTTCTAGAATAGAATAGAATAGAATACTCTTTATTCTAGGTTAGCTTTTATTTTTTCTAGCTTTCTTACAGTATTTTATGTAATGCATCTATGACACTAAATCCCCTCAAACTGCCGCGACCACTAGCTACCTAACCATTGTCTACAAAATTCATCCCCCAGCTGCTCATCCTTCATCTTCACCACCTCTATCCTATACACCTGCATGTCATCTTCCTGGTACATCATCGGCTGCTGATCCTCCTCGTCCTGACATAAGGGGTTCCTGCTCAAAAAATCCGCTATGACATTATCTCTACCTGCACAATTAATGATGTCAAACTCGTAGGTACGTCTGGATGCACAGCGACCACCTAGCTAACCTTCGATTCATGTCCTTCATATCTCTCAGGCAACATAACGTTTTATGATCAGTAACATCTTAAAATTTCATACCCCATAGAAAATGTTTGAAATAATTCAATGCCCAAACTAATGCCAAACATTCCTTTTAAGTCGTTGAATATCTCTTGAGGTGCCATGCCTCGCAGCGCCAAGGGGCCTGAGGGAGTGAACATATCGACGTCTTCAATGTTTTTAATTCGAATAGGTCGGGATAGCATGAACGTACTCCAGAAAATAGTAATGCGAGTTATGGGAGGAAATTGGTTTTGAAAACTGTGGTCACTCCTACAGGGGGGGTGACAGACACTCAGCTTAAGTTGAAACCAACTTTGCTAACGGGACATAGCCTTCGCAAAGTGGGTTTGGTTGACACAATTGGTTCAGCTTATGATTAAGCACCCACAGTTCAGTACAGATCAGTATTGACTGATATAGCGTTTGATGAGAACGGAGTAAATTTTTGAATTTTTCCTCTGGAGTATGGGCATATGATAGACTTTTTTAATGAACCCTGGCCTCTTAAGCTTTCCGTCCCTCTGGCTCAATACCGTCCGATGGGGTAAAAGAGTTTGAAGTTAAGATCATTTAATTTTATTTAAGCCTTCTACAGGCTGATGTGAACTTTCACATCTTTTGTTCTCTTAAGAAGCCAATATCGCATCTTTTACGCCAGTTTTGGCGTGACGAGGTTTAAGCATACGGACGCAGCAGACGTTAGTTTGTGTGCAAGTGGGCACTTATAAATGCTAATTTACCTGGCACTTAACGAAGTGTCGGATACGCGGTTCGTTCGTCCTGGCTTAAGCCTCTCTCTTGCAGGAGATGGACCTCACCATGTAAACTTCAAGTCTGGCGTTAGGTAATTATTCTTATAGGGTTAGGCAGGTAGGACTTTGATGTTCGAATGGTGTGAATAAAAGTCTTGTTTGGTAAAGGAGCTATGCAAATACTTTTATGCAAAGGTCCGTAGCTCATGTAGAGTCTGTGTAGACCTTTAGCAGTAGAAGCAGGCTGATCATAATTGTTTGGGTTCATTCATGATTTTCCTTGTACCTAAGTACATTTTTTAACGCAATGTACCATATAATGAAAATCACAATGTCTACAGCAGTAGGTATTGAAAGTTCGCGGCTCGTGGCTCGTGTACTGAAACCACGGCTTAACTTATCTGGGTCAACGCTGAAAATCCTTAACCCAATCCATTTAAGTGGGTTTGTCGCTATAACGGTGCTTATACAGAACTTTTGTTTTAAGTACTGCCGTTTCCCGTTTATACATAGGTACCCAAGTACACAGCACTTTTTATCGTTATAACTAGGTACTAGCTAGCTTATCGACTTTAAAGAAAGAAGTTTTTTTTTTTGGCAAGATTTTTTCTTTAGCCTACACTGTCCCACTGCTGGCCAAAGGCCTCCCCCAAATCCTTCCAGCCAGGTTTACTTCTGATTCTGACCTAGATATATTTGTCTAAGTATCTATATTTAGAAATATAAAATGCGTTAGGTATTTCATTACTTATGTAACTGATTATACCTGCACACTTATAGGTAGGTCTCGTTTGAAAGATTGAAATGTTGGAATATTATTAGGTTATAGCCCCCCCCCCCCCCCGGTGGGTTCCCGCATTGTCGAGGCGGGGGGGCTCAGTAGCCGTGGCTTGGACACCCACGGTGGAGCGAAGAGGAACCCGAGGAGGGGCCGCTCGTCAGGGCTTTTGCCTGTAAGCCGACGACGTAGCGGCCAACAAGTAGGTTGCGGTGCCGCTTTGGCGACATCGCAACTGAGACGGGCCGCGATGTCATATGGGAGGCATCGCGGCTGAGGGTTGGAGGCCGCGGCGGGAGAGGAGTACAAGTATTGCGGTGCGCCGCTCTCCCTACGCCACCGTCTGATGGCGGACGCGGTGGGGCCGCAGGGGAGGAGGAGTGTTGGTATGACGTTGGCCGCTCTCCCTATCCTCTGCGGCCGAAAATTGGCAGGCGGCGGGGCCAATGATCTGACCCGTCGAAGGGGGACCAAGGGTGCCCAGACACGGGGTCGTCTGGCGCCCATGTGCTGGTTTGGTCTCTGGGGTGGTCACGGCGTGCTTTGTGTTCTGGTGCGCCGGTGATGGGGAGTACTCCCCAGAGGAGGGTCCGGTGACGGACAGCCGCGGCGGGTTCACGGATGAGTGCTAACGCGTGCCCGTGTTGCCGCCGTAAGCGGCAGAGGAGGACATCGTGGAGTTTTAGTTGGTTAGAGTCCCACATAACTGCACTATCTCCCCGTGGTAGTGCAGAATACATGAGCATTTATACACGTTAAAAAAAAAAAAAGGTTAGGTTATAGCACATAATAGAAGGCATTTCTGATTCTAAACGGAGGTGCATATTTCTGTTAGGACAGACGCCATCACATCAAGCTACTAAATTTTACAATCTGTAAAATTTCTTTAATATATTTTCAACTTTATTGCTAAAGCATGTTCAAGGTTGATTGGGAAAATTTTACAGTTTTGGGTAGCTTGATGTGCTTGGCATCTAATCACACATATTTTAATAGATTTGTTTCCTAGCAGGAAATACATAGTTAGTAGGTCCATAAGTTTATCCAAAGTGTAAAAAATTTATAAGACGTGGCTGTAAGTATCTACTCAAAGGCAGTTTCGTATAACCCACCGATGGTGTTTCACTTTCATTCCGAAGCCATGGTACCTACATAGATACGTGTTAACCTTTTCGTAGGTGACGCAACTTGCTGGTCGTGTCGTAATGTGGAAAGCGCGCTGTTGCGAATCAAAAACATACAAAACTAACCTACAGAATGGGAGCGTAGAAAGTACTGTACCTACAGTAGATATACTTTTAAGCTTTAAGTAACTGAGGTACCTACTCCGTTGGACTGCATTAACTTAAATAATAATAACTTTTGAAACAAGGAAAACCTGTTTAGAGAAGAGAGGAGATTCATAAATGACGCCCTGGAGTATAAATGTGGTGTTGTCTGGAAAACGTTACAGGACCGGATGGCGCCAAACTTGTAGCCTAATTCAGGTCCGACTCCATTTAGATTGCCATCGAAATGCTAAGAAAAGAAGATTTTTATATTGGTGTGAACTAGTAGGTAAATAACAACCGTGAGTAGGGTGATTTCTCACTGATCTGATCAGGGTTGTGGCTGATGCATATTTTTAGCAGATGTTTTATCATTGACATCAGCGGATGCTGATGCTGATTTTAAATATTTTCTTAAAAAAGCAGTGACCATTATTAATTTATACCTAAAAGTTGCACATTTTCCTTGCTATTGAAATAAAAGGTTGGTTCAATAATTTTGTGAATTTTAATAAAAAGTACCTAGTGGTACCTAGTGGTGGTGGTGGTGGTGGTAGTGGTAGTGGTGGTGGTGGTAGTGGTGGTGGTGGTTGGTGGTATATTATGTACTACCTACATAGTCTAGGGAAACAACACGTGCTATAAGCCCCGCCGCCTCTGCGGACATGTCACGAATCGAACTTCAGCATTATTAAACAGCATCGATCAATGCTGATGCTGATGTTCGCAACAACCCTGGTCTGGACGCAGGCAGCACCGCAGCGCAGGACAAGTCGTTGAGGCGAAGCTAGATTCCTATATGCTAAGGCTGAGATGATGATGATGAGTGTTTTTAGGTTCAGCCGAGACCGACACCCACAAATTACGTCACACGAATTTCAAGATTTTTGGAGCGTCCATCCCCCGTCATTAATACCTATCTATATTTGTGAAATCCCTTGTTGTGACGCCACATACCACCACCGTTTCCTCTTTTATAGCACCACGTCGAACCAGCCGTCGTCGCAGTGTCCGTCCGACCTTAACTGCGAAACACACTTTCAATCATAATCTGTATCATTTTGAAAAATTTGTCTGCTCAGCAACGTAAATAACGCAATGAATGTTGTTGAACTGATAAAATGAAAGCCATTGCTACTGTTAGGGCGCATTCCACCAAACTTTTAAACCTAGATTAAGTCTTGCCCTATAATTTTTTTTTAATTTTTTAAAATTTTATCCATACTAAAATTGTCAGACGTCAATTTTGTTCCAAGAATAAAAGATGTATGTTACGCAATTACCCTGCCGTTGTTTCATATAATTATGTTCGAAAAATTTGTCTGCTCAACAACGTAGGTAAATAACGCAATGAATGTTGTTGAACTGCCAAAATGAAAGCCATTCCTACTGTTAGTGTGTAATTACCCCGCTAGTTATTTCTCATATGCTTAGGGTTGGGGTAGTAAAACAAAAGACCGTAACTTGTATGTATTGTTTATTATCTACCATAGAGTTTATACCTACATTACACATAATAAGTAAAACACACATATTATAATACTGACTTAGTGCCGAAATTCGGTTTAATTACCGTGTCTTCAATTTAATACATAATTCTCTTATAGAGAATGACCTTAGGCACTGGGTACCTTTTAAAATCTTTCCGCCGTAATCTGCAATTTGCTTTAGGGGCTGCCTCCACGAGCGAGAGAATCGCGGCGATATTATCGTCGTGCCACGTATTTCTATACACTCTCTTAGTGTATGGCGCGGCGAGACTATCGCCGCGATTCTCTCGCTCGTGGAGGCAGCCCGCGCGCACTACGATTTAAATCGTTGCGATTTAAGTAGTTATAAAATCGCAAACACGAAAATTTTTCTAGTGAATTCTCATGCGATTTTTTCCCGCAGTGCGCGGACTCTATAGTATTGTCTACAGATTGACGAATTTTCTTTGCAACGATTTATTTTCGTAGTGCGCGCATACCCTTAGGCTTCTAAAATTATGTTTTCAGTCAAAGGAAACTTTTTTAAAGTAAGTACCTAGTGTAGGTAATTATATTACAAATAATAATTTGCATTTATTAGACCACTTTTAAGTTGTTACATAGGCCATGTTATGTTTTTTTACAATTTGGCCTGATGAGTACCTACCTAATTACAATTTTGTCCTGATGAGAAATGCCAATTTTGGCCTAATGAGAAATGCCAATTTTGGCCTAATGAGAAATGCCAATTTTGGCATAATGAGAAATGCCAAAGTTTGTTCCCGCTGATCACAGTCCCTGACAAGTCTATCCCTTATTACTCTATTCACTACTGTATACAGTAGCCAAATTTTTGTGAGCGGCCCAGAACTTCCCTTAAAACTAAAGATGGTAGAGAAAGTTTTTGAATATCGCATTTTTATTAAAAAATCTGATAGAATATAATCATTTTAAGGGGGAAGCTCTAAGGTGGCCCGCGAAATTCAAATTTTCTTACGTTTTTTGCAATTTTCTGGTCAGTATTAAGTTGTACGTTGATTAAAATATGATTCGCGGTCGTATCAAATATGTATTTACAGAATTATAATCATTAAAGTCATCAATACAACTCTCTAAGACCATGTAATCCCCAAATGTCAAGATTTCATGAAATAGTCATTCTTGGGGATTACATGGTCTTAGAGAGTTGTGTTGATGACTTTAATGATTATAATTCTGTAAATACATATTTGTTACGGCCGCGAATCATATTTTAATCATCGTACAACTTAATACTGACCAGCAAATTGCAAAAAACCTAAAAAAAATTGAATTTCGCGGGCTACCCTGGCGCTTTCACCTTAAGGCGAATGCGCAGTGGTAGACCGCGAAATTAAAATTTTCTTACGTTTTTTGCAATTTGCAGGCCACTGTCAGGTTGTATCTTGATCAAAATATTATGATTCGCGACTATAATAGGAACGTATTTACAGAATTATAATCATTAGAATCATTAATACATCTTTCTAAGTTAGATTTGTACCATAAGAACAAATCTTGGAAAGTGCTTATTGGTACAAATTTTAATGATTTTAATGACTGTACCTAATTCTGTAAAATACATATCTATTATAGTCGCGAATCATATTTTGATCAAGATACAATCTGACACTGACCTGCAAATTGCAAAAAACGTAAGAAAATTTGAATTTCGCGGTCTACCACTGCTTGTATCCACGGAATATATTATATTCCGTGCTTGTATCCCCATTAAGCTAGCTTGTTTAGTTAAAAGCGGTTTTTTTTTTTGAAAATCGTGCAGTTTTTATCTGGATAATTAGAAAAAACTATTACTCTTCACCTAAGTGTGATACGCAAAAATAATGTATGAATCATCTACGCTTTGGAATGGACAACTATCTTCATATTTTCTGACTGACCGACTTCTTGACAATTCAAAAGCCTGTACCTAAATGGTATAATTGAAATAAATGTTTTGAGTTTAACTTATTTTTCTCGAAAAGTCCGCCGTATTGGGATACTTCCCTATTTTAACAGAAGTTATGCTATTCAATTCCCCTATACACAACAAAAATGTCTCATTCGAATTCTATGGAATCTCTAAAATATGCATCGTAAGAGACGCCATCGATACTTCTAACATAATTTTTGCATATATTTTATACATAATAGGTATCCAGACAAAATTTGACGATTAAAAAAAAAACAACTAGGTAAATGGGGTTACGAAATCTTGCATTTAAATGATTTCTATTATATTTTTAAATATTAAAGCGATGTCCCAAAAATGGGCTTCTTAAAACACTGCAGTTCCTATGTTTTTTTTTTTTTCATTTAAATGTGCACAGAAATAAAGTACGTTACTAATAAAGTTCGGTAATACTACTTTAACAGTATTGTGGATACCTACTTAGGTATGTATCGTATACAATTTACATCAAAATGTGAGTGTTTTTATTAAATAAACTACTGACAGACAATAAATTACTGTTTTTTAAATACTTTTGTAAAACACAGTCCATTTGTGGACGTGACTAAATGGACAAACCTGAACCTTCTAGTCAGAAACAGTCTTAAATTTTAAAACGTTTATTTAATTTTATTTAAATTAAATCTTTTGCTATAGAAATGTGCAAATGTTTTAATATTTTAAAAAGTGTTACGTTTTTAAAAGCAACATTGAGTAAACGAAGCCTATGGCCAGAAAGAATCTCATCCTACGAAATAAATTGTCAAAATTTTTCTTTACATAGTTTTTAAATAAATTAACATTTCGATTTACGCAATTGGGTACTTATTAATAGAAACTGGCACGCGACCGCCGGAGAACCGCAGCAGCGGAGCCGTGACAGAAACCATGCCTGCTACATGTTGCATGATCGCTTGCATGCTGCATGGTTGCTGCATGCTTCTAATATTACAATACTCATTAAGATTACGTATACTTATTAATTAAGATAAGTGTGTAAACAGTCAAGTTGGTTTAGATATGGAATCCGTTACATCCTTAGAATTAATATCGGATCCAATCTAGCACAATTACATAAACATGTATATTTGAATATATTATAAAATATTAGACACCAAATGTTCCACATAAATTTTAAAAGTTTTATACTTAATCATATTGACGCCCGAATGGGGTCTCCCTTAACTCTATTTTGTCACCTAGGCGATGCAAGTCCTACAGACCTATAGATGCATGCTGGTTCGCGCCAGCTTGGTGACTAATACAATGATCCTTATGTACTAAGTACGACGTCATTAATCGTGTAGGTACAACGATTGTGATGGTGCGTCCAAGAAAAGAGGATAGGTTAATTCTAAAGCAAGTTCCTTTATCGGCTCAGTTCTCAAAAGTAGTGTAAATATGCTATAAAATGTACATTACCCCATAATGTCAGTACTTCAGAGGGAAAGTGTTGTTTATATAATACGTTTAATAAGTAGTAAGGGAGTAAGTAGTATTAAAAAAAAACATCCTCGTGAAGAGGCGAGGAATGTACTTCGTAGGCATTACCGTTGTATGGAATGTTTCAAAATCGGCGTTCAGCGTTGTATTTGAATAGGTACCTATATGTATGTGGTTGTGAGCGCATGCGCGAGTTTTTCGGCCTAGTTAGTGACGAGCGAGGCCGAGGCGACGGCGACGCGGACGGGTGCGGTGTTGCCGTGTGCGTTGTGCGTCGGGTATGATCGCGCCTGTGTGCGTTTGGCAGTGGGACGCGCTGCGCGACCCAGATGCTAGTAACACCCGGACACACCGTCATCCCGAATAACCAACCATTTATTTGATTGGACGTGTACTGTACCTACCTACTAGATTATCTCCATTTGTGCACAGTGTTTAGGAATAATTCCGTAAATCTTGGATGGTTTTTTGATACTTAAAATACCTACTTAACTACGGTATTTTTATTTTATTATTTTTTTTATTTATTATTTTTTATCTGTATTTTTTTTTCTATCGTGTGTATCTAGCTGTTTTTGCAGTCCATTTGGGAACGAATACACTTTGTTACTCTTTAAATCCTTTCCTTACATAGTATAAAACAAAGACGCCGAATATGTCTTGTACGCGCATAACTTCCGAATGACTGCACCAAATTGGATAATTCTTACTTTTTGTTGTGTTCGGTATTGCCAGGACA
This sequence comes from Oligia latruncula, assembly GCA_948474745.1. NCBI lineage: Eukaryota > Metazoa > Arthropoda > Insecta > Lepidoptera > Noctuidae > Oligia > Oligia latruncula. The sequence goes on along the minus strand of OX419683.1, from coordinate 7,117,428 downwards.
AGGTTTGTATGATAGAAAATAACGGAAATTCGAAAAAAAAATTGCACCCGTGCGAAGCTGGGACGCCCGACCGCTGAGGAATCGTGAAATCAATTTAAACAACGAAATAGTGGTTTTTAATCAAATCGTTTGACTTTATAAATTACCTACTAGGTGTTCGTGACTTCGTCTGCGTGTATTTTGTATAGGATCCTAGGACCTTCCCGTAGTCGCATGCTACGTGGATATGAACGAAATCATGCGTGGATATGAAACATGCATGCGTGGATATGAACGAAAACGACATGAGCAACACGTAGAAACATCCCGACTATAGTCCGCGCGAAACTAGTTGGCCGCGCCTTAGTTGTTGCCCCGGGCCATGGCCCTTTTGGCCCTAGGGTAAATACGCCACTGATCACATAGGGATATAGGGAACGGTCTCAACACACTGGGAGCGCTCCCAGTTTGCCCAGATTTTATCCCGCTGTATTTGACTGCACTCCGCGATATACGCGTTTAGCCCTAGGCATTGCGCGATGAATGTTTCATCAGACATTATATGCGTAAGTCGGTATATCATAGAAAGCAGTTTCTTCTGGGAAAGTTTAATTGTTCATTACAGATTGCTATTGTTTTTAAAATTATGCCATAAATGTTTTTTTTTAATGTTTTGAAAATATATTTTTTTTTTTTATTTGTTTCTGGGTGGAAGTAAATTAAAGTGAATTTTGCCTGGTGAAATAAGGGAGTTAAACAAAATACAATCCCCGCCTTCACAAGTCCTGTATGAGAACGCCGTATTATGCTTTTAAATTTATATACCAGGTTTCTCTTTTCTGTTACGCAGATTCCATCAGAAAGGGCCTTGAAACATAAATAAGCGAATTTGAAAATTTTGTTTCCTTACCACGCATCTCTTCTTCGTGCCAGATTACATAATTTGTATTGTAATCGCAGACGCGATAACGAACGTCCTTGCGATGTAAGTTTCCTATAACCTGACTAAACCACCCAGTATGTGACATTGCTCCGTCTGTCATTATAGTAACGATTCTGGACACGTGGTACCCCGGATCAGCAATCAATATTCCAGGTCTCCCGTTGAGTGAGATGTGCAGGCCTACCATGACGGAGGGAGCATTCGTCATGATGGTATCGCGCATCAAGCCCTTGGCAGACTCCTCGCATGACACCAATCCCGTGGCAAACTGCAGCCCTACCCTCTAGGCATTCCCAGCGTCGCACTAGCTCGAGCGCTAAGCCAATACGCACGTGTAGGCGTGTGGACGCACCACCGGCACGGAGTTCCGGTACACTTCACCCAGCGAGGTTCCCGGGCGTGCTTTCTCGTAAGCGTCATACAAAACCATAATAGTAAATTATGATACATGTGTGCTATGTTGATCATTATACTCGAGGCGATATTATTCGATGAGAAAGCCGAGTGTATATTGATTAATGCACACGCGTTTCATACGACGTTTTTCAACACACTTGCGAGGAAAAAAAAAACAGACTTGTATTGGTAAATATTAACTTGTATGGAAAATGGCGCGCTGGTTTTGTTTTCCCGCGTGTTTAGCCAGCACTAGCGATGCGCGCGCAGCTTTGACTCTCATTTTAAATATATTAGTCTTTGGCACTGACAAAACCGTTAAACAGCATATAGAAAAAAATAAATAAACACAAACTAGCTAATGTTTATCGCAGTGTTGTCGTACGTCAAATTGTAGTGTATTTAGTATGGAATTAGAAAGTACTATTACTACATTCGTTCAGTGAGAATCCGCAATAACAGAACGCCAGTCAGGGTCTTTTCCGTTTGTTTTCTGAAGGGACCACGGACTAATTTAAGGTATTCACCTTATTATATATCAGGATGTATCTTGGTCAAATATGATTCGCGACGACCTACCTATAATATATATGTATTTACAGAATTATAGTCATTAGGATTGAATCCTTAAGTTAGATTTGTTCCTTAAGAACTTTTTTCCATAAGAGATTTGTTCTTAAGGAACAAATCTAACTTAGAAAGATGTATTAATGATTCTAATGATTATAATTCTGTAAAGAGGTACCTGTTATAGCCGCAAATCATATTTTGATCAAGATACAACTTGACACCGACCTGAAAATTGCAAAAAAACCTAAGAAAATTTGAATTTCGCGGTCTACCACTGCGATGCCATTCACCTTAAATTGTCCGTGGTCCCTGCCCATTCACCTTAAGGTAAATAAATATAAGTTCATTATGCGACCAAGGACAATCCAGACTATTAAAAAAAAAAAGTGAAATATAGCTTGCGGATTTCTTTTGGCATGAAGTCTCTTTGATGAGATTAAAAAAGCGCGCATCTCCGACTAGTAAATAGTTATCTGTGGTATTACAGCACAAGTGGATTAAAGTAAAGAAAAAGCACGCGTTCGTAATACACGACATTATGGACCTAAAAGCGGTTCATTAAGAGCTACTTTACGAGGAAGTGTGTTGAAAAATTACTTACTGAATTATAATTATCAGTTACAAGGAGACGCCTCAAAATATTTTCAGTGCAGCCAACCAGCCTTGTGAAGGCAAAATAGTCCACAAACAGTGGGCGGAAGGTTTGAAAAGCGAATGACTGTCCCAAAGTCATTCGCTTTTCTTCTCCTAATAACAAAAATATTAGGTTGCTGCTAATACAATAGTGACAGAATGGTCTATCATTGATTTCATAATTGTTGATTTTGACAAGTTTGGTAGTCTACTAATATAATGGCGTCATTATGACTTTCCAATGGTTAAACACTGACACTACATTGAAAGAAATGGCATAGAATGGTAATCTCGTACAAATTGACCAACGAATGACTGACTTAGGCGTTCATCTGCAAAAATTTTGACAGTTCCTTTGATCAGTGACCTACCATTAGAACGTCATTGTGCAGTCATTGCTTTTAATTCGTTACGAGTATCGTATATCGTCGACCGTAGGTTCAATTGAGGTAAGGGACAAAATACGATTTTTCAGGAGAGGCCGACAAAGTTTTTTTTCGGATTAAATCGCCTATAACTTTTTTTGTTATTAACCTTTTTCGGATCTGATTTCACACATAATCTTGTATTTTAGTGCTCTATCTACCTGTGTACCATTTATTTAAATAAGTTAGCTATCTAAGAAAATAGATGTCCCTTACACCAACGTATTTTGTTAGTAATGTCCCTTACTGACCAAGTATCTTGTAGTCCTGTCCCTTACATTAAATTGATCTCTAGAATCTCTACGTTGGATCCAATCTATAATGAAAAAATAGTGTAAAGGTCTTGTTAAAAAAATGTGTGAAGAATAATTCGTTGATTGGGAAGACCCTTACCTTATGTGAAGTGGATTGGCGGCGGTAATTACACCATTTCAAGTTGCTATATTGCATAGTTTTTCAGATACATTGTTATTATGGGGCTGATTCGAAATTTGAATCCAAAAATCAGTAGGGTAAGGGACATTTTTTTTAAGCTAGAATTTTTTCATATACACCATTCGAAAGAGCGCAAAATTCTGAACAAAACTGTATACTCCACTCATTTTGGGTATTTTGTCCCTTACATCAATTGAACCTACGGTTGTCATTTTGCTAAAAGTTCGTAATCTGCTAAATTCATAATGGTCGATCATTGGTCGGTCAATGGCACAGAGCATAATGTTCTGTGCTCTGTGCCATTGACCGACCAATGATCGACCATTATGAATTTAGCAGATTACGAACTTTTAGCAAAATGACAATGGGATCGTGTTGGAATGACGAAAATTAAAAAACGAGAAATAGCAGACTAGGGCCCCAGCCTTGTGTACGCAAAATAGTCCACAAATAGTGGGCGGAAGGTTTGGTCCCAGTGGCACCGGGGCAGCGGCACCCAGCTGGGGACACGGGCCCCGCTCGTCCCGGCCAGGCCTAATCGACTGGCCCCCAACCCGGCACCGTTAGGGCCGGTAATGGCCGCTGAAGTCGCAGCCACCTCTCCTGCTTGGGACAGTCATTCGCTTTTCTCCTCCTAATAACAAAAATGTTAGGTTAAACCTTTGAATTAAAGATTTTCTTTCGTTAATAATTCGCTTTTTGCTTTGCATAGGCATTTATTGGTCCACTCAAAGTAAAACGAAATCGACCCACCAAGAACCTTTTTTACTTAGGTACAGACGCCAGCACATCAAGCTACTACAACCTGTCAAATTTCTTTAATAGATTTTCAACTTTATCGCTAAAGCATAAGGTTCAAAGTTGATTGGGAAAATTTGACAGTTTCGGGTAAAAATTATTAAAATTTGACAGTCTGTACATTGTGATCACTCGAGGCGTAATGTAGCCGAACGTGAAATGACAAATGCTCACGCGTATAGATCTAACGACGATTGTCAACACACTTGCGGGGATGTTCGTGTAAAAGGCTCGTGTATGTTTTTCGTGCGCCTTCGCCGTCTTGGCATTTAGAAGAGGCTTTAAGCCCCATAGAAATCTAAGCTAAACTAAGCGAAGCCCCCAAAATGCTTTATATTAAAACTTTATGGTAAAACATTAACAACCTCTTAAGGGGCTTACATGACCTAAAGCGCGGTCACTGTCGGACTGCATATAAAAGAAAGAGAAGCGCGATGACACAACACTGGTAATTTATTGCAAAATATGAAGCAATTATTTAATTACAAAAAATCTATTGGACTAAAAAATTAAAACACTTGTATTTTAGTATGTTGCTAGTAGAATAATCTGACAAAAAATCAGAATGATTGTATGTATATTAGTATGGTTTTTATTGTAAAAAGAAAGTTTTTAGAGGTCATGACTTTCTTCTATCGTATCAAGTTAGTTGTATTACGTTTTCAACACACTATCTACCTAGCATATATCCTGAAGAATATCATATTTGTTTACTGTAGTCGATCATACAGATACTTACATTGTTCCTAAAACTTGCGTTTTTTTGTGTTTAGGTCCTGTAAGCCCCTTAAGATGTCATTGTACTCATCATTATGAACAACTTTTATTATGGGACCAAAATAAAAGTAACTAAATTTATATTCGTCTACTTAACTCGTCAATATGTAGGGAACAGCTGATTTTTTTTTTCAGGTTTGGTCTCATAGAAGTTGTTCATAATAATGAGACCTCTTAAGAGGTTGTTAATGTTTTACCAATAACCTTGTTTCTATTCTATTCTATACATTAACATTTTTTTTTTTTTTTAAACGGTGCCCCACACTTGGAATTTCTAAAAAGCATTTACACAGGTTGGAATCTGGCTGGATCCGCGCGCATGCGGCGTAGCCCGTCGGATCCTCGCGTACGCAGATGTAGCCAAACGGAGTCAACCAAGAGCAGTAGTGGCCCAATGATGGTCACGGAAACGACTTACGAGTTGTAGGTCGTAGGTTCGAACACAGACAGGCGCTTTACTTTGTGTTAATTATTTCATCACCACTGCTCTCAAAACGGTGCAGGAAAACATCATGGGGGAACCGGCATGTCCTAGAACTAAAAATTCGAAGACATGTGACATCCACCAACCCGCACTGGGCCCGCGTTGTGGATTACGGCCCACTACCTCTCACTGAAAGGAGGCCTGTGTCCCAGCAGTAGGAACATTATAGGCTGATTATGATGGAGCGAACCAAACGCAATGACTGTCGACACCATTCGGGTAGACCCGCGTGCGTTCAGGTGTCTGTTGCCGATCGGCAACGACACGTAAGCATTACTGGTCCCACAAGTTTTAACTTCGTCTTGTCTTTGTCATGTCTGGGTATTGATAGCGTGCCGGATGAGTGCGCACGCGTCCAGGGTCAGGCACCCAGGACAGGCGGACGCAGTCTGATACCGCGGCTTCTGCTGCGCGGCCCAGTCGGTGAAAATCGTACTTAAATCAAAGTGAAGGCAGCCTGACTTGAAACGCGATGTAAAAACCAAAATTTTTGCCACAGCGTTGCCCTGTGGATCAGAACTTCAACTTTCAAAACTACCCTGACTCTCTGACTGAATTCTTTGCCCAGCACCGTAATTGCGTAACACAATATCAATCTCAATCAGAATCATTTTGAAAGATATTGCTAATACATTGCTTCAAATGTTCGAAAAATTTGTCTACTAAACAACTTAAATAACACAATGAATGTTGTTGAACTGTCATAAAAATGAAACCCATTGCATGATAGTGTGTTACGCATTTACCCCGCAGTGTGGTCGTCAGATTTAAACTCTTAATGATTTGCAAAATTCATGACGTAGGTAGGCTTTCAGAAACGCAATGTGTGTGTGGGGGTGTGTGTGTGTGTGTTTATTGAACATAAATCAATGGATTTTCTCCTGTTAACTCTAAACCTCAGAAACTGTGCATTACTCGGATTAGCGACGGGTACACAAAGCAACTTACCTACCTATTATTCTTGTTTTTCTATCCCCCGATGATGCAGTCGTGAGAGGTACCCACAGTTAGTTTCCTATTATAGAAGGAGTGGAGAGAGTGGAAGTACACCAAAACGTTACGAAATCTTAGCGATGTCGAAGTCAGCGATAAGTATACACATGGAACAAAAAAGAAATGCTATAAAAAATTCGCCAAAGTTTATACATTGTGCGTAGGCAATAGTCGCCAGCTTATTGAAGCGCTATATTGTACCTGATCGTTACGAAAGGTAAAGGGCTGCTTGTGAAGGCTTTCCTGTTACTGCCCAGTCTGACTGTCAAGAGTGACTCCCACGCTTCGGAGACCGCTTCTGCTCGTGATAACTCTACAGAGTCGGTTGTCAGTGCCGCGAACCATGGTGATGACGTGCCTTTCCAACTCTTTTGTCTTTACGATTCATCTCGGTTTTGCCATTCTGCAGAGAGTTCTATGTCCAACAATGTACTCCACTGCAGGTAACCTGTTCAAAGGCTTGCTCTTGTATCTGGATATTTATTTATTTATTTGCTTCTACTTGTTCGGGCGGAATAACATTGAATTTTGTGCTCCAAATAAATATCTTCACGATTATGAAACAATGCTATTAATGTTAAATATTAATCTAAGTGTATCTAATATCTATATATATAGATATTAGCTGTATATCTAACTTTCCAAAAGTGGAACATTCATTATAATGATGTCAAAAGGTATGGCGAGCATTGTCTACCTGAAAGTTGATAACTTCAAACGGCAGTCAATAATATGTTGGTCAAGTGTGGTCACTCTCACTATTGCACGTGATGATGAATATGATGATAATGATGATTATAAGGCAAACCCTTCGACATAATTAACTGTCCATCGATAACTCGATGATGATGATCATCTTAACAGAGTTCCAAAAGATGATCAGGCGCTCATCAGTTCTGGCCTGGATTACATAGGTACTCTCGCTCATTGGATAATTTTGTATTAAATTAATAAATAAACATATTGTTGTATTAAAATGGTATAGGTATATTTATTGTTGAATGATTAAAACTTTGATGATGTTAGCATTCTGACTGATAAAGGTGAAACCTCTGCCGTCTTATTACAAAACTAGTTCTAACTTTAGACCTAGCCTAAACCTTCAAGTCAGTTACTGTAGGTAGAGTCGGTCGAGTTCACTAATCTAATGGTAGTGGCAATGTTTCAAAATATTGTAAGCGTTAAAATTATGATATAGTTTACAAACTTAGACATCAATAAAACGTTATCTTAAAAACTGTTCATAAGTAAGTTACGGTAGTGCAGTCAAAAATATCTGACTACCTACTCTTCGGAACATAAATATCTTAATACTCTAGTTTTCAATATATCTGGTGCAACCTATTCGAAAATATCTATTAAGCTTTGAATATTCAACTTATATCAAGAAGCAGAAGTACAAGTAATAATGCAATGTTGCCGTTGAAGGCTGTCAAAACTGACAACTTTGTAGTTTCAGCGGCCTACCCAAATGTCCTGTCTTTGGTATTGTTTGTCGAATAATTGAGCTCCTTAAGTTCTGAGTTGAGCTGCACGGTTACTGACAAATGAATGCGTGCACTGACTAGAAAGGTCCACTCAATCTGTGTGGTTCTTTCCTCAAAAGATCATTTCAGACACCAATCTACATGGTCCTCAAAGATTAATGTTCGGATTTTTTATATACACATTGGCATTGATGAATTTTACAACAATGACATGAATACTTACTTTGTAAAGTATTTTTTTTAATTTAATTATTGTGAATATGAGGACTATTTGGGTCATTTATTTTTTCTGTTTTCCTTCTTAGTTAGTTTTAATCATGATCTGGCAGTTTGAGTAATTTACGCGGCCTACCCAAATGTCCTTTCTTTGGTATTGTTCGTCGAATCGTTGTGCTCCTCAAATTCTGAGTTAAGCTGCCATAAGACCATTTCAGACTCCAATGTACATGGTCTGACCAAGATTTTTTCTGGACTTTAAAAGAGACTGTGACCTCTGAGTTTGTTTCCGCCTTTCTTCTCAGAATAGTCAGATAGGAAACGCCGAACTCATCTGATCTAGTTTAAAAAAATAAAATTGACGTTTAAAAGTGTTTGCACAAACCTATTTTCAGAAAATAAATCATTTTCAAATTGGATTTGATTCAAAGAAAAAGATTACAATAGGATAATATACTTCTGGAACATGTCAAATTGTTAAGATATTTTTCATAAAAAATTGCATAGACATTTGTTAACCTAACTTTGCGCTAAATAATATGAACAAGGGATTGCGCACAATTTTTAGAGTCTTTACTGTCTGTAACTCTAGCAATAGCAATATTATTGATATAATGTAGTCACATATTTATGGTGTCACAGATTGTTTAAATCACAGGTTGTTTTAATCTGAAATTTAAGAAACTTATCATTGCCTAGATATATGTTTTTGATTCATGAACATGCTCAGATATTAAAGAACTCGACTGTACCAATTATGAACTTTATTTCGCAAAACTGACAGCTTAGAACTCGAACTTTAACTTGGTCGGATTATAGTTCGAAATTAAAAAATGGCTCGATGTTTTAAACCTAGGTCTAAAGATAAACCTTATTTTGTAATAACTTAGATATATTCGTATTATTTAAACGCTAGCGGCCTTAGCGTTTAAATAATCCGAATATAGCTAAGCAGTAATAGGTGGCAGTTTCATAGCCGGTTATATTTAACTTATCTTGCAATACCTATTGCCTTGAACTTTAGTACCTAATGGTATGGGTAGGAAGGTATACTATAAACAGTTACTTACATTGATTTATGTTTTATAAACTATACGATGCTATACGACGCGACGCTATACGATGCTATACACTGTAGTGATTTATCCATAGTTTTTTACATTTCTATGGATATATCGAAAATATGTATGTGTCTGTGATATTATCTTATTGTTAACTGATAATACCTATGTCATTCGAGAAGTTGATCAGGTAATAAAATAAACAAATTATAATAATTTAAGTACAGTGTGTTCAGTAAACAAGACTATCTGATATAAAAAACAAATAATTATGATGGATGATGATTTTGATTATATATACTAAACTAACCTACCTACTGAAAAACGTGCTTCTACATAAATAAATATTAACAAAATAAAACAGTATTTTACTTAATAATAAGTTGTAGGTACCTACATACCCAATAAAAAAAAAAATATATAATATTCATAATTAAATACCTGCTAGGTATCATTATACGAATGTAGGTCCCCAAACAAAAATGTTAAATACTTGAATATTACAATTTAAAAAAAAAACATGTTCATTTTGGCAACAAACTAACCCAATATAAGCTTCATGTCGATACGATAAGGTTTTTTATTTTTAGCCCTCAGTTAGGTAAGCAAAGATTAAGTGTTTTTAATTTTAAATATTCTGCTGATATAACATCTTTTCACTAATTCAGGGCACTATATTTCAAGGAATGCTAGCAATACAATGATTACAATGAACCTAAAGAAATCTCACTCCCTGTACAGACAAAGTTACCTGACCCCCTGACCGTCGTTTTCGTACACCTTTGTAGGTAGCTAACCTAAGCCAATGCTTTCAGGGGACAATCCTAAATGACCAGTTATACTGGTATCTCATTCCTTTTCAGTCACTGATCGCAAATGTATCCAGTAATTCCTGTATTGACTGAAAGACACATAGTATTTGCGAAGAAGGCGAAATGGGGCCCATTCATAGCACACTAGATTAGCGAACGTGTCAGGGGGCCCATTGTGCCTATAGAAACACGTGTACGACTCACCTATTTTTAATCCAAAGAGGTCTTTCCTTTCTGTTACGATTAAAGCAGAATTTTCATGTAGGCATAGAGTCATGGATATATTTGAGGGGAAAATTTTAAATAAGTAAAAGTTAGTGTTTTCTCAGTGTAGGTACCTACTTTAATTATTTGGTAGGTATAACTATAAGTTCCCGCGTAGTATATGGGACTGGTGGACGTAGTACCTACCTACTTATACACAAATCAATACTTGAAAAAAACAGTCTTCCCAAAATACCCTAAAGTTACTCGGCTCTGTGGATACCTACTGTAGTACTTAGTTACAATAAATATATCTGGAGGTACGACATTTCTAAAGTTACAGGATCTGTGGATACCTGCTGCAGTACTTAGGTACAATAAATATATCTGGAGGTACGACATTTCTAAAGTTACAGGATCTGTGGATACCTGCTGCATTACTTAGGTACAATAAATATATCTGGAGGTACGACATTTCTAAAGTTACAGGACCTGTGGATACCTGCTGCATTACTTAGGTACAATAAATATATCTGGAGGTACGACATTTCTAAAGTTACAGGATCTGTGGATACCTACTGTAGTACTTAGTTACAATAAATATATCTGGAGGTACGACATTTCTAAAGTTACAGGATCTGTGGATACCTGCTGCAGTACTTAAAAGACATTAAATCTTAAATCTCTTTGGGTACAATACATATAGCTGGAGGTACGACATTTCTAAATAAAAAATACGGACTCTCCTTCGGATATAGCTTGCGAAGAGAACTCGCAAATCTGATAAAAGTGACTAACTTCCAGTCAACCGAAAGTCATAGGACATAGGCTGTCTTATCGTAATTGGGTCTGTTAATGATTCCGACACGGCATCAGTCGTGACGTAGGAGACAGGAATGTGCAAATCATAACACGGTACGTGTGAACCTGTGAACTGACTCAGTACCGCATTAGTAGTACCTACTGCTCGCAACGGCATCGGCATGCGGCAAGACAGTCAAACCAATTCAAGACAATCTTAAATCTGAAGAAATTGATAGACAGCAAATCCTAGTAACGAACTAGTTAATGTTTTTTTTTCTATGTAACTTTGATATAATTTGGCATTTTATTTTAACAACACGTTAGAATGGGCGTCCCTAAAGTTTTATATAGAACAACAAAATGATAGGCGCAGTTACTACGTGTGCCGCGGGCGGGATCCTCAAATAATTAATTCGTGTGCCCTCAATGAAAAAGCGCTGTGCAGCGAAGCGGGCTCTGTGAACATGTAGGCCACCTAGTTTGGAAGCCACCCCCCTCCCCCGCTCAGAGCATCACGTCGCCCACCCCAGGGGACCCCGTGCCCCCGCGACCTATTTAAGTATTTCCTGCTTTACGTGCTCAGGATCGCCGTCCTTCGTAGGTCCACATTTGTTCTATATCTTTAGGTACCTGCTCTGTGTCGGATCACAACACATAGATTGACTACGTATTTTATACTTAGTTTACAAAAATTACGTATGTAAGTACCTACCTACGTTACGTCGATGCTGAAAATGAGCCTTGAACTATATTCTGGGCTCTAAGAGTCCCGCGCGGCTTGTCGAAATTATATCTATGGTTGCGGCAAAAAGAATCGAGAGCAGGGGAAAGTGAAGTAGATAAACGTTGGAATTCCGTCCGCAACAACATAGGAACTTTCTCTTTCATACGTTCGCCTGAGATTACAAGTAGGTAAGTATTGACCTCCTTAATATTAGCATGAGCTGGTGACTATGAACCTGTGTGCTCAGAAACAATATCGCTTGCTTCGTCTTCTACTCCGGACTAGATATTGCAATAGGAACTGCATCAAAAAAATTATCTGCGTAAGCGATTTCGACGCTCGGAGCAATTTCTGAGAATACTCCTTAAGGTGCGCCACATGATACACACGGCTCGCCCATGCGGTAAGTAAGTATTGAGATTTCAAAGTTTCAGAGATACCTAGCTCTCAGTGTCCCAGGGTATTGCCCATTTTCTTAAATTTGATTATAAGGAAGTAGATTTGATTTTATAGAAGTTTTTAGACGGTTTCTACCGTGCAAGTGGGTGTTGAAGATAAAATTTCAGTTTCAGGTTCAAAAATGTGTACGAAAATGACATGTGATCATCACCATCACTAAAGGGAAGCCTACATAAAAACCACTTATAACTACTATTGCCAACCAAAGTCGACAAAATAATGAATTAAGGATTATAGAGTCGTTAGGTACTTGTGTTTGCAACGTCTGAAATACTAACCTTAAGGATGGGTTTCTCCTGGATTTTAGCCGCAAGTTTGGCCGCTTCGGCAGCCTGCTTAGCGGCATCTGCTGCTCTCTTGGCAAACAGGTTCGCTGCCACTGAGCGCTGGCTCGCGCTGTAGGCCAGTTGGGCTAGTTGGGTCGCGTTTGGCCAGTCTGCCTCTCGGGCGACCTTTGCCAAGCGCTCAGCCTCCTTTGCAGCACCAAAAGCTGATTGGGCCGCGTCGGCGGCCTCTTCAGCTCGGCCGGCGGCTATGAACGCCGACCATTCATCTTTTATCTGAATAAAATACATGATTACTATTGAAAGATTTTCTATAATGAACTATTTCCATCAGCTTGCTAAGCAAAGGCGTAACAATAGGGTGGCAGGACGGGCAAAATGCCACGGGCCCATGCGCACAGGAGGATCATCATTCATCTTTTTTCTTTCTTTCTTTCTAAGTCTACAAATACAAACTTTTTTTGAAACTGGGCAACAAAGAACATTCACGTTTCAAACATTTTGTACCCAACGAGAAATAAATACTTTTTAACAAAAAAAAACCGACTTCCAAAAAAACACTACAAAGTGAAAAATAACTTTAATTTCGGAAGTCGGTGTCTTTGGATCTGTACCTATTTTAGTTTTTGCCACCGACTTCCGAAATTAAAGTAATTTTTCACTTTGTAGTGTTTTTTTGGAAGTCGGTTTTTTTTTTGTTAAAAAGTTTTTATTTCTCGCTTTTAAGTGGGTCTGTTTATAATGTGTCTAAGTTACAATAGCCTAATGTCAACTTGCCCAACGCCTTTTACAAAATATTGCTTTTCCCGATGCAGGGACGTTAATTGTTGAGGATTTCTCTCCTAGTATTCCACCATCAGCTCCATTTCACCATTCGCATTGTGACGAGCATAAATTGCTTAGCAACCATATTAAAGTAATCGAATCGCAACACGTGAAATACTTATTATTAAGTAGTTACGTTGGCCATCTGTGGTCTTCTTCATCAGTTCCACTTCACCTAATGGTGGTTTCCGAGAGCAAATGCATGAGTTACTGTAAAAAATACCCAAATCGCTATAGGTGTCCCTATAATATTTGAGGAGTTCCCTCAATTCCTCGTGGATCCCGTCATCAGAACTGGATTTTGATGAAAATGGGATCAATCTGGAAGTATATCCTTTTAAATAAAAAACGAATTTTCCAAATCGGTTTATAAATGACGGAGTACTGAGGTAACAAACATAAAAAAAAATACAACCGAATTGAGAACCTCCTCCTTTTTTTGAAGTCGGTTGAAAATTAAAGTAGGTAGACAATTTAATTAAAGTAATTAATTTAATTTCCGTTGACGACAAAGTTGCGATCTTCTATGATGTTATGGTCACCCTTTATGACATCCATGCTCCCGTCACAAAAGTGAAGGTAAAACGCCCATTTGCACTATGGATAACAAGACGATAGGCAATGCTAAACGCCGCCACGTTCTAGTTCCTATCAAATCTTCCTCTTATGCCGATATTTGGAAATTTCTTGGAACTCTTGGTATTTCTTAAACCCTCGTCAGACCTTCTTAATTTAAATGACTTGAACGATCTCAACCGTAACTTCTCCACTGTTTCTATCATGGATCGTCCAACCAAGCAACTAACTCTGTCCCTAATTTCTGATTTAACGCGTCCTCATATTAATTGTTCCAGTTTCGCCCCAGTTGAAACGGGAGAGATCAAAAAGATCAGGCCTGCGTCCACAAACAATTCTCCAATTTTTTTCATCGTAACTCATTAGCCCTTTTCAATCTGGGTTTAGGTACGGGCACAGTACTGTTTCCACCCTCCTTAAAGTTACTGGCGATATAAGGGCAGGACTGGAAGACACCAAAGTTACTGCATCATTGTTGGTCGTTTTCTCGAATGCCTTTAATACCGTCAATCACGACATTCTGTTAGCCATATTGTTCTATGTTATGATCTCCCCCGAGGCACTGGAATGGTTCTCCTCTTATCTTCAGAAACGTCAGCAGTCCGTTCATGTTGGGGATTCTTCATCATGCTGGTGTGACTTGGAAACTGGCGTTCCTTAAGGCGGTATTCTTTCTCCTAAAGTTCGGAAGTTATAAGATTAATAAGAATTGAAAACAGAAGGTTTTCAATTCGGTTCATATTAGATTCGATGCGCAGATACATGATCATTCATGTCTCTGCGCATCGGTCGCTTCTAAAGTGGTTACCATACCATACGCCAGCGCAAAGAGCAAAGGGTGTTGACGACCTTTTTTAATTTCTTGACTCCGTCATCAAATAATCGCCCTCTTCAATGTCCCACTTACTGACTCACCGCACAGACTTTATTCACTCTTCCTTCTTCGTTAAGTCTATCTGTCTGTGGAATGCGCTCCTGGAAATCAGGATGGCAACCAAACGATCTTCCTTTAAAATAAAAGTTCGCGAGCACATTCGAAAGTAAATCATCACAACGTGATGATTCCAATTGTTTGACTAATTTGTTGGATAGGACCTCATGCTCATGCGCTTGCGACCATAGGCCACTGTAGCAGTCATGTGTTAAATGTTGTAGGGGAAAATACGAAATATACGCGGACGAAGTCGTAGGCGAAGGGCTAGTAAAAAAAAACTACATATAACGTTGTTTAAGTTTCTCTACATTAAGGTAGGGCCCGTGAATTTGTCACGGGCCTCAAACGGTATAGTTACACCACTGTTGCTGTTGTTAAACTTGGTTAATGGTGTAGGTGAAATAATTATCTGAAATACTAACTGGATCAACGGGCAACTCCTCGCTTAATCCGGCGGCGCCCTGCGCCTGCGGAAATTGACGCGTATCTTCCTCGTCGACTCCAGCAGCATTCTGTTGGTCATTCACATCAGTAAACTGCTACTTGTTATTGTTATTTTATAAACACGAAAACAGTAATAGAAATGGATTGCAAGTAATATAATAATTTCTGCATAATACAATTGTAAATATTATGTTTTTATTAGAATTACTAGCTGACCCGGCAAACGTTGTTTTGCCATATAAATTATTTCTAGCCGCCCGGCGCTATCGTTCGCGTGGTGTCCTACCCCTTACCCTACTCCTACCCTACTCCCACACTACTCCTACCCTACTCCCACACTACTCCTACCCTACTCCTACACTACTCCTACCCAACTCCTACCCTACTCCTACCCTACTCCCACACTACTCCTACCCTACTCCTATAAGTAAATAAAAGTATTAAATACTATGTCCGTCTAAAATCGGATAAAAAAACCGGATAAAAAGTATCCTATGTCCGTCTCCTGGTTCTAAGCTACCAATTTTCAGCCAAATCGGTTTAGCCGTTCTTGAGTTATAAATAGTGTAACTAACAGTATATTTATAGATTATAATCATTATCATTACTTTTTTAGATAACACAGACATAAGTATCAGAGTTAATAATACACATAATAATGTTTTACAGATCACAATATGTTTTCTTTAGTACTATATCGTCCCAATAGATGTCGTTACGTGTTTCCACTTAATGCAATAAAAAGTTGTTATAGAATGCTTTAAATTGATTATATCTATTGATAGACTGAAGCGATTGCGATGAAACAAAGACTGATCACTACTCCGAGTTCTACACTATATTTGAGTACAAAAACGAACCATATTGGTTTGGTACTTTTTACGTTGAACCTGTTCAAATAAAAAATCTGTCACATCCAAACAGACAAACAGACAAACCGACAAACAGACAAAAATTCCAAAAATTGATGAAATGGCATCTGTTGGTTATCCTTTAACACCCCGCCTAATTTTTTTTTTTATAATTTCAATGTACAGAAACGCCTCGTCTACAGATTTATTATATGTATAGATAGATAGATAAACATAAAATATTTACAACAAGCTGCGCCCCGCGGTTTCACCCGCGTAAATGTCGATCCCGTGGTAATATCGGGATAAAAAGTAGCCCATATGTTAATCCAGGGTGTCAGCTACCTGCATACAAAATTTTATCAAAATTGGTCCAGCCGTTTGAGCGTGAAGAAGTAACAAACATTATTTAATATTTATTCAACAAGCTTCTGCCCGCGATTTCGACCGCATGAAATTTCACCCTCCACCATTCACCCTCTTAGGGGTGGGATTTTGAAAAACCCTTTCTTAGTGGATACCTACTCTTCATAAAGAACACACCCACCAAATTTCATGTCTCTAGGAGCAGCGGTTTAGGCTGGTCCTAGAGACATGAAATATAATTGATATATCAGGGACTTTGAATTTTATATATACATTTATACTTAGATATAATTAAACCGTTCATTCGTTATAAGCCGGGGTTTCAATACACGGATAGAATATCTTTACTGTGACAATCCACTTTTCTATAAGTAAATAGGTGTTTATGGGGCAAGCGCCAGGGCAGTGCCGTAACTAGGGCGGTGCCAGCGGTGCCCAGGCACAGGGCGCAGACCCTGGAGGGGCGTAGAAATGACCAGACCTGGGCCACTAACAATACCTATTATTTATTTATTTATACGTGTGGATTCGCGTCGTCCGCGTATATTCTTCTTACAAATAAATAAATAACATTTATCAATATTAGAGACGATGAGATCGTAATAATAATCGTAAAAGTTTGTGAATAATGTGATATCGAAGACGATTTTCCTGAAAAGTGTAACAAGCGAGTAAAGAGACACGACTTGAGAGAAAGTTCAGACGCCGGCCGGCTACGATCTTACCCCACAACAAAACTTTAAAATTCATTTATATGAAGCAATTCATAAAATAATTTCTGACTTCGAATTTTCGAATAAACATTTTTTCACCTAATTTATAAATGCAATTTATTTGAACTTCCGTATTCAAAACTTTACCAAGTACTTAAAATTAAGTACCTATACATAAACTTAGTTTTTGGATGATAGATTTATTTTTATAGACAATCCATTTTATTGTCAGAACCGGATAAGATTAGAAAATATTTCAAGGGCGCGGTTACCCCAGGACCCGATGGCTTGCCAGGTAAAGCCTGAGTCCTGGCCTCGAGGGCTCTCGGGCCTCGACTGGAGGCGCTCTTAAGCGTATGTTTCGAGAGAGGCCAGTTTTCACTCCGTTGGAAGACGGGGAAGCTGGTCCTCATTCGGAAGCCAGGGCGCCCTGCGGACTCTCCGTTCGCATACCGGCCCATCGTGCTGCTCGACGAAGTCGGCAAGCTCTTTGAGAGTGGGATTGCGGGCCGCCTCGTCGCCTCGTTGGGCACCTGGTGAGGACGGGGCCGGATCTTGCGGAGAGCCAGTTTGGCTTCGCAAGGGGCGCTAGACGGTGGATGCCATCATGCGCGTGAGAGCCCTCACGACGGGAGACGCGGTGTCCCGGAGACACCGGGTCCCCCGTCGTCGTGGCGGTGTCGCTAACGCGTTTAACCTTGCCCTGGAGCTGCATTGTGGAGGCACTCCGGTATCACCGGGTGCCGCCTACCTCCGTCGAATAGTCGAGGCGTATTTGACGGACAGAGCCGTCATCTACTCCGGTCGCGACGGGGAGTGGAACCGGTGAGAGATGTCTTGCGGTGTCCCGCAGGGATCGGTTTTGGGGCCGTGCCTGCGGGACATCGGCTACGACTGGGTGTTGCGGGCTGACCTTCCTGATGGCGTCAGCGTGGTTTGCTACGCTGACGACACGCTGGTCCTGGCGCAGGGGAGGCCGCATCAGGCGGCGGCCGACGCGATGTCACGCGGGGTTGCGATAGTCGTGGAGAGGATCCGGCAGTTGGGTCTCGAGGTGGCATTGCACATGCACAAGTCCGAGGCCATGTCGTTTCATGGGCCCCGGAACGCGCCACCATCGGGATCCCAACTGACGGTAGGAGGGGTTCACATCGGCGTCGAGACGAAGATGAAATACCTGGGTCTCGTCCTCGACAGCCGGTGGAACTTCGTCGAGCACTTCAGACGTTTGGCCCCCAAACTGTGGAACGGGCCGGGGCCGCCTTCAAACGGCTCTTGCCCAACCTGAGGGGGCCAAACGCCTCCTGCAGGAGGCTTTACGCGGGGTCGTGCGGTCCATGGCCCTTTACGGGGCCCCGGTGTGGGCGCGTTTACTGCGGCGGCGAGCCGCCCACTACATGAACGCGCCTCAGAAGGTGGTAGCCGTGAGGCTTATCCGGGGCTACCGCATGATCTCGGACGAGGCGGCAAGCCTCCTTGCCGGACTGCCGCCATAGGATCTGGAGGCGATAGTCCTCGCGCGCCTATATGAGTGGCGCGCGGAGGCACTACGCCGGGGGGATAATTCGCTTCCGCGGCAAATCGCGGCGGAGCGGACGGATCCCCGGTGTGATCTCATGGTGACATGGAAAGAACGACTGTCGCAACCCAGCGCAGGGCACGCCATGATAGCGGCGATAAGACCCCTCTTTGAGGAGTGGCTAGAGAGGCGCCACGGCGCCCTCACCTACCGCCTGACGTAGGTCCTCACCGGACACGGAAGTTTCGGGAGGTTCCTGCACATCATCAGGCGGTAGGAAACGCCCGGGTGTCACCATTGCCAGGATCGCCCAGAGGACACGGTGGAGCACACGGTGGGGGTCTGCCCCGCTTGGGCGGAGCACCGCCGTGTCCTCGTAGAGGCGATCGGCAGCGGCGGCGACCTCTCGCGTTCGGCCCTGGTGCAAGCTATGGTCCGGGGCAAAAGAGAGTGTGAGGCAGTCACCTCCTTCTGCAAAGCAGTCATGCTAGCAAAGGAGGTGGCGGGACGGCTCAGAGAGAGCCTCCCGTCCCAGCCGCGGGAGACGCTCCGGGCGTCGGGAGCCGCGTGACGACTCCTGACCACCGTAGGCGCGGGCCTGCGGGCGGAGAGTAATGGGTAGCTCACCGTCTGATCAGGACCAGGCCCGTGCCGGACGACGCGTACGTGTTCCAGGCGCGCCTCAAAGAGATGTCAGCATAAAGGAAGGGGCCCCCTTAGGACCGAAGCCTGCCGGGTTAGCGGGATTGTCCCAAAGGGTTACCGCTGACCCGGAACATAAAGGGCTAAGGAAGGAACACGGGTGCACCCAGAGCGGGAGGGGTCATTTGATGATTTCGGACACGCAAAAAAAAAAAAGGGCGCGGTTATAGCAGCTCGCACCGGGCGCATAAAAGGCTAATTACGGCACTGCGCCAGGGTAGCCCGCGAAATTAAAATATTCTCACATTTATTATAATTTTCAGTTCAATTTAAAGTTTTATGTTGAACAAAATATGATTCGCGACGGTTACAAGTACGTAGGTACATAAATGTATTTACAAAATTATAATCATTAAAATCATCAATATAACACTCTAAGTTATAGGGAATTTTAGATAATTATAGGGGATGATTTTAATCATTATAATTTTGAACTTGTAAATTGTAAAAAACGTAAGAAATTTTTTTCGCAAGCTGGGCTGGCCTTAAATAAGTTTAAATTTTGTCTAAAATGGGTTATTTATAAAAGTGTTTATACGGACACTTAAAAGTAGGCTTCGCGCAGATCTGAAGGTAACAAGGTAAAACTTTTGGTCTGCGGTACAGGAAACTATTTCGACTTTCGTGTATGAAATAATATACCTATGCTCTGAATAAAATTTATTGTATTTAATTTGTTTGTGCTACAATGAACAAATGGGATTTCCTGGCTCGGAAGCAGTGAGTAGTCAATCGCTTGGAAAATTCAGTTTCAGCCGTAATTCATACTCGTTCTATCGTGAAAGCTCCCAGTTTGTTCAATCATTTTCATGATGCCTAGTTACTGTGTTCAACTAAAGGCTGATTTTTCAATCATCTGATAACTTTAATCGAGGAATAATTTTGAAATTTTGACAGTTATTTCGTACAAAAACAGTCAAACATCAATTTTATTCCTCGAATAAAAGTTATCTGTATGTGTATACTGTTTTTTCTATGCCTTTTTAAAAAGGATGTTTAAGAAAGGCTTAAGAAAGAACTTACTTCAAATCGTCTGACTCTTCTATATCTCGGTGGTTCTTGATGTTATTATAAATAAATATAAACGATGTATGGCACATAATTATTTATATTTCAGGAGGTTACAGACTTTTAAAGACCCGATCGTCAGTAAAAATGAAACAAATGAAAGCATGTTGTTTTATCGCATTCTGTAGATACTAAGATAAAATAAATGAAAATAAATCTGTAATAAGATATAATAAATAACATAAAGTTTGTACCTATTACACAAAGTAATGAGAAAAAAAAATTGGTAGTCTCACAATGAGACTATCAATTTTCTTTTTTCACAAGATTGATTAGAAACATGTTTTTCCCTAAACTGTGAAATGGTAAATTATTTTACACATACCTACTTAACTAGACTTTAAAATGTAAAGTATGTTGTATCGGTCTATTTTTTTATTTTGGATATTAATAATAAAATAATGGGCTACTATTTTCATATTCTAATATTTTTATAATTTATATTTATATAATATACTTAATGAAATAAAGGAAATAATAATAAAATAATACAATTTATTTACTTTCTCCTGACAAGTTTCAAATATTAGAGCACAGTTTTACCATGGAATATAAATTGATAAAAAAAAAAAACTGGCCAAGTGCGTGTCGGGCCACGCACAGTGTAGGGTTCCGTAGTAGCCCGCTATCACAATGTAGTACGATTCTGTTGTTCTTTATTCTGATATTAAAAAAAAAGTTCATATTTTGTTTTTCAATGGAAGTCTTTACCCGTTATAAACAAGCAACTACCTACTTCATCTTAGTCACTTTACAGGATTAATGCTAAAGATTTTGTATTTGGTACAAAATTATCCAACACCCAAGTTCAACGACTATTACTGCTAAACTAATAAAGTTATCTTATCCGCTATAATTTTTCTTTAAAGTTCATGAAATGCACTGTCATCGTGAATTTTTCCAGATTGTTCAAGCCCGCAGTTTAGGTTTTAGAGGGGTGGGGGGGGGGGACGCCCTAGTGGAACAAAAATTTGCACTTTAAAGTTTAATATTGCGTAAATGGAGCATTCAATCGAAAAATAATTTTAGCAACCCCCAAGTCATTTTAGAAGGCCTATTCAGCGATACCCCACACGATGGGGTAGACGACGAAAAAAATATTCATCCCCACTTCACATGTAGGGGAGCTACCCTAAAAAAAAATATTTTCTAAAATTTTATTTTACCGCTTTGTCGGCGTAATTAATATACACATTCCTACAAAATTACAGCTTTCTAGTACTAACGGTCTCTTAGCAAAACCTCCGACAGACAGACGGACGGACATGACGAAACTATAAGGGTTTCTTGTAGGTACTACGGAACCCTAAAAAGTACCATTTTCATAAAATTGATTTAAATTATATCTTATTATAAAATTATTTTCATTTACCTACAGAATGCAATAAAAGAACATGTACAGACGCCAGCATATCAACCTACTACATTCTGTCAAATTTCTTTAACAGATTTCAACTTTATAGCTTATAGCCTAAGGTTCAAAGTTGATTGGGAAAATTTTACAGTTTCGGGTAGCTTGATGTGCATATCTTTATTTGTTTCATTTTTACTGACAATTATATCTACTCATATTTATGTTACATTTCCTTTTCATTAAATTTATTCTTGTTTCACTGCTGTCACTCTCTCTGTCTCTGTGAAAAATATTTATAAAAAAAAACTACCTTTTGGAATGGCCGACTAGAATCATTTCTATTTAGTTTTTTTTTGACGTTCAAAATTGCCTTTAATGTGCCTATTTGAAAGAAATGATTTGACTTTGACTTTGAAAAAAAATCGTGATCGTGTTTCCAATTTAATGAGCATCATTCCTAGTCATCCTCATCCTCAACAATGTTTATGTGCCATACACCGTTATATTTATTTCTATTAACATCAAGAGCAATCGAGATTTAGAAAAGTCAGACAATTTAAAGTTAGTTCATTCTTAAGCGTCGCTCAACCATTCTTTAATAAAGGAAAACAACTGAAATTAATCAATTGTACGCTCCTACAGAACTGCATTCCTTGGAGAAAATTCAATCAGTGGTGACCTGGATTCATACCAAGCTGTTAATCCTCTTTTTCCAGTTTAAAACTTGGTCTTCTTATTTAGTTTGTAATCTAATGGTTTCTTAGCTCGTTTCACTCCACTGCCTTGGGATAGTTTGATTAAGGCGAAAGCGCCAGGGTAGCCCGCGAAATTCATTTTTTTTTAGGTTTTTTGCAATTTTCTGGTCAGTATTAAGTTGCACGTTGATTAAAATATGATTCGCGGCCGTAACAAATATGTATTTACAGAATTATTATCATTAAAGTCATCAACACAACTCTCTAAGACCATGTAATCCCCAAGAATGACTATTTCATGAAATCTTGACAAGGTACTTACAAGGCTCAAGAAAAACTTTTTACAAAAAAAAACACCCAGCTCCCAAAAAAAAACACTACCTACTAAGTGAAAGATAACTTTATTTTCGGAAGTCGTCGTGGGTTTCGCATTTTCGTTATTTGACACCGACTTCCGAAATTAAAGTGATTTTTCACTTTCTAGTGTTTTTTTTTTTTTCAAATTATCTGCCCAAGATTATTTTCGGATTGTTATATACGCATTGACATTGATACATTTTATTTAAGAATATTTACTTTGTAAAGTATTTTAATATTTTAATTATTGTGAAACCAGTCTATAATAGTTTCTAGATAAAACGTAAGATAATATAAATAGCTGAATATTATTATGAGGCAGAAGATATTTACCCATTCACCGGAGGTCTCGTGTTCGGATTGAGGTTCAGCCTCCACTGACTCGTAAGGGCAGTCTGGGTTCTATAACACGAGAAGTGATGTTAATCTTCCCAGTATTTAAGAATATAAATCTAAATTGTTATTCTGAAATTAGTAAATATTAGTTTTACTAAAATATAATACCTAATACATAATATATTTTTATTAAAATATAATATAAATAAATAATTAATAAATTGTTATTCTATTAGTACCTGTATAATGTTAGTAGGTATATTGTTATTTTATTAAATAATCATAAATATAAAAATAAGAGAAAATTAATAAAAAAAAATTAAAATTATAGTAATAAAATTAATAAAACATTGCCTATGCTGAGGCAGCCATGACTGCAGGAGCGCTTCCATCGGAGATCCAGGGGTAGGTAGTTGAAGAAACTCCGGGTGAATTTTGTCATGTGGATTACAAAACTAAAAAAATAAAATAAACAACACTAAAAACAAAAAGATAAAATTAAGCAAAAACAGAGACTATGGCTCTATTCAGTTTGTTTATGCAGTCTTTTAGTAATATTCCAATATAATGTATCACAAATATTGGAAAACTTCTACATCACGCTTTAGTTGAGCTTTAATAAACATCAGCAGCAGCAGCATCATTAGCTTTATTCGTTTTTTATTTGTATTACCTGTCAATATTTTAGTTTAGTACTTTGGTATAGTTTTATTTGAGCTCAACTTCAATGCGTTCAGTGTCCGTCCCCAACCATTGCTTGAAAAAATTGGTACTTATAAAGTTATGTAACTGAAAACTCTTGCAGTCTTTTTCAAAGTAATGTTTGTTCGGATGTATGAAAGTTTCAATGATCTTTTCCAGGAATTTAACCTACATATTTATTTATTATCTTGGAAGGCGTCAAGCAATTACCTATCGAACGATAATTCTTCATCATAAAGATAAATCAGTAGTTACATAGACAAATCAATAGTGACTTTATGAGTCATTTGACGAAGGGACGTTTTGGTTCGATAAAACTAGAATATGCTATTAATTAGGTCCGCTTTGTATGCTATAAAGTGTGTCGCATGATAACATGACCCCACTGACGCCCGCCAGGTCACATGCGAGCGAATTCGGCGCGCTGAGTGTTCGCTACGAACCGAGTTATCGACAACTTCTCCTAACGTAGCGGACAAATGCCGCATAAACCATTGTAGAGTTGCCATAGAGATACAAACCTACCATTTCTTTCAGGCCCATTGGAGCTGGAAGAGTCTATTTTCCATGTGACGCGTTCAGTTGCGGTTACGTCGATTTACCGTCAAGCACGAGGGGCGGAGAAGTTCTGGGTGCGGGGGGGGGCGGCTCCTGGGCGCGCATACGTACACAGTATAGAACACAATGCGGCATCGGTCTGCGTCGACGTGGTCTGCGCGCCAGCGTACCAGCCGCCGCGGCTGTCATAAATATACTTAACATGCCAGCCGTTACTGGCATAACACTGCAGACTGAAGCACGAGAAGCCGCGTGCCGTCCACAGGTAAGTCCCGCTGCGCGCTCGCACTTCAAGTTTATTTTTTATCGGCGATTTTTTTTAATTTTGGCGTACTTTTTTTTGCTTGCGAAATTTCAGTTACTAACCTACGTGTTATCGGGCTCTTATCAAACGCCGCGTGTAAACTCGCGTTTTTTTTAAGTTCCTTATTTTTTACTGAACACGGGTGTTTGATTAATTACATCGTATGTTATGGGTGACTCAAAATTAGTCAAGATTCGGGGTGTTATCGTTTCATATTGAGTGCGGGCATTTGATATTTGACAAAATGTATATTAAAATAAACTACGTTCTCTTTCTACCCTTCTGTATACTATCATGTTACTAGTAGGGACCGAGCGGCGGAGTACTAAGTGGAACGTTTCGGCACTGGATCATGTCGCGGCGTCATGTGTGTGCGGCTCTATTCCACTATGCTCTTATCAGTGAGTTCCGCGTATCGTAACACTGTTATCACTGGCGGCTCGTGGTGGCGTGTTCAAGGCATTTTCAGTACCTACTTTGTCGCCTATCTAATGTTTAGTTAACACGATTTAGGTATTAATACTGTGCCCAACAAATTTAATGTATTCGACTTATAAACTCAAATTATTTAGCGCGACTTGAACACAACGGCAGTTATCCCGACGAGACAAAGAATACAAAAGAAAATTGTGTAACGAATGATATTGGTAGAGCTACTCGTAGAGAGCGGAATGTATTGTTTGATAATAACATGAATGGCACGCGTTCTAGTATGAATCTCATTGGTTCTCAATTGTAAATAATACCCCATATTAGTTCAACAAAGTTGTTGAATACAAATTGATATTCGTTTGTCTGTAATTGATAGGAAGTTTTTATGCTGATTGCATTTAAATTGTCTGCAGATAGGCACAAAATTGGAACAAAGTCTCTTATCTGAAAAGAGTAAATATTTCTGACTAGACTTATTGAAAAAAAAAATATATATATTACGCGTCGACTTGAGAACCTCCTCCGTTTATTTTCGTCGGTTAAAAACAATTTTCTCACAGTCTCATAGCAAAGCAATAGGCCTTCTGTCATACAGAGAACCATCAGAGAACATACGAACATAAATGGCGAATTAATTTTTTTCATAAGTTAGAGAAATTCTAACCACACCATCTACATGTTGGGTTAGATATAACTGGACAGTCAACAAAACCGAATCTTGGTTACTATAGTATACGAGTATACTCTATTTGAAATAAGATAAGACATTCTGATAAACCTTCTTACAGTCCTTTCAACCGATGTTGACTTCCATACCGTAGGCATAAGGATGGTATTAAAAGAAAAAAAGTGGTTACAATAATACCAACTGTTTACTGCAGCAGCCATAGTATGTCATGCCACCAACGCAATATAATTCAAAATCGGTTGATCGCACTGTAAAAAAGGTTTATTTAAATGTCTAATCTTATTTCAAATGGAGTATAGGTAACCTGACAAGGAATTACCATCATATAAATAGACAAAATTAATTTATATAATAAACAAATAATGTACTTGATTTAACTACCTACTGAGCATCGCATGGTAGCTGTTAGCAGTATAGTTAACTATCACTTTCATCTTGATACCCTATGTCAATTTGCTGTATTAGAACAATTTCATCAACTGTCAAAGAATGACAATTGTGATTTTAATATACTTACCTACGCACGATTTAAGTTAGTTGTCAACTTGCTAAGCAACAAACCCTGACTTGAATTGAAGCTGTTGAAAAATACCATCCCCAACTTGGATTATTTTAGTACCTACCACCAATTTGCATTGTTTGAGTTAACTTATATTAACAATGCTTAAATATTTTATAAAATTAAAAACTATGTTACACTTTGACCAAAATCGAGCACACAAGCATTTAATTCAATTAGACTAATTACATTAAATGATGTTATTAATAATAATATATAATTATATAAATTGTATTATCATGATGTTAGTCACGGTTATCAGAAAGATAATTGCCCAAATGAAAATATTAATTAGTTCAATATCAGAAGTAAATAATTTAAGCTAAGAGCATTCAAAGTATTTATTTAGTAGGTATTTGCTTTCTGAGATCTATATTTTACACAAAATCGTGACATACGAAGTAGGTCATCCCATGAAAAACTTCATTTCCATTTTTAATGAAAATTGGGCCTATAAAATACTGATATATATGTACCGTTAATATCTTTATAAAAAAGATCAGAGAAGAGAGTTTTTTTTTAAGTAACTGTGTTTGTCTGTCTGTCTGTATGTTACCTTTTCACGCTTCTGAACAGATTTCGATAAAATTTGGCAGAGAGATAGACTGCATCCCGGGGAAGAACATAGGATAGTTTTTATCCCGATATTCCCATGGGATCGACACTTATGCAGGTAAACCTCGGGGCGCTGCTAGTTCTCTATAAAAAAATCTGAAACGTGAAAGTGTAGCTTGCCAATATTAAAACAACTAGTGTCATATTAACCATTTTAACATTCAAACGAGTGTTATAATGTTGTACTAAATTTCATTTTGCATCTCCTTTGCTTTATCGATCCCTTACTCGTCAAACAGTCACATTCTCACTACTCAATTCGTGGTAGCAATTCGCAGCGTCGTAATTAAAAAAAAATACATATAGGTTATTCGAATTCACGTTGTATCCCGCCATTTTAGTTCGAAGTTAGTTTTGCAAAAATTTATTACCTACAATGTTGTTTACAAAAATGAGTGATATACAAGCTTTAATACTCAGCAATTAAACTTTCCATGAATTTACATAGAGTTCTTACAACACTGTACAACACCCTATGATTTCAGAACCTTTTATAAAGGATTCATATCATGGGTGTAGATAAAGTCTTATATGCAGCTATACATAAATAGGTATTAAAACAGTTGCATAAATAACTAGTATAAATGTTTACCGGACTGTAGGTATAATTAATTATTGAATTATGTATACATATGTAATTATGTATACAAGAGCAACATAAAAATGATAAAGTTGAAAAAGGAAGTTTATAACTTCATTCAGAAATTGCTCAGTTCTTATTTCTTTACTTTTTTGTAGATATCAAATTTTACAGATAGGAGTTATTTTAAGAGTAATATAGGGATTTTATGTAAGAGGTAGAGTAGCACAATTAGACCTATCTAGATTGAGGATTTTACAGCTGCATAATATGTAAAAAATCATTGAAAATATTTACAATAAATATAACGGTTTGGCCGGTAGGGGTCCCTACCCCTACCCTATCCTATACCTTTATATTTATTTTTATACCCCTGTATAGGCTGGGGATATAGGTTTACATCCTGATTGGAGATAGACTGTCGGTTTTATTTAGATAATTATTGCAAAATCAGGTACATACATAGTTGCTAAACACAATTGACACACTTTAAACCAAGTTTAGGGAAAATATTAGGTGTGAAATAAAACAATTGGATTTGAAAATATTATCTGATGCTGTTGGTCGAGGCTCATCTTGGACAATCACTGCATTCTAGGTAAACCTAAAATCATATTATTGTAAATCTGAATCTGAAATTAATTAATGAGTAGTTATTAATAGTGCTTACATCGTAAAGGGTGTCATTATCGTCCTGAGGTCGCCGAGGGCTCAAGCGATCACCGCCCCGGCCTCTGCGTCCACGGTGTTGGTCACCCATTTCTTCGAAGTTCAGCAACAGATAATTACTTTATGAATGAACGCAGCAGCGTCCGCTTCTAATAATTCTTGAAGGTTTCTAAGCGCGCAGTTGCGTCCGTGTAAGCGTCCTAGGGACAAAATGACCGGAAGATTAGGTTAATGATGCTCAAATATCGATCGTCGTTTTTACAACTACCTTTATATTCCGCTCAAATCTAAACAATGCACACAAATTGAAAACCGTCAATGTGCGACTCCTACCGTGCGGGGAATACCTTTTAGACTTCCCAATTACTATCGCCGCGTTACCAATTAACATAAATTTTGGCGTTTTTAGGATGGAAAATACCAAGGACAGGTCGATTTCGGAAACTGAACTTACCACTGCGTCGGGCTCCCCCACGCTTGCGCGCGCCGCTCGGGACACGCCTCCCTCGCAAGGCGACGTAACTTCTCGCGGATCTTAAAGTTTTAAGACGCCTCGTAACGCTATGAGTTGCGTTAGCAGCTGCGCAGTTACCGTGCCCTAGTTATTTCGGGTGCCGTCCTAGTTACAACGAGGCCAAAGTGCTGTTTTAATCATCAGCAGCGATTTTTATTCGAGAGGCCGCGACGGGTGGCACGAGCTCGTAGAGACTGACTTGGATCGTTAAATTTGCGTCATTTTCGCTGCGCAGCTTTCGTCATGCGCACTACGGCTTTGAGCCCACCAATCATTCCATCTGACAATTTATCCATCATAAATTAGCGATCGTTTTTTCATTAATTACAAATAAGGATGATATAAGTAAGTGTTCAAATCACTCGAAGGGTCATCGCTAGTTCTTAACGAATACATGAAAGCCCAAAAGTATTCCTATTAGAAAAAAATATGTGGCGTTCGTTAGAAGGGACAGCATATGCCACGCCCTTCGCCAATCCTTTGTTATGTTAGACAATGTTAAATCCAGTTGAATGATTTAATATTGTCGTCTAATATCTATTGGTAATAGTATTACAACTAAGTACAAAATCGTATATATGGCAATAATGTAATGATAATATGAAATAGGAAAGAATTGGGTATAAGATATGTTATCAATTTATCATCCATACCTAGTCAAAGTATAAAAAAAACTACAGGGGTAGGTGGGTGTAGTTGGTGGCTTGGGCTGTGGTTCTCGCAGTACTCAAGAAGAAGAGGTGATATGCCATTTAGTTCAAGTAAGCCAAGGCCGGTCTGGTGGGGATAATGCTTACACGTGTGACCTACTTAGATGCCGAGGGGCTACGAAAACGCACGACGGAGCACGACGAGCGCACGCCTACCGTCAGTCGTCCTCGTCATCAAGTACCAAGCCAACTGATCGATATCCAACTGGTACCACATTATTCCACTCCAAAATTATGCAGCGTATGACGAGTTTTCTTTTTTAGGTACTACACGTGAAATAGAGCACGTGTGTATACTACGGTCACTGACCTCGTAAATTATTTGCAAGCCGCCGATCCAGTACTCCCACAGCTCCAGATCAACAATCTTCCACTTTATCACTATTTAATACGTCACAAGGTGTTTTCACCGATGGTACTAAACTAACTCTTTACTGTGTTTCGTACGCGTCCCCCTGTCGCAGGTATGAGGTTGCTCGAAGCTGATCAAAGGTGGCGCACGGTACGACTCTACGGAGTGCATCGATCGCGATTACATCACCACTTGCGTCCTTTCTCTGCGCGCGCAGCACGCCCCGTGGCCCCCTCCCCGGGCCCACCACCGCGTCCCTCTCACAGCAAACGCCATGGCTCGTCGCTACGTGCCGCCATTCGCACTTTGGTCGTCGTCCGCTTCGGTCGTGCTCTCGGAACTCTTTTAGTACCCTAGTGCAAGTTTAACTTTAGTTGAACATTTTCAAACTTAGTATTTTTTCGTGCGAAGTGAGGCGCGTTAAAGTTAACTGGAAATAGGGACTAGTAGTGATCATAAATCAACTTAAAAGTGAACAAAAATAACTTTACTTTGGATTTAAAAATTTGTGAGATGTTCGCGACCTACTTTTACAACTTCCGTATAAGTAGTTGAATTTCCACTTCGCGTTTTTTTATCATTCGTTCTAAAAGTTATAACATTAGCAAATTCGGTTCGCGTTCGGTTGTGCGCTGTTACAGAACAATTAGTAATATTTTTCTTTGTCATGTGACTTACGTCTTGCTGTAGCAGTTCGCGCACGTGTCGCGTTTAATATTTTAATTACAGTTGGAGCTGAACATAGCTGTACTATGAAGACTAAGGAAGAAAATTAAAATGTCAGTCGTGTCGGGGGGAGGAATCGACTCGACTTTAATATAAATACTAGTCAGTCTTTTTCTCTCTCCTATATGGTTGGCATGTAACCGTCGTTATCATCCACATGCTGTGCCGCAGTCGTCCGCTCATCAACTCCCAGCATGGCTAAGTCCGCAGTGACGTCAGAGATTACGCAAGCTGTTATTTGAGTCGGCTGCGAAATCACTGAATTTTCTGCTTGAGACAAGGCCGTTTTTAGGATTTTCACCGTGGTTTTTTTTTTGTTGTAACTGTACTTATAATTATACCTGTGCCACTATTTCTGTGTGATGTCTTTCGCTTAAAATATCTGTGTCGTAAGAGGTGGGTTTGAGTCATTGCACCGAATGACGAAATGGAAATAATCGTCGGCGCGGCAAGCTCGTGGCGGGAATTGGGCAATCTGCGAGCGAGCGGATGTCTTGCCCGCAGCCCCGCGCACCGCGTCCTCCCCCTGCCTAAATTTTAAACTTGGTCGAAGAACGCGAACTCAACGGACAGACTACGATTTCAAGCTTGTTCATTTTCTTTTTTGTTCCAGCCAGCATCATTGTGCAACGTCACGCGGTGGCTTCTATTTGTATAACGTGCACGCCAATTGCGATTGATGTTTAGCATAATTATTACTGCGCCTTCTATGTACTATGCAAAGCGATTTAATAATAAAACTGGTTTTTATTGGACACCTACTTGTTTTTACTGCAACTTATTTTTTATTTTAAATGTTTTTAAATTTTTTTTTAAACCCCTAATACACTGAACATGGTTAAAGTTGTATTTACAACAGAGTTATTCTATAATACACAACACTAAAAGTTACACTAAACAATTTCAAAGTTTGTGGGTGGAACCGAGTCCCGCCCTCAGCGCAAAGGTCCAATAGCAAGCCACATCCTGATATCCTTGATAACCTTCGAGGCTTCCGTGAAACCTCACGCCGACACTTAGAAAAAAACACAATGGCTTAGCGAATGAATAGTTTCATAAATAATGCTTCTATTTATCGCTAGAGAACAATACACTATTTACAATGGAAATATCAAAATAACAATTACTGATGAAATGCTAGCGAATTTAATTTGCCATTGGTTTCAAAGCTGTAAAGAATTTTATAGAAGCAAGTAAAATGTTTGACTTATATAACACCTCTAGGCGGATTAAACAAAAATAAACAAAAATACTAAGACGAAAGGAGAGTTTAGTAATGATGAAATAAATAAATCTTATTATAGTATAAAGAATAATTACTTAATCGTTTAAAAGTTGCTTTAAAACAGTCAAATGAATCGATCATTGAACCAAGGCACCACGTTCACTGATAACGGCATTGCCGTACCTACTTTTATATTTAGGTACTGATGATAACAGAAAACCATTTATTCAAAAGAAATGGAAATTACTACTAAGAGGAGGCGGATAATCCATAAACCACCATAATATAGATAGGTATTGCAAGGAAGTAGGGAAACAGGAAAAACAAATTTAATTAGGCAATAATAGTAATGAATAATACTACCTACAACTACTTAAATTGTCCGTAGGTATATTCAAATCACAACTGTCATTCTTAGTCAATTGTTTGAAATGGCTACAATACGGCAAATTGACGTAGGGTGTCAATTAGGTCCACAATTAATTTCTCAGACTGTACCAGGAACCATATTATTTAAGTATAGAATCCATATAGTTCTATATTAAAGATAGTTCGACCCTGAAAGTAATAATAACAAAACAAATATATTACTTATAGGAATTCCACCCAAAGAGGAATTTTAATTCCAAATTGATAGGTTAAGTATGTAATTTTCCAATGTATTAAATATATCGAAAACTGTTAAACTGCATGCAGATGCATATATAGAAGAAGATATAACTTCTACGGACCGCATCGGTTCAAACTACAAAATAAATAAAAAACATCGGAAAAATAAAAAGCAAAGGTTTGAGCGAAAGAGCAATAAACAACAACAAAACAAAACTTTTTCGAAGAAATTAGAAATTTCACGGACAGATGTAGAGATCAGGGAATTACATATATCATTTAAATTTTTCATCTTAGCAAAGCATTACCGAGGTAGTCTCAATCTTGTACAAAAACTTGGCGATTTTTTGTAATAAGTAGGTAGGTACGTAGGTATTTTCATAAACTGGGATTAAATCTTCCAAATTTTTTTTTTCAATAATATGAATGCATTCAATAATCACAGAAGTGAGAACTCCAAAAAATGCACATCAACGAAAATAGAAAAAAATGAATAGAAATGCTTGGCTAACTTCAGGTCGTTTGATTAATTAGTAAGACAGATTCTGAAAGTAATTAGCGTTAACACAGCTAGACAAAGGAATCATCAGCATCACGGTAAGTTAATCTACCTAGGTTTCGGTATCTCGTATAATGGATAAATATTTCAAGCAACGGATACTGACTTCGGTACTTTTGTTTTCACAATACGAATAATTTTTAATTCTGTTTAAAAGTCTTTACTTAAATAATTGAAAGCTGCACTGCGGAACTGCAAGATTATAAAAAAAAACCGTATAAGACACAAGGACTAGTGCCTAGTTAGGATTAAATCACTTACCATTCAACACCGGGACTTCAGGTACTTACCATTTTACATCGGAAATTCAGCAACTTACCATATAAAAAAAAAATATTGAATAATATTAACTAAATTAAAAACTCAATTACACTGAATTATGTCGTAACAAAAACATACACATGTATAGGCCGAATAACAATCGTATCGTTTAGTATACATTTAAACGAAAACAAAGGAATTGCTTATAACTCTTCCTAAATAGTTCGCAAATATTAGTTGTACCCGACATTCATCCGCAATACATACAAATCACACACATTTCCATGTAAAATAATGACAGCGATAGGTACCAATTTTTTTTTCCTTTTCAGGTTTTTCTACTGTTCTTAGATTTATCTGTGCCTTTATTAGTAAGTATATAAATTCAGTTGTGCCTTTTTCCTTCCGTTTCGTGGGATATAGTTAAAGTGAAGTGAAATGGTGATCTTTTTAATTTTTTGTGCGTTTTTCAGCTAAATAACCTAGGTACCTACATCATTTTTAGGATAAACCCAATGAACAAATGCGTAGAGGAGGAAAGTAAGCAGCAAAAAGAACGCAAGGAATTAAAAGTGAAGTTTTAAAAAGTTAAAAAATCTAAATCCGCCTAAAATGAAATAGGTAATCAATTTTGTTTCACCCATCAGTCACGTATATCAAAATACAATTTAAAATAAATTAAACGTTCGGTTCTCGATGGCTTAAATGGCCTGATGTTTTGTTTAAATTCAGTGATTTTTCCGTAGCATAAAAACAATAATTAAAAGTTAGATAATATGTCGCTTAAATGCAAAGACTGATGTGACTGTGTAGTTGGAATGTTACAAATTAAAATATTGGTATAAGTATTAAGTATTTCAGTTTTAGAAACAGTTACTTGCGTTAAATTACGGAACATAATTAAATCATTGTGCTGTATCGTAGATTTCAATGTTATATTTCTAATATTGTTGACGTTTTCAGTTAATTTATAGGAAATGAAGCTCTTGAGTTAGACTTGTACTAAAACAAAAGATGCTCGTAATAAAGTACGTTACTGACTTTTTTTTGTTTGTACCTACCGCACCGCAGTTAGATCGTGACAAACAGACACCTTCTTTCCTACCAAAATTGTTTGAATCTATTCTTAAACATTTGACCTATTTATTAATATTTTAACTTTGTCCGCTTAGTTGTTATATAACTTTATGGTGCACGCTGTGGTCTCCTATAAGTGAAGGAGTATACCTACCTACTTCGTATCTGATGTGGCATTTTATTAATGTGTCATGTATTGTGTAAAAAAAAAAGAAACAAAGGAAACCAGCAGTGCGATTCTGTAGCCATCTCACTGTGAAAACTTAGGTGAAGTGAGCGTGGAGTAAGCTGTCAATAGTGTCAATTCCTAGCAAAAACAAACTCACATCACCTAAGTTTTCACGGTGAGATTTTTACAGAATCGACCGGCTGCATTCTAATTGCTTAACACACTATCAATCTCAAATAGAATCATTTTGAAGGATATTGCTAATCCATTGCTTCATATGTTCGAAAAAATTGTCGGCTCAACAACGTAAATAACGCAATGAATGTCGTTGAATTGTTAAAATGAAAGCCATTGTTACTGATAGTGTGTTACGCAATTACCCCGCGGGTTCAAAGGTTCAAAGACGATCCTTACAAATGATTGCAGTGAGGACTATTCAACGAAGCTATTGTGATTGTCACTATTTTCAGTGTAAAGAGGATGGAGCTTCATACATATCTACTTAGAATACTCTTGATAGTCTACTGTTCTGATTACAGTCTGACCTGCCGATTGTAGTAATCTCACTCATGAGCTTGAAGTGAGCTGTCATTCCACTTGATGCCAGGGATAGTCCACCGACAGCTCACTTCAGCCAAGTTTTACGGAAAGATTTTGACAGAGTAGACAGGCACTCATATAATTAGCTGATCACACAAACTCTGTGCCATTTTGTTAGTTTAGTATATTGTGTCGCTCCAGAAACAGTAAAAGGTCAAAATCAAAAAAAAAAAAAAAAAATCTTATATAAATATTCCTACATGGGCACTTATGAAATGTCAGAAGCTAGGTGCACGGTTCCAATTGGTCGTTTCCTATGGAGAAGAGCCGGCGAGAAACCGCAGTTACTATTTTAAAAATATTTGGCTTTTACCTAAGTAGATGATCAAAATCGGCCAAGTGCGAGTCGGACTAGTAGGTACCTACACGAAGGGTTCCGTACCACAAGGCAAAAACGCCGAAAAAAACACGTTTGTTGTATGGGAGCCCCCCTTAAATATTTATTTTATTTTTAGTATTTGAAGATATAGCGCCAAAAGAAATACATAATTTGTGAAGATTTCAACTGTCTATCTATCGCTATCGCGGTTCTTGAGATACAGCCTGGTGACAGACAGACGGACGGACGGACAGACAGCGAAGTCTTAGTAATAGGGTCCCTTTTTACCCTTTGGGTACGGAACCCTAAAAATGGTCTATAGATCTAAAGTCTACAAGGTCGTTTACGTTGTAAAAGATTTAATTAAAAATAACTTGGTAGGTACTTTTCTATTGGCAAAAAGCACATTACAGTTATTTCAGTTATATGATTGAAACACAGTGTGCCTATAAAAACGTCAGGTCATACCTCGGGCATAATATGGAATTCAGCATCAGTGGTATCTGCAGTTATAAGAAAATCCCGCCTCTCGCTTTACCAATGCACAATTTTATCTCGAAATTGCATTTGATTCTCAAGTGGCTAGCGCACTCAGAATTCGCACAGTTCTGCGCTCTGTTCCGATTGTCAGAAAAGAAGGGTTATTTTATTAGTGTTAGACAAATCCCAAAAGGATTTACTTTCCTAATAACTTTTGAAGAGGAAACATGATGATATGTTGTGTGTATTTTAAATCAACAATGTAGGTACCTACTCATTTTTATAAAAAAAATTATGCCGATGACTCAGTATAATCTCATTATAATTGGGCTTTAATATTTAGGTGTTGAAAATAAAGATAGTGATTAAAAAAATACATACTCATGACAGTCGTCAATTAATATATTTAAAGTAAACAAACGAATAAAAACACTAATTGAACCGCGAACAGTAAGAAATCTCTCATTCATCACTGGTACAGAGGTTATGTAGGTAATCAAATAAATTAAATTAATGTTTATAACTGGTACGTACAAAGATAAATAGATAGTAGGTACCAAAATGTAAATGTTGAACTCGCGTGGAGAGGGTTCCGTACGATGAATATTTTATCTACCTACCATGTTTTTTTTAATCTTCTGACCTATGTTTGTTTGTGGTAACTAAAAAAACCTTATCATTGTAATTTGAAAACATGTTCTCCCATACATTCCAACTGAAAATGTAAGTTTGTACGCACAGTATTGAGAGAATGTTGTTATAAAACCACAGACTTTTTATAGCTTTTCCTGTAATATTTAGGTATAGAACAATTTTAAGTACTTACCTTTTTAAAAAAAAATTAGGCTCAGTAGTTTCGGAGATAAGGACCGGAATAGTCAATTATCGTCTATTTTATTAAATAACTTTAATATATTTTTTTCTATACAATTTGTTCAATCAATCTGGCTAGCCTTTCCCCAATTTATTATTTTGGAGTCGGCTTCCAGTCTAGCCCATCTGACCTCCACAACCCAGTTACTGGGTAACACGATAATCATATCAGCAACATCTGTTATTTTCTTGAATAGAACAGATGTTGCTGATAGGTTCATTTCCGGGAAATAAGAGGATGCTTTTAATTAGTGGTTGACCTGTGAACGTTAACATGCTTGAGGTTCATTATCAGAGTATGTGGGTCGTGGAATGCATACCCTAATCACACGCATTGCAGAATCGGCTTTTTAGCTGTGATTATGCTGCAAATGACAGTTGGAGTTTTTCTCTATAGCTGTACAGGGATCTTATGGCGTTTAAATTTGGAACTAAAATTGGCTTAGTGGGCCACTCGGCCGCTGAGTCTCGCCCGATCCGGCCGAGACAGGGACTGTACCTAGGCATGCCTACTAAACGCCAGGATTAAGGTGTTCACGTAGTTTAGTGGAGATTATACTTGGCACTTGTATGGTAGGTACCTACTATTCAAGGTTTATGTGGTGTTGCGATGAATATCAGGTATATTTTAGTATAGCCGGTCACGCAAAGAACAAAAAAATATGAACATTGTAATAAAGATTAATAAGGAGAGTCACTATTATATAATAGTAACTCTCCAATAAATAATAATAGTGTGGTGTATAATAGTAATAGTGAGCCTCCTTATTAGACTTTAATAAATTACCTATGGGTTAATTAAAACTTAGTTGGGAAAAGGCTAGGCAGATGATGATGAAGTAGAGTCACTATTGAAGCTCATACCTGCACACTGTTGATTAACCGTTTTTGCGTTTTAGTAAATATATGTATAATTTTATATCTAAGGGAAGAAGAGAGGTCAGCGGGATTGTCCGAAAGGGTTACCGCTGGCCCGGAACATAAAGGGCTAAGGAAGGAACACGGGTGGGTTTTAGTCAGTAAGAGTCTGACTCTCCCTGCCTCTCCACCCAGAGCGGGAGGGGTCATTTGATGATGTCACATCCAAGAAAAAAAAAGGGAAGAAGAGAGCAAGAAAGACGATAAAACTAGAAAAAAGAATTGCATTCAAACTCTACAGTCGAAGATGATTATTCACCGTCCTACAACTATGAGTCTCATACGCAACTATGAACATACACATGCAGTCTACTGCGCATATACGATATTATCGCCTCAAGTAATCTTTCAATTTGCCTGCAAACAGCTTCGTCCGTCATCCTAACGAGCCAACAGTTACTTCGTAAAATCCACGGCTAGACTTAGCAACTCTACATTGATTTACATTTCCTACAAATAATTAGAAGACTTGAAGATTCATTTCGTTGCTAAGCCGTTGGTCCCGGTTGGTTTCTTCATCACTGCTCTCAAAACGTTGAACAAAAACATCGTGAGGGAACCGGCATGTCGGCGAACCAAAAAATCGAAGACATGTGACATGACTATCAACCGCACAGGGCCCGCGCGGTATATTATGGCCCACACGCTGATTATGTGTCACAAAATATTGGTTACATCATTCATTTTGAAATTATACATACAAATTATGTGAGAACGATGTAGAAAGATTTGTCAGTAAAAAGTCTTACCAAGGTATATTGTCTTATTCAGCTAGTGGGTTGTGGAGGTCAGATAGGTAGACGCCCGATGACATCCGATTTCCACAAAACTTCACTGATGCCACTTTCAGATTTCTTACCTCTTATTCTATGCATTCGCGTAAAGGTTTTTTTCGATGAAAAAAACCGTGTTTGTTTTTATTTTTTTTCGGTTTTTGGTTTTTTTTTTGTTTGGTTTGATTCATAATGTTATCCTTTTAAGATTCCGCCAAAGTGGCCTTTTTAGGCCCCCCGATCGTACATTATTCAAAACTGCTTATTTAGATTCAAAACGACATGAAAGCACAACACCAACTATCGAGTTGGAAGGAGTTATAAGGATAAACACACAACGGCATCATCCTCATCTGCCTAGTCCATAGAAATGATAAATATTTATATCTATGACCTAGCCTTTTCCCAACTATGTTGGGGTCGGCATCCAGTCTAACCGGATGCAACTGAATACCAGTATTTTAGATGGAGCGACTGCCTATCTGACCTCCACAACCCAGTTACTGGATAATACTGGTAAGACTGGTTGTCAGACTGTCGGGCTTCTGACTACCAGTAACGACTGTCAAGGATCCACGACGACATATCAAGCAGATATCAGTTTTAGCTGACCTCGCATTGTATAGGCTTTTCATACAATGAGAAGTCAGCATAAACTGGAGATGTGTAGCATGATTACACCTATTGATAAACAGAATAAATAACTGGCTTAAAAAATGCAGATTTATCAAATCGTATGTTTTACATTTAATTTAAAAAATTTGTTTAGATAATAAACGGATGCACTAGTGCGCTTTCGGGTGGATTCTTCTAGGTAGGCTACAATACTCTACAACATCCTTTTAAAATTGAAGACTTTTAAAATATCCTTGCAATCACCTAGATGGATATTCGTATAGAGATGGCCTGAGGTTGCAGCCAGTCCCTTCATAATAAATTGTGAGGGAACTCTTTAACGGTTGCTGTTGTTGAATTGAGTTTTCTTATGAACTGTCACATTTTCTGTCAGACAGTCTTGATATTTCTAATAAAGTACAGACGTCGGCACATCAACCTACCCGAAACTGTAAAATTTTCCCAATCAACTTTGACCCTTCTGCTTAAGCGATAAAGTTGAAAATGTATGAAATAAAGACAGATTGTAGTAGCTTGATGTGCTTGGCGTCTGTACCATTAGATATAGGTATGTGATTTTAATCATTGTGTGTGATTTTATAATGAAAGTTTAGTTTTAAGTATCATCTTATCATCTTGAGGCCAACGCAATTTCGTTTATTTTTAAGTATAGGTTAAAGTTTTTTTTTTTAATTCTGTTGGTTATTCTTACTGGAAGTTGTCCGGGCTCTACATAATAAACTAACAACTACAGAATATCGAGAACAACTACATAATAGTTGTTGTTGCAGTGACTGATCAACTTTGTCTTTTGTCAATCAATAGCTTATTACTACTACATAATCAGCCCATAACGTTCCTACTCCTGGGAACCAGGCATCCACTCTGTGAGAGCGAGTGTGCCGTAATCCACCACGTGGGCCCAGTGCGGGTTGGTAGATGTTACATGTGTTCGATTTTTTTGCCAATCTAAAAGAGTACGTACAGTAGTCGGTTGTCCCTAGTTTATAGATTATTTAATTACGAATTTCTTTGAAACTAAAGGGCAGTTGTTTCAAGCACCGTTTATGCCACGTTTATTAATATTTGATGACCACGATCGATATTAGGTATAGGTACGTTTGACAAGAAGTTGAAGATTCCTATCTAACTAGTGGCAACGAATCAATTGGCCAATTACATACGTTTTTGTTAAAAGTAACTGATTGGTAATATCTTGTTTCATTTTCGTTAAGAGATGATGCTGTTAGCAGCGTCTTTGAAAGAAAGAATGAAGGAAAATATATTTATTTAGCACACAAATTTAATAAGTACATCAGATAAAAATAAATAAAACTCTAATAAAAAGTGAAAAGTCATGTCTAAGAAATAAACATTTGCATGTTCAAGTACCATATTATGTGATTATTTGAGTTACTTACTCCGGTCCTGATAAAACGACTTTCGGTATGTCATGCTCTTATCTATATACAAAGTTATTGGTAAAACATTAACAACCTCTTAAGAGGTCATTGTACTCATGATTATGGGCAACTTTTACTATGGGAACAACCTGAAATCGCGAAAAAAAAAATCAGCTGTTCCCTACATTTATGTTCGTATAACTCAAAGAGGTATAACTCGTCAAAATGTAGGGAATAGCTGATTTTTTTTTCGCGATTTTTATTTTATTTTTCTAATTTCTTACAAATCGATCCATGAATAAGTAGATATCTAATAATTCCTTATAAACCACCGTAAAGAAACATAAAACTACTAATAAAGCATTTATAACTATTATGTTATTAACCTAAAGAAATTCCTTTCTAAATATATTATACCCGTTTAGAAAACAATCATGTAAAGTTGAGAATGCTAAGTATCTTCATAATCTATGAATATGAATAACAAAGTACATTTCCAATCCAAAGGTACCTACCTGCCTGTAGTTTGCAAACACAAGTAGGTAAATTGAATTCAAACATTCATACATGATTCATAATGGAATTTCATAGTGTTTTAATGAAAACGTCGCTCTCGTTGGAAGGGAAATGGAATTTGCAAAAGCATTTTTCCAGTTAGACCATGCTGATGGTTTCCATCTTACGAAGCAAAGCGACACAGTGTCTGACGTCCCAAAGAAAGTTGGTTCTGTGCCAGAATATATGTGTTCCTACAGTGTTTGAACCGGATATCTATGGTTTGAACCAAGTCGCGTGTGTAAACTTTTGTAAACCTTATTGTGTCCACTCCTGCGTTATCCTCAGGGGAAACAACCGTTTTTAGAGAACTATTAGATTAAGGATTTAACTGCAGCATGCACTGTGGCCAGACATCGTCAATATATCTAAATATATAAAACTCAAAGGTGCCTGACTGACATAGTGATCTATCAACGCACAGCCCAAACCACTGGAGGGATCGGGCTGAAATTTGGCATGCAGGTAGATGTTATGACGTAGGCATCCGCTAAGAAAGGATTTTTCGAAATTCCACCCCTAAGAGGGTGAAATTTCACGCGGACGAAGTCGCGGGCGGAAGCTAGTTAATAATAAAAATGAAGTGCTGTTCGCCAGTCAGCGCATCACTGGAGAACGGATGGACCGATTTGACTATTTTTCTTTTAAAATGTACGAAATAGCCCGAATTAGAAAAGCGAGATCGAATAGGCATATTCTGTACTTGCAAGGCTTTCCACCAGGCGAGATCGAGGTCAAGAGCTAACCAATGTTGCAATTAAAAAAATGGAAAGTTTCCCGGACTCAGATTCGTGAAAAACTGAACGTCTTTTTAGGGTTCCGTAGCCAAATGGCAAAAAACGAAACCCTTATGGATTCGTCATGTCTGTCTGTCTGTCCGACCGTATGTTACAGCCACTTTTTTTCGAAACTATAACAACTATACTGTTGAAACTTGGAAAGTAGATGAATCTGTGAACCGCATTAAGATTTTCACACAAAAAAAAAATAAAAAAATTGAGGGTTCCCCCATACTTAGAACTGAAACTAAAAATTATTTTTTCATCGAATCCATACATGTGGGGTAGCTATGGATAGGTCTTCAAAAATGATATTGAGGT
Organism: Oligia latruncula; assembly: GCA_948474745.1. NCBI lineage: Eukaryota > Metazoa > Arthropoda > Insecta > Lepidoptera > Noctuidae > Oligia > Oligia latruncula. Next base: position 7,075,259 of record OX419683.1, on the reverse strand, counting down.
TTCTAATATAATTTTTTTCTAAACTGAATATTTTGCGCGAGAAACACTTTAAAATGTGTGTCCCCCTGTAACTTCTAAAATAAGAGAATGATAAAACTAAAAAAAATACATGATGTACATTACCATGTAAACTTCCACCGAAAATTGTATTGAACGAGATCTAGTAAGTAGCTCGCCGGTGAAAATTTAAAAACATATGATGGTACGGAACCCTCGGTGCGCAAGTCCGACTCGCTCTTGCCCGGTTTTTTTTTTTCTATTTGATTTTCGTAAGTATGAAATTATTGAAAGTCTGTCGGGATATTTTATAGGCTCTAGTTGTTGTATCAAACAATAGGCAAGATTGTTCTAACAATAGTTGTATGATGAAATTGCTAACAGTAATCGTAAAAACTGATACCGTTTTACGTCTCTTATCACTGTTACCAACACTATACTTTATCTTGAAAGAATAACATCGAGCTTGTGATAAGTGCATGTCTATTTGTGTTTGTATAGGCAACGGAGTTTTACTTTATAGAAGTACCTACAAAAATTTAAGTCAAAATTACAATTTCACATTTGTCAGATTTCTCAAAAGGAACTTAGTCGGAAAATTTGAAAATGTGGTAATTTTAAAGACTCCGACTACTGGTCACAGATTCTTCACTACATTAATACAAAGAATACTTATTTACGTACGTCTTCTCAAGGGGGTAGGCAGAAAGTATAGCCATAAGTATAGTGGGTATAGTATAGTGTACCTGCTCGATCCTTACATACCTATTCATTTTGCCTCGTTAACGTTCATATATCCGTTTCTACGGTAGAAAGGCACCTTACCAATACACATTTTCCTTTGTTTCGACAATGACATTCATTTCTTTCATAATCAATATAAGTAGCTACAGAAAAGCTACAGATATTGTAATCAGCGTGACTCGATGTTCTAATTAGAGTAGGTACCTAGTACCTACTAGGTCTGGATTATAGAAGTTCTAATTGGAACATGTAGGTAGCTAGGTCTTTCACTTTACCTGTTCTTCTTGTATAATGTAACTGTTATGAGCATTGCTTCTAGTCACGAATGTAAATTATAAAGCGTTTGCATCTTGAAGTTTCGAATTAACATACTTTTCTCCGTAGCGACGTCGGAACCCTTCGATTAGACTTTATAACTTACGGTACCTGTGTGTTTACTATGAATTAAATATGAGGAGCTCTGCAACTTGTAAGGAGTGGCTTCATCTATTTTTCAGGACCTGGTTGTACCGAATTTTCGTTGCCTTTCTTCAGTTTTCAGCGTTTTAATGTATCTACGTACTTAGGTCTTTGTACTTTCGTATTCTTGTGTAGCGTCGAGTCGGAGAGGTCTTTACTTTGCTTTTAGTTAGGTAAGTTTTGGTGTTTCAGGAGTTGGGACGTTTCATCACGGCGTATTTTCACCAATATCGTATTAATATTATAATTCAAACTTGGCTCAGTTTGCGATAACAACATCAATGGATTACAGATCATTGTCATTATGAATTATAAACTTATATTCTGCCAATATACTCGTATACCCATGAATGACCCATCAAATTCGCTCGTGCGTATGTTTTTTTATTTTGTTTATGCAAATTGATAGATAGGAGCAATTGTGAAATAAAGTAGGAAAAGCCAACATCAAATCAGTTGCCGTGAGTTTACGAGTCCGGAGTCAGGGCGGGACGCGAGCCGAAAACCCGCTTGTTAGAATTTAAACCATTGTTTCCTACTTTCAATTCATATTTCTCCAATATTTCCTACGACTGTTAGGACGCGTTAGTGAATAGTAATCAAGTTACCCTCATTATCAGAATGCGCGACATTTCAGACAAGCGGCTGGAATGGGGCTGCGATGGCCAGCTAGTAACACGGGCGCGGTATGCAGGATTTCGGGAACGTATGCTTGAATGCAATACGGTCTCAGGGTGGCTAGGCAGGCAGCCGGGATATGTCAGACGCGATTCTCTAATCGCGTCTGCCATATCCCCACATTTCAGTGAAACGACGCACATGATAGCAATTGGAATCAAATATTATTTTACTGATAGTTTATAAATACTGTCTGTTGTTAGATGTCAGGCACTGGAAAAAGGAAACTATGTTTTTTCGGTTCTGTCAATATCTGTTTGTTTATTAATCATTTCGGCGATTGTGAATTTTGACAGTTTAGAAAAAGAAAAGTAAAAGTTATAATGCTCTTTTATATAAATTATTTTTTTATTGTTGATATTGATGATTTTGTTAGATAGAATATTCTTTTTATCACATTCTATTCAAAAAGAGCTAGTGTATTCTTCGTAAACGGGTACTAAAATAGCTAGCGGGCCTAAAAGTGATTTGAATTTGGAATGTGGATATTGTTAGTAAAAGTTTCAATCACCAAAGACATCAATCACGAATATTGTATGAACCAGTAACTGGCTGTATGATAAAAAAACGTGCGCGAGCCAAATTAAAAAAAAAGTTTATGAAATAATAAAAACGCGCGAAAAGCATTCTGCCTTCGTTCGTAATTGTTTAGGTACTCAAATTAGGATTTTACTTAGTTTTATAAAAAATGAGCATGTATTCCTCAAGTAAATAAATAAATAAACGTCTTATTCATAAGTTGCACTTCCTTATTTTTTCATAGAGGGTGATATAAAATAGAGTGTCCACCTCGGGAGCAATACTATTTTAAGTTCGAGAGACGTACTTTGAATCCAAAGCGGAGCGAAGGATCCTAGAGTAGAATCCCGAGCGCAGCGAGGGGTTCTAAAGTAAAATCCTGAGCGCAGCGAAATAGTTGTCTTCGCCTTCAAAATAGTTGTTTGCTCCTTTGGCAAACAATCTACTATTTTTATTATTTGTATTTCCTCTGCGTGTCCCAAATACAATGTTTTCTTTCTTTGTTATTGGTAATCTCCTAATTGAAAGATATCGATTATTTTTTGACGCCGATAATTTTTTTTTTTTTCGTATTTTGTAATCTCGTACATAATAATAAGTCGTACCTAATATCCTTTTATTTTTAAATTTCCTTTCACCACTGACACGCGATTATGAATTTATAGGAGATTACGCACTTTTAGCACAATGGTAATGGCGCTGCCTTGGTATTATAGAGGTATGAGGAACAGGGTGTAAAGTTCTCTCATACTCTATGGAAAAGGGAGGATCCTCCGACCAGACGGCGTTGTGTCTGGCGGACAACTGCCCGATGATTCATGTCAGGCCGTTGTATCTATGCTACTTGCGCGGTAAACTCTGCTTGCGAGATGCAGGATTTTGCGTGATGTTAGTAAGACGCGGTGTTCGCATGTGGCGTTGTAGATACCGCTACAGTATCGTTGTCATAATGACCAATCATTGAAAATAACAGACTTGGCTCCATAGAAATATAAAAAAAAACATGTTATGTTTGGCCCCCTGGACTCGTTGATGTTTACTTTCTCGATCTTGTTCTGGTAGCCTCTGTGGAGACTAACAGAAGTTGTAGTGGTTGGAAATAACACAGGTCCTCTTCTTTTTTTTATGGGTCCAGTAGGTAGCCATGTTTATTGGAGTGCCAGAAGCGTCAGATTGTCAAGGGTTTGATAATAGCCGGGAACAACGGCTTAACGCGCTTTCCGAGGTATGGATACCCGTCTCAATTTGTAATGGATCCACGAACCAATCACTGCCATAGTATCTTAGCCATCGATCGACCCGTGCGAATGTTCTGATTGATCACTTAGCTGATTTATGTAACACGGTAAAATGATCAAAAAACAAAAAAAAAAAAAACAAACTCTAAATTACCAAATGTTCACTCGTGGATTTAAATGAAATCGGCTGATATGAAATTAGGTCGTTTTACCTGAAATTGGGACTCCCTCCTACATATTAGATGACGCTGTTCGGCCCGACCGAGTTTCGGGTACAGCGTAGGTAGTACCTATAGCTGAATCTCCGATGAATTTTTAATTAGGCATTACTCGTGAACCCAAAAGTTAGACGGCTGCTTATGTGTAAACTGTCGACACTCTCTCTGTAGTCGGTCCCTCATGTCTGAGGATCGTGGTCAGCTTCGGAGTTACATCTGGAGCGGATGATCCGTCTCCACCGGTTTCTGTCCAGCGCATCCCTTACCACCGCGTAAAATTTAGTGGACGATGATTCCTTCACCTAATCGGTCCATCGTGTTGGTGAGCGACCGCGCGATCGTTTGCCTTGGGTGTTCCCAACCACAATCAATTTTTCCAAACTTTCATCGCCTCTGCGCACTATGTGGCCGAAATACGAGAGAATGCGTTGCTGGCATATGGTCGACGAGCGGGTTTTTATTTGAAGCTGGATTAGGATCGATGCATTGGTGCGTTTGGCAGTCCACGGTATTCTCAACATTCGTCTCCAGCACCACATCTCAAATGCATCGATCCTTTGCCTTTCTCGGGCCAAAATCGTCCACGTTTCTACTCCATACAGGAAGATAGGGAATACTAGGGCTCGTATCAACCTGATCTTGGTTTTAATACCAATTCCTCTCTTCTTCCAAATGCTGTCGACACTATTCGACTTCTAAAACGGTTTCAGGTTGAAGTAATTCAAAATAATAATTTTGTTTGATATCTAAAGGTTGGTTGTAAATTATATCAACGACAGACGTCCACTTCATAAAACTCAGATTAGCTTAAACGGAACTTGACAATAAAACTAAGAGTTGATTTTTGAGACTACTTCAAAACCGTTATGATTTTATATAGCTACACTCGAAGACTAAAATTTTAAATTATTAAATAGTTCAACGGCATGGTACAATAGTTACAAACGACAACAATTAATTAACTTAATTGTCTACGATCCTTGTTCCATAATATTGTATCAAAATGAAGCCACAAAACTAAATTGTAGCTAAACATTGATACAGTATTATCAAAACACAAATTGTAGACAATCAAATTAATTCTTGTCGATGTGTAGGGAAAATCTTGTTGAGGCTGACAGTACCTCGTTCATGGATCTCTTCAAAGAAAAATCTTACAGTAGTACCTTCAAGCACTCGCCACTTGACTTCGCCAGAGAAATCATACATCAAATGCAGTGGTGGCTCAGTGGCAGTGCCGGATTAGGACTACTTGATGCCCTAAACAATCCACGCCTGTAGGCCCTCCTATCCCCTCGTATATTTTCCAAACAACGACGAGTGATTCGTAAAGATTGGCGCACATCTCTAGCTAGAGTGACTTTTGGGTCTTGTAATATCTTCCTGATAAACAGCCTGGCCTTTCATGTGCTAGCAAATACTGTTTCGGTGCTGTTTCTGCCTTATAGTGTCCCCGAGACGTGATGCCCTAAGCAATTGCTTAATTTGTTTATGAGCTAATCCGGCACTGCTCAGTGGTAACGACCGCGCGCGACTTACGAGTTGTAGGTCGTAGGTTCGAACCCAGGCAGGCGCTTTACTTTGTGTAAATTATTTCATCACCACTACTCTCAAAACAGTGATGAAAAACATCGTGAGGAAACCGGCATGTCCTAGAACCAATAATTCGAAGATATGTGACACTTGCCAATCCGCACTGGGCTCGCGTGGTGGATTACGACCCACTCCCTCTCCCTGAGAGGATGCCTGTGTCCCAGCAGTGGGAAAATTTTAGGCTGATTATGCTTTACATCAAATAAACGACCTCCACTACACTGTGCCATTTCACTTCCCAGTAGGGGCTCATTTTGTTAATAATTCCAAGTTCCGCCAACTAGTTAAAGGTTTGACATTTTCTGCATAATTATCGACTTGCCTAATTGATTTAATCTCGAGTGGACTAGAAATAGTTGAACAGCGCTGTCTGCCAGAATACTCAGAATTTGGTATTTCTCAAATCCTGTCTTCAGCCCAGTTCAGTTCGTACGCGGTAACCATTTAAAAAGTCTGACCCAAATGGGAATTATGACCACATCGAGATGAAACGTTTTGTCCAGATTGAAATTTCATAAATCCTGGACCTTAGAATGCACTTGTGATGATTTTCAATATTTTAGCATATCTAGCAGTTGATATGGATTAATTCCACACGCAATTAGTGCAACAGCATTATTTTCATTGTTACTTATGTTTAATAACTTTTAAATTACGCGAGCCATATTGTAAAAGAATTATGTATGTAGATAAATAAAGCGGAAACCAAATAATTCGATGAAACGTATTCAAAAATACCTTAGATGCACTGCAAATGTACCACGTTCAGCAATGAAAAGGAAAAGTGGATTATTCACTTTGTGGTTGTTACTGGATCTGAATAATAGATTAACAGCATTAACGCGAACGTGCTCATGTGTAACTGTCGGACGTCAACGGCCGACACCAATCCTTTTTCTTTTATTCAATTTTGAATATGTTAACATCTATTTTGAATATCTACATCTCATGAATTTATATCTGTTTTTCTGATAAGTGGAGAAGCATGCGTTGCTTTTATCTATGTACCCACAGGTTCGCATTATCTTCAAGTGATATGTAAGTGTGTCATTGACTGCCCTGTTGGTACCGTGGTCGCAAGCGCGACTGCTGAGCGCGGGGTCCTGGGTTCGATTCCTGGGTCCGGCTCAGAAGTGTTATTGGGTTTTTCCATTGGTCATTTCTTAGTAAAACCCCGGAGTAAGGAAGAAAAAAAAAAAAAAGAAAAAAAAAAGAGAGTGCACGTGTCTGCGCACACATTTGTGCACTAGGTACATAAATAATATCTCCCTCGCCGACATTCGTCATTTATATGCATAGAACTGTTACTGAAATATTCGAGCAAACTGTTGGAGCTATAATTATTTATCGATAGCAGGAATTGGTACTAATGGATTGGGATGTAGAAGTGGCAAGCTGTCACTACGATAGTGTCGACAGTCGCCCTAAATAGCTGCAGTACTTGACTGACATTTCTGTAATGGAGATCTCGAATATCGATGATTTGTGATTGCTCTTTGTGCCCGCAGCTTTTAGGGACGTGTCAGACATGGTTGACTGCCAGCTGTCCCAGACATGTTCCAGCCGTACCAATCGGTTCTTACATAGGTATATGTTTGAGCCGTTTGGGGTTGAAACTCTAGGGCCATGGGGCCCGAGTGCCCACGTAGTATTTCGAGACATCGCCAAGCGGTTGGTCGACTCTTCACGTGACCAGAGGGCTGGCCTATTTTTTGGCCAAAGAATCAGCATTGCCATACAACGTGGCAATGCTGCCAGTCTTTTGGGCACGTTTTCTGTTGACAGCGATGCGGATGAATTTTTTGATGCCCTTTGATTATTTCCTTTCCTTTTTATATACTTGTACATATTCTTATTATTATTTTAATACTGTACATAAAGTATTGATCTAAACAATATCATGTTTAACTCTGGATGCACGATGTCAAATTGTGGAGTGATACTCAACTAAATGATAAATGTATTTAGTACCTACATAATCTATTTCTTCGTGTCGTTGGCACGACATCGACAGTTAGGTACTTAAATTTTGTTGGCCCAATACATCGCCAGTTCCACTGCGTTATTGGTGGCAGCGCAGAGGTTACTTTGGCTGCATGTTTTGGGGCACAAAGGGCAGGATAGGAGGTGGAGCATGGTTTGTGACACAGCTCCAGATTCACACCCTGCTACCGTTCAGTCGAGGTAGCCCTTACTTTACGAGGTTTGACTTACATCATTAGTACATAATACGACAGACTAACTACGACTACGAGCAGTGTTGGCGAAGTGGTAACGGCCGTGACTTACGAGTTGTAAGTCGTAGGTTCGAACCCAGACAGGCGCTTTTCTCAAAACGGTGAAGAAAAACATCATGAGGAAACCGGCATGTCCTAGAACCAAAAATTCGAAGACATGTGACATCTGCCAACCCGCACTGGGCCCGCGTGGTGGATTACGGCCCACTCCCTCTCACCGAGAGGAGGCCTGTGTCCCAACAGTGGGAATATTATAGGCTGATTATGATTATGAGGACAGACTAATGTCGATAGATAAGAAGGAGAAGTGCTGCGCCGACCCAAATAAATTGGGATAAGGGCTTTATTCTGAACTAGCTTCTGCCCACGACTTCGTCCGTGTGAAATTTCTTGTACTTATTCCCGACACACCCCGTCACATATCATCTCATCGCCTGCCCGCGCTATTACTTCGTTTTTGCTTAGCGTTCTTTCTGACTTTTTTTCTTTTTGCTCGGCTCCTAAGGGTCATAGCGTGATTTTAAATAACCTATAGCCTTCGTTTGGCTCTCGCCTGTTTCCTCCTCCAGTATTGGACCAATTTAAAAGATATTTCATAAACTGAATACATAGGGGCATACAAGCGCCATGGGATCTGGAGGCGATAGTCCTCGCGCGCGTGTATGAGTGGCGCCCGGAGGCACTACGCCGGGGGGAAGTTCCGCTTCCGCGGCAAATCGCTGCGGAGCGGACTGAGCTCCGGCGCGATCTCATGGCGACATGGAAGGAACGACTGTCGACCCCTCTTTGAGGAGTGGCTAGAGAGGCGCCACGGCGCCCTCACCTACCGCCTGACGCAGGTCCTCACCGGACACGGAAGTTTCGGGAGGTTCCTGCACATCATCAGGCGGGAGGAAACACCCGGGTGTCACCATTGCCAGGATCGCCCAGAGGACACGGTGGAGCACACGGTGGAGGTCTGCCCTGCTTGGGCTGAGCACCGCCGTGTCCTCGTAGAGGCGATCGGCAGCGGCGGCGACCTCTCGCGCCCGGCCCTGGTGCAAGCCATGGTCCGGGGCGAGAGGGAGTGGGGGGCAGTCACCTCCTTCTGCGAAGCAGTCATGCTAGCGAAGGAGGTGGCGGGACGGCTCAGGGAGAGAGCCTCCCGTCCCAGCCGCCGCGGGAGACGTTCCGGTCGTCGGGAGCCGCGCGACGACTCCCGGCCACCGTAGGCGCGGGCCTGCGGGCGGAGAGTAATGGGTAGCTCACCGTCCGATCAGGACCAGGCCCGTGCCGGACGGCGCGTATGTGTTCCACGCGCGCCTCAAAGAGATGTCAGCATCGAGGAGGGGCCCCATAGGGCCGAAGCCTGCCGGGTCAGCGGGATTGTCCGAAAGGGTTACCGCTGGCCCAGAACATAAAGGGCTAAGGAAGGAACACGGGTGGGTTTTAGTCAGTAAGAGTCTGACACTCCCTTCCGCTCCACCCAGAGCGGGAGGGGTCATTTGATGATTTCCCATCCGCAAAAAAAAAAAAAAAAGGGGCATACAAGTAGCTAATATTTATTATTCTGTAAAAAATCATTGCTGGTCATTAACCAGAAAGGAAACAGGAACGAAAGAACGTTTCTGTGGAGAAACGACCACCAGCATTTCCTCTTAAGGCCTGTCATGCACGAGTTCGGTTGTGGGTTCAAATAATAAATCCGGGCAGGTGCCAATGGGACTTTTTCAATTCATATGTACCTACACCTTCTACGTACTGGAGAGACCAATACGAGCACGTGTACAGTGAGGCGTCGCGGCGTCTTGCTGGAGCAAACTTGAAGCTATTTATACCTGCAAATGGTCCAAAACTCGTAAGGCAACATCGAAATTCAAGTCTGAATTACGCTAGAAAACATGAATTGGACTCTGGATGACTGGTCATCAGTGAGGAAACCTTCCCCGCGGATTCACCCGTATAAGTGTCGATCCCGTTCAAAAGACACGAGGCGCCGTCTTATATTATAATAACGTTATTCTTATTTAACTCGGGAACAGCACTTTTTTTCGGGATGAAAGGTACCTAACCTATGTCCGTTTCTGTACACTTGACAACGTACCTATATGCAAAATTTCAGGATGATCGGTTCAGTGGTTTAGGCGTGAAAAGGTAACAAACAAACAAACTTACTTACGCAATTATAATATTAGGATTATGATCCATACCTATACTAACGTTTTAAATGCAAAAGTAACTCTGCCTCTTACGTTTCACGCTTTTACTTAACGGATTTCGTTGAGGATTAGGGCATACTTTTTATCCCGGTTGTAAATACATTCCCGTGTGATGATTATCTACTTCTACGCGGGCGAAGCCGCAGGCAAAAGCTAGTTATTACATAAGAGTTTGAAGAAAATTCATACTTGGAAAGGTGTACCTAGAAAATTGCTCACTTAATCCTTTTTATGAATTGATCGATTAGTAGTTGTCGACGCGTTGTCGCGGCTCTCTGGCGTCAGGCTGGTGACGTCATGGCTTGCGAGGTAGTTTGGCACTGTTACCTACTAAGGCAAACATACGAGCAGATCCGTGGCTATAGCTAGAGGAGATTAGACCTCGTTGGGAACATTGTTGTTTGAATGGAGAAATAGAATGATTTAGTTCCGATTAGAATCCGCTAGTTACCCCGGATAAGTTAATTCCAAATCTTGTGGTAAAAAGACTATGTTTGTGTTTAGGTAGGTAAATACTAACTTAAATGTACATATTTGTCTGAGTTATTCCTATAATTTACGACCCGTTACTGGTTAAAATTAGGACTCTTGCATCTTTACTAATAATAAAGCAAAGACCTCATAGCTTTGCATAGTAAACCCTCTCATATAGAAAGAAGTAGCTATCTCAAGTAAATTAGCTTACGAATCTATTTATACGAGTATGCCCAGTTTGGCATTAAAAAATGCTGCCATTGCATTGTAAGCAAAACGATTTGTTTTTGTTTATAGGAACCGATCATTCATAACTCTCTTTGGTGCCCAATCAAAGCAATGCCAAAAGTACCTAAATCCTTTGACAAGTACTTACAAACGAACGCTAATTAATATTTAAGTCCTGTCCTTTGACGATTTTAATTTTGTCTTTTTTCCCGTCATCCACATTTGTGAAGTCTTCTCCTTTTCCCCCTCAAATAAGCCTGAATCGAATGTCTGTCTATCAGCTTTTTCTTTTGCGGACGTCGTCGATGAAACATTTTGTTTTTTAATCGATCCCTACGCTTATTCAGTGGTAGGCAGTACTTTTTTCTTTATTTTAATCTCTTGAAAAATATGATAGAAAAAAAGATTTCATGAAAACTGAAATTACATGCTTAATCGGCCTATAATGTCGGGGACTGCTGGGACACAGGCCTCCTCTCGGTGATAGGGAGTGGGCTGTTATTCTCTTTGGCTGTTACGCACCACGCGGGCCCAGTGCGAGTTGGTAGATAACACATGTCTTTGAAGTTTTGGTTCTAGGACATGCCAGTTTCGTCACGATGTTTTCCTTCACCGTTATAAGAGCAGTGATGATGAAATAAATTGCGTGAACTAAAGTCTGCCTGGGTTCGAACTTACTACCTACAACTCGTAGGTCGGGGCCGTTACCACTGGGCCACCTCTGCTCTATTATATATAGATACCTACTAGCTGACTCGGCAAACGTTGTTTTGCCATATAAATTATTTCTAGCTGCCCTTCACTACTTCGTTCGCGTGGTGTCCTACCCCTGACCCTACCCTACTCCTACCTTACTCTACTACACTTCTCCTACCCTACTCCTACACTAATCCTACCCTACTCCTACCCTACTTCTACCCTACTCCTAACCTACTCCTACACTACTCCTACCCTACTCCTATGGGTAAAAAAAAAGATAAAAGTATCCTATATCCGTCTCCTGGTTCTCAGATACCTCCCCACCAATTTTCAGCCAAATCGGTTCAGCCGTTCTTGAGTTATAAATAGTGTAACTAACACGACTTTCTTTTATTTAGATAGATTACATGAGTACATTACACTGAGTTCAAGTAATACGTATAAGGAGTGTTATCAACGTATACCGTGAACCAAGACTAACTAATACTGCTGTAACTGCACAATTCGCCTTACCTACGCCAATACCTATATCAAACGTACCTAACTAGTAACTGCCTTAATAGAATAGTAGATTGTTATGAAATGACAAGGGTCGAAAGGAATCAATTCCCATACGAGGTATATAGACGCTCTCACTGCGCTCGGGCGGCTATAGTCCGAGTAGGAATTGATGACTTTCACCCGTGTTAAACACTCTACTTTTCATTTCGAATAGAAGGAAAGTTAAAATTTTTTGCTCTTGAACCCCTGAGACTGTCTTTTCAAAAACGATATTACATTATGGATTTTTTTCAAATCTACATTGTGTTTTACACTTAGTAAACTCTTGAGCATAATTTCGGTACAGTTTACAGAGTTAGTATCCCGCCAAATTATACTATAAGTAGTCTTTTTAAATTTTAAATATGGAAAACACCGCGTCACCGCCGCGGGCCGTCCCGATAGGTATTTTATTGGCTCAGACGTACTTTATCATGTAATCAAAATTAATCTATTTTTTTTTCAACGTCAGGCCGGAAATAATTTCATTTGTAATTAGTGTTGTTTCATGGGGCTAGTACACTATCTTTTCTATTTATATTTTATTATCTATCATCATAGATAATAAAATACTGCTTAAGTATGAATCATAGATGTATGGTCATCACCATACATCTATGAATCATAGATATAAGACAATTTCATATACCTACTTGTAATTTGACGTATTTCTTCGGATAAGTAGTGTGACCCATTTGCAACAATTAAGCACCCCATAAAGCATAGGCGAAACTTCGTTGGATTCGAGAAAACCCAATTACTTATCATGTATTTTTTTTAATTTCCCAGAATTCGTCACTTTTCTCTAAAATTGATTGGCCATCATTGCTATTCCATTATTGGGTTCTTAATACTTTAAGGAACCTTACGATGTAACCAAATTTTCAAAAATATCAAACAGTTAGTTTATTAACCATTATCAAAAATAATCTACTTACATGAACTTTGTGACCAATTATCTCAAAATTTTACTATGGTATTAAGCGTATGATAATTACGGGGAAGACATCTTCATTACATAGGTAGCTGATATCTAAGGACGCACATCATCATCTGCCTAGCCTTTTCCCAACTATGTTGGGGTCGGCTTCCAGTCTAACCGGATGTAGCTGAATACCAGTATTTTACATGGAGCGACTGCCTATTTTTTTTTAAATAATATCCTAATTAAAAAAAAAAAGCTGCCCATGAAGCAGTCGATACTACTGGCAAACTAAGAACTGGCAAATAGTTAAAATATTTAAAAATTAAGTGATAATAGAATTAATGAACTGGGGGCCTAAAAAGGTCACTTTGGCAGAATCATAAAAGGATAACATAATGGACAGTTAATTGTTAAGTTAATCGTATCAAATCCCATTGGTGAAGCATTTTTCAGTTATTTTTTTTGTCTGTGCTAAAATACCAATCAATCCAATCCAAATCCAATCCCAATGTCTTTGATTATACCTACGTAGTGCAGTGAAAAAAGAAAAACACGGACTGTCTTCGCCATATGTTATAATAATGTTATTCTTTTATGATTCTCCAAAGTGGCCTTTTTAGGCCCCCTGGTCTATGGTATCTTTTTCCTTCTCACCATCCAGCAACTCTTCCTACGTTATGTAGCCAGGTCGTCGCAACCAGTGTGCATATTGACTCGCCAGTTTTGAGTAGTTGGTATTACTCGAATTACTATTACTACTTACTTAGAACATTGTTTGTTTTAGTTTGTGACGATTGAGTAATAAAAATAAAGTTGTTTGGTTGGACCGTTTGTAATGAAAATGAGTAACCAGTTGTGCAAATCAAAGAAAATATAAACTTATAATTATTTCACTAGTTTATAGTCTAGTAAGATAGTAATTTAATGAACCGCTGTCATATAACAATGTTACGGTATATAGCTATATCCATATGGATATAATTATATCACGGCTTTAACCATCTTACTGGGATACATGGCTGAAATTGTATTAAGACATCGGAGAATATATGGGAGTTCGTATGCATCATGTAGGTATGTTTTATTTAATAATATTATGTGTCCGTGTGCCGCATCCATATTGAATAATAACGTTATTTTTAACGATTAGTGTGTCTTGTTTAGCAATATCTTCTAAATTGAAGTTCTAGCAGAATATAAGAAAAGAATGGCTTCTACCCGTGACTTCGTCTGCGTAGAAGTAAACATATTATATCCAAGAGCTCTTAACAATAGTATCTAAGCGTTCTGCTTTCTATCAATCAAGATTTTTGTCAATCGGCCAGGAGGTCTACTCCATAAGCACGAAGTCCGTAGTTTTAGAAGGCCGAAGTTACGGGTGATTCCTACTCATAATTTTCATAACTTAATAAGTTATGAAAATTAAGATTGAAAATCGTGAAATCGTCTTCGACCTTTCCTGTCGACTGCCCCTGCATTATGCATTATGTACTTCATGGCGTAATGACTGTGTATTGACCCGAGGGAGCCTCAATCACCCGCACTGGCAGGTTCCAGTTCATCTATATGTACTTAGATAATTAGATTCTACAGTGTGTTCCGGCTAACAATCGATTATACGGATCTGCGAAATAAATTCATGCAATTCATAATGTTAATGTAAGTTGACCTAATGAATTTTATATAAGTATTTGAGATTTATTTAATGGGACTTGATGCCTTAGTATATAAATACTTAATGTAAACGAAATAAGTCAATAAAACAAATTATCCTGTCTATAAGCACATTTTACATTATTTTTTGCTAGGTCTCCCATTTGTACTGTTATTATAAGGATTTATATTTTGAAGATGGAATACTGAAATTGGGCAATGGGGCGCCTATCCTGAAAATATTTGAAGAACTTGTCAATTAACGAGTGCTGCATTAAATCCTGTAGTAAGTATATATTATATAGGTAGATAAATTTACAAATAGCACTGTTTGATTTTAAAGACAAACTAATTGTTTGATAGTTTGTTTTTTTGCTATACATTTTTTGCCAAATTGCCAATTCAATTACCAACTTCTCGCAGCCAAGGTACAAACCAGGATGTTGATCTCCCCTGGGTTGACCGCCGACCGAATTGCTTGCACAGCAAACTGAGCTATGCTCTAACTATCTAATCACTTGTCGACATAGGGATCCTACACCCGTGTGTTTACATTCAACCTATAGTCAAACACACGTCTATGGTAACGCTACGGTTTCTTAAAACAGTGGTGGCCGCCACATGACGTCACTGAGACGTTAGAAATTTATGAAAGTAAATTGGTGCGTTTTCCTAGAGAGCGTTTTTTGAGACCGTAAAATCTAGTGCTTGGCCAGACTGGCAGTGCAGGCGCGGGGCGGGCGCGGCGTGGCGTACTCAAACATAATAAGAACTTCATTTGAGTGTCCATAGCGGGCACGCGGGCGCGGTGAGCGGCGCGGGCTGCTCAGCGAGGGAGCGCGCGGGCAACTCACGCCATAGCTCGTTCATACAAGTGGCCGCAGAGGGTGCGCGGGCGGCCCCCAGGGACCGGAACCAGATGCAGCTGAGTAAGTACCAGTATTTTACATGGAGCGACTGCCTATCTGACCTCCACAACCCAGTTACTGGGTAATAAAAAACCCTTGGTAAGGCTGGTTGTCAGATTTCGGGCGTCTGAGGACCCGTAACGACTGTCAAAGATGAATAACTGTCGGAACCAATGGCTTAACGTGGCAGGGACGGGTCTTGGTATGTACAGATGGTCACCAATCCACGGACAAACCGCGGCATGCGTAGCTTAAGCTGATCGATAGAACCGTGCGGCTGTTATTACTTAGCCACAAGCCCCTCCCTCTAACGAACATACCGAATAATGGCATGTAAATTAATCAGCATGTATAGTTAGTATTCTGTTTGTTATCTGGTACACGTCTTCACGATATTTGCAGGATAGAGAATTCAATTACGTCAACAGGAGGTTAAGTGGAACCAACGCCAAAAGGGAGTTAAACTAAGGGTACTATAACATTACTCGTTTTACTACAGTGGCGGATGTACACGATTTAATAAAGTAGGAAGAACTTAATTGATAAGAAAGGAGGAACGAAAATATATATTTATTTTACAGACTACCCATAGGGTGCTATAGGGTAGGTGCACTATTTACATATTCTGCAATATTAAACAAACAAAAGTGTATTCCGTTAATTGATAAGTAGCATAACCAGCCTATAATGTTCCCACTGCTGGGTCACAACTTCACAAGCCACCTCTCTTCAAGAGGGATTGGGCTCTAATCCACCACGCGGGCCCAGTGCGGGTTGGAAGATGTCACATGTCTTTGAGTTTTTAGTTGTAGGACATGCCGGTTTCCTCTATTATGTTTTTCTTTACAGTTTTGAGAGCAATGGTGATGATATTATTTACAAATAGTAAAGCGCCTGTCTGGGTTCGAAACCACGACCTACCACTCGTAAGTCCCCGTTACCACTGGGATACCATACCACTGCTCTTCAATTGACAAGTAATAAAGTTTAGTTGATATAATTTTTCCACAAGTCTACGTCCCTTACAGTTTCAGCATGGACGTTTTAATTAATGAAATAATGAAACAGATTTGTATGGTTTTAATTCTGTTCCAATAGCTAAGTCGCACAGGATTTTCATCATAACAGCTTCAACAGCACAAAGACAGTAATCGATCGTTTTAATAGGACTCTATTCTGAACCAAACAGTGTCGCTGTTATATCGTGTTAAATTATCAGTGCTGTGTATATTGCATTGTAGACAGAAAATGAAAAGTGTCCTTTTATTTATTTAAAATATGTTATGTCAATAGCATTTACATTGTGCATTAATTCATAAAAGTTAACAGGTATAAGTTCTTTTATAATTATTATCTAATTCCAGGTGTACACGACATTCACATGCAGGACAGTAACATCTTCATAAATTATATAAATTTTGTCGTTTAATGTAGCCAAAATTATGTAATGTGCATGTTTGGATAAACCAACATACTGCAGTACCTACTCCTACACTCTATCATCAAGAGCCGAAAGACGTCAACTAAACATACGTACGCCTCCCCAATAGCTCGTCACATCTCGAAGTGTCGAAAAGTCAGTGTCGCATTTGTAGACTAAGTGTTTGGCCAGACTGGCAGCGCGGGCGCGGGGCGGGCGCGGCGCGGCGAACTCAACCATATGAACTTCCTTTGAGTGTCGCAGCTCGGCGCGAGCTACTCACGCCATAGCTCGTTCATACAAGTGGCCGCAGCGGTTGTGCGGCGCGGTTTCTCAAACCAGTTCGAGTTTTTTTCTAGTAAAAATACGTCTGCTTCATCCATATTATATTTTAACAAACACTGGATACGTCAACACGCAGAACGCAGCCGCGCTCCAGTGCGGACAGGCAGCCCGCGCGCATTCCCGCAATCTCACCCGCCCAGCGCCCGCGCGCCTTTCTGGCCAAACACTTAGCGTTAACCCTTCGACCGCGGCGTCCGACACCGTCGACCCGGTCCCCACTCGGCAGCGAACGGGTTTACTACTGACACTGCAAATTGACAACTGTTCACGTACGCGTACGGAGTAATTTACGCTAACGTCACAGAATATATAACGCAAAGTTTACCATCTCTTGGTTTACTCTGCAGATAACAGAAGATGTGTTTTATCTTTATTGCTCTTATTAAGTCGTGTGATAATAGGAATTAATCTATTTCTGTTTTATAGGTTACCTAATTAGGTAGGTACTTATGTTTATCCATTTTATCTGATATACACTTTATTCTTCTGTCATAATCAGCATCATAATCAAATCACTGCCAGACATAGGTAGGGTTTTCAACTAGCTTTTTCCTCCCTAGTAGAGATCCTCGATCAGTGTCATCCAGCTGCTACCAGCCACTTTGCAAGTATTGTCGCTCCACCTAGCAGGTGCACCCAGTTATTGTACCTTCAGAAAAAAACCGGGCAAGAGCGAGTCGGACTCGCGCACCGAGGGTTCCGTACCATCATATGTTTTTAAATTTTCATCGGGGAGGCCTATATTCGTCAGAGAATTTTAACACCTTGCACTGCGGTGTAGAATATTACAGTTTTATGTCAGCGCCATCTCTTGACCGATAGTGGACCTAATGTAACTTTTGTTGATGATTTCTGAAAAAGTGTGCTAATTAGAGACTTATTTTTATTTTTCCTGTAATCTATACATAAACTTCAATCACATAGAATAATTTCAGATTTTTCTCTTTGCATACTTCGGAGATTAGGGGGGACGGTTTTTTTTTACTTTTTTCATCAAAAGTCGAAAACTACGCTATCTAAAAAAAAAGAAAAAATGTTTGAGAATGTGCAAACTGCGCTCTTTCATATGATACCCCACATACCCTAGTAGCCCACTTCGAATTTTTCAGACCCCCTTTCAGTCCCTGTTGCAAGAAACATACATATATATTTATTTATTTCTTATTTGCAAAATAGTTGGGCAAACGTTATCTAAAACTGTTCCAAATTTCAAGTTGATAGCATTAGTAGTTCTTGAGATATCCAGCTGTGACAGACAGACAGAGAGACAGACTTACTTTCACCACAAGGGTTCCGTTTTTACCATTTTGGTACGGAACCCTAAAAAGAATCAAGATCATACATTTATTCGACACTAGCTTTTGCCCGTGACTTCTCTTATCCTATGCGAACATACCACCAGGATAAACGTAACTAATGTCCCATTCCAACCTAAGTCACGATATAACCGTGTGCCTAAATACTTAGGTACATCTAAATCCGTTCAGCCGTCATTGTGTGAAAAGGTAGACAGGCATACATAGTTATTTTCGCATTTATAATATTAAGGCGAAAGCGCCAGGGTAGCCCGCGAAATTTTTTTTTTTAGGTTTTTTGCAATTTGCTGGTCAGTATTAAGTTGTACGTTGATTAAAGTATGATTCGCGGCCGTAACAAATATGTATTTACAGAATTATAATCATTAAAGTCATCAACACAACTCTCCAAGACCATGTAATCCCCAAGAATGACTATTTCATGAAATCTTGACATTTGGGGATTACATGGTCTTAGAGAGTTGTGTTGATGACTTTAATGATTATAATTCTGTAAATACATATTTGTTACGACCGCGAATCATATTTTAAGCAAATTGCAAAAAACGTAAGAAAATTTGAATTTCGCGGGCCACCTCAGAGCTTCCTTAAGTAAAATTCCTTTTTACCCAGACCCAACCCGTCGCATCCCCTGCCCCCGCTATCACTTCGTTTTTGCTTGCGTTCTTTCTGAATTATTTTCTTTTTGCTCGGCTCCTAAGGGTTATAGCGTGATGTTAAATAGCCTATAGCCTTCCTCAGAAATGGGGCTATCAAATGCAAAAATAAATTTTCAAATCCGACGGGTAGTTCCAGAGGTAAAAATTGGTAAGTTTGAACATACAAACTTACAAACAAACAACTTTTACCCCTTTATAATTTTAATAATTAGTACTCGTATAGATGGATAGTATGAATGTCTCTATTAATATAGAACCATGATTGAACATCAATTCGTCAACGAAGTGCACATCTAGGACAGCCGGTGTATCAATCATGAGCCAATCAAATCATCAATTTGACGCAATCTAGCGTGATTTCGATAAATTGAACTCGTGTTTCGGGACTGATTGCCTTTGGTAAATGCTTGCCCGACGCTGTTCACATAAACAGGGCAGCATTTTAATTTCTATGATTAAAAAAAAATAGTAGGTATCTATTATTCAAAAATCAAAATCAAAATATTCTATTTCACATAAACCTACATGGGCACTTATGAAACGTTAGAAGCTAGGTGCACGGTTCCAATTGGTCGTTTCCTATGGAGAGAGCCGGCAAGAAACTCCACGGTTACTCTTTTAAAAATAATTGGCTTTTACAATGTTTTTTCAAATTACAGTAGGTTATGGGAGGACAGCGTAGGCCTGTCAACAAGTACCAGGTACTTGATAAAATAAAAAATGGTCTACAGATCTAAAGTCTACAAGGCCTACAAAGTCCTCACATTTACAAAATAAGAATCTATCGAAAGGATAAATAAAAAATATAAAAATCTATTAAAACCAAGTGATATGATTGCTTTTACAACCACTAATAAAGAGTTGAAAATTTTGAATAGTCTGTACTTATATTTCAAATAATAAAAAGATTCAAATACAGGAGGACACAGTGTTCATATTGGTGATGTTCCTTAGAAAAGTCAGGTGCGTAATACTACGCACGTAACACTACTCACGTCACGTCACGTCACTCACGTAACGGAGTACGTATGGATCGTGCAGGTGGCGTTCTGTAGTTTCTGCCTACCCCCATGGAAAGAATGCGTGAGTTTATGTAAGACACGTATGTTATTAAAACTCACACAATTTTTAGCTTACCTATGTATATATTTCAGCCTTTTTCATTCAATATCTGGATGTGTTCAGTAACAAACGGATCACGATTCGATTTTTTCAACAGTTTTTCCTGATCATCGTCATCATTGACAGTATTTTTCCCCCGAATGCTGAGAATAATTATTAATAGAAACATTACTTGTTGTTGTGATCTTGTTGTCGTAGCTGCAATAATCTAAAGTCGCCATTTATTTTCGTTGCTTATATGTATATTTAGTATGTATTTATTTATGTATCTATTATACAGCACTATACATGTATATATCTATGTATCTATTATAGTATATTATTTTGCACCACTGACAACCCCATTTTTTATGTCCACGCAATCACTGTCCATTCCAAGGTTGCCTGGAAGAGATCGCAGAAAGCGATGAGGCCGCCCATTGTATGTTTTGTAATAATCGTATTTTTTTTGTTATGTATTTTCTGGTGTACAATAAAGTATATATAAATAAATAAATAGTTATTTATTAATAATAGTTTATTTAGTTTGAATTTGAGGGCAACATTCTTTGACGACGGATTCGCTAATTTATTTAAATAGAGAGAACAATTTCTATTAACCTCGTATGTAATACGATTTTTAATTAATGTTTAAAAATAGTTTTTATTTCGTGGATTCAAAGAGCCTCAACATTGAAATATACCTAAAATGGTAAAAACATTCACTTTTTTTTTTCAGGAACAGCCTTTAAAACGGTTGTTCCCAAAATATCCAAATCCATTTACTAATTCGTAGTTCGCTAAAATGTCAATCATGAAAGCAGTGGCAAACCAGAGCACTATCTGTTCACAGCGAATGAGCAACAAGGGAAATCAGACCATTGGTCCGGAACACCAGGACACGAGTATCTGGCAATGAAACAGTAATGTTTATATGTCTGTTTGTACAAATAATAAAGGCTGGACTTTACAGGCACTTCAAAGGACAATTTCTATAAAGTCGTGCACGACTGTCAGTCAGACACGACACGATTAAAAAAACTGGCCAAGTGCGAGTCGGACTCGCACACGAAGGGTTCCGTACCACAAGTCAAAAACTCCGAAAAAAACACGTGTGTTGTATGGGAGCCCCCCTTAAATATTTATTTTATTTCGTTTTTAGTATTTGTTGTTATAGCGGCAACAGAAATACATAATTTGTGAAAATTTCAACTGTCTAGCTATCGCGGTTCTTGAGATACAGCCTGGTGACAGACAGACGGACGGACGACAGACGGACAGACGGCGAAGTCTTAGTAATAGGGTCCCGTTTTTACACCGCGATTCCTTTTTCAAAAGGAATCGAAAATTAAATTAATATTGCGTTAAACTGTATTATTTCTATAAACCAGGTTGTGAACACAGATTTTAATAGTATCTACAAATACTCAGCGAACTGTGAGTTATCTACGTTTTGATGGTAAGTTCTTCAGGGTCTACACTAGCATAATCAGCTTATAATGTTCCCACTGCTGGGACACAGGCCTCCTCTCGGTGAGAGGAAGTGGGTCGTAATCCACCACGCGGGCCCAGTGCGGGTTGGTAGATGTCACATGTCTTCGATTTTTTGGTTCTAGGACATGCCGGTTTCCTCACGATGATGTTTTAATTTACTGGGCCACCACTGCTGGATCGATCACACTATTAAGATCAATTTTTACTTGACCGTCGCATATGTATAATAAAAAATATGTTTTCAGTCATTATCATTACTATTACACTCATTATTATTATTATTTATTTATTTCATTAACTATTTTTACATTGTGTCGAAATTAGCATATTTACCTTTAAAATTTTTTTCTGTCATGGGTTATTGGTACCTGAAATAAATGAAATTATTATTATTATTTAAATCTAAAATAACATGAAAAGCAACATAAAGATAGAAAAATAAAAATAAAAAAATATTATGAACACATCCTACACGAGTGACAAGTTTTAAAACAATCTACGTAAAACATGCAAAAGTCACTAAGTAGTTATCTAAAAAATAAAATAAAAATTCAATTCAATTTACGAATACAACTAAGTCAAAAGAGAAAATAAAAAATATTATGTCAATAAAATTAAAAAGGTTAATACTTAGTTATAATATATAACAGTCTAGTTATACACATCACTGAGAAACTCGTGAAGTGTAGGTATAGATAAAATACTTAGCAATTTTCTATCAGGAAGGTCGACTTTAGCTGGTTCTTAAACTGACTTAAATTCTAAATGGACTTCAATTCTAAAGGCAGTTTATTAAACAATTTAATTGACTGATAGCTTGCAGCATGACTCATTGCTACTCTTACAACCGAAAATACGAGATTTTTTTATCTTGAACAGCACTATAATCAACCATAACTAGCAACTTTGGTTGTCCGAGCTAATTAGATAACAGAAGGTAGGTAACGGTTTTCGTTACCTACCTTCTGTTATCTAATTAGTTGTTCCTAGCAGGAAATTAAAAAATAATTAGGTATAACAATCATTGAATAACAACGCTACATAGGTATTACACAGAGTTCCATTGAAAATCTAACTATTTATATCCGAAACGCCAAGTCATCAACCGTACCTACGCAACGCCCTGTGTTGTAGCGTCAAACTTTATTAGAAAGAATATCGCAAACAAAAATGAATAAGCGGTTAACTTAGACACGCCGCCGTGGACCTTAGGCTATTCTCAAAAAATCGGCCATTTCCGCTATTTTTAGAAACCTGTCCAACAAGTTCGGCCCTGTCTGGAGCCGAATAGCATTTTAGAGGTGAAACGTGTCAGAACGAGATGACCGTAGGTTTTTAATAAGTCGAAATAGGACGGGAGATCCGCGAAATTCTTTCGTGCTTGTATTCTCCGCAGGCCGGTGGCACCCAAGCGTTCCAACTTCCCATCAGTAACAGGTACATAACGAACTATTGATGATCTACGTCATCGGCGTCGTTTTGTGAGGTGTAGGTACTTGGGAATATTGGCGCGAACCTGGACTCCACGACACATTTGTACAATCAGTGAAACTCTTTGGTACCAATCCATACTAATATCATAAATTCGAAAGGAACACTGTCTGTCAGTCGGTATGTTACCTTTTCACGCCTAAACCACTGAACGGATTTCGATAAAATTTGGCAGAGAGATATATTGCATCCCAGGGAAGGACATAGGATAGTTTTTATCCCGATATTCCCACGGGATCGACACTTATGCGGGTGAAACCGCGGGGCGCTGCTAGTTGCTAATAAATATGCGCAGTTATCAAACAATTCAAGTTCATACAAATCAACTAAATCAAACTGACGGATGTATTACCTACTAGTTCATACAAATCAACTCAATCAAAGTGACGGATGTATTACTAGTTCATACAAATCAACTGAATCAAACTGACGGATCTATTACTAGTTCATACAAATCAACTGAATCAAAGTGACGGATGTATTACTAGTTCATACAAATCAACTGAATCAAAGTGATGGATGTATTACTAGTTCATACAAATCAACTGAATCAAACTGACGGATGTATTACTAGTTCATACAAATCAACTGAATCAAACTGACGGATGTATTACTAGTTCATAGAAATCAACTGAATCAAAGCGACGGATGTATTACTAGTTCATACAAATCAACTGAATCAAACTGACGCATGTGTTACTAGTTCATACAAATCAACTGAATCAAGCTGACGGATGTATTACTAGTTCATAGAAATCAACTGAATCAAAGCGACGGATGTATTACTAGTTCATACAAATCATCTGAATCAAACTAACGGATGTATTACTAGTTTTAAATACCGGGGCCCTATTGAAAATAATTATGCGACATATTTGTAAAAATAATACCTACTATTAGCCGTCACAGTTTCACTAAAGGTAGACCTACTGATTAATAACGCAGAAAAGTTGTACTTAAAGTGGTACCAATAGTATCTACTTACTTTTAAATTGTCAGAATGTTTCTGTCACCTGTCAGATTATTAAATAGGGGGCTCTAACATAATTATTATGTTTCCACATCAGCAATTTCTTTAACATCAAAATTATACATTAATCAAAACACTTCAAAATGAGCCCATTCAAGTCTAAATTAACTCCAAACCAAGTCACAATAGTAATGAGATACTGGAAAAAGAAACACAACATAACTCCGGCGACTGTTACTAAGAGGCCGCCGTTCTAAACCATGTTATTTGGCAATCCCAAAAAAGGCCCGCTCACTGACTTTCACTCCATAGTCACTTGTGAAAAAATGTGCCGACCTTTCTAGAGACGCAGGCTATAGATCAGTTTATAACAGAGATGCGCATATTCTTTTTCTGACAATCACCATATCATCCTCCCCCCATTCACCCTCTTAGGAGTGGAATTTTGAAAAATCCTTTCTAAGTGGATACATACTCTTCACAAAGAACACATCCTCCAAATTTCATGTCTCTAGGACCAGCAGTTTAGGCAGTCATGACTTTGAATCCATATCAATATTATAAATGCGAAAGTGTGTCTGTCTGTCTGTAACCTCTTCACGCTTAAACCGCTGAACCGATTTAGATGAAATTTGGTATAGAGATAGTTTGAGTCCCGGGAAAGGACATAGGTTTTTATCCCGATATTCCCTCGGGATCGACACTTATGTGGGTGAAACCGCAGGGTGCTGCTAGTTATTTATATATTGGATCTTAAGTTTGATGGAATTTGTGCTACATTAACTCATGTTGTGGCCACATTTGTAGTGTCAGCCATCGGTCATGACTTTAACTAGGTTGAACGATGTGTGGTCATCATCATCATCTGCCTAGCCTTTTCCCAACTACGGTGGGTTCGGCTTCCAGTCTAACCGGCTGTAGCTGCATGCTACCACAACCCCGTTACTGGGTAACGCGATACCCCTTGCTGAGACTGGTTGCAAGTCAGACTTTCGGGCTTCTAACTACTCGTAACGACTGCCAAAGATCTGCGAATGGCAGCCGGGGTAAACAGCTTAAGGTGTTTTCCGACCCACAGTTTCGATAAGTAATGGATAGGAGCTTGTCACCCATCTACGGCCTGACCTCGGCAAGTGTAGCTTAACCTTCGACTGACCCGTGCGATTTTTGTTAGAAACAATATTACCGTTCAAAATGTTGCATCTAGTTTTAATCCTCTATTGAAAACCCCCAATAACCGTAACAATGAACGGATAAATCGGAATCTGCCGTACTTTTGGCAAACTGCTATTTATTATAGTTAGCGACTCGAGACAAAAGCTTAAAAACCCTGATAATTTATATATAGAAAATTCAAAATCGTGACTGACTGATATATCAACGCACAGCCTAAACCGCTGTTCCTAGAGACATGAAAGAAGGGTGTGTTTTTTGGGAAGAGTAGGTACGAGTATCCACTAAGAATCCAACCCATTTTCCAGTAGGCTGTACAATCAACTTCCAAGTGATTTCCAGTACAATCAACTTCAAGGTAACGTAGTCTGAAGTCCACAGTTTCTATAAATCAGCAAAAATGACAGAAATATGTTAAATAAACGACTGTCCCATCTGCCGTATAAATAAATGTAATCTATGCGTATCTGTGCTGTGCGACTATTGTGTCGCAAGCGCAGCTCAAGCGGGTTTCTAATGACGCGCGGTGGTTCCGCTGCTTACGAATAACGGGTCGTTAAGGCGCTAGGCAACTCTAATTGCGGATTTCTGATCCGTTGTTCTCTATAACCGTTACAGTTGAGAATTTGGAAAAAATATATATGTTGTAGTTAAAGATTTATTATCTGATTAACTGTTTTTTTATGGTGGGTAAAACATTCGAATGAGTCCTTGATGAATTGTTTTGGGTTGGATATTCTCTTTAATCTAGCATCAAATTAAACATAATACAGGATGTCCCAGAAGTCGAAGTCAAGCCGGAATCGGGTAATAGGCCAAGTCATCCTACTTCCTACTAATATTAAAAATGTGAAAGTTTGTGAAGATGTTTGGATGTTTGTTACTCAATCATGCGTAAACCGTTGAACAGATTTGGATGAAAATTTACACGTAGATAGACCATTTTATGGATTAACACATACTTTTTATCCCGATATTCCCACGGGATCGAAACTTACTCGGGTGAAACCGCGGGGCGCAGCTAGTAGGTTACCAGAAAAAAAAAACCTATTTACAAGCCAAACTAGCATAGTAAATTTTTAGGGTTCCGGACATCAAAAAGAAACACGGCACCCTTATAAGATCACTTCGTTGTCCGTCTGTCTTTTTTAGAACTATTTACATACCTACAAATTTATACGGAGCCCTCGGTGCGCGAGTCCGACTCGCACTTGACCGGTTTTTTTGGTAGGGCAAAAGTGACATTTTCTTGCAAGCTGGAGCAGTTGACTTTACATTTTAAGCAAGAGTTACAGAAAAAAAATTTCAGGAGCCCTTAAAAAAATCAAGTTAAGATTTGTAGCAACAGGAATAGACTGTCACATGGTGCAGATTATCTCGAATTTTTTAAAATGCTATTATTTTGTATGTAGGTAGGTACATACAAATTATTCAAAGTCAAAGCATTTATTTCAAATAGGCACTTAAAAAGGCACTTTTGAACGTCAAAAATTACAACAAAATAGAATTGTTTATAGTCGCCAATTCCAAAAGACTACCTTTTGAAATGGGCGACTAGGAACAATTCTATTTTTTTGGTATTTTCGTTTGGAGAAGATTTATTAGCATCCATCTCTCTTCTTTTGCGTTTCAAAAGTAATTGCATCACTTTCGCTCGCTTAGTAGATCAGTCGCTACGATTTATTTTCGAGGTAGCGTCTTAAGTTCGTTTCTTTACAGAGAATGCTGTGGATGTCATCCCTTTTCTTAAATCAATCGAATTCATTAATGTTTAATGTCATTTTTATTAGACGCCAAGCCCCGAAATTCCGCCCGAAATGTATGGTAGTTTCTCGTCAAGATCATGGCGTTACCCAGCGCCTTAAGGGGATTACAGGACCTAAACGCAAAAAAGGCCAGTTTTAGAAACAATAAAAGTATGTGATCGACTACAGTAAACTAAATCAGAAAAATATATGATATTCTTCAGGATATATGCTAGGTAGTTACTGTGTTTAAAATATAATACAACTAATTTGATACAATAGAAAAAAATCATGAAGATACCTCTAAAAACTTTCTTTTTACAATAAAAACCATACTAATAAACATACAATCATTCTGATTTTTTGTCAGATTATTCTACAAGCAACATACTAAAACACTAGTGTTTTAATTTTTTAATCCAAACCATAGATTTTTTGTAATTAAATAATTATTGCTTTTGCTATAAATTACCAGTGTTGTGTCATCGCGCTTCTCTTTCTTTTCTATACTACGCTTTAGGTCATGTAAGCCCCTTAAGGCTCGAAGGTAAACCATCTTTTGTACCACATACTTGCCGAGTACTTGCTACGTCATGTCATTGAGGGCAATGTTTAGTAGGAACCTACTTAGTTTGTACTTATGAATATTTATGGAAAGGTTAACAATGTTAAGAACATAAAAAGCAAACGATAATCGGTTTGGTTTTTTGTTAGGTAAGTCTACTACCTACTCAGTAACAGTTGGTTAGACACTGGTATTACAATATTCATGACGTAAAATCATGAAGTACTTAAAGATAACCTTTTAATAAACAGGCATAATGTTATACCTAATGTCTGTCTTTTGTGTACAAAAATCTGCCTATATTGTTCCCACTGCTGGGACACACGCCTCCTCTCAGTGAGAGGGAGTGGGCCGTAACACCCCGCGGGCCCAGTGTGGGGTTGGTAGATGTCACATGTCTTGGAATTTTTGGTTTCCTCACGATGATTTCCTTCACCGTTTTAACAGTTGTGGTGATGGAATAATTCACATAGAGAAATGGGCCAGACTGTGTTCGAACCTACAACTCGTTAATCGCGGCCGCTACCACTGGGCCACCACTGTTCCCTTCTTTTGTGTGCCCCAATTGTTTACATTCAAAAATTAATTGCTAACAACACACAGTCTGGCCCAGAATCGCTCCGACTCATAAACTCATAACCACTCATATTATCTGTGTACGAAACTATGTACCTAAGTTAGGTTTACCAACGGCAGACATATAATCTGACAGAATATCCATGTGTCAATTACCTACTTACGTCAATAATCCCATGGCGCATAGTAGGCGACATTTCCTGACTATCGACATCCGAGATAGGATGTCTGGAGACCATGGTTTACGTGTGGGAGTCGCGACAATAATCACTAGTATGTAGGTACCGACGTTGCCATTCTTCGATTGAAGCAATTTAGTTCCCGAAACTGTGTAGGTAGATTGTAGGAACACTTACCCAGGCTCAAAAATATGTCACGGACCAAGTGATTATTAGGACATTATAAAAAATGCCCGGGCAGTTTGAACAATATGTATGTAATACATTTTTTATAATGCTAGGCATTATAAAAAATGCCCCTTTTTATTACTTGGTCCATAACATATACATAGACAAGAATTCATTTGCATCTGAATGTCTACAACTAGTATTCTTTATTACTGTAGCTACCAATGTTTAGCATAATCGGCCTATAATGTTCCCACTACTGGGACACTACTCCAGTGTACGTGTAAGTGTACCATAATCTACCACACGGGCCCATGTCTTCGAATTTTTTGTTCGAAGACATGCCGCTTTCCTCACAATGCAATGTTTTCCTTCACCGTTTTGAGAGAACACAAGTGGTAAGGCACTTTACTTTAGGTTTATACACAAAGTAAAGTGCTTGCTTGGGTTCGAACCTTACAACTCGTAAGTTGGGGCCGATTCTACTGGGCAACCACTGCTCTTTGTTTCATTACATAATTTGTACTAAGTATGTTTTGTAACTTCAGATTAATTTTATTGGTGAATTAAATTAATTATTGTCGATGTAAGTATATTTATATCTTTTTGAGTCTCGACTTTAGGTACCTACCTATTGTTGTGAAAGTCAAGATCATTATCCAGTGTACCGTTATCTACAAGCCACATGCGAACAACGCGTCATACTGACGTCACGCAAAATCCTGTATCTCGCAAGCAGAGTTTACAGCGCAATTACCTATATATACTTACACATGAATCATCGGGCAGTTGCCCAGAGAGTATTTTTTGATAGACTTGCCCGCCAGACACAACACCCGTTGGTCGGAGGATCTTCCCTTTTCTCTGGAGGATGAGTGAACTTTACACCCTGTTCCTCATACCTCTAAGTTTGTATTTTAGATTTGTCACATTCCTTAGGACACGTGCTTCGAGACAAATGGGAGAAAACTTTTAATTTGTTCTTCCAAGTTTAGTTTTTGGTAGCCATCGTTGGTGGCTTGTTTCGGTGAACAATCTCACGTAGGTACCTTTTCTTTGGAGCTGCGTTTTCCTTTGTCTATGCCCATATTGCCCATATACTGTTTAGTGCAAAAGTGTATTTCGTGTTGACAACAACCAAGTACGTACCTAGGTATATTATAATATGCTATATTAACTATGATCTCATTATGCCCGTAAATGTTTACCTGTTCAAAAATATGGTAAATAGCTTAAAAGCTTTTCCATAATCCAATTAGGTACATAGAAAGGAAAACACAATTTTCCATCAATTAGTATACATTACGCTTAAAAGCATCTAAGCGATCGGGTTATAATGCGTTTCCAAAAAATATTTTCTGCCAACCTTACATGGCAACACACGAGTTTGCTACGGTTAGGCCGAAAAACCGGACTGACTATCCGGCAAGCGTTGTCGCTGACTAAATACATCACCTCTCGGCTCTCGTAATCAAATTAAAAAGCCAATATATTCACATGTGTTCGGTAGGCGTCAAGGAATCCATATGCGGAGGCTCGGTGGCAGTAACCCACACCAGTGGTAACAAATTGGCAATGAAACCACTTTAGAAAGAAAAAATAAATTTTGTAACTAAAACCACAAGAAACTTCAATTTTGATAGTTTTTAATCACAGAATTACCTACGTTAAAAAAAATAGTGTAGGAACGTCAATTAAATGTATTTTCTTTATTTTTAGGAAAAATGGAACCCTTTTAAGATCACTTCGTTGACCGTCTGTCAAGACCCTTTTTCTCAGGAACGCGTGGAGGTATAAAGTTGAATAAATAACGTATGTTCTCACGGGCAGCACGGGCACGAAAGCATTTCGGGAGCGCTCAATAGGTTAATGTCGTATAAAACCTGACATGCTGAAACCCAAGTATACAGTGCATTTAATTGTTTTAGCTTATAATGCGTGAGGCGCAGCAAATGCCCAGCTGAAAGCAAGAGGGTGGCGGCGGAGGCGGCGCGCAACGCTGCCAATCTGCCATGCCGCCCCGGAGCCGTCGGGCGTCGTCAGCCAACCCGGCAGCGCGGTGTACACACAATAAAGTTCACCTCCGCATTCAATGCGCAAGCGAACTCATTTGTTTTCAATAAATCATCGTGGATTCACACCTCGACAACTTTCGAATTTCGACGGCACCCGCTTAAATGGCACCTGAGTGAATGCACCTGACACACAGCGGCACATTCACTCAGGTGCCATTTAAGCGGGTGCCCAATGTGGAATAGGTACGTCCGAATTTCGATGCGGTATTTAGAACATCAGGAGGCTAATTCCCGTACTCAAACACGTTCAAAATCTAGTCGCAATCTCACCTCAGCGGTCATCAATGTGGAAAGTGTCGAAATGAGAGGTAGTATTATTGACTAATTGAAACCGAGATAAGACTGCACCCATTCTCAAACACACAACCAATATTTATGCTTCTTGTAAGAAGAAACTACTGCAGTTCAACACGTTTTCACGTCATTCTCCTTCTGACTAGCCTTTTTCCAGCTATGTTAGGGTCAGAAGCCAGTCCAACCGAATGCAGTTGGATACATATTTTAAATGGAGCGACTTCCAGTCGCTTCCCAGTGACTCTGGGTATCACGATAGCCCTTGAAAAGACTGGTTGTCAAGCTTCTGACTAGCCGTAATGTTCGTCGATATTCGTTGGTCCCAGCGGTTGGTGTATGGGTGACCAACCACTATTGGATGGTTACCACCGAGCTCGGCAAGCATACCTTTATCTTTGATAAAAACGAGCAGCTGTTATTTCTTAGCCACATTTACATTATAGCATTATTAAAGCTACTTAAGTATACTCTTCCGGGTTTTTTCTACTGTTATTTCTGTCTACTTACGAGACTTTGTTATAAGACAAACAATTCAGTAGGAATTTTCCCTATGTTTTACTAATCATCATCATCATCTGCCGAGCCTTTTCCCAACTATGTTGGGGTCGGCTTCCAGTCTAACCGGATGCAGCTGAATATCAGTATTTTACATGGAGCGACTATTATTTTATCTGACCTCCACAACCCAGTTACTGGGTAATACGAGTACCCCTTGGTAAGACTGGTTGTCAAATTTCGGGCTACAGACGACCCGTAACGAATATGTAATTATTAATAATTTAATGAGTACCTCCAGCAAGAAATTTAATTTTCTAGTAGAATTTGAACAGGAATTATTGGCATTCATTGAAATGAACGTTTGGAAAATGATATTTCATTAGAGGAGAAAACATTTTGTAACAAGATTACTTGAGCAGGTAGTCAGGTAGCCTGTTCCGCACTTGTGTCATTTTAGTTGTACGTTCACATGTAGAGTAAGTAAGTAAGTATAAAGTACAAAACGAAAACTTGAAACGTGTAGTATAAAACGAGTAACAAATTCTAGTATTTAGGACAAAAATCCGCACCGAGTAGTTGTTAGCTGCGCTCAATACGAGTTATCAAAGTGTTACGATTATGCATAGAACAGAGTCCAAGCCACGAGCAGTGACGACACACAGCGCACATTGTTTAGTAATAAGTGATTCTTATCTGCCGTAATAACTACATCGATATTAATATGAAGCTACCGCATCATACAACGACGCACTTATTTGCGCAGGTACCTTAGTTGCTTAACCAGCCTACGAAACTCGAAATGCAACTAAGCCATTATGACTAGGGCACAATTCGAAATGTTTCAAAATCTCCTTCATAAAATGTCAGTGGCTACTAGTTCGTTTAAATATAAAACTGGAGTTTAGCCAACCAGCGGAGCACACGCGGCGTCCCTGTTCCCCTGAAAATTATAATTAGGAAATTTATATTTACCGTCTTACTTAATTCGGGTATGGTATCATTATGCTGAATTACGCCCCCGCGGCGATGTCAGCTGAAAACTGTCAAGATGAATAGTTCGTTTCTATCCGACAATAATTGACTCTTATCATTCGCATCAAATAGAATTTCACTTGCCTGAGTGTGATTGCTGCTCCATATTCCAAGTGCGTAGGTACCTACCAAAGATCTATATTTCTTTTGCACTGACCACCTGCACCAGGTATCCAGGTCCTACATACGGTACTTATAACTTCATGTAGGTACTGGTCAGACAAAATTCGGTAGTCAATCGGACTTCCTGCTCAAACTTTGTCCGACCAACACTGGTATAATTTCACGAGTATCAAAACTGTCTCGTAAGTACCATCACAGTAACAAAAGGTTTCCTCGGACACTATTCCCGTCTAAT
The DNA here is from genome assembly GCA_948474745.1 of Oligia latruncula. Taxonomy (NCBI): domain Eukaryota; kingdom Metazoa; phylum Arthropoda; class Insecta; order Lepidoptera; family Noctuidae; genus Oligia; species Oligia latruncula. The sequence continues at coordinate 7,042,492 of OX419683.1, read as the reverse complement.
GAGAGGGACACTGAGGACACAATAATGGCACGACTGTAATGCGCCCCTCGCGTGCATCGTCAGTAATTGGTCACCACTTAAACGCATTATTGTCATCTTCGCACATTCTCGCTTCACAATAGTCGCTTCAATTCCCTCTTTGATTTGACATGCAAATTCACGAACTTACAGTTTATTTTTCTTTACTTCACTTATTTGGTAAACAAATAAATACGTACGCCACGTTGAAGGTTTTGATTTTAAGAAAATTATTATTTATTCTAAGTTCTTTCCATATATCGCTGACTGAATACATTAGTGGCACAAGTCGAATTTGTAAGCAATTTGAGTTAGTAATAACGCGCACTAGTCTTCGAATATTTATTGTACGTTTTCTCAAATTGTTGAATTTTGTCTTGTGCCACTATCGAATTCAGTCAGCGATATATACCTAAAATAATACCAGCACTCAGCTGCATCAGGTTAGACTGGAAGCCAACTCCAACATATAGTTGGGAAAATTCTAGGCAGATGATGAGATATTCTTCATTTTAAGCTTATCTCGATGTAATTTATACCGTATGCGTTTCTTACTAAGATCAAGACTTTCATACCTATCCCTAAAGCATTAAAATTATGCAATAACTCCTCATTTTCGTACCATGTTTGTTTAACAAATGGTAAACTTAAGGAAACACAAACTGTACCTAGTTAAAATGTAGTAGGAAGAGGGCTCACGTACTCGACCTTGAGGAATGAATCAGTAACTGCGTTATTATTATTAATGAGCTAAGACATAGACCTGTTGCGGAGCACACACCAACCCACGCTAGCTGCTACTATTGTGCTATTGTAAATACTAGTAGGTAGTAGGTAATGCGTCTGGAAATGGACGCTGTTTATGAAAAGCGCATTAAATTGAATCGCAGCCAAAACATTCGCGGAGATTCCTTTGTTTTGATTTTCTACGTGGAATTAGAAACTGGCCAAGTGCGAGTCAGACTCGCACACGCAGGGTTCCGTACCACAAGGCAAAAACGCCGAAAAAACACGTTTGTTGTATGTGGGAGCCCCCCTTAAATATTGATTTTATTCGGTTTTTAGTACCTATTTGTTGTTATAGCAGCAACAGACATACATGATCTGTGTGAATTTCAACCGTCTAACTGAAGGTTCTTGAGATACAGCCTAGTGAAGGACGGACAGACGGACAGCGGAGTCTTAGTAATAGGGTCCCGTTTCACCCTTTGGGTACGGAACCCTAAAAACTGATTATTAAGGCACACAGAGATATTCGCCAAGATTATTTTTAAAAAAAATCGTAAAATGTCTTTTGAAAAATGGTAATAATTTTTATCCCGCCCTAGTATCATAATAATTTGTTCTAGTCATAAAATAACGGCTCTTCGCCATCTTTAATAAAGCCCATAAATAAGTCAATGTACAGTCAACAGCAAAAGTAGATGATCAAAATCAGAAATTCAATAGAAGTCAAAACTGATCACGAATATATGGCAGCTGTACTATTAGTAAATATTTGGTATAATTTACAATCACATACTTTTGAACAACTCTGTTCTAACGCAAACTCCGTTAGAATTGAATTTCTGATTTTGATCATCTACTTTTGCTGTTGACTGTACATATAGCCCAAACTACGTCACCTTAGGAATCCCTGGAGGCAAGATGGGCGTGCACGTAGCCCGTAGGCTAGGTACTTTGAGCAAATTCAATAATGTCGGCAAGACGTTGCGCCGGGCAATTTAGTAGCTCCGTCATTATCTCATTACTGCACCGAAGCAAATGGGCTACGTGTCCTCAAATGTACAGGAAATGACACTTGCAACGCACTGGTCATGTGACATGTGACATGATTTGAAGATATTTGAATGACATTCTTATATTTCTTTATTTCCAGCGAATAAGTGATCGTGCAGACAATAGGGTAGAAGTAGTTACGATACTTTCAGTTATTAGGTCAGAAGTAGTTACGGTACTTTCAGTTATTAGGGTAGAAGTAGTTACGATACTTTCAGTTATTAGGGTTGAAGTAGTTACGATACTTTCAGTTATTAGGTCAGAAGTAGTTACGGTACTTTCAGTTATTAGGGTAGAAGTAGTTACGATACCTACTTTCAGTTATTAGGGTAAAAGTAGTTACGATACTTTCTGTTATTATGGTAGAAGTAGTTACGATACCTACTTTCAGTTATTAGGGTAGAAGTAGTTACGATACTTTCAGTTATTAGGGTAGAAGTAGTTACGGTAAAATAACTACGGACTGTTGTTGGGCTTTCTTTGCGTTATTTCCAACTTGAATGACACCTCGCAGTTTTTTTAGATTTAAAATTCTCAAAATCTCTAGGAGCTACGGTTTCCTGGGAGCAATTCCGTCATAATTAAAACGGACGTCATGAAAATCTGTCTTTCTCGCCAGATTTTTTTGGACATTACGGCCGCATGTGGACGCCGCCGCCGCTCTTACTAGGAATCCGTAGCCTTAGCTAAGTAGGTACGTAAGTCAAAGTCAAAACTTTATTTGTAACTTCGAAAGAAACCAACACAAATTGGTAGAACATTGAAAGAACAATAAAACATGCAACCAGTTATCCTGTTAGTTACAAGTATCTTACAATAAGTTAACACTTATTAAAACCCAGAAGTAATATGTTGTTAGTTTCCTCCTATTCGAAATCGAGGAAAATGAATTGTAAACCATTTCAAACCGTTATTGGATAAGAATATAAGTAATGTACGTACCTACATCCTTTTTTGATAAGAAAATGTCAAATGTCCAACAATTAATCGCGATGGAAAAATACAACAAGAATCCTAAATACAACTAATAACTCAATAGGATGCTGTTAGTATAGAATAGTAGCTGGTAAATAATCAACATGTCGTTAAAATAACCTGTTTGTCGACTGGCGACCTGCAAAGCATAACCAATAGGTACGATGTTTTCTTTACATTTTCATAGTGCTGAGAAAACCATACATATAAACACACACATTTGACGGTCACAACGAAAAAAATCCTTCAATTTCGAGGATTTCTTCTAGACCACCAAATGAAGAAGCCTGGCTTCTTCCTTTCGTGGTCAATGGTCATCAACTTCTTGCAGTTGACTGCAACACAGTATTATATTATCAGTAACACCTGTCGTGTCTACTTATCCCTAACAAATAATTAGTATCTGTATATTACTGATAAAAAAAAAAAAAAAAAAAAAAATACGAGAGCTGGGATATAAAATCGTGGTAAAAGAAAACTAAGAAAATAAGAGGAGAGACTGAGAAGAATAAACGGAGAGCCGTGGAGTTTTGTGCGGACGGACTGCGCCGCCAATACAATACGACCCGACTGACGCCTGTTCCGCCGAGCCAATTCGACGGTAACTGAGCCGTCGACTGGCTTCGACACCCGTTCCGCGGAATCACATAGGTGCGATCAACGGCCGTTCCCCGGAGTCGTCCCGTAAGCCTTCCTATCCACTGTGAGCGTGGAGTGCGTTGTAGATTAATCTTTTTATAAATAAATTTTATTGTACTGTCTACTTATAAATTATTTGTTAGGGATAAGTAGACACGACACACCACAGATAATATAATACTCTACGGTATATACGGATTCCGATGGAGAGGAATTTTTGTTGCTCTTGGTTTTAAGTCGAAAAAAAAAAAGAATTTGAGCTCACGATATTATTACAAGGAGAGATTATGCAGAATATAACTGAAAACTCTCAACAGATGGCCGATGGGGCCGAAAGGTTCTGGAGTCGCGACCGCGTACCGGAAGACGTAGCATTGGAAGCACAAGGTGGTCCGACAACCTTGTGAAGGCCGCAGGAACCCGTTGGATGCGAGAAGCACAGAACCGGTCGAAGTGGAAGTGCTTGGGGGAGGCCTTTGTCCAGCAGTGGACGTCTTTCGGCTGAAATGATGATGATGAAAAAAAAAAAATGAACTGAAAACTCACCTTTATGTTGCTAGTTTTGCAAAACAATGAATTTCCCTGACTTTGCATTACCTATGTGATATTGTTTTATGGCCTCGTGAAGCCTCGTACACAAGAATCAATTTGAAATGATGCGTCATTGCTTTTGTTGTAATCCTGACTGTGTTTTCGCTATATACTATAATATAGCGTCACGGAAAATTCAAAATGACGGACGCTAGACGTCATCGTTTAATTTCAAACATATGTTTCTAGTAGGTTGGGGAGCCATGTGTCTTCGAAACTGCTAACACATGCAATTCCTAGGGAACTCACATCAAAATATGTTTTTGCCATAGATATCCGGTTTTTGCCCACTCTGGCAAGTTTACAGTACCAGAATGACGTAAGCAATGAGAGAAGGATTACGCCCTACGGCCCTTGATGTTCCTTGATGTCCCTTGATGCCCTTGATGACATCCCGCGACTTTATACTTGATATCTATGCCTCCCTGAAATATCTTCAGCCCACCATAAGAGAAGCTGTAATCTTTGTACCTACTTGATACTTACGCCTCTCTGAAATATTAAATGTTCAACCCACCATATGCACCTTATTTCTAGAAATATATTTATGTATATTTCGTCAGCCACTTCATTTATATAAAGACTAGCTGTGCCCCGCGGTTTCACCCGCGTTAATTTGAGGACGGAATAACTCTCACCATGACCGGCCGCAGTGCAAAGTTATTTTAAAACTATGATATAGCCTAAGATATTCATTAAAATCAAATGATGTCAAGGACAATAATTGTTCAAAATTAAATACCTACTTGTGATGAAAAACTTATTTTTTTAAGGATTATCATTTTTGTAAAAACACCTTCGCAAATAATGTCTTATTGTAGAACAAATTAGATAACGATACAAAAAAAGACATTTTTCATACCTGATTTTTGCGCAACTGACCGTTTACGCAGCGTACGCAACGAAAGCTCTCAAAAGGAATACCTAATCTTTCCCGTTTTTGCAACATTTTTCATTAATGCTCCGCTCCTATTGGTCGTAGCGTGATGTTATATAGCCTATATATAGCCTTCCTCGATAAATAGACTACATAAAAAAAAACAATTCGAACCAGTACCTAGTTCTTGAGGTTAGCTTCAGCTGCATCGGTTAGACTGGAAGCCGACCCCAACGTAGTTTGGAAAAGGCTAGGCAGGTGAGTTCCTGAGATGAGCGCGTTCAACCAAACAAACAAACAAACTCTTCATCTTTATAATATTACTACAGATGAAATGAGATAATATATAATCGCCCACTTATGTTCCCTTAAGCATTAAGTAGTTTTAAGCATTCTGTTCACATTTAACATTTTTCCTTCGAAGTTGTTATTTTAGAAATCGACGACCAAATAGAAGCAAATAAAACCAAACCAATTGGCCAGTCTATAACAGTCTAACAATAGCGAATGCATCCTGAAATATTAACTAGTCTGCAATGTAGTAGAAGTTTGACTGCCCGGATGTGCCAGATCCCGAAGCACTAAAATATCGCCATTTGTTGAAGCTATTTTTGTGCTCCCTAAATTAATTTTGCAGTCGCTACGATACGAGGGTAGCCAGTGTCAAAAAGGCTTTAGCCCACAAGACTACTCCATACTAATATTATAAATTCGAAATTAACTGTCTGTCTGTCTGTATGTTACCTTTTCACGCCCAAAGTTTTCCTCCACTGTTTGACATTGAGCATCCAAAGTTAAACATGATATCGTTTTGACTTATTATTAATTTTGTCTGTACAGAAACAGAATAGTAAATTAAAAAGGCATTAAAAAGTTATGAGCCAACAAAAATTCGTTTTTCTTGCTATTTTTAACGTATCTTTGGTTGAAAATAAGTAATAAATAAAAGAGCGGTAAAATCTTTAAAACCAAGTCCGTACCGACAAAACTCAGTTATCGAAGAGTTCAATAAACTTTATTTGTAATTGAATTATGCAGTGGTTTTTCATAAAACTCGATTTTCCGAAGCACTTTTCGAATTTTTTTATGCGCCTATCATTACTGAAAGGTGTTTCTGTGCGTGAGAACTAGAAGTTGTTCCAGTAGACTAGCGTCTAACTGCTCATCACTGATATTAGCTCTGTCAGACACGAAGCCAGGTGAGACAGCGTGCTTTTTGGCCAAACTCGAGCTCGCGGATAAGTTTACTCTTAATTAAGTACATATGAAGAAGCTTCTGTGTTATTCATAAAATAAATATGTTTATCATGACAGCAAGACTGGTCATCGTACCTACTTGCGTTATATTTGGAAAGAGTAGACATGATTTTTTTTGAGGCAGGTTTTCTTTGTTTCACATTTAGGCAACGTCAAATCATGTAAGCATACTTAAGCCCGGTTGGCTTAAAAATATATAAGTAACGATCTGTCTTGAGGGTTTTTTCCATAATCATGAAACATGCATATAATTCTGGCAGTATGTAAATTGACGCTAAGATTCCATGTAGGTGATGTAGGTATAATACTTCGGGGGATTAGGTTGTAAGGCTTATAACATAGAACCCGTGGTCCCTGGCACAGGCAACTGAAGGAACACTGGTGGGTCTGACACTCCCTTCCGCTCCGCTCAGAGCGGTAGGGGTCACTTGATGATTTCCGAAACCACCAAAAAAAAAAAAAAGCTAACATAGAACCAAAAAAATAAAGGGGCAATTCCCGTTCGCATTCTAATCTCAGTCTCAATCTGTCAAAAAACAATCAATTTCCGTACAATTTTGACAATATTTTGTGGTTGAGATGAGATTGCGACTTGAATTTGAACGTTTTGAATTGTCCTTCAGTTGTGTCGACCAAAGGCTTAAGTGTGAGTTTTTTCACTCACGTTCGGTTGTGAGCGCGTTAGAATTTTATATGGGAAAAAGTTATAGCGCCACCTGGTGGTCACGAAGAAGCCTAATTTCCCATACACAATTCTAACGCGCTCGCAATCTAACGTGAGTCGAAAAAACTCACACTAAGGCCAAGTAAGTAATATCTAATACACAACTGAAAACGAAACAAAACATTATTCCCATCGTAGGTAGGTACTCATTTTTATTTGTTGGTGCAAGGTAAGTATACAACAGCAAATAATATTCGATAATCCTCCTGTTTCGACTAACTACGTCGACGTCGACGTCGACGTGATCGCTTTGTGCACCCGACGAAACCTCTAGGACTTCGAGTCTGGAAAGCCTATGTTCTTGACATAGGGGCCTTTGAGGAAACTAATTGAATGTTGGTTTTTTTAGGCCAATTATCGAAACAAATAAGCGGCTCACGGACGAAATACGAAGTTTGAGTGTCCTTCTAACTGTGGTGAGTATCTACGTCCCAGATATACCCCTCGTTGCTGTTTGGTCTAGTCTTTTAATAACTAACCATGTGGTTGTATACTGTATAAATAGAAATTCTTCGTAATTAACACAGGCTTCGACAGTCTGGTTTCCAGTATTGCTTGTAATAAATAATTAAGAGATTGAGTTGTTTCAATCTAACATAATTATTTTGCCTCGACTTTTTTTTGTTATTTACTTACCATTACATAGTATAATTATATAATTTAAAACAATCTGAGTTGATTATCTTTTTGTTACTGACAGTACCTACAGTACCTACTAAAGCTGAGCAGGTATTATGTTATGTTACATTATGTTTTCAAATCAAGAATATTATGATAAAAACAGAAGACTGAAAAATCTAATATTCGTGAGATTTTGAGCAATTATGAGATATACAACAACATACTCGTAGGTAAGACGTTTTATGTTACAGATTTTCCGATATTTCAATCCTTTTTTAATAGCAATGCTCATCAGACGAATTTAAGCCCACTTCAGCTAACGGGGAGAACGGGGGAATATAATTACTTTAGAGTGAGTGGGGACTGCAACTACTGTGAAGGGATGATAGCTTGATTTTGGAAAGCAATTATTGCAAGTTTTATTTAATTATTATGACGGCACGGTTGGCGCAGTGGTTAAGCGATTGACTGCTGTGCTGCGTGTCGTGGGTTCGATTCCCGCACGGAACAAATATTTGTATGACCTACAAGTAGTTGTTCCGGGTCTGGTTGTTTGTGTACGTGAATTTAAATGTTTGTAAACGCACCCACAATACAGGAGAAAATCCTAGTGTGGGGCAACGTTTTTTTAAAAAAGAAAAAGAAAGATACTTCTGCAAGTAAAATACTGATATTCAGCTGCATCCGGTTAGACTGGAAGCCGACCCCAACATACATAGTTGGGAAAAGGCTCGGCAGATGATGACTTTTGCAACTATGTATTGAAGGTATGGTCTACCTACCTTCCGGTAGGTATATAGATACATAGTAGCTATTTTAAAAGCAATTATCAAAACTTAATCGCAATTAATTAATTACATACTTCTTTATTTACATTGAGTACAAAAACATACGCCACATAATGTTGTTATCTATGACCTGCAACAAAAAACACGTCAAGAAGATAATTATCGAGTCATTTCACTTCTATAATAAATAAACGTATGTTTTTTTATTTACGCAACTATGTTATAATATGTCAGAGGTGCATCTTAACACTTCCTAACGTGTCCACATATTTACAAAGATCGACGCAAGACGCTGCATTCTGCAACGTAGGTATACAGATCTCACAATGGAATCATTTGCATAAATTACAAATATTTGTCCTCATTAGCGTATGCAGATCAGAATTGCACATCTCAACACTTCGATCCTATATTCTTGTCTATCATCATCATCGATGATAATAATAATATTAATTCCTGATACCTTTACCTTGGACCCTGATCCCGATACCGGTGGGCAACTGTAAAAAAATGTAATTTATATGTATTTATTGAAATAAAGGAAATAATAATAAGAATAATCTAGTGATAAGTGGAAGGAGGGAAGGGAGGCCTTTGCCCTGCAGTGGGACAGAAATAGCTGATAGTATAGTGTCATCATCATCAGCATTTCAGCCCGGAACCCCCCACTGCTGGGTATATAACTACCCCTTTCTTCTGTCATACTCCCCGGTGCCGTGCGTCCCTGATCCAGGTGTTTCCCGCGACTTTGACGATGTCGTCAACCCAGCGCACTTTTAGACGGCCCTGGTTTCTTTGTCCACCATTCGGTCACAGCTTTACTCCATCGGTCATCTCCTCGTCTAGCTATAATACCTATAAGCTTCTTGAGATATAAGACCTCCTCCGAATAAGACCTCGTTAGACGATAGATGCGAACTGCGGTGGAACATACATCCCACGTCTCGACACTTCATCTCTCTGGCAGGACATCTGCCGCCTGGACACTAGCTGCAGTGGCTAATCCGGAAATGTCTTAACCGATTGCGGCCCAAATTGGCCGTTGTAGAAATAATCTGGCCAAATGGGCAATCCCCGACTCATCCCAGACAGAGTGTCATCAGTGGAGTCCTTTCTCAGGATATGCCTCGCCTCCTACTCTACCTATCCTAAAAGGATTTAAACGAAGCCAATTAAAGAGCTGTCCAGATGGATACTTTCTGGTCGGATATTTGAGTCCACAGCAGCGGTGGCCCAGTGGCAACGGCCATGACTTACGAATTGTAGGTTCGAACCCAGACACGGGCTTCCCTTTGTGTAAATTATTTCATCACCACTTCTTCCAAAATGGTGAAGGAAAACATCTTGAGGAAATCGGTATATCCTAGAACCAAAAGGTACAAGGCACATCTACCAACCCGCACTGGGCCCATGTGGTGAATTACGGCCCACCACGAGGAGAGGATGCCTGTTTCCCAGCAGTAGGAACATTATAGGCTGATTATGTTGCTGTAACGTGACACGTAAAGAGGAAAAATAAAGTCTTGTTTTTTGCATCCTGTAGTCCTATAGTACCACGGATATCTATGTATAGTACTGATGTGAAGCTATCATGATGCGAAGGTCCAGGTGTCTTGGTTTGTCGAAGAATGATGGGCAACTGACAATTTTCTAATTAATTTAACACATATGATTTGGCTCTCTTTATTTTCAAGGCCGGAAATATGATGCAATACTTTCAGTAAAATTTTTCGGCGAAAATAGACTAAAAATACTTTTAACAGTGCTCTATAACAATGTGGACATGTCATGTCATTTCATATCATGTCGCAATATATCTTGTTCTATGAGTGCTTGACTTTCGAAAACCACTGATCCAATTTCCATTATCTATTTCCAGTGTACAGGTACATTGTCTCTCGGCTTCAACTGCATAATCCTTAACAATAGGAATGAATTCGCTGTAAGCCTAAATGCAGAGTACTTGCTACGTAGATGGGTTGGTACAGCGTAGACAGACAAAGGAGACTAGTAAAAGAGCGGTAGTTGGGAACGGTTTAAAAATCAGTCGGATTCGGAGTTTTGAATATTTCGGAACATTTTCCTTGCTATGGTGGAGGTATATCTATGGAACACCTACATTTCGCTGTTTATGCCTAATCTTGGGAAAGAAGGGATGATGTTATGTTATTTACCTGGTTGTTTCTATTTTCTGAAAGAGGATAGTTTTATTTAAATTCGTAACATTTTGAAATGCTTAACAGGTATAGTATAGTTCGACTAGTTTCTAAGCAGGAATTTGATTGGACTCTACCTACATGTAATTTTACCTATTATAATATGGTTTTTAAGAAAGAGGATGTTTCTTTAACCGGTAAAGCTCCGCACGTGAACACGTGATTGTGTCTCTTTAGCGGTTGGCGACATACAAACGTGTTAGGTACTTCTAACCTATTAGGTTCGGTAGGAATCTTTATCGTAAGTTAGATAAATGTATAAATAAAAAAATCTTACATAATAATTATTAAACATCATATTGAAAAGCGCAGAGTGACATTAAAGCGACGACTTTTTTCTACAATTGAAAGAAATTGTTTGAATTCTCCTCCACTTGTTCACGTTCGCGTTGTAAAACCATTGAAGTTTAAGCTCTGGCATTCGCATTCTTTTCATCCTAGACAAGACTTTTCCGAGTACCTTAGAGTACCCATAAGAATGCTGGAATGGCCATTCAGTCTCTGGACATTGCAGAACATAAGTTTTATTTGAAATAGCTACGTAGACATTTTATAAGTATTGAATCTTTTATTTGGCGTGCTTTATGTTCTTGGTAGCAATCATTAGGTACTACTAGATTCTATTTATTTAGTTATTTTACTTTTCAGAGAATTTTGTAAAATACAAAATTTAATTCTTGTTTGCAAGGCAACTCTCTTCGTAGACATTTTATAAGTATTGAATCTTTTATTTGGCGTGCTTTATGTTTTTGGTAGCAATCATTAGGTACTACTAGATACTATTTATTTAATTATTTTACTTTATGCCAATGATTTTTTTGGGAATTTCCAACTGCAAGCATAAGAGCGACACAGTTGTAAAAAGAAAGTAAAAACTGCCTTCGAAAAGGGCTTATTATTGTGTGGGAAATAGTTTCGAAAATTATTTTTGGTTGAAGTAGTTTCGTATAAAAATATTGGCACCAAATTCTAAGTCCCACAAAGTGAATACCTATTGTCGTTCAAGTCAACACTACGTAAGTTTTGGCGGTTTTGATATAATGCCGGTTGCCTGAGGAAGACACGTTGTTTCAGCAAATCTGAAATAAGCAAAGTCAAATAGAAACTCATTAAAAAAAAATAACATCGCGGGATCCACCATTTATGTAAGTAATTATACTTTAATTATATTTTTATTATTTTATTGCTATTTTTGACCTACCTACGTGGATTTAATAATCTATGAATAAAACGAAAGTAAAAACTAAAAATTCTTTAAAAAATATTGATATAAGTATCTTGTCTTGCTAACTGTACCAAACGTTGCTATACCTAGTTTAAAGTTCTATACAAAAAAACGTGAGACGACTTGCAGAATAAAAATACTTAATTATAATTTATTTTGATTTTCTGCAAGTCGTCCAAAATGGGCCGTAGGCATAGAGGGCGAGTTGATGAATTACTCGGTATTAGAACTTAAACGACGACGCGACGCTATGATTTATAAATTATGAGTATAACAGTTGTTTTATGTAATTACAACTTGGAATTACATAAAACAACTGTTATACTCATAATTTCCTTTCCTTCCTTTTTTCCTTGACAATACAACGTACCTACCCGTATGATCAGTGTTCTCAAGCATGTGCACTTGTGCAGTAATCAACAGTCCTGTACAAGTCCAGTCGATTGGTACGGTCATTGAGGTGCCTTCGTCATGCAGGGAGACAATGACATCGATATCAACTGCCTGCAGGGGACGTGGCTATTCACTGAAGAACAATCAAATACAGCCTGCATGTATGTTATATACCAGTACATATACCTACGTGATGATCCGAGTCAATGGCATGGTTTGCCTACTTTTCCGTTGCATAGTTAATTTTCCATGTTGGCTTACAAACTGTCGCGTGTCAAGCTCCGCGCGTACCCTATGTATGTAGTACGATACAATAGAAAATCAATTGTATCTAATTGGCGGGGCTTTAGAAGTCAAGGTACCTATATTATTTTTGACGATCGGAAAAATAAAGAACCGAACTAAATTGCGTGTACCTAATTGAGGTGGGCTAAGTCTGGACTTAGCCCATAGTTTAAAAATTTATTGGAATAAAAACATAGATACCTATATATTTTATTATGCCTGCATAATATTGCTTAAGGGAGGGCCCACGAGCAACTTTTGTCGCGGCAAAATTGGTAAAAGTGCAGTCTTTGTCGCGTCTGTCGCTACGTGCGCGCACTTTTATACATAGGTACCCGTAGACTAGATGTCAGAGACAAATTAAGTAGTTGCGGAGACAAAATTTGCTCGTGGGCGCCCTCCCTTACACATACTGTTTAATTACTGGACCACATTGTAAACTACACACCTTGTAGATATTTGATAGTTCGAGAAACAATAGAAGGTTCGGCCATTGTATTTTATCCTTAAAATGACAACGTAACTGTGGGAAGTGCGGAAACTAGTAGCTAAAAAAATTGTATGTAAAGAATGAAAAATAAACAAAAACCTACACCTACCAAAAATCATAAGCGAATGAAAATTGTTGTTACGAACATAATAGTTTCGAACACACAGAATTATGTAGTAGGTATTGTGCAATGGTTACAACCAATTAAAAAGACTGAATGAACTAAATATCGTCTCGTTGTCATGTCAAAAGGCGTACGGTACCATATTACTAAACAAATGATGTAGGTACCTACCTACTTATTACGGTATAACCGTATACAGGTACCTACACATTTTCGAGTTGAAAAGGCAGGCCCTTTATTAGTAGTAATGTACTTTGTACTATAAGTGAAGTGTTTGTAGTCGGCGTCACGTTCGTGTTAGTTCGGCACTGACCTCGTATCGGACCCATGAACTCAAGGTTCCCAATTGTCCTCGCCTCCGTTCGACCAACAAGGCGATTTCTATCGTGAACTTCTAAAAAGAACGCGATGTGAAAGTGTGCTAGCAGTCCCACGCTAGAGGCTCCGTTCACAAAGAACGTTAGAATTTTTACAATTTAAGAACTCAATGACACACAAAATTCCTGAACCCATTTATAATTTGCAACGTTTTATGATTTGTTACACTTTTCGTTTCGCTACCTTGTGAACGGACCAATTTGGTTTCGAATAGGTACTTACAGCTCAGGTATGCTTTCAAGTGAGAAAGTCTTATCTATCACTAGTTCAATTTCTAAATAAACTACCTACTCTTTTTTTTACAAATTAAGCAGCCTGCTTCGTACAGATACTTAAAGTCTATAGCAAGACATTTGGCCACATGTCAAAATATGGAGATTTCTGAACTATATCTATCCGAGTTAAACTTTTATAGATGATAAAATAAAATAAAAAATTATGAAACAAAAATATAATAACCTAACCTAACTAAAACTATTACGAGTAACTAACTAAAATATGGCGTCAAAAAAATCCTCCGCATCACTGTCGACTGGTAATGTGTAGGTACCCAAGAGACTGGCGGTATTGCCACACCGTTGTTTGAAATCACTTAGCCTCTGGCCAAGGTCAAAGGCAGCCCTTGGGTCAAAGGGAAATTTATATAATAGTAGCAGCGCCCCGCGGTTTCACCCGCATAAGTGTCGATCCCTTGGGAATATCGGGATAAAAACTATCCTATGTCCTTCCCCGGGATGCAATACAAGGTGTTGATTTGCATCCTAGTCAAATTCAAGGACGTAATTGTGCTAATGATTCTCGACCCAAAACTACAATAAAATGGGTAGGTTTTTTTTTTCTTATTTACGGAAATCCGTAAGTGTGAACCAGCCGTATTGAAACGCGGCCCGTCTGTTACTAGCCCTATAACCACGCTTTTACACACAAACAAACGCCTTTTACTTTACTAAGTACTAAAATGTCTTTTATGACAACCTCCTGAAATTTGACGAGGATGCAAATCAACACCTTGTATATCTCTCTGTCAAATTTTATCGAAATCCGTTCAGTGGTTTAGGCATGAAAAGGTAACATACAGACAGACAGAGTTACTTTCGAATTTGTAATATTAAGGATGGCTATGGATTGGATGCATCATCACCTGCCTAGCCTTTTCCCAACTAAGTTGGGGTCGGCTTCCAGTCTAACCGGATGCAGCTGAATGCCAGTATTTTACATGGTGCGATTGCCTATCTGACGTAACCCAGTACTGGTTACAGTGACTGGGTAATACGATACCCCTTGGTAAGACTGGTTGTCAGACATTCGGGCTTCTGACTACCCGTAACGTCTGTCAAAGACCCACGAATGACAGCCGGGATGTTTAGATAACCACTATAATATCCTCACTAATAATAAGTACAACAAAAACAAGGATTTTCATTCGACCAGCTTACGACAGACAATGTGAGAATTAATTATTTATCCGACTTCTAACGACAGCAAACGCAGTGGCCTGGGAAAATTAATAATGCAACGATATATAAATAATACCTCCTCGTCAAAACTCGGAACCAGAAAACTGAACCTATCCTACACAGTCGGTGGGGTGAAAATAAGGGGTCTAAATTCCCCCGATATTGACTATGAACGCATTTGATTTGGAAGTTATGTTTAAGATACTGAAATGGCGAACAAGTGGAAGGAATAGGCTACTGATTTCTAATAATGGATACAAACGAAATTCTCTAAAAAAAAAGTATGAGGTCTACAACATCAGTATGCAGCGCCTTCTCATAAAAAGGAATTATTAGTACAACGAAAAGCAGATCAGCATCAACTATACAGCATCATTAGGGAGCGCTCTTCAACGCAAGTTTTAGAAACAATAAAAGTATAAATGATCGACTACAGTAAACAAAATCAGAAAAATATATTCTTCAGGATATGCTAGGTAGATAGTGTGTTGAAAACTTATTACAACTAATTTGATACGATAGAAAAAAAAAACATGAAAAATACCTCTAAAAACTTCCTTTTTTACAATAAAAACCATACTAATACACATATTGTTCTTTCTGATTTTTTGTCAGATTATTCTACAAGCAACATACTAAAATACTAGTGTTAAAATTTTTTTAGTCCAAACAGTAGATTTTTTGTAATTAAGTAATTGCTTCATAATTTGCAATAAATTACCAGAGCGTTGTGTCATTGCGCTTCTCTTTCTTTTCTATGCAGTCCGACAGTGACCGCGCTTTAGGTCATGTAAGCCCCTTAAAATAGAAGGATAATTACAAAGAAAAGAACATCTCAAAGTTGTTCAAAGTCTGCATCAGATCCCTAATTGCTGCAGAGCAATGGGCCTATGTATGCCAAAGTTCAAAAGTTCGCATTGATGAAGCAGGGAAATAGAGTTCGTGAATTTGTCGCCCGAGGCCCGCCTGCATCATAACAGCAATCAGGTTCAATTAGTGCATCACGCAAAGTGGTACAGACTCCAGCACATCAAGCTACTACAATCTGTCAAATTTCTTTAATAGATTTTCAACTTTATCGCTACAATATTAAGGTTCAAGGTTGATTGGGATAATTTGACAGTTTTGGGTAGCTTGATGTGCTGGCGTCTGTACCTACACTATGATAAGTACCCAGTTTAGACTGCCTACTATTATACTTCATGTCTACTCAATTTCAAATAAAAATTCAGTAGCAATGAAGTTTTCAAGATTAGATACAACGAGTTAGGAAGTTTACCGAAAAAAACCACATGCAATTGTTTTTGCAAAACTGATAGGTAATGGGGATTGTGCGTGTGTGTTTTATACATATAACTAGCACTATCCGGCAAACGTTGTTTTGCCATATAAAAATCGTTCGTGTGGTGTCCTACCCTACCCCTACCCTACTCCTACCCTACTCCTACACTACTCCTACCCTACTCCTACCCTACTCCTACACTACTCCTACCCTACTCCTACCCTACTCCTACCCTACTCCTACCCTACTTCTACCCTACTTCTAACCTACTCCTACACTACTCCTACCCAACTCCTACCCTACTCCTACACTACTCCTACCCAACTCCTACCTATAAACCTCACGGAGCCCGAGACCTTTCCAACGAATGCAAAACCGTGGAAATCGGTTCGTGCGTTCTGGAGTTATAGCGTCAGGAAGGAAAACCCGACTTATTTTTATATAGTAGAAGATAACCAGAGCGACTGTCAATTTATCAAAAGTAAAAACAATACACTCCGTCCACTAGGATAACCGTTTTTTGACAGCTGCCTTACAACGTAACTATTCCAGTTGCGAAATAAAATAAATATGCATATATACTGCCTTAACTTATTGAATTATCTTATTGATTATGTCTTAGCGTAGACATTATAATACACGTACGTGTATCAGTTTTGACAAAAAATATATAATTATCATGCGTACCTATTCAATTACATTGTATCGTAGTAAGTGATGGGGTCGAATGTGTTTGCTTCAAATTAATAATATATCGAAAATAATCATTTTATATTATGGTCAATTCAGTATTGAAATCCTTGCATCATATTTACTTTTTTTCCTTACATATTTTATTGTTAAGTGAGTGGATGCAAGGATTTTGCATCCACTCACTTAGCAATAAAATATGTAAATTATTTGCAAGGGTACGGATTGGCCACCATAAACTAGATGTTGATGTTTTATTTCGATTTAAAACTTTCATAAAATGTTATAAACCCCATATTTATGGGTAATACACTACAACACAATTGATACGGCCAACCAGTGCATACTTTATTTTTACGCTGATTTCCGCTATAAAACCTGCAAAATTGAAAATAAATTAAACAAAGCGGCTTATTTATGTTGGTTTGTATTTAATCATAATAAACACAGGTAGGTATCGAAATCGCACCATTTTTTATTCGACAGCAAAAAATCGATACTTGATACTACATACCTACAAAATAAAGTGAAATTATCGAAATGTGTGTTAAAACGTTGCTGCAATCACTAGTTACATCTGTCAAAACACGGTTACCTAAACTAATGGACAGAGTGTTGGAATTGTCATTAGTAGAACCGCACCCTAATTGCGTAACACACTATTACTCTCAATTTGAATAATTTTGAAGCATATTGCTAATCCATTGCTGCATATGTTCGAAAAATGTGTCTGCTCAACAACGTAAATCACGCAATGAATGTTGTTGAACTGTCAAAATGAAACCCATTGCTACTGATAGTGTGTTACGCAATTACCCTGCTGAGTTGCCATATCACTTACACGGTACCAGCGAATACGGACTTTGTAGTTGTTTAGGTACTCCTAATGTTTTGTAAATATTACTAACATAGTCTGTAAGTAAATTGTTAATAACGTTATGAATCCATGATATTAAACTTGAAAATAAATGTTCTATTATCAGAATGCATAGAATAAATGAAGAAAGAGAATTACCTACTTTAGCAGCTCAACTTTTATATCCTATTTTTACTTTTTTTATATCGTTGGCAAAAGTTATTTCAGTAGTCTGTCTGAGCAATTTTCGCCGAATTGATAACCTAATGGGACGGCTACAAATTGAAGATTATTTTCCAAACGTTTACATAGATTTCACAATAAAACTTTTCAGCC
Organism: Oligia latruncula; assembly: GCA_948474745.1. Classification (NCBI taxonomy): domain Eukaryota; kingdom Metazoa; phylum Arthropoda; class Insecta; order Lepidoptera; family Noctuidae; genus Oligia; species Oligia latruncula. Next base: position 7,024,491 of record OX419683.1, on the reverse strand, counting down.
GAGGAAATTGAAAATTCATGTTCGGCAACTACCCAAATATAAATATTTGACTGGCCTCGGTCGGCTGTTCGCTCCGACTTCGACAGGCCGAACTCTGCCAAGTTATTATTGAATTTAAGGCACACTATATTTGGAAGATGAATTCAGTCCGTGTTGTGTAATAGAATGTCTGAATGTTCGTTGAATGAAGTAACTCATCTAAGGTAAGGTCATCTGTCGAATGATGTGAGACTAACGGGGGGACTAAAGTCGTCAGCCTCGACCCGACATAACAAAGCGAGACCCAAATACAATACAAATACAAGTACGTTTCAAATACACTGTTCATAGCACACCTGAAGATTTTGAGTATTCTAGTTCACCCTTTAAAATATCACGGTAACCAAGGGCGTCGAACAATGAACTATCTGTTCAAATAATAAAATTGCTAACATGAAGGTAAACAGCATCATTTATAATGCGAGTACAAAAGCCAACTCCTGCTATGACTGCAGAACCAGTTGACGTGCAAACGGTACCACACGATAATAAAATTATTTTTAAATGTATAATACGTATTCGTAATAACTAACTGTCCAAATTGGCGTTGGCAGTGGGAGGAAACGTTGGTGGCCACTTCTATCGAAATATCGTCGTAACTAGGCTACTCCAGTGCGATGACACCGACGAATTTCGACGCAAGCGCTGCGCCAGCGCACGACGCCGCGCGATAACGCTCACTATGCTACGGCTAGCCCCGTGATGCCACGCCATCAGCGATCCAATACGGTGACGAAACAAAGGTAAATTGAACACAATGGCAAATGGTTACATGTTCGTGTTTGACAACGGAAACTGCTTAACCATTGTATTTTGAACTGTGAAGTAACAAAATATTGAAAAGTCTCACTTTTACATACCCAAATCTTAACATCAATAGTTAACAGTTAATTTTATCCGAGAACCATTCACTGCGTTGTTGCTGACCCTTCTTGGCTTGTGAAAGGTGAATTAGGCTGAATGTAGAGAGTTCAGTAATCATGGAATCTCGCAGTGGACGGTAAGTACCTATTGCCTATGCGCACTGCATACAAATTACTCACGAAACAGGATAAAGAAAGGTGTGTACTGACTTGACTGTGATGTACTGAGTCGAAACGAAGAGTTTCATAATGAGATAAAAGTTCAATAAATAACAATTTATCTACTCATCGTGACCATATAGATAATAGGTACAGAAATTCGACGTTTAACGCTTAAAATATAGCTTTTAGAAGTTCCAGCTAAATGAGATTAATTTTGGCATATCAAGTCCATCTTTCTTAGCGGAGGAAAGGTATTTCAAGCATGCGGAAAGACTAGTACTACATAGGTGGTACCTAACACGTTTTGACCGGTGTCGCCGACTTACGAATTAATTTTAGGTCGTTTTAATAATATTGTAGCTACTAATTCATATGAAACTTTGTCTGTTCATTGGAAGCAAGGAATGAGACTCAGGCGGAATTTAAAATTAAAGAATTCGTGTAGCATTTATTCTTTTTGGTCCGCCATCATTTGATGGCCATAGATAAAAAACAAACGAGGTCTCAAAAGTAAATGCCGTTTCATTTACGTAACCCACAGTAACAGAACCAGAAATATCTAATTAGAAAATTGGAACTTAACATTATATTATCGATATCGGTACCGATAATATAAATAATATATAATAAATACATATATAATTACCTACTTACCCATTAATCATTAAACTGAACGCTTATTGGATTAGCTATGATCAGTGAGAACATGCTTATTACATCACAGGCCGGGACGCTACCGAGCGAGACCATTTTTTTTTAAATGTACTGTATTTTGGAAAAATCTAACATTATTTTATCAAACTGTTACGTTGCGTAGCTTGATTGTTAGCAATTACCTCAAAATACAGTCCTAATTAGACGAACTAACTATCTTTTTAAACATGTTTGAAAAAGAAATCTTATAACTCAATGTATAGTTAGAATCTGGAATCGACATCAAACCGTCAAGAAATCACAAAAATTAATAACTCGAATATTTATGAGTGGTCACTGAAGCATCAGATTTTTCGAAGAGGAACACATTCTAGCAGCTGTTCTCTAACTAAAACATATTACAATGGCGCCGATTCTGTTGTGTCACAAACTAAACTAAATTTAAGTTCAGGCATCTTTTTCTTTCCATTTCATTAAGAAAAGGACAGAAGATAAATATTAGTTTAGTCCTGTCAAATTAGTCAGCGCCTGACGTAAATTGACTTATTTTTAATGGCCATTTTTTAAATCTCGTCTAAATTGTCTATGGAGTATCTTAATTTGACAGGACTAAACTAATATTTATCTTCTGTCCTTTTCATAATGAAATAGAAAGAAAAAGATGCATGAACTTAAATTTAGTTTAGTTTGTGAACAACAGAATCGGCGCCACTAGGTACATTTAAACTACACTTCGTCACAATTGACATCATCTCTAAATAAACTAAACGATTCCAGTCGGGTAGGTAATTTTCCTGTCGGTTACCTATATAGCAAAGTTGGTCATACGAAAATAATAACATCTATCCGGCTTTGGCATCTCGATTCGTTAGATAAGAATGAGATATTGCTCCCAAAACTACAATTGAAAGTTCTTGGCTATCATTCTTATAACGTCTCCCTATTACAAGTTTTCGGGTCTCGTGAAGCCACGTTACCATGCGGATCAATACGCACCTTAACACAATGAGTACCAAACTATATCCCCGAGATCCAAACAATTGTGGTCGTTATACCAACTAGGATAGCGGTCACAATAGCATACGGCAGTTTGGCCGAATTTGTGCTCCATTGCGTGAACTACAGTCGCATTGTTTCATTCGTTTAAATGAGGTCCAAATTATACAGTGCTACAGTGCGTTATCAAATGAGGAACGAAGTAGGTGCAAACACCAAACACCCAACACCTTCAAACCCCTTTCTACACAATAAAAACTTTTCACAAAAAATACTCTAATTTCGGAAATCTTTGTAGGTACTACCCAATCAAAGATAAAAAACATCTAGATTAAATTGTCTACAGACGAACTAAGAACTTCTTTCATTTACGAATGCCCGTTTTGAATATTACATAGTTAGTTACTATATGTTACTATGCGGGCCGTTGGGTCGATTTCCTCAACGACAAGCCCTCATTTCCTTTCCATCGTTAATTCAAAGTTTCAATGGTCAAGCATTTCCAAATATGCGCGAGAGAGTGCCAAAACCAGACATGTTACAACCGTTTGACTATGAACAGGCCTTGACCAAGTTTTTACTCCTCCACAAGTCGCCAGCCTTGAGCAACTTCTAACTACTTATCAACCAACCAACATTGTTTGTAGATACGTAAGTACATATGTACAACATTATTCAGCTAGATGATTGAAGACCTTATTATTTGAACAGCAGTGTCTACTTTTGTTAGATACAATCAGATAAATAGCAAATGTGTTCGGACTCGTTCTGGTATCTATCTACCTATATATGAATGAGCGTGTACAATCTATACTTATTGATAATTTAACTTTAAGATTTTCCGTTACAAATTGTTGTAAAGTAATCTTTATCACCGGTTTGTAGGTTTTATTTGTGTAAAATATAAACTAGTGACGTTTTCGATGTAGTATTTTCATTCAAGCACTGATGTTGTACCTGCTACAGCAAGTTATATTTTTTCTTACCGCATAATGTTTTAACACAGTGATACACGTGACCATGATTTGTAATTATAATTTCCTTCGCGCCAATCAATACCTAATTAATGTCGGAATTTATGTATAGTAAGATATTTATAATACATAAATACATATTTTTATTATTGCTTTATATTTTCATACTAATTGCAGCAAACGAGAGTAAACTGCACTATAATTGCTAGACTGAAATTTATTGCAGGTTGTATATTGTCTAAATCAACCACTTGTTCAATGAGCTGCTGGTGAAGGATAAAACTGTAGAGTGAAATATAGAGACATTTTAAAACTAACATGGGTACCTGTTTATGTGGTATAGAAAACCTACCTAAACCGAAAATAACATCATGCCTTGTGTTCCCGAAAGATAGGTCAGAGGTGTATCTATATTATACCCCTATTTCGCCAGTTATGTGTAGGTCCTGTGTAATAACTAATAGGGAACGAGCCTATAACCATCAACCGGGCACAAATCCAACTCCGGGCAATCCAAATCCAAATTGGGAGATGGAAAACTCACTTTGCCCGACCTGAGAATCAAACCCAGGACCAGGAGGTCCTGGGTTCGAGGTTTAGTAATCGCTAGCGACACTGATTAGCAAGAGCTCAGCAGTGTCGCTTGCGATTACTAAAAGTACGAGACAATCCAGTCGATCTGAGTTCGCAGTTAAATCACCTGAAGACCAGGATGTGGATGTAGAACGTTGATAATAATCGCACGAACCAGATACACATACATACACACGTAAAGTATTTATAAACATAATCTTCCAAGCATCAAAACCTATCCAATCAAATTTTTTCAGTAAGTACCTTTTCGTAAATGGCGTCGTTATCATATAATTTAATCCTAATCTAAGGTTTTTGACCTAAGATCACAAATCTTATAAGATCAAACTCAATATTTTATACAAAGAAAAACTTTCATTCACTTTGATCAACATTTTCGTGGAAATAGGAAAAAGCCCCGAGAGAGGAAAGTTTTTATTTGAAACAAAAACTGTCCTAAATCGTCCCGGGACTACAAAACATTGGATCGTTTTATAACAAAAGTGTGAATCTCTCATACGTATGTTTTGGCGAGACTCACACGCATAGAAACGATTCCATTGATTGTATGATTGGGCTACAACATGTGTGACGGTAGCTGAGCACAACACGCACAGTGTACTACTTACGACACAAGTACTTACATACGAGCATTATACTCACGAATGTTTAGAGGACGAATTGCTGGCGGTTGGCGACCTAGCATATGCAAGTACCTACCGACTACCAACATCGTGAACTAAGCCAATTTTCGTCAAGGTTAAAAGGAAACCTGTCAAAATGAAGCAGTTTTTCCGTAACTCTTAACGTAGTCTAGTCTACATCTAAGTCCGTGAACGAAAATACGGGCCCTTCCAAAAGTAGTTGGTCTGTCAAAACCAGTGTCAAATTCAATTTTTCGGCAAAAGCACGCCGGGAGTAGGAACAACTGTTAAATTGTGATGTCATTCATTCTGAGTTCGAGCCCGGAACTAATCTTACGTCCGTAAGTGATTTAGAGTATAGGCAGTGGCCGTAACTTCGGCTAAAACTACGGACTCTGTGATTAGGGCCCCCTGCACCCTAATTGCGTAACACTATCAATCTCAATCTGAATCATTTTGAAGGATATTGCTAATCCATTGCTTCATACGTTAAAAAAAGTGTCTACTCAATAACGTCGGCGTCGCAATGAATGTTGTTGAACTGTCAAAATGAAACTCATTGCTACTGATAGTGTGTTACGCTGTTACGCACAAACTTAAAGTCTGTGGTGTATTACCCGGCTATTCTAGAAATAAATGCATAACAGACGGAACACAATTTTACACTTAGGTATATAATTATCCAGCAACTTTGTCTGTATGTAATTTTAATTAGCAAGTTCTGCAACAGGCTGTTATTAGCGGTGATGACAAATCGCTATTGTAGACTTAACTAATCATTAGTGATAATTATTCTGATCCTACGAGTATGAGAATGGCGTTGTGGATACAAGGTTCGCCAGTTTTACAATTGATGATTATCCGTATTTATCAGTAAACATAGTATTTCTTCTATGAACGGTTAAGATAAACATTATCGGCCTTATTACAAAACAAGATTTGGAAACCAGCAAATCTATGATCCTTACCATCGTGCCTGCTTTCTCCGAAGGGTAAGGCTGAGGTGTACCCACATTTCGCTAATGTCTAAGCCCCATGTAATAGGATGCGAGCCTATTGTAATCAACCGAGCACAAATACAGACTCTCCGGGCTGCTACTGAGCAATTCCAGGTGGAAACAAAAATCGTAGATGTCATGATAATGTAAGCAGGTACACCAACCCACACTGGACCCGCGTGGCGGTTTATGACCTCTCAAAGAGGTGGCCAGATTACACATACAAATTAAATTAGCTAGAAAAACTTCAGAGACAGAATGGTTATCGATATAATTATATACACGACAAAACAAAAAAAAAACTAAACTCTATTACGTTGTATTTACGGTTCAATGACAAAAAATATTTGAATCGACATTCAATTTCACAATTCCAGCTTCCCTGGACAAAGTCCATATTTAAATATCTAAGTAATTTTAAATGTTGTACGAGTATTTATGGTCTAATTCCTTATGTCCACAATTTTTTTTATCCAAATTGAGGACTACTTTGTTCAGGTTTCATACATTTTGAAAAGCTATTTCCCACTTTCTAATTACATTTTTAATGATAATAATTATTAAGTTTCTAAATTAGGTATGTTTGTCGAATTACGAAATAACCAAGCCGCATGGTTTTTACAAAAAAGTGTTCTATTTATGTTCCTACATATATACACCTACAAGGTGTCGGATGCAGCAATCGTATGTTACTGTGTCTCAAAAATTCAGTAAAAATTATTTTATTATTAAAACTAAAGACTACTAAAGTTACTTAAAAGGGAACTGAAAATATAACAGATTTTTTTAAATACTTACTCCATAAAAAACAAATAACAAAGGTTTTTAATCGGATTGGGAGTGTTCCCACACTCAAATAACAAGTAGGTACCTACCTCCTTATTATGATGTCTATGACATCAATCATCAGGCCCCAGCCTCATGACTAGTGTTAATTTTACCACATACATAATAAATAACACTTTATTTTACTAGTAGCTACCTAACACTCCAATTAGAATATTGAGTTATAAGCATAATAAAACGTCAGCGGGGTAATTGCGTAACACACTATCAGTAGCAATGGTTTTTATTTTGACAGTTCAACAACATTCATTCCGTTACTTACGTTGTAGAGCAGACAATTTTTTCGAACATTTAGAGCAATGGATTAGCAATATCCTTTAAAATCATTATTGAGATTGATAGTGTGTTACGCAATAAGGGTGCTGGTCGTTTAAAAATGGCACATCAAGAGTAGTATATAAGTAACAAAAACGACGCTCTACAAAGCTGACTTTTTTTCTGAAACTCGATAGAAATTATATTCACGCCCGCAGTAATTTGTTTTTAGTCCACACTAAAAGTGGTTACCCTAGCGACCTCGTCTACAGTCGCGCATAGCTAAACGCTGTCAAGTCAACCAGCCTCACTTGTACCAATTCAATATCATTTAATACAAGTGTTTCTATTAAATCATTTAGAAATACGAACTTATAACCGATAACAAAGAAAAATGGTACAAAACTAAGGTAGGAATGGATCTGGATTTGACATTGATTTTTTTTAAATGACTTTGGTACTTGAAGGTCTATTAAACCAGAAAAACATATATAAATATAATTTTACCTTTAAAACCATAAATGAAAAAGAAATGAATGACAGCGAGAAGGACCAAGAGTATCCGGCTCGAAGGACCTAAAATGAAAATAGCGAAAGAAAGTATCGGTTACAATTCCCATACTTAATTTTATTCAAAATTCGTGTCAAAACATACAACATAATGTATAATTAACAGAACAAATGCTAATTAAAAAAGAGAAAGCAAAAAGTGTACTGCATTCTTTAAAAAAGTACGTTTTATTTAGTAGGTCAGTATCCTAGTGCCCATTTACATGCAACGGTTATGTGAGGGGTGTACACTTGTACCTACAGATTATCTAATCTAGTATTTAAATTAATACCTAAGACATGACTGTATACCTCTGCATTAAGTAGATATGTAAGTAGTAGATATACAAACTCGTATTTATATTATGGTTTTAATATGTTCAGGGTTTCTATTATATAACACGAGTATTGCAAGTGTTTAAACAATGTTAGTAATAATAATCGTTTTATAATCACTCTATAATGTTTCCAATGCTGGGACACAGGGCACCTCTCTGTGAGGTATGCTGTAATCCACAGATGTCACATGTCTTCGAATTTTTGGTTTTAGGACATGCCGGTTTCCTGTCGAAGTTTTCCTTCACCGTTTTGAGAACAGTGGTGATGAAATTATTTACGGAAAGTAAACCGCCTGCCTGGGTTCGAACCCTCGACCTATACCTTGCTACCACCACAATGCTAATAATTACTATTTTGTTATTTATTTAGTTATTTATTTGTTTATTTATTTATTTATAACAAACAGTACTGCAATAATAAGTAAACATTCATGCATTATGAAGGAAGGAGTGCTACGTTTTGTACCCCTTCTGTACAGTCTTTTAAGTACCTATTCAAAGTTCATATAAGACTCCTTAAAAAAAAAAACTCGAAACAATATCGATTAAATTGTAGGTTGATTTAAGTTGTGGTGTGTTGTTGTTGAAAAGGGTGTCTTCGGAGATTCTTGCCCGTTCTTCTCTATAGAGATCTACGTTTTGGAATGGTCAACTAGCTTCAACTTTCTGACTAAGACCGACTACCTATATAATTTTGACAATTCAAAAGTGCCTTTAAATGGTTTAATTTAAATAAATGCTTTGAGTTTGAGTTGTCGTGTTTTGTTTTAGTTGTATCCTTTAATTACGTACCAAGAAGTTAAATTATTCATTTCGACATTGTCATTTCAAATGAAGAAACTAAAAGAAAAGAAAAAAGAAAATTAAAGTTATTTCATAATTTTGAGTTGATTTCTTTTTGAAGTCGGTTTAATTTTTTTAAATTACTTTTTATGTGTTTGTATATTTGTTACTTCTTCACGCTCAAACGGCTGGATCAATTTTGATAACATTTTGTATGGAGGTAGCTGACACCCTGGATTAACATAATAGGCTACTTTTTATCCCGATATTCCCACGGGATCGACACTTATGCGTGAAATCACGGGGCGCAGCTAGTATTTTATAATTGTATAAGGGTTTTTGATCAATATTTGAATCTTATTCAGGTACCTATTTGATTGTGTTAATTATACCAAGAGCATTAATTATACTTGTACGTGTGTAATAATTATTTGGTAATGAGCCTTTTAATTAAGATTTAAACAGCACATTAGTAAACTACTGTTAGAGCACATCTTATAACTGAGTCACACAACAGCTCAGTGAAAAATCCTTTATGTTCGACATAAAGCATAATTTCGTGTATCATTTATTCTGAAGCGAAGGATCGAGATGCTCGTCGTCGTGAATACGAACAGAGTTTCAGACCCCCGAAAACATATTCCCACCATCCTCTACCGCCTAATTCCAGATGGACGGGGAGGGGCGGGGAAGATTAATAATTCGCTGGTTATGTTAAACAAAGGAACCACATTATTCTACCGCCGAACACGCCATATTAAAGCTTAATCCAACGACATTGGACTTGACGAGCTACATTACATTGTGTCATTAAATTCGCGTTGGAAGCGACACAGTCCCACAGCTGTTGCCAAGGCATTTTATATTGAAACAATTTTTTAGAAAGCCGACTTGACAGAAAACAGTAGCTAAATATTAGACACGTACAATTATTTTTATTGGTTAAATTCTTTCCTTAACAACGGAACCGATCGACAATAGAGCCTTTTCAATTCATTCATTCGCGAGGCATTGAACTGAGCACCACAGCATTTCGAATTGAATTGAATTTCCGAGTGCATTATAAAATATGAAAAGCTCTATTGCTCGTGTAAGGCAGCTATAAACTGAATTCTAACGGCTGCGCAAAGCCGTGCATTTATAACGAGGGGTTGCAGAGTGGTGCATTTCTGAGGTAGATCGCTCCGTCTTGAAGGAACTCTTGAGCCATTCACGTTCCTCTGAACTCTTGGCTTCACCGACGGGAAAATTTTGTTTATCCCAGCCTAAATGCCTGATTGCTCGTTGTAGTTGTTTACTAAATCGGAAACCATTATTGGTATAGGTATGCTATAATTTTCGCAGTTATTATACTGGATTGGCATTTGGCATATATCGACGCACAACTTGTTACCAGGATGAATTCAGTACATTTTGACCGCGTATACCTACTTATAGATATTGCACTTTTTTTTTAAACAATTTTTTTTTTGATAACCTGCGCAAAATTTCTACGATGTCATGTATATTCGCCAATATCGAAGCGTAGTTGTAGTGCCATTTTACCATTTTCTTTCTTTAGACACATTTTATGAAAAAAATATCTGAAACTCTTTTATACATAGAGACCAGATAGATGTACATAACATTACATTTGGCACGTTTACATGCGAAACCGACTTTAATTAGAAGTCAGAAACTCACGAAACTCAGATAACTGAACATTCCGGATTTTAACCCTTTGATGTTTGACTGTGCTTCGAAAAAGTCAAACGAAATTGGAGATCTATTTGCAGAATGTTAGAGAAAACTCTGAGAGTGACAGAATCGTTAGTTGTCTTTTGAGCTGGAACAAATGCTGAATATCTGCTCTAGTTTGCTTTTGCCCGAGTGTCACTCAATCTATTCTAGAGGAAATTGTCTGTTTTAGTCAGCTTTTTCCGCGCCCGACAGTTTTTTTTTTTTCAAATAAAGAATGTTTCAGAGGTTCAGGGAAATGCAAGGGTTGATTTTCATTTGTTTTACTTCACTCTGTCAGTGAAAGTTTTAATCATAAATGCGTGACGTCGTCTACACACTAATAAATAAGTACGTAGCAGGGTCCTACAACATGGCAATAAATTAGAAAATAATGGTCCTTATTCCCGCGTGCTACATGATTCTAAAAAGGGTAATATTTGGAAATACTTTCTTAAAACACTGAGGGTATTTTTTTTTTTAAACATTGCCCCACTCTAGGAATGTCTCCTGTATTGTGGGTGCGCTTACAAACATTTAAACTCACATACACAAACAGCCAGACCAGGAACAACTACTTGTAGGTCATACAAATATTTGTTCCGTGCGGGAATCGAACCCGCGACACGCAGCCCAGCAGTCAATCGCTGCAGTCAACCACTGCGCCAACCGTGCCGTCAAATTGTTCTACCACTAGGGTTGAAATAACTCGATTAATGTTAATAATGGTGGAGTCTCTCGTATTTCGAAAATTTCGGCCTTATTTCGAAAACATTATAAGTAGGATGATTTTGGTATAATACGCCTAATAATAATCACAAGTGCATACAAATAACGTATTAATAATATTGAAAGTTTTGTCTCGTAAATCCTTGGACTGATTTAGCTCACAACTAAGTAACTTAGTTTCTGGTGGATTCGAAACTGAAAAGTTACCTCTACGAAAATGCTAGAAGCTAAGTGGTTAGTACTTTAAATTTTCGAAAGACTTTGCTTTCGAAAACTTCGAACCAATTCGATTTTAGTACAATATTCTTGAGTTTCAGAAGCAATTTTTTTTTAAATTTTAATAACTAGGTAGTTGGTGTTATTATTATTTGAGAAAAACGTTCACGAAAAGGCAAAAAAGAAAAAAAAAGCAGATCAGTAAAGGCTGATTGCCTTTACCGATTTTCCAAAGAGTGAACGATTTGGACGCGGAAACGCGCAGACAGGCGCGACGCGACTGTGCGACGCGATTCTGCGGTAGATCCGATTCCCGTGAAGTTTTCACAGAAATTGTTCAACTAGAAAGAAAGAGAATAAATTTGTTTGACCCAGGTTAGTAAGGCACTAGCGTCGCGTCGTGCCTGTCAACGCACAACTGCCGTAGCCGTAGGTGTATTACGTAACTTTGTGAGTCACCGCTTCTACTTCCTAAGTCGATAGTCAATCATAGGCCTTATGTATGGTATGACCAACCGAAAAATAATGACAAGTTCTTGATTTTACCTACCTATTACCATTCCTAGTTGTCTGACTATCCAGCTAGTAATTAATAGTGTAGCTATTTCAATATGTGCACTTCATTATCATATTAAATTAAAGTTGTCGTTAAGACAGAAGAAAACACTGCAACAAACTTTTCTTATTGGGTTTCCTAAGAAAAGTATCAATAAAATGGAAGGTGGGGTATATTTGGTGAGACAGCTCATCATCTGCCTAGCCTTTTCCCAACTATGTTGGGGTCGGCTTCCAGTCTAACCGGATGCAGCTGAATTTCAAGTAAAACAAGCAAGCAAGAAAAACACAGACATCTGACATCGAACGTCGGAAATTCGAAATAAGACTTGTACGCACGGCGACATATCAAGCGTTACATTTCCAGTATTAGCTGACTTGTCATTGTAGTAAAAGCCTATAGAATGCGAGGTCAGCTAAAACTGGAAATGAGGTTATTGGAGTTCTGTCGTTTCGATTTTATTGCTCGATTATCTACAAGCGCTACACCGTATTGCTTCGAGATGTGATGTGCGGTGTCCAATCACCTACACTTACGAGTACCACCGGTATTGTAAGATAGAAACGATATTTTCTTTATCCTGTTCATTTTATGCCTAGATATTGGTATAACACGTACCGTTTTTATAAACCCTGTACTTATTTTTGTTGCTGACGATCCTTCAGGATCAAAAACAAAACAAAAAGCGGATCAAACTGGAATGAGAAAGTTTATAGTGGATAAGACAGAGATTAAATAAAACAGAAGACGAACAAGCATGGGATCGAGGAGGGGGCGTGGAGGGGGTTCAGGGGATCAGAACGGAATAACTCGGTACAACGTTCAAGCGATATCGATATAGATTTATGTAATGTCACACCTCTTAAAAGAGCATTTAACATGTGTCATGTCGATCAACATAAAATAAACACAGTATAGCCACCGATTGGTGGCAAGTCACACAAATCTGTTGCCAAACTATCACTCGTAGTTAGCAAATAGTTTACGACATGTCGTGGGTTGTACTACATACCTACCCACCTGCTTTACCTACTGTCTATTTGTTCACGGCGTCTCCTCGATACCGTAAAGGCGAACGTGACTGCGTGAGAGGTAGATCAAGGTAATACGCTATTTTCCTGGCAGATGACATACGGCTCCGCGTATGATACAAATATTACGAATACATCAGGTGTGAAAACGATCCGAACCCACAGGGCGAGAAAATGAAAAATATGTGCAGCGCAACACAGCGCGTTAAATAGAAATTGAAAATAAGATGCCTATTTTCAATTTCAAAAAGTATGTACAAATTTCTTCTCAGGTTTTGCTGGTGAAATTCGACCGCTAGATTGTAATGGAAAGAAAAATATGACACAGACAAAACCTTTCATAATCTCGCGTCACGACCAGCAAGACGCGACGCTCACGCCATAAAAATAGAGTTAGGATCAATAGAAATGTGTCACGAAGTCAGTTTTCGGATCAACTCCAGCAGTTTAGTGTTGTTGGCACGGAGCCAGGCGCGTAGGGAGACACTACGATCGGCTGTGCGAGTTACACGCACCATTCCTGGGTTATTGCTTCATCAATTATATTATAATGTATTCAAATGACTTCATGGCTGTTGCAACAAATCGATTTCTGGAGAGTAGTAAGAATGACTTCCGTCGAACACGATGACAAAAACACTCTAAGATTTAGAGTAAAATATGGCTGGCAGTTTAAGCAGGAAAATTATGTTCGCATCTGATACGTCTTTTAAATAAAAATAAAATAAAATAATCTTTATTTCGGATAAGCAGCATCCATATGGGTAAATAAACAAAAGGATAACTTATATCTATGTTAGTAAACTTATTATCTATTTGGAAACAAGGATTTTGTTCGAAATACATCTTCGAACAACATCACCTAATAGCGGAGACTCGCACCTGCCTGCTATGGTCTTCAGGATGGAGTTGGAGCTCCCCCGCACTCTGCAGAGCAAAGATCACACACACGTCTACGTTTACGTTCGAGGAGGAGTTTTTATTTTCTGAAATGTTTTCAAAAATATGAAAAACTAGCTGCGCCCCGCGGTTTTGCCCGCGTAAATGTCGATCCCGTGGGAATATCTGGATAAAAGTATCCTATGTGTTAATCCAGGAAATGGTCTATCTACGAATATGTGCCAATTTTCGTCACAATCTGTTCAACGGTTTACGCTTGATTGAGTAACAAACATCCAAACATCTTCACAAACTTTCACATTTATAATATTACTAGCTGCGCCCGCGGTTTTACCCGCATAAGTGTCGATACCGTGGGAATGTCGGGATAAAAAGTAGCCTATACGTTAATCCAGGGTGTCAGCTACCTCCATACAAAATTTTATCAAAATTGGTCCAGCCGTTTGAGCGTGAAGAACAAACATATAAACACACACTCACAAACTTTCGCCTTTATAACATTAGTGTGATAGTAAGTAAAACAGCATTTTTCTATACAATGAAGCTACAGCTGTTCTGTGTTGAAGATTGTATGTGAAAATCTATGTAGTAAAAATCCAAGGCTATTACCGAAACACGCACACGAAAAACTACTGACCTACTATGCAAGGCCATAGGGTGCCGCAGTTGTTTACGTAATATTTCAATAAGGGGCCATTCACCATGCTCGGCCACTCTCGACCAGACTCATTAGAAAATGGACCACAAGCAATTAATTTTGTTTTGACTAATTAGCAAGACTTAATAAAACCGGTAGAACGATACTAACAAGGCCCACTTGGTGCCTCTACAGCTTGTTAATTTTAATTAAATACACGAGTTTTCCCAAACTACGGAAAATTCGAGGAAATTGACAAAGAAATATTTGTCAAGTACAAGTGGGACAGTGGATTTGTATTCATGTTTCATTGATACTTAATTACCTATTACTGTCATACTTTGTTATGCGAACTAAGGTCATATTTGGTAGGTTGAAAACAACTAAAATATTTTATCGTCATTAAAATACTGTGAATACGCCGAGGAACCTACTTTAATTACAAATCTAGTCAGGATAATATGTATGTTAATTAAAAAGGTAGGTACTTAATACCTATATCAAGTCATACCTACAGTCTAAAGTCGGTTTTCAGTGGCAATGAAACCTTCCGTGTGACGTGTCATATGATAGATAATATGGCTGGCACTAGCACACGCATCTTTTCTACATCAAACCCTACACAAAGCTGCTCAGTCTTCAGTCTCCCAAAATCACCCAGAAACTGCAGACGCTGCAGACGGTGTGTCTAAGCCCAGGTGGAAGTAATGCAAGTGGACTGTATTATAAAAGATTTAATAGGTGGTTAACAATTATTATACCAACTAGAACTTTAATCAAAAGGTATGTCCGAGCGCGGTCGTGACTCGTGTCGGACGAGGCAATGCTGCCGCGATGATGTGTTGCCTCCCGGTCCCCGTGGCCGTGCCGCGTCGCTCGTTGATGACGCCGCCGCCGTAGTATGTTCGTTTAGATTTGGATGTATGTGTGTGAACACGGTGTATTCTCTAAAAATGTAGACCAGTAACCTTGAAAACTTAGGTGTAGTGAGCTGTCATATCACATGATACGCTAGTAATATATAAGTCAATGGATACGACACTGTTCACAGCTCACTTCAAGAGCCCTCCACCTAAGATTTCCCGGTGAGATTTTAACAAAATATTTAGATCGGCAGCAGTTACAACATATTAGGTGAAGTAGGTACCTACATGCTCACGAACTACTCATGACTTCATTGTCGGCTGCTCGCCAGTATAGTCCAATGGCGACTAGTAAAACGTCAAATAAAATTCGTATAGTGCGTGGGCTAAGCAAGTACTCGTAAGCAGGCCAAGGCTAGCCGCGATAAGCGTCGAGTCACATTTATTTATCAAGCGATTACATGTACACTGTGTTGCCACACTTGCCACAAACTGCGAGCGAATTTAACTACGCCCTAAATACTCGTATGTTTAATGAAAAATTATCTGTTTAGGATGAGACTTTAATTTTGTTGAGGTTAGAAGGCCATCCAATACCTATTAAATTATAATTATCATTTAGGTACTACGAGTACGTTACGTTTGTCAAAAAATAAGTTGTATTAACATTTTTACTTCCAGAATAAAAATACTAGAATTGCGTTGTCACTTTAGATGATAATTTCCAGTAAATTGAAACTTTACTAAGGTTGAAACTATCTAAGTGTCTTATAGACAAATAGACCTTGACTCTTTACACCGTGCAAGTGACATTCAACCTTAGACTGATAAAGCCGGTACCTTCGAGGTCGCAGTACCTTTTATACCTTTGTGAAAGTTTAAAAATCAACGTGAGCAGTCATCATTTAATAGTCTAACATCAAAACCATCGGGATACTTGCGTAACACTCTTACAATGGCAATGTCTTTCATTTTGACAATTCAACAACATTCATTACGTAATTTACGTTGACAAGCAGACGAATTTTTCTAACTAATAAAGCAATGGATTAAAAACTCTTCTCCTATAACTGCAGGAAGATAACGAAGATTTCTATCCTGCTCTTTACTTCAATCATTTACCTACATCTGTATGGCCGAATTCCACTAAACTTTAGTACTTACCTAGTTACCCATGAGAATAAATTTTGAATTTTTGTCAATTTTTCCATACTACTCGTAGAACTTCATTGTACGTGAATTTTATTCCACGGAATGAGGTAAAATTAACCCTTAGGCTATTTTTCTACTTGAATACTTAGTCCAACAACTGTTTCTATTCATTAGGAAACTGTTACGTAAATAATCTTGTATCTGTCCGTGCGTATGAAATAGATACCTTACCTTATAGCGGCACCAACAACGTGACTGATAGAAAAGACGGCACAGTGTCGACCAATCAATAATTCTAACTACTTTACCTTTGAGTAGTCAAAATTATTGATTCCGAAGACCTTGATAAGCAACCTTCAGTTTCTTAGAAGGTCACCGCGAACGTTATGAATAATTAACCATGGATTTCATCGGTTGAATACAGATACCTTTTTGTCGAAACAAACCCCTGTATTACTGCACTGTGGCTCGAAGAATATAGGTAACTGCAGCGCCCCGCGGTTTCACCCGCATAAGTGGTGATCCCGCCGGAATATCAGGATAAAACTAACCTATGTCCTTCCCCGGGATGCAATCTATCTCTCTGACAAATTTTATCGAAATCCGTTCAGTGGTTTAGGCGTGAAAAGGTAACATACAGACAGACAGACAGAGTTACTTTCGAATTTATAATATTAGGTAGTAAGGATGTTATGTCAAAGGCTTGTTTCGATGCGCGGAGCTTGATGGGTTACCCGTTAAGCATTTATAAATACAACCTCAAAAAGGGCATTTTCGATACTATTTGTTCCATTGATTTACCTATAAACGTTGGATTTTGTTACCGACCAATACCTCTTTTTATGAAAATTACTGTTTTTTATGAGATGAAATATCGTCAATCCTACTTCAATTATACATGTACTGACAAATACAAGGTACGTTTGATAGATAACCATCCTCTTCATTCCCGCCGTGCTCTACCGTCGAGTAACAAACGTGTCACATTTGACTAAGCCTTCTCCCAAAGCAGTAAGGTTTAATTTCGCTACATTATGAATGTGCTAGGATTGTAGCCTGTTCAGTGGCGATTGGGTAGTAAATTGGGCCTGATTGAAATGGTCCAGATTTCAACAGATAGGTACATAGCTGTAGCTGTAGTGTGTCTTCTAGAACGATCTACCTGTGAGGGTTGCTACTCGCTTGTTCGGGACGGCATAATTCGGCACAGCCGGGCAGCAGAATGTAAATATGTAGACAATATTAGGTTCGGGTAAAGCCGCTCGGTCTCGCTCGAACCGAACCGTACATGATTCAGCAAGGGCAGATGCTGAACAGAGTTCGTCGATCGGCACGAGCTGAATGACGTAGCAAGTAATTGTTTCGGGTCGGCTTTGTTATTCAACAAATTCTGAAGACTCCATCGACCCAAAAATGTGTGTAGCACCCCTGAAGCCGGGTGATGCATCCCGTTGATTAGAGGACCTAGTCACGTGGATGGAGGACACTTCAATGAGGAACGATTGTGACTCCACTCCCGACTATTGGTACTTATTGTGTCGGGTCGGCGGAAATTGTCGTCTCTTACCTCCTTTTACAACAGCTGCAGGTCAGGACGAGGTTTCACATGAAGTCTCAGGCATTGATATTAGAATAGAATATATAGGTACCTACATATCATTTATCCTATTAACCTAATGGTAAAAGGTTCCTGGAATAACAATAGGGAAGTGAAAGTTATTCCCGAATAAAGAAAACAATCTATTTAGAACGGTAATGTGAGATATTGGCGCCGATTATGTTGTTCAGAAACTAAACTAAATTTAAGTTCATGCATCTTTTTCTTTCTATGTCATTAAGAAAAGGACAGAAGATAAATATTAGTTTAGTCCTGTCAAATTAAGATACTCCATAGACAATTTAGACGAGATTAAAAAATTGGCTATTAAAAATACGTCAATTTGCGTCAGGCGCTGACTAATTTGACAGGACTAAACTAATATTTATCTTCTGTCCTTTTCTTAATGAAATAGAAAGAAAAAGATGCCTGGTCTTAAATTTAGTTTAGTGTGTGAACAACAGAATCGGCGCCATTATGCTCTCTGAGGAAATGGGTAAATGGTTAAATAAATATTAATAAAAACTATTATTTGACTGCTGAAACAGCGCCAAAATGGTTTTTGCTAATGTTTAGCGAAATCATTGTTTTTTGGATGCTCGCTTAAAACTTTGTCTTCTACCCATACTTATGGTTGGTAATGAATGATCCAATAGGATAAAATTTCTTAAATTTCCATGGATAATTTTGCGCTTTTATAATTTCTAGCGTGACGATATTATCGTGGACGTCCACGGCATCACGATAACACAGGGAAGTGAATTGTACAGAAAAATTATGCAGACGATTTTATTCCCGTCCGCGATAGCGATGTAACATGAACGTATTTCTATACAAAGGATAGATACTAGTGTATACGCTGAAATACGTTGGAATCCTGCATTTCCTAATCACAAAACATTAAAATAGGTAGATATTGTTCATCATTGAAATTATTAATAAAAACCTAGTCTTAGACACTGAGTAGTCTCGTCCAGCTGTGCACACAAGGACAAATGATCTAATAATGTATATTGTAATAACTGCAGCTAGTCATTAGCAAGCACTACACAATGAAAAACCTCATATACAAATCGTTTATAAACCGCTAACGGAAAATAAAAGCAATTTAGATGTAATCGCATGTTTAGGCTTTATCTAATGTTGTTAACGAACGCGATCGTATCGTCATTCGGTATCTAAGTAGATACGATGGTATGTACCGTTTAAGTAGGTCAAGATGGTTATAGAATCAATACCAAGCGCCGCTCTACGTAAACAACGGAGGTACTGAGGTTGCCAGAAAATCAGCCTCTCGTTTAAGGGGCTTACAGGACCTGAACACAAAAAACGCAAGTTTTAGAAACAATACATATGATCGAATAAAGTAAACAAACTCAGAAAAATACATGATATTCTTCAGGATATATGCTAGGTAGATAGTGTGTTGAAAACATAATACAACTAAATTGATCGATAGAAAAAATCATGAAGATACCTCTAAAAACTTTCTTTTTTCAATAAAAACCATACTATTACATATTCAGATTTTTTTTTCAGATTATTCTACAAGCAACATAGGTACGAGTACTACTTAGTGTTTTAATTTTTCCGTTCAAACAATAGATTTTTTGTAATTAAATAATTGCTTCATATTTTGCAATAAATTACCAGCGTTGTGCCATCGCGCTTCTCTTTCTTTTCTATGCAGTCCGACAGTGACCACGCATTAGGTCATGTAAGCCCCTTAACAGGATTAAGGTAGATAACAGCACATATACAGCTTCCTGTATGTTCGGTGCTCGATTCATGTTATCGACAGTTTAACTGTGGTTGCGACCTACCCAATGAGGGTCATCTCTATGTAAATAAATGTTGCGTAGATAATCTGGGGCAACTTTGCTGGTCGTCTCACTAAGTGCGTCTCTAATAATAACCTATTTATAAACATCGTCATAGAATATTTCTAACCTCGTCACTTGTTGTAACCGTGTCCGTGAGTCATACAATTATACATAATATCTAGCACACTACATCAATTCGTTCTAAAAAACACTACCAGAGCTGAATGAATAAGAAATTGGTACCTTTTTTTCTTACTCGTTTCGACATATCACTCTTCTTACTAGGTACAGATACAACAATGTATAGGTAGGTGTCTTCTATTTTATGTAACAACCAGTTTCACCCAGCAACACATTTCGCAATCCCAAGCAACTTGCTCACGAATCTATAATCACCTATGAAATGCTGCTAAGAGCGCTCCCAAATGTGGAGTGTGGAATCTACGTTGCTAAAAAACTGTTAAAAAAATGGACAAGTGCGAAGTAAACATTTATTGAGCGTTCCGTATGTTTAATGCTGTTGTGCAGTCGTCCTCTATAGGAGATGGCCGCCGCTACCAATGGACATGTGCAAATAAAGTTATCACACGGGTGTTGCCATCCCAGAGACAAAGCGAAAGGTCCTCAGCGCCTGTAGTTACCATAATATCTTTCAAACCAGAACCCAACATAGTTGCTTGACAGTCGATAAAGTAGATAAGTACTTCTTCGGACAAATCGTATCACAAAGAGCTCACTACTGCCCAAAGTCTTCAATAAATAGATTTACGAGCAGAAAATTATTTACCTCCCCAATTAAAAAGCTGTTTACTCTTGACAACTAAAATAAATCCTCATTTTTAGGTAGTCACCTAATTAAAAGAACTGGCGGTACATTAAATAAAGAAATTAAATGATTTGACCAAAGTTGGGCTGCGGAACCGTGAAACGTTATCAATTGAAATATGTACGTTCCAGTTTGTTTCATTTTTAGTAGGAAAAATTTTATAGGAACCATGTTCGTGGAACCAGTCTTCTCAGAATAATATATTAGGACGGAGAAAAAAAAATAAGTTCTCTTAATATTATTTTCTGATCCCGTATTGGAAACGATTTTAGGTAAGTATCTACTTAATTATCGAAAATACAAAAACAATGAGTATTTTTTTTTTAATTTTTGATCGCTTATGGGTAATTCGGAAAAGATTTTCCTTTGGGGTAATTTGAAAATGGAAATCTTTGCGATTAGGCTACATCTGCCAGGCTGGATCATCCCATTGCTGGGAACAGACCTCCCGTTGTTTTTTGACTTTGAATTTGACTCGGGTCCGAAGTCATCTTCGGACCCGAGTCAAATTGGACCATTGGTTGGCGTATAACAGAATCATCGCACAGCTGGACAAAGGCAGCCTCTAGTTATTTGAATCAAGGGGTCTACTACCACGTCATTTATAATAGTATTTTTCTAATTTTAGTGTGGGAAAGAGATCGAGCTATATAACTGTATACACTGATGTATGATTAAAATAATATTTTTTAATAGGTTATTTTATAATACCTAAACCATGAACCTACTTTTACCATAGTTATTTCATTTGGTTTATATTACCTAAATGTTTTTATTTTTATTAAGTACTAGCTTCTGCCCGCGACTTCGTGCGCGGATGCTGTTGCTTATGCCAGCGATACGTTGTCGCTGACAACGACGACATGACAACGTAGTTGTCAAAATCGAAGATCTGAAACGTCTGATGTCGAATTCTAAGAGCCCGGGGACTGGAAAACACCGGGGTGAGCAAGACGATTCGAGACGTCATTTTCAGGCAATAATGAACCAATAAGCTGGTAAACTTGGCCTTGCACTTTGAATGTTGGCATAAATGGTTCTTCTGAAATCTGCTTCGCACCAAAATATGTCATTTGAAAGGCATTAAGTATTGTACGAACGGATGTTGTCCAAGAAATGTTTTGACTGTGGATGGTCACCAGTGATCTTAATATTTCTGGAGGATTTTGAAATATTTCAATATGTACTTTCCCACCTGAGCAACACATACTGTTTGTTTCTTTTTGCCATTTTAACAGCTTCACAAAAAGTACAATTTTGAACCACACCTCCGATGGCGGAATATGTGGTGTAGTCAATCATAGGAGTATACGTAAATGCACTCCGTTCCTTATCAACCCAAGGAAGGTCGCCATGCCCTACGGCTATATCTTGAGACACATCCGATTCTTCAGATGATATCGACATTCTGTTCAGAGATGTCGAAGTCGATCAGAATTCATACGTTCGTTGCGCTCTTCTTGTCTTTTCATGCCGTACTCCAGCAATTCTTTCTCTCTCACTTTCTAACTGATTATAAAAATTTTGTTGTGTGCGTGTTCGGGACAATGTAAGATAATCTCTATCAGTAGTTAGTCGCGCATCACGTTCATCACTCGTTTCAAAAGACCTGTTAGTAGATGAGCGAATACGCTGAAAACTCAAGCGTGATTCTGTATCGGTAAACGTTTCCGATTCGCGAGGCAATGCATGTCGTTCACAATCAGCGGTCAGTCGCCGCAGAGGTTTCCACGGATCGAGTTGCAGCCTGATGTTCTCGAACAGCATCAAGTCTCTCCTGACGCTCTCCGGTAGATTCTTGGGATCTTATGATCCTCAATCTTTTAGCCCCTTTGGAACATTCGGAAAGATTTGACCTCTTTCTAGGCATGGTTATAGTTTTATTGTGAAGAAGATACCTGATCAATTAAAATCTAAGTGACTGCTCCTCTGCGTTACCGGGTAGGCTACCGTGTCACGAAGATAAATGGAAAAGGAAATTAAACACTCAAATAACATAAGCCCGAAGGCATATTTATTCGATAAAATAAATAAATAAATGGGAGTTTTGGCCAGTAGAGTCAAATTTTCAATGATATACCATCGTCATCGAAAATCAGTCCAAGTGTTACCGCCTTCACCGCGTGGAGGTACTCCCAGCTTAAGTTATTTTATAATCCCAGCATATGTTATTTTATACAGTGAAATTAGTGATAGCTTTAATTTCCACATCAGATGTTTCTGATCTTCGATTTTTAGGGTTCCATACCCAAAGGGTAAAAACGGAACCCTATTACTAAGACTTCGCTGTCCGTCCGTCTGTCTGTCACCAGGCTGTATCTCAAGAACCGCGGTAGCTAGACAGTTGAAATGTTCACAGATGATGTATTTCTGTTGCCACTATAACAACAAATACTAAAAACAAAATAAAATAAATATTTAAGGGGGGCTCCCATACAAAAAAACGTGTTTTTTTCGGCGTTTTTTGCCGTCTGTCTGTCGCCAGGCTGTATCTCAAGAACCGCGGTAGCTAGACAGTTGAAATTTTCACAGATGATGTATTTCTGTTGCCGCTATAACAACAAATACTAAAAACAAAATAAAATAAATATTTAAGGAGGGCTCCCATACAAAAAAAACGTGTTTTTTTCGGCGTTTTTGCCGTCTGTCTGTCGCCAGGCTGTATCTCAAGAACCGCGGTAGCTAGACAGTTGAAATTTTCACAGATGATGTATTTCTGTTGCCGCTATAACAACAAATACTAAAAACAAAATAAAATAAATATTTAAGGGGGGCTCCCATACAACAAACGTGTTTTTTTTCGGCGTTTTTGCCGTCTGTCTGTCACCAGGCTGTATCTCAAGAACCGCGGTAGCTAGACAGTTGAAATTTTCACAGATGATGTATTTCTGTTGCCGCTATAACAACAAATACTAAAAACAAAATAAAATAAATATTTAAGGGGGCTCCCATGCAACAAACGTGTTTTTTTCGGCGTTTTTGCCTTGTGGTACGGAACCCTTCGTGTTGGCCAGTTTTTTATAAGTCAACAGGAAATGCCCATCAGACCGAACAACTTTTGTTAAGACGTCATTCCTATATATGTTATGGTGTAGCTGGGCTCTTGGAGTTCCACATCAGGTGTTCCAGATCTTCAAATTTATTCTCTCGGCAGAAAATGCTCATCACGTGGAACAATTTTTGCTATGGTACCATTTTTGTATCTCTTATAGTTTAGCTGGTCTGTTGCGGTTCTGCATCAGGTGTTCAAGTTTCCAAGATAAATTAGCCTATATGTTGCCCAGACATAATACCTATACAACAAAACAAAAATCATTCAAATCCTTCCAGTAGTTCCGAAGATTAGCGTGTACAAACAAACAGACAAACAGACAGAATTTTTTTTTCGGATTCGTACCCTGTTACTGTTTCTAAACCCCCCCCAATATTTTTTTTTTAAATATTTTGTTGTACAGACACAGTTTTTCTACTGTTTTATTATATGTATAGATTTTATTTATCTTTTAGATAGATTCTCTTCTACTTGTGAATGTGAGAACGATATAGGCCTTGTAAACCCACAAATGTTTTAATTATTATTATTTGTTTAGACACACTAGCAGCTAATTAGCTGATGCGTGACCTCAAATAGCTTGGAGATATGGATTTAATCTATCCAATCGATTCTTGAAGCGGTTCAGTTCAGATGATCCCATTTAATTACTATTTTCTATTTTTCAAGTACAAATAAGTACTGTTAAGAGGTATAGGAGGACACTTCCATAGGTTCCTCTTAACAGTGTAATTTATAAACATAAAAAAGCCAATTATTTTTAAAACAAAAATCCGTGGAGTTTCTTGCCGGCCCTTCTCCAACTCCATAGGACACGACCAATTGGAACCGTGCACCTAGGTTCTGACGTTTCATAAGTGCTCCTGTAAGTTTATGTGAAATAAATTTTTTTGATTGACCGTTGATTAAAGCGGTTCTATAAAATCACTACGTAACCCTAAGCTGCAGCGTGCTAGTTGGAGGGCTGATAGAATGCGCGGGCTTGGCCCAATGACATCAGCCTATTACGTCATCGCGCACATGTGCTCGCCGCTCGCGACTCCATCTAGTATAATTAACCACAGGGTTATACTCGGTAACTCGGATAAATTATGGACAACACGCCGCTACAGCGAAGGTCTTTGTGTGATGTCCGCGTTTTTAACTTCCTGCTTTGTTATAATGTTGAATTGCTTCTAAACATCATGCCTTTAGTTAAATTTGATAACTGTACTTCGTTGCTCAATGGCAGTTGTGCTGTTACGAAATCAGCGTCACAGAGGTTGCGTAAGAGTTGAAAAATTTGGGAAAATTTTGGCCTTTCCGGTAATGTATCTTGATTAGAATATAGAGTGAAGCAGGTTTTAGGAACGTCGATATTAAATTATTGACTCATCAATTCCATTCATAAAGTAGGTAAGTGCGGTCTCTTTGTTTTTAAAACTCAAAAAAAGAAGTGACCGGTTGGAAATGAAGTACGACTGGGCTCTAGCATGTTACGCCTACCCTTCTGAATTAAAACGGATAAGAATCGATTTAAAAAAAATACGTCCTCTCCTGTCCTGAGTGTCCAGATTGTTTCACTGGTTTTTCTTTATTTCTCACTGTACCGAAGTTTAATTGACATTTACAATTAGAAAAGAAATCAGTGTAAATAAGACGGTAAATGTGAAGATTCTTTCGAGAAAAAGTATAGGTTTTTGCAAAAAACAGTGGTAAATTAGTCAGTTATTAGACAGCATTTAGCGCTCGGGTGGCGCAATCTAGCAGCGAGAAGTGGCGACGAGCTCAAGGCTGTTCAACATTACAAGACAGGCCCGCGGCCCCGCTTGTCCTCTTTTTGCAATTAACACACTCTATTCAGATATCAACGAAATGCGTTGCTACGCCGCCGTCTGCATCGCTAGTTATGATAATACTAGCTGCGTCCCGCGGTTTCACCCGCGTAAATGTCGATCCCGTGGGAATATCGGGATAAAAAGTAGCTTATATGTTAATCCAGGGTATCGGCGACCTCCATACAAAATTTTATCAAAATTGGTCCAGCCGTTTGAGCGTGAAGAAGTAACAAACATAAACACACACACACACACACACACCCCAACTCACAAACTTTCGCCTTAATAATATTATACAGTGTGAGTCTTCATAATGTGCACATATCGAAATGAGGGAAACTAAGCTTAATTTTATCGACGGAAAAAATATTTAAAAAATCTAAAAAAAATTTTTTTTAACATTTTTTAAATTTTTGTTCGCTGCTGTGACCCCTGTGTTAACAATCGCCCTCAATTGAGGATTATGGTTTTTATTTAACAAAAATCTGATATTTTTTCATAAATTTTTACAATAATTGTAAAATTACTCAATAAAAGCCCCGATTACCTACCCTTTTTTATTACTTTAAATTATTCTCCATCGTATCAGATTTCTAAACGTAAAAATACCATGTTTATAACTCAATCACAACATTTCCTATCAACTGTTAAAGAAAGGCCTTGCAATCACCATACTTTACCAGGTAAAGATCCTTTTAAATATTTTTTTTTTTTTCTAATATTTTTTATGTCGATAAAATTAAGCTATGTTTCCCTCATTTCGTTAGTGTGCACATTATGAAGACTCACACTGCTGCACTGTAGTGTGATTATGTTACGGACGTTATTTTAAAAGCTTGAACCTAATGAAACCGTTTTTTGCTGCAGGCTGCAGATACAGCATTATATTGTAGTCTTTGGGCTGCAGTAATAATGAATGCTTTGTTTTCATTAATGAGCAGCGCACTCAACGCAGTCATTTGTTTCCAGCCAGACAGATTCGAGACACAAGTTCCTACCTACAAATAGACCTAATATAATAACCTATCATGTCTGTGTTTATAAGGCTTATAAGGTTATCTCACTGAATTTCTTAGTAAACTGCGGGGTAATTGCGTAACACTCTATCAGCAATGGCTTTTATTTTGACAGTTCAACAACATACATTGCGTTATTTACGCACTTGAGCATACAATTTTTTAGAACAACGAATCAATCGATTAGCTATATCCTTCAAAATCATAAGACGAATTAATTATTATTATTATAAGACGAATTAATTATAACCAAAATCGTTACAAAAATCCATTTCTAACGGAAAAGGAATCCAAATTAATTATAGATTTAGGCGGGCAAAATTTTTGGGAAAATATACCAAGACACCGATCGATGATCTAATTCCGGCGGGGGTGCAAATTATACGCGGACTTTTATACCTTACTTGACGGCTCCGAGGCGGGATGGGGGGAGGTGGTACGGCGTGGCACAACCTACGAGCACCGGCCACCGAACCGCAATACCATCGCATCGCCCGGAATATTTAAAGAGATGGAATGGCGTGCCGCAGCCGCAATACACGGCATGTTGAAATTGTGATGCGATCATTGGACCCTTCGTTAAAGGTTTTCGATGTAGAAACCACATATAATTAAAGATAAACTTAAGCTCAGGTGAAGCTATAAACTAAGAAAGTACTAACAAAAGAATAAAACATAGGTATAATATACAGCCGCATGCACAGTGCCTGAGGATGGGTGGCGCCGCCGAGGCCGGCCTAGAAAGAGGGGTCGAGACGAAGTAGACGCGTACCGCAAGGGTTGGATCGAGGTGGCTCTAGATGCCTGGAAGGATTTCGGGGACGCCTTAACTCAGCATTGGGACAGGGTAGGCCAAGTAAAAAAAAAAATATTGGTATGTTTGGTACAGCTTTTGGTACAGCTAGTGATCAGCACCAACTAGGGGCCATAAACCATCAACTTTTCTCGTAGTTCCACTTGTTAATTATAACATAGAAAACGGTCCAAAGAGCGTTGTTGCGGTATAAAGTACCTATAGTGGAACGGGTTCCCTATACTTACGAGTTCGAAATACTATTCTGCGAAAATTGTTACATCGCTGCCTTGATAATGCGAAGTTATGTTTATAATACACCTATTTTTTGTTCGCTTCTTAATATCGATAACTTTACATCAAACCCTTGTTTCTTCGACGTTTGTTTGTTCTATGTAACGTTAAAACGCTTAAAACATAGCTACTAACATGAAAATTCTAAGGCTGAAACCACACGGTGCGGTGCGGCGCCGCACCGCAAAGATTTCGACCAATCGGCGGGCACTCGAGCTGCTTGTGTGCCCACCGATTCGGCTAGGGTGCCCGCCGATTGGTCGAAATCTATGCGGTGCGGCGCCGCACCGCACCGTGTGGCTTCAGCCTTTAGTAGCCACTGACCATGACAATCATGACGTTGACGGGAAGAACTGTCAGACATAGGGATGCGCTATGTACTTAATACTCCATAAGATTCTTATGAAGTCTACTTAAACCCACTCTATCTCTAGTACACACAAACTGTCCGAAAATAGTCCGCCGCGCTCGGCTGCTTGCAGCGTATTGTGCGATGTCATTACAGTGCACGGATTAATAAATTATTATGACAATGTGTTGGAGCATGGAAGTCATGGGCATCGTTTAAAATAAAACAGGTTTTTGTTCTGAATCGTTTCGGAGAATTTCTTTATTTGCATAAGAAGGTCTATCATGCGGCCATCTCACTTATTTATGGTTAATTTTGCAATGTTACTCAATATCACACTTTTTATACATACCTATTCGTTACTGTTTTTATGTGACACCAATTTATTTATTATTTAATTATGCATACACACATCACGATGCAGCATAAAACTGATTTACATCCGTCACCTCACACATCAGGTCCAGTTGAAAACCACTGTCAGGCACTAGTTGTCTTGCATTTTTGCTGAACTGGGACTTTTTGGCGCAGCCGTGAGGCACACTTTCCTGCTAACATCGGACTTTGCACTTTTTATTTTTATCTTTTTTAGTTGTTTTTATCTGATGTACGACTATTTATTGGACTATCTGGTGTATTGTGTGTCTTTTAGTCTGTGCTAAATAAATGTATTTTGTTTCTTTCTTTTTCTATCTATAAGTATACCTTTTTATCCTCCTTGGGGTTATCCCCGTTTCTCTCACACTTCGATACTTCGAGAAGGGGACACTTTTTTCGAGTGTAGGTACATAATATTGATCAGAAAGGCTCTAATCCGACACTTCTGCCACCCCATATCATTTACAGTTTTCAAAATTCCGTTTGGAGAACACTGAAACAGGGTTTTCATTCTTGTAGGTAACCCTAATAACTAAGATGAAATTCCAGGATTTCGTCTAAACTAATATTATAAAAAGATTTGATTATTGTATGTTTCTTTGGTTACGGCTGAACGGATTTGGATGCAATTTGGTATCCTATGGGTAGGCCATGACCTGTATTAATAATCATTTGTTTTATTTCGGACAACTATAAGGGCCTGTGCACACCACGTTTTTCAAACGCGCCGTTGACGCGCGTTTTACAAACGTGTGTCGACGGCGCGCTTTTATCCCACAGAGCAGTGCCTGCCAGTATCAGACTCGCGTGCGTATCGCGTCTGTATCGCTACAAACGCGCGTCAACGGCGCGTTTAAAAAATGTGGTGTGCACATGCCCTAAGATCCATAAATTGTTAGTACTTAACAGTTTTGCACTTAAAATGCTATTGTTAGTAACATAAACTAAAGACGAATGAATGCGAAGACCACCCAACAACTAGACACCAAGAAACTATGGAACAAGTCTTCGCACAAATTGTCTTACTATGGCGGAGGAAGTATCTGTCGCCACAGCCTTCAGGATGCTATTGTGGATGATGGCATGAAATCCATCGATATGGATGGTATTAAGACAAAGGATACTTTTTATCCCGATATTCCCACGGGGTCAAAACTAATGCGGGTGAAACCGCGTGGCAGCTAGTTACACACTTTAACTTTAGACCCTCACCCTCACGAGGGAATCAAAGTGATACGCGAAGTAACAATTTATATTTCAATTGAAATACATATTTTCTTGAAGCCAAAAACACTCTATTATTTGAAAAACACGACATCGAAGTCATATATTTCTTAAAACGTGTGTTTTGTTTCCTCGAAAATAATAATCATCGTCGATTTACAACTAATTTGATGACGTCACAAGATTTCTGAATGCTATTGTGACTGCAGGATGTATTTAGAGTAGGTAGGGAAGTCTTTATCCTGGTTTAAGGTTGGATTTCCTGTTCGACAGACGGCCAGTGCTGACATCGGTCGCGTACCTGGTCGTTCGGTGCTACGCGTCAGCGTAAGAGGAATTCCGGCCTTAGGCATTTTATTTAAGGGGCTTACATGACCTAAAGCGCGGTCAGGTCACTGTCGGACTGCATAGAAAAGAAAGAGAAGCGCGATGACACAACGCTGGTAATTTATTACAAAATATGAAGCAATTAAAATTGCTATAGTATGTTTGCTTGTAGAATAATCTGACAAAAAATCAGAATGATTGTATGTATATATTAGTATGGTTTTAATTGTAAAAAGAATTTTTTTAGAGGTATCTTCATGATTATTTTCTATCGTATCAAATTAGTTGTATTATGTTTTCAACACATTGTCTACCTAGTATATATCCTGAAGAATATCATATATTTTTTGATTTCGTTTACTGTAGTCATATACTTTTATTGCTTCTAAAACTGCGTTTTTTGCGTTTTGGTCCTGTAATCCCCTCAAGTAGGTAAGTGGTGGTGATGGTGGGTTTTTCCATCAGGAATTTCTTGGTAGCAGCCTGGAGTCTGGATTTGAGGCAATAGGCTCGCCCCCTATTACATGGGACTTAAACATAACTGGCGAAATGTAGGTGAACTATAGGTACTGCATAACCCTTCGGGGGTTAGAGTCATGATGTTCTGTTAAGTAATTAAGTACGTCATTCATACATAACTGTTATTTTATTTACTTTCAAAAAAGCAACGGAACCGTTCATCAGTTCGTATGTATTGTCAGCGATTTCAGCGATGTCTTCAAACGTTAAAACTTCTGAACCAATTTTGACTTTTTTTTTTCATCAACAGGCAAACCTCATTCGTTTCTACTTTCTTCATAAAAAGTAGATTTCTAAAACCTTCGACAGCAGTAATCTAACAGCAATTTTACTGTGACGAGAATAAAGTTCACAATGATTTTGACAGACTTGTCAGTGGCAGCCCCAAAAGCAACCTTATCGGATTGATAATAACGATCATTGTGATTTTGACAGTGATGATCAGTATAGAACCGACGCAAGTTCTTTTTAATTACCTATCTTCTTCATTATAAGTCGTTTTCGTCCTTAGAATGTGTCTGAGGAGTTACCTAATGAGTGCGGACCCATCCATGATCACAGATTTGCCCGGAGCATATTACAGACAAAAGTTGTCTGCCGAGCGATCAGGCGCACACCCACCGCGGCGCACGGATAGGCGACGCAGGTGTGTGAAGCTTCGCTTTGCAAGAAAATGTATGAGATTGTGTCCACTACAAATCACGGACACGCTACGCATCAATTGACGTCATTAGTACACGCGTGGCTTGCTCGAAGGCGCTTACATAGCTCAACGCTGTCAACGCCATGCACGCTGTGCATGCGGTACACACTATACACGAATATTAACCCCTATGTAGAACTGTATCGCGGCCGGCACAGTGCGCCGAGGTGGACCACGCTACAGTTGCACATAGTTGTGGGTGTGAAGTGTGTACTGCAGTGAAAACGTAGACCCACGTTGTCAAACAAATGAATCCACGCAGCTAAAATGCACCGCGTGCAAAATGCACAGCATGCGCCGCGGTAGGTCTGTGCCTTTATACTGTATAGGTAACTTCTACATTATTTATCAAAAGAACTAACGTCAAAACCATTCGATTGTCATCTTTTTATTATCAATAAAACATGGAATTGAAATTAAGTGCACACGATAACGATAATAGTATTTTATGTCATGTTTGCTTAAAGTTCATGTATGCGCATGCGCATGATAAGTATGTGTATACTTACCTACCTATATTTCTGTTCGCTGGCACTTAACCAGGGTATTTGACCACCTGCCTACGCAGACACCTTACGAAACTAATGAAATACAATAAATAAGCAAGTAATAGCAATTAAAAGTGCCTTGCGTTTACAGACAGGTGGCAAATAAACTGATTTTGTAAGTTTACGAAGTTAAAAGAAACATTCTCTTATGTTTACTTTTAAACTTCTGACCATTTTAAGAACTTTGAACTAAAGTTTGTTCCCTTTTATAAAGTTATAAGAGCCTCTTTTGTTTCCACAAATACGAAAATTATGAAGTAGGTACTTACCTTAACGCGCCCTCGCCCGCGTGGGTGTCCGAAATTAGCCGACACGAACGTACTACTGGGATTAAAAACTATTATTTTGTACCTACTGTTCATTATATCTGTTTTATAACAGACAGACATAGGTACTTA
This sequence comes from Oligia latruncula, assembly GCA_948474745.1. Classification (NCBI taxonomy): domain Eukaryota; kingdom Metazoa; phylum Arthropoda; class Insecta; order Lepidoptera; family Noctuidae; genus Oligia; species Oligia latruncula. Next base: position 6,992,353 of record OX419683.1, on the reverse strand, counting down.
CGAGTACTTTAGAATTTATGATAATCTAGTATGGATTCTTTCATTCATTTAATACACAGATTTAATGTATTTATGAACATGTTGTCGTACAAAATACGCCATGATGAAAATGAGGAAAAGTTGATTCGAAACAGATACTTACAATTTGTGTGATTTTTCCGACATATTTTGTCAAGGATAGAGTGGAGTGGAATAAAGACAAGGAAGGCTGACCCCTCCACCATGATGGAATTAACAGTCGGGACGAAGAAGAGAGTATAACAAGGCTCTGACCTTGGTATACTCTCTTTTTACCGACTTCAAAAAAAAGGAGGTTATCAATTCGATACGTATGTATGTAATATTAAAGGAATTGCATTATATTCACATATGATGATCTATTAGGGCTTCCAAACAAATATACAAAATTTCATAGACGTATGTATGTATGTATGTATGCATGTATGTATGTATGTATGTATGTATGTATGTATGTATGTATGTTTGTCCACGCATATCTCCGGAACTATTAATCGGATCGTGACCATTTTTTTTTATTGGCTTACATATTCTTCAACTTAGGGAACAGTGCAAGTTTCATCAAGATCAATTCAGTAATTTTCAAGATATGGACTAATACGTGTAAGTGTGACGGCCTGGCTTATTGATAAGAGCTACGGGTGTAGTGTCAAAGGGAAAACATCTCAAAACCTTGGTCAAATACTAGTGCAAAAACTAAAAATTACGAAATAAAAAGTAATTTAAAAAAAATTAAACCGACTTCAAAAAGAAATTAACTCAAAATTATGAAATAACTTTAATTTCGGAAGTCGGTGGCATAAAACTAAAATACAGATCCCAAGACACCGACTTCCGAAATTAAAGTTATTTCATAATTTTGAGTTAATTTCTTTTTGAAGTCGGTTTAATTTTTTTAAATTACTTTTTTATTTAGCTTAGTGATGAACTCTAAAGACACATGATGTCAGCACGAGTATAGCTTCTAGTCTAACCGATTTCAGTTGAATACCAGTATTGTACATGGAGCGACTGCCTGTCCCCGCGTGGTCGAATCAGGAATGAGGAGATCCGCAGGAGAACCAAGGTAACCGACATAGCCCGAAGAATTGAAGTGTTTTCTGCAAAAATAAATGATTTGATTTGATTTGAATTGCCAAACTTAAGTGGCAGTGGGCAGGGTACATTGCTCGCAGAACAGATGGTCGATGGGGCCGAAAGGTTCTGAAGTGGCGACCGCGTACCGGAAGACGTAGTGTTGGAAGGCCTCCCACAAGGTGGACCGACGACCTTGTGAAGGCCGCAGGAACCCGTTGGATGCGAGAAGCACAGAACCGGTCGAAGTGGAGGTGCTTGGGGGAGGCCTATGTCCAGCAGTGGACGTCTTTCGGCTGAAATGATGATGATGATGACGATGACTGCCTATCTGACCTCCACATCCCAGTTACTGGGTAACACGATACCCCTTGGAAAGGCTTTAGAGCCAGTAGAACTCATATATCATGTATTTTGTTCTTAAATGTCGTAACGTTGCTGGCCACAAAGGCCATTTAGGTCAAACCTAAATGGCTTACTCCGGCACGTTAGCACATTAATCCGGCACGTGCCGAGAGAGCTCCTCACGTGTCCCGGACGCTTTCACGTGTCCCTATCATCCACCTGCATGTGTCGTCCAGTGCAGATGGCGCGGTGATCATTATTAAACAGAGTAACGGTATAAACTGTTATTTGAATCGTTGCATTTCCAATTGCCTGTCACGATGTCCGTTATTGTGCATATAAATCTAAAGTTCCTTTACCTATTTCGGTGAATTCGAGGATAAATTCTACAATATATAAGGTATGTATTTGTAGAATAAGGTACTTAACATACATTACCACAAAACACAATAGCTGCAGTACGGTATTATTAAACCTAAATGTAGGGTAGGTACTAAGTAAATCTATCAAAAACTGATAAATGTGATCGAATGATCATAAAAATAGGTACTGTGAAACAGTAGCAAAATGTAAAAACGAAAATAGAAAAGTGAGCAACCTACAATGATTGTGACAGGAATTAAATAGTGACACTTAGATTGTAGACAACCCCAGATCCGCCATTAGTACCTACACAATTCATGCTAACATCGAGTAATCAGTGCAATACAGCTCGAATTGACAGCTCAAGCTGATTTGAGCTGATCGCATCATTTATTTATCGCCTACCACGCGATAACTTGTATGCATGATGGATTGATGGCACACTAATAATGTACGAGATTGAACAACTGTTATTGAATGTCGTTGAAATATGTAGGAATGAAAACTTAAACTTTCCCTACTTCAGAAACCACGTTAAATCGTTGGTCCCGGATGTTATTCGGATCTTAGAAGCCCAAAAGTCTGACAAACAGTCTTACCAAGGGCTATCGTGTTGGTGTTACACAGTTACTGGGTTGTGGTCTTGTGGTGGACAGACAGGCAGTCCCTCCATGTATAAGAATACTGGTATTCAGGGAAAAGGCAAGGCAGATGATGTCGTACGGTATTCTGTTGTGGGGAAATGTCGCCGATATTCAGACAATTTTTATTATACAAAAAAGGGCAATTCGTTTCATTTATAAATTAAGTCCCCGACACTCCCTCAGAGTCAGAGACAAATTTAACCTTTTGAACGCCAGAGCATAAACGCACGCGCGTGCCCTCCACGCCAAGCCACAATTTTAAATACATATTTAAGGTATACAAATAAAAACACACAAAAGTAATGATTTAATTGTTTATTTCGTGATAAAGTGCACCGCATTTTTTGTCACATATTTATGTCGCTCGTAATAGGATAGGCGACACACGACTGGCGTACAGGGCACGCGCTTGCTTGTCACGTATATGTGACAATGGCGTTCAAAGGGTTAAAGAGATTAATATAATGACTGTGCCTTCTCAGTACATTTATCTTTTGTATTCACATAAAAATATTAATCTGTTTAAAAATACAGTGATATCCATAACATTTAATAAATACTAGGAACAAACACCAATTTGTTGTTCCTACAGCAAGGCTCAAGAAAATAGGTGGCTCGTGTAGATGCAATGTAGGTATACATTTTTATGATAAACTTCCTAGCCACATTCAAGAACTTAGCCTTTATAAATTCAAATCATTATAAAGCGAAAACTATGCCAGAAAGCCTATTATGCTGTAAAAGACTATATTGAGGACAAAAAGGCTTGGGATTGAGCTGCTCCAATAGGTTTAAGACAGTGAATATTGTTTTTATTTTTTATTTGGCTATTTTACATTTTAATATTTTTTTTAAGTATCTATTTACTTAAACAATGACATGTACAGACGCCAGCACATCAAGTTACTACAATCTGTCAGATTTCTTTAATAGATTTTCGACTTTATTGCTAAAGCATAAGGTTCAAGGTTGATTGGTAAAATCTGACAGTTTCGGGTAGGTTGACCTGCTGGCGTCTGTACGTACATTTGCTGTATAGAGTATTATATTATTTTTATTATTGTGACTATGAGGACTATATGGGTCATTGTTTCCGTTTTAATCATGGTCTGGCAGTTTGAGTAGTTTATGCGCCTACCCAAATGTCCTGTCTTTGGTATTGTTCGTCGAATCGTTGAGCTCCTTAAGTTCTGAGTTGAGCTGCACGGTTACTGACAAATGCGTGCACTGATTGGACAGGTCCGCTCAATCTGTGTGGTTTTTTCTTCAAAAGACCATTTCAGACACCAATCTACATAGTCTTCACACGATCTGACCAAGATTTTGTCTGACCTTTAAAAGAGACTGTGACCTCTGAGTTGGTTTCGGCCTTTCTTTACAGAATAGTCAGATAGGAAACGCCGACCGGCTACCCCATCTACATAGTTTAAAAAAATATAATTGACTTGTAAAAGTGTTTGTACAAACCTACTTACAGAAAATACATCATTTCATTTTTTTTATTTTTTTTTTCTTAACTTTTTTTTTTATATATATATTTTTTATATGGTGTACACAATAAAGAGTATTCTATTCTATCAGGTAACATACAGACACACTTTCACATTTATAATATTACTAGCAGCGCCCCGAGGTTTCGCCCGCATAAGTGTCGATCCCTTTGAAATATCGGGATAAAAACTACCCTATGTAAGGACATAGGATAGTTCGTGAAAGTGTGTCTGTCTGCTACCTCTTTACGCTTAAACCGCTGAACCCGTTCAGGTGAAATTTGGTAGGAATAGTTTGAGTCCCGGGAAAAAGGCCGCCTCATTGCCACCCATAAATAATATTTGAATGAGCTGAGTTGATGATGCAAAGAAGAATTGCAGAACTCCATGTAATCTGACACCCAGTTTGCATTTAGACTTTCCGTAGGTACCTACATTCGTAAAAATACTCTCAAAAGATAGATCTCAGTCAAGTTATGACAAAATGTAATCATAGCATATTTTTTAATATTGGGATTCGCCAGAAAACGTTGTTTAAAGAGCAAGGGTGAATCCAGTTATACTGACCCCATGACAGCTAGCCAGAGTATAATCTTACTGCCTGTCGATTCTGTAAAAATCTCACCGTGAAAACTTAGGTAAAGTGAATTGGTTTTCGCTAGGAATTGACACTATTGACAGCTCACTTTAAGCTCACTTCACCTAAGTTTTCACGGTGAGATTTTTACAGAATAGCATTACAGCGGTGCTATTCTGTAAAAATCTCACCGTGAAAACTTAGGTGAAGTGAGCTTAAAGTGAGCTGTCAATAGTGTCAATCCCTAGCATCAGGTAGTACGATAGCTCACTTTAAGCTCACTTCATCTACGATATCACAGTGATCTTTTTACAGAATAGCACCGCTGTAAACAGTAAGGACGCCATTTAAAGATGGCGGAAATGGTTACTTAGTTCCAATAATATTACTACTGAGGGGAAAAGTAGCTCTGGTAGCCGACTTTGTACATTAAGCCCACTACACATAGGACGCCAATCCGATTTTCTTTTAGAGTTTCAAGTAATAAATGTTTGAAAAACAAACGCGCATTGAAATCGCATTGAAAACAATAGTGTTGCCATCCGATACGGCAGCCACAATGCTATCTTTGCTACAACATAGCGTATTTGTAACATTTCTATTAATCCATTCACATATTGCTATTATTTTTTTCATGCAAACACGGTTTTAAAAGTAAACTAAGGCTGTGACTGCCTCTTTGGTTTAGAGCGTTTACGCCGCACGGCATTTCACACAAACTTTCAAGCCCTTGTTTTTCGAAATGAATGAACCAATTTTAATGAAACTTATAGGTACGCTTAAACAGGATACAAAGGTCTAAAAAGTTCATAAGAACATTTTGAAGCATATTGCTAATCCATTGCTTCATATTTTCGAAAAAATTATCTGCTCAACAGCGTAAATAACGCAATGAATGTTGTTGAACTGTCAAAATAAAAGCCATTCCTACTTTTAGTGTGTTACGCAATTACCCCGCTGCTCGTCCGACGTAGGACCTACTATTTTAGTGTGACTAGATCGCGGGCACGGGTTTTGCTCTTCATATTCATCAGGCACGAAGACGACTATTACAGAAGTTTTGCTTATAGCAGGCGCGGTCCGAAGGGGGGGTCACAGGACATGACCCCCCTCAAAATCTAAGGTCAAATTGAAAAATCGCAAAAATTTGCCAAATAATAAAAGGAAATTTCTAGCTATAAATTTATTATAAAAGCGATAAATTTATAATAATAATATTGTGTCTTGTGCAATAATGTTTATTTTATTCCAGATACCTATTTTTTATTAGTGTAGTGAGTGACCCCCTCCAAAATTTCAAGCTGCGACCGCGCTTGGCTTATAGTATCTTTCATTGACAGATTATCACTTTAACATCATCTAGTTGCCAAAAATGCATCTACTTAAGGGGCTTACAGGACCTAAAAGCAAAAAACGCAAGTTTTAGAAAGAATAAAAGTATATGATCGACTACAGTAAACAAAATCAGAAAAATATATGATATTCTTCAGGATATGTGCTAGATAGAGAGTGTGTTGAAAACATAATACAACTAATTTGGTACGGTAGAAAAAAATCATGAAGAAACCTCCAAGAACTTTCTTTTTACAATAAAAACCATACTAATATACATACAATCATTCTGGTTTTTTGTCAGAATATTCTACAAGCAACATACTAAAATACTAGTGTTTTAATTTTTTAGTACAAACAATAGATTTTTTGTAAATAAATAATTGCTTCATATTTTGCAATAAATTACTAGCGTTGTGTCATCGCGCTTCTCTTTCTTTTCTATGCAGTCCGACGGTGACCGCGCTTTAGTTCATGTAAGCCCCTTAACCCTTAGTATGCCGGGAACGTAGATCCACGCGAGACACAATGGTTTTAATTGTTTCTGTAATTACGGCATTCAAGAGGTTAATAAAACAATAAATTCGTTCTTTCACTGACAGACAACGACACAACAGCCGAAGCCACTGAGTCTTGAAGCATGAGCACCAGAGTTTCTTTTACAACGAAGGTGAGTACAGTGAAGATGAGTACTAAAAAAGGATTTTTGAAAAATCTTCCCCTAAAGGAAATAGGAGATGAAAGATTCTATGGAAATTCGCCATCATCCTTGCTTGGCTTGTTTTTATAAAATAATCAGTTAGTAGCTAAACATTTTTATCTGGAAGAGTAAAACTTAATTAAAATAATTGCTATAAGCAATTAACATTATGTCATGTGTAACAGTTAGGAATTATAATGATAATGGACCAAATCCCTCCATTTTCATTAGATTAGCCGACGTCGATTTGATCAGCAGTCCTTTCCGGTGGAACCTCTTAACTCATAAACGAGTTAACGTCTGTCAGAGGTTGGAAACTGTTAGAACCATAGAATTAGTATGTACCTAATACATACTCGTATATAGGTTAGAACTGACAACTCACAGCTCGGAAACTGAAGTTCCTTATGTTAGTTTTTAAAAATAACCTGACCTTCCTGATTTGAAAAACAAATCATAGACTAAACTGGCCAGGATAGCGTGATATTATGTGATAACGAGTGAAGTTCTTCTTCTGTGTCACTGGCACGACTTTCCTCAGATCTTTTTCGGGCCAAAACTTCACCAATTCCACTGTGTTATCGGTGGCAGAGAAGAGGTCATTTTGACTGCAAGTTTTAGGACACAGAGGGCAGGATAAGAGGTGGAGCATAGATAATATATGCGACATAATACCACTTCCACACCCTGCTACCATTGCATGGAGGTAGCCTCACGTTACTAGGTTGGAGTTACATCTTCCCACTTGTGTCAGGAGACAGTTCAGGTTCCACATTATAAATCTTTCTGTTACAAATCATGTTTAAAAACGTTTATCAACTAAGAGTGTACTTAACCAGTTGAAATCTTAAGTCATTTTAGACTGATGAACCTAGTTCTGATCCCTAAGTACCTAAATCTTCTTTTTGTAAATTCCAGAATGCATTACAAAGGTAACCTAATGAGCTCTTGGAATCAGTCATATAAAGCTTGATGTCGTTCTGATATTATTCTATTACGATGTTTGCCATCTCGTTAGTCTGACGGTGGGAGCAAATATAACCACATTAACGTCCAGGGTAGTCGGGGTTAACGTTGTTAGGCATTAGGTCAGTTCGAGGTCGACTGGTAACTTGACAATTAAGACCTGGTGCAGCGAGATGAGAAATGCCTAGGTCTTGATTGGAAACTGATTGAGTTAGATTTTAACTTTGATCTAATTGTAATACCCAGCTTGTTTAGATGGTTTTTGACGTACGTTGAGCAGAAATTTGGCACATAATAGATGAGTGAGCTGTGGTAACCCAGGGGTAACTGTCGCAACTTACAAGTTGTAGGTCGTAGATTGTGCTAATTATTTCATCGCCACTGCTCTCAATTCAATTTCAATTGTTTTTTTTCTGTAAAAAAAAGAAAAAAGACAAAGACATGTAACAGTAACATCTACCAACCAGCACTGAGCCCTCGTGGTGGATTACGGCGCACTCCCTCTCACCGGAACATTATACGCTAAATATGTTGAGTAGGTAGATGTGTGTAGGACCCTGTTCATTCTTTGATCGGACATTTGAAGTGAAACTAAAATGAACTGAAACTATAAAACCACTAACTAACGGTCTTTCAACGTCAAAACTGGCGGCACTTTAATGGCCATATAACGTTATTCCAGTCACGAGGGCGTTAATAGCAACGTTTTTGATCGACACAAATTACCAAAGCGCCGGCTAAAGCTGTCTTTCTGATGTCCTTTCCCCCTTTTCCGTGTTTACTCTCCCATTGGAGGGAATGGGACGAACGATCTGTAAGACTCACACGTAACGTTGTCAAAGCCGTAGCTGTGAAGGGAGCATTAGAAAGTAATTGACAATAGCCACAAATCATGTCGGCGTCAGTAATTAAGTACCTATTTCTTCATCTGGAGAAATGCCCTCGACTTAAAATAAGAAAAATAGCGTGTTACAGACACGCTATTTTTCTTATTTTAAGTCGAGGTACATCTATAACCGAAGGCTGGCCTGGCCATAGATTTAGTATAGGTATATGTACTACTAAATCAACGCAGAGCTGAAAGCTGAAACTACTGAATTTACAAAACACAAAGGACAGAGGTTTCTTTTGATACGTATAGGTACACTTAATGTAGAAGATAGGACAGATATTGGGATATACTTGATTCTTTGTTGTAAGAAAGAATATCCCAATGGAAAGGAACACACAGGACATGAATTATAATATGGCGAAGACAGTCCGTGTTTTTCTTTTTTCGCTGCACTACGTAGGTACAACAAAGAGATTGGGATTTGATTTGGATTGGATTGATTGGTATTTTAGTACAGACAAAAAAAATAACTGAAAAATGCTTCACCAATGGGATTTGATACGATTAACTGAACAATTAACTGTCCATTATGTTATCCTTTTATGATTCTGCCAAAGTGGCCTTTTTAGGCCCCCTTTTGTTTGTTGTTCTTTTCCAGGCTTGAAAACTAATTTGGGAAATTTAAGATAACCCTTCGTAATTTTCGACAAGAAAATACTTCTGTGCGCCTAGCACGAACGCGCAGAATAAACTTAACGTAAATTCTAACGATTTTAAATTTTGAAAATAATCGTTTCGGCCATAATATTTGTTTAGTTTTAATACTTTATTCGTATTGTGGGTGATAGTAATTGCACTTGCGGCATTTTAAACCAAATTGCTAAAGGGTAAGTAGTTGTCTAGAAAGTCTAGTTGTATTTTTGATTCGAAAAAATCGTTTGAATTCACGATAGCTACGTTTACTTCGTGTATTCTTGTTAGGACCTCGGTTTACTTTATAAACTTTGAATCAAGTACTTAGGGAGTGTTTTTAAATTTAGGTTATTTTCTGTGTTTGTGAAATTTTACGTAGATATGTTATGTACTTATGTAAATCAGAAGGCCAATTCCTGTATATAAAAACGTTCAAATTCTAGTCGGAATTTCATCTCTGCGACTAAGTAGAAAATGTTGGTAAGTTAGAGGTATTTTTGGCCCATTGAGACCGATATTGGTTACGGTCTTAAAAATTCGGAATTACACCTTAAATAGATAGTGTCCTTGGTTTTGTATTTACGTTTTTTGCTACATAATACCACCGTAATTAAAGTTATTTTTCACTTTGTAGTGTTTTTTTTTGGTCGTTTGTTTATTTTTGTAATAAAGTTTTTATTTTTATATAAATAATAGTGACAGGAAGTTATGAAAACATCATCAACATACACTTTTAAGTGGAAAAAATACACAATATTGAAGCTAACTCAAAAACCACTCATCAGATCGATTTTATTATTCTCTTTAATAGTTATATATTATTAAGTAAACCTATTATTTGCTTATTTATTATATTTCACTATATATAAAGTCAGGAAATAAAAGAGAAATACTTATAAGGAAAATAAGAGGCTTACAGAGGTGTCCAAAATTCATATCAAGATAAATAAGTAGGTACCTACAATCCCATTGACAAGCTAAGTATAGGTAACAATAACAAAGCCTACAATAAACTTATTAAGTTTAAAATCTCTGGTAAAATTCTCGGAAATAGTAAGTATTTGATACAGCGGCGGGCGCGAACAACAAAAATTTGGGGAAACAAAGGCGATGTGGGCCACCGTCCCTCTGGCCTCGACGCTGAGACAACTTGGGGATCGATAGCAACATGGACTGGTTACCATGGTGATAACGCCTTCGTGGCCCACTTTTGGGAACTCGTAAATCTATATACAACCTCATGCTACCTACAGTGACGTGACCACATATCTCCTGTCTCGTTTCTCGTTCCGGACCAATATTCGAAGTGAACCATGCTTTGAAGTTTCAGAAGTCAGTTTGACTTTAGTTCAAGTTTTTCGTTTTGATGAAACAAATGGAGTGAAATTCGTTTGATAACTTTGTGGACGCGTCCTTTCTTAAATACCTACATATTTTACTAAAACGTTATCCACATGTTTTGTTGATAAGTATTTTTTTTAAATAACAACAAAACTAAAGTGGATAAAGTTTTAAATAAAATATTTACGGTACCTACTTGTATTATTTTAATAGATATTATTTTAACGAACAATTTTATTGTTATCTATTATTAGGTATTCGTTTTTGTGGTTCTTCGTGGAACTTCTATACCTAGTCTTTAAAACAATAGATTTATTTATTATACAGGAATTGAATACTAAGAGCAGGATTGCACTTTCAGTCTATTTAATTAAACTACTTTTTAATTAATTATCAACTTATTTGGAAACGTTTCTCACGAACTGATTCATCTTACCTTTCAGTAGGTCGAGTGCTTCTCCTATAAAAGAGAGAGATAGCAGTGAAAATAAATTGAGAGGGAAGAAAATTTCGGTTAGTAGGTTTATTGATCCCTTTGCAAGCTGATGTGAAAATGAATGGAAGTAAGAAGGATGTACATTTCAGACGATACAGAACTGAGAGGATCGAAAGAAAATGCATTATTTAAATAAATTAATTAATTACCGTTATTTGCGTAAATTGACGTAATTTTAGTTGGCAAGTTTTTAATCGCGTCTAAATTTGTATGGAGTAGCGTCAGGCGCTGATTAATTTGACAGGACTAAACTAAAATTTATTTTCTGTCCTCTTCTTAATGAAATAGAAAGAAAAAGATGCACTGATTTGTGAACAATGGAATCGGCACCATCATTAAAATACGTAAATATTTGTAAAGTTATTTATAACTAAATACAACAGACAAAGTTCCTTTTACTAACGACTATTTTGCTTCCTTCTAAAGCACTATTACTTCGCTATAGGAACACTGTTATAAACTGAGCCTCGGAGCACAGTTTGCGTGTGAAATCACAAGGACTGAGCATTCGGTCTAAAAACACCCTGCTGACGACAGCTTTTTTAGAACTTAGTCCTAAAGTGAGTGTCACGCGAGTTGTCTTAAATTTATTATTGCATAATATAAAACAAACTCGCTTTTTGTGTATGTCTGTGTTCGTGTAGTTATTAGAAAGCTTGGAATAATCCGTAGCTGCTCTACGCGTTAATTCCGCGTAGTAAACGCCTAGTCTGCAGCATTGTAACAAAAGAGGAGCCGGCTCGTAGCAGACGTACAGCAGGCGCGTAGCAGAACCGTAGCAGTCGCGTAGCAGAGGCGTAGCAGTCGCGTAGCAAAGATGTAGCAGTCGCGTAGCAGAGGCGTAGCAGTCGCGTAGCAGACGACGTGTAGGAGCCCGTAGACGTAGCGTAGGAGTTCGACAAACGCCTGCGCTGGGTAAACGCGCGTACTAATTTGGACGTAGTTTAGCAGAAAGGACTCAACAAAAAAATTACAAACAAAAAAATGCGTTAGTCTGTTTAATACAACTTGACTCACGACAATATTAGTATGTTAGCCCATAGGTGACAATATTTCAAAATATTCCAAATACAACATCATTGCAGCAATAGGTACACACCTAAACTTAAAAAAATACTTGTTATGGGTTGAGTCCTGTCTGCTAAACTACGTCCATTTATGTCATATATTTACCTAACAATAGTTTAATAATATTGAAACCGCAACCAATTTATTTTTGTATCGGTTAAGTTTTCCTGAATTGCAGTAAATCCCACAAAATACTGAATAAAACAGTTTTAAATCGACATGTAATTTTTGTTAGCCAGATAGGATACCTATTACTGATGTAAGTAGGTAATGAAAAGTAATGAAACCGATTTCGATTGATAATTTTATGTTACGCAATTGCCCTGCAGAGTGGCCAACCTTGATTCTAGTTCATTACCCCAAAGTTAGTTTATAGGTAGGTACTTTATACACCTACATAAAAGAATAATAAAATTAAGAGCTTCCGAATCTAGAAAGAAAAATCCACTGAAAAAGAACCAGCTGGACAGTGTCAAAACAAAAGTTCGAGTCGAAACCGAAACATATGCTTTTAACTTCTGTTAGGGGAGAAAGATATTTACAAGGTATCTACTACTACACTAGGCAAATCTTATAATTAAAATTAGGTAGTTATGGGTATTATAGTTAGTTCCCGATAGATAAAAAGGCATATACATATATATGGTTTTTAACCCTTTACCTACACGTCTGCAGGCGCGCACTACATTTTAGGTACCTTCCCTCGTCAGAAATAGAAGAAAACCATAAAATAAAAAAATAGGTACCTAAGTATTTATTTATTTATTTATATATACTTTATTGTACACCAGAAAATACATAACAAAAAAAAAATACGGTTAATACAAAACATACAATGGGCGGCCTTATCGCTTTCTTTTTATAAGTATTTTGTTAATCAACGTTAACGTTTATAAATTCTTTAAAACGAAGAATTCAATAGTACGGATAAAATTATTTTCAGCCTTGGGTTCTCTATCAAATGAAAATATTTTTTATCGGAAAGGAACGAGGAAATGTCCTCGTTAGTCGCCTAGCCAGTAACAAAAGTAACTTTCAAGTATATCTCTACTCGAATAATACAAGTAAAACTATATTTTAAATATTTTAGATCACAAAATTGATCATAATTAATTTATTAATTCGTTATTGCAACTAAATCATTCCATCTTAGTGTGTTTAATCAATCTGTTATCGTAATTCCGATTGCGAATCAGAAAAAGTTTTAGCAAAGCTCATGAACTATATTGAAACTTCTACAGCAACGCTACTAGCTCCATCTATTAGAGAGCTTTCACGTTAAATGTTCAGATTTAATAAAATAGATGGCTTTAGGGAGCGACCAAGCCTTCACCCCTCCCGACCCTTCGCTCCGTAGGTAAACAGAAAAAGCGAGACAGCTATCTCTCTCATGCGCCCTCGTTGCCCTGTTTTACCGACACCCAATGCAGAAAAGGGGAGTTGGGTGGTTTGGGACACCTTATGGAAGGGGATTACGTTTCGTTCCTCTCAGCTAGAAAATTTATTCATGATATTATCAGATCAGTAAAAACGTATACTTTTGTGTTTGATGTACCTATGTTTATGTACCTATACCTATTAAAAACAACAGATAAATATAAAGTAAATAATAAAATCGGTACCTACGCGCTGCTTCCGAATAAAAAGTAGACCTTCCACTATGTGGACTTTACCGTCTTTAATGTGTGTACTTAGATGTATTGTAAGCGGTTTTCTACCTACAAGACTATAATTAGCTGTAAAATACATAGTTACCTATTATGACAGTCGTTTGTTCGTCATGACGCGTAGACGAATGGGCCACATCCACAAGAAGGCAAGCAGAAGGAGTCCAGGTGGTTGTAGGTCAGCAGCAAACAGCAAGTGGCAAATGTTTCGCGCAACATTGAGTTCTTTATTCGCTCCTCCTCTTCCTTAGTCATTCCAAGAGACAGGTGTCTTGGAAGGTTGATATTTGTTTGTTTAAGGTTGATGTGAAGATTGATGAAAGGAAGGTGTCATAATTTATGGAGTGCCAGGTGGGCTGCAGCAAACTTCGACTGGAGTTTGCTACATATGTCATGTTCGAAATAATTCATTTTCTGCCCAATGACATTCCCATCGGCAAAAATGACGAACTTTCATCCCCTTGTTTAGTAGGTACTTAGCCTCTCTAGGGGATGAATATTCAATAATCCCCTTACCGACTCGCAACACATAGGTAGGTACCTACACAGGATGCGACGTCGTCGTCTCGTATGTAGGTGTCTTTGGCCCTTAATGCTAAGTTTCGTTGGGAACCCTCGTGCTAAATCCCATGCCTATTTCTAGACCCAGGGGTTTAGGCTGAGCGCTATCTGTCAGTGGATTTTAACGTTTTCATTTAGTAGACTCGCGGCATTATTGGATGATTATTTCCATGAGCTGCGCTGTGACGTGTCTGCCTGACCACAATTGTCTCGGAAGCATCGGTAATTCGTCGTTACTTCTTTCTTGGATTAGCAAATTTCCCGCTATTCTCCAAGGTCTAGGCTGTCCAGGGTCTTAAATACTGAAAGCATAGCGGTGACTAAGAAGTACGAATAAGTAAGATCAATTACCGAATTTTGTTTTGCAAGATGCTATGTACTAGCGATGGCATGTAGGTACCTACTTAGGTGATGTGGGTCATCGCATTGCGGTGAATATCGATTTTGCTCGCTTTAATGACAATGAAGCCTAGGTAGCTAAACTCCTGAACTACCTATTCTGTTACTAATTAGATCCAGCTCTCCTAAACTATTTCTTCGCATGTGCTGGATTTAGGCCGTTATTCGACTCTGTTGGGCGCAAGTAGGCATCAATTGTGTGGGGGTCCAAGCAAAAAGGGTCCAGTAGTGGGGTATTGAGTTAAGACTAGATTCGGTATCTAGAATAGTCAATTAATAATTTATGGATTAAAAAAATATTCAAAATTGGTACATTTTTTTATCAGACATTTGAAGTTGAAACTCTGAAAAAGCTCGATTTGAGAAAAATCATTTTCAATATTTGATTGAAAATAGTAGATTGTTATATAAGGGTGGAAAGGAATCAATTCCTATACGAGGCATTTAGACGCCCGAGCGCAGCGAGGGCGGCTATAGTCCGAGTGGGAATTGATGACTTTCACACGTGTTAAACACTCTACTTTTCATTTCGAATATAAGGAAAGTAAAAAATAGCAGTTTTTCTAAAATATTAATTGATAATAATAACATGAATAGTAGATACCTATATATTAGTCTTTTTTAAATTTGAAATATGGAACACACCGCGTCACTTTTTTAGTGCTGACCGTCCCCACAACTTTCTATTTAGATTCAAAACTTGCATTCAGCCTAATCGATACTCGCAATAAAAAAAAATTTTAGAAACTGAATAAAAAACTCTTTTAACTAACAAAATGTATTGAAATGTAAAGTGTTTGCTGAATACCCAATTTATAGAATTAATTTATCATCATTCTCAAATAAACTTTTGCTAAGCCTACCTAAAAAATGTTTGTTGGGAATTCTGTAGCATAGGTACTATTAGAAAGTATTAAAAATAAAATCCACAATAAATAATTGTCCAATAAATTAAAATAATTTTAAACAGCGAGCGCTTTCCGAATATAAATTCAAATATAGAAACATTTCGGCGCGAAATTCAATAAATGCTGCTAGTGACATGATAATTATTAGAAGAGATTGAAATGATATCTATTAGAAAAGCATAAATCATTAAAACAATGCATGTATTTATTTTCAAGTATCGATTACATTCCTCATATTAATTACTCGTCAGTGGAAATTAAAAAAAAATTGTTGGAATAATCGCTTTCGCTGTTTCGCACATCATTGCAATAAAAAAAAAACAATAATGGTCGACGATTTTGAACACAAATTGAGTAGGTAGTGGTAATGTGAATATTACGTTAAAACCTGGGCATTTTCGTGTTGTTTATAATATTTTCAATAATATTTGTCACATTTTAAATCTTATCTAAGTACCTACATCTGTGTGAAATTTGTGAAACGAAAACACGCACGATTGGCGCGAAACTTCGACATAAGATATAAAAAAACTTCATTACCACTACTTATTTACCTTAAACTATGGATAAATTCGTCGAATAATTAAATGATGTATATGCACAGCCCCTATGGTGAAGGCAGGATGTTCGAAATCCCCAATTTTTATGTTTTTTAGCCTCGACCACAACTGACATCAAAATTATTATCGTACCTTTAAGTATGTTGAATTTATTCAAGGTAAATTATTAACTAAACTTGTGCGCTAAATATGAAAGATTTAATGGCGTTAACATATGAGCTTTTTATCCAACTCTCCTAATTAACGCACATTTATAAGATTTGATGGGTAGCCTAATAAATATTTACATAATCAATTAAGGGTGTCTGACTGAGCTGACTACCTAACCAAATTTAGTTCCATTTTTAAAATTCATTCCCGCCTTAGGGAGGGAAGCAATTACTATGAGTCTTTCCCGCCCTATGGTGGGAAGCAGCGTCTTCCACTCGCTATTCGGATCAAACAAACACTACTTTCCGAGCATGAGAGATGAAAAAGACACTTGCTTGTTAGGCACCTACATTGATTTTGATTTATTATTGTCGATTGACATAGGTACTCTCCATGAAATCAACTTGAAATTAGGTACCTACATTACAAAATAAACAATCACGATCGAAATATAGGATTGATACAAATTTTAGTAAAAAGGTCGTAAGGTCGTTTAGTAAAGGGGTCGGTATTTAGTAAAAAGTGAGTAGGTAAATACCTACGACAGCATAATGCAATTAGTCTCACCATAAGTGTTTCGTTTTTACCATTTTGGTACGGAACCCTAAAATGAAGCATAATTCGCGATGATGAACATTCTAATTAATTAATTCGTCACAGCGTAGGTACCTTCGGCTTGTAAACTTTCTGAATACAGTAGGTACCTACATCGATATTTCGAACTTCGAAGTTCAGTATGAATGACAGTCTGTCTAATGTCATTATCGACTGCTTCGCTCCATAGAGGTATAGCGTGATGGTAATAATTTAAAGGGATCTGTAATTAATTGCAAATCTTGGCTCGTCTTTTTAAAATTTGCGGTAAACTATAGAAGAATACAAACAATTGCAATATTGCTCTACCCCACAGTAAATAGCGTGCTACAGACTGATCAGACTGGAATATCTATGCAATTTTTTTTAACAATATCTATCCTGAAGTTTTTGCGTGATGCTGGACCATACATTCAGAATTGTCAAACAAACAAAAATTCAAAAAAATATATTTTAGGAAAGACATCACAAAAGATAATAATAATAACGCCACCGCCGTATCTCTACGTTGACGTCGTGGTGGGGCTTGCGCGCTCAGAACTCTAGGCCTGTGCCGGAAGGGTTTACTTTGCCGGAACAGGTCTAGAGTTAGGAGCCAGACCAAGAGAGATACAGAAATCCGCAGGGCAGCATGTGGCGAGCTGTTGGGCAGTAGCGACCCCACGGACCCTATCTCCAGGGAGAAGTCTTGTTCCTCACCTCTGGCTTGCCTTTATTGGCCGGCTGGAGTGAACAATGACGAGGAACAGAGCTCCCACCTCATTCTTGCCTTTATTGGCTGGCTTGAGTGGAGATTCGCAAGAGCAAACGTGCTCGGAGGAAGGAAGTAGGGGAGAGGGGTACAAAATGGCATACTAGTCAGAAAATCAGTCATAAAATCTTTATTTATTAATAATATTGAACACTTTAGTAACTGTGTATTCTTTGGTTCATTACCTATTAGAATTATAGAGATCAATCAACTTAATACAAAAACAAAAGAATTATTCAACATTCTTTTTTATCTTGAAAAAAACCGTTTTGTCCGCCCTAGTCGGGTAAAATGGCACACATGATGTGGACAAAATGGCATACCATTTTTTTAAATGAAAATCAGTCGATTAGAGACAGAGTTCACACGTAAAACGCTTTGTATTTTTCGGAACATCTGCACATGATGCATGAGCCCATCTTTTACAGCTCAAGCACATTAACCAGACCTCCTTTGGCTTGGACCTGGAGTAGAGGTCATTGCAATAAATGCAAGGACAATCTTCATCATCATCTCCGACTTCAGTGAAAGCTTGTAAGGAAGAGAAATCATTTTCACTGTCGGAACTAAAATCCAAAGCTTTCGTAACCTTTCTCGTGTTTTTCTTTGGAACAGGTGGAGGAGCTGATTTTGCTTTTGCCTCTTCTATATTTGGCGTTGAAGTTAACACCAATATTGTTGGTTTCTTGCGTGGTTTTCTTTTGCCTTGTCCAGCCACATATGTTCCTATCGGCACTGGAGACAGCACGCTGACTGGAACATTGATATTCATGTCTTGGAGTATCAATTTAGATGATGTGAGTGTTGTAGGTATTGCAGTAGCTGTGTCTCTAGATTGGGCAACTGAGAGTGGAAGTGGGTTGTCTGCGGCTGATGTGCTTGCAATTATCAGTGATGTCGAACTGCCTGCTTCTACCTGAGATGGACCTGATGACGGTATGCATAGGTTTTCTGCTACCGTTGAATCTTCTTCGGGCTCTACCCGATCTTGTTGCATGGGGATGTTTGTCGTCTCAGCAGGCTCAAACAAATAATCTGGAAATATGTTTGGATCAACAGGCCAAAGACCTGTTTTTTGAAACCCATTGACGGCAGTTTGAATCGTTGCTGCTTTGCCATAAGCTTTGTTGAGAATTGCACCTATTTGAAAATGAGTAACAACTCTGCCTGGATGGTTCTTTAACCAAGTGCTCACTTCTTGATTAAAATATGTCTTCAGTGGCCCATAGAAAGATACGTCTAATGGTTGCATGCGGTGCGTGCAGTGAGGTGGCAAGCATACCATAATGATTCCATGCTCTTTTGCGAATTTTAAGCTTTCAATACCTTTATGACTTATATGTCCATCAACTACCAAAAGCACTTTATCATCAAGACTCGCTTTTACATGCAACTGAAAGTGCACCAACCATTTATAAAATACAGCTGTTGTCATCCAACCTGATTCCTGGGCAATACCCAAAGTACCGGTTGGAGCTTCGTCTATCAACTCCTGTTTCATGATTTTTCTAGGATAAATTAAACACGGCGGGACAAAATGGCCATTTGCACTCATGCAACAAACAACTGTCACATGAGACCCCTTTTCAGCACTAGTCAAAACCCCAACCTGCTTACGTCCAGTAGTAGCAAAGACCTTTTGGGGTCTCTGGACTGTTGATAAAGCTGACTCATCGACATTGTAGAGCCTATGAGGAGAAATGTTGTTGCTCTGAACAATGTCTTGGTAAGTGTTGAAAAATAGTGCTACTTGCGGTTTGTTAAAGGCTTGGGCTCTTGCAGCTGAAGTCGCTTCAGGTTTCCTCAAGGATATGTCTGGGTGTCTGCGTCGAAATCCAGCCAACCATTCTTTGCCTGCCATCTTTTTTTCATTGTTGAAGTTATGAGGAATATTATTAACGTCTGCAAACTGGTAGGCCAATTCCAAAACTTCCTTCCTTGTGAATCCAAACAATCTCGTTTCTAGTAATTTAATATGTTCTACCAGTTCTCGTTCCATTTCATATGTGAAGACACTCCTGTACCTACCCATACCTAAAACAATAAGGCGAGTACGTGATTAAATCCGCTCTGATCATGCGTACATAATGCTACAGTTAAAAAATACTACATAAGTTGGTAGGTACCTTTAGCAGTTGGAGCTAAGAATTTATTTTGTTTCAGTGCATGTCTTCTAAGAGTCGACTGTGGGACATTAAATACTTTAGAAGCCAATAGCCAGCCCATTTCATTATTCTTCACAGCTTCAATAGCCTTTTCCATGGAGGTTTTATCCCATCCCTGTCGGTCTGTGTTTCTAGAATAGTTACGAGGCATGATTGTTAATAATCTGAAAAAAGAAAAAAGGGTGGGTCAAATGACATAGTATGCTGTTTTACCCGAACAAGGCGTATGCCATTTTGTCCACTTCATAACCTTCAACGTAAGAAAACAATAACTAAAAAAATAACTAGAATTATGAGATTTCAAATCATTTTCGAAGTTATTTAGTAAAATTACAATAAATTAATGCTAAATTCAAACAAATTAACGTAAAAAATACTTACTTTTACGAGAAACATAATCCGCCTGAGTAAAACTCGTGACAGCAAAAACTAAACAAACATGTGTCCGCACCACACGGCCAAACGGACGCGACTGGCGCCGCCACAGGTTGCGACCTGTTATTAAGCGATCCTCTACACGCCATTTTGAGAACTATTATGTCTGTGGTTTTGGAGAAAAGGAGGTGTGCCATTTTACCCACCTATGTCATTTTGTACGCCTCTCCCCTATTCCAGTAAGATGCTGGTAGGGATCTTGACCGTACTTCCGGGATTGTTCTGATAGCCGTGGAATACCTCTCCACTCCTCATAAGCACCTCAGGACATGTTGCCCCTTTGCCGCTACGACACTATGTGCTAGCGACCGTTTTCGGGGGCCCATTATTGAGTGTGCAAGTCACCCCCTGCCATTTAATCTGTGTAATTTATAGAGTACATCGGTCAGGCAGGGGCTATAGTTTTTCCATAGTCTTAGATAACCAGTTCACTTTAGCCACCAAAACCCATAACCCAATATTTTTGTTTCCATATTTTGCAATAGTCCTACACCAACCGGGGGTTGTCCTTGGGTGCACTTGCATAGTGCGAACAGGGATAATCGTCGGTTGGTGCCTCATTTCATTGAAAATCTCTAACGGGCCTCTGCGAGTTGGCTTCGGCCCTTTGTACGCCTTCCAAAGGACCGGGACCCCATGGTCCCGAGAAAGAAAAAAGAAATAATAATAATAATATATATTTTTTTATATTTTTAAATGTTTTTATATTTTTTATATTCTAATATTTAAAAATATAATTTATATGTGTTATTTAATGAAATAAAGGATAATAATAATAATATAATATTCCACAACTATCACACAACGCCGTCTAGTCTCAAGCTAAGCAGAGTTTGTGTTATGAGTACTAGACAACTGATAAACATACTTATATATTTCTAAATACATACATATATAGATAAATTACACCCAGACACAGAACAAATGATCATGCTCATCACACAAATATTTGTCCTGGGTGGGAATCGAACCCACGACCTCCGGCATAGCAGTCATAGTCACTGACCACTAGACCAACAGGCCAGATAAGATGGATGGATTGTGTGAGGAATGATATGAAAGAGAAGGGAGTGAATGATAGCTTGATGGTTGACAGGGGAGAATGGAAGAAGAAAACGTGTTGCGCCGACCCCAAGTAACATGGGATAAGGGCAGGAAGATGATGATGAGGAAAGACATCACAAAATTAAAAAAAAAAAATATTGTTACAGTTTTGACTTCGCTACGATTTTATTATCACTAAGTACCTAAAGATTACGAATTTTTTTTTGCGATTTCCTATAATACGAAGGGTAATAAGAATATCAATGCAAATATACATTTAAACTTATTTATTTCGAAAATAATACTATTGTTAAGTACATACCTACCTATTTCCTAAACAATACATATCTCCTGCTATTGCACGTCCAGGTTCTCTAGTTTCTTTATTTTATTCTTAAATGTTTGAATAGTGTATTCAAGCTGCCCTTTAGTCTCTGGGTGAGAAAATTATTAAATTCATCCGAGGTGAACGCACATCCATCGGACAGTAACACGTCGGGCAGCCCTTGTGAAGTGTTTTTTTTTCTCATAACAGCTACCACCGTACCACTGTTCTTCGCTGATATGAAGAAGCCTCAAACCATTTGCTGTAGGTACAGACGCCAGCACATCAAGCTACTACAATCTGTCAACTTTCTTTAATAGATTTTCAACTTTATCGCTAAAGTATAAGGTTCAAAGTTGATTGGAAAAATTTTACAGTTTCGGGTAGCTTGATGTGCTGGCGGTCTGTACCTAGCTGTCTACTAGGACTAAAAACGATTTTCCCTGAAGGGCCCCGCAAAATCCACGTGCACACTGCGTCACTCCATGGCTTCTCTGGAACAATCCAAGTCCGCGGGTCCTTTGATGGGTTATTTCTCACTAGCTGACACTGCTGACACGTGGCCACCACACTCTCAATCTGCCGATCCATGTCGACCCACCACACGCAGCCTCTTGCATACGCTTTTGTCTAGACAATGCCCACATGAGGGGCTTGTAACAACTTTAACACTTTGTCCTGTAAGGACGAAGGTATTAACACTCTGTTGCCCCACAATAAACAACCTTTATTATGTGAAAGAGTCTCTCCGTGTCCAATAAGCTTGTAGGTTCCTTCGTGGCCATCCGTGTAAAACTTGAAACATTACTTTTTGCAATACCACATCTTTGTTAGTGTCCGCGGCTATCTTAGCAGCGTCCAGTTCCCAGCCGCTCGGCTGCTGCTCCAGTAGCAGCACGTCCAGCATGCTCGACGTGTCCTTTTTACCATCATTACAAAAATGTTACACTATGTTACACTTGACAACTAATAAACAATCAACAAGGTTCAAACATAACACAAAACAAATAGGTAGGTATGGTTATAGGTACTCCAAAATAACTATTATTAATATTAATCGGTAAAATCATCTGTGAATGCATTCAACAATATCCTCTCAGTCCATCGTAAACCGGTATGAGTCTGATTATCATCTAGAGTTTCTAATACTTCCTTGGCTTTTGTTCTTAAAGCCCAGAAGAATATATCTATTATCCTTTGTATAAAAGAATTTGATGGTGACTTAACCTCTTTTATGGATACTTTTTGCAGCACATCTAATACTGTAGTATATAAAATTGACTGTCGGGTGGCTGGTTTGCATATTGTCAGATGATCTAGAGGTAGCTGATAAAATTCACCGCGGCCCAAGTCCGCCGAAACTGACTCAACAAGTTGTATAGGAACTTTGAATGCAGTTACTAATGTTGGCAAGGTTTCTACAAAACTAATAGTTTCCCAGCCATATGCATCTGCAAATGTTATGAATGATTTATGTAGATCTAACAAAACTGGTGAATTTTCCTGTAATTGTCTCACGTCATTGGAAGGCCACAGAACAGCAGCAGCAGCTCGAGGCATAGCTGCCACAGCACTACCTTTGTGTGGAGTACTGAAGAACAAAACAGCTTTAGTGTTATTAGCAATTTTTTTCAATTCCTGCTTGTCACTTTGTGAGGCTTCAACTAGTACTTGCTTGACAATTAGTCCACCCATGGAATGGCCCAGCCAAACCACTGGAGTGGCTTTACTGCCCACATCAGCATCTGTGAGGGCAGGAACTAGTTCCGAGGCTCGGGTTGCAATATCTGCAGTTTGCATTGGGCAGCGTTCAAGCCACTCTGACAGTGAACTCCAATAATTTACACCAAGTATTCTCAAGTTACTAACATCTTTTGGCAGCCAGTCTTTAGGCCAACACACTGTGTAATTACATTTGTCTTCTTCTTCTTGGCTTAGTGCATGACGTTTATGATTAGCAGTCAATGCATAGGATGCTTTTGGTTCTCTCAAAGCTTCAATAGGAATATCATGAAGAACCACTTCTATTTCTGATAAAAACAACTCTTCTCCTATTTCTATCAAATCATTCATCACCTGCTTTATTTCAGGGTCAAGATATGTTTCTGGTGGTTTTTTTACAGGCTCACAAGGTTCACAATCATTGTCTGCTACAGTAACTTCTATGATTCCAATGGGTTCAGCACATTTTCTGTCGCGTTGTCTCCACGTGACAAAAACTCCTCCTCTAAGTCCATGCACAAGTAAGGTATCGCAAGAAGTACGAGCAGTGGTTCTATAAAGAGGATGTAACAGAAATAAACCAGGTCTGTAACAATACTCTCCAGACAAATTAGCAAGACATACTGCTGCTGAACTAGACAAGCGTATATCTCTGGATCGTATAAGTCTTGCTAATTCACCAAGAAGGCCATTTTGAAAAAAGTCAGATAGTAAACTACAATGCACACTCAAAACTGTAAGGATTTTGAGTACTGCTAGGTCACAGTCTGGATCATTAGGATGTCGTAATAACGCTTCAGCTAATAGTGATAGACCACCCTTGTCAACAAATTTTTTCACGGAGTGATCCTTGTCATATTCCGCTACATTAAAAAGACTTACATGGTGGTACAGAGCATCCATACACAATATACATAGATCCCTTTCACTAATATTGTCAGGTTTGGGAGGAATACTATCTGACTCAACTGCCTCCTCTTGTACATTTGCAAAGTACTTAGAGAGGAAGAGTTCAATGCAACAATGGGGATTTATGTTTTGTACCGCTGTTATAAGGTCTCGAAATTTGTATGAGATGAGTTCCGATGAAAGTGCTGCACGTCTAACGTGAATTGGAGGTGGAAGGAAATATCGGAGGTCGACACCACGAGTCCGCGCCAGTAGAACTGCTGTGTTTCCATCTATAGCTTGAGCAAGTTTACAGCAATCCCAAATTTTATTATTCTTAAAACCGGCAAGTTGTTCCAAGGCTATATTCCGCTGATCTTTATTTCCATGACGGCATAACCACAACAGTCTCCAAGCTAACGAATGCTTTAAACTTTTCCAAATGCGACCGAAACCCACCGGCTGCCTTGTCGCTTTATCGTATTCAAGTTGCAAAGTTTGATTGTAAGAAGGATCATCGACGTAAATATATTCGGCTGCATGTTTCTTTTCCCTTTCAAATACACGTGGATTTATAATATTTCCTATTGTTTTGCACGTTTGCACGATATTGTAATAAATTGTAAAACAGCCAGTGCCTGCTGATGCCAAAATTTTCAAAATTTTTATTGTGGCCTTAATGCTCATTATAGGTATATAGATTTTCTTTGATTCATTGCTGATGGATGCGGAGATTAAGTTGGAGCCGTTCTACTTTGTTATTAGTTAAGTTTGACTGGTTTATCTGCTAGTTTTCATAGGATTATATTTTTTGTTTTTTTTTTGTTTAGACAAGACCACAGAGTACTTTTTGATAGACTGAAAGAAAATACCTACGTGACACTTGACAGTGACAGTGGACAGTACAGTACAGGTGACAGTCAGTGTGTTGCCAACTCGGATTTTGAAAAAGACGTAGACCACCTTAGAAAATTATGTAAAATTTGTATTTTTTGCAAATGAAAAGTTCGTAGGTCTACGTACTTTTTTTCTGAATGAAATGGAGAGGGTAGGGTAAGTAAACTGAATAAAACGAGTGTTTTAATATACAATTTATGAATTTCGCGGGCTACCCTGGTGCTTTCTCCTTAATAGCATCATCTGCCCAGCCTTTTCGTAACCATGTTGGGGTCCGCTTCCATTCTAACCGGATGCAGCTGAATACCACAACCACTAATATAATTTTTAAAATTATAATTCTGTAAATACATATTTGTTTCCTCCCACAAGGTGGACCGACGACCTTGTGAAGGCCGCAGGAACCCATTGGATGCGAGAAGCACAGAACTGGTCGAAGTGGAAGTGCTTGGGGGAGGCCTATGTCCAGCAGTGGACGTCTTTTGGCTGAAATGATGATGATGATGATGATATTTGTTACGACCGCGAATCATATTTTAATCAACGTACAACTTAATACTGACCAGAATAAAACACGTAAAATAAAAGAATTGAATTTCGCGGGCTACCCTGGCGGTTTCGCCTTAATAAAAGTAAACGATCTCCGTACAGCATTAAAATAAAATAAGCCCATTCACAGGTACTTTACTTCTAATCTGATAATGCATGACTGTCAAATTCAAAGTGATCTTTGTTGTGCTTCAATAAAGTTGGTTTTGGGTTGCTGCCACTAACAAGGTCTGATAGTATCACAATGATCTTTTTTCTTGCTCTAATAAGGTTGCTGTTGGGTTGCCGCTGTCAAAAGTAAACTAGCTGTGAACGGACAGTAGGCACAGTTCCAGTCCACGGCGTTTTTTTTGTGATATCTTTTCTCTGTCAACTGTGAAAACTTTTGGAGAGTTTTGGAGCTTCGCCGCAATCCGGTAAAGAGGGCCAACCAATTTGAATACAGAGACCTTTTATGATTAGCTACGCCACTGGAGAGTAGTTCCCTGAAAAATCCTTAGTCGGTGCTAGCAATTTGTCAGCCACTACCACACCAAGCTTGCACTTTTTTTTTTTTTTTTTTTTTACTTGGAGAAATGCTCATTCATTCTGCACTACCACGGGGAGATAGTGCAGTTATGTGGGACTCCAACCCACTAAAACTCCACGGTGTCCTCCTCTGCCGCTTATGGCGGGAACACGGGCACGCGTTAGCACTCATCCGTGAACCCGCCGCGGCTGTCCGTTACCGGACCCTCCTCCGGGGAGTACTCCCCATCACAGGCGCACCAGAACACATAGCACGCCGTGACCACCCCAGGGACCAAACCAGCACATGGGCGCCAGACGACCCCGTCTCTGCCAGCCTTGGTCCCCCTGCGACGGATCAGGTCATTGGCCCCGCCGCCTGCCAATTTTCGGCCGCAGAGGATAGGGAGAGTGGCCAACGTCATACCAACACTCCTCTTCCCCTGCGGCCCCACCGCGTCCGCCATCGAACGGTGGCGACCCCGTCAAGGCCGCGGAAGGTAGGGAGAGCGGCGCACCGTAATACCGGCACTCCTCTCCCGCCGTGGCCTCCAACCCTCAGCCGCGATGCCTCCGGTACGACATCGCGGCCCGCCTCAGTTGCGATATCGCCCAAGCGGCACCGCAACCTACATGTTGGCCGCTACGTCGTCGGCTTGTCGGCAAAAGCCCTGACGAGCGGCCCCTCCTCGGGTTCCTCTTCGCTTCACCGTGGGTGTCCAAGCCACGGCTACTGAGCCCCCCCGCCTCGACAATGCGGGACCCCACCCCCAACTAACCAAAACTCTCGAAACAACCGCGCTCCGCTCACTCGTGGGGTACGCTCGCTTCGCTTACTAAGATTGAGCGCAGGTTTTACAGTTCCAGTCAAACCCTCACCTACTTATAAGTGGCCCCTTATTTAGTCTTATGCCGTTGAAGCCTAATGTTCATGCTTAGTTCCACGATGAGTCGATGACGGCGCCGCCGATTGATATCATGACATGAGCAATAATTATAAAGACGTATTCACGTCAAAAATTGCTTCCCTCTATTGGGAGGCAAGTCAAAAAAACCAATGATAACAAAATCGGGGGATACAGTTTGGTGTTGCAGCTTCATATCTATCATATCCATCCTAAATTCAATTACACCATTGGATAGCTAAAGGATCAATCAGCCAAGTGAGAACTGTGACGCATCGCGTGCGGTGGAAGTGGAAGAGCCGCCATTTTGCTGCGTATCGAGATTTCCACTTAGTATAACTTTTGACTCTGAAAAGCTACGACGTTCGTTTAAGTTTCAATCGTCAGCTCTTGTCAAAATCTATCGATTGTATATGTTACGGCTAATGACCGAAGTGCGGCTACACCTAGTTTTAACCAAACCTAACCTCGGGGTACCCTTCGCTCGCTCTTGCATCCTACGTCGACTGAGCACCGCTTCGCGGGGCTCCTATTTCTGTGTAAGGGGTTTAAAGGAACCTAACCAAACCGAACCTCGAGATGCCCTTCGCTCGCTTTTGCATCCTATGTCGCCTCCCGAAATACACACGAACCGCATATGGCCGGCTAAAACTAGGTGTAGCCGCACTTCGGCCGGCTAAAACTAGGTGTAGCCGCACTTCGGGTATTAGCCGTGACATAGGTATACAAAACATTAGGTAAAATAGTGACAGTGAATATAATGTGTTAAAACAAAAAGAAAAATAATATCAAAAATATACGGTTGGAAAGGGCTTCTCAAGAGCAATCGAATGTAAGGTACATACCAATAAAACACTATAATTATGACCGAGTCAAGCAGTGCCGGAAACGTAAAAGAATGAATGCGGCCGTTACGTAAACACGGCCATGTCCATGACACAGCCACAACCCATTTTTTTCAAATTATCATCACCAGCCCGACTTCACCCACTATTGAGCACAGGCTTCTCTTTTTTTTAAGTTTTCTGTTGCTACCCTAGCATTTTGTATTCGCTCATACTTAACTAGTAAAGACTAGTTTGAAAAGACTAGACAAAAAAAAATTACATCACAATATTACAAGGAACTTCCTTGTGATTGAAAAATCATCACTTGAAAACGGCTCGACCGATTTGGCAGATTCTTTTTTTCTGTTGTGATCGTAACTGTCAGAACATGGTTTGCATTAAAGATATTTTTTTGAAAATCCACCTTTATTGTCGGCAATTTACCCGGGCACCGCACAGCTAATCACATCATACTAAAATTATAAAGGCGAAAGTTTGTGAGTGTTTTTGTATGTTTTTTACTTGTTCACGCAAAAACTACTGAACGAATTTTGATGAAATTTGGCAAACTGAAAGTTTATAACCAGGATTAACACATAGGATACTTTTTATCCCGATATTCCCACGGGATCGAAACTTATGCGGGTGAACACGCGGGGTGCTGCTAGTTTATAATTTTTCTTAAGATGTCCTTTGTATTTGCTCGGTACCCGACCCCGTACGTGTACGTATGGTATTTTAATGTCTGTGTAAAAAGTCATAAATAAGATAATTCAGTAAGCTATGGCAGTTTATATATTTATTTATTACGCAAAGCTGCTTTTACGTAATCTGGAATAGTTACGTTCTAGGATACACTTGTATGACTTTATTTTCATTTTCATTACTATAATACTTATTTTCATTTTCATTACTATAATACTTATTATCGCATGAGAAACTCGAACGAGTCGCGCGGATGCCAGCGGCGCCGCTGGAATTCCGGCGAATTGCCTTCTCTACCGAGCGGTTGCGATAATAAGTAATGAAAATAAAGTTAAAATTCATATGACACTGAAACTGCGCTCTGCTTCGACGCTCTTTTGGTGTGAGTTGAGCCTAAGTAGTCTGTGGGTTCTAGGGCAGCTGTCAAAAAACAGTTAACCTACAGCCGGTCGATTCTGTAAAAATCTCACCGTGAAAACTTAGGTGAAGTGAATTTGTTTTTGGTGGGAATTGCATGGACGTAATAGGCTATTTGACAATGTAAAAAATAAGGTCATAATTATTGACACTCGTATAGATTATCGCTTTTAAAATCGATTTGCATAAATTTTACTACAAAACAATGTATTATTTCTAAAAAAAAATCCCGAAAGAACTTCATCTTTTTAAATCTGGCGCCACGTAATCGAAAACGGTCTGGATTGGCTGAACTTAAGAAGACGTCATGATTTAGTAAATTTCTGTCTATCGTTGACAGAACAGATGACGTTTGTCTAGTATCTCGACCGTTTCAATGTTTGTTTACGTGAATCGTGACGTCACGACGCCATATTGTTAAAGATAGCGTTTTCGCGGCTTATTTAAACAGTACATTTTTATTTACTATTTTTTAAAAGAAATACAGTATGCAATTTGAAGTAATAGGTTTTTGTGGGCTCGTTAGACACCATTAAATAATCTGAGATGTTTATCAGAAACCAGTCAAATAGCGTATTCTATATATATTACGTCCATGAGGAATTGACACTATTGACAGGTCGCTCCACGCTCACTTCACCTAATTTTTCACGGTGAGATGGTTACAGAATCGCACTGCTGGACAGAGTATACCAACATGAACGATACTAAGATAAATAACAGAACTTGTGAGGAGGTAATATTCCTTTTTTGATGCCATCTACCGTCTCACTAATAGACTACCTCTACTGTTTCTGCGTAGACTACAGCTTGCATTATATCATAGCCTGTGACTACAATACAGCTATCAAAGCTTAATGTGACGTACTGTAGATGGCGTTGTTGTAGTTTTGCTAAGGTATTTACCAATTTTATAGTAAGTTGCCATAGTTAACAAGTTTATGATTGAATAAATACATAAATAAAAAAAAACAATGCTGCCAAAAAATTGTACCGAAAATATTAGCTATTTCTAAATATACGTAGATCATACTGTCACGTAGTACGCTCTGTCACTAGTTCTGTCAATTTAGTACCAAACTCTGCCTCATTGAACATTCTAGATGGCGCAAGTGCTGCTTTGTGTTAAGAAGTCAGCTCACAGAGTACTTTGATAAGTGAGTCAGCTGTCAGAAAGTCACAATCACATAATATGGCTACCGTAATATATAGTTACTTCTATGTATTACGTCCATGACGATGACGTTTACACAATACACAGAGAGGTACACTAAGTTTTAAGGTCTGTACCAAGTCTGTACAGAGGTAGCTTATTTATTTTACTTTTTGCCGGTACCGGTTATGGCGGTAATAATATTATTATTCACATCACAATACTAACCAGTTAGATTTATATATCTAAAGTTGCCTGAAGATAACCATTAGCGTTTCTGTTCTTCTTAATCTCTGTGTGTTTTCGCTACTCCGGTTTTCTCACTTTTAAAATGTCTTCATACTTAGACATGAGTTTGGACGATATAATCAAAAAGAAAAGAGAAGAAACCAGGTAATAAATCTAGTATTTTTCTCTCAATAAATAAAATATGTTTATTATTTATTTGCGGAAAAACAAACAAAAAGAACAACTCTCTGACTCTCTGAACTACTCTACTACCTAATAAATGTGCAGAGTTTGTTTGAACGGGCTATTCCATGGAAATACGAGTCGGATTTGAAAAATTCTTGGTCAGTGGGTCGTCTTAGGGGCGTATCACGCTACAGAAAAAACAAATATGTCAGAAAGATAAGCTAAAATTAAGTAAAGACTATTATGCAGAGCTAAGAGGCTCATTGGCGACGAAGAACTGGTGGATGCCAAGCTTCACAGCTTGGCTCATCGCCGCAAGGTTGCCTGCTTGTCGGTCTTCTACAGATTGTACTTCGGTGAGTGTGCCCAAGAACTCCACGACCTCATTCCACCGGCCCCCTTCTACCTTCGGACATCCAGACGCACTGCAAGTTACCATCCCTACCTAGTTGCTATTCCACCAATTC
Organism: Oligia latruncula; assembly: GCA_948474745.1. Taxonomy (NCBI): domain Eukaryota; kingdom Metazoa; phylum Arthropoda; class Insecta; order Lepidoptera; family Noctuidae; genus Oligia; species Oligia latruncula. Next base: position 6,961,404 of record OX419683.1, on the reverse strand, counting down.
GCACTAAGCGTTTTCAAATGTATTTTATAATGCGCACAGCAAAAGAGTGGAACTCTTTACCTGCGTCTGTGTTTCCGAGCTCATACAACCCGAATCTCTTCAAAGTAAGAGTGAACAGGCTTCTTCTGGGTGAGCTCACTCCATCGTCGACTTTGTCTCTGTCAACGTTGACCTAGACTATAGTCAAGAGCAAACCCATTTCAAATAAAAAAAAAAAAAGATGCAGGTGGGGGCGATCGATACGATCTGACGCGGTGGGCCGGGGAGACATAATATTTCACGCGGACGAAGTCGCGGTCAGAAGCTTGTAATGTATAAGTAACTATTTTGTGTTACAGAGCGAAAAGGAGTAAAGTAAGACCAGAGCCTTTCAAAACAGTATTTAAAATGGCGCCAATAATGGATGCTAGATATAAAATTTTATCAAAAAAAAGAACTTTCATTACTGATGCTAGAGAAAAACTAACACAACTTGCTAAACAGAAGGATGCACGTTTTAAATTAGAACAGTTACGCCAAGAAAGAGTAAGTTGTGTTTAACTAATCATTCAGAAATAGATCTATGGTCTATTAATGTTAGGTAGCAGAATAGGTGACCGGTTTGAAATTTGTATTCAGCACCTTATTTATTTATTGGATTCATTCATATCCAATTGGTTAGTAAGAATAATGGTGTTGCTATGAATTTTTTCATCATTCTCTTATCCCAATTTATTAGGGGTCAGTGCAACATCTATTTTTCTTCCATACTTCTCTATTAGTTGTCATCTTGGTATGCACCCGTTTCTGCCATGAATTTGTTGAAATTTTGATTTTTTTTTGTGTAATGGTAGATAAAGAATTTAATGAAATTTTTAAGGAACAGTCCCTGGACCAGTTAGAAACACCAAACAAAAAAGTCCCAACAGAGGTATTTTTACAAGGGCACCACCAGCTACAGAAATTGGTAAGTGATATTTTGTTAAGTAGATAACATTCATCATCAACTACAAGACTTTACTCATTGCTGAGCATAGGCATCTCTTTTCTTGTGCCAATCTCTACGCTCCTATGCCAGCCTCGTCTAGGTTCTACCTGCAATGGCAACAATATTGTCCACCCATCTCGCCTCCGGATGCCCGACGCCACTTGGTCACTGCCTTGCTCCACCTGCAATCACTGCACCTTGACAAGTGTCCTGCCCAACTTTAGTTGAGTTCCGTTACTCATTTTCATTAGTGATACTTATTATCATATCAAACTTTATTCTTCAATATTAATCAAACTTTAATCATCACTACTAATACACATATAATGCTAAACTGGGTCCTCCCAACAACTGCTTCATCAATGACAGCAATGTGCCATTCTCTATCATAAGCAGTGATCAGGTTTTTGGTTGCAACACCGTGGAAATAGCAAAGTTTTGGGCCAATAAGATACAAAATACTGTTGTGCCAGTGACACGAAGAAGAAGGTAGCAATTACTGGGATTTAATGACATTACCAGAATATGAATAAGCCTTATAATCCAGGTGTGCCGGGAAATGTGATTTTCATGTACTGGGTATATATATTATTAAGTTGTAACATTGTCATTGTTCGCGATTTACACAGGATAAACTGGATTTTGCAATAATCCTGGGAATAGAGGATATGATTACCGAAAATCTTTCTTCGTTTCCTATGAGCCAGTTGTTTGCAAAGATCTGATTTTTCCAATTATCCTGCGACATAGACATAAGTAGATAAACTAACTGAACTTTTTTATTTAGTTTTTGCAGATTCTTCAAGGCAAGTTACTTTGCAGCCTTTAGCTACAGGTACGTCTAAAATTGGCTTTAAACGTCAAAATAATAAGAACTCAAACGTTCAATGCGGCCAGGTCAATTGAGAAGCCAATAGATACAATATATATATATATAGATTATTTGGCAATTTGATTTATTATCTTTTTTAACTAAAATATTTTTTCTCGTAATTACTTGGAATGATACTATTGAGTCTATTGATCCTTAAAGCTTTATTACTACAAGCAGCTGTTCAGAGTGATTTACAAATAATTGATGACTCCCACATGGAAGAGGAATACGTCCCACAACCGTTAGCGATGCTAAATCTCAAACCTAGCATACAGGTCAAGATCAGGCCCGCAGGTTTTCTCGAAGTACAGACGCAATTAAAATAATCCTTTTTAAGGCATACTGTACAGCACTGTACTCGGGAGCCCTGTGGTTCACATATACCCAAAAGCCTTACAATGCTCTGCGTATCCAATATAATAACGCATTCAGGGTATTGTTGCGATTGCCGCGCTTTTGTAGTGCCTCGGCAATGTTTGCAGACGATTTGATGCACTGTGGCGTAAGAAATCCGCCTCGCTACTCCGCAGGCTGCGTGGCAGTCCCAACACTATCCTGCAATCGATAGCCGCCCGGGCAGATAGCCCGCTAGTGTGGGCGCTTACAAACCGGACCCGTTCTGTTTTAGTTATTAAGTACTAACATAGGTAAGCTATTTTTTGTTACTAACACTATAGCATTGACATTGATATAACATAGACCATTGTAGTCTGATTTAATAAAGATTATTATTATTATAGCTCAAACTACTGACAGAAGCGCCAACAAAGTCGCTGCTAATCACATCACAGGTAATTACTGGTGCTATTTGTCTCTATTCTTTCATATGGGATAACTAACGTCGCGTTGATGCGGCGTCACCGACGTGTGACACCGCGTCAGCGCAACTTTACATGCATTCGACAAATGCATAAGCTAGATAAAAATGGTTCCTCATTATGATGATTATTTTTAGGACCGTTGTAGCAGAAAAGGAGAGGACTCCACAAATACCACGACTACGCATATCAATTCCGAATAAACTCCCTATGGCTACCCCAAGAAGTGACATAATAACTGAAAAAATAGCCCAAAACATTGAGAAGCCACGCTTGGAATACAGGATAATAGTTAGCAATTTAAGTCCCACTATTACTGGTGCCGATATTCAGGTTGGTATATTCAAGTAGTAATAGAGTTGTGTAGCATCACCGTTGCTGTTCAACTTGGATAGTTTTTGATAGATTTGAAAGAGTGCAGATTGAGGATGAATGAGTTGTCTGTCAAATGCCTTCTCTATGCAGAGAATCAAGTCAGAGTCAAAAAGTGAAAGTGTGCGAGTCAGTCACATTCTCAGGATTAAAAAGTTTGGAAATGACCTTGCCCACGCCACTATTCGATTTGATTGAACCCTGTATAAGATGTAAGGGCTTAATTACCCAGGAAACGTATCCGTTAATCTGACATCCACACCATGGAATCAGGGTTGGTTAAGAAAAAGTTAATAAATTGAGCCCAATTAGTCAATCCTACTGTGCCCATTAAGTCATTGCTCACTTGGTCTTCTAACCGAGCAACAAATTTACATTCCTTTTATAAATTCGATGCCCTGTTAAAAGCCATTTTGGAGTTTGAGCATTGGACGCTGCATTGACATGTCAAGCTGAGACGGCCATACTAAACGCTTTAAGGCGTTTGTGGTGCGCATACCAACATGCTTCCTGCACCTGGTGATGGAAGAAAGCTTTTGGCTGCAGGGTGTGGTATTCCGCCGCTTTCGCGGACAAGTGCCACCGGAACGCACAAAGACTTAGTGCAACTAAGTGATACTAACATAGTTATTAAGTTTTATTTACTAACAAAATTGTTACTATATTATTATGTATGCTTAGGTTAAGGTATGTATCTATGGGTCTTGGTTACCTGAAAATAAATGATTTATTATTATATTATAAACATCTTCTTTGTAGCACTCTTGTCAGAGTGACTCGACTCACGATTTCTCGCCATCTACTCAACATAGCCTTTACCTATTAAACTTTATACTTCACAATTGCAATCAAACATTATGAGATCTCATAACAAATACTGTTTTATTTTCTAGATTCTATTTACTTATTTTTTGTGAACATTCTTAATGCCGTTATATATTATGTTTCAGAAAATATTTGGGGATGTGGGTCACTATTTGTGTGTGGCTAGAATCAAGATTGGTTAGCCCTGCCATAGCAGAAGTTATATATCAAACACAAAATGATGCTCAGGCCGCAGTTGATTTATATCACAATATATATCTAGAAGGTCCGCCTATGAATTTGAAAAGAGTTGTTACCCCAGGGACGCCTAAAGCAGCCAGGTAATAATTAGGAAATTTATTTATATTTTTAAAGGGTCTCAACAGGACCCTATCACTAAGCCGTCCTTATCTTCAGAGCCGTAATAGATAGCCAGCTCAACTATACTCAAAATTGCATCTTATTTTACCTAGTCGGAAAATAATAATTAAAAGAGAAATGAAACTGAGAGGGCAAATTAATATTTTAAATTTTCAAATTATGTACAAAAAAGGGCAAAACTATCTGACTTGTTGGTATGAAACTCTTGGACCGCGCGCACTACGCCACCACGACAGTCGAAACCTTGTTCGCAGAATGTCTGACCAAGATGCGGACGTTCATAGTAAATTGTACAAAGTTCGCAACTAGTCTGACGATAGTACGTCATTCGACCAGTTTGTCTTTGCGGCTAAGTGCGCGATGTTAAATTGGGTTACGATACTTTACTTGGCTTTTTTTTTTTTTTTTTGCGGATGGGAAATCATCAAATGACCCCTCCCGCTCTGGGTGGAGCGGAAGGGAGTGTCAGACTCTTACTGACTAAAACCCACCCGTGTTCCTTCCTTAGCCCTTTATGTTCCGGGCCAGCGGTAACCCTTTCGGACAATCCCGCTGACCCGGCAGGCTTCGGCCCTATGGGGCCCCTCCTCGATGCTGACATCTCTTTGAGGCGCGCGTGGAACACGTACGCGCCGTCCGGCACGGGCCTGGTCCTGATCGGACGGTGAGCTACCCATTACTCTCCGCCCGCAGGCCCGCGCCTACGGTGGCCGGGAGTCGTCGCGCGGCTCCCGACGCCCGGAGCGTCTCCCGCGGCTCCCGACGCCCGGAGCGTCTCCCGCGGCGGCTGGGACGGGAGGCTCTCTCCCTGAGCCGTCCCGCCACCTCCTTCGCTAGCATGACTGCTTCGCAGAAGGAGGTGACTGCCTCCCACTCCCTCTCGCCCCGGACCATGGCTTGCACCAGGACCGGGCGCGAGAGGTCGTCGCCGCTGCCGATCGCCTCTACGAGGACACGGCGGTGCTCCGCCCAAGCGGGGCAGACCTCCACCGTGTGCTCCACCGTGTCCTCTGGGCGATCCTGGCAATGGTGACACCCGGGCGTTTCCTCCCGCCTTACTTTACTTGGCTCGCTTCGGCCACCAGCCAGCTGAGGTCGTCATAGTGCACGAGCCCGACTCCCACCTGGCCGGTTTTTCTGTTGAGTGCTGATAACTATTAAGTTAATCTTTTTTTGCTTGTTCTTTCAGGAGCAGTTTCAGTAACAAACCTGAATTACGTCGCACACATTCAAATGTAGTAGAACTTGATATTTCAACTTTACCTATTGTGCTCTTCAGAAAGTAAATCATCACACACTTTTGAACATTTCAATTAATGAACTGTGAAGAACAATGAAGTGTTATGAACTTATGAATCAACAATATTAATAATTATAAGACAGTAAATTGGATAACCTGAGTCTATTAATAATAACACCTTCATTGTCTAAGCATTCTTCGTACATGTATCATGGAGGTAGTAACCTCCAAGATACATGTAAGTACTAATAATTATAAGACATCAAATTGGTGTAACCTGATTCTATTATGTATTAATAACACCTTCAGTGTCTTATGTATTATTCATACATGTCTCATGGAGTTAACTCTAATAGTTATAAGACAATACACTGTTGTAAACTGATTTATGATTAATTACATTTTCATTGTCTAAGTATTCTTCACACATGTATCATGGAGGTAACTCTAATAATTATAAGACAACAAAGTTTTGTAAACTGATTCTATTTTTAATCACACATTCATTGTCTTAGTACTCCTCATCTTCATACATGTATCGTGGAGGTTACTCTAATTAATCATAAGGCAACAAATTGGTGTAACCTGAGTCTATTATTAATAACACCTTCGATGTGTAAATATTCATACATGTATCATGGAGGTTACTCTAACAGTTTTATGATAACAATTTTTTTAAATTAATTACACTTACATTGCAAAGTAATCTTTATACATGTATCATGGTGGTTACTCTAATAATCATAAGGCAACAAATTAGTGTAACCTGAGTCTATTATTAATAACATCTTAGATGTATGTGTAAATATTCATACATGCATGTATCATGGAGGTTACTCTAACAGTTTTATGATAACAATTTTTTAAAATTAATTACACCTACATTGCAAAATAATCTTTATACATGTATCATGTAGGTTACTCTAATAATCATAATGCAACAAATTGGTGTATCCTGATTCTATTACTAATAACACCTTCGATGTGTAAATATTCATACATGTATCATGGAGGTTACTCTAATTAATCATAAGGCAACAAATTGGTGTAACCTGAGTCTATTATTAATAACACCTTGACACCTTCATTGTCTAAGCATTATTCATACATGTATCATGGAGGTAACTCTAATAATTATAAGACTATAAATATAAAGTATTGTAAAGTGATTCAATTATTAATCACATTTTCATTGTGTATGTATTCTTCAGACGTGTATCATGGAGTTCACTCTAATAACTATAAGACAACAAATTGTTGTAAACTGATTTATGATTAATCACATTTTCATTATCTAAGTACCTATTTTATAATTTTCATACATGTATCATGAAGGGTAGGTACTCTAATAAATAAGATAATACATTTTTGTAAAAATCTGTAAAAATGTCACCGTGAAAACTTAACTGAAGTTGAATTGAGTTTGTTTTTGCTAGGAATTGACACTATTGACAGCTCACTCCACGCTCACTTCACCTAAGTTTTCACGGTGAGATTTTTACAGAATAGCACCGCAGGTGGAATGACAGCTCACTTCACCAACTTAGGTGAATCATGGTGATCTTTTTACAGAATAGCACCACTAATACTTAAATAAGTTACACCTACATTGCAAAGCAATCTTCATTCTTGTATCATGGAGGTTACTCCAATAATTCGGTATGTTAAATTATTTAAAATATTTATTAAAATATTTTTAATTTATAGATAATTAGATATAGTTATTTTAAGCAACTAATTTTAATATTTTAGTTTGCCAAGCAGTCATTAATTTTAAATAAATTTACAAAATTCTACTTTGACCTGATAATCAATTATGAAATAAGCAACTCGATTACAGCTAATCGATTTTAGTCTCTAATTTTGTATTACCTGTCCTTACTAGTCATTTGAAATGCGAGTTTAGTAGTCTTGTCGAGTGAAAACGGATAGTATCTAGCTATTTACTACCTACCATGTGGTGAATGAAATTAATGACATCTTTCTAAACTATTATCAAATCAATCAATAAGTAGGTACTTAGCAGTTAATTTTGCAAGTTTCCAACACCATTATTAGTTACAAAATAGTAACTAAAACTAGTAAATAGAAGATTTTATTGTGATTTTTCTTGATAGAGAATGGATTTTCTTTAACGGGGCACCGAGCTTTTTATACACAAAAACACGTTTTTCTAACGGTTGTTTGAAGTAGTAAACAATTAAATAAAAATCTAAGGAAATAAATTGATATTATTGGGCATATATACTAGCCAGTATACACGATGGAAACACGATTTGATAAAGTTGGCTCGATAGAATAAATTCACAAAGATATCTCTAAAAAACAAAACAAACGCTTAGTACGGCGTGAATACTTCGCGGAAGGTCATCAGTTTTTGAATAATAACAAAACTACATGTTTTATACAACGTATATACTTTACATTTTCAAAATGTGTATTTGTTTAACAATAAGAAGGAAATACCTAAAGTCGCGCGAGTTTCACCCAGCATACCCTGAGCTACCGCGCCGCCCTCCTATCCGCTTTAGTCCTGCTTCGGCCATCGGACGGGGAGCTTGTGTCGCTTGCGCTTACGCACGGATTTAATAATGTAACGAAGAAAAATGTATGAAAATTCACTGTAGCGTATTTGAAATGGGGAACAAAGTAAAGAAATCAAGGGAGAGAAGGGGTTGGCGAAAAACCAATGCGTTTAGCATTGGTTTTTCGCCAACCCCTTTTCTTGCCCCTTGCCCTTGCCCCTTCGCTTGCATGAAAAAATGAAGTAAGTAAAATTCGTATATTTACCTACTTATTTACCAATTGCGTCAGATTATAGAATAAACTGTAATCTGAGCTAATTGCCTTACTAGGTGGTGTTCTTTTTTTTAATGGGGTATTTTAAAAACAATTTAATTTATCTTTGCTGAGAATGTTGAAGACAAAGAGAATACTCCTGTTGCTTCGTAAGTATACTCAGTACAGTACCTACCTACTTTCTAGTATCTGGTGACATTAATTCATGCAGCCAAATTCATACTGATGACTCGGTAAGTGCTCAGTATCAAGGGTCGATGACCGCCTTTGTGAATTTCGTAATTTTTTTTTTCGTGTGGTTCAAACGCAATCCCAGCCCTTAGTCAAATACATAAATACAAATAGGTCAACATTTTATTTTGCATTTGCATAATATGTTGTGATGTTGTCGATCCGTGATACTCATCTATCACTTACCAAGCCCCTAGTATGAATTTGGCTGTATAAATAAATCTCGCCTTATATAGGGTGTTTAGAAAAGTACCGAGATCCTTTCAACCACGTATAGTGATTGCATTCTCAGCACAGCCGCCGTGCGCGCGGCACGCGGGCACAGTATAAAGATCATACAGTATTGTAACTTGGCCGTAACCTTGAAATAAATGCCTACAGCCGCGCGGTACGTAAACATGCGATAGGGCTGCCCGCCTCCAGCATTTTTAATTACATTTGCCTACTTTGTGTTTCCATTTAGTTTTGTTATTGTATTTTACTGTGTGTACATAAATATTAATAATAAAAACCACGTCTTTACTTTGAATTACACAAACTAACAAAACAAAACACACATGCCCAGAGGTTTTAACACAAGCGTACCTACCGTGTAATGATTCATGAACCGCCTATAACTACCTATTTCACTCGTGTCTCACTTTCCTTTACTCTATTAACTTTATTTATTAAGCCAGCCAGACATCTTTTTTTTCGGGAGATAAAAGGAAATACTTATCCATTAAAAAGACACACATTATGTACCTACCTACTAGTAAGTAAAATTATTTCATACTCTTACCTTTCAGAGTTTCCAGGTAATCTAAAAAAAAGTTATCTCTGGATGCGTTATTGACGAATTCATGCAACCAAAAACAGCACAATATAGCCTACTCGTCATATTAAATATGTACTTCAATTTATTTTGCGCAGTTATTGTTAAAAAAAACAACACACCGTCCCGTTCGTCACTGCGGCACAGTCGCGACTGTCTGCATGCCGAGCGCATCCCGAGGTCGAGGCGCGTAGATATAGCTCGCGTTTCGTCCCTTTGTATGAAGTCGAAATACTGTATATCTTTATACTGTGACGCGGGCGCGCGCGCGCGCTAGCCTGCGCAGCGATTTATATATAAAAAATTAATTAATTAGAATGGTTAGAAATGGAGTGACCTTTTTTATGAGTCGCTATTCTAAAGTTTTTTGAAGTGTTTTTTAAATTTATGTGTAGAATGTATTACCTGTACAGTCACGAGCATAAGTATGTATACACTTGGCTTTATTCAAAGGCGATTTTCTCCTTTATTTTTGAATGAAATTGTATGATATTACGAACATAGTATTTTCGAACCCATAGGCTTTAGTAAAGTGTCGCATTTCAACGTTGCAATCGTTATTTCATGAAAAAATCACAAACGAAAGTTGCCAAGTGTTGACATATTAGTGCTCGTGACTGTACCTGTGTGTGTATTATATCTACGAGTATTTACGATATTTCTGCAATACAGTTTACGTACGAAAGGTGGGTAAAAATCACTAAATTAAATCTAATTTTAATCATTCTCTGTATATTTTTTTCTATTTATAGTGTAAATGTACCAGTTGTTGACATTTCACTGCAAAATAAATTTGAATCATCTGATGACGAGAGAGAAAGACAAGTGCAGATAGAAACTACATTGGTACACTGGAAAATTCTTTATCTTTTTCTGTTTTATAGGGTAAATGTACCAGTTGTTGGCACTTCTACGTCTAAAAATTTTTGGTTCTAGGACATGCCGGTTTCCTTCACCGTTTTGTTTTCTACACATCATTCGTCAGCTGATTCAGATTCAGAAGAAGATTATTATACAATAGAACCTGAAGAAAAAATTGAAGAGATCAGAATAAGTGGAAATAGAGTTGTAGATTTTATTTAATTATTAGAACAGTTGCAGTTCACTATGGGACCAACTCAGAAATCACGGAAAAAAAAAAGCTGTTTCATACATTTTGGAACGGGCGACTAGAATCAATTCTATTTTTACCGACTTCAAAAAAAAGGAGGTTATCAATTCGATACGTATGTATGTATGTAATATTATTGGAATTGCATTATATTCACATATGATGATCTATTAGGGCTTCCAAACAAATATACAAAATTTCATAGACGTATGTATGTATGTATGTATGTATGTATGTATGTATGTTTGTCCACGCATATCTCCGGAAGTATTAATCGGATCGTGACCATTTTTTTTTATTGGCTTACATTTTCTTCAACTTAGGGAACAGTGCAAGTTTCATCAAGATCGATTCAGTAATTTTCAAGATATGGACTAATACGTGTAAGTGTGACGGCCTGGCTTATCGATAAGAGCTACGGGTGTAGTGTCAAAGGGAAAACATCTCAAAACCTTGGTCAAATACTAGTGCAAAAACTAAAAATTCCGAAATAAAAAGTAATTTAAAAAAATTAAACCGACTTCAAAAAGAAATTAACTCAAAATTATGAAATAACTTGAATTTCGGAAGTCGGTGGCATAAAACTAAAATACAGATCCCAAGACACCGACTTCCGAAATTAAAGTTATTTCATAATTTTGAGTTAATTTCTTTTTGAAGTCGGTTTAATTTTTTTAAATTACTTTTTATTTAAATGTAAATTTTGACGTTCAAAAGTGCCGTTTATGTGCCCATTTGAAATAAATGCTTTAACTTTGACTTTGGTCAAGTAGGCATTGAACTTTTGTTTTAAACAGCAGATTTTTTTTCGTGATTTCAGAGATGGTCATAGGACCATCTCTGAAATCACGAAAAAAAATCTAATCGAAGATCTAATCTAATCTAATCTAATCGAAGAACAACTTTCACTATAGAGTGAAAGTTGTTCATAATCATAGGACAACCGGTAAAAAAATTATCCGGTATACTAACCGATCTTATCGTAAATAACAATTTTGCTGGCTACTTTCTTCCTGAAACATGTTATCCAGAAGTCGACGCTCTCACATTATATTTTCATAGGGAATGCATATTTTGTGTGGCTATGTGACGTCTTGCCTTATCGAACAAAATACTTACAATGTAACTTCATTATCAGAAATTCAATAGAATCTGCTTGCAAAAACTTACTACGTACTAACAAAAGTATTTTATTGAATCTACTTTGAAGAATAAATAATTTGAAATTGAAAATTAAGGGTCGACTACTGGGACTTTTACCCTACTTATTTAGCCGATATGTTATTTTACGTTATTGAGATCATTTTTAATTTTCTATTGTACTTAGAATATTATCATAAAAGATAATTAATTGACTAAGTAAAATAAACCTAATAAGTAATATTCATTTTTCATTGATCGTAGATACAGGACCTATCTAACGACGGCGACGGTAAATTATAAATTTTAAATTCATGCGAAAAGCATGACATCTTTAAAGCACAAAAGAGGTGCATTAGGTCTATATGCAATCTTAAATCAACAGAAAGTTGCAAACCCCATTTTATTTCCCTCAAAATACTAACGCTGCCTTGTCTTTACATTTACGAGACCGCATTGTTTGTAAAAAAAAACGGTGATTTATTTAAAAAAGCTTCAGAGCAAAGTCTTCGATCTATAAGACCAACATACCGACATGAATTATGCCTAAGAAGATCAAAAACCGCCCTGATGCACAAGAGCATACTTTGCATGGCTCCGAAATTTTTTAATAAGCTACCAAATGACATAAAAGATTTAAACTTGACTCAATTTAAACGCAGCCTAAATACATTTTTATTAGACAAATGCTACTATACCATTGACGAATTTCTTGCTGACAAAATTTCGTGTGCATGATCCTGTATTTATGATTTATGATGTACCTAATATTCCTATCAGACTTTTAATTTTATTAGAATTGTATCATACTCATAATTATAATGTTTTAATTTTTGAGATTCTATAAAATATCTGTAAGACCTGTTATATCACCAAAAATCGCACTAATAAATACTTTGACTTTGACTTTGACTAAAAATTGTGTAAAATCTGAAAAAAGCTTTCATATCGTGAATATTTCCAATAAAAGTATTTCAAATCGTGTTTTTTTATTTTGTAAATATTGGTAGCACTAGCATCTCGCGAGTCGATCGGCGCACGGCTCGACGCGCGCGCCGCGCGATTTGCGCAGTTGTCTTATCTGTCTAGCCGTTCGCTTTCTTGCCGGTGTGCCTCACGCACACATACACAGAGCGCATAGAATGCCTAAAATCGATCAGCGCTAGAAACTCAGTGTGCCCGGTTTTAATTTTTTATTTAATTATTGTGAATGTGAGGACTATGTGGGTCATTTCTTTTTTCCTTCTTAGTTTTAATAATGATCTGGCAGTTTGAGTAGTTTATGCGGCCTACCCAAATGTCCTGTCTTTGTATTGTTCGTCGAATCGTTGAGCTCCTCAAGTTCTGAGTTGAGCTGCACGATTTTTGACAAATGCGTACACTGATTGGACAGGTCCGCTCAATCTGTGTGGTTCTTTCCTCAAAAGACCATTTCAGACACCAATCTACATGGTCTTCACACGATCTGACCAAGATTTTGTCTGGACTTTAAAAGAGACTGTGACTTCTGAGTTTGTTTCGGCCTTCTTCTCAGAATAGTCAGATAGGAAACGCCGACCTCATCTAGTTTAAAAAAAAATATGATTGACGTGTAAAAGTGTTTGTACAAACCTACTTACAGAAAATAAATCATTTATCATTTACTACGTAGTAACAAAAGTATTTTATTGAATCTACTTTGAAGAATAAATAATTTGAAATTGAAAATAAAGGGTCGACTACTGGGACTTTTACCCTACTTATTTAGCCGTTATGTTATTTTACGTTATTGAGATCACTTTTAAGTTTCTATTGTACTTTGAATAATAACATAAAAGGTAATTAATTGTAATAGTTAATAATTCGACTAAGTAAATTATACCTAATATTGGTTCATTTTTCATTGATCATAGATACCTACCTAACGACGATAAATTATAAATTGTGTAAAATCTGAAAAAGTTTTCATAACGTGAATATTTCCAATAAAAGTATTTCAAATCGATATTTTGTAAATATTGGTAGCACCTCGCTAGTCGATCGGCGCGCGGCGCACGGCTCGGCGCGCGCGGCGCGCGATTGGCGCAGTGCTCTTATCTATCTAGCCGTTTGATCTCTTGCCGGTGTGCCTCACGCACACATACACGGAGCGCATAGAATACCTAAAATCGTTTAGCGCTAGAAGCTCGGTGCGCCCTTAAGCTATCGTTATATTGATTAACGATCATTCAAGCTTCGGGAAATAGATTTTTTGTATGAATTTAACTCAATTTTATTTCCAGTAACCATGACTCATTTGTTATTGAAAAACTTATCCTGTTTTAGTAATTATGATAACTTTTATATACATCCTAAACAAAACAAATTCCTGTAGGTACAATACACAAAGCTTCACTCGGCAGTACTGTCCGACGCTTCACCGCGGCTGCAACATTCCATGGCAAATGGCGCAGCAGCGATTCACGCACGGACAGTCCAGCCTGCTCGAAATTAGCAACAGGATACTGTTGTTGCTGCCCCACACCCCACGCACTAGGGACGCACAGCACTTACGCATTGTGGCAAAGAAACGATCCACATGTGCGTCCGTGAACATCCCTGATGCGCTGCAGTAGTGGGGCAGCCTTAACAGCACCCTGAACGCGGAGGGCAACGTTTGATTTGTATCGATTCTAAGACCGAATTTTTGCCTTACTGCATTATAATTATGGTCATCCCTAAAGTGGACATTATATGTCTTGATTTTTTCGTCACGGGAGGCACTGACAGTAGTCCCAATCCGCCTACTTTTGGACGCCATTTGGAGGTCAAGTGGTTTCATGTGTTTATGTTAAAATAAACTCGCATTTTATAATTTTAAGCGCTAAAAATAGAAAAGTGCGTACCTAAAACCACGAAATAGTTTTTAAGTTAGAGTAGCCATTTTTACTTTATATACCGAATTATATGACAACAAATTGATGTAACCTGATTCTAAAATAACACCTATATTGTCAAAGTAATCTTCATACATTGAAGTGAAACCCAATGAATAATATTCATGAATAAATGTGTGTGTAATGAGGTCATAACACTTATTTACTTTTTAAGACAGCTCTACGATATTCCCCTTTATTCATAAACGTTGCTTAAATTTAACTAGTGATTAGTGACTGTTTAACCATACATTTTTGATGTTTAAACGTCACTTAACTTTAAAGTTAATTATAATTTATAAACGATGATTAATCATCGTTTATAAATATACCTTCCAACTTATGGATGTGTGTTTCTACCTAGCTGGGCCCCGCGAGCCTGGCTCATAAAACTAGTTGCAATGCTTTGTTCAATGTACCTCATGAATTTATCAACAAGATCCAATGTACCTCGATAATTTTGATAGAAATCACTATAAATCGCCTCATCTATCCAGCGGGGCCCTCGGCTGTGATGCGCTCGTAATACATTAAAAAAAAAGATCGCATCTACTCCTAATGTAGGTACCTCTTTCGATTCATGTACCTATTAAATTCAAGGATTTTTTAATAGAACAGGAGAAATTCAGCATGAAAGTTTTGTCTTTCCAGCAGGCCCCTTTGTAATTAGAATGAATACGAACAGAAAAAGCGTATCATTTTTATGTATTACCAATGTACCTCAAAGTTCTTCACGTCCTAGCCGCCGCGGGAGACGCTCCGAGCGTCGGGAGCCGCGTGACGACTCCCGGCCACCGTAGGCGCGGGCCTGCGGGCGGAGAGTAATGGGTAGCTCACCGTCCGATCAGGACCAGGCCCGTGCCGGACGGCGCGTACGTGTTCCACGCGCGCCTCAAAGAGATGTCAGCATCGAGGAGGGGCCCCATAGGGCCGAAGCCTGCCGGGTCAGCGGGATTGTCCGAAAGGGTTACCGCTGGCCCGGAACATAAAGGGCTAAGGAAGGAACACGGATGGGTTTTAGTCAGTAAGAGTCTGACACTCCCGCTCCACCCAGAGCGGAACCCCCATTTGATGATTTCCCATCCGCAAAAAAAAAAAGTTCTTCACGTTTTACCAAGTTTTAATCCCAATCTCTTTGATTATACACGAGAATATGTAAACTTAAAAACAACCGACTTCCGAAATTAAAGTTATTTTTCACTTTACAGTGTTCGACTATGTCGATCACAATATCTTGCTCAATAAACTGGATGCGTACGGTATTAGAGGGAATATCCTCAGTTTAATAAATTCATTTTTGCGGAACAGAAAACAGTATGTTGAAGTAACCGATATAGATCCCAAAACTAAATGCCAACGAACCTATAAGTCTAGTTATCGCACAGTTGCTTATGGTGTACCCCAGGGAAGCGTCTTAGGGCCCCCGCTGTTCATACTGTAGGTACATTAATGATCTGCCAAAAGTAACAAGTCAACTTATGTCACTGTTTGCTGATGACAGCACTCTGACCATTAAGTGTACAGCCGGTCGATTATGTAAAAATCTCACCGTGAAAACATAGGTGAAGTGAGTTTGTTTTTGCTAGGAATTGATACTATTGACAGCTCACTCCACGCTCACTTCACCTAAGTTTTCACGGTGAGATTTTTACAGAATAGCACCGCTGATAATCAAAACCACAACGACGTTGTCACTCAGACAATAACCTCCATAGTGAAATGGTTAGATAATAATAATCTCAAAATAAATATTGATAAGACGAAGTTAATGATGTTTAGCCAACGTGCGAATACCAATATGACAGTACCTATGCTATAACAATAAAATTATAACACAAGTAGATACATCCAAGTTCCTAGGTTTAACGATTGACAAAAAATTGGACTGGAAAACACACACGGAGGAGCTAACTAAACGAATAAGTAAATCAGCCTATGCCCTATTTAAACTGACCCCAGTGATTAACGTCGATACTTTAGTCACAGCATATCATGGTTTGGTGAGTTCAGTATTGAGGTATGGTGTCATTTTCTGGGGTAACTCAACCAACAGGGAATTAGTTTTTAAATCACAAAAAAGGTGCATTAGGTTAATGTTCAGACTTTAGATTCTTGTAAGCCATTATTTATCAAATACAAATTATTGACATTTCCTTGCTTGTATATTTTTGAGGTGGCTGTATTTGTTAAGACCAATCCAGACTTGTTTACCAGAATATCATTTTATCACAAACGTACTCGACCACAGAACAATAACTTGTGCGTAAAAAGGTCCCATACAGCATTGATGCAAAAAAGTGTTTTTTGTATGGCACCAATTATATTCAACCACATACCTAGTTCAAGAATTAAACATAAACTTATTTAAGAAAAGGCTTAAATCATTACTGTTGAATAAAGCATATTACAGCATTTCGGAATTTTTGACAGACAAAATATAATGACTGTTTCTGACATAAGTTGGCTCAAGTCCATTATAATATTGCACGTGACATTTTTTTTTTTTTTTTTTTTGTAGGACTATTATTTTTATTATTTTTTTAATAAATATATTACATTTTTTTTTTCTCGCTTTATGTTTAAGTACCTACACATTTTTTGAATAGTGACATTGTTTTTTATATTTTTTTTCTTTTGACATTTATACTTTCTTATTTTTTATTTTTGGAAAAATCAATTAATAATATATGCGTTTGATTAATGTAATTATGTTATCAATTTTAGTATCAATGACATCAATTTATTAACATCACATAGCGCGCTTGTAATGTTTTCATATAACAACTATTTTATTGTACCTATGTTAACAAATGATTAAATGACTTTATGACTTTAGTGTTTTTTGGAAGTCGGTTGTTCTTTTTTGTAAAAAGTTTTTATTTTTTACTTTTTAGTGGGTCAGTTTGTAATTTATCTAAGTTACAATAGCCTAATATGTCAACTGCTCATCACCTTTTACAAAATATTGCTTTTCCCGATGCAGGGACGTCAATCAGGCCAGACTTATATCAACATTGCATTGAACTTAAAATTTTGTCCTGTTTAAAATGAGCACAAACACGACTACGGTGCTGTAATTTCAAGGTTTGTACTTTTTCAAAGTCAAATTCAAATCATTTATTTCAAATAGTCAAAAAAAAAACTAAATAGAAATGATTCTAGTCGCCTGATGTTTCTGATGCTCCTGGCTTCAGCATCAGGTCTCTATGTACTTCGGTGTTCCTCATTAACAGTACGTTTATCCACACATCGAGCCCTTTTCAATGAGCCTAAACACCATATATCTGCTGTTAGTTGTCGAGGAGTTAGGTACTCTGCAGACTATCCTGACTGCAGCATCAGGTCATGACTTGATGATCATGAGACCAAATGTGGTAAATGCCCTATCAAACATCAAAACAATTTACTAAAACAGTCCTTGCCTGTTCGAGTAACTCCTTACTGTTAAGGAGTTGTACCTTCCATCATCAGCCCAGGTACCTGAGACGGTGACAACCATACGCAAATACACAAGATACTTCATAAAATATGCGAAAAACAATAAGTGAGCCTATAAAATTTGAGGGTTGCCCTCGATTTCTCTAAGATCCCATCATCAAATCCTAACTTGGTGACAGTGAGACCACCTCAGAACTATCTACTTTCGAACAAAAAAAGAATTTTGAAAATCCGTCGACAATTGGCGGAGTATTCGATGAATAAACATACAAAAAAAACATACAAACATCCGAACATAGTACTCCTTTTTGTGAAGTCGGTAAAAAATGGGACGGTAAAAAATTATGCATAGGTGTGAACCTGCTGCAGCGTCAATAGTGAATTTTCAGTTACCAACCACCTCGAACTATAATTTTATTTAAATTATATATACGTCGTGATAAAGGCCCAAAACAATAATCCCCTTTGAAATTAATATACGAATTGGTCCATGATACACGGAAATGGATGGTCAAAGTTAAACGAACATTTTTACGTTTGCCTTTGAGAGATTTGCGCTTTGAAATATTCATCGAATTTTGCGATGCTGCGATGCAATTAGTGGCTATACAAAGATATTCCCACGGGATCGAAACTTATGCGGGTGACACCGCGGGGCGGAAGTAGGACAGTACGGTCTAGGTTGGTCATAGTTCTAAGTGTGCAGTGTTGACTGCAGCCGTCGACGGCAGTCGCCGACGCGTCGACGTCTGATTGTGACTGCAGATAAACCATTTTGCATTACGTCTAAACGTGGCTACCAGTATTGTTAAACTAACACTAACACAATCCAGCTGAACGTTGTTCTGCTGTTTTACATAACGGAGCCTTTTTGTAAAACGACTAGCGGTTATGTAAAACAGCGGATTCGACAATCTATCTGCGACATATATAAAGCGTGTTCCAAATGTGTACTAAACTTTAATACTTACTCAACCCAAATGTTTGGGACATCCGATATTTTTTTGCGATTACGATGTTGGTCCCATGGAACAAGTGGTTCATGATGGTCTATACTACACCTTTAAATATGACCACTCATCTCTGATACACGCTGTATAGAAGAAGATGGTCGAAGAAAACTGACCTCTATCATACACTTGTATAATACAGGTCAGTGTCGAAGAAGGATAGTCCAAACACCAGCCAAAAAAGAAGAACATAGCTCTTGTTGGTTTTCTTTTATTCTGAAATGAGGTTAATTGGTTAAATAGTCGTCATAGAAATAATAATTATTATACTCTTTGGATCACATTCACAGTGTAACTTATGACAGCTCGAGACCATGTCACAAAGACAAAGATGGCAAATATTATTATTTTATTATAAAGTATTAATTTTCCAGTATTTTTACCTGTTAAGCAATTTGTTTCTCTCTTGTGCTCTAGTGAATAAAGCACGAGAACATTGCACGCGCTATCTAAGACGCATTATTACGATGTGATGAAGAGCGGCCAAGAAGATACGATATTAGAATCTGACACATCTAATGAGAATTGTGTACGAGAAGATACTCCAACTTCAGACGTGGGTTGCTACGCTAGAGCGCATCTAAAGTCGAACTCAGTTCAAACATGTTACAGTCGGAACAACAAAAACTTTCGAAATGAATGTACGCTCACCGGTGATGAAGACAGTGGTGCGATAGCTCTGGATAGCAGCCCTATCAAAGTAGGGGAGAGCACCACTCATCACAGCCGGAGTTATGAAGATCTCGCTACCATCCGCAGTCGCAGTCCTCAAGCTATAGGTACAAGTGATCAACCGCATCCAATCCCAAAAAGTAGGAAAACAGCTGCCGTCGTTGAACGTATTGTCGATTTTTTCCAACAGAAAAAAGGATTTGCACGGGAGTCCAAGGCTACAATAACAGTAAAGGGTGATGATGAATCTACTCAGTACGAATATGTGCAGTCTAAAATGGGAATTAGTGACTGTGATGAATATCAGTGTATACCGAGCCACAGAGGCCTGGCTGCTTGTCGCACCTTCTCGCTAGGATCGCCGGAGTCCCGTCGCTTGCAGAACGATCACAGTAAGACCAAGCTCATCGGAGGCTGTCGTGTACCAGTGTGCAAGAATTATAAGAACAGATTTTGATTGTTTATTTGTTGTTGATCTTGGCTTTTTTTTGTCATTGTTTAGCATTTATATTTAATAAATTTTACTGCGAAAGGTTGCGTTTTAATAAGAGGGTGGTAGAGGTTAAATATGTTTTTTTATGACTGTACCTGCACAACGCCGGCTTCTACAGGGTGTTAATGAATTAAGGGTCCCTATCAGTTTCGCGGACTAAAAACAGAAAAATCGTTTTTTTTCAGCGCAAATTTCTCAATATCCTTAAGTTATCTAGTTAAAATACACAAGTATTTATCACCTATCTATCTAGTAAGTGTACGAATTTAAGTTTTGATAACTACTTAATATAAATTAAAAAAAAAAAAAAGCGATGATTAGTAGTACTTGTAAAAAAATGTTGACTACGCTGAAAAAACCCAAGAAAGTCATGCGCAAAACCGTCGTCTACGCGTAACAATTTATTGAAAATAACAAAAAGTGTTAGATATTTTAAAATTTGAGGTGTTTATCTACCAAACTCAATTTTTATATTTTTATTTTGACTACTAATTTAATTGTAGTAAAATATCTAAATAAGAGATGCACAGAACCGGTCGAAGTGGAAGTGCTTGGGGGAGGCCTATGTCCAGCAGTGGACGTCTTTTGGCTGAAATGATGATGATGATGATCTAAATAATGCATTATACACCGATGCTCTCGCTCGATGCATTCAGTCGCGCCCAAAGACTTACTAGATAGATAGGTGATAAATACTTGTGTATTTAAAAAAAAACTAGATAACTTAACGATATTGAGAGATTTGCGCTGAAAAAAACTGATTTTTCTGTTTTTAGTCCGCGAAACTGATAGGGACCCTTAACCCAAAACCTCTTAAGAGGTTATTGTACTCATCATTATGGACAAGTTTTACTATGGGGCCAAACTTGAAATCGCGAAAAAAAAAACAGCTGTTCCCTACATTTTGACGAGTTATGCGAACATAAATGTAGGGAACAGCTGATTTTTTTTTTTGCGATTTCAGGTTTGTTCCAACTCAACTACCCATTCACCTTAAACAAACATCGCAATGATCGTTTACGGTCGAATCAACAAAAACAAGTTCTGGTTAATATTTTAAAAGTAAAAAAAAAATTGTAATTTGAAATAAAAAAGTGACTGTTTTGAACCTGCACTTATCGCGGGCTATCTGCTTAGTTTTTGTGTCGATTATTTACGACAGACACGTCAGTGCAACAGCACTTATCGAGACGAAGCTTGTCGAGTAGCTGTCATCAGCAGCCACTGTGCAACGCCAGATAAGCTTAATGTGCTGTTTCCTTTTTTGTGAACTTCATAGTAGGTAGGTACTCATTTAATAAATAGCTTTTGTTCACAACTTTGCGTTCGAACTAGTTCGAAGTTCAATACGTTTTAGCATTATTTTGGTAGTTTATCGTCAGTAAGTGTATGGCAAGGACATCAACGCACAACCTGCTAATCTTTATATATAAAAGAAAGTCGTGTTAGTTACACCACTTATAACTCGAGAACGGCTGAACCGATTTGGCTGAAATTTGGTGGGGAGGTAGCTTAGAGCCAGGAGACGGACATAGGATACTTTTTTTTTTTTTGTATTTTTTTTTTATTTTTATTGTAGGACTAGGGTAGGAGTAGGGTAGAAGTAGGGTAGGAGTAGTGTAGGAGTAGTGTAGGAGTAGGGTAGGAGTAGGGTAGGAGTAGGGTAGGAGTAGTGTAGGAGTAGGGTAGGAGTAGGGTAGGGTAGGGGTAGGGTAGAAGTAGGGTAGGAGTAGTGTAGGAGTAGTGTAGGAGTAGGGTAGGAGTAGTGTAGGAGTAGGGTAGGAGTAGTGTAGGAGTAGGGTAGGAGTAGGGTAGGAGTAGGGTAGAAGTAGAGTAGGAGTAGTGTAGGAGTAGGGTAGGAGTAGTGTGGGAGTAGGGTAGGAGTAGTGTAGGAGCAAAACAACGTTTGCCGGGTCAGCTAGTTCAGTATAAAATTTTGAAACACCCTACGTAGAAACTTAAAGTCGCTTACTTATTAAAAAAAATGTTGTTGGTCTAGAATCATTTTGCTGAATTCATGTGGTTTGCGGTTTTGTCCCTGTCCCTGTTTTGTTTTGTAATGAGTTTTAAAAGCAGTATTTTTTACCGGCAGTGAGCAATGGTGGCCCAGTGGTAACGGCCGAGACTTACGAG
Organism: Oligia latruncula; assembly: GCA_948474745.1. Taxonomy (NCBI): domain Eukaryota; kingdom Metazoa; phylum Arthropoda; class Insecta; order Lepidoptera; family Noctuidae; genus Oligia; species Oligia latruncula. The sequence goes on along the minus strand of OX419683.1, from coordinate 6,939,213 downwards.
TTGAAGGTCGTAGGTTCGCCTTTATTTAAAAAAAAAAAATTATCATTTCCATGCACATTACAATACTAATTTTTATTAAATCCTAATTATATTCTACGAGTATATTCGATTAATTATTTACATACCTTACCTTTTATTAGACTTACATTTAAGATTTAAACTATATTTGGTGTTTAAACAATATTATTTTACATTAATTTATTTTATATTATTTATTTTTGTATGATTATTAAGATGTTATTTTTAAATTCATGCTTTCATTTAATATTATAATGCTTGATTAAATTACATTTTTTAATCATATTCCAATAACACTTTAAATGTAACATTGACTTTTCTAGGTATTCATTATATTAATTTTAATTCGTTTTTTCGGAATACTGTTTCACATTAATGATACAAGTATATTATTGGGGTACCCATTTCTGGGTGTAGGCCTCCTCCAACTCTTTCCAGTGCGGTGTGTCTTGGCGAGTCCATATGTACCTAGATCCGGCTACTTGGTAGATATCGTCACTCCAGCATCGCCTAGGCCGGCCGCGTCGGCGTTTGACTTCATATAGGTAGGGATACCAATGTATTATCCTTTCACTCCATCTATTATCTGTAACTGTAGCTGTATGTCAAGCCCATCGCCATTTTAGTCTATTGCTAGCTCGATGGCGGCCGGCAGGCGCTTTACTTTGTGTACCTAAATTATTTCATCACCACTGCTCTCTCTCAAAACGGTGAAGGAATAGCATTTCCTAGAACCAAAACCACACTGGGCCTGCGTGGCAGATTACAGCCCACTCCCTCTCGAAGAGAGGACGGCTGTGTCCCAGCAGTGGGAACATTAAAGGCTGATTATGATGATGAAGAAAGAGGTGTTGAGAGAGTCGAATTTAAACAATTAAAAAAATTATAAAGTGTTTATTTAAAAAAAAAGAAACATCTTATGACTAATAAAATAAATCGTGTCCGTTTAGAGACAGACGTACGTTTCTAAATAATATATAAAACAATGTGAATATGAAAATATTAACATAATACTTTTGTGTCGCTTATGATTACTTTATTCTAGCAATTCACTAATGACTGATAAATATCCTACTGGTTTACATTTACTATATTATAAGTACCTACATAATGATCACTGCGATTATATTTAAATTAAGTAATTAAGATTTTTTGCAATTTAATCTAGGTGTAGGTATACTCTATGCATTTCGCGTCAATCATAAAACGGCTTTATGAAACCTAAGTTATAGGCCAGTTACCGTAGACACAAACATCGCGTTACTTAGGTCGCAAAAAATTGCACTGTACTGCTCTTTTCGGATGTTGCTAAGATACATAGATACCAATAGGTAAAACTAAGTTTACAGCTTTGTGCAAACTGCGTGGTGCTCGAAAAACCTTCGAGATTTTCGGACTTCCTTCAGTTTTTGACTAATAACTTCTAAAAAGGTGCATTCTACGGAAAAAGTTACAATTGAAATAACATTTTGAATTATAATTAAAAAAATAAATTACTACCTATTTGTAACTATTATTTATTTTTAAATTATTATTTATTTAAATTTGAGCACAGCCGCAACTCTGAAGGTCCAATAGAACCCGAGATATCACTTCAATCATTGGCTATTTTTTCAAAAAAGTTCAAAATTTTATTTTTAGCCGTCCAGGGAGTAGGATATCGGTTAAAATACTGTTTTTACTTTTTTTTGTTAGCTAAAACTATATTTTTGAACTTGTTGTGAAAAATAGCCAATGTATGAAGTGCTCAGATTCTATTGGACCTACTTACAGAACTACACGATTGCGCTCAAATTGTAGCATGTTAATAGGTACTAATATACATATACTTGAAAATGCATAGGTATATGATGGCTTTTTTTGTAGGATGCAGCTTTTAGAAGCTAAAAGCCTAAAACTGAAAGAGGCCTAAAATATCTAGTAGATATCACGCACTCAGCACCGGTCTTTCGAAGATGCAAACTTGGGCTTACCTACACTATTATTGTCTAATCCTAACAAAATCAGTACAGTGCAATTTTTGCGATCTGAGATGTTTTAAAAGACAGAATTGTGTGGAAAAGGGAGAGAAAGGCCTTTGCCCTCCAGTGGAACAATACAGGCTAGTTATATTAGATTAGATTATGTTTTAAATAACTGACCTATTAAGGTTTAAGCTTGTTTTGTACAGACACATAATAATAATTGTACAAGCATAAAAAGTAGGTAATATAAAAATAAGAGTATCCCGAATACTATGCTAAGAATTGAGAAGCGATTTCACAAAATCGAAATGATTCGAGTTCATTTCAAACTTTATAATTGAAATAATCTTCGTCACGTAAACGCTTCTTTCGTATCCTCAGAAACTAACAAGCAAAGTGTTGTGCGTACATTTGATTAAACATTACAACAAGTGAAACAGTTTTAATTCAAATTGTATCATCAGATTTGAATGAGTCGATGTATGATAAATATGTATTTTTTCTTCTACACTACACAAAATAAGTCTAAGCACACAAATATCGAATCCATCTACATGAAAAGATCACTAAAGTGGAGTTTACACTGTGAAAAATGTTTAGCTTCAACGTGAAACTACGCCTGTGGCTTAAAACTTGAAACCCAGTAATTATAATCATAAGGGGTATGACACTTTTCTCGTAGTGTAAACGCCGCTTAAAACGACCGATTTATTCTCACATCTAACTTAAATTAAATCTTTGGGACAATAGTTCATATTTTCTTTACAATTAAGCACTGGGCCAGGGTCCTACATGGTTTATCAGATATTATAATAATATGAAATAACAATATCTGTCTGAAAATAATATCAGTATCACACAAGGAATAAACTCTATACATACAACATATTTTTACGAAAACTCTATGGCAAATTGCAATTGTACATTTTGTAACTTTTACTTTGAAACAGTAAAAATAAACCCACAAACTTCTGATTACCTTAAAATATATTTTGGTATTAACTTTGGTATTTCTATGGGGCACATCATTCGTGGAGTAAGTACTGGGGGCCTAAAGAGTCCACTTTAGCAGAATCATAAAAGGATAGCATTATGAACATAGATATCCGATTATGAATCATAATAAGGCGAAGACAGTCCATGTATTTTTTTCGGGTATAATCAAAGAGATTGGGATTGGGTTTGGATTGGATTGATTGGTATTTTAGTTAGCACCCGCAGACAAAAAAAAATCACTGAAAAATCCTTCACCAATGGGATTAGATACGATTAACTTAGTAACTATTATTCTATTTTTTTAATTATTGCGTAACACATACACTTCCATAGGTACCTACTCAATCTGAATCCTTTTTAAGGATATTAATTACTACTCCATTGCTTCGTAAATTTTCGAAAAAAGTGTCTGCTCAACAACGTAAATAACGCAATAAATGTTGTTGAACTGTCAAAATGAAAGCCACTGCTACTGATAGTGTGTTACGCAATTACCCCGGGCCTATAAAATTTGCTAATTTAGTAATAATTATTGGGAGTAATAACATCGTGAAGTGATGTCTTAGAACCAAAAATTATAGTGAATCAACGTGGTAGATTACGGCCCACTCCCTCTCACCGAGAGGAGGCCTGTGTCCCAGCATCGACGCTTAGAAACACTGTCTAATAATATAATTGTATTAACCACTAAAGGTGGCTCCGACTTTTACCAGAGAAACATTACTAAATCAAAGTTGTATTTTAGTGCGCCAAATAATTGGTGTGCCAATGCCAACATTTTAGAATTGTGTAAACTCAATGTAATAGACTGAAATGACATTGATCATTGGTGGCGGCTACTGGCGCCTGCGCAACGTGTATCATCTGGATTTAAAATCAACTGTAATTACATCATAGGTACGTATTTTGCGCAGAGATGCTGTGAGTAACATTGTACCTGTCATGCAAAATAGATATCGGGTCGGGTTGTATAAACCTGTGGGTGAATTATTTGTAGATACTCTAATTGTAATTGTAAGCTTTCTATTTTTTCTTTCAGCCGGCTGAATGTGCAATTTCAGTTTAATTGTTTTACTACACCTCCATTTTGGACTGTGACTGGTTTTTTTATTTATAAAAGGCTATTCTAACAAAACGTGATTGCCCATCTACGGCGTAGCAAAGTGCTACGAACTAACAATAATAAAGATTAACAACAAAAGTGTAAAATATTCCAGGAGTAGGTACCCACTTACTCCTTAAAATTCTTATAATTTTAAGACGTTCATTTTGAGCCAATTCCCGATTCTTTGAAACATAGTGATGGTGGAAGAGGCCCTAAAATAGCGGTCGACAGTTTTAACTCTTCATTGGTAGTAAGTGTGTACGGAGCTGGACGATGATGGCAGTGGGCCGGGAGTGCCCACCGAGGCCGGCGACGGCAGGGTCGGGAGCGGCGTGGGCGGCGGTGACGCGTACACCTTGCGGTCGGGGGGCAGAGCCGGCAGCGGGGAAGAGAGCCCGAAGCCCCCGAGTCCGCTGATCGAGGAACCGCCCGACAGCATCTGGCCGTGCACACCCCTCATCCCGGCGAACATCGCCGCTGAGCCTGCACACAACAATATTATCGTATGAGCATATGGAAGGCATTGTTATTTCACGCAGTGCATGATGTCATGGATATTTTTAAAAGATATGATTTCATGTTATATTATATAGCTATAGTACATCTTACCAACTTATGTTTTAAAGAGTAAATTGATTACAAATGGAGAATGTATGATGTTACTAGCGTAAAATAAAATAGAATTGATTCTAGTAGGCTTTTCCAAAAGATATTTTCGTTTGGAGAAGAATGGGCAAGAAATTCCACCGTTACTATTTTAAAATGTTTTACAATATATTGTATTTTTATTACTGAAGTGAAAGTTCGAAATATAAGTGCTAACCTCTTAGGCCCTATTAAGCTTAACTCAAAACTCCGTTCATACTTATGTTCACATAACTCGATGAAAAGTATGGAAATGCTGATTTTATTTTTGCTGCCGTTGGTCCCTTGTGGATTATCAAAAAAAAAAAAAAGCTGGTTCATAGAATCGTGCAATTTCTACACGGTCAAATGTATAAACTGAACACAATAGCAAACAGCATTTTTTTTTTATAACCTAGGTACATAAAATTTTCGACGTAGGGGGTTCGGAATCACGTTTCTGAATCCATTTGGTTGCGCATCATTGTCCCTACCATCCAGTAGGTAAGTATATTTCCATGTTTTTTCAGCTCATTCTGCGGTCGTCGCAGAATAAGCTGACAAACTGGTAAATTCGCAGAGCGAGCAATCCAAAAATCTGGAGTAACACTGAGATTATTGATTCTCAAAAAATCTGTAGTAAGACTGAGATTATTGATTTTCATAAAATCTGGAGTAAGACTGAAATTATTGATTTTCATACATCAATGGGGAATGGGCTAAGGATTAAAGTTCACGCATGCGATCAGAAAAAATGCCCATAGGTAGGTACTGCAATGTAGTTCAACTTGACTACACGAAGGATAAATTATAGGGGCGACAAGAAATTTCACAAACCCTTAAAAAGTTACAGGACGGTTAAGGTGGAACTCGAAAACTATAGATAATTATAAAATCTATAAAAATCAAAGTATACTAGCTATCTCAAATTCAACCGTACAAACATTTTTTTTGTACAGGTTACGCACAAATACTACTTACTAAGGCATACCAAATAAAAAAAAAATATCCAATGTCTACTTTGCGAGTTCTAAGGCGGCTCTAAGGTGGCTCAAACGTCCTGAACTTAACTAACTTTCTTATGTAGGTAACTTTTTAAGGGTTTTACTACAAATTCCAGGAACAGCCCCCTAATTGCCAAACACACTCCCATATTCAATCTGAATCATTTTGAAGGATATTACTACTCCATTGCTTCATATGTTCGAAAAAAATATCTGCTCAACACCGTAAGTAAATAACGCAATAAATGTTGTTGAACTGTCAAAATGAAAGTCACGTCTGCTACTGATAGTGTGTTACGCAATTACCCCGGGCCTTTAAAATCTGCTAATTTACCAAAAAATATTGGGAGTAACATCGTGAGGAAACCGGCATGTCTTAGAACCAAAAATTGTGGTGAATCAGCGTGGTGGATTACGGCCCACTCCCTCTCACCGAGAGGAGGCCTGTGTCCCAACAGTGCCAGTGCCAGTGTCCAAACCGCTGCCGTTTTGTTTGCTGATGTTATTATGTCAAACTTATAGAAGATAGTTTGTATTTTATCGCTGTAAAATGGAATATTAATGTCAGATGCATTTGTGCAGATATTCTCTTTGGTTTTGAAAGGCAATGATTATTGTAGATTGAAATATAATATTGTTAACTTCCTACCAGTAGGTACCAGCAGCCCATTCTATTGCCTGAGTAGGTAAGTGTACTGCAAACGCATTGAAACAACTCGAATACCTACTGAGTTCATTTACCTATTACACACATAATAACACATAACATCACGCCTATAATCCCCAAAGGGTTAGTTAGAGGCGTACCAGTAATGCACATTTCGCAAGTTCGTATCATAATTATTACTTAGTCTGAAGAATATAAAATTATTTTAATTTATAAAAAAAGAAGAATATAAAATTATTTTAATTTATAAAAAAGACCTTGTATGGATAACATTATGAATCATAATATGGCGAAGACTGTCTGTTTTTTTTCTTTTTGTACGCTGCAATATGTAGATATAATCAAAGGGATTGGGATTGGATTTGGATTGGATTGTTTGGTATTTTAGTACAGAAAAAAAATAACTGAAAAATCCTTCACCAATGGGATTTGATACGATTAATTAATAGTTAACTGTCCATTATGATTCATGATAATGTTATCCTTTTATGATTCTGGCAAAGTGGCCATTTTAGGCACCCTGATAACTCGAATTACGCGAACGCGATCTATGTACTTATATAAAAATAGTGGCCTTTTACTGCAGTGTGTGTAGGTACGTTATAGTTGGCTAACTAATTTTAATATTTATCTAGAAAGCATTAATTTTGCAACCAGCTTGTATAAAACAACTATAGTACCTACGTGTATGTGTGTCTGACAGAAACAATCATCAAATTTTCTTCAAACACTCTAATTTATTACAAAATAATCCAGTAAAAGAATATTCATGAGACAACTCTACGGTTTTCGGAAACCACAAACTCTGTGGAAAAAAATAAGCAGTGCACCGCTGACAACGCGTTGATATAATAAATGTGAAGACGGTGTAAAACCTCACGTACACCAGCGTAAAATATGTGGATGTTAGGCTATAATTGCACACTACACAAGTTCCCATCGATCGCGGCCGCCTGCTGCTCGTCTGTCGGCGGCCACGTGCACGCCTCGGTACCTAATCGCCATAATTTAAACAAACCTAGCAACAGTTTCCAATTGGGCGCTTTTAGGAATAAAATTTTACTTCGACTTAAAATTTTCCGAGAACTTTGCTCATACTATATGATCTAGTTATATTTGTACATTACAAGTGTATCCCAATTCCTCGATGCAAACGATTCCCAGAACTACATGGAGAGCTGAATATAAATTCCGAAATGAAATTGTTTGATTACAACATTCATCATTTCACTTTGTTGAGTGAGACAGCAGAAGATTATCGATATTTTTCATAAGTTTGCTTTGATAATAAATATATTGCAGGCACTGTTTCGATTTCTTAGAATGCTAAAACTACTTTTTTATTTAAGTAATTTTTTATAATGAAAAACAAAATTATTGGTTAGATACTCTGCGGCTGCGGCCGTTTCATAAGCTAACATTCCGGTACTTGTCATCGCTTTTTAAAGGCCATAGATCACGCCAGGGAGAGGGCCTCGCCGATGGGATAAATTGCTCTCAAGTTGGCAGGCGACGAGAGACGTGCGCCGGCGCAGCGGCCGCGCCGACCCGTTACCGAATTACATTACTTTAACAGTTTAACTATAGATTTATTGGAATTTAAGTGGCACACACAGGTACGTGGGGCAAGCGCCTGAAATACATTCCTGGAGCAGATGTAAAAAGAATTCGCATAAGTCGCACAGCTATTGCACAAAAAATTTAATCTACATAATGTTAATATCATCGCCAGCGAATTATGTGAATCCTGAATGCCGGAAATTTATGATAGTAATCAAAATATATTTTTTATGTCATTGAAGCAATAAAACTGGATAATTCGTTTTATAATTAGTCCATGCATGTTTCCCTAATTACATTCATTTACGACGCGTCGGATGTTTGTGAATGTGAGGATGTCTGAACAATTAATGATGGATTCAGTTTCGTGAGTTTCGCAGGCATTAAGGATTCACGAAGACGCAATATTCCAGAAAATATGAAGAGCAAAGTAATCCGTGTTTTGACACGACAACAGGTTCCTTGCGTTGGTATCGCAGTGCTTTATCGTCATATAGAGATTACAGAAAAATAAGAAAATGATAATAATATTTATGACGATACACGTTGTGTGTATCGTCATCGTGTTTTTCTTGATATCTCATTATTTTTTTATTAATGGTTTCAGTACCTTAACATCGGATTACTTTGTACACATAAAACGCAATTCGCGATGACACTGCAGCAACTTGAAACTTTCATAATACCTGATTAGCAATCATCGAAGAGCGTATAATCTTTCAAGTCACAAACGTTGAAAGGTATTCTGGTATTGCGCCAACGATCCTCCCTAAATCAAGGAAAATATTTTTCTCATTATTATTATCCCTTTGAAAATAATAACCAAGTTATTAACATGCGATTCGAGAATTACCTACATGAAATTAAAAACTAATGAACGACGTCTGTTAGTAGTTCTGTTTTCATTACTGTAATAAAACACTGAGAATATGATACCTATTTTATTAACTAAGAAAATGATTACCCTTGAAAAAAATGTAGCAAGTAATAAAAAAAACTGAACAGGAACCGTTAAAATTATATCTTCGGAATTGTCGAGGATCTGTGCACAGCTACGTTCGGAAGAAATCTGCAAAGCTTTTTTGCCTCAAAAATATCTGGCAGTTGTAAAAAGTCACCCATTTTTTTATGTAAGCAAGGGTCAAGGTTGCCATATGAAAGGGTTAACTTTTTTATTTATTCGAGCAACTGAAGGGAAGATCTGTTTTTTACTTTTTTTTTGTATTGCGTGTTTATGGTAGAAGCAAGCTAAATCTGTTTGTATCGGGTGAGAGACCACCCGTAAACCATGTGAAGACAAAATATTCCTATATGTACGGTATGGTATTGCAGCTATCGCGTATTTAAAATGGTGGTGAAGGGTGGACGTTTTGGGGGACTGTCTTATGTAATTTAGACGTTCGAAAAGCTGATCCCAATTTGAATAATCAAAGAAGACTTGATTTTGTTTTTTTTTTATTATCAGGCCCTCAATGTGTTTGTTTTATATCTGTATTGTTGGGATAAACTGCCCAGATAAAACATAATACCGAAAAAAGGTTATTAAAGTTAAAATTACAAAAAGCGTAGGTACAACAGCTTTGAATAGTAGGAGATTGTAGGGAACACTGACTATGAGAAATAACGCGCTCAGAGTAAAATACAAAACATGACGTTTTACTTTTTATGCCCTGTAACATCCTACTCATCACGTAGTTTCTGGATGCACCTTCTTTCGTCAAGACGTCGGGAGATCGATTTCGTTTCGGACCGCACACATCGAGTCAAATGCATCGAACTGTGTCAATTACTCGAGTTATTTATATCGAACGCAAATAGAACAATACCGAAGATGTGTTATTTAGAGATTAACTGTTTTAACAGTCACCGGAAAACGATTGTAATCAGGATTTATGAACAAAGAAATTCAATATTCATACGCGGTATTAAACTTTTGCCTTTTTCTTGGGTTGGCAGAATCTAAGAACGCTTTCATACTAAATGTGTTTCGTTCACAATAATACTTATTATGCAAGTTCCTACTTGTAGATATATAATAAATCTCGCGACTTCGTTCCCGTGCATGGCCGGAAAACAAATTGGATTAATTCTTTTTCTAAGTAAGTTACTCCAATGTCAGCTATCTGCCAGCAAAAGATTGGCCGGAACAAACAGACAGACAAAAAAAAACTGTGTTTTTGTTATAAGTTCCGTTTATACATTCATCAGCATTAAGTAAAAAAGTAATTTAAAAAAATTAAACCGACTTCAAAAAGAAATTAACTCAAAATTATGAAATAACTTTAATTTCGGAAGTCGGTGTCTTGCGATCTGTATTTTAGTTTTATGCCACCGACTTCCGAAATTAAAGTTATTTCATAATTTTGAGTTAATTTCTTTTTGAAGTCGGTTTAATTTTTTTAAATTACTTTTTATTTCGTAATTTTTATTTTTTGCACTAGTATTTGACCAAGGTTTTGAGATGTTTTCCCTTTGACACTACACCCGTAGCTCTTATCAATAAGCCAGGCCGTCACACTTACACGTATTTGTCCGTATCTTGAAAATTACTGAATCGATCTTGATGAAACTTGCACTGTTCCCTAAGTTGAAGAAAATGTAAGCCAATAAAAAAAAAATGCTCACGATCCGATTAATAGTTCCGGAGATATGCGTGGACAAACATACATACATACATACATACATACATACATACATACATACGTCTATGAAATTTTGTATATTTGTTTGGAAGCCCTAATAGATCATCATATGTGAATATAATGCAATTCCAATAATATTACATACATACGTATCGAATTGATAACCTCCTTTTTTTTGAAGTCGGTAAAAAGCTGTTAATTTGACATTAACTTATTTGTATAGGTAAGTCCATTTAATATTCTTTTATTACCGGAACTTCTATAGTCCGCGCGGAACTAGTTGGCCGCGCCTTAGGTGGGGACGGGGGTGAGGGCAGCGGGGTTGCCTAGTGTTCGCAACGCACGGACTGAGTAATGACAAAGCGCCCCCGCCCCTCCGTCCCACCGCTCACATACCTAAGGCGCGGGAAACTAGTTCCGCGCGGACTTATAGGTAAGGCTGAAATCAGCAACCCGTCTTGCGCAAGCGTGTTGATCAATGCTCGTGCCATTTTTTTGTGTAGTATTCTGCAGTGGGACAGTACCTAATAGGCATATATGATTATTAGGTAGATTTTACTATTACTTTTGGTGGCCCAGTGGTAACGGCCGTGACTTACGGTCGTAGGTTCGAAATCGTAAATTATTTCATCACCACTGTTTTCATAACAGTAAAGGAAAACAACGTGAGCTAACCGGCATGTCCTAGAACCAAAAAATCGAAGACATGTGACATCTTTTGCGTTTCTGGTATTTTGCATATCTGGTATATGGCGAATCCCGTGTTTGGCAAGTCTGGTAATTTGCGAATCTAGTATTTAGCGATTCTGGTTTAAGCAGGGCCCGCGTGGTGGATTACGGCCCACTCCCTCTCACTAAGAGGCCTGTGTCCCAGTAGTGGGAACATTATAAGTTGATAAATCTATTATTAATTTTTCATGTGGCAAGCAAACAGGCGACCCAACTGTTGGTGAGTGGTCACCACCACAGAACATCTGCAGTACCAGAGGCTTTCCCGATGTTTAAAACCAGAGTTTATTGTAAAGAAACAAAATACAAAAAGCAAACTCGTAACTACTACGAAAACAGACGACAATAGAACTACAGAACGACTAGTCTACAGAACTTATTGTCTGAAGTTATTTTGCGTTCATCAAGTTTTATAAATCATTTCCAATTTGTAGCAATCAAAATTAAGTTTATCATCATCATTCAGTCAGTACAGTGGTTCTAAGTAGATAGATGTAATAGAGCTGCAAATACGAAACAAATTTTAATTGAGCACCGGAAATTGAATCCATCATTACAATCCGAAGTGACTAATGCAAAGTTAGTTACTTCGCAGAATAACAAAAGTAATCGTACAAATAAACCGCTGCCTCAGGCCGTCAATCGTAATCGTAAATTTAAAATACACCTCATCTTTTATGAAATTTGAGGCTTACTCACGCCCTGGAAGGCCGATAACATGCTGATGGGACGGCACACGGCACACGGTACGTAGGTACCTACGCTACATACTGAAATACAATTTTCAAACAGACGTCAGTTACGTTAAATCAAAAAATGCTCATAAACTGAGCACCCATAGTCGAGCATAAACATAGTATCAAGGTTGTCGTTCTTAAAAATCATTCTCGATTTTTTTATTAAAGCGAGCGTTAAAGTTCCGTCGACGGCGATATTTTTGAAATACCTATTGCATTTATAAAGATCAAACGGTTCGAACAAACGGGCGTTCATGTAAACACATCATACTCGCAGCGCTGACTACGGGCAGCGTCGGCGCGTACGCCGCCTAACACGCCATTATCCACACGTAAACTAAAATACATCACACCACGCTCTCTCAGTCAACTTTTATGTTTTTATGATCGTCTTGTATTCAAGTAAATTGTATTCAGCGGCCTAGTAGCTGGAATCTCAAAAAAGAAGTTATCACAGCATACGTAATGCTGTGATAACTTCTTTTTTGAGATTCTGCGAAAAAAATCAGTTAAATCAAAAAGTTATAAATAAAACAGTTGACTGTTTCGAATTTCGCAATCGTAACGACTTTTGTTGATTTGACCTTTGTAGGTATGCCTTGTACTGTATTGTTATCAGTTAAATGTAGAACTTACCGTATTGGTTTTAAAGTAAGTATAGAAAGTTAGGAAGCTTCAGAAAAGTTAACAGGAGAATTTCAAATTCAGGGTATCTTTTAGGATACAATTTTAAGTTTAACGAATTTCACTATCTATCCACTCGATTGCAATAGTTTTTTAGGCTCGTTTCAAACTCAATCTAAAATACATTATAAATTGTCCATTGTCCTGAGATAAAAAAAGGTCAGGGAGCTTCAGTGTTAAAAAATATAGTTTGAGATCGTAGTTTCCTGGACACAGGTGAAGGTGGGCACGAAGTTCAGCAGCCAGCGGCGTGGAATACGTCGCGCGGCACTCGAAGTACAGGAATACTCTGCAGCAAGGTTGATGAATGCAACAACTTGCGACTGATCCGGTATCCGGGAAAAAAAAGGCAAAGCGCCCTTTTTGGCTCTACACCAGGTTTGGAGAATTCGTTACACCAGATAGTGTGGTCAGCTTATGATGCGAAGCTCAACATCAAGACTTTAAACCATTACACGCTGGTGGAAATCAGTGCATGCACGTACAATATCAGCAATTTGGGAACAGATTACCAGAAGTATTCAAATTATTTCAGGTGAAGCCAGCCTAGGTCAACAAAATATAATTATCAAGTAAATAAAGAAATGTTCCAACATATATTTTTTCTTTCCCTGGCGCTTTCGCCTTAAGTTTAATATAAAATGTATGCATTAGAGCAAAAAGATACTGGCTGAAAATAAAAATCGGCTGAATAAAACCGACTTGGTGAAAAAAAAAACCATCAATGTTCTTCGAGTTCAATACAACAATGCATTCAGGATGCTGTTGGGGCTTCCACGCTTCTGCAGTGCTTCGGGAATGTTTGCTGATGCGCACACTGATGGCTTCGCGGCGATCAGACGTAAGCGTGCCGCGTCGCTGCTGCAGAGGGTCCGGGGCAGCTCGAACAGTCTCCTGAATGTCATTGCAGGGAAATTTGATTGCCCGCTCGTCCATTATTTGTCCAATCTGCATGTGTACTAACAGTTTTTATGTTTTTTATGTTTTACTAACAAATTTATGGATTTATTATTCCGAAATAAAATGATTATTATTATTAACTTGAGTTTTTATTTTGAGTAGGTATATTGGTAGGGGTATTGGTTGGTTTGTAGGTGTATTGTATATTGGTAGGTTTATTGTTGGTGATTGGTCACGGTAGGTAGATTGGTAGTTGAAAGAAAAGTAAATTACGCACCTTGCTAAAGTGAGTAATTAATGCACTCGTGTTAATTTAGTGCCCTCGCCTGCACTCGGGACCAACTTCTCCCTCGTGCATTAATAACTCAATTTGCGCTCGATGCAACAATCTACTATTGTTGCCATGTCAAAATTACAAATTCTGTTTAAAAAACATTAAAGACCAGTCATTATTTGGAAAATAGATGGACTTAAGAGGTGAGGTTTTAACCGCAGATGTAACGCTGCAGCTTCTACGGTTTTAATTCAATGTTTCAAAAAGGCTTGAATGAAAATCAATTTCAGGTATCTGAGATGGTAGATGGTAGATGAGAGTGCTAAGCGGGATGTGTGGAGTATACAAGAGGAAGTCTGTAAGTGAAACTGGTGTGGAAATCGGTTGTCATGGTATGTGTGATGAGGAAGAATGAGGGAAAGGTTGTGTATGAAAGTAGATGTGTAGACCAAAGAAACGGTGTATGGACTGTGTGTTAAAGATGATTATGGCTAGAAAAGGGGTGACGACTAAGGGTCTACTCACACTTATTCAGCTCTGTTCAGCTTTTGTCCATAGAAAACAACGATTTTGTATGAAATGCGTACGCATCCCCGTTCATCCGCGGAAAGCTATAAGTGTGAGTAGTCCCTAATTAATAGAGTTGTGTGGAAGAAAAAGACATGTTGCGCCGACCCCAAATAAATTGCGTTAAGAACGATGATTCAGTTACAATTTGTGAATTTTTTTGTCGATTCTTTATATCCGATTGTTTTAAAATTGAAAACTATTTAATTTTATGTGGCATCAAAAACTTGTGTAAGGTGAATGGGTAGTTGATACCGCGAAATTCTAATTTTCTTACGTTTTTTGCAATTTGCAGGTCAGGGTCAGGTTGTATCTTGATCAAAATATGATTCGCGACATTATCAGATACATATTTAGAGAATTATAAACATTAGAATCATTAATTTCATCATCAACATCTTTCTGAGTTAGATTTCTATCCCTAACACTTTTCCATAAGAGATTGGTGGTTGGTGGTAGAAATCTAACTTAGACAGATATATTAATGATTCTAATGATTATAATTCTATAAATATGTACTTTTTATTGTCGCGAATCATATTTTGATCAAGATACAATCTGACACTGACCTGCAAATTGCAAAAAACGTAAGAAAATTTGAATTTCACGGTCTACCACTATCCATTCACCTTAAATGATTTGATGACAGAGAAGGTTAGTTTAGTTAGGATTTTTCTATTAAATAAGTTAAGTATTAAAGAGCCAGCAGGCATGTGCATAGATCGGACACTTTAAGTATTAAAGAGCCAGCAGGCATGTGCATAGATCGGACACGTTAAGTATTAAAGAGCCAGCAGGCATGTGCATAGATCGGACACGTTAAGTATTAAAGAGCCAGCAGGCATGTGCATAGATCGGACACGTTAAGTATTAAAGAGCCAGCAGGCATGTGCATAGATCGGACACGTTAAGTATTAAAGAGCCAGCAGGCATGTGCATAGATCGGACACGTTAAGTATTAAAGAGCCAGCAGGCATGTGCATAGATCGGACACGTTA
This sequence comes from Oligia latruncula, assembly GCA_948474745.1. Lineage (NCBI taxonomy): Eukaryota > Metazoa > Arthropoda > Insecta > Lepidoptera > Noctuidae > Oligia > Oligia latruncula. The sequence goes on along the minus strand of OX419683.1, from coordinate 6,923,744 downwards.
AGTATTAAAGAGCCAGCAGGCATGTGCATAGATCGGACACGTTAAGTATTAAAGAGCCAGCAGGCATGTGCATAGATCGGACACGTTAAGTATTAAAGAGCCAGCAGGCATGTGCATAGATCGGACACGTTAAGTATTAAAGAGCCAGCAGGCATGTGCATAGATCGGACACGTTAAGTATTAAAGAGCCAGCAGGCATGTGCATAGATCGGACACGTTAAGTATCAGTCTTCGCGCGAACTCGGAAGCGTTCGGGTGTCGAAACAAATAAAATGTCTTCCGAGAAGTTAAAGTGTACGCAGTGCAATATAGTAATTAATGAGTTGTTATGTTTTGTACAAAACAAAATATGTATTATGGATGAAGAAAGTTTGATCCGGTTGTGCGTGAGCTCATATTCTACGGCAGAAATAACTTGTGCAAAGAATTTATTGTTCGAATCGGTATCCACAAGTACCCGCAATGTATCGCGACGCAAGAACAAAGAACAAAAGGAAATTGAAGACATAATTTCAGTCTTCAAGATCACAGACCCTGACAAAACACCTATCTTTGTTGCAAGGGTATTGGATAAATTGCCACCGATCACGTTTGATCATATAGATGTCACGGCATTGTTAAAAGATATCATTATTTTGAAATCGGAGGTAAAACATCTCAAAGAATTCAGTGCTACAATCGACCAGTTGGATATCATAAAACAAGATGTCGATCATATGAAGTTTGCATCAGTGGTTGGTTTAGATCACACTACATATGTGAACAGAAAACGAGGAGCATTTGTATTGAATAACGAATGCAATAGCGGTCCGATTGGTATTATAAATATTTCAAGCCAAAATAATACTATGCTGGAGGAAAAAACACCGGACCTATCGAACTGGCGGTCCCCTATATGCCCTCAAAAACCGAGAAGTGCATGCAAAAATCCAGGAAATGCCGCTATAACTACTGCATACATAACTGATAATAGCACCGATGCGCCCCCTGCCGGCGCGGTCGCCGATGACTTGCCGCGGCCGGTCAGCTGTTCGCCCGCGATGAGTAATACAAACCAGTTTGTTATCGCGAGCGAGGGCAGCTTCAACAAGTGCGATGTACATGCAAAATATGATCATAACAACACCGTAAACAAGGATAAGTCTCTTGCGGATATAGTTTGTGAAGGTGAATGGAAATCACAATGCCCCAATGAAGAATGGATAACTGTACAGAAAAAGAGGTACAAAAACAAGTATTTAGAATCAAATCAGTCAAAGGGAATCGTGCGAGGTAAAGCCGCCTGTGGACCGGGAGAGAGATTTAAGCCTGCTAGTTCGAATAAGACATACTTATTCTTATCAAACATCCACAAGGATACTTCGGCGATTGATATAGCGGAGTATATAATGGCTAAAACGAGTGATAAAGTACATCTACAAAAAATTAAAATGAAAAAAGAAAAGGAATATAATGCTTACAAACTATCGGTGTGTTCTGATAGGCTGGATATGTTTATGACTGAGGAACTATGGCCGGCCGGTGTAACTTGTAGGCGGTTTAGACCTTACAAAAACCCGCAACTGGGTAATGAAGAAAAGAACGATAAATCAGTTAAATGAACTTATGTAGTACAACCCTTGTTACATACAACTGCAAGAGCGTCAAGCGTTCCATAGACGCCGTAAAACAGCTGTGTTGTTTTGCGGATATTATCGCTTTACAAGAGACGTGGCTGCTGCCGGGTGAACTGTCTTTCTTGGAGAATGTTCACGACGACTTCGCGAGCACGGGTACGTCTGCTGTGGATACGTCTGCTGGCATCCTCCGGGGCCGGCCGTTCGGTGGTGTGGCGCTGCTATGGCGTAAGTCAGTGTTTCAGTGCGTCGCAATAATTCCGTGCGGTAATCCGCGTATTGCCGCAATACGTATAACTACGGAAGATCGTCCAGTGCTTGTGATTTGCGTATACATGCCAATAGACATAGTGGAAAATGTGCCTGAATTTACGGATTGTCTCAGTTCAATCAGTGCTATCATTGACGAGAGTGGTATCGAGTCTGTGTTCATACTTGGCGATTTCAATGCCCATCCGGGTGAGCGTTTTTATCATGAACTTGTGGTGTTTTCAAAGGAACAGGACTGGACGTGTGTGGACACTAATAAGTTGCAATTAACGTCAGATACGTTCACGTTCATCAGCGAGGCTCATGGGTGCAAGCGTTGGCTAGACCACTGTCTCACGACAGAAGCAGCCCTGTCCAGTGTTTTAAACGTATACGTAAAGTACGATGTTTTCTGGTCTGACCATTTACCATTGGTTCTTACCTGTGACTTTAATGTTATAAGACAAAAAACAAATGTAAAAAGCCCGTTACGTAGTAAAATACAGTGGGGAGAGAGAAGCGTAGAACAATGTCGTTACTATGAAAATATGTGTAATATGCAGCTAAAACATATTGACTTGCCTGTCGAGCTACAACAATGTTGTGGTAGGTATTGTAGGGATTCAAGTCATAGTAGCTATATAGATGACATGTATATGGACATTGTTAATATTTTATGTAATAATGCGAGTTATACGTATGTGTGTAAGTCAATTAAGCATAAGAAACCATTGGCTGGGTGGAACAAATTTGTAAGCGAGGCTCACAGGAGCGCTAAGGTAGAATTCAATACGTGGCTGTGGTATGGTAGACCTGCTTGCGGCGCCATATTTGACGCAATGATAGAATCTCGAAAGATCTTCAAAGGGAAGCTCAAATGGTGCCAAAACAACCGGGATCAGATCCGAATGGATTTGTTAGCTAAACGCCATTCGAGTTCAGATTTTGGAGGTTTTTGGAAGAGCACTAAACAGCTTAATTCTAAACCCGGCATTCCTGTGAGTGTTGATGGTGTTTCCAACTCGAAAGACATTGCTGATTTATTTAGTATGCATTTTGATGTGAAGTCGCGATTGGGTCCGCCATGCTGGGAGATTGATGCTGGGGACATTGCTACAGAAATAACTACAGTCATTCTAGCAAAAGATGTCAAGACAAAAATTAAAAACATGAAGAGGGGGAAATCCCCTGGGCACGATGGCCTCAGCATCGAGCACCTGCAGTATGGTGGGTACCATTTGCCTCGCGTGTTGGCTCTTTTGTTTAATTTGTGCCTGGGGCATTCATACCTTCCTCCCGATTTGCTGCGAGCTCTGGTGGTGCCAGTGGTCAAGAGTAGGACCGGAGACGTCTCGGACAGGTCAAATTATAGGCCGATTTCCTTGGCTACCGTCGTGGCTAAAATACTTGACAGTGTGCTTAATTCTCACCTGAATACCCATATCAAACTGCATGATGCCCAGTTTGGGTTTCGGCCAGGGCTGTCAACAGAAACCGCTATTCTTAGTTTAAAGCATGCAGTCAAGTATTACACAGACAGGAAAACACCTGTCTATGCATGTTTCCTAGACCTGTCCAAGGCGTTTGATCTTGTTTCTTTCGACCTTCTCTGGCAGAAATTGTCTGGTACCTCGGTGCCGCCGGAGCTCGCCTCGCTTCTGCGGTACTGGTACATGAAGCAGGAGAATCGCGTGCGATGGGCAGGAGAGCTCTCAGAGCCAAGTAGGCCAGAGTGTGGCGTAAGGCAGGGTGGCCTGACCTCGCCTTTGTTGTTTAGCCTGTACGTGAATGCACTGATCGAGCGGCTCAGCAGCACACATGTCGGTTGCTTTATTGATGGAGTATGTTTCAATAATTTAAGTTATGCAGACGACATGGTGCTGCTGGCCCCCTCGGTCGGTGCGCTCCGTAAGCTTCTCGATATCTGCGAGTCGTACGCTGCTTCTCATGGCCTTTTATACAACGAAGGCAAGTCAAAATACATGGTGTTCAAGTCCGATACCAAGTGCCCCTCTACCGTCCCTCCTGTGTTGCTGAACGGTGTGGAGTTGCACAGGGTGTACTCTTTGAAATACCTGGGCCACTTGGTGACGGATGATCTAAAGGATGACGCAGATCAGGAGAGGGAGCGCAGAGCATTGTCGGTTCGGGCTAATATGCTGGCCCGCCGGTTCTTCCGATGTGCAGCGGCGGTCAAAATAACGCTGTTTAAAGCATATTGCATGTCGCTGTACTCGGGGAGCCTGTGGTTCAGCTACACCCAAAAGGCCTACAATGCTCTGCGCATCCAGTATAACAACGCATTTAGAGTGCTGCTGCGTCTGCCTCGGTTCTGTAGTGCGTCATCTATGTTCGCTGAGGCACGTACAGACTGCTTCAATGCTGTACGGCGTAAAAGAGCGGCCTCGCTGCTAAACAGACTCCGTGGCAGCCCCAACAGCATTCTACGCGCTATAGCCGGGAGACACGATAGCCCGTTGGTGAGATCACTTGTCACCTGTACATTGTCAGTGTTATTAGTTAAGTACTAACATAGGTTAAGACTATTGTTACTAACCCAATGGATCTCTGTTATCTGATATAATAAATAAATAATAATAATAATTAAAGAGCCAGCAGGCATGTGCATAGATCGGACACGTTAAAGTTGGGTGGGAGTGGGACATTTGTTCTATCTTGTTTTAATTAAAACTTAGGCTTTTCAAGTACCTAAACCTCTATGTTTTAATTCTTCTAATTTTGATACCATTTCAAGTACGTAGCTTAGCCATACCCTTAAATTAACGGTTGTTGTCGCTTTTGGAACTATCTATCAGCAATATCTGCTTCAGGCGATTAGTCATAAATATAATGTATAATTAATTACCGTGAACATTTACTCGTAGTACCATGTTCTTTTTTGTGACTCAGAAAAGTACACATTACCTACCTAGTGACCCACTCGACATCAAGGTGGTTGATTTATTATTAAGTAATCTTGATCATGGTAGTTTTCTCTATCGTTCAAAAAGACTATGTAACTCATAAAAGTTCTTAGGTATTTGTAGTTTTTATTCATTAATTTTATTTTTTTTACAAAGAGTGTTCTGTCTATCATATGTTTGCCTGTATTGTTCAAAACACATTATATAATTATTATCTCTTATTTTCTACAATGTTTTGATAATACGCAATGTCCACAAAAACAATACGAGTAACGCTGATCCGAAATACCGAAGACACAATCATACCTATAATTTAACGAGAATTTTTACACAAACACATACGATAGAATCATATATGTATTAAACGGACATATCTGGCACTAAATCCCAACCTTAAAATCATCAGAACCAGAGCAGAGTCCGTCAGATGCAGGCGCTGGCATTGCACATGTTATACCGCACATTTACGACCGTCGTAAGGGAGCTGTATCTTCTCAGAAACGGGCCGCTGTGCACATGGGAGGCAATAAACCGGCGATTATCCGGCCCTGTTCCGAGTTCGGTATTTATTGGCTATCTATGTACACTGCCCCTTAATCTTTAGGTGTTATATTTGCAGTATAGCGCTGTTTTGTTTGTGTATTTTAATTTGGCGCTGTTTTAAGATTCTGTGTAGGTTTTGTGTGCACGAAGTTCTCTCATCCGAGAGTGAACTTAATGTTCGATTTGGTTAGAAAATGGCAAATTAAAGTTTTGTAATATTTATTTGAACTTTATGCACAGTAAAAAAATACTGCAGTACTTAATGCCTGAGGCATTTTCTACCAGTCAATCTTACGGTAGGTAATGCAGGTACAAAACATGGCAGGGGAAAAATAACTCGAAAAAAAATATACCTAAAGAATATTAAAAAAAGAAGTAATATTAAGTTTGCAACATTCTTAACCTTTGGAAAAAATAACAAAAAATTAACTTTTATCTCTGCAAACATGCAAAACTTCAGCTATTTCAACAAGCTAATAAAATACTCACCTACCACCAAACTATAAAAGGAAAACATCGCTGATTGAACTTTGCCTGATCGATTTCATGGAAGGCCACCGGTACGCCCTCCGCCCTAGTTGCTAAGGAAAAGGAAAACGATTTCCCCTTCAAGGTAATTTCCCAATAGAAAATCGAAAAGAAAGTGAGGAAAACTATTTCTGCAGGAAATTAGTTTTCATTGTTGTAGGCGAGATAAAATGACTTGTTTGACATTCAACAGGTTTCACCTTTATTGGATGGTCTTTGCACTACTACTACTAAATCCATGCGCTACTAGGACCGCAGAAACATGAAGGAGATTGTTTTGTACATTGCATTGGCGGTTTGAAGGAAAATTCAACCTGTTTCACAGGCTCGGGGTAGGCAGTATCTACTAGGTCAATTGAATAATGAAACAGCAATAGCATGGCAGGAAATTATCCCCCGGTGCTTATTGAGGTGCTAAGTCCACTTTCCAAGTTGTACCTACATTATTTTTATTGGAAAATTTCTTTTTAAATGTGAAAACCGAGCCTAACGGTAAAAATTGCACCAGGGCCACATAAACGGGAAGAGAGATGTCGACGCTGTGAAACTGCACGTTGAAAGTGGCGCTGACCTCAGTTTGCGTACACACTTTGCACATAACGATACAGCCTCACTACTACATGAACATTTTTCCGATCATATCGCTTGAATTCGGAGTCAGTAAGACAAAGGTAAACTGATAAATTTTCAAACATAATTATTAATCCCTCTGACAGAGAGGAGGCCTGTGTCCCAGCAGTGGGAACATTATAGGCTGATTATGTTATGTTATGTTTTTTTATTATTTATCCGTACCTAATTATTTTTATGTTATTGTTAATTACTTTTATTGTGTACTGCATGCTTCAAGATAACCAAGATGTAAATCTAAATATTTGCACGGCTGAAATGCCGAATATAGTGAAACCCAGAGATCTTAAGAACTTATGTTAGCTACCTATATTCTTGCAAATAAATATATCATTCATTAATATTATAAAATGTATAATATTAAGTAAGGATAAATAATAAAAAAACAATGCGAAAGTGTGTCTGTCTGTTACCTCTTCACGCTTAAGCCGCTGAACCGATTTAGATGAAATTTGGTATAGAGATAGTTTGTTATGTGATGTTTAGTTCTCACATATAATTATAAATTCAACATTAATGATGTACTTACATAACTAATATTTTTGTAATAATATAATTTAAAAAAGTGTCCATGGACTTTCTTGCCCGTTCTTCTCCATAGGTACCTACGCTTTGGAATAGGCAACTAGCTTCATATTTTCTGACTGACCAACTTCTTGACAATTCAAAAGTGCCTGTAAATGGTTTAATTTAAACAAATGCTTTGAGTATAAATAAAATTGGCGGTTTAGGCTGTACGTTTTCTGTGAATTACTCAATAATCGTCATTTCAGCAGACAGGCGGACTACACCAACACCACCGCCGCCACTGCCACTGCTGGACAATTGCACATAGGCCTCCCCCCAGCACAGCTACTTCGACCTTCAATAATTAATGAATATGTTTAAGGTTTTCATTGAGTAGATTATAATTATCTGGCTACAATTGGTACATAGGAACATGTAAGAAATTAAAATAATTTTCTATTCTCTTAACTAAGGTATTCTTAAGTCGCGTCGTGTGTCGTGTGACATTTATTTATCAGGCGTAGATATTTTATCGGAAAACTAAGGGATCTCGGATTTATTATTATTATTAATCTATCTTATTAGAGGGTATCCGGGATTCTACGACATTTAAAAGCCGGATGTGTCTTACAAGCGGAAATGTCTGAAAATACTTTAGACTGACAAAAAAATTTTAGGAAGGTTTTTAGTTTGAAGTTATAAGTAAGTATTGTAAATACTAAAAGGTCCTTTGTATTATGTAAAACATATCAGGTACCTACATACACTGTATATGAAATAGAGAGGAGGGGCTTGTTATAACAGCCGCACGAGTCGATCGATCAGGTTAAGTTACGATTACGGTTGGTCCGTGGATGGGTGACCAACTGACCATCTTTACATATCAATACCCCTCTTTGCCACGGAAAGGTCGGCTGTCATTCGTGGATCTTTGGCCGTCGTTACATCATCAGAAGCCCGAAAGTCTGACAACCAGTCTTACCAAGGGTATCGTATTACCCAGTATCTGGGCTGTAGAGGTCAGATAGGCAGTCGCTTGATGTAAAATACTGGTATTCAGCTGCATCTGGTGAGACTGGAAGCCGATCCTAACATAGTCACTTAACATAGTTGGGAAAAGGCTAGGCAGTTGATGACACTGCATATAACACAATATACTTAGGTATTTTCCCATAACATAACTGTAAACATGGACGCAATGTTTATTTTCAGGAGGTGCATCTTCAGCTCAACGAAGCAGGCTCGATTATTTTTGAGCTTCATCTATGGTGGATTTGTTAGGTTATTGTTTGTCCAACCACACAAGTTGTCACTTTGTTGACTTAAGTCGATTAGATTTAGATTTTAGGAAATAGGAGTTCGGTAATTTGTTGACTGATGCAAAAAAGTTTTAGAATCGAGAGATTGCAGAATACAATTGAAAATTTTAGGATCTCGCCTCAAATGGGTTGAGTTCTCTATTATTCTATTAGGCGTATTTGGACAGTTTTCGTTCTAAACAAAGAAGATTTCCTACATGAAGGAAAAATTGCGGGATAGTAGTGCTTCAGTAACAACAAAAAAAAAATCTTCTCAATTAATTAAGAATGGGGACCTTCACTATTTCGAAGACGTGGCCTTGTTGTAAACTTTAAAAAAAAAATAGTTATTTGGATACTTGAAGGAAGTAAGTTTGCAAATGACGTTATTTTCAGACAAGTACTCATCATCTGCCTAGCCTTTTCCCAACTATGTTGGGGTCGGCTTCCAGTCTAACCGGACGCAGCTGAACAGACAAGTACTGTATTACAAAAATTCAAATCAAATTGTACAAACTAAATAATGAAAAATGACACACCCATGTTGAAAGCTCCTGCAATGGCGTACAGTCCTAGTAACCTCATTCGGTTTCTACGAATAATGATCAATACATTGCACCGGGCAATGCGGGCGGGGCCCTCCCCTCACACAGGCGACACAGCAGCGCCACCATCAGTTTGCCTGCAGTTATTGATTCGAAGTTTATATTTGGAATGAAGTTACTAGGAGGCTAGCGAAACATGGGATGGATTTGTTGCAAATGTGTGCATGTTCCTCCCGCCCGTCATCATGTCGCACAGGGCGGTTGTGCTCATGTGTGGAAAAGGGGATGCAACTTGCACACACGTGCGCGAGCTTTTCATAACGCACACTTAAGCATAGGGAAATGAGAAGTCAATATTGATTGACGGTATTTTGGGTTTACATTGGACTTCACTTTAGCTATTTTGGTGGTTTTGGCTAGCCAACTGTCAATATGAGTTTTGGCTAGCCAACTGTCAATATGAGTTTCGATGGCTAGCCAACTGTCAATATGAGTTTTGGCTAGCCAACTGTCAAAATGATTTTTGGCTAGCCAACTGTCAATATGAGTTTTGGCTAGCCATATGAGTTTTGGCAATCCAACTGTCAATATGAGTTTTGGCTAGCCAACTGTCAATATGAGTTTTACACGACTCTTAATGCGAAGCATTAGAGAGCGCTTTACGATCGAAAAAAATTGTTTGCCTCCTTTCTGCAACTGTGTCCATTGTTATACTCCTACACATAACCTACTTAATTTATATAGGGTGACTGGTAATTAGTGACCGATACTTAAACACGTGATTTTACTCATCATTATGAACAACTTTTACTATGGGACCAAACCTGAAATCGTCAAAAAAAAAGCTGTTCTCTACATTTTGACGAGTTCGACGAACATAAATGTAGGGAACAGCTGATTTTTTTTTCGCGATTTCAGGTTTGGTCGATGGATACTGTCGATTTTACAATCAAGGGGCCCAACACCTGACTTAAACCCTGTAAGGCCACAGCAATTCACAAAACATTGAAATTAAAATGACCTTACATCTACGTCTTACATTCAGTTTAAGATTATAGAGAAAGTACCTAGGTAATTATCTAGTTCTAAATATTTGTAATAAAATCTACATTACCATACCAAGAGTAATTGGTGGCCCTGGGCTAACGGCCCGCACCTATTAAATTACGAAATTATTCATACAAAGTAAAGCGCTTGCCTGGCTTTGAACCTACGACCTGCAACTCGTAAGTCGCGCCGTTACCACTGTGCCACCATTGCCCCTCCTCCCCCATCAAGTTTCAACACTACGGGAAAGAGCTAAGAGTTTATCAAATACGCATATTTCTCTAAGCTTAAACGCTTAAACGACAATCAACCACTTTATGAATGAGTTAGCTTCGCATTGTTTTCAAGCACTCGAAGAGTCGAAGCCACTTGAGACCCTGACGTAGCCCTGGACCGGTGCTGTCAACACCTTCCCCTCAAGTGGCACGAAACTCCGAACGTTCCGAAGCATGCCCGTTGTGTGATATTAAAGACTGCCACGCGTGTGGGATACCTCTCCGGTATTCGGTCATTTTTGCACTATGTATTTAACCTCCTTAGTTTCGAAATTGGTTCAATTAAAACTGGCCAAGTGCGAGTCGGACTCGCACACGAAGAATTCCGTACCACAAGGCAAAAACACCGAAAAAAACACGTTTGTTGTATGGGAGCCCCCCTTAAATATTTATTTCATTTTGTTTTTAGTATTTGTTGTTATAGCGGCAACAGAAATACATAATTTGTGAAAATTTCAACTGTCTAGCTATCGCGGTTCTTGAGATACAGCCTGGTGACAGACAGACGGACGGACGGACAGACAGCGAAGTCTTAGTAATAGGGTCCCGTTTTTACCCTTTGGGTACGGAAGAAGAAGAAAAAAGAAGCAAAAGGAGTATGTAAGGATCGTTCGAGCGTTCTATGGTTTCTGCATAACCATTCTGGATGAAAGCGTGCCATTCAGGCGGTTCATTATAATGATCGTAGCATTATTTTGACTAAAGTCATTTGGTTAGGATGAAAGTCTGTGAAGACAGCGCACACAGAAATCTTATTATGTACTATCGGCATAAAATTATGTTAAATCCAGGGTGTCAGCTACCTCCATACAAAATTTTATCAAAATTAGTCAAGCCGTTTGAGCGTGAAGAAGTAACAAACGCATATAAACACACACACTTAGGTACAAACTTTCGCCTTTATAATATTAGATATAAGATAATGATATAAGATAATGTCACCCTAAACTTTCCGGAACGAGCTGGTACAAATGTGTACCGCTCTCTCAGGGACGAGCTGGAACACATTTGTACCAGTCGAAGATGTATTTAGTCTCTTGAAAATAGTAGATCAAGCAATAATAAGGCACTTACATTATTATACGGTTCCATAGCGTTTGAGAGAACAGATTTATAAGTAGGTAGTGTCGATATTATGCCTAAGGATTTTTGATTTGGAAAAAGGAAAGATGTAACGATGGGTTAATTTCTACATTATCCTACCTTACATCCTAAGCATAAAGTAAGTATACAAATATATGTCTGAAAACTGGAGGGTTTCACTTTGTTTTTCGTTTGCGATAACCGAACCATTGTGAACGCTAAATCGGTCCCAACGCCATCTAGGTAGCTAAAGGAAAATGTAGTGCACTAGGTTGCATTACGACTAGTAATTTGGTGAAACTAAGAACTACGGAAAAATGTACTGAATTTCAGACATTGCATTTCTGTACCGTAGCGAGTGATGGCGCCGCCGTGCACTGGTGAAATTTTAAGGGGATAAGCAAACGAAAACTTAACTTTTATTTAAATTAGACAAGAAATTATTATCTAATGCAGTTAAAATTAAGATATTTCTTTAATGAGTCTATTTTATGTAAAAAGTCAATCAATCGCTTATTTTCACGAAGTATGTTCGCTTCTGACGTGCATAAGTGCCTGGCCTGGCCTAACATTTTTTTAAATTTAGTAATAAAAACAGTGGTTAATTTGATTCGAAACGGATTAATTAATATTTAAAGCCACGACCGTGCATGTCGACAGTGGAACATGGCCCTTTAATAAAGGTTTTTTTTTTACAAACACTGTTAAGTGAAAAACAACTTTATTTTCAGAAATCTGTCCCAAAAAACTAAAATTCAGATCCAAAGACACCGACTTCCGAAATAAAAGTTATTTTTCACCCTTGTAGTGTTTTTTTTGGAAGTCGGTAGTTTTCTGTTTGTGTAATTTTTTTTTTTCTTTTTTTTTTACCTACCGATTCGTATACCTCTCTATTTGCTATGTAAACAACAGCGACAGAAAGTATTATAACATCATCAAAATACACAAAATTTAATACGTATTATCGAAGCTTACTGAAAAACTACCCAAGCAAATTTAATCAAATTTATATAAGTAGAACCACCGCGTAAGGTTCCTACTTCCTCTACCAAATAAAAAAAAATCAAAATCGGTTCACAATTTGATGAAAATATTGATGAACGAACGTACTATAGCATTAGCATATGACCATTTCAGACACCAATCTACATACATGGTCTTCACACGATCTGACCAAGATTTTGTCTGGACTTTAAAAGAGACTGTGACCTCTGAGTTTGTTTCGGCCTATCTTCTCAGAATAGTCAGATAGGAAATGCCGACGCATCTAGTTTAAAAAAATATGATTGACGTGTAAAAGTGTTTGTACAAACCTACTTAGAGAAATAAATCATTTATCATTTATTTATCATTTAGCGATAACGAGGCTGCGAGGCTGCGATGGTAGGAAAGGGAAGTCTTTATAGCCTGCGTACTAGTGCGTACTAGGTCTTGAGTTGTCTTATAATAACTACAAGCTCTCTTATATATTATATAAAGAATACTTATATTATATAAAGAAGAAAAGATAGAACTTCAACTGTCGCATGTTTATGCTACTAAGTACAGTCGTTATCGATGAAAAATCGACTCAAATGAATTACTTCGAAACCGTCGAAAATCTAAACACCGCTGCACCGCCCGAATTTCTTTTCTTTTAAACAATAAAAAAATATATTATATCCACCACGGATATCCACCCTGAAAATATATTTTTTCGTTGGTAGGTATAGATCCCGAAAAATTACAAAATTACTATTATAGATCATTGAAATAGAAACATAAACCGCAAAAATATCTGACTTTAGTTTTCTGTTAAGAACGTTTACGCCGCACGGCATTTCATACAAACTTTCAAGCTCTTAATTTTCGAAATTAATGAAACTTCATACGCATAAGCAGGATACAAAGGTCTAAAAAGTTAGTAGAGAACATTTTCGAAATGTCTTATTTAAAAAAAGATATCTGGAAATCTCTGTTTCTATGGAAAATTTAAAACCAATCTAATTTGGCTGTAACACTATTTTTCGAAAATGTTCTCTACTAACTTTTTAGACCTTTGTATCCTGCATAAGCGTATGAAGTTTCATTAAAATCGGTTTATTCATTTCGAAAAATAAGGGCTTGAAAGTTTGTATGAAATGCCGTACGGCGTTAAAGCTCTTAAATACTGTAAAATCAACATTGATTTAATAATTCATAGATACCTACATCAAAATTGCTTTCAATAGAGTTAGGCCTTGTAGAGTTAATGGCTTGGCTCTACATAAGATCTTTTAACTTATTAAAAGTGAAAGCGTTATATATATTATGAGTCTTGGCAACCTAGCTACTTTTACATGAAATGTTTTTTACTTGAATTGACTAGCACGGGAAGTGCCCTGGAGGTTTGGATGAATGATTGAGTCAGTGAATCAGTGACGAAATCAACGTAATTTAGGTACTAATAAAATCTAAAGTATAAAAGCTAGACAAATGAAACTTAGTGTGTTTTATAAGGCTGCTAACTACATCTTGCCTATCCTTAAAATTTGAGCTAGGTATAGCATAATCCAGGCTGAAGCATGCGGGTTTGAAAACACGATGAAACGTTTTGAGAAAAGGTAGGCAGCTTGAACTGGGGATTGAACCGAGGACCTTTCTCTCTCACTGTAGGGTTTAAGAAAATAGTAGTTAAACTCACCATGTTCATTGGCCACAGCATACTGGTAGTTGGGGATGAGGTCGGGCAGGTCGTGGTGCGGCGGCGGCGAGGAGGGCGGCGGCCGGTAGCCGGCGTCCACGCCGCCGTACGTCAGCGGCCACTCGCGCTCGTTGATGGTGCCGTACGCGCAGTACTCGCCGCCGTACGCCAGCTGCTGCCCCGAGCTCGCATGCGAGTACGCGCACGCTCCGTAGTCTATCGAGCCACCGCCGCCGGCTCCGGCGCCGCTCCCACCTGCCAGCTCATAGCCCGTCGGCTGCGACGGCGGCAGCGACGGCACTCCACCCCCGCAAAGATAACTCCCGCTTCCGAACTGAGGCTTCAACGCCTGACACTTTCGACGGAAACCGCGCGGTCTTCTTCTAAACGAACCCTCCTCAAACATGAACTCTGATGACGGATCAATCGTCCAGTAGTGACCTTTCCCCGGGCGGCCCAGCCCCTTCGGCAACTTCACGAAACATTCGTTTAGACTTAAATTATGGCGAACAGAGTTCTTCCAGCCCTGATAGGAACTGCGGAAGAACGGGAACTGTTGTTGGAGGAACGCATATATTTCGCTGAGCGTCAGCCTTTTGTTTGGCGAGTGTCGTATGGCCATCACTATGAGGGCGATGTACGAGAAGGGTGGTTTTTCTTGTCTTCGGGTGGCGGGCGCGCGGCGCGCCGCCTCCTCCGTGGTTTGGTCCTCGGTCTTCATGCGTACACGTGCGTGTGCGCAGGGTCGCGTGCGAGTTCGCAGTGTGCGCGCGCCGCCTCACACCGCGCGCGCGCCGCCCACCACCCCCACCACACCACTCCCACGCACGTCCGCCTCTATACTAAAGCTTATTGGCAAACAGATACTCGCTGTAGCGCTATACCTTCTCGCGCAAAAACTGAACACTGACTGAAAACTAAAACGCATTAACCGGATGATTTAATTAGAAATTTCTCTCCACAACATTTCCCAGAGATGAGAGATGCCTGCTAAAGTTCATGTTGTAATTAGGTAGTGTTGTAAGGTAAACAACGTAAGCTACTAACCTAATCGTTGGTAACTATATAAGATGCCAGATAAGGTGACTGGAGTGACTAGAGGATCAAGGTTCAGGGAGGCCCCAGGATGTGTGGTCATGAACATGAGTGCGGTCATTGCACTGGCGGATACCCGTCTGTATCATCCAGAAACTCATACAAACACCCAAACAGCGGAAAACCCGCTTAGACAATAATATTTACCCGTCGCAAGGACGCCTGTCGAACGCCCGCTCTTGACCTAGCACAATTAAACCAAACATTTTACTAGAACTATAAAACAGTTATACGACGTACACCAAATATTTACCATAAAGCGTAAACCAAAAGTTTTGCATTAAACTTGCCGGATTTATTTACTCGCACACGTGTAAACTAAAGAGCGCAATCGAAAACAAACTTTATTTGAACACCATACGACTTATTTTATAAACCAGAAAGTGAAGAATCAATGGCGTTTGGCAGTTCTTCCCACCATTGAAGAGAATGAAGAGGAAGACATAGTAACGAGCTTTATTAAACAAACTTCAGCTTTATTGCTCTACGTTAAGATTAGAAGTCACTTTTTATTGATTTAAAATATTTATTGCATCACAAGTGGCAATAACTAGGTAACTATCACGATTAGCATATATTATTATAATGATTGTTACGCAGAATTGACAATGTGAGGTCATGCCCTATCCTTAAGACCCAGAAGATTGCCTCTTGAAACGTTGATATTGTAGACAAAGTGAAGTGAAGCAATGAAGAAAAACCAAATGTGGGTACCAGAGATAAATAATTAAAAAATCATTTGAGCAGGTACACTACCTATTAGACAAATTAAATTCACAATACACGGAATTTACGATTTACCGACCAAAGATATTATGACATCTTTCAGCGATTCAGTGTGTTATCTTTTTGCCGCCAAATGACGCCAAGTGACGTAACAGGAATGTCGTGATAAATAAATAAATCATTATTATCGAATGGTGCTATAAATACGTGGACCGACACGGATGCGCCGCGGGTTGCTGATCTATCCCATAAACAATAACTGCCACTGTAGTAAACATTAATGCTACTATTGTAATTTTTATTTTTGTTTTATTTACAACTACTAAAATAAATTCTGCAGTGGTCAAGTACACTATAGTTATGTACTTAGGTACTTACCTAAAGTAATATAAGAATAAAAAATGAACAATAAAGCTGTACAAAAATCACCCTGCCATCATTCTTAGAACCTAGGCACTTCGTTCTAGGCACTAGGCACATCATTCTTAGAACCTATTAGTAGACATCGTAGAATATCTACCTACCAACTGATTTCAATATAGACCATCAGGTACGGCGGAGATGACAAACGTACCATGCACACAAAGTTGCTCAGTATTTCAAAGCTACTTTTCTCTTTCCAACGCAGTGTTTCCAGGGAATACGAAGTTAAAAGGAAGATGCGCTCTGACACGACCGGCCAAGCCCCGCCCACAAGATGGCGCGGGCGGCCAGAACGGCGCGCGCGCAGCCGGCGGAGCATTGCCTGATCTTGAACCCTCACATTCATCACCTTTTACGATCTAGTGATGTTTGCTTTGAGGTTTTACGGTTTCGCCTTAATTTTTGGTGCGCAATTAGACATTTTATTGCTGAAGTTTAATTGATTTTCCAACCATTATTACAAACCGAAAAATTCGAGAAATCACATTCTGTGCGACATGTAACGATTTATTAGACATGTTACACATGTTGGAATAGTAAACGTCGGCGTTTATTAGATTACTATGTAACGTAAGCCGTACGCAATAAGCTATTGAGATAAGAACATCCTCGACTAAGCGCGAGTGACCGTGGCCTCTAAGAATTTTACTTTAGTCTTTGTCAGCGGCTTTGTGACTCATAGTGTGAACCAAGCCGTTCATTCAGGTAATTTATAACGTCACTAACAATCTAAGTATAGGTTGGTAGGTGAACTTACTTACATAATACCTAAATATTTAACAGTAGATAACTACTTTTGAATTATAATTACATTACATTAAGATCGTACGAAAAACTAAACACATCTATCAAAATCAAAATATTTTATTTCACATAAGCCTACATGGGCACTTATGAAACGTCAGAAGCTAGGTGCACGGTTCCAATTGGTCGTTTCCTATGGAGAAGAACCGGCAAGAAACTCCACGGTTACTCTTTTTAAAAATAATTGGCTTTTACAATATTTTCAAATTACAGTAGGTATGGGAGGACAGCGTAGGCCTGTCAACAAGTACCAGGTACTTGATAAAATAAAAAATGGTCTACAGATCTAAAGTCTACAAGGCCTACAAAGTCCTCACATTTACAAAATAAGAATCTATCAAAAGGATAAATAAAAACCTAATAAAACCAAGTGATATGATTCCCATTACAACCACTAATAAAGAGATGAAAAATTTGAATTGTCTGTATATAATGTCAAGTAATCAAGAGATTATGTCAAAAAAGTATGTAAAAAAAGTAAATAAAGTACTAGTAAATAAAAAATGAACATCGTAATTTGAGAGCAGTTAATAGACATTTAAATAGTTAAGCCGTTAATGAGGAGCCAGGGAAGCCACATGTGCAGAAGGAATTATTGCCAAACTACCTTGGGGCCTAAAAAGGCCACTTTGGCAGAATCATAAACGTATTTTGCTTTTTTTCGTTGCAAGAGATTGGGATTGGATTTGGATTGGTATTTAAGCACAGACAAAAAAAAAATAACTGAAAAATCCTTCACCAATGGGATTTGATACGATTAACTTAACAGTTAACTGTCTATTATGATTTATAATGATTTGATTAATTCCTTTTATGATTCTGCAAAAGTGGCCTTTTTAGGCCCCCTTGTCTTCAACATAGTCTTTAATCTTATAATATGCTTTTTTGATAAGGACACGTTTGATGAAGGTTTTGAATTTTCCATCGCTAAGTTCTGTAACCGGCTTTGGCAAATTGTTATAAAAAATATCACTCGCTTTGTTACTAGCAAACAGTAAGTAATCAGATCTAAGTTTATGTAGGTAACTACATAAACTAAAGCGCGGTCATTGTCGGACTGCTTATAAAAGAAAGAGAAGCGCGTTGACATAACCCTGGTAATTTATTGCAAAATATGAAGCATAATCTATTGTTTGGACTAAAAAATTAAGAAACTAGTGTTTTAGTATGTTGCTTATAGAATAATCTGACAAAATATCAGAGTATGTTATATATTAGTGTGGTTTTTATTGTAAAAAGAAAATTTATAGAGGTATCTTCATGATTTTTTTCTATCATATCAAATTAATTGTATTATGTTTTCAACACACTATCTACCTAGCATATATCCTGAAGAATATCATATATTTTTTTGATTTTGTTTACTGTACTGTTTACTTGCGTTTTTAGGGTTCCGTAGCCAAATGGCAAAAACGGAACTCTTATGAATTCGTCATGTCTGTCTGTCTGTCCGTCCATATGTCACAGCCACTTTTTTCCGAAACTATAAGAACTATACTGTTGAAACTTGGTCAGTAGATGTATTCTGTGAACGGCATTAAGATTTTCACAAAAAAATAGAAAAAAAACAATAGATTTTGGGGGTTCCCCATACTTAGAACTGAAACTCAATTTTTTTTTTTTCATCAAACCCATACGTGTGGGGTATCTATGGATAGGTCTTCAAAAATGATATTGAGGTTTCTAATAAGTATCATTTTTTTCTAAACTGAATAGTTTGCGCGAGAGACACTTCCAAAGTGGTAAAATGTGTGTGTGTGTCCCTGTAACTTCTAAAATAAGTGAATGATAAAACTAAAAAAAATATATGATGTACATTACCATGTAAACTTCCACCGAAAATTGGTTTGAACGAGATCTAGTTAGTAAGTAGCTCGCCGGTGAAAATTTAAAAACATATGATGGTACGGAACCCTCGGTGCGCGAGTCCGACTCGCTCTTGTCCGGTTTTTTGCGTGTAGGTCCTGTAATCCCCATACTGTTGAATTAATTCATCGTAAAATATGTTTTACTGCATAATACTTTTTTCGTAGCAACGTGTAGCCTGTGCTACGAAAACCGTAGCAGCGTAGACCTTCCGTAAGCTTGCATTTTTTATTTACAGGTACCCCTTAATTCATTGTTTACAGTTAGTTTCCTTTGTATGGAAGGCCAACATTTATTACGTACAAGCTTTTGTTCAACATCGATATGTAAGTAAGTATAATTACGATGGATTCTTGTACGCTAATTTAAGAGGCCAAAACCAATTCGAACAAATTTTATTTTTATTTATTTATTACTATTAATACAACTTATATTAACAGTTTGCACCACACATACAAGTTAATTTAACATACAAGTTATTTAACATACAAGTTAATTAACATACAAGTTAATTGATCTTGGCCTCTTAAGTTTGGACTTTGCATTTTCGTGTAAAGATGGCGTTGCCTTGGTGTAGTTGTCATGACTAAATTAGTATTAAAATAATTGAATAGTAACAATTACGGACAAAAAATATCTGAAATAAAGGAATTTTATTTTTATCTTACCTTCTGGGTAATATGATTCACCTTGGTAAGAGTGGTTGTCAGACTTTCGTGTTTCTGGCGACCCGTGACGACTGTCCACTGAGAGGCACGACTCTCTTGGTATGTAAAGATGGTCACCCATCCACGGACCAACCGCGACCACCGTAGCTTACCCTGATCGATCGACCCGTGCGGCTGTTATTTACTTAGCCACAAGCCCTTTTATAATGACTAATAATCGAAAATAGCAGACTTGGCTCCAGTTCAAAGGTAACAATAAAAAAGTCGCTTTTGTAAATATTTTGATCATTGCACAACATTGGCGAAGCATTAAGTTGTAATGCAGGTTATGCATATGAGTAGTAAGTAAGTACTGCGAAGGTTGTCTGCAAAAGTCGACCTTATGTCGTACAGGCTGGCAGAAAAACAATTCTGCGCCCTAATTGCGTAACACACTATCAACCAGTCTCAATTTAAATAACTTTGTAGGATATTGCTAATCCATTGCTTCATTTGTTCGAAAAATGTGTCAACGCAATGTATGTTGTTGAACTGTCAAAATGAAACCCTAATGGTAGTGTGTTACGCCTGGTTGCATGCAAATATTCCAGCGAATTAAGAATGAGTTTTCAAATTATTTCAATTTTAGTAGGTTTTTCGAAAAACAGTGATTGAGTAGACGCGTTGATGAAAACACGTTCGCTTGGAATAATCTCAATTTGTAAATATCATTTAATAGCCCCGTACAACATTAATTATAGTACTTACATACAAAATAAAAGAAAGAAAAAAATATTTGGGACATACACAGGAAATACAAATAGTTTAAAAAGGAGCATTTAAAACTATAAAAGTTACTAAACAGAAAAAAAAAGACAAGAAAAACCAAAAAGGCTCCTTTCTCAGCAGCTGTTATACCAAAGAGGATACACAGCTACGGACCTCTATAAACCGAAATATAAGTAGTTTAGAAAAGAAAAAAAAAACCGTATTTATGCACATCAAGCTACCCGAAACTTGTAAAATTTTCCCAATCAACCTTCAACCTAGTACTTTAGCGATAAAGTTGAAAATCTTTAAAAAGAAATTTGACAGATTGTAGTAGCTTGATGTGCTGGCGTCTGATAGAATGAATATTATGATACCTACTTGACACGTACCAGAATAAAAAGTAGGTACCTTTATCCCTGCAGATGTAGTTCGCAACCTCGCTATCTTTGCTGACATACTATAGTAACATTAGTTACTGTTACAGTAATGACCGGATAATAAACTTTGTAGCGACCACAGCCAGACACGTCGCACGCTACGGCTTTGTTTGATACCCGAGCCGCGCCGTTCTTTGAAACCCGACTGCGATCACATAACGATGTTAATCTAGTGTAAACAGTTGAAGCAACTAGAAAGATATATTTTTAGGGTTCCGTACCAAAATGGTAAAAACGGAACCCTTATGGTGAGACTAAGTCTGTCTGTCTGTCACAGCTGGATATCTCAAGAACTACTAATGCTATCAACTTAAAATTTGGAATAGTTTTAGATGACGTTTGCCCAACTATTTTGCAAATAAGAAAGAAATTAAAATATATGTATATTTTTTGCAACAGGGACTGAAAGGGGTTCTGAAAAATTCGAAGTGGGGCTACTAGGGCGTGTGGGGTATCATATGAAAGAGCGCAGTTAGTACATTCTCAAACATCTTTTCTTTTTTTTTAAGGTTGCATAGTTTTCGACTTTTGATGAAAAATGGTAAAAAAAAAATATCGTCCCCCTTATCTCCGAAGTTTGCAAAGAGAAAAATTTGAAAATCGGCGTAGGCAGATCAGGATATTCGGATCAGTGGTTTAGGCGTGAAAAGGTAACAAACAAACTTATTTTCGCATTTATAATATTAGTTAGGATACTTAATAATAATAATATTATAATTTCCTAGAAACCGACGTGGGGATGCATCGATATGTAACGTCTGGCAAACGAAAGTAGACACTCGAATTATTTGCAGACTTCTTATTCGTAAGCAATGTTAGACAAAATGTCAAATTCATTTTGTCAAAACAAGATGGCCTGTTGTTGGTGATTTGTTGTTATCACACATGCAGTCAAGCAGTAGTGTACAAATATTACTGTTTTTCAGCAAAAACAAATTATTCTAAAGTATCAAATTAGGTTATTCCAGGTATGTCATACTAATTTTGGGGTTGCTATAGGTACTGATAATTTTTAAATTTGCCGCGCTTTTTCAGTCTCTACTTTTGTTTGCCAGACTCTAGTCGCCGTGGACAAGGTCCTCACCCCGCTCTCCTTGGCTAAAGAGAACTGGCGCAAGCCAGTAGTGCTTTACACTAATTATCGCATGGAGGTATAGCAGAGTAAGGAGCTTCACGGACGCTTTTTCCGGGTCCTACATAGACCCGATGTCGATCTATTAGCGTCCGTAGCCTGGCTGCGATTCGGTGACCTCTTTGGAGAAACCGAAGGTTTTGTCTGTGCAATTATGGACGAAGTTATGATGACGAACAATTACCGGAGATTTATTGTGAAAGACGACACGGTTGACATCTGTCGGGCATGCCACCGGCCGGGAGAATCAATCAGGCATATTATTTCCGGGTGTTTTCGTCTAGCTAACGGAGAGTACTTGCATACATAGACACAACCTTGTAGCCAGGATAATCCATCAGCAAATTGCTCTGAAATACAGCCTTGTGGAATCGGAGGTGCCGTACCGTACTACAGGTATGTGCCCGACCCAGTTCTCGAAAATGGTAATATCACATTATATTGGGATCGATCCATCATCACTGACAGGACTATTGTTGCCAATATGCCTGATATAGTGGAGGTGGACCGATCAGAGCGGCGCGCAATGATTGTTGACATTACCGTCCCGCGTGATGAGAACCTCGTGAAAGCCGAGAAAGATAAACAAATCAAGTATCTTGACTTGGCTCGCTCAAAATAAAGAATAGACGTACTTGAACCTATTCTTAATTAAATTAAATTATTACTACTTACTTCAAATTATTATTCCAGTAGTATTTTTGTATAGTAGGTACTTAAGTAAAATTCCACTTTAGGCAACAATATGTTTTAAATCCAACGTAATGTTTGAGAAAATACCGCAGCATAAATTTCAGTTTTATTGTATGCCAAGAAAAGAAACTTTATTCTATTCTATTCTGCAAAGACTAGTTATTTACTTATTATTTAAGTAGGTACATCTCAAATCAGAACTCAACCCTGATTTTATCAATGCCGCATAAAAACTACCAGTTGAGCTTACCCTTCGTTCGTTTACAATGCAACTTGTTGCATGCCACCTTGTTCATCGAGCGACACTGTGCGTACTAGCTGACCACGACTTGTGTCAGTACACGCTGTGTTGCGTTTTTCGAAAATATTCAAAAACAGATAAAAACATATCCATTTGAAAGGCATTTTAACAACCCTGGACGCTGGGCAGCGATGTCGATTTTGAATGATGACTAGGAGTGCATATTGGTGTAGGAAACTTCAAATAGTTTGGCTAGAGATAAAATATTGCTCCAAGGCTCGCTTACGTCCTGGTACAGGAGTCTAGGTAGGGCGCGCTATTGACGTCAGGATGCTGTGCGCATGGCGCAACGGACGTCGGCCCCCTAATTATCTGTTGTTTCATGTTTCCATCCCTCTCGCTAATTGGGGCTGCATTTGAATGTGTGGAGTGACTGTTGCTAAGTATTTGACCTGCATGTGTATGTATCTGTTATCGATTTTGCATTCGTCCTAGTGGCTTTGATAGCGCGCGGGATGTGATACACCGGCATGACCTTTTGAAGTTATAAAACGAGATGAATTGTCTTATTGATGGGATAAAGCATGAGATTCTATAAAATATTATTTGTTCAAATTTCTATTCTTTTTATAAAAATATAAATATCATGGTTTCTTTAAAAAATTATACTTTCTCAGTTAATTTTGTTAAACTTCAAATCAACTAAGATACTGCTACTTTCCCCTCTAAGTACTTTGTAGGAAGTTCACGAACAAAGAGTTTTGGGTAGTAATTAGGTGTCAGGTTCAAGGGTTGTACCTACATCTTAATGATAACGTTTTCCTAACTTACCTTAATAATGAATCTATTTAGAAATGTCTAAAGTCAATCATATAAGTATCTAACTACACGGATAGAATAGAAATCACCACCCGTAATTAAAAAACTGTTTTGTAATTGGGGAAAAAACTAAGTTAAGCTGTACGTTAACAAACTTTTGCTTTAGCAATAATTTTACATTAGCAGCGCGCCGCGGTTCCACCCGCATAAGTGTCAATCCCGTTTGAATATCGGGATAAAAACTATACTATGTCCTTTCCCGGGACTCAAACTATCTCTATACCAAATTTCATCTAAATCGGTTCAGCGGTTTAAGCGTGAAGATGTAACAGACAGACAGACACACTTTCGCATTTGTAATATTAGTATGGATAGTATTGATTATGAGGGTACCGGTATCGTCTTGAAAAGTTGAGGTTGGAAAGTTAAACTGCAGCATATATATTGATAACTAGCTTCTGCCCGCGACTTCGTCCGCGTGAAATTTCTTGTACCCTCACCCCGTCGCAACACGTATTCGCTTTGCGTTCTTTTTTTGTCTTTTTTTTTTTCTTTTTAAATTTTCGTTCTGACTTTTTTTCTTTTTGCTCGGCTCCTAAGGGTCATAGCGTGATATTAAATAGCCTATAGCCTTCCTCAAGAATTGGGCTATCAAATGCAAAAAGATTTTTTCAAATCTGACCGGTAGTTCCAGAGATTATCGCGTTCAAACAAACAAACTCTTCAGCTTTATTATTAGTAATAGATAGATTGTTTTGAAAGTTTCTTTTTCCAGAAACATAAACTCTATTCTTCTATACTGGCAATTTATACACGGTTCGATTATTCTAAAATAAATTTTCAGTGAAACTAAAAAGGTACCTACTTCTACCTACATAATTTATTTATAAGTTTATTTTTGCCTAACCTAACCTTGCCCCCAATGTATTTCCCATCTGCACTAAATGTGCGAACTTCCATTCAAAGTTCAATTCCCTATTTAATAGCACTTTTCCAGGAAAAGTGCTTATGGTAGAAATCTAACTCAGAAAGATGTATTAATGATTTTAATGATTATAATTCTCTAAATATGTACCGGTTATTGTCGCGAATCACATTTTGATCAAGATACAACTTGACACTGACCTGCAAATTGAAAAAAACGTAAGAAAATTTGAATTTCGCGGTCTACCACTACCCCCCACCTTAACCAATTTAAGCCTGACTTTTCAAGTGTCAGATATTTTTTGAAGTGATTTCGAATTGTCTTAGGTATTCTTCAGATATAAGTTATCCGACTATTGAAAAATCAGTTCTTGGACGAATTTTATAACTAACTTCCTTAGTGCTCACTTTTGTTATTAAAGAACTTTTGAGTAATTTCACGCTTCTAGCCCTAGCGGCTTAGACTATGTTTTGTATCAGTGAGTTTAAATATTTTAGAATTTTATTCACGCTGCAAATGGCTGCATTTGATTAGTTGGTAAATGAATGTGGGTAAAAGAAACAACTTATTTGCCGTTTAACAACATTTATTTAAACTATAGTAAGAACAAGCACATTACAACATCATCTACTCTACAAGGGTAAATTCGGTTTATACAGTACAGATAGTTATAAACTAAAGAATATTACATTTGAATTTTATAAAATATGATGGTGACAGGAAGACACAGATTGAAGCATATAAAAAAACACGGCTAACTAAAATACAACATACACACTTAATTTAGATACAATCACAATAGGCCAGAATAGTTTTATTGATCACATTTCATAGAATGTTTCGTTCAAACACTTAAATTTTCAAACATGGACAGTTTTGAATTTTTACTAGGTATTTGTAAACATTACTTAACATGAAGGAGTAGTTAATTTTTATTGGTTACTTTATCCAGGTACAATTATTTTTTTTGTTGATCCAGACGACAAAGATCTTTGAACCTTTTTTGATTCAAAAATAAGTAGGATAGGTACAGTACCTACACATAAAAATACATCTTTCAGTTTTCATGGGGTTTATCAACTTTGGCGGTTAATGTCGATGAAGTGGGTCAGTAGATTGAATAGCAATAAAGTCTAGGTAGTTAATAGGAAACACTTAATCACATACAGCTAAAAATCACGATGAAACACATACTCGACACTTACTTGATAACAAAGCAAAAATTGCCCAATTAATTTTGCAACAATCGTAAAATCAAAGCACTTCCAAATCGTACACAAAAAACTTGTTAAAATCCGATATTTGTACTGCTTTCATGAGTATAAAGTAAACAGTTTTTTTAAACACAACCACTGTTAACTTTCCAAAGCTCGATATTTTTTCTACCAAATTATTAACTGCAACATAGGTGTTCGTAGCGACAACATTTTCTTTCAAAGAAAGGGACTAAAGTTAGACTTGATTGTTGATTTAGCCAGTTTTCATGTAATCCAGGAAGGGCACCACATACTCCATCATGATCATTAGTTCTCCGTCTTCGTCAAATATCCTTTTCAGCGTGAGGAAGATGCCGTCAACAATGTCCCGAATCAGAGAACAAAGGATCTTGCAGAACAGGAGCGCAATCTGAACGAACATTATTATGAGTTGAATGAACACGGAGTCTTCGAGCATTTCCTTGATGCTCTTCTCTTCGTAGTCACTGTAATCGTTCACGGACGTCATTGTCGATTTGTTTAGGCCGCTCTCGATTGTTTATTACTCGTTGGTAAAGCTTGATTTCTCAATTAATTTTAATAAATCGTGAGACGTGCACTACAGAGGCGACGCCGTATGCAGCTGCAGCTCAATTAGTATACGCATGCGTCAACTCTCTGTACCTAGATTCAGATTCCTGGCTGCTCCTGTTAGCCTTTTATGATGCCCTAGTACATGATATTGGTATCAGAATCGGTGAATGGTCTTCATATTAGAACTTCATTAATTTAGTCATTTATTTATTGCCTTTCATTTAAACTATTATGATGTTACAGAACGCTTTTAAGTAGCTCTGTTAGGGCTATGGTTAGGGCAAAACAGGATAAAATAAAATACAAAATAACAAAACAAAATAAAAACTGTTAAGATTAATATTCAATATTATTGATAAACCTATTAAAATAACACAAGGAAAGCTAATCGTTAAAAAACTGCACTATTAAAAAAGAAAAAAAAAGAGTAAGTACACTAGTTCTTTTTAATACCTAGTCAAAAAGAGTTCTGTTAGTTATTCTTCCTAAACAGTGTCTAAAAACATGGTCTAAAAGTGATTTGAATTTGGAATGTGGATAATGTTACTAAAAGTTCCAATCACCAAAGAGATCAATCGAACATTGTATTGTACATGTAACAGGCTGTAAAATACGTAAACCAAATTAATAAAAAAAGTTTGTGAAAAAATAAAAAAACGCGCAAAGCATGCTGCCTTTCGTTCGTAATTATTTTGTATTGTATTGTCCGAAAACATTACTCTTGATCAGTCATCCAGAGTACAATTCATGTGTTCTCCAGCGTAACTCAGCTTTGAATTTCGATGCTGCCTTTCGAGTTTTGTACCATTTGCAGGTCTGGCTTCATGTTTGCTTCTACAGGATCGGCATCCTCACTTTACACACTGTTTAAAGAGTCGTATAGGGAAGATGATCCTGGTTGCAGTGCCTGCAATATCAGGGCATCTCTACTATTCTCCAAGCAATGGATTGGAATGAAAATATAATATATATTTTCTACTTCATTGAGGATAAAGTTGGAAAGTTAGATTGCACGCATCCATCCTAGTATCTATACTAATAGGTATTACAAAGAGGTAAAGTTTGTAAGTTTGTATGTAGGGGTAATCTCTGGAACTGCCAGACGGATTTGAAAAAATCTTTTTGTATTTGATAGCCCAATTCTTGAGGAAGGCTATAGGCTATTTAACATCACGCTATGACCCTTAGGAGCCGAGCAAAGAGAAACAAAGTCAGAAATAACGATAAGCAAAAACGAAGTAATAGCGCAGGTATGCGATGCGATGCGACGGGGTGGATCGGGGGAACAAGAAATTTAACGCGGACGAAGTCGCGGGCAGAAGCTAGTAAACAATAAACCAAAAAAGAGGTTTTAATATTTGCTTCGTTCATCCCCCTGCTATTTATATTAATATCCACTCACGTACAGTAACGGCCGCAACTTACGAATTCTGTAGGGTAGGTTGGTACGTTGGAAGTCGGTCTTGAAATATAAAAAAACTAGCTTATGCCCGCGACTTCGTTCGCGTGAAATTTCACCTTCTTAGGGGTGGAATTTCGAAAAACCCTTTCTTATTGGATACCTACTCTTCACAAAGAACACACCCTCCAAACTGCATGTCTCTAGGACCAGCTGTTTAGGCTGTGCGTTGATATATCAGTCAGTCAGTCAGGACTTTGAATTTTATATATTTAGATTGGTTTCGAAATTACTTTATTTATGTAGTTCCAGAGTAGAGTCAGCTAGATATGCGCTTACGAAATCGTAAAAAATGTATCGAACCGTGACCTAGAAAACTTGACTTGGCAATTGCTCGTCAAAGATTATTTGACGAGCAATTGCCAAGTCAAGTTTTCTTAAAATCGTGATATTTTCCGTCCAATGTAAGTTTAAGAAATTAATGTCTTGGTGCTTGCTATGATTATTTAATTAGTTCTTAGGTAGGTACCTACATTATATCCAAAAAAATAATACATAAATTTTTCACTAAATTGGATATCGCAAGTTACTCCGGGGCAGTCCGGGGCATTCAGCTTACTTGGATTACTTGGTAATGATTGACTTTACTTGGTACCAATTAATTACGGTTCCGTAAACATTTTGATCAACATAGTATGCACCAAACAAAGAAGAAAAAGTTGATAATGCATTAAAAAACTCAACCCCACTGTCAACGGGAAAAAGTGCCCAAATGTCTGGCAACAATTCAAAACACGTGGGAAAATTCGAAATTCACGGGCTTCCTTAGAGTTCCTCCTTCAAATAATAGATGTCACTACTGTATTTCCGTAGATTCGAGCCGAAACAGGCGAAAAATGTTACTAGGACTGCAGTAACGTAAGGAGCAAACCGATCGATAACGGTATTGCCAGGTGTGGTTTTATCGTATTCCCATTATGGATGACTTTAAATAATTTATTTTCGACATTTACAAAGTCATAAATCAATATTCTTGTAAAACAGTTTTGCCAAAAATATTTGTACAGTTGCAAAAAAAAAAAAAAATCCTTGTGCAACAACAACAGCCATGTAAAATATTATCAAGATTATTGTTTTATTATAACATTAGATATGTTTCATATAAACATAATTTTATTCGCGCCTTTTTGATAAAGGCGCGAAATGCCTACATGTTATTGGATGCACTGTACAGCACACATACAGAATGCAGAAGGGGCGGAGCGTTGTAGGTTCCTAAGCGACGAAAATATACTGAGTCCATCACACAACAAAATCAAAACTAGGTTAAAATGAAACAGCACCATATTTATCAGTTTCTCTTACCTGTGTGAACCTACGTTACATCTAGACTTACAGTGCTAGCCTCATCCCATTATATCTAGTCAGTTGGCGCATGCGTAAATGCAGTCTTGCAGCAACCATAGCTCGGTATGAACGCCAGATGTGCATTATGATGATAGTTTCTTTAATAATAAGTGAAAGAACACTGATGAGGAACAGCAGCTCTTTCTTGTTTTTATTGGCCGGCTTGAGTGGAGATTCGCAAGAGCAATCCAGGGGTTGTCCTTGGGTGCACTTGCATAGTACATACAGGGATAATCATCGATTGGTGCTTCAACTCTTAAAATTGCTTATGGGGCCTTTGCGAGATGGCTTCGGCCCCTCGTAAGCCTTCCCAAGAGCCGGGACTCAAGGGTCCCGAGATATGACAAAGACAATGAAAGAAAGCGCTTCACCCGTCGAACCTTTAATTCAATTTGTCAAATTTCAATTTTTTTTTCGGACACCATGGCTTATCCTGCAGTAAAAGCGCAGGCCGGATAGCACGGCATGCTAGCATCAATGACATCATCCGTCGTGCTCTTGTCACCGCCGGGGTGCCAGCTATTTTAGAACCCAATGGCTTGGCACGCGACGATGGGAAGAGACCAGACGGAATGACCATAATGCCTTGGAAGGTTGGTAGGCCTTTGGTGTGGGATGCAACGTGTGTCGACACCCTTGCGCCATCCCATCTTCCAAGCACGGTGAGCTGTGCTGGGGCAGCTGCTGCAGGTGCGGAAAACCTCAAACGGCGCAAATACTCCAATCTCTTTGGAACGTATATGTTTGAGCCGTTTGGGGTTGAAACTCTAGGGCCATGGGGCCCGAGTGCCCACGTGGTATTTCGAGACATCGCCAAGCGGTTGGTCGACTCTTCACGTGACCAGAGGGCTGGCCTATTTTTTGGTCAAAGAATCAGCATTGCCATACAACGTGGCAATGCTGCCAGTCTTTTGGGCACGTTTCCTGTTGACAGCGATGCGGATGAATTTTTTGATGCCCTTTGATTCTTTCCTTTCCTTTTTATATACTTGTACATATTCTTATTATTATTTTAATACTGTACATAAACATAAATTATCAATAAAATATATTAAAGTTACTTACATCCAATTTGTCAAAAGAATTGGTCAAGAGCAAATTGAGCTTGAATCAAACTAAGTACACCAGCCAGCTTTTCAAACTGAAATTATCGGAAAATGAATGTAACAAATTGCTGGCCTACCTTAATTACTTACTGTATGGTACACTAGCTCCTGCCAGCGACTTCGTCCTTGTGAAATTCGTACTTTTCTCTAAAAATTTCGAAAATGTATGTTTTAAATGATCATTTATTTAGACAAATAAGTTTTCGGGCCAATTTTTGAGTTTATAATATTTATGTAGATAAAAGGGATCAGATTTTTCACATAAACTGTATCCCCGCTTGTCACCCCCACAGGGGTGGAATTTTGAAAAAATCGTTTGGGATGTGTTCATAACTTGACTCAAAGACCCATGCCCATTTTCGAGTTAATGGAAGCAAGCAGTAAATTCCTCCCCCGTAAAGTTAACTCTAGTTAAACCCATATCGTTAGAGGTAGATTTTTGAAGAACCCAAGAAGAAAGAACAAGTTATTCTTAATTTTTGGTTTTAAGTATAAATACTGAGTTTCGAGATAATCGGACCGCGCGTTAAAATTCTTCCTTACAAACTTTGACACCTCCCAATCCCCTTCAGGGGCTAGTTTAGAAAAACTAAAAATGCCAAACTTCTTAATTTACTTAGATAAGTATTTGTGTCAAGTTTCAAGGTTATTAACTCAAGGAATAAAAATTTTCATACAAACCAAATCCCCCTTTTCACCCCCTTAAAGGTTGAATTTCCAAAAACCCCTTCTTAGTGGATACCTACTCTTCACAAAGAACACACCCTCAAAAATTCATGTCTCTCTAGGGCCAGCGGTTTAGGCTGCTATTTTTATAAATTCGTCATTCCAACACGATCCCATTATCATTTTGCTAAAAGTTCGTAATTCATAATGGTCGATCATTGGTCGGTCAATGGCACAGAACATACGATACTCGTAACGAATTAAAAGCAGTAACTGCAGAATGACGTTCTAATGGTGGGTCACTGATCAAAGGAACTATCAAAATTTTAGCAGATTACCGCCTAAGTCAGTAATTGATTTGTCAATGTACGAGATTACCACTCTATGCCATTTCTTTCAATGGAGTGTCAGTGGTTGACCATTGATTGGAAAGTCATAATGCCGCCTTATATTAGTAGACTAGCTTCTGGCCGCGACTTCGTCCGCGTGAAATTTCTTGTACCCCCACCCCGTCGCAACACTTCGTATTCGCTTAGCGTTCTTTTCTCTTTTTTTTTCTTTTTAAAATTTCATTCTGACTTTTTTTCTTTTTGCTCGGCTCCTAAGGTTCATAGCGTACTATTAAATAGCCTATAGCCTTCCTCAAGAATTGGGCTATCAAATGCAAAAAGATTTTTTTAAATCTGACCGGTAGTTCCAGAGATTATTGCGTTCAAACAAACAAACTCTTCAGCTTTATTATTAGTAGTATAGATAAAAAACTATGGCCCATAACTCCTTAATAGGTACCAACTCTTAATATCTTACACACGTGATAACTTTTAAACGAAATATCCGATTGAGATGAAACAAAAACTATTTTAGCATCGCTGTGCGAGTTTTCCCTTTTATAGCTGTGACAATCTTCTAGAAAGATAGTTCGAGAGCGCTTAACGCGAAAGCGCCACTAAAATGCGTCAATTTCGTGACCAAAATATTCCGATTAATACAGTATTTTTGGCTAATAAACTGAATCTTAAGCCGTTGGTCCCGGTTGTCATTAGTAGATCTTTGACCGTTATTACGGGTCGTAAGAAGCCCGAAAGTCTGACAGCCGGTCTTAGCAAGTGTTATCATGTTACCTAGTAACTGGGTTGTGGAGGTTAGATAGGCAGCCGCTCTAAGTAAAATTCAGCTGCACCCGGTTTGACTGGAAGCTGACCCCAACATAGTTGAGAAAAGGTAGATGACGACGATGACGTTCTTGTTAGCTACTATAAACGTATTTTGTTGGATTATATACCACTGAGTATATACCCGCGACTTCGTCTGTGATCCAGGATGAAAAGTGGCCTATATACATACCTACCTAGGCCATAGTGTATCTGTGTGGCAAAATTCATCAAAATCTGTACTTTAACCCTATTATCGTTAAACCGTAACAAACCAACTCACTTTCGCATTTATGATTCATTAACACCTTGTATAATAAAGTTTTAAGTTTTAATGCAGTTGTTTTTTCGATGTTATGTATGTTAATTGTATATACCGACTTACCTCATAGGAATAACGATAAGTTGAGATCACCACCTAGATAGCTAAGACATTTGAAACATTCGCATAGTTTTGAGGTTCGCCATGTTGCCGCCGTGACATAGGCTAGCTTATTTATTTATTTATTCATCTTTACTTCAGGCAGATTACCCATATTTTTATGTCAGACTTTGCCGGAATGTAAAAAGTTTAGTGAAAAAAAAAACTTTTACCTAATACCTAATACGCATGCGTCAACCTAGAATACCTGAAGTTGGTCCTAAGTTCTCTTTAGCAATCATGTTTTCCTAGTAAGCCGTTGCTAGTGAGATCAATAAAGTGCAGAAAGGGTGTGGTCGGTGGCTTTTCTATTTTTAGGGCTGGTCACACAACATATTATTTTACTTAGTGCCAGACATACCTACCTAAGAGGATACTTTCTTCATAAATATTTAAATACCTATAGGATACCAAAGGCCCTACACGCATGTTAAAATAACAATTTAGACGTAGATTTCTTGTATTAATCCGATCTTTTGCAGCGAGATCTTTTTTACTGGCAACATTATTAGGTAGGTACTAAAATGATTATTCTATTTAAATTCAAACCTTAACTTTTGGTAATATGGTTTTTATTCTAGTGGCAACATTCTAGCTAATCACGCATGCGCACCGCGCAGGTACCGGGTACCCACTGTGCCCAATATAACTTGACTTGTGGCGAACTATGAAATTATACATTAATGTAGCGAATTTGCGCCAACCTAGAGGTCAAAATATAGTGGGCATGCTAAACTACACAGCTTGTATAATGGCGTACCTACACCAAATTCTCCTTAAATCATAAACTTACCTAACCTGTATGCCCGGAATAAGTACCTAAACTATCCCTATGTTTGTGTAAATATTATGTAAGTATGAAAACAGCTCAGCTCGACTCAGCTCACTCGCTCACTGCCTACTTTCTTATAGACTCAATATTTACTTTCTGTGTATTCCTTTCAGGACAAATACCTATTTCTACAGGGTTTGTGGAAGATAATAATGAGTTAAATACAAAAATAAAACACTCAATGAGTAAACATTTGTATTCAGTTCACAATAACTTAACAATTAACTTAACGTAACTTTTCACGCCAGCTGAAAAAGAAATCGCATTGGTTAACATTATAACATTTTTCGCAGAGCTGGGTAGCACAGATGAGCATTAACACTAAATACTTAAAAATAGTACCACAGAACAGCCCCATTTTCTACTTATCTTCATCACGACAGTGTTTTGTTTCGCAAACGTAAGCACGAGCATTCGAGTACGTTTCTCATCGTGGGGTTAAAACAGCGATCGATATTATTTTATGCTAATACATCGCATTTTCGGAACTGGCAACGCGTTAGATAACGCTGAGCATTTGCCAGTGCAAAAATAGCAGCATAAGAACGAAATTTTTCTTTAAGAATATTGTTACACGTTTAACTTAGTGTTGTGAAGAATTACTTATTTGATTCTTTCAGTAATTCATCATCATCATTCACCGAAGGTTCCGTACCATCATATGTTTTTAAATTTTCATCGGCGAGGCCTATATTCATCAGAGAATTTTGACACTGTGCACTACGGTGTAGAATATTGCAGTTTTATGTCAGTGCCATCTCTTGACCGATAGTGGAACTAATGTAACTTTTGTTGATGATTTCTGAAAAAGTGTGCTATTTATAGACTTCGTTTTATTTTTCCTGTAATCTTTACATAAACTTCTATCACATAGAATAATTTCAGATTTTTCTCTTTGCAAACTTCGGTGATAAGGGGGGGGGACGGTATTTTTTTAAATTTTTCATCAAAACTAGAATACAATGAGGCCTAAAAAAAAAAGGATGTGAATGTGCAAACTGCGCTCTTTCATATGATACCCCACATGCCCTAGTAGCCCCACTTCGAATTTTTCAGACCCCCTTTCAGTCCCTGTTGCAAAAAATATACATATATTTTTATTTCTTTCTTATTTGCAAAATAGTTGGGCAAACGTCATCTAAAACTATTCCAAACAAGTTGATTAGCATTAGTAGATCTTGAGATATTCAGCTGTGACAGACCGACAGACAGACTTAGTCTCACCATAAGGGTTCCGTTTTTACCATTTTGGTACGGAACCCTAAAAATAGAGATAGGAGGCCTTTTTCCCAGCATTGGGAACATTATACTCGTAAACTGATTATGCAGTACAAAGCTTAAGTTACAAACCTGTCACGTTGATAAAATGTACCAACCTTTTTTAACCATATTGTAACATAAAAACATCATATAATAATCCTGGCTGTTTATGCGGAAACATCATATTGCATATAAAAAAAAAAAAATTGACGGCGACGACGATGACATGACTGTATTGACTGTAATAGCTGTGGACAATAGGGTAAATGGTCCAACTATTGATATACCTACTTATGTATTGAACATTCATGTACTCTTCATTGGTTAAGTGGGTACATACAATTTTAATATAGTAATTTAATAGCAGGAATCCACTGGATGTGAGAAGCACAGAACCGGTCGAAGTGGCGGTGGTTGGGGGAGGTCTATGTCTGGCAGTAGACGTTTTCCTGCTGAAATGATGATGATGATGTGACGACTAGTTGGTGCTGCAATTTTATCTTTTATCGTCTTTAAGACGTTTTTGACGTCTAAAATGCACAAAGCTGAAGCAAAAAAAGCATATTTTTAATTGATGTAGTTTTTAATTAAATTAGGGTGTCATAAATTAAATACAGTTCGCAGAAATTGCGGAATTGTGTTTTATTGAAACTCGCTTACAATACCTAGCTGTGTTAAAATATTGTAACTATAATTTGGCTTTTTATCATTATAACACATCTTAATACAATCTGCGGTTCTATTCTGTAAAAATCTCACCGTGAAAACTTAGATGAAGTGAGCGTGGAGTGAGCTGTCAATAGTGTCAATTCCTAGCAAAAACAAACTCACTTCACCTAGGTTTTCACGGTGAGATTTTTACAGAATCGACCGGCTGTACCCTAACTGCGTAACACACTCAGTCTCAATCTAGCTGAGTCATTTTGAAGGATATTGCTAATCCATTGCTTCATAAGTTCGAAAAATGTGTCTGTTCAACAACGTAAATAACGCAATGAATGTTGTTGAATTGTCAAAATGAATGTGGTTTGTTTTGTTACTTAATTCCCAACCTTTGCCCAGCAGTGGGACACTATAGGATACAGGAAAAAAAAACTACCTACATAAACACTGTACCTATCTTAATAACATTATTGTTGGTAATTGGCGAAATGGGTATTGGTAATATCATTAAGGGCAAGTCTGCCTATTTACATTAAGTTGCGATCAAACATAACTGGTAACAGAATAATAATATCTTCTTTATGTACCTGTTCACCAAAACAACACTAACTTATTATTATAATATTTACAATGAAATCCATAGAAACAATAGGTGGGTACCTATTTTTTTTTCAACTATTTATAGTCTCTTACATGCTAATAATTGGGTACTTTACCCTAATTGGGTTTTCGGCTTCATCAATGTATTGATCACATTCACAATTTCACAGTTACTTCACAGTGGAATACTCTTCCCAAAAGTCAATATTATTCAAGAGTTGAAGTTGAGTTGAACACACGATACAGCATGAACTATATAGATCCAAGAAGTGTGAGTTTTCGTTTGAAGTATTATGACTGTCTATTGATTTATTGGTTTGTAACGGAAAAATTATTTAGATTTGTATTGTTTTTTTCAAACTAAAGATGGTGGGCGTGGACCAAATATTGGCCATTCTAGACTACTTGAAGGATAACCCACAGCTGGCGCACAGCAGGTTCACTAGGACCAAGGAAGGGCGCAATCTGTTGAAACGGCATTGGGCTGCGTGTGCCGACTTGGCGAATAACGTTTCGGCACACTGCACCCAAAAAACACCAGACCAATGGAGATCGGCAAGGACAAATTATTATTTAGAAATTAAATGTCACTTCCACTAGTACAATAAACCGTGCTTCTTACGGCAGGGTAATTGCGTAACACACTATCAGTAACAATGGGTTTCATTTTGACAGTTGAACAACATTCATTGCGTTATTTGCGTTGTTGAGCAAACACATTTTTCGAACATATGGAGCAATAGATTAGCAATTTGCTTCAAAATTATCCAAATTGAGAGTAATAGTGTGTTACGCAATTAGGGGATGATGCAATCAAAGAAATTCAAGATAGGTACTATAATATTTATATTTATCATTTTAATGTCTGGCTGCAATATTTTACTGATGTGGCGACATACATGCGACATGCTGTCAAAACATCGAGGTTTCTGTGTATTATATGAGTTAGAAAACCCATCAAAATCCATTGTATTGTTTAGAAGAACTAAGGACACATACACAGACGCGAAAAGTGACTTTATTTTAGAATTTAGATTTGTTCATCCAAAATTACTGTACTTACCTAATAATTTAGCTCTATAAATTAAATTCTCATTTTCCAGTACTACAACGCGTACAAAGGCAAAGTAAAAAAAAAAGTAAAAGGTATGAAGACCGTAATGGCGACTACAGGTACTTACTCTCATGGACGTAATATATAGAAGTATATTACGTCCTCTTTGTTTCCATATAGTAACATTAAACTAGCAGTAGGTACATTCAAGGAATAAATATGTAAACACCATAATTATAGTAAATTTTTAATATCACCTTATTTTTCCCAATATGTCATTGCCAACATTTTGAATGAAAATGGCCGTTCGAAAATGTGACATGCGCACGCTAAGTATGTGGGAAAGGAATTTGTTTTAAAATTGCGTATTATCTCTCGTAGCTAGCATTATATATTAATATTTAGACCGTACGTAGTATTAAAATATTAATACTATATTAATTGATTTAAAGGAGGCCCTGTCAAAAATAGGCTGACGGATTTGGAGAACAGGCTATATAAAATTTTAGGGCCCGACCTTGGGGAACAGTTGCCAAGAGTTTGCAACACTCCAATTTCGGTAAGCGAACCTTTTTATAATAGAATAATACATTAGGGGTATATTAGGGGTATTTAAGTTTGATGGCAACTAAACCCTGCGAAATAATTGCGTAACACACTATCAGTGGCAATGACTTTCATTTTGACAGTTAAACATCATTCATTCCGTTATTTACGTTGTTCAGCAGATAAATATTTCGAACATATTTTATGAAGCAATGTATTAGCAATACCTTCAAAATTATTGCAATTAGGGTACTGATTTACACGCTACAATTTTCTGGAACGTTCAAGAGCAATAATTGCATGCCATCATAAAATTCCTACGTTTAATTGTTGCCATTCAAGAAGCGCACGCAAGTGTTTCCACGCGTATGATTTCCAAAAAAATGGCAATTTACAATAATTGAACGCACGTTTTGCCATTCAATAATTAAATGCGGCTTCTGTTGACACCAAGGCTGATTGCAAGACGATTAATGCATTCAAGTTTTGCCTCGTCTAAACACAGAGTTGCTCGTAGGTACCCACTTGTACCATACATATTATGGTTCGTTAATTCAATAGTAGTATACCATTAACCAACGGACCAACGAGGTAGTTGTCAAGGCAACTGCCCCGATGGCCTCGTGGTCGCATGCGCAACTGCTCGGCGTGGGGTCCTGGGTTCGATTCCCGGGTCGGGCAAAGTGTTATTGGAATTTTTCATTAGGAATTTCTTAGTAACAGTCCGGAGTTTGGAAGTAGGCTGCGTGATATCTCCGTGCCTCGGAAAACACGTTAAGCCGTTGGTCCTGCTTAATCTCTCTCCGGTCGTGTGGGATTGCCGCCCCATCAGACTATGAGAGTGAGGGAAGAGAGAGTGCACCTGTGTCTGCGCACACACTTGTGCACTACAACATCTCCCGCGCCAAAGGCTAGTCTCGGTAGATTTGTCACCATTGCCGAAATACGGTCTGGAGGACTGGGGTATTGCCAGCACAATAAACTTGCACCGCGTTAATGGGCCTTATTTTTGCAGACATTTAGTTGAGTGATTACATTTCCATGGGTTTTGGTGTTTGTTGGTTTCCGTAGCATATACACTACAATGTTGTTAGCAGCTTCAGCGCCTTGAACCTGAACATCAGCCGTCGTCGAGCACAGCTGAAGTTTTACTGCAGGATGACACTAATTTCACCATAGGGTAAATTATAACTCGATACTATATATCTCAAGCGTTTGTCTGTCTGTTTGAACGCGCTAAGAGTCTGATTTCAAAAATGCTTTTTGCATTTGTGGTAGCCCAATTCTTACGGAAGGCTACTTTAGTACCCTTAGCGGCCGAGAAAAATTAAAAAAAAGTCTGAAAGAACGCTAAGCAAAAACGAAGTAATAAGCGGGCAGGCGATGCGATGCGACGGGGTGGATCAGGGGAACAAGAATTTTCACGCGGACGAAGTCGCAAACAGAAGCTAGTTTTTTTTTTTATAAACATCACTGTTTGATGGGATATTTAAGTAATAAAATTAATGTGTTTCAGATCAGATTCTTCTGATGTCGAGTTGTACTATCCTGAGGAGGACAGTGGACGCCTAGCTGCTGACCCAGTGGGCAACATGGGTGTGCTGGCTTCTGAATCTGTGGTCCATACTGACCAGCAGCTGGAGCTTGTTGTCCACAATGCCCAGCAACTGGAGCCTGTGGTCCATAATATCCAGCAGCTGGAGTCTGTGGTCCATAATGCCCAGCGGCAGGAGCATGTGGTACATACTGTACACCAGCCAGAACGTGTAGTCCACATCAACCAGCAGCCGGAGCCTACGGTGCATACCTGCCAGCAACCAGAACGTATGGTGCGCGGTGGCCAAATCAAAACTGAGAACGTCGAAGGGTCGCCACGGCGACTACGCCGCAGAGCTAGCTCCGAGCAAGACGTCCGCGTCGGTAGGTATTAGGTATTATGTACAATACGACCGACGTACCTTGGCGGGCCTGAACATAGGCACTAAGAACTTTCGCGCATGTTCTCTCACTCGCCTCATGTCACCATTTGGTTCCTAAAAAATCTTACTGCGCAGCCTTCTGCGCAAAGTTCCGGCCCGCCAAGTTACGTCGGTCGTATTGTAATTAGATGTTAGCTGCATTGTCAGTAGGCTGTAGGCTAGTTAGGGCCGAGGAAGGTTGGATTCGCGATTGTAACAGAGTTTTATTGATAATTATAATTCTGTAAATACATACTTGTTACGTTCGCAAGTTTTGTTCAACATACAACTCGACACTGACCTGCAAATTGCAAAAATCGTAAGAATTCCGCGGGCTACCCTGGAGCTTCCCCGATAACTTCTATGATGTAAAATTTAATTAAAAATTTTATTAAGATCCTGCCATCCGTGATGCTACGGATGCTCTGCTCAATGTGGAGCGAATGAAGACCGAAGCCAAGCGGCATTTCACTGCAGCCCTCCACCGGCTGGCTGGGGCCATGGAGGCCATCGCAGAGAAACTTGGGGGGCCCGTCACACTGCAAGTTACTAGTCCACCACGAGCTAGAGTATGTAAATCTTCTAAAATAAATAATACTAGCATACTCTCTAAAGAGCAACGGTGTGATATGAGCAATGATCACCACGCTTGCTCAAAGGCAGTTTGGCGATTTTAAGACTTATGCCGTTTACACATTATGCCGTAGTTGCAGCGACACCACGCCGTCGCGCCGCCGCCGTGCCGCTGTATTAGTTACCATTGGATTTATATGAACCCTTACACATGGCGCCGTGCGGCACCGTGCGTAAACGCTCGTATTATTGTACAACTGCATGTCTACAAACATTGACCATTACGCATGCTCAAGGCAAATTGGCGATTTCCCACTTATAAAAATGATAAAGGCCAGGTTTCCTCACAATGTTTTCCATCACATCATCGATGGGAGTAATGTCCAAGATTAACTCGGAAAGTCCATAATTATGATTTTGAGATGTTGGTACGGACGGGTTTTAACCCACAACCTCCCCGCTTGAGGCGAGGCCTCCATCACTAGGGTTTTTAATCTTCTACCGTTCTGTCACTTGCTAAGCAACTACCTTTCTTTTCAGAGAAGATACGCCAGAATCTCCAGCTCGGAAAGTGACTAAGGGACATATATACGGCTATACAATATACGGCTACGGACAACATACGGCTATACAATATCAATAAACCCGAAACTACTATATCCTAAGGATTTGCAGTATCTTCAGTTCTGAGATGATTAGAAAATAAATAAATCTTAACTTCATCATCTATCTAGCCTTTCCCAAATGTTGACGTCGGCTTCAACCCAGTTGCTGGGTAATACGATGACCCCTTGGTACCTACCCTTTTTTCCTGTTCCTTTGGCTGTTCCCTTGATGGTACAGTGGAAGATCAATTTTAACCGCTGTACCCTTCGCCGTCAAACCCGATCAAATTAAACGAACAGGCGTCATTAATTGAAATCTTATTTTTTCCTAATCGCAAAAAGTTCAGAAGTAGCGCTTGCGATCAGAAGGTCAATTATTAAATCGATCGATCGAGTCATTAAAAACGACGAGAAAAAAACAAAGTATAATTACGTTCTAATTGTTATAATAGGTAATTATTGTTCTCATAATTATTAAATGAATTAAATAAGTAACCAAAAGTTCCTCCTATCTTCATAATAACACCCGAGAGATTTACCTTCAATATTAAACCCGTTATAATATAATAAAGGTTTAAAGGTTTATCAATCATTGGCTACAAATTTGAAGAAGTATTCAACTTCTATTTCTCCATCTTCAGGCAAATCTGTGCAATGCACAGCATTGTGCACTGTTGTTTTCCCATACAAGGCTCTTATGGAATCGGGGTATAATTGTCGGCATAAATCCTGTAATTAGAAAATTCATCTTATGAAATATATTAGTGGTTATGTAGGTAAAACAGCTTTAATCGCTTAATACCCGCTAATGAGATGAGACACAATTGATTTTCTATTGTAATGGACCGCACGAGAGCCGCGCCGGAACGGAGCGGCACTTGATGTGGTGATGGGAAATCGGCCCTAAGTACGCAGCGAAAGTGAGTCGAACTTACCGGATCTCGAGGACCGCACAGTTTTCTGAATTCACAAACAACATTCACACTAGGATCCTTACATTTAACTTCCAACGCTACACATTTTCCTTCAGCCAGCTGTATACTCATTACCTGAAAATATACCGTTTTATTGATAGATATTGAAATGATGATTGATAGATATTCAATCGTAACCTAAATATCACTCTCTACTCTGATGATGTCAGCATCGTAAGATTTAAGGTGTTCTCGTGCTAGTCATGGTGTCCAGGGTTCGTATTCGATGAAAAAAGAAGGATATGAAATTACCGGACGCAGGGCCATTGTGTTTTACAATATCGGCTTCATATGATTGATACCAATGATATTATAAGTAATACCACTTATAATATCATTGAATAATATCATTGATTGATAGATTTTACCGGGTACCGAGCCCAGAGGTACGGAACCCTAAAAAGGGCCAAAAAAAGTGATCTTCAGAGCCGTTGATTTTGATATGATCGTGTGCGGCCTAACCTAAAAGATAATACGCAAATCTGATGGGAAAATAGTGGGCTTATAAAAAAATATTAACCTCATAGGTAGGCAGAACTCCATCATAAACTTCATAGAACTCTCTAGCGTTGTGTATTTTCAAGGAGAACATAGCCATGGCAGATACGTAGAACTTGCCCGAAGTGGTAATATGTTCGATAATGGGGCCTACGTTGCGGTCTATAATCGCGTGCGGTTTGATCACACAACAAGTGCAGTTCTTGAATGTTGCACAATATGGTATTCGTGGCTTGCCATTTTCGTCTCCAAAAAATGCTTCCAATGCCTGTAAAGTTGTTGGAAAGTGGTAAGTACCTACTTAAGGAGGAGAGGCTTATATACCTACCTATTACACTCAGAGACGTCAATAAAATAATCATTAAATATGGTACAAGAATAATTTGGCGCGTGGCCAGAATCAGAACTAACGCCGCCATCTTGTTTTCCAATACAATCGATTCTGTGACACTTCCACCATTTTTTACCTACATGGGTTATGTACCTCATTGTCATGTGTACCTACTGCAGTATTACTAATTACTGCATATTATGTTTTCAACATTCCATCCTTCTTTAAGATTTTAGACAACCTTTTTTGGTCGTTTTTCTGATTTAAAAATTAAACTTTTGAATATTGAACTGATGCTGTCAAGTAAAATTTTCTCTTGATGTTTGGGACTTGTTTTTTGGTTATGACTGCTGACGGCTGCAATTATTTTTTTTCTCTGCTTATAATCGTTAAATATGAAGAAAATATGATATTAATCATCTAAATTGGATTGAAGAGAAGTCTTCAATATATATCTCCTTTTGATCTTCTCAGGTATGTGTATTTCTACTCGTTACCTATTTTTTTGGTAAAAGTGGTTCAGCTTGTTACAGCATTCTTAATGTGCGTTATTTTTGTCTAGGATACGCCTGAAGATAGACTACTAACAAGCCGAGTTTTCGGTCCTATCCTACCCTACCCCTACCTATCACCTTCGTACTGTTCTGTTCCCGGATTTTGGATTGGGTTGAGGTGTGCAGATTTGAAGGAGCGGTCTCTTACGGGTTTTTCTGGATCACCTATCCGGGATTACCGACCGAAAGAGATATGGAATGCAGGATGCCGAAATGATCTAGGATTTATCAGATATTATTTTCTTTTATTGATTCTTTTTGATTTATATTATTGTTGTTTTATATTTGTTTCATGTACTAACTTTAATTGCAGAATACTACAGGTTTTATATATTTCGTTCGTGATTAGTGCTACGCGATCGTAGGGAAA
Organism: Oligia latruncula; assembly: GCA_948474745.1. NCBI lineage: Eukaryota > Metazoa > Arthropoda > Insecta > Lepidoptera > Noctuidae > Oligia > Oligia latruncula. The sequence goes on along the minus strand of OX419683.1, from coordinate 6,880,500 downwards.
TTTCAGTTGCAACTGCAGTTAAACTCGACGCGTAATCAATCTAATTTTAAAATTTAATGTATAGTACAAAACCTTAAGTATTATTTCCGTTTCTTTTTAAATTTTTGTTACATTTGGTTATTTTTTATACTAAATTATACGTTTTTAAGTGGCGATGAAGTCGTTTCCTTTTTATATCGCTACACTACATTACCCCAGCAGGAAAGTAGCTCCTAGAGTGTTCAGAGTGGAACGAAAATGTGCGACAAATAAAAAATTTGTGCGCTTTGTAGTTTTGGAAAAAAACGGAAAAAAACTATTCCTGCTAGGGAACGTTTTTCCAGCAGGAAAATTCTAAACGAATGATCGGAGTGAGAAATATTGTGCATGGGCAGAGCTTATTTATTTGTGCAAAAATGTGCGCTGAAAATATAGGTAATTTGTGCGTCTAAAGCAATATTATGTGCAAGTACCACTTCTCAGTGGTACTTGCACACTGGCACAAGGCTACTAATAAAAGATTTCAAATATAACCTAATTTTGGCGAGCATTCTCATCGGACCAGGAGCTGGCCAGTTGGCGCATATCCCAAGAATTCCAATGATTCCCACGGACCTGCCTATATCGTTTAAAAGACTCCAGTTTCCAATAAAAACATCATTTGCCCTGACTATTAACAAGTCCCAGGGACAAACATTCTCTTTGGTTGGCATTGTGGCAAAATGTTTTCTACTAACTTTTTTAGACCTTTGTATACCATTACCTACTGCTCATGCGTATGAAGTTTAATTGAAATCGGTTCATTCATTTCGAAAAATAAGGGCTTAAAAGTTTGTATGAAATGCCGTACGGCGTAAACGCTCTAAGCAGACAAGAGCACTTCGGTAATCTTCGGAACTACCTACTGATCCGATTCCAAAAATTCTTTCACTAATGGGAAGCTTAAGTATTGCCGAGTGTAATCTTATGTTAAAACAACCAATTTTCCGCGGACGAAGTCGCGGGCAGAAGCTAGTTATTTATATGTAGGTAGGTACTTGTGTGGCCGTCTCTTTCCAAGACTCGTTGTGCCAATCAACTCGTTGTGTTTAAGGGTTACGTACAGGTTACGTACATTGATAGCTTCTCTCCTCGAGTTTACTCCATGGGCGACGTTTCTTAGTACATCTTTTCCGTACATTTTCCGGAGGGTTCCAGGAGCCGCGTCGGCCGGGTCTGTTGCGCCCAAAGCACGCCTCCATTCTTTAACTGCGTCACGAGCTACCAGTTCCAGGCCGATAACTTCACCACTAGTTACGTAATCGATTATGATACTGCACAAAGAAGTTAAGTTTTATGCTTATGGTCTTAAGTTAAGTTAAGTTGTTTGTGAAATAAATAGTATACGAAACGTTGGTTGTAAACTAAAAATTTGTCAATGGAGTTTTGGTGAAACATTAGTGAACCCCTGACAGGGATTTACTTACGGGAGCATTTTGTTTCCACCCACATTTTTGTAAAGATCCATTGCAAATTCTTTATTCAGTTTTCCGTTCTTCATACGAACGATGCGGAATCCCCTCTTTATAATAAATGTTAGTATTTTGCCGTGTTTACGTGGTGAAACAGGTTTAATCATAGCAAAAGTACTGAAAACAGGAAAGCGTTTTAGTTAGTGAGTCCGACATTACCATGATGACCCATAGGATCTTCCTCCAGATTCCCTAAAAAGTGTTGGTAAATATTTTACTCTTGTTCGTGTCGCGCTGGTACGTCAGTTATTCAAATTGTGTTAGCCCTAAGTTGGTACACCTACAAGCATGCCACAATAGCGGCAGTAGGTAAAGCCCGCTATGAAGAACTGGCTGGAGATGGCATGGCGCTCTCAACTTCCAATTGGGCATGCCAGAAAGTTCCTGCGCCGTATGGCAACCGCCTAGAAAAGCCGTGAGAGACCACGGTCTCTCACGGCTTTTCTGTACCACGGTACAGCTTGGACAGTGCAGCGTTCGGCGGGAGATTATGTAGCGCAGATAAAGAGGCAGTGAAAATTAGAAAGGATTAAGAAAAACCGAAAAAATCATTTGCTTACCATCAGTGGTAAGCAAATGATTTTTTCGGTTTTTCTTAATCCTTTCTGTGGTAAGCAAATGATTTTTTCGGTTTTTCTTAATCCTTTCTAATTTTCATTGGTAAGCAAATGATTTTTTCGGTTTTTCTTAATCCTTTCTAATTTTCACTGCCTATTAAATAATCAAAATTTTCATGTTACCTTTCACTATGAGTAAACAAAGTCTTCATGGTGGCTGGGGCGCAGTCTTTTATAAAAAGAAGTTTTGCAAATACATTGACAATATTGCCAACTTGTAGCATTTCTGGTTTAAGGAATGGGGCATGTACACGTTTAAGTAGGCTTTTCCCTTTTTTTGAATTTATTACTTGACATGAATTATCGAATGGAAAAAAATTAAGCACTAATTCCACAATATCGTCGGCGTCTTTGTCATACATTTCGCACAAAAATGTGTATTTATCAAAGTAATCGTACACCTGAAATAAGGTAGTATAATATAATTATGTTATTAAAAATGAATATGAATATTTATATTTTGTATTAATTAATCGAGTATTATAGTAGTAAAAACCGAATAAAAATAGCCTGCCGAGGCCACAGGTAGATATAAAATGTATTAATGTTAACTTCATTCTCGAATAGGCAGGCTCAAACTTTTCTTTTTAGGTTTTCATGTTTTCTAAATAAGCAATCAAGCAAAATATGTTACCATTTTTCATTGACTTTTATATTATTTTTGTTTAATTTCAACCGAGGGCGAAGCGAGGGTGTCAGTTTGAGGTCAGCACCGAAGTAGATTTTCTACTTAATGTAGGTAAAGATTTCTTACTACGAATGATACAAGCTTAGGTATATCACTTATAAAATAGCTTCAATATTTATATTAAAGGGATAATTATACTTTAAAATATAAGTTAGATATTCCATTAAGCTCAAACTTCAATCTTCAACTCTATTTTTTCCCCTTTTGACACTGACAGCAAAACAATTTGAAGAAAGAACAATATCTGGCTCAGATGCATGACCCAGACTGAATGTAGGTTATATACCTACCTAACAGTACCTGTTCCACCACCTTACATCTACACCACGGTGCACGGCATCAAAAAGTACTCTGTGGTGCACGGTAATCTAGAGATCGTAAGCAACAAATCATCATACAACTGTTTGAATCGATATTATACCGGCTTATTAATTTCAGGCGCCGGGGAAGCTGGTGAGTCGCTTTCGAAGGAGCTTGCGGCCATGATTAACCTCATGCTTACCGGCGCGCGGCAGTGTTAACGGGGCCGTCGTCGATGTCTTGTGCGGGGCCAATCTATGTGCCCTGCGCAAGAGGGACGGCGGCATTCGTCCCATCGCCGTAGAGTGCACCTACAGGCGTACGGCAGCTACGTTTTTTCGTTTCTACTGCATTAAATAAAGGACATGTTAGGAAATGGGCTTAAATTTTCTTTTTTTTGGACAGGTGGCATGTGTGGTTTTTCTGATAGGGAAACTTATTCAGGATGGCCTTACAAAAACAATTTTTTTTATTAAAAACACCATTATTGAATAAATAAATATTTTAAATCCAAATATTTTTGGTGTCGTAATATTATTTTTGCACATTAAAACAGAAAAAATGGTTAAATATTATTTTTTAAAGCAAATTATATGTACACCTTAGTGTTATTTAAAATAATCTGAAACCATATTATATGGCTTAAATTAAAACCAACGAATTAACTCCATTTCTGTAGGGTACATACCAATGCCATAGTATTTTGCACAACACAAATCATTTTAATCTGTATCTGGTTTCCATGGTGATTCAGGGTATTGTTGAAAACGTCAGACTTTTAATAAATATTTTTTAGTTTCGTATAAGTTTATTTTAATTTCTATTGATTAACTGGACTATTGTGACCGTGTGTGTGCGAATTATAATCCTAAAATTCTCCTTCTGATTGTTTTCCTTTACATTACTAAAATTCCTCGAATCTATGAAAACATTACCTACCTGTGTCAGTAAGGTTGTCACTTATACAGCATCATATTGTAGTCTTTGGTTGTCACACTTGCCAGCATCTTGCCAGTTGTCAGTACTCAGTTGAAAATTGAATTGAATTTGACACATTGAGATAGGAAAAACATGGAGACGCCGCGATATTCTATACATACATAATATGCTTAAACAAATATGAGTTAAATATGATTCAGAATATGAAATATTGTTTTGTCTCATTCTTTATAATAATATAATCGTATTTGATAAAAGAGACAACAATATTTTAAGTTGTTGCTCATTTTGGCAACATTTTGTCGTGACCGACGCGCGACGCGGCGACCGCCTGGAAAGCGGCTTGCCCGGATACAGATCGGCCTGTAAACCTATCTTCCCAGAGACAGTGGGATGAGCCGCTCTGCAGGTTGGTACGGGATAATCTTATTAATACGTCCACCAATTCTGCTGAGCGTGCCAGCCTGCTGGCTGTGGGTGAGTGGGAGTCGAGGCACTGGCTCAAGCACTCCCGTCACCCAACATAGGCACTATGCTGGGTGACACCACCTTCCGGCTCGCTACCTGTCTGCGTTTAGGCGGTCCTTGCGGGGCTCCGCATCGCTGTCAGTGCGGTGAAGCTGTCGACTGCCTCGGGCACCATGGCCTATCTTGCAGTAGAAGCGCAGGCCGGATAGCACGGCACGCCAGCATTAATGACATCATCCGTCGTGCTCCTGTCAGCTCAGCTGTTTTAGAACCCAACGGCCTGGCACGCGACGATGAGAAGAGACCAGACGGAATGACCATAATGCCCTGGAAGTTAGGCAGACCTTGGGTGTGGGATGCAACATGTGTCGACACCCTTGCGCCATCCCGTCTTCCTAGCACGGTGGACTGTGCTGGGGCGGCTGCTGCAGGTGCAGAAAACCTCAAACGGCGAAAATATTCCAACCTGATTGGGAGTTATATGTTCGAGCCGTTTGGGGTTGAAACACTAGGGCCATGGGGTCCGAGGGTTTTTCGAGATATCGCCAAGCGTTAAGTCGATCCTTCACGTGACCAGAGGGCTGGCCTATTTCTTTTGGCCAAAGAATTAGCATTATGCCATACAACGTGGCAATGCTGCCACCAGCCTTTTGGGCACTGTTCCTGTTGACAGCGATGCGGACAAATTTTTTGATGCCTATGATTATTTTGTTTATTTTTTCATATAAATGTACATATTTTTATTATTTTATTAGCATAGATAATGTAAATTATAAGTATTGCTAGATACAACTAATTTTCATGGCTTTCGATCTAACCGCTCTGTTAGCACGAACCTTCTAACGCTGGTGGATCTTATTTCGCAACACTTAGACATAAACATACTGGATGATGTTCTTTACTTCGATAGAAAGCATTTGATCTAACGACGTATTGCTTGCTAACGCTCGCTGCTGAATCATACTGGAGTCTTGGATTTGTTATTAAGATGTACAGACGCCAGCAGGTCAACCTACCCGAAACTGTCAGATTTTCCCAATCAACCTTGAACCTTATGATTTAGCAATAAAGTCGAAAATCTATTAAAGAAATCTGACAGATTGTAGTAACTTGATGTGCTGGCGTCTGTACATCGAAATATGCGTGAGTTTGACAATCCACTGTCCATTAAACTAGTTTACATGGCCTTAGTCAGGAGTAACTGAAGTAGAATCGGCTGCAGTGATTTGGAACCCCTATGAATGCACTTTCCCTGCGTGATCGAATCAGAAATGAGGAGATCCACAGGAGAACCAAGGTAACCGACATAGCCCGAAGAATTGCCAAACTTAAGTGGCAGTGGGCAGGGCACATTGCTCGCAGAACAGATGGTCGATGGGGCCGAAAGGTTCTGGAGTGGCGACCGCGTACCGGAAGACGTAGCGTTGGAAGGCCCACCTTGTGGTCCGACGACCTTGTGAAGGCCGCAGGAACCCGTCGGATGCGAGAAGCACAGAAGCGGTCGAAGTGGAGGGGCTTGTTGTGGTGGTGCCTATGTCTAGCAGTGGACGTCTTTCGGCTGTAATGATGATGATGATGATGAATGCAAGTTCCACTTTACACTTCGTACAACGACTCTCACTCAAACTAGAATCATAAAGTTAAGGCCTTGAGGAAAGCCTTGGGTACACTAGAATCATTTTTAACCCCCTTACTAATAAACGTATTATATCAGATCGTACGCAAAATACGCGCATTGAAGTGGAGTTGCGGATACCAGCCCGTAGTACCTATTACCCTATATGTATAATATCAGATCAGACTAGCAGCGCCCCGCATGTCGATCCCGTGGGAATATCGGGATAAAAACTATCCTATGTCCTTCCCCGGGTTTCCCTCGTAGGGTTAGGCATAGATGCTGTAACATGTAATACACCCACATTTGGCCAGTTGTGTTCAAGTCCAATGTAAGTAACAAGGAGCGGAACTTGGCACAAATCCAGACTCCGTGCTGCTACCGAGAAAATTCCTAATGGGATAACCCTATAGGACTTTGCCCGACCTGGGAATCGAACCCAGGACCGCATGCTCAGCAGCAGCGCTTGCAACCAGTAGACTAACGAGGCAGTAAAGTAAAAATGACGAGAAAAAAACAGTGGCAGGATTAAATGGATGACGACGGCAGAATGAAAAAGTTCAAGTTTTCACTTCTGTAGGCACACAGAAGTGAAAACTTGAACTTTTTTAATAGAATTATATATAAACAAAACACAAACAGAATACTTTGCCATCACTCACTGACATATCGGAGTACATCCCGAGGACAGCCGAACACATCCGAATGTAGCGCGGCGTCGGTTACGGTAACAGTGTCACGAGGTCAATGGTTTTTCCCATCTCAAAAAATGCCCAACGCGCCAAAAGAAGTTTTCACTTCAAACAAACGAATAATCAGAAAATAAAGTATGTATAATTACGTTCTAAATATTCTAATATTAAGTGTAAAACAATAGTTCTATTAGTTATTGACTAAACTACTAAAAGAATATAGTTTAACTTTCATTAGCTAAAAGTTTGAAAAAGTATTCAACTTCCATTTCTCCATCTTCAGGCAAATCTGTGCAATGCACACCATTGTGCACTGTTGTTTTCCCATACAAGGCTCTTATGGAATCGGGGTATAATTGCCGGCATAACTCCTGTAATTAGAAAATTCATCTTATGAAATGTATTAGTGATTATGTAGGTAAAACAGCTTAATCGCTTAATCGCCGCTAATGAGACACAATTGATTTTCTAATTACAGGAATTATCCTGTAATTAGAAAATTCTTGTTATGATAATACAGGGTCAAATTCGAAACTCCGCAGACGTCATGGGTATCGAAATCTAAACATGATAAAACAAAAATAAATTAAATTGAAGTTTTTTTGGATCATCGATCGCTGCGATTCTATGTCACTTAAAATATCATTTAAAAAAAAATCAGTATTTTGTGTAAACTTTACACACTTGCTTGGTGCCCATACCTAAATACGATATAACAAAAGGAAATAGATTTTCTCAGCTCATACTTCCAAGTATCAATACTACCAGCGGTTGTTGACCCCCAAAAGAATACTTCAATATTTTTTCATTTTTATTTTTTTGTTAGATATCGATAACCATCACCCCTGCGGAGTTTTGCTAGCTTGTTTAATTTGACCCTGTATTATTAGAAAAACACCCTCCGCACGTGCACTCATCAACAGGTTATAATTCGCACCAGGGCGTCTACTCTTTATGTCCGAGATACCTAGTTTTATTATAACATCATTATAATATACTAATTATAGCTTGGGCACTTAGTTATATGAAAATGTAAAAGGGCATAAGTAGTGAAAGATAAGTCAAAATTACCGGATCTCGAGGACCGCACATTTTTCTGAATTCTGAAACAACATTCAAACTAGGATCCGTACATTTAACTTCCATTGCTATACATTTTCCTTCAGCCATATGTATACACATTGCCTGAAATATAACGGTTTATTGATAGATATTCAATCGAAACTGAAATATCACGCTCTACTCGAATATGCATGATGTCAGAATCGTAGACGAGTTTCGACAAATAGGGGGATAGAGGGCGTTCTCGAGCTTTGTCATGTTAGCTGCAGAGTTCGTAATCGATGTAAAAAGAAAGATTTGAATATTGCAGAGCGCAGCGGCCATTGTGTTTTAACACAGCGGCTTCATATGATTGATACTTCCTGCCCGTCATCGCATCGCAAATCGCTGCGGAGCGGACGGATCTCCGGCGAAATCTCATGGCGGCATGGAAGGAGCGACTGTCGCAACCCAGCGCAGGGCACGTCGCGATAGCGGCGTTAAGACCCCTCTTTGAGGAGTGGCTAGAGAGGCGCCACGGCGCCCTCGCCTACCGCCTGACGCAGGTCCTCACCGGACACGGAAGTTTCGGGAGGTTCCTGCACATCATCAGGTGGGAGGAAACGCCCGGGTGTCACCACTGCCAGGATCGCCCAGAGGACACGGTGGAGCACACGGTGGAGGTCTGCCCCGCTTGAGCGGAGCACCGCCGTGTCCTCGTAGAGGCGATCGGCAGCGGCGGCGACCTCTCGCGTCCGGCCCTGGTGCAAGCCATGGTCCGGGGCAAGAGGGAGTGGGAGGCAGTCACCTCCTTCTGCGAAGCAGTCATGCTAGTGAAGGAGTTGGCGGGACGGCTCAGAGAGAGAGCCTCCCGGCCCAGCCGCCGCGGGAGACGCTCCGGGCGTCGGGAGCCGCGTAACGACTCCCGGCCACCGTAGGCGCGGGCCTGCGGGCGGAGAGTAATGGGTAGCTCACCGTCCAATCAGGACCAGGCCCGTGCCGGACGGCGCGTACGTGTTCCACGCGCGCCTCAAAGAGATGTCAGCATCGAGGAGGGGCCCCATAGGGCCGAAGCCTGCCGGGTCAGCGGGTTTGTCCGAAAGGGTTACCGCTGGCCCGGAACATAAAGGAAGGAACACGGGTGGGTTTTAGTCAGTAAGAGTCTGACACTCCCTTCCGCTCCACCCAGAGCGGGAGGGGTCATTTGATGATTTCCCATCCGGAAAAAAAACAAAAGGCGGCGCGGCGGCTGGCGGTTCAACCGCGCTAAGTTCTCATTGTGAACCCAGCTTAACCCCCTTACTAATAAACGTAATAAATCAGATGAATAGTTACACACCGATTTCTCTTTCAGTCGTCAGTAATTTGAATTTCGAAAGAAGAAGACAAAGCTTTGTGTAACTATACAGACGCTATACAACGATACTAAGAAGGTGAAAGTAAAAGTTACTCGTAACAAAGAAATTTATATTAACCTCATATGTAAGCAGAACTTCATGATAAACTTCATAGAATTCTTTAGCGTTGACTACGTCCAAGGAGAACATAGCCATGGCAGATACGTAGAACTTGTTCGAAACGGTAATATGTTCGATAATGGAGCCTACGTTTCCGTCTATAAGCGCATGCGGTTTGATCACACAACAAGTGCAGTTCTTCAATGTTGCACTAAATGGTATTCGTGGCTTGCCATTTTCGTTCCCAAAAAATGCTTCCAATGCCTGTAAGGTTGTTGGAAAGTAGTAAGTACCTACTTAAGAAGGAAAGTAAGGTCATAGCACACGTATCAAATCGGAAAGGGATCGGCACCGTATCGCCTTTCGCCTCGCCATCAAACAGGTGTCAACCTAACGTAAGCACGTAGGTATTACCAAAGCGGATCAAAAGCTCCGATACGTCGACTCGGCCACGGCTAGGCGACGACGCCGCGCTTACGGCTAAATAATAATTAATTACGGTACAAGAATCATTTGACGCGTAGCCAGAATCAGAACTAAAGCCGCCATCTTGTAATCAATTCTGAGAAAAATTGCGAGAACATCCATCGATTTCTTACTAAACTTCAACTATATCCGACGATCCTGCATACTTATCTCTTTTGTTGACTACTTACGAAGAACATTATGGTCACCCTACATTTGCTCCTTCCTCTTTTATCTCTTAAAGTATGGCATTTAGAACAACAGACGATATGTCAAATTTTTATAAAAATATAGGTGGGTATAGTAAAAAAAACATGGATCTAATTTTATTAATCTATGAGGTCGAGCCGAGATAGTAAAGCCGAAAATATTATTTCAAAATTTGTTTCAAAAGAAAAAAAATTGGGCCCTCAGTCCAGATGCACATTACTTGTTGTGCCATATAAGGGCTAGGTACTTATTACGTACACTGATAGCTTCTCTCCTCGAGTTAACTCCATGCGCGATATTTTTGAGTATATTTTCTCCGTATAATTTCCGCAGGGTGCCAGGAGCCGCATCTGCCGGGTCTGTTGCGCCCAAAGCGCTCCTCCATTCTTTAACTGCGTCAGGAGCTACTAGTTCCAGGCCGACAACGTCACCACTAGTTAAGTACTCGATTATGATGCTACACAAAGAAGTACATTTTATGTTAAGTCGAAAGCGCCAGGGTAGCCCGCGAAATTCAATGTTTTTTTTAGGTTTTTTGCAATTTGCTGGTCAGTATTAAGTTGTACGTTGGTTAAAATATGATTCGCGACCGTAACAATTTTCATTTACAGAATTATAATCATTAAAGTCATCAACACAACTCTCTAAGACCAAGTAATCCTACTGAATGACTATTTCATGAAATCTTGACATTTTAGGATTATACTAACTAAACAAGTTGTATTACTGATTCTAATTATTATAATTCTGTAAATACGTATTTGATAAGGTCGCGAATCATATTTTAATCAACGTACAGCTTAATCGAACCGGGCTGATGATGATGGTTTTTGTGACGGTGCAGAGGAAGAAGCGCCGACAAAGAACCAACAAGAACCGTTGCGGCACAGCTCCTATCAAGCCCGACATCCCTGTTAGAGCCGCCCAGCCGAACACTTCTGTGTATATTTCCCGCCTACACTATACAACTGAGGCCGAGGACATCGTGGAGTACGTGTGCCAAAGGACCAAGTACAGACCGAGAGTGCAGTTGCTTGAATCACGCCGCAACGTCAACTTCAAGGCGTTCGTGGTGCGAGTACCTACATGCTACCTGCACCTCGTCATGGCAGAGGACTTTTGGCCGCAAGGTGTAATGTTCCGTCGCTTCCGCGGACAAGTGCCACACGATCGCACAAAGACAGTGCTGGAGTGAAGTGAGTTTTACTAACATAGTTTGAAGTTTATACACTAACACACATTGTATTATTATAATATATAATATGTTAGTCTGTAAGGTATTTATCTATGGGCCAAAGTAGCCTGAAATAAAGGTCTTATTATTATTATTAATTTCAAAAAACGTAAAAAAAATTGCTTTTCGCGGGCTACCTTACTAAGCGCTTCCCCCATACCTATTGGGCTTATGCATCTAAACATATTATAAAATTTATAAATTATAAGTCGCTTCTCGTGTCTCTGTGTGACCGTGTTGTTCTTCTAAACTACACAACGGATTTCGATCTGATTTCCACCAGGCATTTATTACGGAAAGTTTATATGTGTAAAGCTAAGGCCACACGTAACATGTTAAGTTACACAAGTAACCTGCCATGTTATTAAACATAGTTATTTATCATGTTTCTATAGAGAACAAGTTTATGTGTTATATAACGTAATGTAGACGCACCCTAATACATTCATATTTAAGACTAGCTGCGCCCCGCGGTTTCACCCGCGTAAATGTCGATCCCGTGGGAATATCGGGATAAAAAGTAGCCTATATGTTAACCCAGGGTGTCAGCTACCTCCATACAACATTTTATTAAAATTGGTCCAGCCGTTTGAGCGTGGAGAAGTAACAAACATATAAACACACACACACACTCGCAAACCTTCGCCTTTAATAATATTAGTGTGATTATAAATAAAGGGGATTGAAGATTTTTCTAAGGAGCCTGCCTACTGTCGCACCATTTTGTTTTTATTTCAAAATGGCGGTCACTCATGAAATCTTATGTAAATCGATAGCTGACATCAATGCAATGCCTTGATGTAACCGAATCTTATATAACAAACGTAATTACGTGTGGCAACACCTAACATGGTTTCACTTACGGGAGCAGGTTGCTTCCTCCCAAATGGCTGTACAGATCCACTGCAAATTCTTTCTTAATTCTTCCGTTTTTCATTCTAACGATGCGGAACCCCCTCTTCATAATATACGCTATTACTTTTCCGTGTATAAGCGGTGAAACAGGTTTAATTAAAGCAAAAGTACTGAAAACAAGAGAGCGGAGTTTTAATAGTTTTAGTCAGTGAGTCCGACATTACCATGACCCATAGGATCTTCCTCCAGATCCCTTAAAAAGTGTTCTTTAATTCTTTTCGCTGGCAATATAGCTATTCAAAATTTGTTGGCCATAAGTTGGCACACCTACCAGCATGCCACAGTAGCGGCAGTAGGTAAAGCCCACTATGAAGAACTGGCTGGAGATGGCTTTCAACTTCCAATTGGGTAACGCCAGAAAGTTCCTGTGCCACATATGCATGGCAACCGCCTAGCCCACCCGTGTGAGAGGCCGTGGTTCAGCATGGACAGTGCAGCATTCTGCGGTAGATGACGTAGCGTAGACGCCAAAGAGGCGGTGGAAATTAGAAAGGATTAAGAAAAACCCGGAAGAATCCTTTGCTTACGACTGAGCTTATTAAATAATCTAAATCTTTATGTTACCTTTCACTATGGCTAAACAAAGTCCTCATGGTGAGAGGGGCGCATTCTCTTATAAGAAGTAGTTTTGAAAACACATTGACGACATTGCCAATTTGTAGCATTTCTGGTTTAAGGTATGGCGTATGTACACGTCTAAGTAGTTTTGTCCCTTTTTTTGTATTTAATACTTGACATGAATTATCGAATGGAAAAAAATTAAGCTCTAATTCCACAATATCGTCCCGATCTTCGTCATACATGTCGCACAAAAATGTGTATTTATCAAAATAATCGTACACCTGAAACAAGATAAATAAATATGAATTTTGTTTTCAAGTTGGACACCGGAACCATTAATCGATGTAAAAACCAAATAGAAGGACGAGCCCCCTCGGGTATATAATATGTACCTAAACAGGGTAGGTTTTCATAGCCTATACAATGTTCTACTAAAGACACGAGGGTTGAACAGTCTGATGTGATCTCGATTTCAAAAATATAACTCAGTTTTACAAAATAGATGTTTAACTTTATTCTTGAGTAGGTGAGGCCAAGCTTTCCTTTTAAGCTGTTCATGTTTATTAAATAAATAAGTACATAAGCGAAATAATATAACATGTGATGTTACCATTTTTGTTTAATTTCAACCAAGGGCGTCTCAGGTCAGCACAAAAATAAAAGTAGAAATCTATTTAATATAAAGATTTCTTAATACGAATAATACAATCTTAGGTATATTGCTTATAAAATAACTTCAATATTTAAATTAAAGGGATAATTTTATACTATAAAATGTTTGATTTTGATCTTCCACTTCAACCTTCAACTTTATCTATCAAAAAGTACTCTGTTTCAGTCTATCAAAAAGTACTCTGTGGTACTCTGTGAACTCTATAATCCCTTTTGACACTGAGAGCAAAACAACTGAGGAAAGAAAAAAATATCTGGTCCTGATGAAGGTTTTGTAATCCAGACTGAATGAAGGTATATACAGTACTTGTTTTATAGAGGTCAGTGTTAAATATACTTAACAGAGTTTTCCACTAATCAGGAACAGAATAATGAAACTGCAGCCACATGGATAAAGGCGGGATATACCTAATTCGCCGCCATTAGCCATGGCGCGCCATATAACAAATGAATTAAAAATCACGCATTCTCGAGTGAGTGGGCCCATCTATTGCCTATTAAATCAATTGTAACTCGGATTATTATCATTGAGTACACTTCCAAACATTTCGAATACAGTGTTCAAATTTCCTTAGTAGTAGCCGTATTGGCTGCTATTGATGATCAACATGGAAATTGTGAGTAAATCTTTTTAGTTTCCCTTTTGAAACTAGATGGCTTTTCAACTAACACTGCCTAGTAACTACCAGGGTAGCATAACCCCGAAGCGCTTGTAAGGCGGATTGCACGGGTTAGGCGGTACGGGTAGATACCATTTTAGTTTCTCATTTTCAACTAGATGGCGTTTTACCACCTCACTGGCTAGTAACGCAAGTCGCAACTAATGGTAGTGCTGTGGCTAGTGTTACCAGGGTAGCATAATCCCGAAGCGTTTGTTAGACGGTTAGAGTGTCCTAGGCAACGGGAAGGCGGTGGAGTCGGCTGCGCGGTATTGTACTGAATATAGGCAAGAGGAGGAGACAGGAGGTTTTATGAAAACATATTTCTATAAGGTTGGGGTACTAATGGCGATCATCGATCCTTGCACTGACGAAAGTGCAAAGTAATAGAAAATTCTTTGTATTGATGGAATGACTGCAATATTTAACATATCTGCGATAGGAGAGTCAAAAAAAAGCGTTAAAAACAAGCTTTTATTTAAATAAAGACGTAACCTGAAAAAGAAAGAATAACGCGAACTAAAAATAAAAAGTGACATTTTAAAATATTACAATAAATTTTAAACCCTTGTAGCACTGATATTGTGTAGTAGGTAGGGTAAACTTGCCTAATTCGTACTTACGCCAAATTCGTACTCCACTTAAAACTCGGCTTTGGTAACAGCTATCAGCGCCTCTAGTGTCAAAACATAGAAATAACAGTCGGCCATTTCACCACCTGACAGATAACACTCGTGAAGCTGCTCTCGAAAAGAAATATTGAAAAAGGAAGATTTTTTCAACTTTTGTTGTAATATTTTTACACATTTCGTAAGAATTTTATTCAAATAGGGTCGTGTATAACCTATTTTACGATTTGATACGTATTAATGTGTACCTTTGCGATTTCATCTGACGTGTTATCATACTCGTGACTGTTGTCAATTTTTTTGGCGGTAAATTTAAAATTTGTTTGGCTCTTGCTCCTATTTCGTACTCGAGTTAAGTTCATATAACGTACTGGTAGGTACGATTTAGGAAAACTATTTATGAATCTGAATTTGATAATTTACCAATTCTTAAATTTGTTAAGAATTACTGCTTGTTTTAATAACACATTGTTGATTATGATGCTGATTCTCAATACTGTATACCAATGAATAGATCTCAAAGTACGAATTAAGGTTATAGCAGTACGATTTGGGATGAATGGTCTTAAATCGTACTTTTTTAGTTTTTTTTTTAATTGTTTATTTTTGAGAAGTTTATAAAGTTTATGTTAAATTTGATTATAGAAGCAATAAAACATTTAGCAAACAATAATTACTTTTAATTAAAACTAATTTATCTTTCCTAATTTTCTAAATATGATGGTTTTCTCTTAAGGGGTACGAATTAGGCAAGTTTACCCTACACTACACCTGTATAACGGATACCGTACATCGTCGGATACAACGTATAGAAGTCGGTTGAGGGATGCTCGAGGGGATGCCTTCTGATGACCTGCAAAGTGCAACAAAAGGACGGGCGTAGGAGAAGCGATCCCGAAGATAGCATGGCGTTCGCGAAGTCGAATAGAGATCCACTTGTGTATCTTCCGAACATACTTTTTAAGGTTAAAACCAAAACGAATACAGATATTTTGCCAACCTCATATTTAATTTATTGGACCTATGTGTCTAAACATAAATAATAAATTGTCACAAAAACACCATTAAGTATGTACAACATCCACGTTCTAGCGCGTACCTATTCGGTATTTTGCGAAGCTACTAAGTTCAATTGTATTTTTTTTATTGCAATCATTTGTTAGTTAACTTAGACGCAGTTTAACCAATGTTTAAATTTTCATTGTATTAAAAAATAATAGTTCTTTATACTTAACAACGTGTTGTTGATATTTGGTAGGTATACTCACTTATTTATTTTTTATACAAAGATTGCCTACCGTTGTCCCGATGGTATGTAATTTAATGGTCAAATGATTGAATTTACAACAACAAATAAAAAATGGTTGCCTGTAAAGTCGGTTTTACGGGCGAAGATTTTACGTGACAACGTCTTTCTCTCTCTCGTTCGGTGACTCATCGTAACGTTACCGAGCGTTACACTTTTTCATAAGTGACTCCCAGCCGCAACCTAATTTAAGACGTTGTCACGTCAAAAAAAATAAAAACGAAGATTACATCAAACACAAACGCAAAGGAGCTATAAGAATGCAACGAAATTCAACAATACCTACATGAAAGCTGTTTGAAATTCGAACTAAAGCCGTGTGCGCATGAAACATGGTTGTAAATTACATTTTATGACGCGCAGGCCATGTGCGCACTGTCTGTCATCAACGGGAAGCTTCAGGCAGACAAATTCGCGCGACGAAGGCGCCTCTGTGAACGCTCCGTGCAGACGTTCTCGTACGTGGAATGAGAATCAGACTCTCAAAGCTGCAACATTTCCAACATGTTTTATGATAGGTAACTACAGAGTTTTAGGAAGCATGCGGTTTGTTCGTAAGCGTCGGGATGATGGGATCGCTGATGAATGACTTAGAAAATTGGTTACGCAATGTTTGAAGCATACAGCGCGACAGAAAAGGTAGGGTGATTTTAGGTACAGACGCCAGCACATCAAGCTACTACAATCTGTCAGATTTCTTTAATAGATTTTCGACTTTATTGCTGAAACATAAGGTTCAAGGTTGATTGGGAAAATCTGACAGTTTCGGGTAGGTTGACCTGCTGGCGTCTGTACCTACTATTCAGCACCCTAATTGCGTAACATACTATCAATCTTAATCTGAATCATTTTGAAAGATATTGCTAATCCAATGCTTCATCCATATGTTCGATAAATTTGTCAATAACGCAATAAATGTTGTTGAACTGTTTGAATGAAAGCCATTGCTACTGTTACTCAAAACGGTGGTTTTGAGAACAGCGGTGATGAAGTTATTTACACAATGTAAAGTGCCTGCCTGGATTCGAAACTACGACCTTACGAACTCGTAAGTCGTGGCCGTTACCACTGAGCCACAAGGAAGGTTGTATATTTCACTGTAAATAAAAGCCTACTTACGGCGCAGCCTAAGTCACAGAGGCCAGAGAGATAGGTTTTTTTTTTCAATTGTTTTACTGTCAGTGTCAAACCATGTCAAACGGGAAATATATTTTAATTGTGATAGAGCATATATTTTAATATCGATATACCTAAGTTTGTATGAAATATTTACATATACGTTTATTAAGAATTTATTTATAGTTTTTGTGCAGACCTGACGCCCTCCATATATTATATTTATAAAAATGGTAATTTATGGTGATTTATTTACATAAGATGGAATTTTAAAGCTATTAGAAAACTATCGTACATAGCCAAGGTTCATCAGAACGAGGCGTGGACCTCAAATCATTCATGAATCTTGAATTTAATATCAAAATCATTTAATGTCACCCGAAGTTTCTTCAGGAAATGCCTTAGATCCGCCTTAAGTAACATAATTAATTAAAATAAAGTGTGAATAATCTTATTAATACGTCCACCAATTCTGCTGAGCGTGCCCGCCTGCTGGCTGTGGGTGAGTGGGAGTCGGGGCTCTGGCTTCAAGCACTCCCGTCACCTAACATAGGCACTATGCTGGGTGACACCACCTTCCGGCTCGCTACCTGTCTGCGTTTAGGCGCTCCTTGCGAGGCTCCGCATCGCTGTCAGTGCAGTGAAGCTGTCGACTGCCTCGGGTACCATGGCCTATCTTGCAGTAGGAGCGCAGGCCGAATAGCACGGCACGCCAGCATTAATGACATCATCCGTCGTGCTCTTGTCACCGCCGGGGTGCCAGCTATTTACCCAACGGCCTGGCACGCGACGATGGGAAGAGACCAGGCGGAATGACCATAATGCCCTGGAAGTTAGGCAGACCTTTGGTGTGAGATGCAACATGTGTCGACAACCTTGCGCCATCCCATCTTCCTAGCACGGTGGGCTGTGTTGGGGCGGCTGCTGCAGGTGCAGAAAACCTCAAACAGCGAAAATATTCCAACCTGATTGGGAGTTATATGTTCAAGCCGTTTGGGGTTAAAACACTAGGGCCATGGGGTCCGATTGCCAATTGGTTTTTCGAGATATCGCCAAGAAGCGGTTAATCGACTCTTCACGTGATCAGAGGGCTGGCCTATTTCTTGGCCAAAGAATTAGCATTGCCATACAACGTGACAATGCTGCCAGCCTTTTGGGCACTGTTCCTGTTGACAGCGATGCGGACGAATTTTTTGTTGTCCTATGATTATTTTGCTTATTTTTTCATATAAATTTATATATTATTATTATTTTAAATATTAGCATAGTTAATGTATTCTGAAATAAAGATGTGATATAAAAAAAAATTGTAGTAACAATCTAAATAAGCCTCGTTGTTCTAGTGGTCGCCAGCGCAGGTGCTGAGTATGAGGTCCTGGGTTCGATTCCCGGGTCGGGCCAAAGAGTCATTTAATTTATCCATCTGGAATTTCTCAGTATCATCCCGGCAATAGGCTCGCCCTCTTTTACATAGGACTTAAACACAACTAGCGAAATGTGGGTGTAGGTATTAAACCTCTGCCAAACCCTTGTGAGCGTCGATGCCTACTTATTATCAATGCAATTTCAATATGAATAGGAACAGGAATAATGTAATAGGAATTTATTCGTAACAGCCCGGAATTTGGAAGTTGGCGGTATGATACCCCCGTGCCTCGGAAAGCACGTTGCGCCTGATCTCTCTCCAGTCGTGTCGGATTGCCGTCCCATCGGACTATGAGAGTGAGGGAAGAGGGAGTGCACCTGTGTCTGCGCGCACACTGGTGCACTATAATATCTCCCGCGCCAAAGGCTAGTTTCCGTTGAGATTGGCCGCCGTGGCCGAAATACGGTCTGGAGGACTTTACAATGCCTATGCCTAGCAGCAAATAGAATCAGCTCACTTTATCTAATCACGGTGAGACTTTTACAGAATAGAACGGCAGGGCTGTGAATATCTTTTTATGCACATAAAAGTCAGCATTCTCACGGACGCAAAGGAAAGATTGACTTCTGAGGCACTCAGCTGGGCATGGATACCCAACTAGACAAGTAGTTATAGAATACAGGGTCTTACAGGTTGTTGTGACCAGGCCAGGGCCGAATTCACTATGACCACTTCTTAATGATTCCTTTGAAATCACGACACAATGAACGAAACCGGGAGAAATGAACGCGAAGATTTAAACGGCATGGTTAGAACTGTCAAAATTAACCGATTGACAACCGTATGTGGTTTGCACGTGGTAAGATTACGCGGAGAATAATAATTTACCATACAGATTTGGGGCCCTGTTATCGGTTTATAATGAGTCCAACAACCTCCAAGATTTCTGTGTATCCACGTAATTTAGCTTCTTTTTTAGGGTCAATTTCCGTGTATCCACGTAATTTAGCTTCTTTTTTAGGGTCAATTTCTGTGTATCCACGTAATTTAGCTTCTTTTTTAGGGTCAATTTCTGTGTATCCACGTAATTTAGCTTCTTTTTTAGGGTCAATTCGATAAAATGCCTTACTGGAACTTTACCTTCTGTTAATCGTGCCTGTGTAACTTGTTTCAGGTATACGATTATTTTGATAAATATACGTTTTTGTGCGACATGTATGATGAAGAAGCCGACGTTACTGTGGAATTAACGCTTAATTTTTTTCCATTCGATAATTCATGTCAAGTAATAAATTCAAAAAAAGGCAAAAACCTACTTAGACGAATACAAGTGCCATACCTCAAACCAGAAATGCTACAAATTGGCAATATTGTCAATATATTTTCAAAACTACTTCTTATAAGAGACTGCGCCCCAGCCACCATGAGGATTTTGTTTAATCATAGTGAAAGGTAATATAAAAAATTGGATTATTTAATATGCTCAGTGGTAAGCAAAGGATTCTTCCAGGTTTTCCATAATCCTTTGTAATTTCCACCGTCGTTAGCTTCTACGCTACATCATCCTCCGCAGAACGCTGCACTGTCCAAGCTCCCACGTTGACCCTGTATCCTGTTCCACGGCGCAGTATAACCAGTGCCGGATCAGCCCATGAGCAACTTGAGCAATTGCTTAGGGCATCAAGTCTCGGTGGGCACCATAAGGCAGAAACAGCACCGAAACATGCAACCGTTGCTATGTCTATGTGGCACAGGAACTTTCAGGCGTACCGAATTGGAAGTTGAGATCGCCACGCCATCTCCAGCCAGCTCTTCATAGCAGACTTTATCCACTGCCGCTACTGCGGCGTGTTTGTAGGTGCGCCAACACTTGTCAAGTAGGTAGTCTGGAGGAAGATCCTATGGGTCATGGTAATGTCGGACTCAGTGACTAAAACTCCGCTTTCTTGTTTTCAGTACTTTTGCTTTGATTAAACCTATTTCACCAAGTAAACACGGCAAAATAATAACATTTATTATGAAGAGGGGATTCCGCATCGTCCGTATGAAGAACGGAAAACTGAATAAAGAATTTGCAATGGATCTTTACAAAAATGTGGGTGGAAGCAAAATGCTCCCGTAAGTAAATCCCTGTCAGGGGTTCACTAATGTTTCACCAAAACTCCATTGACAAATGTTTAGTTTACAACCAACGTTAAATCCCTATTAGGTGTCCCCACATGTAATAATATTGGTTACTTCTTATTTTAAAGCAAGCGGTGCAGTTCGACCGTAGCAGCAGCTAGGAGCGGGTGCGATTCCATTATTGTCGCGTCACGGTCCGAACATTTCATTTCATGCAACTTTACTTTGAATTATATCGATTCGTTAAATAATAGAAGCAAATACTAGTGAAAGAACAAGTATTCCTTATCTACACACACTATCCTGAGCACATTACAAAGGGGCGGGGTCACAGCCCCAACATTAATCCTGTTACCATTTTTAACCATTTCTTCACACCACCGATATCCCAAGAATTACGGAAATTATGCCCAAAAATTTTTATAGCGTGTGGGTTCTTCATATTTTCATCGATTTTACATTTTTCGTTTATCACGTATTCGATCTACTATGTCTCCTTAAAAATATAATATGTGTTTGAAAATGTTTAATAATTTGTAGGTTGCTAGTTTTTGGCTGCGGCCTCCTCGTAGCATAATCAACATATAATGTTCCCACTGCTGGGGGACACACAAGCCTCATCTCTAGGAGAGGGAGTGGGCCATAATCCATCACACGGGCCCAGTGGGTTTGGTGGATGGCACAAGTCTTAAAATTTTGGGTTCTGCAACGTACCGCCAACTTTCTCTTCATCGTTTTGAGAGCAGTAGTGATAAAGTTAAATACCTGATAAAATGAACACAAAGTAAAATGCCTGCTTGGGTTCGAACTGGCAACCTACACTCAGTAGGTGCCGATACGCACGCGGAAGCCGTGTGAAGGCACGGCTTCCGCGTGCTAGTTGGAAACCTTACATTATAATATTTTTGGCAACCTACACTCAGTACCGATACGCACGCGGAAGCCGTGTGAAGGCACGGCTTCCGCGTGCTAGTTGGAAACCTTACATTATAATATTTTTAGGCGACGGAAAGTTTGGCGTGGTTACGCCAGTCATGCATTTTAATTACCAACGCGCTCGTAGGCTGAGATTATGTCGCTTAATTTTCATAGAAAACATAATTACGCTCTTGAAATTTTCGGCTTGTGTGTCGCAATGGTTTTTTAATTTTTATTGTTATCCAAGTAGTATCCGGTATGGAAGAGCGGAGTCTCCCAATACAGGCATTACTTGCTTAAAGGGAGGCTCCAATCACGGAATACCTACTTGAGTGCGAAAGCCGTATCATCGAATTTTGTTTCTTCGAAAACCTTTCAACGACATCTCTATACTGCGACGCCTTGTTAAATCGACGCCTTGTTACTGCGATATTTCGTTACATCGAAAAACTGTACTGCGAACGATTTTACTGCATAAATATCATACTGCGAAGCCTTGTTCAATCGATGTCACGTTACTGTGATGTTACTTAGGAAAACTTAGGTACTTCGGACGACCTTACGGCAATAACCAAGAATATCGATTTTCTTTTCCAAATTAATACCTACATTTTTCACATTTCTTTAAAAGCAGCAGAGAGCGCCATCTGTCATGAACATCAATGTAAAAGTAAAGATTGTAGATCATTACAAAGTTAAGTTAAGTTATTGCTCTCTGCTTTTAAAGAAATGTGAAAAATGTAGCTATTAATTTGGAAAAGAAAATCGACGTTCTTGGTTATCGCTGTAAGGTCGTCCGAAGTAAGTTTTCCTAAGTAACATCACAGTAACGTGACATCGATTGAACAAGGCTTCGCAGTATGATATTTACGCAGTAAAATCGTTCGCAGTACAGTTTTTCGATGTAACGAAATATCGCAGTAACAAGCTTGTAACAAGGCGTCGCAGTATAGAGATGTCGTTGAAAGGTTTTCGAAGAAACAAAATTCGATGATACGGCTTTCGCACTCAAGTAGGTATTCCCCAATCACTAATCTGTTTAGCCTAATTTATGTTGGAGAAATAATTTTTTTTTTATTTTTTTGATGCTAGAATTACCGCACGGGAAAGTACTTAAATATATTACATTTTATACATTATGCATAAATGCCCATGAAAATAAATTGTACTTACACATAGAAACTTTCCGTAATAAATGCCCTAAATGGTGGAAATCAGATCAAAATCCGTTGCGTAGTTTAAAAGAACAGCACGGTCACACAGACAGCAGACACGAGAAGCGACTTTAATTTATAATATGTTTAGATGCAAAAGCCCATTAACATAAATCGTACTTCTTTGTGCAGCATCATAATCGAGTACTTAACTAGTGGTGAAGTTATCGGCCTGGAACTAGTAGCTCCTGACGCAGTTAAAGAATGGAGGCGCGCTTTGGGCGCAACAGACCCGGCCGAAGCGGCTCCTGGCACCCTGCGGAAAATATTCGGAGAAAATATGCTCAAAAACATCGCACATGGAGTTCAGACGAGGAGAGAAGCTATCCATGTAGGTAACAGGTACCTTTTCCTGATCGAGTTTTAAAGAAAACCGCACAGGTATGAGAGAGACGAGTGACGAATACGATGCACTTTAAGACCTTCTGCCGTCTATAGTTCATAATTGATTAATATTAAGTAAGGTCTCTTCTTCACTTAACATTTATCGATTATTACCGTTAGGTAAATTGAACTTTTAAATGTCAACCCAATTGAAATATTTCCAATCTGCCATATTTTGATTGACAGCATTCCAAATAATATACTTGCCAATTAAACTTCTCCACGACGCTATACTAACATTACATGTTGCAAGCTACATTCCATGTTACAAGAGACATTCCATGTTGCAAGAGACATTCCCGTCCCGTAAATTTCGATCCCGTGGGCAGATCATGATAAAAAGTGGCCTATATGTTAACCCAGGGTGTGAGCTACCTCCATACAAAATTTTATCAAAATTGGTCTAGCCGTTTGACCATAAAGAAGTAACAAACATATAAACACACACACACTCACAAACTTTCGCCTTTATAATATTAGGGTGATTTTCTCTTCTCTATTACAGATATTGGAAGCATTTTTTGGAATGGAAGATGGCAAGTTACGAATACCATTCAGAGCAACTTTACGGAACTGCACTTGTTGTGTTATCAAACCGCATGTGACTATTGACGGCAACGTAGGCTCCATTTTGGAACATATTACCACATCTGACAAGTTCTACGTATCTGCCATGGCTATGTTCACCTTGGACATAACAACTGCTAAAGAGTTCTATGAAGTCTATCGTGGAGTTCTGCCTACCTATGAGGTTAATATTTCTTTGTGACGGGTATCTTTTACTTTAAAGCTGAATTCACAATGAGAACCTAGCGGGGTTGGTTGGAAACCGCCGTACCGTTTGCGTCCGGCACCGTAATTGCGTAACACACTATCAATCGGAATCTGAATCATTTTGAAGCAAATTGCTAATCCATTGCTTCATAAGTTCGAAAATGATTCTGCTCAACACGTAAATAACGCAATGAATGTTGTTGAACTGTCAAAATGAAACCGATTCCGATTGATAATGTGTTACGCAATTGGCCCGCGAGGCTTTGTATGGGGCTAACAATTAGGGTGCGTCCACAGTGCGAGTCTAGCCCGGTTGTGACGACGGGCGAGAAGTATCAGTAATATGAAACCGCTATAGTAAAGCACAATGGCCCTCCGTCCTGCAATATTTATATAAGTATTTCTTTTCATCGATTACGAACCTTGTAGTTTGAGCGTGACTTAAAAATTCCGATCGAATATCTACAAATAAACTGTTTATATATTTTGTTGTTAGACTGGAAGCCGACCCCAACATAGTTGGGGAAAGGTTAGGCAGATAATGAAATGGAACTGTTATATTTCAGGCAATGTGTATACATATGGCTGAAGGAAAATGTACAGTATTGGAAATAAAATGTAATGATCCTAGTATGAACGTTGTTTCTGAATTCAGAAAATTATGTGGTCCCCGAGATCCGGTAAATTGGATTAATTGTTATTTTATTTAAGTATCTATTTATCTTGTGATTTTTCAATCGTCACAAAACCCAGCTATAACTAGTATATAATGATGTTTTAATAAAACTACTGTTTGTATCTTTAGTAGGTACCTTCTAGGTACTTAAATACTTAATAACAAGAGCAAAACTTCGCAGAGGTGATGGTTATCGATATCTAACAATAAATTGAAAATGAAAAAATATTGAAGTATTATTTTGGGGGTCAACAACCGCTGGTAGTATTGATACTTGGAAGTATGAGCTGAGAAAATCTATTTCCTTTTGTTACATCGTAATTAGGTATTTACACCAAGCAGGTGTATAAAGTTTACACAAAATACAGATTTTAAGTGACGTAGAATAGCAGCGGTCGATGATCCCAGAAAAAACTTCAATTTAATTTATTTTTGTTTTATCATGTTTAGATTTTGATCAATTTGACCTTGTATATATCATAACAAGAATTTTCTAATTACAGGAGTTAGGCCGGCAATTATACCCCGATTCCATAAGAGCCTTGTATGGGAAAACAATAGTGCACAATGCTGTGCATTGCACAGATTTGCCTGAAGATGGAGAAATGGAAGTTGAATACTTCTTCAAAATTTTAGCCTGTGATAATACTTAGATATATTTTTTAACTATTTTTAGTAATTACATAATTACACCATTGATTAAGTTGGTATCATTTTTTATAGGAATTCCTCAGATGAGGGCGGCGCAAATGAATTTGTTTTACCTCCGCCCTCCGCGCCCGCGCCGTTAGCGTCTCGGCATTATTCCAAAGAAAACAGAAATATCGATGTTTTGTATCGACTAGACTAGAATACGTAGCTGAAGACATACAAAATAGGTAGATAAGTACCCAAGTCTTGCATATTTTAAAGTAACTAGCTTTTGCCCGCGACTTCGTTCGCGTGGAAGTCGTCAGATATTTATAAAAATAACAGCGACATTTTTATAAAACTGCCTCGGCCCTCGACCCACCGCATCGCATCACATCGCCCGCCCGCGCTATTACTTACATCGGAATCCGTTTATTATGACTCCGCCTTTATTGACCAACCGCTTTTATTAAGAAGTAATTTGCAGTGGGAAGTTTGTTTTTCATATTTCAAATTCATTGAATACTTATCTCTTTGTCGTTTACTATGACGGCTTCAAAGATATTCAGGCCGCTATCGCGCTAGTTGAACGTAGTTCAACATAGTTCTTAAAAAACCGGGCAAGAGCGAATTGGACTTGCGCACCGAGGGTTCTGTACCATCATATATTTTTAAATTTTCATCGTCGAGGCCTATATTCGTCAGAAAATTTTAACACTGTGCACTGTGGTATAGAATATTGCAGTTTTATGTCAGCGCCATCTCTTGACCGGTAGTGGAACTAATGTATCTTTTGTTGATGATTTCTGAAAAAGTGTGCTATCTATTTAGAAACTTCGTTTTATATACCGTTTGCTGGCGCAGCCATTAGGTCCTCACGTGTGCCGAGGTGACAGGGCAAGCGGCGCAAGAAATGGCAAATGTCATTTCACGAGGAAAACGCTTTTGAATTTTGCGTTTTTAACTGTAACGTACAGACAAGCTACCCGAAACTGTCAAATTTTCCCAATCAACTTTGAACCTTATGCTTTAGCGATAAAGTTGAAATTCTTTTAAAGAAATTTTACAGATTGTAGTAGATTGATGTGCTGGCGTCTGTACCATTTATGCTCGTGACAATATCTAGGTAGTACCTACCTACCTTCTTACCCACTTCTATGCTAGCTTCTGTCGTGCTACTTGTATTCTATGCAAAGCCATATTATCATAACACCTTAAAACATTCTGGAACCGAAACCATCAGTTATTACATAACATAATCAGCCTATAATGTTCCCACTGCTGGGACACAGGCCTCCTCTCTTGGGATTGGTAGAATGTCATATGTCTTCCAATTTTTGGTTCTAGGATATGCCGGTTTCCTCACGATGTTTTCTGTTTTCTTTCACCGTTTTGAGAGCAGTGCTGATGAAATTACAGTGTACCTAATAATAAAAAAAAAATAGTTAAAAAAACACTAGAAAAACACGCTTTTATAAATGCACGTAAAAACAAAAAAGCGCCTATCTTCCGGCTTCATCATCAGACCTTGAAACCTTATCGTGGTCAAAGTTCATTAAAAGACTTTTCTAAGAAATCCAAAACAGCTATGATACGATTTTCCATCATGAAGTTCCAGTTCATATCTTCCGGCTCCATCGTCAGATCAGTTCGATAATACCATATTATTGTATTGTCATCAGAACTACATACAGCTGCCAATTTTAATTACGCTACGACCCTTGGAAAATGGTTTTATTAGTTACCTTAGAGTCCATTACATAGTTACTTACATACAGGTCGACCTAATAAAAGCGTGTTAAAATCATGCAGCTAATGCGGGCACTTGACACCGTTAAAGAATCCATTCATGCTGAGACGATCCTGGCTGCAGCATCAGGTCGTTATCATCTGCCTAGTCTTTTCCCAACTATGTTGGGGTCGGGTTCAAGTCTAACCGGTTGCAGACGAATACCAGAATTTTACATGAAGCGACTGCAGACCAGACCTCCACAACACAGTTACTGGGTAACACACAGAGCAGATAAAAGAGGACCTTTTTAATATGTTCTGTGGGGTAACACTATACCCTTGGACCTTGGTAAGACTGGTTGTCAGACTTTTAACTACCTATATTCCATAACGACGGTCAAAGATCTACAAATGATCTGATCTGTATCGGTCATCTCTATCTCTACCAAATGAATGAATGTATTGTAATTTGAACGGACGAGTTTACAAGTTTCAAGACCAATCCAAAACTAGCTCGCAAAAATCCATCATAACACAAGTTGCAACTTAAAAAGTTAACAAGTTTAAAAAATCCCCGCGCTGGTATAATGGGCCCAGAGTAATATTAGACGTACTTCTATCAATACACCTACATTTGCATGGCACTGGATCCATTAACAGGCCGTGAATGTAAACAACAGCATCGGCTGACGGCAACTTAAAAGGCGTTAGGGAGAATTTAAATCTCCTGAATGCTTTTTGTTCACGCCGCACAAGACCTACTCACATTAGTCGTTCACGTTACTGTCATCATTTAATATCAAGTTTATTAGTTATAGGAATTTGAGGAGTTAACTTATTTTGATTTTTGCGTCAGCGATACCTAAAGGTATTCTTGGGGTATAGAATACCAAGTTATAGACGACTTTTTGAGACTTTCATTGGACATAATTATTATTCAGATCATTAAATTTTGCAAAAAAATCAGCTTCAACGACGTTTGGATACGCATACAGGGTGACAGCGATATCGACTCGCATCGCAACCTGTGGCTGTTACAAGATTCTGAACCAAAATGAAAAAAAAATCAGGTACTTAAGTAAAAAAAAAATAATAATATAAAAGTGCAATATCTACGCGGCCAAGATTAAGGAACAGCCATTTTTTTTTTGTGCGTCCATGTCCATGTGGAGGAAGATCAGATGCTACCCTATATTTTCTATCAATCCTATATTTTTAGCGACCTATTTCGTACAGCCGTGGTTTTTTTACAATGTTACACACACATTTAGGAGTCAACCCTTACAGCATCACATAGGTAGATAACGTGTAACCCTCGGACAGCGGATGTAAACAAATGTAAATCACGGCTGGCGTTACCGCCACATGTGCGCTGTTTGAGGTTAAAAAACTTACTAATTGGTATCTGATTCTGACACATAAAAAAAATCTACGTTTTACAACATGTCTGGTAAAAGTTAAGGAGAACGAGTCGAGAGAACATCGGGTGCGAAAACAGAAAAATCGTTTTAGGGCGAGCAAAAACTTATGTTTAGAATAGCGATCAAGTAAGTTATTGCACCAGTTGTGAATACCATAAATATAATTATATTTTAGACTAGCTTCTACCCGCGACTTCGTCCGCGTGAAATTTCTTGTTCCCCCGACCCACCCCGTCGCATCTCATCGCCTACCCGCGCTATTTTTCGTTTTTGCTTAGCGTTCTTTCTGACTTTTTTTCTTTTTGCTCGGCTCTTAAGGGTCATAGCGTGATGTTAAATAGCCTATAGCCTTCCTCAAGAATTGAACTATCAAATACAAAAAGATTTCTTCAAATCCGACTGGTAGTTCCAGAGATTACCCCCTACATACAAACTTACAAACTTTACCTCTTTATAATATTAGTAGAGTATAGATGTGATGTATAGTACTTAGATAATACTTTATTTGAGATTAGGTACCTACCTATACCTATCTCAAAAATGAATCGGTCTGAAACAAAATATAAAGAAAAAATAAATGCGTTTTTAACACTGACCTGTAATAAAGTCAGTGGTTTTTAACCAAATTAGGTACGTAAGTAAGATGCATAATAATTTACATTAAATTGATATTTTGTAAATATTCAATAAAAAAATTACTTTACAGGTAGGCTAACAACCAACTTGTTAACTGAAAACAAACAGTTTGTCTTACTTATTTGACTAAGGGCTGATTTTTCCAACGCCAGTTATTTTTATCGGAGGAATAATTTTGAATTTTTGACAGTTCGTCCATACAAAATCTGTCTGACGTCAATTTTATTCTACGAATAAAAATTATCTGTCGATTGAAAAATCATTTCGTACTCTAATATGTAAGATACATAATTATAGGTACATAATAGAGAGGCTTGTGGCTAAGTAATAACAGCCGCACGGGTCGATTGATCAGGTTAAGCTACGCTTGCCGCGGTTGGCCCGTGGATGGGTGACCATCTTTACATATCAAGACCTCTCCGTGCCTCGGAAATCCCGTTAAGCCATTGGTCACGGCTGTCATTCGTGAATCTTTGACAGTCGTTACGGGTCATCAGAAGCCCGAAAGTCCGACAACAAGTCTTACCAAGGGGTATCGTATTTATTAGTAATTGGGTTGTGGAGGTCAGATAGGCAGTCACTCTATATATAAAATACTGGTATTCCGCTGCATCCGGTTAGACTGGAAGCCGACCCCAACATAGTTGGGAAGAGGGAGTCGCACCACGTCCGCTACGCGTTACGTCCGTTTATGGCCCTATTGTATTCTCGAAGATGCATTTTTTCTCGCATCAGTCGCGTTACAGCCGTTCTACCTAAATTACACTCAACGCTAAAAGTGCTTGTGATTAGAAAAATATCACAATACTTACCTACCAAATTAACATTTTGTGAAGCATCGTACTAGGCGAGCAGACTTATCAGGAGATGGTTTTTGTCGCCCACACACACCCATTAGAGGACCCACTTTCGTTATAAGTACGAAAGTAATATTATTTTTAAATAACACTATGCGTTTGACTGTACTGGACTGACGGACGCAGAGCGACTAATCGTAATATGAAGGTCAACAACGGCCGTAGTGCGATCGATTTGAAAAAAATGTAATCTTCCAAAAACAATAGGGTCTATCTAGACGGGCGCTACGCGTAGCGGACGTGGTGCGACTTCGTCGTTGGGAAAAGGCCAGGCAGATGATATATAATATGTTTAAGTATGGCTGGGTACATAATATAATATGTTTAAGTAGATATTCCATCCAACTCGGACCAGCTACTTCAGCGATGTCATCCGCCCCATCTCTTGCGTGGTCTGCCTCTGTTCCTCTTGCCTCCCGGTCCAGACCACTCCGTTGACACCAATTTCCACCTTTTTAGACTTCAATTTTTTTTTTCACTTCAACTTAGGGAACAGTACAAGTTTCATCAAAATCGATCTAGTAAATTTGAAGATATTGACTAATACGTGTAAGTGTGACGGCCTATACATATACGTCTATAAAATTTTGTATATTTGTTTGGAAGCCCTAATAGATTGTCTTATGTGAATATAAAAAAACCAAAAACCGACATCATAAAACGACTTTGTCATAACAAAATAAATAATAAAAACAAACTAGTTAGATCATGCCATTACAAAGGTCAGTTGAACTTCAAAACACAAGGGTTGCACATCGCGGTCGGTCAGGATGCAGCCATCAGTTGGATCCCTTTGTTTTCTCGGCGTGCCATACGCGGCTTTACGATAATATACAAGAGACCGAAATGTAACCAACATGCCGCGCCCACACGCCGGCAATACATGTTTTGACGACGCGTCATCGCTCCAATACCTTTGTAACGGATAGTGTGCATGCACATATCATAAGTCATAACAAACTACGCTACAACTTATATACCTACGCTTCCGCAATTTATATTCAGTAGGTTTGCAGTTTGACTGTTCAGACTATCTTATGATATTACTACAACTTATATACCTACGCTTCCGCAATTTATATTCTGCAGGTTTGCAGTTTGACTGTTCAGACTATCTTATTAATTTTCTCGGAGGAAGCTTGTTACCAAAACCTACACACATCAAAAGTGTCTAGGGATCAACATATATTTTTGCAATAACTTTTCTCCTGATTGATATTAATTAAAATTTTCTTTAAGGATTCATCAAATAAAGTGTTTTCGTTTGTCACAGTAACGATAAACCAAGTCACCTTTGCATTAATAAAGAAATTTGCCAATTTCCTAATAAAGGGATTTTTGACATTTGAACCACTAACACAAAAGTTCGAAAAAAAGACTGAAATAACAGTTTTCTTTAAAATTTTATTGGGTAACTTAAACAATTAATAATCCGTGTTTCTACCGCGAACACTAACAACACAAGAACATCGGTTTGGCATATTCAAAATGAGTTCATCCAAATCACGCTGTGGAATGGCCGCCCATGTTCGTTGCAACAACAAAAAAAGGTCTTCTTGCGACTGGATACCCTCCATATTCGGCAGAGCTCTTCTCTGTAGCATATCCCATGCATGCTCAATCGGGTTCAAGTCTGGCGACTGAGCAGGCCAGGGCAGGACATTGATGTTAGATGCGGCGAGAGTCTGTCTTACAACTCTTGCGGTGTGCGGTCGTGCATTATCATGCATTAACTGAAATAAGGGACCGATTTGCACTTGTAGAGGAACGATGACGTCTGATACAATCGTCTCAGCATAAATTTGAGCGTTGAGGTTGCCTCTGATCCAAATCAACTCAGTTCTTCCGCCGATCCAAATACCCGCCCATACCATGATGGTTACACCACTATAAGGATGGACTTCCTGGCAGGATTTTAATCGCTGTTGGCGTCCAGGGGTTCTCCAGTGTCGTATACGTCTTGTATCCGGTCTCATACCAAAACGAGACTCATCAGAAAAGCACACGAAACGCCATTGTTCTTCTGCCCAATTTCTGTGTTCAAGAGCCCATTGATATCGAATCCTACGATTGTGCATTGCTATAGGTGGTACCCGTAGCGGTCTTCGGGAATGAAGGTTCACTTCATGCAAGCGGTTTCTGACTGTTTGGTCGCTAATTAAGTTCCCTGAAGAGTGATGAAGCCTCACGGCTAACATCATGGCGGTTATTGTTGGAGCTCTTCGAGTTAAGATTTGAATGTATCGGTCTTGTCTCCGTGTGGTGCAGCGATACCGTCCTCCATGGCGCTCAGCCACGGTACCAGTGCTTCGGTAACGTGTCCAAAGTCGACTGATAACACTCTGACTTGTATTCAGAGCTAAAGCCACAGTACGTTGCCGGGAACCAGCTTCTATCATTCCCACGGCTCTGAGCATTTCTTCCCTGCTTAAATGACGTCGCCGCTCCATAATAACGTTGGTTTTAATCAGTAGTAGGGAAACAGTAGCACTAATAATGTCTTCAATGCGTTGTATGTTTTTATAGGGAAAATATTGACAGCTGATTTTCATCTTTTACTCGAATTTGATTCACAGTTCCTGATTCAAATTATGAAATGCACCAAAAAGGATCCATATAAATTTATAAAATCATAAATTTATTACAAAGCCACATCTCAATCTCAAGAAATCCGCATAAAAATGCTTGATCCCTAGACACTTTTGATGTGTGTATTTGAGAACAAGAACTGCCGGTCGATTCTGTAAAAGTCTCACCGTCAAAACTTAGGTGAAGTGAGTTTGTTTTTGCTAGGAATTGACACTATTGACAGCTCACTCCACCGCTCACTTCACCTAAGTTTTTAGATGACCAACGCTGCGATTCTGTAAAAATGTCACCATGATTTTTCACTAGTAATTAATGTTTTTTAATAAACACGTTCTTTTCCGTTCCATAGCAGTTGAAGTACCTACTTGAGCCAATGACTTCCATCGAACAATGCTCAGTATATACCTACCTATAGTAGATACATTTGTAAAAACCGACTGGATTAATTTTTCGCATATTATCGCGTGATTTAACAGTGAATGCAAGTTCTGAGATAACCTTGTATGCAAGAGCAAGCGAAGCAAGCTCGTAAATTTTTAGCATTTTTTTTTTCTTTTTAATTTTTTTTTTTTTTTTTTGCGTTAATTTTTGGAGCTTAGGTTTCCTTTGACCATTCTTACCTAATATTTCAATGAACCTAATTACCATTAGGTTACCATGACTATGTATAGGGTACCATGACTTGTTTTTTGTACGTACAAGCGCGGGGCCGACAGCGCGGGGCCGACAGCGCGGGGCCTGTAGCATTTATTACACCTGCTACGTGGCAAACCCGGCACTAGGCTGCGTGCAAACATCCAATGTTTCGTTGATTAGTTTAATTACCTATTTAAATAAGTAGGCAGGTACCTAATCTACTAAAGTACCTACTAAGCTGTCCACAAAGTAGACGTAATAAACGACGTAATGTGGTTCATGGGACAGGGCCTATGGGTTAAGGCAACCCATTGTATGTTTTGTAGTGTTAATTGTATTATTTGTTATGTATTTTCTGGTAAACAATAATGTATATACCTATAAATAAATAAATAAGGCACGTATATTAGATATCCTTTCCACTACACATAAATTTTAATAGATAAATAGGTAGGTTGGTTGTTATAAAGTATTTATGGCGAACCGAATTTTGTCAATTTATTTACTACAGTTATGAGAGGTACTTACATAAAAACGAGACGACGAATTAAGTCATTTTATTTAAGTAATTTATATTTATTTACTCATCCCTACTTATCTGAAATCAGGAAAATTTAAGAGCATTAAATGAAGAATAACTACTTAATTATTGGACAGTATATAGCGCTCTGACCGAATGTCACATGCAGAGATACTTCCTGTGTTAAAATATATTTTCACGTAATTAATTAAAACCTTGCATCACTGAATACAGCTACAATATGTATTAAGATAGACACAACAACAACAAAAATCTATCTAAGATTTTGCGATTCTTTACAGAACATTCCTATAACATTCGTTTCGAACAACTCTCATCAGGGTATGGAAACACACTGCATTTAAAATCACTGAAACGACCTGCCTAAGTGCCAAAGGGAGACTGAAACACTTTCTACTGCGCATCCACCGAAGTACCTACAGCATTGCACTAACGGCTACGTGGAAACAAGACGGTAGCAAACTGAAACAAGCTATCCCTCACCTACGAGTAGGAAAGAGAAATTAGCAGTCTACGTTTCAGTATACAAAATTCTAGAGTAGGTACTACGTCTGTATAATCTCTTGGATTATCATGATCGCCTAGTACTTCCAATGCATTAAAACTGCACTTTTCTGGTAACGAAAATGTTTCTTGAATACTGGTTGGCTAGTTGTTGCTTATTCTTCGGAGTTGCATTTTTTATTTTTAATCTTCCCATCCACTCAGACAAAGTTCCCTAGTTGCAATTAACTCTACCATGGAAAGACTAGAAAACATACCACTCCTTTTTTGGGGCAGTCGTGTCAAAAAAACAATGCACTGTCTGTAAAGTCGGACGCCTATATCACTTACCTACCTAGTTTGTGATGAATTGATGATGGATAATTAATATAATGTTTTTCTAATGTTGACAATTTTAGTCTTGGGTAACACTGACTAAGTCGTGTAATTTATCTCGGTTAGGCAAGCTTATTAAGTTCGGTAACAATAGAAAAAGTAATTGTGTCTCATTAGTGACAGTTGAGATCTTGATGACATTAGATAAAAAAGTAATTTAAAAAAATTAAACCGACTTCAAAAAGAAATTAATTCAAAATTATGAAATAACTTTAATTTCGAAAGTCGGTGTCTTGGGATCTGTATTTTATTATTTTTAGATTTTGCCACCGACTTCCGAAATTAAAGTTATTTCATAATTTTGAGTTATTTAATTTCTT
The DNA here is from genome assembly GCA_948474745.1 of Oligia latruncula. Lineage (NCBI taxonomy): Eukaryota > Metazoa > Arthropoda > Insecta > Lepidoptera > Noctuidae > Oligia > Oligia latruncula. The sequence goes on along the minus strand of OX419683.1, from coordinate 6,845,730 downwards.
TTTGAAGTCGGTTTAATTTTTTTAAATTACTTTTTTATTTCGTAATTTGCACTAGAATTTGACCAAGTTTTTGAGATGTTTTCCCTTTGACACTACACCCGTAGCTCGTATCAATAAGCCAGGCCGTCACACTTCAAGTATTAGTCCATATCTTGAAAATTCCTGAATCGATTTTGATGAAACTTGCACTGTTCCCTAAGTTGAAGTAAATGTAGGTAAGCCAACAAAAAAAAATGGTCACGATCCGATTAATAGTTGCGGAGAAATGCGTGGACAAACATACATACATACGTCTACAAAATTTTGTATATTTGTTTGAAAGCCCTAATAGATTGTCATATGTGAATATAATGCAATTCCAATAATATTACATACATACGTGTCGAATTGGTAACCTCCTTTTTTTTGAAGTCGGTAAAAATAAAATAAGTACTTTTTGGGTGTGATTGTTAAGGGTGCATTATGTGAATGTTGATCTGCAGTGAACAGTGTTTGCAGTGAAAATAAAATGCAATTTATGCTTATAATATAGTTTATTAAATTATAACATCATGCAATCTTTAATAAAAACGTGAATCGAACCAATAATTGACATTTACGTACTAAGTGTAAAGATTAGTAGGTACATTTATTAACTGCTTACACCGCACGTCTGCTCTCAATACTTAGGTAAGTGATGCTTTTAAAACATTTTTAAATGAGCAAATAATCGAATCCTTATTATTATGACGACTTTTGTTCTAGTTTTCCGGCGAGTTTTTTTATTATTTTTATTTAAAACGTTATTTATTACAATGAAAGAACGTTATCAGGCATAACTTGGGGTTGATAGGAAAATGTGTCTTGATTGGAAGCTACTGGGCCTACTGCCAGCTCTGTCGTATAATATAAAGTTTCTCCGTCTTGTATAGGCTGCAAATTGGCCAAGTTAAGAAATTCCATTTGATTGTCCTGCCCCTCCCCTTCCACGTAATTTTCCACAACTAGGGAACTGTCACCAACATGTGAGCGCATATGGAAGTTCAAATGACTGCTTTGCTTGAACCTCCGGTCACACACGGAACACTCAAACGGCTGTATATTAGTGTGGGTACGCATGTGTTGCCGAAGATGCACCGACTGCGAGAAACACTTGCTACATATCACGCATTTGAATGGCTTCACTTTGGTATGAGTCCGGAGATGTTGGTCCAGCCCAGCCTTCTGTGTAAACGCTTTAGGGCAAAAAGTGCAAACAAAGGGTCGAACGCCTGTGTGCATCCGCATGTGCTGCTGTAAGCCACCTTGTTGAGTGAATCGTTTAGCACAGATCGAGCATTGGTGCGGTTTCATCTTAGCGTGTACGATACGATTGTGTTCGTCGTACTCGGTGCTATCCAGGAATATTTGACTGCAAATGCGACAAGAGAAGGTAAACCGATTTGTGGCATGAAGTTGAGCGGCGATCGTGTCAGTGGGGTAGAAGTCCCGGTCGAGTCTTTTCTCGCACACCTGACAGCGCAGCGCGGCTTTGCGTCTTTTAGTATGCTCTTCCCGGTAGTGTAATGAATAATCACAGCAGTTGAAGAAAATCTGACGACACTGCAGGTCCGGACGCAGGGTCGATGGAAAAGTGCAAGTAAAGGGCCCCCTGGTTGAAACAAATTAAAAATAAGACCCCAGGTTCGTTTAATTAACGTCTGCACTAGGTATCTACATTACTTCCTCTTTCAGTTTACTGCATGGGAGAAATGCTGATGTTTAAAGTTCAAATAAAAAACAAATTCTCCTTCTTCCAAAATACCAGGTTCGTTTAATTAACGTCTGCACTAGGTATCTACATTACTTCCTCTTTCAGTTTACTGCATGGGAGAAATGCTGATGTTTAAAGTTCAAATAAAAAACAAATTCTCCTTCTTCCAAAATACTATAGCATGCTGGGTACGTACTTATGTGTACACCACTTTTCTGGCTTTTGGTATTATTGTTTGTTACCTATTATAAACTTTCCGTACAAGCAAAAAAAATCTAAAATCTAGGTACTGCGAATTGAGTACACACGAAAAGAGATGTGATGTTATGAGTACAGACGATGTAAATACCTCAGATCAATCGGCAGCTTAGGTTTCATTTGTGTCCTTTTGACGACACCGTCTAGTCGTGATCGCTTCATGGCATCAGAGTCCATCTCATTCCTCTCAATTTTAATGATCAAATAAGTAGTGTCTTCAGAAAAGGTGCGTGTAATAAAACCATCGCGTCCAATGACTTGTTCATCGCCATTACTTGTCTGTAGCGGTATAAACTTGAACCCACAGAGGCCGTTAACATTCTGCGCAAAAGAAATGTCATTAGAATTTTAAGATTTTAATGTTCTTCAGATATTTTTGGTGCATATGAAGCTAGTTAGACGGTGAGATGGCCGATGGAGTAGAGCTGTGTCTGTGACCGAATGGTATCCAAGATTAGGCCAAAAAAAAACGAGGGCTGTCCAAAAGCGCGTTGGGTTGACTATATTATCGTCAAAGTCGCGGGAAACACCAGAATGAAGGACGCACGGAAACGGGAAGCATGGCTGAAGAATGGGGAAATAGGTAAGTCTATACTCAGCAGTGGGGAATTCCGGGCTGAAATGATGATGAGGATATTAAGCTACGACTTATCACTAATCTAGGAAGAGTGTCCTCCTATCCAAATTTCGATCATGGCGGCCTATCGCAACAAAGACTAATACGCAGGAAATATTATCTATATATATAAAATGGTAAACTGACTGATTGTTGATATATCAACGCACAGTCTAAACCGCTGCTCCTAGAGACATGAAATTTGGAGGGTGTGTTCTTTGTGAAGAGTAGGTATCCACTAAGAAAGGGTTTTTCGAAATTCCAACCCTAAGAGGGTGAAATTTCACGCGGACGAAGTCGCGGGCAGAAGCTAGTCTATCTATATATATAAAATGGTAAACTGACTGACTGACTGATTGTTGATATATCAACACACAGCCCAAACCGCTGGTCCTAGAGACATGAAACTTGGAGGGTGTGTTCTTTGTGAAGAGTAGGTATCCACTAAGAAAGGGTTTTTCGAAATTCCACCCCTAAGAGGGTGAATGAGGGGAGGGTGAAATTTCACGCGGACGAAGTCGCGGGCAGAAGCTAGTCATAAATAAAATGGTAAACTGACTGACTGATTGTTGATATATCAACGCACAGTCTAAACCGTTGCTCCTAGAGACATGAAATTTGGAGGGTGTGTTCTTTGTGAAGAGTAGGTATCCACTAAGAAAGGGTTTTTCGAAATTCCACCCCTAAGAGGGTGAAATTTCACGCGGACGAAGTCGCGGGCAGAAGCTAGTATTATCATAAAGAATCTCTTCCCTCACTCTCACAGTCGAAAAGGACGGCAAGCCGACAAGATCAGCCGGGTAATTGCGTAGATAACACACTATCAATAGCAAGGTCTTTCTTTTTGACAGTTCAACAACATTCATTGCGTTATTTACGTTGTTGCGCAGACACATTTTTCGAACATATGAAGCAATGTATTAGCAATATCCTTCAAAATTATTCAGACTAAGATTGATAGTGTGTTACGCAATTAGGGAGCGGCGAGAGATCAGACGTAAAGCCGTTGGTCTTGCACCAACTGCTTTACGTCCTTTTCGAGACACGAGGATCGGGGATGTCACACCTACTTCAAAAATCCGAGCTGTTACTGAGAAATTCCAAATTCAGTTCCCCAATTACAGTTAGCCCGGCCTGGGAATCGGAACCAGGAATTCTAGGAATGTAGGTAAATACCGCGTTGTATTGCCATTTCAACGATATTCTTCAGCACATTATAATTTCGGAAGATTCCTTATAACCGGGGAGCAATTGCTCCGTATAAAAATATACGTACAACTAAACTAGTAAAAGAACGTTGACTTACTTGCTCATTTAATGGCGTAAGTTTCTGTTGAAATTCTCCATCACTACCGTCGTCGTCGTGTTGTGTCTTTTTATGATTTTGTAAAGCCTTTTTGTTGTAAAACGTTTTCATACACAATCGACAAGTAAAGTTCGCCGGCGATTCGCGCCATATTATGGGATACTGTAACTGAAACTAGTTCATGAAAATAAATTTCATTGAATTTATTAAAAGTAGCCTATTCTCCAGGTCATGGTCTACCCATGTGCCAAATTTCATCCAAATCCGTTCAGCCGTTTTAGCGTGAAAGCGCAACAAACAAACTTACTTTCGCATTTATAATACTTAGTATTACTAGCTGCGCTCCGCGGTTTCACCCGCATAAGTTTCGATTCCGTTAGAATATCGGGATAAAAAGTAGCCTATATGTTAATCCAGGGTGTCAGCTCCCTCCATACCAAATTTTACCAAAATTGGTCCCGCCGTTTGCGCGTGAAAAAATAACAAACATACAAACACATTCACAAACTTTCGCCCTTATAATATTAGTGTGATAATATTATTTAGGATAACTGTACTGCCTGTATTTTGTCCCACTGCAGGGCTAAAGCCTCTTCTCACATAGTGACGGAACGAGCATTTTAATGCAACACAATTGCTCACTGTGTGCACCACTTTAGAGACCACTATAAAAGTGAATGTTTTTTACCATAGGTATGTACTTTAAATAACAAATTCAAATCCCCGTAATTAAAAACGTTCAAAATCTAGTCACAATCTCATCTCAGCCACCATTAATGTCAAAAACTTGCGACTCTGGCAAAGCGGTCATAGGTATATCTCAAAACCCGATAGACGTCGATAGGTAGGTATGCCCCATCCTAACGGGTTGGTTTCTTTCGGACGTGCGATTCGATAATTCAACCAAACAGGCTGTTGTGTTATTGTTATTTTGGTATGCAGGCACTTACAGGATTTCTGGGCAGAAGCAGCAATGGCTCTGATGGTGATGGTGACACATTTTCTCCAACTACTTCCATACTTAGGAACTCCAGGTATCGCTTCACTTAGGCAAAATTTTTGTCTTTGCGACTTGCGACTTAATTAGGTACCTAATTCTTGGAGTCAATCTACTTTCCACCATATACGTAAAAGCTAGAAAGAAAATGATCTTGATAACCTAAACTTATGGAGATAATATAGGTACGAACCTAAGAATTTAATGTGAACAACGTATTGGAGGTGAAAGATAAATACCAACATACCTACGTGAAAGTTAATAACCAACTGATAGAAAGAAAAGCAGCGTTTCCTTTCTCTCTATAGCATAGGTAATCTAATCATTAATCAGCAAATCATACTGCTGAGACACAGGCCACCGATAGGGAGTGGGCCACAACCCACCACGCGGGCCTAGCGCGGGTTGGTAGACCTCACTTGTCTTCGATTTTTTTTTTCTAGAACATTCCGATGCCGGTTTCGTCACGATGTTTTCCTTCGCCGTTTCTCTTTCGTATCGTATCAACTGAGGCAAAATATACTTTGAACTCTGATCTGAGACGTTTACAGTCTGAGGCTGACTGTAGGTACTCTACTCAACCATTTATTATAACCAAATTATTATAAGTAGGTATGTACTTATGTAGGATTAAGTTAAGAAGGAACGTTACGTGACCAATGATATTATAAGTGTAAAACTTATAATTATCATTGTTCGTGACCTCTAATAAAAACTACTAGTTTTTTTTACAATATTTTATGTAGTACGGTACTACAATCGTGTAGGTACTCTCATGACCGAGCACAATGTGCCAAAAATATTAGTGTAGAAGGGGAACCATTAGATTCACTTATTATTAAGGTAACGGTACTAGGAAGGTTATACCCACGACAGCATTATATTGACTGATAAACATGTTTTAGTGAACAACGCATTGATAGAAAATAGTCTCGAGGGACTGGGATGATTGGAACTAACCGTGGCTCCTTGGGAATAGTGATTAGGAAGGGAACGATGCTACTCGACACCACGACAGAGTGGCCTACCCGGGCCTGCCGATTTCTTTCTCTTTCGGCTTGACTGCCGAGGCCGACACTCCTCAGACAGTGGGTGTTTTTCTTAACCTACGTACCTTGCTTTTTATTTATGCATTTTATTTATGCATGCATTACATAATTGCCAGATACGTAGACTACCATTATTAACTAGAGAGCCAAATACAACGGCAAATAAAATAAAAATCTTAGATTTTTTTAAAAAGTCCGCTTGTCTTTTTGCTAACCACAGATGATAAATAATATTGAAAATGCCATAGATAATGATAAGCTTTTTAAGCTAGTGTTATTTACCGACTAGTATTATTATATTACATAGTTATAAAAGTTAATATACGTAGGTATGTGAATAGGACGAGCTAAGGAAAAGAGGCGCGTCTAGCACGGGTAAAAAATAATATGGAGTGGAAAAGTAAAATAAGAACCTTGTAAAATTTAAACGTTTTTTTTTGTTGAAGACTGGAGGCGTACAACAGAAATAACCTGATCGGAGTTGAAACCCAACTCGAGGATGATGTTCCGTAATGTAAAACTTCAGAGAAGTAAATTCTAGCATGGATCTAATACACTGACCTCTATAATACAAGTACGCCGCCGTGTATTATAGAGGTCAGTCATCTAACATACACATGTGTGTGTTTCTATAATTTACTATTATAGAAATTACTACTATATTTCACTTTACTATAATTTAAACACGACTAACTTCGATCAATAATTGATCGAAGACTACTAATAAACTTTTAACTGTTAAATGTACGAGTACATTAATTAGGTAGGTACACATGGCTACACAACAAGCTATAAGCGTAGACTTATTGTTTGAATTTTTGCTCGAATAATGAGTGAAATTACCTAAACGTACAGACGCCAGCAGGTCAACCTACCCGAAACTGTCAGATTTTCCCAATCAACCTTGAACCTTATGCTTTAACAAAAAAGTCGAAAATCTATTAAAGAAATCTGACAGATTGTAGTAACTTGATGTGCTGGCGTCCGTACATACAGTTGGTCGTCGTCGAGGTTTAGTAATCGGTTTACATTTACGATTGATGACCCTTTTTTAACTAAAATTTATTTTTCAAACTGTTATTTTATTAATAAATCTAAACAAAGCATTTTTTGGCACCACCGCACCATAGATTTATTATTCTCGCTAGAGAGAAGTCTAGACTATTCATGTATTTCATGTTTAGTTGGCACCAGTTGGCACTTGGCATTGGCAGAGGCACACAACGTTGGTCACACTCATACCACAGATATTTAATAATTAATATCAACACGTCACTCTTCAACTTTGATTGGACAACAAATCGTGAGTGAAGTGAAGTGAAATCAAGGCACGTCAATTCAATATTAAATGTCATTTCAAATGTAAAGTTCAGTGTTGCCAGATCGTTCCTTTTGGAACATTTTGCGTTCTATTTTACGACCATGCGTTCTCTTTGCGTTCCCATCTTTTGTGCGTTCTCTTCGTTCCTTTTTGTATAAGTACTACTTCACCTCTAGCGATGACGCCGCGCCGCCGGCCGCCGCCGTCACCATGGTATAGAAAAGTTTTAAGTCTGTGTACTGAAGACTAGGCTGTAAGTACTTAGAATCCTTTGCCTAAACAGAAAGGGTGGATCAAACAAAACTTAAAACCCAAACATTGATTACTCTTTTCGTAGAGCGTCAGCGTGTCTTTAGCAAACTTACTACAAAAATTATTCTTGTTTTTTTTTTTTTTTACATATTTTTCATTTGCGTTCCCTCGCCGCTAATTTCGTTCCTTTTTAGACATCCCAGCGTTCTAAATCTTCAATCACTACTGGCAACACTGGTAAAGTTTCATCTTTATCTAACCAGTGATAAATAAACGAGAGCGCGTAATCAAACCGTACTGTAAATTCGCCAATAGCTGCAACGCATCCATTTTCTGCACTATCTACCTATCTATGCAATAACCACTTGCTTGCACCACTTGTCTGTCACAGAACAGCTAAGAATTTTGGTGAAATTTTAGATTCAATGAAAATAATTAATTTGACTGTAGCTACTGCTTAAAAATCATGGCTGGGTCAGCATTAAGGCGGCTTATGGCTGAATATAAACGTAAGTACAACTAGTGTTCTCAATATTTAATTTATAATATAACTTTCACAAAAAATATCCAAATCATTACTTTGCTGATTAGTAAATCAGAATTAGTTATTTCATCAGTCTTGAATAATTTGTATAGATGTTTTTCGTTTTTTCCACCCTGTCAACAACATTAGCCTGTAAGAAATTACTGAACTTCTTACAGGCTAATGCTGTTGACAGATATTGACCTAAACACTGGTTTAGGTCATTAACTTGTTAACTTGTTTTTATTAGCAACAGAATATCCAAATCTGCATAGGTATGCGGTATTATAACACTACTTACCAATTTAATCTGTACAATAGGTATTAAAATTGAACTGTTAATTCAATATTCACAGACATACAAGTCAGATCATAGGTTCTCTTGCTGCTTATCCTTTACGTTTTGCTGAGGACAGTTAAGGGTTCACATCAAAAATTAATATTTGTTGTTTTTATTTAGAGACTATGTCATCCAATACTTGTCATCAACCGACACATAGGTATCTGCAAAAAGCAGTAATAAGTTCACCATAATTGTAATTTATTGTTCTTTTCATAAATCAATTTTGCTTAGGGCTGATTTTTCTAATGCCAGATAATTATATCGGAGGAATAATTTTGATTTTTTGACAGTTCTTTCATACAAAAACTGTCAGACGTCAATTTTATTCCACAAATAAAAAATATCTGTTAATTGAAAAATCAGCCCTTAAAGTAACAAAGGCAGAGAAAAAGATATAGAAGTCCCTTGCCTACTAATGAGGTAGTAAAACAATTTTATGATTAATAAATTATGTTTTTCTATTTACAGAGCTAACTCTCAACCCTCCAGAAGGCATCATTGCGGGGCCAATTAACGAAGAGAACTTCTTTGAATGGGAGGCACTTATAACGTAAGATATGTTTGTTTGTTACTGGCTTACGCTGTCCCACTCCTGGGCAAAAGACTCCCTCCAGAGTGGAGGGATTTCTTGATTTGATTTAAAGTAATATAGGTATAATAATAATATAAATATACGAGTATAATAGTAATATACCAACAGTTCAACCTCATATCTAGTGAGACAGGCCTATTCTATTGTTCTCTGGATTAAATCACGAGAAATGCATGCTACTATCCTACTAATATTATAAATGTGAAAGTTTGTATGTTTGTCACTTCGTCACGCCAAATCGGTTGAACGGATTTGCATGAAATTTGACACTGTTTCTAACCTGGATTAACACATTTAACACAAATATTTTTTATCCCAATATTCCCAAAGGATTGTGTATTATGCGGGAGAAACAGCGGGCGCTGTTAGTTACAAATATTAGTAACAATATAGTTAGGATAAACACATTTATCGTATTGTATAAAAAAAAACCTGTAAAGATAGATGTGACAAAAATAAATGCAAATAGCACTAAACTACTGTCTACCCGTCCTGGAAAATGGGTAGAGCTGCACTATAATTTCGTAACTCATGCATAATCACAATTGGTTTCATTTTCACAATAGTAGTATAATGTAAACCCATTATTCAATCTAGGAAGCAATGAACTCTGTAGAGTTCATTGCTTCGTAGATTGAAAAATTGACCTGCTCGGGAACATGATAAATGGGATGTGTATTCAGTGTATTGTAGAAGAGATAAAATGGAAGTGATTTTCGTTGTGAACGCGTTACGCTAGTTGGCTTTAAGTTTGGCAGAGCTTGCCAACTAGGAATAAATGATACAAACATTGGGCATCAATCAAAATTTTATTTTTTTCCGTGTCACAGAACTAGTCAAAAATGTGGGAAAATTAGAGGTATTTTTGACAGATTGAGACTGAGATCAGACTGTCCTTCTGATACAGGCTCATTATTTTGGCGTTAGATCACCGAAAATCTTGAAACTTAAAATTGTAATTAACTTTAACTATAGCAGTTTTGTCTTTTCAGTGGTCCAGAAGGTACATGCTTTGAAGGTGGCATCTTTCCAACAAAATTAGTCTTCCCTCCAGACTATCCGCTGAGCCCGCCGAAAATGCAGTTCATTTGTGAAATGTTTCATCCAAACAGTAAGTACTAGATCAAATATACTAAGTAAACCAGCTGCACTGTATGATGGCGCCTGACAGCTTCATCATTTCAGCCGAAAACGTCCACTGCTGGACATAGGCCTCCTCCAAGCACCGCTATTTGTAAGCGTCAGGCGTTTGTTGGATGCCCAGCGAATGCTTTCAAATTCTAAAAATATATCTTATCCATTCTACATACATAATCAGCCTTTAATGTTCCCACTGCTGGGACACAGGCCTCCTCTCGGTGAGAGGGAGTGGGCCGTAATCCACTACGCGGGCTCAGTGCGGGTTGGCAGATGTCACATGTCTTCGAATTTTTGGTTCTAGGACATGCCGGTTTCCTCACGATGTTTTCCTTCACCGTTTTGAGAGCAGTGGTGATGAAATAATTTACACAAAGTAAAGCTCCTGTCTGGGTTCGAACCTACGACCTACAACTCGTAAGTCGCGGCCGTTACCACTTGGCCACCACTGCTCACTGGTGGTGGTGGGGTAATCTTTGGAACTACTGATCCGATTCCGAAAATTCTTTCACTAATGGGAGCTACAGTTTTACGTGTTATGATATATTATATATTACAATAAAACAAGAAATTTCACACGGACGAAGTCGCGGGCAGAATCTAGGAATTTAGAAACCTTCCGTTCCGGAATAAATTCTCTAAATGATGGTGAAAACCACATCAAAATCCATTGTGTAGTTTAGAACTAAGCGGTCATAAAGACAGACTTGAAAAGCGACTTTATTTTATACTATTTATAGATCATAAATAAAGCAATTGCGATGTTATTACATGATGATTGCTCATTTATTGTTTTGTTTTTTAGTACCTGATGTTTTCTTTGCTTTTGCGAATATCTTCCTCGTTTGAATGTTCATCTGCAAGGGCACAATCGCTTTTTCCATGGATGCCTTGGCAAGATTATTGATTTATTAGCTTTTTCCCGCGACTTCGTCCGCATGAAATGTCTTGTTCCCCCGACCCACCCCATCGCATCGCATCGCATCGCCTGCCCACGCTATTACATTACTATGTTTTCGCTCAGCGTTCTTTTTGATTTTTTTTTTGTTATCGCAGGAATTGAGCTATAAAATGCAAACATATTTTATTCTAATCAGACTGCCTGGTAGTTTAAAACAATTTGCGTGTTCAAAACTCTTCAGCTTTATTATTAGTATAGATAGATATACCTAATACATAATTATTTTGTCATTTACTGTGTTCTAGTGACGTCACTAGAACAAAGTAGGCACGTACCTACTGATAGTTTTTCTGCAATATATTTGGGACTAGTTTTGCTAGCGGCTTCGCTCGCGTGGATGTCGGATATTACCAACAAGTATCCTATCTGTTAATAAAAGTTATAAACTATCTGTGTCGCAAATTTCAAGCAAATGAGCTCAGCAGTTTTTGCGTGATTAAGTAACAAACATCCGAACATCATACAAATATTATCTAACTAGCTGCGCCCCGCGGTTTCACCTGCGTAAATGTCGATTCCGTGGGAATATCGGGATGAAAAGTAGCCTATATTTTAATTCAGGGTGTCAGCTACCTCCCTACAAAATTTTATCAAAATTGGTCCAGCCGCTTGAGCGTCAAGAAGTAACAAATATATAAACACACACACTCAGAAAGTTTCGCCTTTATACTATTAGTAAACGCGAAAGTTTGTGTGGATGAATGGATGTTTGTTACTCTTTCACGCATGAACTACTGAGCGGATTTTGATGAAATATAACAGTAATATAGTTAATATATCGGAATAACACATAGGATACTTTTTATCGGGATCGACACTAATTATACGGGTGAAAGCGCGGGGCGTTGCTAGTTTATAATATTGATTTGGTATGATGCCGAGCTATAAGTACCTATACTTACTAATAGTAATTGCTGAATTATGCGAACCACATGATTCTTTAAAATTCATATGTAATCGGTTTTTCAGGCTATATAAATTAAATTAACCAGTGAGCGGAACTTTGAACATAGCTATCGCAATTAATGCTTGGCCGATTATTGCTCAACCCTAAAAACGTGTAATAACGCAAGATTATTTTCCAATTTCCAGTTTATGCTGATGGCCGAGTGTGCATATCAATCCTGCACGCACCTGGTGATGACCCCATGGGCTACGAGAGCAGTGCTGAGCGATGGTCGCCCGTGCAGAGCGTAGAGAAAATATTACTTTCCGTGGTCAGCATGCTGGCTGGTAAGTCACAAAAGATAGAATACTCAAATGCAACTAAAGCACAATATACAGGGTTTGAAACGGTGGTTTCAAACCTAAGTTTAAAACAGTGTAGACAGTGGTTTGAAACCAAATTCGTATGACCTTTAAACGTCCTTGGTAGAAAGGCCTGCGTTGCAAACCAGTGGCAGAAGAAGATTTTGGTTTTAAACCGTGTAGTAGGCATCTCGCAACAACAACTTCAAAGTCACCTTGGTTGTAGACTGGTTTTAAATCGTGTATATCGTGCTTAAAGTAAAAGTAGTTGTGGTCTGGCTGTTTGTGTATGTGAGTTTAAATGTTTGTAAACGGGCACCGTTTTTTTAAAAAAAGAAAGAAAAGGGCGCAGTGCTGCACACCCCTACCCTATTTCAAGTTAAACAAATGTCAACTTTATTTCTATGAGAATTAAGTTGATTTCAGAGTGACTAGCACTATTGGCAAAGTTATAAAAATTTTTGAAGTTGTAGCGTAAACTGAACTTTATTGTGTAGGAATGAAAGTTATTTTTCCATTAATTTATATTTGTTTACATTTTTGGCAAATAAATGGCGGATGCACGGTATACAGGTTAGCAGGCACACCGAATCCATATTTTGTAAAAAAAAATCTATACATATAATAAATTTGTAGAAAAGTGGTGTCTGTACAATGGAAATATATAAAAAAAAAGTAGCAGGGGTTGTTATTATATCGATGCCGAACCCGAAATTGTAATTATTTTTTTTTTGTCTGTTTGTCTGTTTGTTTGTGCACGCTAATATCAGAAACGGCTTATTCGATTTAGACACTAATATATTGTAGTAGGCTTCACTTAACATTTAGTGTTTATTTCATGTCAATCGGTTCATAAATAAAAAAGTTATGTCAATTTAAAGAATCACGGCGAACATTTGAGTACGTACACGCCTCGGGCCTGCGCGTCCGACTTTCGGAACTACTGGACGGATTTGAATGATTTTTTTTTATTGTATAGTTATTATATGGCTGGACAACATTCAGGCTATAATTTATCTTGGAAACTGGAACACCTGATGCAGAACCGAAACAGACCAGCTTAACTATAAGAGATACAAAAATGGTGGTATAGCAAAAATTGTTCCACGTGATGAGGATTTTCTGCTGAGAGAATAAATTTGAAGATCTGGAACACCTGATGGGGAACTCCAAGAGCCCAGCTACACCATAACACATATAGGAATGACGTCTTAGTAAAAGTTATTCGGTCTGATGGGCATTTCCTGTTGACTTATAAAAATCGAAGATCAGAAACATCTGATGTGGAAATCAAAGCTATCACTAATTTCACCTCCACGCGGTGAAGGCGGTAACAGTTTAGGACTGATTTTCGATGACGATGGTATATCATTGAAAATTTGACTCTACTGGCCAAAACTCCCATTAATTTTTTTTAACGTGAAGAAATGCTCATGCATTCTGCACTACCACGGGGAGATAGTGCAGTTATGTGGGACTCTAACCCACTAAAACTCCACTGTGTCCTCCTCTGCCGCTTACGGCGGGAACATGGGCACGCGTTAGCACTCATCCGTGAACCCGCCGCGGCTGTCCGTCACCGGACCCTCCGCTGGGGAGTACTCCCCATCACCGGCGCACCAGAACACATAGCACGCCGTGACCACCCCAGGGACCAAACCAGCACATGGGCCAGACGATCCCGTGTCTGGGCACCCGTGGTAGGGGAGCAGTTTGAGAACATCAGGCTGCAACTCGCTCCGTGGAAACCTCTTCGGATCGCGAAGCACGCCTGCGTTCTCAGCGTATTTACGCATCTACATCCAGATCTCTAGAGACCAGTGAAGAATATGATGCGCGACTGACCGCTGATACGGTGAGATTATCATACATTGTTCTGAACACGCACACAACAAAATATTCATAATCAGAAAGTGAGAAAGAAAGAATTGCTGGAGTACGGCATGAAGAGACAGATTAAGAAGAGCGCAACGAACGTTTGAATTCTGATCGACTTCGACATTCTCTGAACAGAATGTCGATATCATCTGAAGAATCGGATGTGTCTCAAGATATAGCCGTAGGGCATGGCGACCTTCCTTGGGTTGATAAGGAACGGAGTGCATTTACGTATACTCCTATGATTGACTACGCCACATATTCCGCCATCGGAGGTATGGTTGAAAATTGTACTTTTTGTGAAGCTGTTAAATAGCAAAAAGAAACAAACGGTATGTGTTGCTCAGGTGGGAAAGTACATATTGAAATATTACAAAATCCTCCAGAAATATTAAGATCACTGCTAATCGGTGACCATCACAGTCAAAACATTTCTTGGACAATATACGTTCGTACAATAATGCCTTTCAAATGACATCTTTTGTTGCGAAACAGATTTCAGAAGGCCCATTTATGCCAACATTCAAAGTGCAAGGCCAAGTTTACCACCCTATTGGTTCATTATTGCCTGAAAATGACGTCTCGAATCGTCTCGCGCATCCCGTTGTTATCCAGTCCCCGGGTTCTTAGAATTCGACATCAGACGTTTCAGATCTTCGATTTTGACGACCCCGTTGTCGCTGGCATAAGCAACAGGATCCGCGTACGAAGTCGCGGGCAGAAGCTAGTCCTTAATATATGGTTTGGGGTGAAAGAACGCAGCCTTAAGTGGACACAATAAAGTCGTGGTGATTAAATTATGTCTTAACTAGTGACGTGCCCCCGCAATTCTGTCGATCACTCTTTTCATGACCGTTGGAAGTATAGACTTTTTTCTTTATAGCTAGGTGCCTCCTACCTAATTTAAAGTCAAATCATTTAATTTTAATTCAAATAAGCACATGGAAGGCACTTTTGAACGTCAAAATTTACACAAAAAATAGAATTGATTCTAGTCGCCTCTTTCAAAAGGCAGTTTCATATGGGGAGAAGAATGCGCAAGAAACTCAGTTACTCTTTTAAAAAGGTTTATCGGAGGTTTTTACACTACAATTATTTATCATAGAGTATTGTAGTTCGGTTGTGTTGTGTTGCCAATATTATAAAGGCGAAAGTTTGTGAGTGTGTATATGGGTGTGTTTGTTACTTCTTCACGCTCAAACGGCTAGACCGATTTTGATAAAATTTTGTATGGAGGTAGCTGACACCCTGGATTAACATATAGGCTACTTTTTATCTCGATATTCCCACGGGATCGACATTTCCGCGGGTGAAACCGCGGGGCGCAGCTAGTATTTAATAAAGGGGCCGTGTAGTTTCATGCCCGTTCTCCTCCATAGGTTCCTACGCTTTGGATTGGGTAACAAGCTTCATCTTTCTGACTGACCGACTCCTTGACAATTAAAAAGTGCCCGAAATTAGTTTATTTGTAGTAAATGCTTTAAGTTTGAGTTTGATTTCTCCGTCTCACCATGAGTCCTGATATAATACTGTATGTTTCCTCATTGTCAAAATTGTACAATTTCAGAACCAAACGACGAAAGCGGCGCTAACGTCGACGCCGCCAAAATGTGGAGGGAAGACCGCGAACAGTTCAATAAAATTGCTGAGCGACTTGTTAGAAAAACCCTGGGTTTGCCTCCGCCGTAAAATCATAGCCATAAGGTCGAAGTTTTACTATTTCTTTTCAGGGAGATGGCGTTTTTACCTCATTCATTAATACTTACTATCTACAATAATTATAGCTACAATGTATACTCATATACTTTCTCCTAGAACGCTGTTGATATAAAATTTACAAGTTAGACTCCGATTATCATGTAACTATAGTTCACTACTAGGACTGTTTTATGGAAAATAATATGTGAGCTATTTATTAGCATTTTATGTCTTGTAAGAATGTATTGTTGCCTGGGTTTTGAAAGACTAATTTAAATCTGCTGTAAAATCTCATGACTTGTTTTTCGATGAACCAATCTCAACAGTTACACGAGGGTTCACATTTTGTTGGATCATTAGGGTTCCGTACCCAAAGGGTGCCAGCGGAACCCTATTACTAAGCCTCCGCTGTCCATCCGTCTGTCTGTCATCATCATGACTTGTTCTTCGATGAACCAATCTCAACAGTTACACGAGGGTTTACATTTTGTTGGATCATTAGGGTTCTGTACCCGAAGGGTGCCAACGGAACCCTATTACTAAGCCTCCACTATCCGTCCGTCTGTCGGCGGGTTGTATCTCATGAACCTTAATAGGTAGACAGTTGAAATTTCACAGAGTGTGTATTTCTATGGCCGCTATAATAATAAAAATAAGATAACGTTAAAAATTAAAGGGTCCCCATACAAGAAACGTGTAGTGTAGCTTAGCCCTTTCTCAACTATGTTGGGGTCGGCTTCCAGACCGGATGCAGCTGAATACCAGAATTTTTCATGGAGCGACTGCCTATCTGACCTCCACAACCCAGTTACTGGGTAATACGATACCCCTTGGTAAGAGTGGTTGTCAGATTTTCGGGCTTCTGACGACCCGTAACGACAGTCAAAGATCCACGAATTACAGCCGGGACCAACGGCTTAACTTGCTTTCCGAAGCACGGAGGGGTCTTGGTATGTTAAGGATGGTCACCCATCCATAGACCAACCGCGGCAAGCGTAGCTTAACCTGAACGATCGACCCGTGCGGCTGATATCACTTAGCCACAAGCCCCCCTATGTTTTTTAAATATGTAATGTTAAATATTGTGCGGTACGGAACCCTTCGTGTGCGAGTCTGACTCGCACTTGGCCGGTTTTTATTTTTTAGTTAATCAGCCTTTCAGAAACCACAGGTTGAATTTTCCGTGTGCCAAATTTCACGACAATCGGTTTAGGGACAACAAAATTATTAGCACTATTTAAAAAATATTTGTAAGGGCAAACGTGCAATATCTGTTGATGAAAATACGCTTAAGTAACGAAAAACTTATATTATTATTATTATGTTTAATTTTCTCTTGAATTTATCTTGTTAAGTACCTACAATGTTGTCTTCCAAATGTGGGACTAATACAAAACAATACCTTTCGATGTAAATAAAAAGATAAATCATACAACATATACAAGATGAACTGAAATTCGCGGTATTCCTTAGTGTGATCCTGTTGCAACATTTAAGCACCCAATAAAGCCTAGGCGAAAATCAATGGGAAAAAATTTGTAGTGTTTAATAAAAAAGAGGAAAGGAGTACCAAAAGGTAGCAAAACATTTTATTTATGCATTCAAACAGAACTACATAATAAACAATTACACTAATAACCTTATGTAATAATACTTTGTTTTAGCAGGAGTGGCTAATTCTCATGGGCGCCCAGACTGCCTCACTGATGTGGCAGCCTGCACGCGTAGCATGACCGCCGTAGAAACGGGTTTAGTTGACGGAAGAATAGACAAAATGACAGATTGTAGAAATATTTGTACGCATTCTTCGCGTCTAAGCATGGCAATGTGTAATTTTGTCTATTCATCCGTCGATAAAACGTCATGCTACGCGTGCAGGGCGGTACAGGACTGTTACTGGCTAAAACCCACTCCTGCCTTTGATCAGTGTCTCTCTGACATGAGCAGAGACCTTATTAGGCAATTCGTTCTAACTGTCGTTCTTTTTTATCTTTGGTCAGTCTTGTTTTAGGAAGTGGAATGTTCCTGGAAGCAGACGTCTCATGAACTGCCGAAATGGACCTCGTACACTCAGAGAACTTGGTTGTTAGGTAGATAGTAGATTGGCATAATACTGCCGTGTTATAGCCATCTACGCCATTTACACGAAGGAATTTCGTAAATTTCATTTGAATCGATTTATATTTGACTACAGCTTACCGAAATTAAATATCTAGTTATAATAATTAGAGCGTCACCTATAATTTTCCATAAAACAGAATGTCTCTTATAACATTATTGAATAAACTTGTATTTTAACGAAATGGTGTTTTATCGGGATTTTAATAAACATGTATTTTAAACGTCTATAATAAACTTTTCCATAAAAGACTTATAGTGGGCTTATATAATGCTTTAGTATGGCCACAGTCTTATTCCATACAGTAGTCCATCGCGATCGCTATGCAAAATTGCCTGCTGGGTGTTCGACGTATAATTAGAACCTATTGTATTGTGGATGGTCCTGCGATTTTTTCATAATGCCCTAAACCAATGATTTCAAAAGTAAGGATACGCCCGTCTGAACATTTTACATAGAAGTTCTTCGTTCGAAATTCGAAGTTCGCGCGCACCACTGTCAACTGAGTCGCGTTGGCCCTAAAACCGTCATTTTAGGGCCAGCGCGCTGGTGCCATTTCGTCGCGCCGTTAGCCCGGTCCTTACGCTAGTAATATATATGTCAATGCCCTAAACTCTAAAGCTTTTCAGTATAAGGAGCTAAGGACTGCTGTATAGAATTTAAAGTAGTATCACTGTGGAACATCTCTTTTGATTATCTCTCTTCGTAGCAATATTGCAATATAACTAATAAAATAAGGGCCTTAGACGCCAATTCTTACACCTTACATTAGTTGTAAAGTAGCGTACGAATACAATATGTGTAAAATTGTATTTAATATTTCAAACTGAATCGACTTTCCTGTACCTATAAGACAAGATATAAATGAGTAAAAATCTATTTTAAAATGATTTTCAATTAAATATTTAATTGAATACTTTTGTTTTATTTTATAACCCTTATGAAGGAAAGAAAGAAAGAAAGAAAATACGTTTATTGCGGTAAACGTGACGCAGAAAAAGAAAACACATAAAAAAAACAAATTGGCGGTAAATATGCATTATCTTAGACTGATTACGTCAGACAATACGATCAGTGTTGCCAAATCGTTCCTTTTGGAACATTTTGCGTTCTATTTTAAGGTCATGCGTTCTCTTTGCGTTCCCATTTTTTGTGCGTTCTTTTCGTTCCTTTTTGTATAAGTACTACTTCACCTCTAGCGATGAAGCCGCGCCGCCGGCGCCGTCACCATGGTATAGAAAAGTTTTAAGTCATAAGTCTGTGTACTGAAGACTAGGCTGTAAGTACTTAGAATCCTTTGCCTAACCAGAAAGGGTGGATCAAACAAAACTTAAAACCCAAACATTGATTACCAAAGAGTAAAGTAACTATAGAGGAAATTGATTACTCTTTTCGTAGGAAATATATACAGACACTTTAACAGCCCTTATGCACGCCAGTGGCGGCATAAATCTTCAAGGAGTTAGGTATAAGAAAATATGAACCTACACAAAATTTTCTGCAAAAGAAAATTTCTTATTAAAATAAGCAGTATCTAAGCTGTAGCACCTGTATTTTTATGTGGCTGTAGTATAATTATATTATGGCTCTAGGAAAGGTGTTTTTTTTTAATAATTAATTTGATTGAGGCTGTCATCAAGCAATTTTTTTTTTTTTTTTACAAATTTTTCATTTGCGTTCCCTCACCGCTAATTTCGTTCCTTTTTAGACATCCCAGCGTTCTAAATCTTCAATCACTACTGGCAACACTGAATACGATAAACCTCTTATCTCGATGTACACAACAATCACGAGCTTGCGAAACAAACTCTTCAGATTTCAGAATAAAAGGCAGATGAAGCTCACAGAAGAAAAAAGGTTTCGACGAATTGAGAACCTCCTCCTTTTTGAAGTCGGTTAAAAAAGGGTGAGGTCAGTTAGCTGCGTCGTCGCTGTAACTTCGCCTCGGCGAGTTTAGCGAAAAAAGGCTTGTAAATAGTGGGCAACAAGGAAAATTTCGCGATTCGATTAGTGATCGGGGAATCGCAGCAGCAGGAGGACCTACAACTAATTTAGCGAAGCTGCAACTAAAAGGCCCCTTTTGGAAGATTTTAATAAATCATCAACACAACTCTCAGACCAAGACATCCCACTGAATGACTATTTCATGAAATCTTCGTCATTTTGGGGATTATACAAGTTGTATTACTGATTCTAATAATTATAATTCTGTAAATACATATTTGTTACGGCCGCGAATCATATTTTAATCAACGTATCTACAACTTAATACTGATCAGCAAATTGCAAAAAACGTAAGAAAATTTGAATTTCGCGAGTTACCTTAGCGCTTTCCCCTTAGTACCTAGTTTGGCGAAAGTCAATTGACGATCTTAAGGAAACGGAAGTGCTGCGTTGCTTTCGCGTCGTCAGTTTGTACTAGGAGCGGAGAACCCGGCAGGAGGTCTTCCACAACAATACAATTATTCAGAGTTCTACCGAAGAGCGACATCTGCAGTTCCACTTCCACATCAAAGAGTATGTACCTACTAATAATACGGGACATACATGACATGCTGGAGCCATCCCCTAGTGACGCACCTGCACGACTCTCCAATGATGATATTAACCACGAAGAGATGGCGCTAGGTGACGAATGACGATACTAGGAAAAGGGGGTTGATTTTATTTAGCAATAATTATTATGCTCAGTGTAAATAATTTTTAGTAATTCCTAAGGATAGTGCATTTCACGCAGTCGCATCAATGATTCCAATTTATATCTTATCACGATGAAATAAGAAACACCGTGCACTCGTAAATCGCAATAACTGCACGCGTTTCTGCGCTCCTAGTAGAATGGTAGAAATGGGCAACGGCCAAAGACTACAATACAGGGTGATGAAGGAAGATGGGTGCAAAGCTTTAAGGCGAAGATAGTACAGGCAATTCAGAACCATTTAAGCCATGGTTGTCTTAGACGAAGTCTTACCACTTTTTTTTTACCAATTTCTTAAGATTTTTTTCGAAAATTCCCAAAGTTTTAACTAAATTACTCATTTATGGCCAAATTGAATGATAAACGAATTCATTTTTATTGTATTTAATTAAAGTAATGTGTAAGCAATCTAGCAAAACATGTTTGAGGCCTCTGTGTCGTTAGACATTTTTTTTACAGACATTTAAAGTTCATAAAACATTTTAAAATTCATAAATATTTTTTGTAAACCTTCTTTTAAAAAAAACGGAGCGTGCTTTTTTTGTTCAAACCTTTTTGAAAACATGCTTGATAATCGCTTTTTCCATTGAGGTAACATTTACGCGGATATCTTACAAATTATTGAAATTAGAACCTAAAAACCAATTTGAGGGAGAAATTTTAAATTTTTGGCAGACTAAATAAAACAACATTTGAATTTAATTTATTTATGTTTCATGTTCAAAATGTTGTCCGTGATTTCTAATACAAGCACGGCTCCGTCTTCTCACTTCTGTTGTTGTTATTTTCAACATCATCTCCAGCTTCATTGTTTCAAACTCTGAATTCATTCTCTCTATCAGTTCTTCTCTCGTGTTTATTTCAACATTCGTATACACTAGCTCCTTGGCCCGGCCCCACACAAAAAAGTCCAGCAGGGTCTGATCTTGTGAGCGAGCGGGCCAAGGGATGGGTCCATCTCTGCCAATCCAGCTGTCAGGAAAACAATTATTTAAGTGTTCCCTTACATTTAACATCCAATGCGTTGGACAGCCGTCTTGCTGAAAGATGACTGTACTGTCTCTTGCGAATATCGGGACACCGGTTTCCTCTATCAGCTCTGGTAAATCCACTTGTAGAAAGTGCAAATCATTTTCACCATTGAAAGTCTCCGGTAAGAAGTGGGGCCCAATCAACGTCCTGCAAATTACTCCAGCCCAAACATTGACAGAGAATTTCTTCTGAAACGACCCCTGCTTCTTAAAATGTGGATTGTTGTCTTTGGCGGCCCATTCATGAAGGTTATGAAAGTTTGTAATGCCCTCCCTAGAAAATTTGAATTTGAAATCAATCTTGTGGACGGATGAAAGCAAATTTTCTAGGGAGGGCATTACAAACTTTCATAACCCACACAACACACGGGGAACACTTAAATAATTGCTTTCCTGACAGCTTGATAGGCAGAGATGGACCCATCCCTTGGCCCGCTCGCTCACCAGATCTGACCCTGCTGGACTTTTTCGTGTGGGGCCGGGCCAAGGAGCTGGTGTATACGAATGTTGAAATAAACACGAGAGAAGAACTGACAGAGAGAATGAATTCAGAGTTTGAAACAATGAAGCTGGAGATATGATGTTGAAAATAACAACAACAGAAGTGAGAAGACGGAGCCGTGCTTGTATTAGGAATCACGGACAACATGTTGACCATGAAACATAAATAAATTTAATTCAAATGTTGTTTTATTTAGACTGCCTAAAATTTAAAATTTCTCCCTTAAATTGGTTTTTAGGTCCTAATTTCAATAATTTGTAAGATATCTGCGTAAATGTTACCTCAAAAGAAAGAGCGATTATCAAGCATGTTTTCAAAAAGGTTTGAACAAAAAAAGCACGCTCCGTTATTTTTAAAATAAGGTTTACAAAAAGTATTTATGAATTTTAAAATTTGTTATGAACTTTAAATATCTGTAAAAAAAATGTCTAACGACACAGAGGCCTAAAACATGTTTTGCTAGATTGCTTACACATTACTTTAATTAAATACAATAAAAATGAATTCGTTTATCATTCAATTTGGCCATAAATAAATAGTTTAGTTAAAACTTTAGGAATTTTTGAAAAAAATCTTAAGAAATTGGTAAAAAAAAAGTAGTAAGACTTCGTCTAAGACAACCATGGCTTAAATGGTTCTAAATTGTCTGTACTATCTTCGCTTTAAAGCTTTGCACCCATCTTCCAATCACCCTGTATAATGCGACCTATACCGCCCGGTCGCCCGCACCGCCCGCCAACGACGCTTCAGAATCGCTGACTATCCATTGCATGCATGCTCATGAATGCGAGCAAAATCCTGTTCATAAATCATAAATAAATTAAATGCATATTTCAACAAGCACCTATATCGCGCTAAACCACTGACCTCTATATTACAAGTGCTAAAAATCCTTTTGAAGGTTATTGCTAATCCATTGCTTCTTATGTTCGAAAAAACCGTCAGCTCAATAACAGAATGAATGTTGTTGAACTGTCAAAATGAAAGCCATTGACAGCCATTCCTACTGTTAGTAAGTGGATTCGTTTCATCATATTGTAGTCTTTGATTCGTTTTACAATTTTGGATGGTCACAATCATGTTTTGTGACAATCATCATAGCACTACCTATTTATTGAAATTTATTCTGTGGTCGAGGGTTCCAATAATCCTGAAATTAGTGGACGTAGGTAATTTATGAATGGTCCCTGAACAAGATTTGAACACATGTGAGATTTGGAGCCTTCTGCGAGAAGGTTATTATGGAGACTGAATAACCTCTGTCCCAACCTAACTCAACGGCGCGGCCCAACCTGCAGCAGATTCATTGGACGCTAGATGATCCCGGCAACCAAAGAAAACCATGGCCCTGCACACTACCTACATGTTACTATAGTTATTTTATTGTTGTGAGTATGCTAAGTGGTTTGATACCTACCTAGGTATCAAACCATACCTACCCCCCATACTCCCTATCTCGGGTACGGAAATCTAGATTGGCATTGAATTTTTAGACACGCCTGTCCTTTACAGGTAAACTCTCTAGGCAATGAGCGGAATGGGGAAGAGTACGACGTAGCTTGATTTTATGATGAGCCTATTGTAGGTAAGTCTGCGTAGTTAGAACAGCCCCATTGCGCAAGTCGCATTATGTTCGATTACGTCTTGCAGTCTCGGATACCAGGAGAACAAGCTTCAGTAGGAGGAGTACGTACGGGCACAGTAAATATCGGAGCAGTGCCTAAAAGTTTTTAGACGAAGTAGGTACCTAGGTACCTATTATACCCAGGTCAGCCAACTTCGGCATGTGTAAGTTTGTTTGCGGATTAGATTAAAAAACAGTAATAATTTAAAATTGTTTTAATTCGAATGTGTGTTAACTAGTTTGAAAACATTGAGATATACCTGATATACTTTAAGTAAGTATGTACAAAAGTTGGCAACTAAAGTTCGCGCGTCAAACTCAAGGGCGTTGATTGGTCAAAGCTAAAGAAAAGTTATAAAGGAAAGGAAAGGAAAGTAGAAAGTTCAAATTGCAGCGCAGTAGAAACAACTTAGAAATATCTGATTTTGTAATAAAAAAATATTCTGCTAATTTACAAGCCGGTTAGTAAATTTTAGATTATTGCGTGAAAAGAAACGTAATCCAAAATAAAGTGACATGACTCTAACCAATAAAGACATCTTACAAAGGCTATCGGCCAATAAGAAAATACAGATTAATCACAAATGACGAATAGAACGAGGGGATCTCAACAAAGTTTCTGTGATATGATTTTTTATAGTCTGGCGTTTTCGTAGCCTCGTAGGTCTGTAATCTGTATAGGAGTAATAGTGTTCTGTGTCTGTGTTCTGTATCTACTTTGCGTTTCAGAGTTTCATCTGCTCTTGTACCTACATTTTAATATTATAAAAATTGAGATTAAACTGGGATAAAAAAATCTGTTTATTTTAATTGGTGTTTTAAGTTTAAAATCAGTGACATAGACAGCAGAGTGCAGTTTTGTTACGGCGATGTTATTTTACGATCGAGTTATTTTTTTAACGCTGCGTAAATGATTGAAATAACATGAAATTGTTGCTCTAGCTGTCTTATATGATAAGAAAATGGCATCTTCTGACGCCGAGTTGCAAGAAAGATGCAAACTGTATTACAAGTTCACGAAGGTTTTGACCCTGAAGGTGGCGCAAATAGTGGTTCAGAGCAGGCAAGGGAAAAAAATAACACACGACTGTAACGACAAGTTTCCGGACAACGGAGTAGAATCCTCGCCGCAATGGGTAAGCTATGTTTTGTATTAATTAGACAAAGAAAAACGCATGCTTATTAGAATATGGACCCTAGCTTTAATTTCTGTCTGAGCTACCAATATACACATGGACCATGCAAATTCATTGTAAAAGCATTATAATAATATTTGTTTACTCATTATACTTGTTGCATACGATTGTTTGTTTCTAAATTATGTCACATTACTACATAGAGGCATGCATGGTGCTTTGCTACTTTTCAAGTTGCTGTAAATTATTTCCCAAGTCCATAGATTTGGTCCCATACACTTAATACAAGTCGAGTACACAAGTTAATTGTTTGACTAACACTACTCCAGTATTATAAAACAAATACTAATTGTATCACTTTGCTTTGATAAAACAATGATACTAGTATTTTTTTATCAATTTAGTTTCATATTGTTAATATCGCAAACACTGCTTGCATTTGTAAAGATGTTGTTTTGTTGTTACTGTGCAATATTACGCAAAATAGGATTTGGCATTGCAGACACCAGCCCTTATTACCTACTGCCTACTGTGCAATATGATCAAAAAATGTATATAATGCATGTGATACACGAGGGTAGTTTTTCAAGGTACACTCCGGCCATCAATCAAATAATGCATTCTTGACACCCATCAGTATCAAAATGAATACAAGTTTTGCGAACTTGATCTTTATTAGTATAAGAATTGTCACACTGACAGGTGTCAGGAACGCATTCTCTCAACGGCTGTAAAATAGCAAGATAAGCGCTAGTAAGCCTAGCCTCGTGTAGCATATCAGGATAATTGTGTATACAAAAAGCCAGATTGGCCAACTGACTAGCATCATAAAATCTTCCCCTAGGGCAGGCAGTCATTTCAGAATGCCATGTGCTACAATCTTAATAATTCTTTGTTCTTATTAGATACTTTATCCTAAGTCATTTCCGTTTAGTGCTAGCCTAATGGAAACTTTTTATTTATTATTCTTTTACTTACTTAATATTTAAGGGGCTTACATGACCTAAAGCACGGTCACTGTGTTGCTTGTAGAATAATCTGACAAAAAAACAGAATGATTGTATGTATATTAGTATGGTTTTTATTGTAAAAAGAAAGTTTTTAGAGGTATCTTCATGATTTTTTTCTATCATATCAAATTAGTTGTATTATTTTTTCAACACACTATCTACCTAGCATATATCCTGAAGAATATCATATATTTTTCTGATTCTGTTTACTGTAGTCGATCATATACTTTTATTGTTTCTAAAACTTGAGTTTTTTGTGGTTAGGTCCTGTAAGCCCCTTATATGAAATTGCTGAGCTGACCCTAAAAACTTTGGAATAAAGGCATGACAATTTATCACTATTGCTATCTTAAATAAAATTACAGTACTAAAGCATTTTCTTTGGTTAATTTTGTATTTTCATTTATTTATTATTATTGCTACCTATTATGGAAAGAAGAGTATAATCCCCAAGGCTTATTCACATTTATTTATTGCTACCTATTATGGAAAAAAGGGTTTAATCCCCGTGGGTAATTCACATTTATTTATTTCCACCTATTATGGAAAGAAGGGTTAAATCCCCGAGGCTAATTCACAATTATTTATTTCTACCTATTATGGAAAGAAGGGTTTAAACCCTGAGGCTAGTTCACATTTATTTATTTCTACCTATTATGGAAAGAAGCGTTTAATCCCCAAGGCTAACTCATAGCACAGAGCATGCCATGACCTGGGCACTAATTCAGACTCCAGGCTGCTACTGAGAAACTCCAGTCGGAAAAACTCAATAACACGGAAACCAGCCCGTATTACCTATTACCTATTAACACTACCGACCCCGAGAATCGAACCCGGATGGTCAGCCTAGGTTTCTGTGCTATAAATAATTTAAATATTAATGTAAAATAATATATAAAAATTTCCATATAAATTCTCTAAATAATGGTGAAAACTGTGTAAAAATCCATTGTGTAGTGAAGATCTAAGCGGCTAACAGGCATGAAAGCGACTTTATCTTATAATATTTATAGATAATGATAAGCCCACCATTGTGTCCCACTGCAGAGCAAAGGTCTTCTAAATTATCAACTATTGATCACTGCATGCTTGCGTTTCAAATTTTTAAGAACATAATTCTTAATTCAGTCCAAAGAAAAAGTCACCTTAACCACATAAATCATTGTACCCCAGTTCTTAGTATTATAACTGTACTAGCTTTTGCGCGCGACTTCGTCCTGGTGAAATTTTCTTGTTTTAACATAGAATATATCGTATAGCAGCGCTCCATTACTTTGTTTTTGCTTCGCGTTCCTTCTTACTTTTTTATCTTTTTGCTCAGCTCCTAAATGTAATGTTATATTCATGTACCTTCCTCAAAAATTGTGTTATCAAATTCAAAAATATGTTTTAAATCTGAGGGTAAACAAAAAAAAAACAAGCAAACTCTTCAGCGTTATTATATTTGTATAGATAGATTAGACTATTTTGTTGAGTCCGAATAACGAAAATTAAATTAAGTCACCTTAACTTTACAATCTAAATGGCAGATATTGAATCTCTGACCATTTGCCTAAGCATTTCTGAGACTTTATCGGGTTGGTGGAACTTCCTTATTTGAAAGAAAAATATAAAGAAACTTATTTGAAACAGATACAACAGTGATCCTTACCGCTGCTATTCTGTATATATCTGCTGCTATATTACATCCAGGAAACCACCTTCCGCCTACTTTAAAAAAAAAAACATTTTTTTACCTAGAGTGGCTTTCTCACTAACAGACCTGTCAATCTCTGAGCAAACTGGAGTTATTTCTGATGTACTTACATCTTCAAACAACCATATTGTTGGCTAGTTAATTGTTACACAATTGTGTCCACTCATGGGCTGATCGATTATAATCGAAGAGCCAAGTCTCCCTTTTTATTGACACTGATTTAAAGCGGCAGTTGATTATTGTAGTTTTAGTAAATTAATTTCTCTGTTTGTGATTACTTTCCAACAACAAAGACAGTTTTGATTAAATTTATTATTTGCTTTAATTTTGAAAATATACTTTTTTGTACTTTTTTCGATAAATATATGTTTTTAAATGATTAATATTTATTAGTTATAAGTATTTTAATGTAACACAATAATTTTATCTATGATATTATTAAAAACGTACCTTTTGCTTATTTTTTTTTTTCATTTTACTGAACCTCATAACTCTTGAATGGGCAACTATGGGCACGCGCTGATAGCGTAGAATTATAGCCAACAAGCCAAAGAGTAAGAATAAAGTACTTTTAAAGCAGGATCTGTCAAGACTTGGCCAAATTTTAGCAGTTTCTGTTTCGTTCTATACAACAAAAATTGAAAATATTTTTTTCCGGGCAAACTATCAGTTTTAAAGAAAAACGTTTCATAACAATTATTCATCAGATTATCAGATCTTTCGAT
The DNA here is from genome assembly GCA_948474745.1 of Oligia latruncula. NCBI lineage: Eukaryota > Metazoa > Arthropoda > Insecta > Lepidoptera > Noctuidae > Oligia > Oligia latruncula. The sequence goes on along the minus strand of OX419683.1, from coordinate 6,817,278 downwards.
AGGTATTTTAAAAAAATGGAATTTAAAAAAAAACCCCTATGTGCCTCTTAAAGCAGTTTCGACCCACTGTGCGACGGTGCGACGCGATTCTTGATATGGTTCTACTACAATCGCGTCGCGCGCGTAATAAGTCGCGCTGCGCCTGCCTGCGGGAGCCTTAAAAAAGCACTGCATTTTGGACTATTTGGGGAATAGTAGGCTAACGCCTGTGGGAATGTACTTGTCTTTCTAACCATAACCATAATCAGCCTATAAAGTTCCCACTGCTGGGACACAGGCCTCCTCTCTGTGAGAGGGAATGGGCCATAATCCACCACGCGGGCCCAGTGCGGGTTGTCTTTCTAAATCTAACTTTAAAGGCTGTTTGCAGCGGGACTTTCTATTAATATCCAAATCAATATCATCATCACCTAAGGCTTCACAGCCGCGACTGGGCCTTAGCCTGGTCCAGTATACTTCTTCATTGTGACCTATTTCTGGCTTTTTCTCTCCAATTTTTCACTCCAACAGTTATTAAATCTTGGTTTACGCCATTCGACCATTTGAGCTTGGAACGACATCGGCTTCTCCGGCCATCCGCTTTTCCGGTCATCCGGGTTACTATCAAATAAACATTTGGGTGCTCTGCTCCCTAATTTCGGAACACACTGTCAATCACAATCGGAATCATTTTAAAGGCTAATCCATTTATGTTCGAAAAAAATTAAATTAAAAATTTAAAAAACCTCCGACACGAAATAATAAAAAATGAAATTTAAAAAAAATGAGGAATCCCTACAAAAAGCATAAAATAAAATTTTAACTAAAAATAAATTCATATGGAAGTCGGGGGACCTCTTAGAATAGAAGGTGTTCCACGAAACGGTCCCCCGACTTCCATATGAATTTATTTTTAATTAAAATTTTATTTTATGCTTTTGTAGGGATAAGTACCTTAATTTTTTATTATTTTCTGTCGAGGGTTTTTAAATTTTTAATTTTTTTTTTTGTTGTATTGATAACATTAGGCTCATCATACAAATCTAAGGTACTAGAGTCTTCATACCCCAATGCAGCGGAGAGAAAGAGCTACGCAGAAGTCAATCGGTTATTTATATTTCACTTAAAGCTTACCATCTCATCTTCAAGCTTATCATCTGCCTAGCCTTTTCCAAACTATATTGGGGTCGGCTTCCAGTCTAACCGGATGCAGCTGAATACCAGTATTTTACATGGAGCGACTGCCTATCTGGCCTCCACAACCCAGTTATTGGGTAATACGATACCCCTTGGTAAGACTGGTTGTCAGACTTTCGGGCTTATGACTACCCGTTTTTGAATCCAGAATTATGCAATTTGAGTGATTTTATATAATACACAATGATGTGTGATATAATGTACCTACATTATAAATCCGTTTCGTCTATCTTGCTAAACATTAAATTACACTCTTTATTACTATAGTTTTAATAAATTGTTTACAAGCCATAATATTGATTGGTAAACGTTACATGTTTGCTTAGTTGCGTCATGAAATAATATTTACTGCTGTTCAAATAAGTCCAATGCAGTTTTCAAGTGGCAAATATATGTATAACACATAATATAATGGACTATAGTTACTAACACCTTTATTAATAAATGTTGCATAAAGTCCAGTAGTGATTAACGACTGTTTAACCATACATTTTTGACGTTTTAACGTCACTTAACTTTAATCATGGTTTGTAAATAAACCCCTTAGATGTTATCATACTATTTTTAGGGTTCCGTACTCAAAGGTTGCCAACGGAACCCTATTATAAATTACGGTTCTTGAGTTATAAATGGTGTAACTAACCCGAATTTATCTTATTTATATAGATATCTAAGACAGTCAATTATCATCATTTCAGCCGAAAGACGTCCACTGCTGGACATAGGCCTCCCCCAAGCACCTCCACTTCGACCGGTTCTGTGCTTCTCGCATCCAACGGGTTCCTGCGGCCTTCACAAGGTCGTCGGACCACCTTGTGGGAGGCCTTCCAACGCTACGTCTTCCGGTACGCGGTCGCCACTCCAGAACCTTTCGGCCCCATCTGCCATCTGCTCTGCGAGCAATGTGCCCTGCCCACTGCCACTTAAGTTTGGCAATTCTTCGGGCTATGTCGGTTACCTTGGTTCATCTGCGGATCTCCTCATTCCTGATTTGATCAAGCAAGGAAACTCCAAGCATAGCCCTCTCCATTGCCCTTTGGGTGACTTTTAGCCTTCTTATAAGGCCCATTGTGAGCGACCACGTTTCAATACCATAAGCCCTTGAAAAGCGATCTTCGCCGCTTTAATACAGACCGTATTAAGGACGCGATAGAGCGAAATAAAGGCTCGAAGGTCTTTGATATAGATCTGTCTATTGGGCAGAGCCAGCTTACGCAACTGAACGATACAACTGCACTATCATAGAGAATTTTTCCAGATCTTTCAAGCCAGCAGTTTAGCTTTTAGAGGGGGGGGGGGGGACGCCTTACTGGAACAAAAATTTGCACTTTAAAGTTTAATATTTCGTAAATGGAGCATTAAATATTTGACCACTTTGTCGGCGTAATTGATATACACACTCCTACAAAATTAATTAAATTACAGATTTCTAGTACTCACGGTCTCTTAGCAAAACCTCGGACAGACAGACAGACGGACCTGACGAAACTATAAGGGTTCCTTTTCAGAACTGCGGAACCCTAAAAAGGCAGTAATTACTTGTGTATACGCATTTATACATTGTATTCAAATAATACTTTCATGGAGCGCGGAAACTTTGAAAAAATATCAATATGGCGGCGAGTGGATATGCCAGCTTCCATAGAAAAATGTTCGAACCCCTTTGTAGTTGATTTTTTACTAAAAAAAGGAAAGAACCTATTATCGAGCGAAAGTTTTCCAATTCCGTAACGCTCAAGTTTCAAGAGTATCTAAGGCTTCGTAATCAAATGCCTTGGAAAAGTCACAAAGGATTCCTATGGCGTCTTGGGCCCACGCGTTAAAAATGTATTGGAATAAGGTTACACACTACACAGGTCTGCTAAACAACGTCTTTTGATGAAACCATAATCGTGAAGGATTTTATTCGTGTTGAAATGATGGGTATTTGATTAAGCTTTATTTTTAAATGAATAAGTAGTTTTTTCGCGTTTCGCAGGGGCAAAATTACCGTGGAGTTTTTGAAGAAAACAATGGTTTACATAGAGAAAACTTTTATTTTTGAAACTCACAGTTTGTGTGGTGGTAATGGGTAGAAATCTCTCTTCTCTTTTTCTCCACACTCGCTCCCGACCGACGAGCACGCAAAGCTATTCGACACTCATCTGTGAACAGCACTCGAGCCCATTGCTCGTGGGTCCAGCTGGCGTGTTCACGTGCGAATTGAAGTCGAGCTAATCGATGACTAAGGAGTTCTGGACCGCGTGCTTTTAAATTCACTTGCTCCATTCGTCTTCTCACCGTACGCTCACTAACATTCACGCCTCTTGCAATTTGGAGCCGCTGACGTATCTCAACAGCGGTCAGGTAGCGGTTTCTTAAAATTAGTTCGGTGACACTCAGTGGCGGATTAGCCCCTAAGCAAATTAAGCAATTGCTTATTTTTGTTCCTAATCATTCATCTAGTACTATTATTGATCGAAGACGGTACCCCTAAGCGGCACCCGTGACTGAGAGCACCGCGACTATCGCTAGGGGTACCGTAGATGCGCGCGTCTGTGTGAGTGTGCCGTTTCGAACGTTAGTACGTAGTTCCGGTACTGTTCATATCTTTACTGTATTTCGCTTAGCGTTTTTTCTGAGTTTCTATTTATTTGTTCGGCTCCTAAGGGTCCTAACGTGATATTAAATAGCCTATAGCCTTCCTCCCGACTGGTAGTTGCAGAGATTTCCGCGCTCAAACCAACAAACAAACTCTTTAGCGTCATTATTAGTATAGATTTCTCACAAGTGGATATATTTAACTGTAATAAACCTACATTCAAAAAACAAATAATAAAAACCATAAACGAAAGCAATTTATAAACAACTAATCTCTTATTAATTATTTAGACTTTATTTTTTCTTAATAATCAAACTTTTTTTCTCTAAAATCTAAACTTAAGTATAAGTTATATACCTAAAACTGAACCTTTTGTACTTAAATATCTCTTAGTCTGTAGTCCGTCCGCATGTTTTATACATCTCCTAGGCAGTCCTTAGGAACACCAGGGAAACATATTATTAGCCACACAATACTGTAATACACATACTCTGTAACATACTATTTGTATCGCTGTTGGTTGCCTAAATAAATAAATAGATATACGTGCTTTATGCCGGCGCCACACATTGGATTCAAATTGGGTCCAAGCTTGGCTACGAATTTATGGCTAATTATTGTATCCAAGTTAATGCGGCCACACATTAACTCCAATACCTTTTGGCAAACTTACTAGCCAAGAGCATTGGATGGTTGGACCGCAGCTCAACTCGTCATTCTCTTCTTCGGAGAGTCCATGTCATACGTCCAATTCGCACTCGTCATAGCGTGCCAATGTGGGGACCGGGGAGCGACGTTGGATCCAAGTTGCCCGCCCGCCTACCCCCTTCACTCCCCTTGCCTTTGATCGTGTACAAAAAACCGACACACGGCGGGTCGACATTGGCTATTGGACGCAATGTTACGTTTATGGCCAGTATCGGGCCAAGACCGATCCACACATTGGTGTATTGGATCCAAGACTATAACTTGGAGCCAATATATCCAATGTGTGGCGCCGGCATTATGTGTTCTTCCAATGTTCAATCTCTTGTTCCAGTTCAACTTATCGATTCCCGACGAACCTGGGGTGACGGAGGACACGAAGCGAGTGTTGAACGGAGAAGTAGTAGATGCGCTTACAAAGGTTCTCTGTATCGAGATATCCCTACACACGGTGGATGGAGACGATATGGTCTTAGAGTTGTGGACCGTCAAGCTGTCGCCAGGGTCCGAAGTCTGCTCCCCTTCGACGGTGTACTACCGCATGAGCGTGATGCTGAAGTCCACACTGAGCATCTCCAGGATAACGCCAGCGTACAAGCTGTCCCGGTCACAACACAACGAGTCTTACAAGATCTCGCATAAGATTTATGGTGGTGAACCAAATTATGATAAATTAGGTAAGAATATCATCTTCCTCTTGTCCCATTTTAGATCGAGTCGGTGCAGTAACACATTATTGTTACTTGGTTAGACATAGTAGCAGCTAATTAGCTGATGCGTGTGTTTCAAATACATAGCTTGGAGATATTTAATCTGTCCAGTCGATTCTTGAAGCAGTTCAGCGTAGGAGCCGTCACAACATTTTCCGGGAGCCTATGCCATGCTGTTATAACTCGGTTACATATGAATTGCTTCAAAGGCTTTTTCTTTGATGAATTTTCCCATAAGCTTAGGGGGTGCCAACGCAAATGTTTGTTGGCATTCAGAGTGTAAATTTCTTGAAGGCACTTCGTAGTGTTCTGTAAGTATTTTGTACATCTCATTCAAATAATATTAATAACTTAGATGCAAGTGTTAAGATGAACCATCAGATAAATCAGAATAGGTAGGTATCACTAGGCCGTTGCATATAATATGCTTATAATATAATATGGTTTCTAGTTTGTACCTATTAATCGATCGTGTTATTTTATTATGTTAATTTTGTTTCCTAATTTATGTTAGAGGTATTTTGTACCGACCTTTTTTGTTGTCTTTTTTGTTTCAAGTGTTTATTAGTGGAAACTTGTAAATGGCCTTCAGATGCATATTGTTTAAGAGCATTGTTTAATTTAGCTGTAAGTTTCCCGAACAGAATAAAATAAAATAATTTAAATACCAATAAATGATATCTTGCATACAACTGAGCCTCATTTTGGTGACAACGATACATGTATATTAACATATCCGTCTATGTTAAATATCTTCAACTACATTCATTAATCAAGCATGCGGACTTCATTATGTTAAGTCATAGACTGCCAACCTACTTTGCCGCTTCCTGTATCGGTGGACAGACGACTGATTCAATATGACAACGCTACTCTATCGGGGACTGTGTGCCTTATCGCGACCGGCTTGTGTAGATCTATGAGACTTCTCCAAGGGCATAATATAACTAGATGCGCCCTTTAGTGACCGACAGAAATCAGGCAGGTCTTTCTCTGTGCAATAAAGTACAGACTTTATCACAAAATGGTCCACTCCCATGCCTCTATTTGAGAGACGATATTTCAAAAATGTTGATGTATATAGGGTGACTGGTAATTAGTGACCGATACTTAAACACGTGATTTTACTCATCATTATGAACAACTTTTACCATGGGACCAAACCTGAAATCGTGAAAAAAAAAAAACAGCTGTTCTATACATTTTGACGAGTTAGACGAACATAAATGTAGGGAACAGCTGTTTTCTTTTTTCGCGATTTCAGGTTTGGTCCCATAGTAAAAGTTGTTCATAATGATGAGTAAAATCACGTGTTTAAGTATCGGTCACTAATTACCAGTCACCCTATATTTTAATTATTTTTATTACGTGAAGGTAGGTAAGATAAAGTTTATTTACACATACCTACCATAAATTCGATAAAAACAATATTTTTGACAAGATCGACTTGATTCTTCAGATGTTCTCACTGTCACTCACTTTTGTTTGAAAAACTGCGTGACTTCTTTTTGACAGTGAAGATATTGTTCGTTTATAGATCTTATATCAAGATTTTTTAACCGACTTAAAAAAGGGGGTTCTTTATTCGACCCGTGTGTTTTTAATTCACGATTATCTCAAAAACGAATGAATCAGTTTTGATATGTTTTTCACTAACGTAATCTACATACATTCAGGAAGGTTTTACACAATATATTAGGTTATTGTTAATTAAACCCGTTGAATTCACGAAAATAATTTTTTGCACACATGTAGATTTATTTATCCATTTTATATGCTCTGCCATGCATTCCACACAATTTAAAATGAAGCGTACTTATATTTATGCAAGTACCGAGCATAATTATACGTTGTTCGTGCGTACGGTCAGCAACAAAAATCAATTAACACTTCAGTTTTTTAATCTCGGTTATTGAGCAAAATATTTGTTTAAAATTGCAGCAGAAGTACAATGCAATTTTGAGCAAATATTTTGCTCAATAACCGAGATTAAAAAAACTGAAGAGTTAATCGAATTTTGTTGCTGACTGTACCTACTAGCGACCCGCCCCTGCTCCGCGCGGTTTTTACGACTTGACAAAATATCGAGATTTTTTAATTATAATAATTATGCAAGTTTCATATTAACACGTTGACTGCCAGACAACAGACACAATAGAAAATCCATTGTTGGCGGACACCATGTGACCGCGGTGGCAGTCAACAAGTTGTATTATGCACAGACACCTTCCGAAATGAATTCTCTAAATGATAGTGACACTCACATCTAAATCAATTGCGTAGTTTAAAAGAACTAACCGGTCACACAGACAGACACAAAATGCGACTTTAATTTATTATTATGTATAGAAGCACTAATCACATCTTCATTCTAAATGGTATGGCTAAATAGGGGATGAAGAACTGTACGCCCTGTCCCTCATAGCTCTATAGCATAATCACCCTATAATTTTCCCACTGCTGGGACACAAGCCTCCTCCCTTCGAGAGGGACTGGGCTGTAATCTACCACGCAGGCCCAGTGCGGGTTGGTAGATATCATGTCACATATCTTCGAATTATTGGTTCTAGGACATGTCGTTTTTCTTCACCGTTTTGTGAGCAGTGGTGATGAGATAATTTACACAAAGTAAAGCGCCTGTCTGGGTCATACTTGAATATTTTGTGAATTTGATATTATGCGAATAAAGGCTCTAGTCTACAATACAATTCTGTCGACTCTTCCAGGAGAAAAACGCAAGACTGTGAAAGTGAGCGAGCTGCACACACCAATTGGGACGTTGATGATAGAGGTGGTGTACAGGACCAAGATGACGATCATGCCGGAAGCCAGGCAGAAGACTGAGTATGAAGCCTCCCCGGCCACTACAGGAATTATGGTCAAGAGCGACCATTTCTACACGGAGAGTCCCAAGTAAGTTTTTATAACCTATAAACATCATGCCTGACTTGCTTGAAGGGTTAGATTAGACGTGTATCTGTGTTTCCCATGTAATAGGAGCGAGCCTATTGCCATCAACCGGGCACAAATCCAGACTCCGGGCTGCTACTAAGAAATTCCTGATGGAGAAATCCAAAAGTAATGTCGTTATATGAAGGGTGGTGTGTGGCGTTGGTGCAGCGAAGGCGTGAGTCGAACGTCTATATGGAGGAAACGCTGCGCACACACACATGATCAGCCTATAATGTCCCTACTGCTGGGACACCCACCTCTCAGTGAGAGGGCCGTAATCCATACCGCGCGGGCCCATTAAACACTTAGCAAATTCAAGTGATTTTCTCGTGACGATTGCAACTTTGAGATAATACCTGCTGGGTAATTGCGTAACACACTATGAGTAGAGTTTCATTTTGACAATTCAACAATATTCATTGCGTGATTTACATTGTTGAGCAGACACATTTTTCGAACTTATGCAGCAATGGATTAATAACATGCTTCAAAATGATTCAAATTGAGAGTAATAGTATGTTACGCAATTAAGGTGCTGTTTCATAATAGGGTATATATATATATAGAGATCCAATATCATATATTCGTATCAATAAACAATTACAATGAATACAGTAGCGCAGTCATTTTTAAAAGATACCAAGTATATATATGTCACGGCTAATAGCCGAAGTGCGGCTACACCTAGTTTTAGCCGGCCGAAGTGCGGCTACACCTAGTTTTAGCCGGCCACATGCGGTTCGTGTGTATTTCGGGAGGCGACATAGGATGCAAGAGCGAGCGAAGGGCACCCTGAGGTTCGGTTTGGTTAGGTTCCTTTAAACCCCTTACACAGAAATAGGAGCCCCGCTTTGGATTCAAGAGCGAGCGAAGGGCACCCCGAGGTTAGGTTTGGTTAAAACTAGGTGTAGCCGCACTTCGGTCATTAGCCGTAACATATACATATTAATGCTCGTGACTTATACGCAGCGTTTTCGGAACGTACACACAATACCACACTGGCACAAGACACACAATACCATTCCCCTAAAAATGACAAAGAAAGTCTGTTCTAAAAATCAGATGTAGACCGTGATATGCAACGGATATAATGATCGACACGATTGGGCCATTAAAGAAGATGCTGAGTATCATCCGTATTATCAGCCGGTTAATATTAGTACTGGATATGAGCGTGTGACTTGTTTATAACTCAGAAATCAATCACCGCCACCGCTGCAGGACTCGTCTGCTCCACCGGTCATCAGTTCTTTTGAACCGAATTTTCGAATTTGTGGACCGGCCTGACTGTCAGTGTCCACACTGTGTGTGTCTGTGTTTGTGTTTCGGCACCGTATGTCTTAACGCGCAGAACGCACTGGTTGAAAATCTTAGTCTTCAAACATTGAGGATTACGTGAAGACTTGTCGGACTTTTCCAAACGCTGCCCCACCCAACTAGATCCTTCTTTCGACTTCTTACTACTAACTCATACTCTTTCCGTCTTATTACATAAGTAGTTCTAAACTTTTGCCCGGGCTTAATTTCAAACTTTATTCCGACTTCTAACTGAAAACTTGCTACTGGACTAAGATGCCAGTTATATATAATGAACTGTATCTCGATCACAGTTAGGTTCTTATTACTCAAACTGGCTCGAGGGTTTAAACAAAGTATAAAGAAAAACTGTGTTTTCTAATAAGACCGTTTATGTACGATTCAGATAAGATTGCCATCGACATGCTAAGAAGATGTGATCCCAACTAAAATTGACAATTATTATTTTATTTATTTTAGAAAAAATCGCAACGATAAGAAAGAATTGGACCTGTCCAAACCCTTGACGGCTGGAGCATTTGTTGACCAGAAGAAGATCCAGGAGTTACACAGGACGCTCAGTGAGCAACTGCCTCCAGAGCCTCCTATGGCTTGGCTGCTTGCTGAGAAGGAGAAAATGGAAACGGTATGTGGATCTTCTTTTATTTTATTCTGTGACGAACGCAGCTGTAGACAGCCCTCCTGGGCCCTATTTCTCGAAACTTATTAGACTAATAATATGAGTCCATGAACGAATATTTTTACAAGTTTGCTAGTGTGCGTTTCTCGAAGCTATGGTAGTAAAATATTAGTTACTAGTTGCAAACTAATAAATATTAGCTAAAATTACCTGAGTAAATTCAATTTGATTTCATAAAAAAATGTGTTATTAAATACTCTTGTAAATTACACTGATAAAGCTATTAGGTCTCAGAAGGCTTGTAAAAAAGATTAGCCAAAATTATTAGACAAAATATTAATATCACTACATAGTATAAAACAAAGTCGCTTCCCGCTGTCTGTCCCTATGTATGCTTAGATCTTTAAAACTCCGCAACGGATTTTGACGCGGTTTTTTTTAATAGATAGAGTGATTCAAGAGGATGTTTTATATGTATAATACATGCATATTATAGTAGAGAAAAGCCGAGAAATTCAAAGATTTGTAATGTGATGTCGTAACAGACATATTTTTGTGCGCTTACATTGCAAACGCTGGGTAAACCTTACGAGATAGATCAAATTAATGTACTACGGAATTGTATATCATAAAAATATCGATAGTAAAGTCCGCGATGGTATATGTTTATCTCCTAAGAAGAACCCACAGTAACCAATTTTATCTTTTACATATTACAAAAAAAAATGGGTTATTTACCAAACTATTTTAAACAATACAATATTATTCCTTATCCAATTAAATACATTAAATACGTTGTGCATTTCATGGAGATCAAAATTGCCCTTTATAGCATATCATTAATATGAATATCTTATAAGATAATATCAGAGATTTAAAAAGCGGGGGCAGAGCGGCTAGCGGGGCCGCGAAGTTCGCCGGGTCAGCTAGTTATTTATATAATAGATACAATAATAATTCGCCGTCGTCGAGTCTTTTTATCCAGAAACACTTACGAAATATTGATAAAACGTTTGAGAAACCCCAAAACATACTGTATTTTGCTTCTAATACACTTCTCATAACCATTAGCTTTAGATCCATGGTAAATTTAATTTAATAAAATAATTTAGGTACTTTAAATAAAACAATCCGCTTTTACCGCCAATGTGCAAAAGACAAAATCAAACGAATCCAAAAGTGGCGGAAAATTTTCCGTATTTTTTTTTAAGAAGTAAAGAGGCATGTTTTACATATATATGTATATTCAGCCAAGCCAGCCTAATATTTTTCATTAGTCTGATAGTCCAGTAACCGGTTTTGAGAAACCGGAAAAATTAGGGCTTGTAATTTTTACACTAGTAACTAATATACTAGTAAACTAATAGTTTCGAGAAATAGGGCCCTGGTAGTGGCTGTCTAGCAATTATGTATGTATGTACAGTCAATTTTGTATTGTGAAGGGGTCGGTTAGTCGAAAGTTGAAGCTAATTGCCCATTCCAAAACGGTTTGGAATGGGCAACTTTCGACTAATCGACCCCTTCCCCCGTTACCGTTCTGTTCCATAGGCACCTACTACGGAGTAGGTGCCTATATATGGAACAGAACGGGCAAGAAACTCCACGGACACTCTTTTAAATCAAAATATGGTTACAAAATATTCGTTTTTAGTTTGAAATTATGCATGTGAGAACGATGCAGAACGTTAACAGCATCCGTAATAAAAAAAAATAAGCAGTGGCAGGTAAGAGAAGTCCAGTCCCTAATGACGGCGCCCGTTAACGAAACCAAACTCAAATCATTTATTTCTAATAGGCCATTGACTAAATTTAAAAATGGCTCGATGGTTTAAACCTGGGTCTAAACAGAAACCTTATTTTGTCATAAGGCCGATTGTGTTCACATATTTACAAATATTGTAACCATAGACGATTGTTCCTAACATTTTAACAAATAACTGTTTAGGAGTTCATGTAGAATATATCATAAAAATAACAAAGTATGTAATTAAATTTGCATCCAGCTTGATTTTGTCTTGATCTATTCCAGAGACAACTCATGCAGAAGTCCATTGTCGTGATTTCAGAATTGTCCTATAGTTAGGGATGCCATCCGTCCGGGTTTCCCCGGATTTGTCCTAGTTTGCTGGGCGTCCGGGGAGCGTCCGGGCAGGGTCCCGAAAAGTGTCCGGGTTTCACACTTTCTGTGTTAGGAGAAATCCGACTTTAAATGATTTGCAATAAATTAAAGCATAAATCATAGTTAAAAATTAGTCGCGCGGCAAATGTATGCGCTCGTGACAATTTATAATTTGCTTTTGATTTACTTTTTTTTTAATTTTCATTGATTCCAAAAAGAAGAGTTCCTAATTATTTTTGTTACCAGAATAACTCTCACATAGAGAAGAGTGTATAATTGATTAATAAATTAAGCGTTTCATTTGTATTGTTGAGATTTAAATTGATATTCTATAAATAAGACAAAAATATGATACTTAACAATGTTTTTATTTTATTGTATTTTTTTAAATAATATAATAATATAATTTTTTTTGAGGAGTCCGGGGTTTTTTTTTAATTCACCGAAATGTCCGGGGTTTTTGAAGTTTTTAGCCGGGGTCATATAAAAGTACAGTACATATAAAAGTTGTTCAGTTCGGTGGTCTAAAGCACCTCTTAAAGTTTGTCAGGTAAATTTTTTAACACCTTTTTCAATTTATCGTCTTATGACTCACATCCGCATAACACAATTTCCAGCATTAACCGTTTACATCCTTAATGTGTAGTAGAAATTGATAATGATTTAAAATAGTTACAGAAAATGAAGGCACTGACGACATCAGACCACGAGAATGCAAACAAGCCGAGTTGCAGCACCAGTGTGCCAAAGTCATCACACACTGTCAGCCGGGCTATCGAAGTACCCAAGCCCAAGAACGGGGACAAATACTCGGGACTGATGGTAAACTTAACTTTTTATCTACTGTTGCTTCATTATAACACATGGAACATTCGTTCGAGCGAACAAAAGATTCCTAGAATGGAAAACTACAGTATCGTCATCTGTCTAGCCTTTTCCGAAATATTGTTGGGGTCGGCTTCCACTCTGAGCGGATGCAGGTGAATACCAGTATTTTGTGTAGAGCGACTGCCTATCTGACCTCCACAACCCAGTTCCTGCATAGCCTATAATGTTCCCACTGCTGGGATTCAGGCCACCTGTCTTCGAGAGAACCCAGCCCAGTTACTGAGTAACACGATACTCCTTGGTAAGACTGGTTGTCAGACTTTCGGGCTTCTGTCGACCCGCAACGATTGCCAAAGATCCATGAATGACAGGAACCAACAACTTAACGTGCTTTCCGAGGAGGGGTCTCGGTATGTAAAGATGGTCACCTATCCACGGACTATCTACTGTCTATTAACCTGATCGATCGACCCGTGTGTCTGTTGTTACTTAGCCACGAACCCCTATCAATAGCATAGATATTTATTTGCTTTACCAAAAAGCTCAAATTTACAATGTAGTTTGTTCGTGTTTGACCACTTCTTAATGAAGATACCATCGAGGTTCTCTGTTTTGTTACCTAACTTTTTTATCCATAATCTAAAGTGGCATAATTTTTTTTGTCCTAATCATCATTTGTCCGAATGATAGCTTGCCCGAAGTTACTGTCACATAATATCGAATGCCATAAAATTGAAATCCCTAAATAATATGCCCTTAATTTGTTTGTCATAAATATTACAATCAATAATATACAAAAGACCTAAAACCGTTTTCAATAAAAGTTACAAGTCATAAATTCAAATTACCTAATGTTTATTTATCCTAATAATGGTTTAATACAAAAAGAAAAAGTAATTAACAAAACAACAAGACTTGATAACATCCTAAAGGAACAATCGGAATACACAAAATGTAATTTTTTGAAGGCAATCGCAGCTAATATGAAATTAGCTTAGAATTTGTTTACAAAATTAAAACTAGGCATTATAACCTTATAATTACGACTACTATTAATGTATCTACGTTTAAATATTTTTTTTTGTAATTAAAAATTATCTGATTTTTTATTACCAAATCCAACTGAAACAATACATAAATAGATGCAAAAGTAATATGACTTTTGTCACGGCTTCGGCAGCAAGCATGCAGCAAGCATGCAGCATGCAAGAAAACATACAGCATGCAAGCGAGCATGCAACATGCAGCAGGCATGGTTTCTGTCACGGCTCCGGCGCTGCGGGTCTCCGGCGGTCCCACGCGTGAAAATCGTCGCAGACGGGTTTCGCTCACCACCACGGCTTCGGCTTGCTGGCCGGCTTAGCCGGGCAGCCTCAGCCGCGGCGGCTCGCTCGCAGCCTCCTGCTCCTCAGCCCGCGGGCCGCCTCGCCCCTACGCGCCTACGCGATTTGAAATTACACTCTAGGGGTAGGGCAGACAAGACTGCGTGGAGTCGGATTTACAGCGATTCGTGTCTGTCACTAAAACCTAATTTTTAGCAAATGTTTTAGGGCTAACAATTTTATTATAAATGAACATTCGGAATAATACACATTTTATAATACAATACATAAGGACTTTATTTCATGCAAAATAAGGAGATTCAATTATTATAGTACTCGATATTATGACAGAATAGATTTAGAAGTAAAGATAATTATGTAAAACAAAATTTCGAATTTTTGAACATTATGGTTACTGAAGTTTATAGCAAACGTGTTATGGATAATTTTCGGACAAACAATTTTAGGAGAAGAAAGGGGGTACCTACCATCGATGGTGCACACTTGTCTTAAAGTAACCTATTCATTCGAGACTTGAAAACTCTTAGGTTATAACTATAAAGAAATACAGAGTAGCATAGAATTATTTAGCTGTACGCAAAACGAACGTGTAAAGAAGGGGAAGGACGTGCTTCAACGCAACTCATTGCAGAAATCCTCCTTCATTACTTTTGCACATTTTCTATGAACCAATGCACTGCACACCAGAGGCGGGCCGCACTGCAATTGTTAGGGTTCCGTACCCAAAGGTTCCAACGGGACCCTATTACCAAGTCTCCGCTGTCCGTCCGTCCGGTCGTCCATCCGTCCGTTAGCGGGCTGTATCTCTTGAACCGTAATAGGTAAACAGTTGATCACAGTGTGTACCGCTATAACAACAAGTAATAAAAATAATGCATTTTTTGCGTTGGGGTAGGGAACCCTTAGTGTGAGAGTCCAACTCCCACTTGGCCGGTAAAAATGCGTTGCGGCCCGTTGCTGGCAGAACGAATTCTTACACTATTCGTCATAATTTCCAGGAGTTCCCATTTGCTGACGGCAGCCCGATAGCAGAACTGGCAAACTTCTACCAAGAATGTTTGCAAGCGCGGTCCACCAGCGACGAATGGACCGACATCGTGATTGATGCCTCGGGATCGACGGACTCCGAGTCAATGTCGAAACAGCTCAAGATGTTCGAAGACGCTGTCCCTGAGTTCGACAACATGGTCGCCTCAATGTTCAGCAACTCAGAAGGCTCCGACCGCTCCTAAACTGGACTGGATGTAAGACTGTATGATTGTTATTAGAGTAAGGTTTCTAGCTATGCCGCAGTGCGAATAAATGTGTCAGAGATTTTAACTTTAGACTCTGTAGAAGGTTATAATGATATCCGATTTTGATGCCAGTACCGGTAGGGATTATAGATTTTTCGTCTGGCCAAGAGCGTACTTTGACAATATTAATTATGACTAAAAGTTTTCGTAAACGCTCAGGCTATTTTTTATTTCATAAAAGCTATTATCGGACTAGCTGTCAATTGTCGAACGATACCGATTATGATTATTTCAGGCCGATTTCAGACGATGCTCATTACATTCGCACTGCTTTATTTGAAAACGCGAAAGTCTTGGAGGGATTGTAGATAGATTTATATTATAATCAAGTTAATAACAATTTAATTGCACTAGAAAGTGTAAAGCGCCATCTTCTTGTCTGACCTGAAACAAAGCATTGTTATGTATTCTCTTATTCTATCCAAATCTATACATAGTTAAGCGGTATTCAACTGTTTCTGACTGCGTTTGTTAACAATCACTGTTAGGAAGCATTAGTTCTTCATTTGACAAAAGCTGCAAGAGAACAAACACACTTTAAATATTTAAGGGGGATGCGCTGAGGTATATAGCCCGCGAAATTCAATTTTTGTTACGGTTTCTTACCTGATAATTGTTAGAAACGTAAGAAAATTTTAATAAAAAAAAACAGTTGCATCCGGGACACTGCCGACAGAAGTGAAAACAAAACACAAACAGAATACTTTGCCATCACTCACTGACATATCGGATGTACTTACATTAAAACCGAGTACACCCCGAGGACAGCGGAACACATCCGAAGCGGGTATTTTTTTAATCGTCCTATAAACAAAACACGGGCGGTGTCGCTTACGGTAACAGTGGCGCGAGTTCAATGATTTTTTCCCATCTCAAAAAATGCTAAGGCGCCTAAGAGGTTTTCACTTCAAAAATTTAAACCCTGGCGCTTCTCCTTTAAGTAACAAAATAGAGAACTTTAGTGCGCAATTGACAATTAATTCGAGCATTATCAACAAGTTCGACCGAGTTAAAACATCGGATATAATGATTCAAGGAAATTTACACCACCATGTTTGGGTCACTTGTAGTAGTAAACCGCTCTAAATTCTATGACACATCTATAGTGAAAAATCCCTCTACAATGCTCAATGCTCATACTATAAAAATAAACTGCAACGACATTTTTCGTAGTGCAAGTTTCAATAATAAAACTCCAACAACCTAATTCAAAAAGATTTTGTAAACGTATTAAGAATAGTATATGTTCTTACCGCTTTTTAAATGTATATTGTAATGTGTATCGTATATACAATACACGTCTATTTACTGGAAGATATTGTAGAAAGAGTAAGAGATAAAATCGATATTCGTGGATTTAAATGTTTAGGAACGTAAGACTGGACTTACGAGACAAGACTTTGAATGACGTATGACTGACCTGATAATAGCCTCTATTAGGTATTGATAACGCCGCGGCGGCACCCGATATCAACACTCATTAAAATTTTCACTATTATGATTATAATACACTATCGTTTCCGATAAGTGTCATAGTTTATAACTCGTTCGTGGTTAAATCAAAATTTTATTCGATTTATGTAAAAATTCTAATATTATTTCTTGCTTTTGAATGTAAAATTATTTGTATAAATATAATTCCTATCTATTTCGTTTAGGGGAAAAGTTTTATCGGTATTTTATGTACAATAATACATTTCAATGATCAATGTAAATATAATAATTATGAAAGATAAGAATATAATTTATTCAATGGTTAAGGTCACTGTAGACTAGACTTCGACATGATTACTCGTGGCTTATAAGTAAAAACTTTTGTAGTATTTTGTGTCTGTTAGTTTTTAAGGAAATTAACTCAGATTTTACACATTCTGCGGCTATCTTGAATTCTACTTCCCCTTATGCCTTGTGTAGGTACCATAATATAGATCTTAGATCTTTCCAATACATTTTATTAATAGAATTACCTACTGATTAACCAAGTTCTAAATTTCTCAACATGTCCTAACTGATGGACAGACATAGCCGAAAAGACTTCATTCATATTGTACCCAAAATTAAAGTGGCCGGCCAGAATAAAAAAGTACTGTTTTCTTATGGGAAATGACCTCTTGAGCATTTTTTACTATTACAATGAAAGTCTACAGTAACCCCACTCCCCCTGGCTGAAATTTGAGATTGAAAATGCCAAAAATCATATTTTACCTTAATTTTTGGGTATAAAATGTTCGACACTTGAATGATATCCTTTAGCTATATGAGGTTTCTGTAATCATATTAAATACGATATTTTAATTATAACAGTATGGCATCAGCAGCGGCCTTTTGAACTGTAAAAAAATAAAGTAGTTCAGATATAAATAAATAGATGGTCATATGTAAGTGGAGTGCCTTCGAAGCAACGACTGAGACCACGTCTCACGTAACGTGCCAACCCTCGTTTTGATACACTTTACTACTTTTGAACTAATTTATCGATCGCTTGTGAGGCTGTCTTCGTATTGAGCTTACGTCTGAGGTAGGCGTTGACGCCGCTTACACGCTGCGTAAATAACTTTGCTAGCGTCGTGTAGACGTGATTGTATCAACAATACGTCGCGTGCATGCGTGCGTATACGTTTGACGAACGCCTACGCTGGACCTACGCGAAATGCAAAGACACCTTTACATAATATTTAAATCATTTGTATGGTGTTTCATTGTAATTTATTGGTAAAATCATACCAAGTGTATCGTTTTCATGTTAGTTGTAACCATTCGTTTTGCTAGTCACTCGTTAATGGTTAAAAATATTAGTATAACTAGATTTCAGAAACATCAAAATTATCTTTTAATATTGCGCCTAGTCCTCGATCCACCTAACTACAGTAACAGTTGATTTTTGGTTCAGTTGGTTTTTAACCGACTTAATAAAAAGGAGAAGGTTCTCCGTTCGGATAGTTTATATGTTTTTTTTATTGTTTTCCATTCACGTCAGTAAAGTGAACAGTGGGATGTTTAACGTATACGCGGAGTATACGTTTGGTTCTTGCAAAAACATGGCTCAAAAAATAAAAACGCTGCCTGTCGATTTGAAAAACTTCTCGCTTTAAAGTTCGTTTAGTAATGCCATCGTAGGACACTCGTATTTGGCGGGCGAGGCGCATATTAGCTATTAAGATTGCATTTCGTTGATTTTTTTAGGTAGGTATTACTTAGTTAGGCTTGATATTATAATTAAAAATATTCTTTATATCACAAATTATATTAGCATTCAAATTAGTTCAAGCAGCGACTTTAGTTTAAATATTTTCTAAATTAAATTTATCCCATGTAATCAAGAGAGTTATGTCATGTAAAGATTTCAACATTTCAGCCGAAAGGCGACGTAATGCTCCCTGGCGGAACCACCTTTGCTTTAACAAGTCTAAGTTACGTAGAAAAGTCTACGGAATGTCTCTAAAATTCACTGCTGGACTTAGGCCTCCCCCAAGCACCGCCACTTCGACCGGTACTGTGCTTCTCGCATCCAAGATTTACCATACGTTATTTCCTGGTTTTGTTAGAGACATTGCAAAACTCTTAAAAAAGCTACACTTTTAACGATCGCCTTCGGTAATCTAGCAATTGTCTAGCGAAGAAGTCTGTAAAACGTAGACGCTACGCTGACACCGCGGCGATGCGGAGTAGCTCCGATACAATCACGTTTACGCTGCGTAAGTGCATAAAGGTGCTCTTCCGAAGGCGATTGCAACCGCAAACTGCAACCACACGACCGGTTTATAAGTAACTCTATGAAAACTGTGACAGGTTGTCGCCATCTACATCATTCAGCGACGTTGCCGGTTGCGGTTGCCTTCAGAATAGCACCTTAAGCATGTAGCTGGCATTAAGCAGAGCAAAGTCACTCTATGATATGATAACAGCTATCTCACTCTATGATTTGATAGCAGCAACAATGAAGTCTCTGTAGATGAATTTGTAAGGTCTGTGGCGTCCTTAAAAATTAATCGAAACCAATCGATGTATTTGCAACTACATCACAACTATATACTATTAAGACTTTCTGGTCCGTCCTCGGGTTTTCAGTGTACTCTCTCAAAGTGTTCAGCTCATATTTATCTTAATTTCTTCATAAATTCATCTTTATTTTGGTAATATCCTACGAGTACCAGTTGCTCTCGTAAACCACCTCAAATAAAGTTTCTGGAAGCAAACTTTCTTGGTCTCCTGTATGCTCAAGTATACTCCACATGTTACGGCATGTCGTCAAATAATAAATGAGGCTCCGTTTCTGTTAGCAGAAGAAATAATATCACAAATATAACCGCTTCATAGGGATTTAGCGCTCTTAGCACTCATACGCACTAGCGGTTAACCGCGGGGGCGGCTAGCCGCGCGGTTAGCCGCTTTTCCAGTTTAATATGCAACCGCTTATGATTGTACGCACTAAACCGTAACAAAATTTCAACCGCGGCGGTTGAATGGGGAGCCGCGGCCCGCTTCGCGGCCAGTCGCCTTATTCTTAAAATTGTAAGTCGTTAAGTTCTTTGCTCATGTATTTTAAGTTTTTCCATCATCTTTAACCGCTAAGACTCCGATGACCGTGTTCAATACTTTTAAATCAAAGTATATACATACGTTTTGCCGCAGTAGGCTAAATATGTCTATCCATATCTTGTTAGTAATAGTTTTAAATATTTAATCATCAGAATAATGTAGTATAGACATGAAGATGTTAAGTCAACTCTGGGTGTAAGTAATCGCCATAATAAGTAAGGGATATACATTAAGACATAAACTTATCAATAATGTAAAACTCATCGAAGACAAAATGTTCATGTGTGTATCATACAGTATACTTATTCATTATATGGCCGCACTATTATATGCGAATATTACACAAACAAAGGGGCCGATTTGGTTATGCTCCAACTAAACTAAAATTAGAGTATTGCTATCTTTTACCAACGTATAGCTTGAGAACAGAACAGCGACGCTTTCGAACTGTCACTATTGCGACAAGACACAGTCCGTTCGCAGTTATTTTACCTCTGACAGCAACAAATCTGATCATCTGCCTAGGCTTTTCCCAACATATGTTGGGGTCGGCTTCCAGTCTAAACGGAAGCAGCTGAACAACAACCACCACACACAGCAACCAACCTAATATCACCTTATTGTAAAGAGAATAAAGATCACAATGATGTTAACAGACTTGTCAGTGGCAGCAACCCAAGATCAACCTTATTAGAATGAGATTAGAGATCTGACAGATCTGATCTGACAGATTTGGACAGTGGTGCAAAATCAGAGGTCAATTAACTGTGAACGGACTGTAAGGACATTTTGACATTTGCCCGCTCATGAAGATCCGTAAATATTGACAGCTACGTTTGAAGGAATAATTTCCGTACTTTATTGTCAATAGTTACGTACTACTTAACAGGTACAGACGCCAGCACATCAAGCTACTACAATCTGTCAAATTTCTTTAATAGATTTTAAACTTTATTCCTAAATCATAAGATTCAATGTTGATTGGGAAAATTTGACAGTTTCGGGTAGCTTGAGGTCCTGGCGTCTGTACAATCGAATCGATTTTTAGGAAGTCTTACCTCTCGTCTATTTACTGTCGTCATGTTTTATAATAATTACATAAAAACAATAGGAACTACGGCTCTGTATTGAATAAGTAAGTCATAGACAGGTAGTCACTATTGCATTTAATACACACCAGTAACATAATAAATATCATTTTAAGTGGAAAGATTAAAACCTATGTAGTGGAGATCCTTCGTAAATCATTACCCTTTTTTTGCTGCACCGAAGTCGGGTAAAACGTGTTATTTTACAACCATAGTCCAACGTTTCCTAGTTGTAATGGACAAATATTTAAATTGCCGTTAACACAGATGTCTAATCTGTTCATGGGAAAAGCAGAAATTACCAATTTCTGGAGAGATTTTATGCATTTTTTTTTCACATCCCTAATAGTTGTCCTGAAAATCCTAACGCTTAAAGGTATTACATAGCACACGTATCAAACCGAAAAGTGATCGGCACTGTATCAACTCGAGCCGTTCAGTATTCTTTGTATCAATAAAACTCCCTACTGCGACGCACACTAATCGGAATCGTAACGTAATCGCCTCGCCTCGGGACAAGATCACGAACCGCGGTGCGGTGCGTTACGGCTCATCGTCCCTGCGCTTACGTCTCTTCGTCCGCCCTTGCCCCTCTCACGCGGCCTGTCTGCTGCACCATCAACCAGCGGTCGGCGAGCCGTTGCCGAGTCGACGTATCGGAGCTTCTGATCCGCTGTGCTTACGTTAGGTTGACGCGTGTTTGATGGCGAGGCGAAAGGCGATACGGTGCCGATCCCTTTTCGATTTAACCCTTAGTATGCCGGAACGTATATACACGCGAGACACAATGGGTTTTTAATTGTTTCTGTAATTCCGGCATTCAACCGGTTAATATGTGTGTGAACCTTAAGGGGCTCCCTGGGAAAACATAATGAAAATTGTTCTTCTAGAATCGCAACGCACCATCGCGTCGCACCTGTCTGCAGGAGCCTTTATGAGTAAGCGAATTTAAATGGTTCTGCTTTGCATTCATAACACAAATACAGGCTGGTATTACAATATGATCTTTTTTCATTAATAGTTGTCTTTGTACACTAGGCCTCTGTTGACAGCGGCAATTTTGAGAGTTCTAGTGCTTACAAAAATCATGTTTTTATGTTTCATCAAAAAGGAAAACATAGAACACCGTATTAGCCTTCTTATTCTGTTAATGAAATATCTTTTAAATTGTTCCAATATTGGAAGAGAAAATAGGCGAGAGCCAAACCTCGAAGACTTTTCAAAAAGTCTCTCCGACCGCATTTCCGTTTTCGGTTCATTGACAATATCAGTACAGACATCGAAATAACGTACAATAAAATCATAAAATCGTAGTTGTTTACCTTAGTTGTTTACATCCTAATATTAACTAATAATCATGTTAAATTACTCTCACTAAGTGTAGGTGCTTCTTAGTTTGGAAGCATAATTAATCTACGTGGGCTCAACGCGATTGGGCGAAATTGTGTACATATCCTACAACTGCGCGAGCACTAGGCCCTTTATACACGCACCGTTTCCCATGCCGTGTAAAACTACGGTTTGCTCGCCGTGTGTAGTAGGCACGGTCGTCAGTGTTATATGAGTTTGGTGACGAGCTAGCTAAGGTTCCGTACCCAAAGGGTAAAAACGGTACCCTATTACTAAGACTCCACTGTCCGTCTGTCACCAGCGGGGTAATTGCGTAACACTATCAATCGGAATCGGTTTCATTTGAACAGTTGAAGAACATTCATTGCGTTATTTACGTGTTGAGCAAACAAATTTTTCGAACTTATGAAGCAATGGATTAGCTTTGATTTGCTTCAAAATTATTCAGATTCCGATTGATAGTGTGTTACGTAATTAGGGCGCAGGCTGTGTGATAGCTAGAATTTTCACAGATGATGTGTTTCTGTTGCCGCTATAACAACAAATAATAAAAAAAAAACAATAAAATAAATATTTAAGGCTCCCATACAACAAATGTGTTTTTTTTCGGCGTTTTTGCCTTGTGAACCCTTCGTGTGCTAGTCCGACTCGCACTTGGCCAGTTTTTTTTTTCTACGGCGCATTTTATACGCCGTACCGTAAAGAGACCGTGTATAAAGGGTACTGGGCTTATCACACAAATGCAAACTGATCTGCAACTTTTATACTTACCTATTTGTTAAAGGTAAGAAGGTATTTGCCAGCAGTTTATTCGTTCCAATCGCTTTCTTAAGTACTAGTTTGACTAAAATGTACATTTAGGACTTGACCTTTTTCTATGTTTATCATTATTTATAAATTGTAACCCTAAATCAACTACTTAACATATTTTTACCATCATGATTACGAGAATGTAAAATTATTTATTGCATTTGTATATTATCATCATTTAACATACAAAATTATTACTCATCTTACTTTTACTATAAGTACTAAGCGAATGATCTTAGCGGTTATTCCGTTTATCCAACCTAAAAATCCACCCTAAGGTGAATACGTGGAAAGGCATGTCCGAGAATCCAGCCTAAGGCTCTTAATTCCGTTTATCGTACTAGGCCTAGGGTGGATTTTTTGGGGGTGGATAAATTGAATGACCCGATTTTAGACGCTTATTACATACATGGGTGTATGTATATTTCATATTTATAGATATTTAGACGTAGTTAAGCATTTAAATTAATGTAAAAACAAATCTTAAACGTGTATTCTATATTTTGGGCCGTATAGTTTAGTGTTGAAGCCATCATGTTCTAGTGCAAGAAAAAGATGAAGCTATAATATGGCGCGTTCCTTTTTTTGCAACAGCACATTTGATGGCCTTGACATTGCATTATACGTCCTCTGAGTAATTTGTATACCTACCTATTAGATAAGTTGTGTCATTATCATTGTATTCATATAATAAGTGTCGCGGACAACATGTTTTATTGTGTTGCATGAAACAGGCTTCATAATGTTTGTAACAAATGTTTACAAATTGTCATTAACGGCTTCTGAAATAAAATACAGATCTTTTAAATATAAGTTTTATTTCGTTTCCATTTCGACCAAAAAGTTTGCATGTGATTAATCACCTTTTTGGTCTAAACTAAACACATTCTACTACAAGAACGAAGCCTTTCCACCAGAGATGAATCTCTTCAAAGTAAGAGTGAACAGACTTCTTCTGGGTAAGCTTATTCCATCGATCGTCGACTTTGTCTTTGTCTCTAGACTAGATTCAAGAGCAAACCCATTTAAAAAAAGAAAGAAAGCGAGTATGCGTAGCGAGGAATGTGAGTAAAACTAACCAATACCAACGTTAACTTAGTTCAAGCTATAAGGCCGCGTTTCCACTGACGCGGAGCTGGGCGGAGCGGAACGGAGACGTGGAGTAATCGTCCAATCACAGACGAGAACAGACGAGACGAGTGACGCGATGAGGATTTCAACCATTGTGATTGGTCGATTCCTGCACGTCTCCGCTCCGCTCCGCGCAGTGGAAACGCGGCCTTAAGCCCAGTTTCCACCGCGAGCGGAGCGGACCCATTAATGACTTCTTTTACCTCGCAAGAGAAAACTGCTTACATGTGTTTCCACCAACAAAGAGTTGAACGGAAATGACTCAGCGGGCAAAAAGAGTAAAAATGAGCTCGCTCATTCTTCTGTTTCATTTCTCTTTTGCGGTGGGAATCAGACCACTAATAAAACTCTTTCTTGGAGGAAACGCAAACCTATTTCATGAAAACGAAGTCCGCTTCGCTTAGCCATTTCCGGCTCATTACTCTTTCGTGGTGGAAACCGGGCTTAAAAGTGAAGCGATGTTATTGGCTGGTTTCACACACATCCCTCGCTCGCTACGTATCCTCGCTAATCTCTGGTGGAAAGGCAGCCTTATAAGATTGCAGAAACTACATGACAGATTTCTTCCGCCACGATAACCTCCATCGTAGAGGTTGCGTTTTTAATTCGCAAATAGGTGCAGGAAAGTAAATTAATGTTAAAAGACCAGCGGTGCTATTCTGTAAAAATCTCACCGTGAAAGTGGTGAAGGTGAAGTGAGCGTGGAGTGAGCTGTCGATAGTGTCAATTCCTAGCAAAAACAAACTCACTTCACCTAAGTTTTCACGGTGAGATTTATAACGGCCGCACCGCACGTTGAGCGCCATTTTAACGTACACACTTAATTATGTACTGTAGGTAAGTTCTTTATTTTCAGTTACATAAATCCCTTTTCAGTGCGCACCCCAGTCACACGTCATACAGCTAATGTCAATAAGAAGGGTGCGCAATGTGCGCATTGTATGTTTCTCACGCGGCTTCTAGAACTTTCTAGAACTTTCTTTCAGTGCTATTATTGGACGAGCGGTTCGAAATAGGTTCCCGTTATAACCTAGTTTATATCCTAAATAATACCTTAACTAACCTCCTAGACATAGTTAGGAGCCCTAGCAACAGAATTAGATCAACTGGTCCTAAAATACACAATGCATTTTTGTAATAGCATATCATCTGCCTAGCCTTTTCCCAACTATGTTAAGGTCTGCTTCCAGTCTAACCGGATGTAGCTGAATACCAGTATTTTACATGGAGCGACTGCCTATCTGACCTCCACAACCCAGTTACTGGGTAATACGATACCCCTTGGTGAGACTGGTTGTCAGACTTTCGGGCTTCTGACGACCCGTAACGACTGTCAAAGATCCACGAATGACAACCGGGACCAACGGCTTAACGTGCTTTCCGAGGCACGGAGGGGTCTTGATATGTGAAGATGGTCACCCATCCACGGACCAACCGCGGCAAGCGTAGCTTAACCTGATCGATCGACCCGTGCAGCTGTTATTACTTAGCCACAAGCCCCTAATAGCATGTAGATATTCATCATCATCAGAATGGCGTCAAAAGAGAGAACTGGCGCACATGAGGGCCACAGTTCCGCTTTGTTTTATTTCAAGATACTACCACTTATTCCGCTGCATTGCTTAACAAACAATGAGTTAACATACACAACATAACTTCACACCTGTATTCCACTAAAGGAAAGGCAGAGGTGTACCTACCTTAAGGTAAATGGGTAGTTGAGACCGCGAAATCCAAATTTTCTTACGTTTTTTGCAATTTGCAGGTCAGTGTCATGTTGTATCTTGATCAAAATATGTTTCGCGACAATAACAGGTACATATTAAGAGAATTAGAATCATTAATACCTACATCTTTCTAAGTTAGATTTCTACCATTACCACTTTTCCTTAGGAGATTGGTGGTTGGTGGTAGAAATCTAACTTATAATTAAATGTGTATTTGCATTGTACTTCTGCTACAATTTTGAACAAATATTTTGCTCAATAACTGAGTTTAAAAAAACTGAAGTGTTAATCGGCTTTTGTTGCTGACCGTACAGTCATAGTTATTTAATCGGTCGGTCGCATGATATCGCGTGATTGCTTATTGTTAATAATCTTTTTTATATTATGTCCTATCTCTCCGCAGCCACACTCACAGCCCATCTCTATATCATCTTTTTCTGAAATATACGGATTGTGGACGACCTGACTTCGGATGCTGGTCACCTTCACGTTTTGTCCCGTTATGTTCTGCAATAAAGACGGTGGGTAACTGGGTAAGGGCCTTATAAGCCTAGGTGCGCAGGGGCGCGTTTTTACCGCGGCGATATTTTTTCGCTCATTGGATTTACAACGCACTGCTTAGCGCCGTGCGTTTAAAATCCATTGCGCGATAAAATATTATTACACGCTATATTTTTACATCCGTGCGAACGTGGGCTAACACTCGTTTTGCGAGCGTGTTTCCAACGAGGTGATTTTTCAACGTGCTCGTTACGTGTGCGTAGCGGGGAAACTACGAGTGTGCAACGCGTTCGCCGTGTATCCGTAACGACAGCGACTGACATTCGTATACAAGAGAAAGTGAGACAAGTGAGCGTACAATTTTGTGAAAACGCTGAGAACACGTCGCGTAGTCGCGGCTAGCTCGCTTAGCATCCGCGTAGGGCACGTTCACAAATCGCCTTGGTAGAATCACGCTGGCAAATCGCCAGAGTGAAATGCTTTAAGGCGATAAGACAATGTTACGTCATTAGTTATCTATGTCTATTTTTCGGTTAATGTATTGTTCAGTCAGAGGACAGACCATTGCCCGCCACTGACTATGTCAGAACAACGTGTTAGGCCGCGGTCCTGACAAAAAGCTGCTGTCAATCGTCGGGCTCGTTTACGCGATAACGTGCGCGAACAATCAAAACGCGTTTGTACGTCACCGCGTAATCGCCTATTCGCGCGACAATCGCTCTCGGTTAGGTCACAGGGTTAAGCAAGTCCACACCGCGTGCGTTCACGTGATGTGAAAATTTCATTATCAAACATTAGTTTGCAAATAATGAGCTATTCCTTTATCGTTCGAGCCGATACGAAAGAAAAAATACAATACCTGATCATCCAAAGGAGGCTTATAAGTGCGCAACAGTGTCGCATTAGTCTTGTCCGCGAATATGGTGCGGCGGTGATGCGCGAACACCGCATCGTGCAGCAGCGAGTGGCAGATACGATTATGGTCCGTCGACCGCGCCACGCAACGCACCGACCGCAACGCATCAAGCGCAATGTTCAGACGAATACGACCAAGGAAGGTGTAAAGCGATGATTCTTCTTCACGTTCCTGTGACACCATAAAAGGAAGTTTGGTTAGTTTATGTCTAGGTACTTGAACATGTCTGGACGGCATGAAACTTGATGATGAAAGAAAACGTAGTTAATATTAACTGAATTACCTAATTAATGAAAAGGGAAACAAAAAGGACAAAGTGTTATTGGGTTTTTCTTATCTAATAAGTATTAAAAAGAAAAGATTTGATTTTTGTATGTTTGTTACGCTTTCATACTAAAACGGCTGAACGGATTTGGATGAAATTTGGCACATGAGACCATGATAAGTATGCCCAGCAGCTATCCATCAATATTTTCTAAGTAGCAGCCCGGTTGATGACAATGGACTATCGCCTCCTACTATATTAGACCTAAACATACCTATCGAAATGTGGGTGTATCTACTACTGGTAGGTACAGCTCTGCCTGACCCTTCAACGAAATACAAGCGTGATGTTCTATAATTACTTACCCTTTTCCGATCAAGAGCAACGACCTCTTCTTGCTGGCGTTTCACTTCTTTAGCCCAGCCCCTGAAATAAGGAAGGAGAAGCAGCAGCCTTGAAAAAGATGTATCCTTCTACAATGTATGTTCCATGCATGCATAGTATAATCAACCCATAATGTCTCCACTGCTGGGACACAGGCCTTCTCTCGGTGAGAGGAAGTGGGCCGTAATCCACCACGAGCGCCCAGGGTTGGTAGATGTCAGTGTCACATATCTTCGAATTTTTGGTTCTAAAACATGCCGGTTTCGTCACGATGTTTTCCTTCACCATTTTGAGAGCAGTGGCGATGAAATTATTGAAGTACTTACACAAAGTAAAGTGCCTGCCTGGGTCTGAACCACCACTGCTCCATAACATTGTATCAATATATAGGGTGACTGGTAATTAGTGACCGATACTTAAACACGTGATTTTACTCATCATTATGAACAACTTTTACTATGGGACCAAACTTGAAATCGCGAAAAAAAATCAGCTGTTCCCTACATTTATGTTCGTCTAACTCGTCAAAATGTAGAGAACAGCTTTTTTTTTTTTTCACGATTTCAGGTTTGGTCCCATAGTAAAAGTTGTTCATAATGATGAGTAAAATCACGTGTTTAAGTATCGGTCACTAATTACCAGTCACCCTATATAGCCAGAAAACATATTACACATTGAGTACATTATCTACTACTTAATTGTAGCTACACATTGATACAGTAAGCTATTATTGAATACAGATTGGAGACACTGAAATGAATTCGTGTGGATGGTTGGTTTTTTAAGTGAAAACTTCTTTATGCGCGTTGGGCATTTTTTGAGATGGGAAAAAACCATTGAACTCGCGACACTGTTACCGTAAGCGACACCACGCGTGTTTTGTTTATAAGACGATTCAAAAAATACCCGCTCGGATGTGTTCGGCTGTCCTCGGGATGTGTATATCCGACATGTCAGTGAGTGATGGCAAAGTATTCTGTTTGTATTTTGTATTTACATCTGTCGGCACTCCTGGAGTGCCACTGTTTTTTTTTTAGGCTGTCTGTACATACTCTAAGCTCAGGGTTTTAATTTGCTAGACTAAAATGACCTCTGCGATCGACCTTTTTTTTTTCAACATGATATTATTCAGTATTAGCTGTAATGTTGGTCTCGCAAATTAAAATCAGAGTATAAATAAATGGTTTTAGAGAAATGGGGCCAAAGTCAAGTCAAGAACTCACTTGCCAATAGTAATGAAGTCTTCAAGAATACTATTGTCCCTCACGAACAGTGGAACGCTCTGGACCTCGGTTTCCTTCCAAACTTCGTTCAACTTTAAAGTCAGGTAATGGGAGCAGAGAACCAAAATCGTCTAGGAACAGAAATTTTTATTTTTATACACTACGTACCGAGAGGGGATGGGCCCTTAAGAGGACATAATATTATAGTGACCTCATTGGTAATATTCTTCAGAAAGCCCCTGCCCATGGGGGTACACATGAAAAGAAAGCGCGAGTTTATCTAAGTGGTGTGTGCTATACGTTCCTATCATATCTGGTGCAGTTGATACCTACCGCTGACATTTATCTTGGAACCGTAGAACGACTCTGACGACGATGAAAACATAATTATAACGGAGAGAGAGAATGAAACTCTTTATGTGATAATTTAGCCGAGTTCCAAGATAACTGCCTTTTTGAGGCTACCGGTAGGTAGGTAGGCACTATAATGGTAACGAACCCTGTCTTCGGTAAACCTCCTTACGTGCATCATTACATTGATGTTGAGCCCAATGCAAATCTTCGCGTGCCAACTGTAAGCACGCCGTCAGGTCTAAATAGCTGGGTAAACGATGCCCGGTTTTTTTATTGTCAAACTCTTACCTCAATGTGCCGAGCCTTTTCTCCACCAAGAATGTTGGGGTCGGTTCCGAGCCTAACCTGATGCAGGTGACCAGTATTTTACATGTAGTGACTGCCTATCTAACCTGCACAACCCAGTTACTGGGTAAACGATGCGCCGTGGTAAGACTTTCTGTCAGACTTTTGGGCTTCTGACCCGTAACGACTGTCAAAGATCTACAATAACAGCCGGGGTAAAAGCTAACGTGGTTTCTTAGGCACGGAGGGATCTCAATATGCAATGGATGGTCACCCATCCACGAACCGACATGCGTAACTGAACCTTCGATCGAACAGTGCGGCCGTTATTATTTGGCTATGCACCCTCTAACTAAACATTACATATTTAAACATATTTTTGTTGTACTTTTCAAACTCACTAAACATTACATATTTAAACATATTTTTGTTGGTTGGTGTTCGACGCATCGGGCAATTGATCCACTCCAAATTAGCTGACGGGTTTTCATTATTTAAAAAATAAACTTTTAACAAGTGACAATTAAAATGGATTACCTACTCCAACCGGAAACAAATGTAGAAATACTCTACCAAATTATATAATTGTAAGTTGACAAATTATTTAATTAATTCTTAGGTACCTAGTTACCTACATTATAACCAGAAATTCCATTTTAAACTCATTTTTTACTAAATTTGATATCGCAAGTTACTGCGGGGCATTCACTTTACTTTGACTTTACGTGTCGCTGTATTAACAGCGACCCATAAAATAATTCATTACCGTTGCGAATAACATTTTGAACAACTTACTATGCACCATACAAAGTAGAAAAAGTTTATAATGCATCAAAAATTTCAACCCCACTGTCAACGGGAAAAAGTACCCAAAAGTCTGGCAACATTGGAAAACACATGGAAAAATTCGAACTTCGCGGGCTTTTTTTAGAGTTCCCCCTTCAAATCATAGATGTCACTACTGTATTTCCGTAGATTCGAGCCGAAACAGGCGAAATATGTTACTAGGACTGCAGTAATGCAAGGAGCAAACCGATCGATAACGGTATTGCCAGGTGTGGTGTTATCGAAGTCCCATTATGGATTGCGTTAAATAATTAATTTTCGACATTTACAAAGTCGTAAATCAATTTATTTGTAAAAACAGTTTTGCCTAAAATATTTGAAATGTTGCAAAAAAAAAAATTAATCTTCGTGTGCAACAACAACAGCCAGGTAAAATATTATCAAGATTATTGTTTTATAATAACATTAAGTTTTAAATAAATAATATAATTATTCGCGCCTTTTTTGATAAAGGCGCGAAATGCCTAGATGTTATTGGATGCACTGTACAGCACACAATG
Organism: Oligia latruncula; assembly: GCA_948474745.1. Lineage (NCBI taxonomy): Eukaryota > Metazoa > Arthropoda > Insecta > Lepidoptera > Noctuidae > Oligia > Oligia latruncula. The sequence goes on along the minus strand of OX419683.1, from coordinate 6,785,714 downwards.
CAGAAGGGGCGTAGCCCGCGTAGCGTTGTAGGTACCTAAGTGACGAAAATATACTGAGTCTACCACACAACAAAGTCAAAACTAGGTTAAAATGAAACAGCACCATGTTTCTCAGCTTAACTGTGTGAACAAATGTTACGTCTAGACTTACTGTGCTAGCCTCATCCCCTAGCAACTCAGTTGACGCATGCGTAAAAGCAGTCTTCCAGCGACCATCACTAGGCATGAACGCCATGTGTGCCGTTAGTTAAATGAAAAACCAATAATATATACCCGCCGAACGTTTAATTTACTTTGTCACAATAAGGGTTTCGAACCAAACTAACACTGATCAGTATATGGGTTAAGCCAGTTTCACGAACAAAAATTATCGCAAAATTAATGTGACAAATTGCTGATCTAGCTAGCGCGATAGCGTAATTACTGTATGGTGCGTTATTAATAAACCTGCACTAGCTCCTCAACTACAGGACATGTCTGTAATTAAATGTCATACCGCGGGTTTCTGATTGAAGAAATGTAGCAAGTTATACGCCTCCAGTGGGAAGTCAAATTATTTCGCAATATGTGCGGCACTGATTGCGTTATATAGAAGAAGCTAAAGAGACTTGTCGACGGCTGCCGCTCGTGTGTACCTACACTGCCGGATTAAGACTACTTGATGCCCTAAGCAATCCACGCCTGTAGGGGCCTCCTATCCACTAGTCGCCTCGTATTTTTCCAAAACATCGATGAGCGATTTATAAGATTGGCGCACATCTCTAGAGTGACTTTTGGGTCTTGTAATATCTTGCTGATAAAATGCCTTGCCTTTCATGTGCTAACAAATACTGTTTCGGTGCTGTTTCTGCCATATGCCCCCCCCCCCGACGTGATGCCCTAAACAATTGCTTAATTTGCTTAGGGGCTAATCCGGCACTGCTTGTGTATGAACACTAAGCTGAAATTTGGCACACAACGTGTATAAAAAAAATATTTGAGTGCGATATCCAAATTGCACGTTTTAGCTCATAAATCGCTGATTACTGATGCTAGAAATCTCAGTTCAGAAAGCTTAACTAGTCGCTGTTTGTGGAGCTTCCGTAATGCAAGTAAACTACTGGTAAGGGTACGCTCAGTACTTACGCTGACGACTGCGACTACGACTGTCACACGACCGGCTGCAATATTGGCCGCAGAAGCTCCGACCAAGAAGACAGTTTGGCCTATTTAACAAAATCGACAGGTGAACAGGCGACAGGTGGTCGAATTGTCCGGCAATCGGACTATACTTTTTTTGCTTTATTAAACAGCACCTATCGTGCAAAAGTAAGTACATAAAAAGTAATTAATACATTGTCAGTTAAATTAAAAAGGACCAAACTGTCTTCCTGGTCGTCGGTTGAGGTCATGGCCAAGTACCTATAGTGCCCGAGGACTCTTAGCTCTCAAGAAACATTATACCTCGTCTACCATTGCCAACTTTATGTTCTTGTATAAGTTATACGCTTCATCAGCTAGCGAAACTTTGTATTCTAGATCTTCAGACAGCATATGTAATATTGCAAAGGCCTGTAACAATTTTAAAGTATAAAGTCATTTAAGAAGGTATTGCGATGCAAAACGATGATGATGAAATGATGACGAAACGAGTTGTACTGGGGCTAAATTGCAACAAAGATCCCGATAACTTGGGTTGTTTTTAGGGTTCCGTACCCAAAGGGTAAAAACGGGACCCTATTACTAAAACTTCGCTGTCTGTCCGTCCGACTGTCTGTCACCAGGGCCTCAAGTCTGCTATTACAATAGTGTCAGAATGATCTATCATTGATTTCATAATTGTTGATTTTGACAAGTTTGGTAATCTAATATTATAATGACGTCATTATGACATTCCAATGGTCAACCACTGACACTCCATGGAAAGAAAAGGCATAGAATGGTAATCCCCTACATGACAAATGAATGACTGACATGCGGTAATCTGCTAAAATTCTATATTTTAAGATGTTTTTCGCCTTTGAAACAAAATCTGCTAATTGGTCTTTGACGGCCATACGCCTCGTATGTACTTAGATCATAGGGAGGTCCTATATAAAATTAGCAATAGATTGTTTATTTCTTACTGTAAAATACCTTTACAGATTTCACTTTGTCTTATGTGTTATGGGAAGAGCCGAGAGCAGTGGAAGCCCGGTGGTAATGGCCGCGACTTAAGAGTTGTAGGTCTTATAGGTTCGAACCCAGACAAGCGCTTTACTTTGTGTAAATTATTTCACCGCCACTGCTCTCAAAATGGTGAAGGAAAACACATCGTGACGAAACCGGCATGTTCTAGAATCAAAAATTCCAAAGACATGTGACATCTACCAACACGCACTGGGCCCGCGTGGTGGATTACGGCCCCATTCCTCTAACCGAGTGGACGGCTGTGTCCCAGCAGTGGGAACGTTATAGGCTGATTATGATAAGAGAAGAACCATTATGAATTATCATCAGAAATTCTTCTTACCTTGGGCATACATGACCCTGACAGGTCTCCGGCGGCTAAACAGACCGGCGTACGATGGCCTAAGCCGCGAGTAGCAGTAGTGTTATACAACTCTTTCTGGGCATCCACCGACATGATGGGAAAGTCCAAGTCTGTGAAAAAAATTAAAGCTCTGGCCATCAACTCAGCCTATCCCAGTCCACTGCTGAACATAGGCCTCTCCCAGGCTGCGCCACAACACCCCGTCCTCCGCCTTCCGCATCCAGTCTGTCCCTGCCCCCTCCTTAATGATAGATCGCCCGGAGTCCTTCCAGCACGACTTAAGTACTTCCGGAAGGACGCAACTTTTTTTCCAACACTCGTCTGCTCCACCGGCCATCGGTCCTTCGACAAACATGGCCAGCCCACTGCCGCTTCAGCTTGCTTACTTTGCAAGCTATGTCGGTAACTCCGCTTCTTTTCCGGAAAATTTCATTTCTGAAGCTCCGGCCATATTGAAGCAAATCGTGCACGGGATGCGAGACAAGATTCGCTCGCGCCGATTCTCTCAAATAACTTGTATGGAGGTATTGAAACTGGCGTGAGTAGTCGCGTAACTTCCTAATCATCTACACGCGCTATCGCATCCCGCATCCCGCGCGGGATCAGTCTTAATGTGGTCAAAACCTTCAGACATGTTGGTCACCATCGGGTGACCAACATGTCTGAAGGTTTAGTTTAGTTGAGTCTAGATATTATAGGAAATTTCCAAATAAATCATAATGGGTCGCATTCCGGAGTCTGGATTTGTGAACGGTTAATGATAATAGGCAATATTATACTGGCGAATCGTGGGTATACCTAAGTTTCTTCACCAACTCTTTTTCCTTGCACTTCCTGGACAACAGGCCTCATAATGCTAAGAAATAGACAGTAGAGTATTTCAAACAAAATAAATAAACCGAAATATTTTCAACCTTGTAGTACTCCGTCTTGGCTTAACGGAATTCCTCCGGATTGGCATCCTTCACGAAAGACCGCTGCCAGTAGCGTTGCTATTGTAGCACCACGGTTCACCACTTTTGGGTTCTAAAATTGAAGACATGACTTGTCTAATTCGTCACCGACGGGAGATTTAGCGGCGATTTTTTTTGGGGCACTGGACGCCACTGGATTGTAAACGCCCTGCGCCGAGAGTTGTAGATCCAACAGTATGTTTTTATGACGCGCTCGGTTCAATACTAAGAGTAAAATATCCAGTGCGCCATAAAAAATCGCCATCGTATCATCTCACATAAGAACTAGCAGTAGGTCCGGAACCACGGACAGTGCTGGACGGCGGACATAAACTACATCTATTTAGGTACTGTTTTTTATTATGTAGCGTGGATATTGGATAAAGTATTTTCCATAGATTTATAAGAACCAGATGGAGTGTACCGTACAAAACGCAACGTTCAAATTGAATGCATTTTGTAATGCGCGTGTGCGTGCGGACCGCCCACCACAAGTGTATTATTATCGTTTCTGCGTTTGTGTGCGTGACATTTTCTAATACCAGCGCAAAATGATTACCCCAAAATATGGGAAAATTCGGGTAGTTTTCTTATTCATATTGACATAGGTAATTATGTAGTTAATATATGTGTACAAAATGAAACCCGCCTTTTACATTCATACCGAGTGCCTATTATGATAGTTTTTGGAGATTGTTATAATTTTATTTTATAACATGGTTTTCGTAAACATGTGTGAATGAACAAAAAACTTTTAATATCATACTAACATTATAAAGAAGAAAGTTTGTGAGTGGTGTGTGTGCATGTTTCTGTGTATGTTTGTTAGGTACTTCTTCTTAAAGATCGAACGACTGACTGAATGTATTTCTACTTTCGCGCGGGTAAAGCCGCAGGCAGCTATAAAAGAAAAAATAAAATAAAACAACGTATTCAAACTTAAACTCAAATTTTCACCTATTGTGACAACCCTACCAAAATAGGTAACAATATTACACGTTCTTAGTAAGCTTTCCCTCTGTACGGTTTATCTACTCATGTGGCCGGGACTTCGATTGAAACACGAAAATCGGTTACTGCGCATTCAAAGTCGACCGTCATGATGGTTCAACTTATTTGCCGCGTACTGTACTGCTTTGAGAGTTATCACTACACAAACATACGTACTTTAACGTAACAAACATACCTGAAATATTGTTTTACTCCAAATCCGTTTGTTGACTCAATAATATCGCAATATTTTAAGAGATGATAAAAGTATTTCATACCCTTGGCAACCATTGATATCATTTCTTTTTTTTTTGTTAATAATAATGTTGATTTCGTAACATTTTACAATATTAAAATATCGCAGCACAAAAAAGGGGTAAAAATATTTCACACTGTACCTTGGCAATACTCAAATATTATGGAGTCGTTTTGTTTTTATTTAGTTTTCGTAATATTTTCAAAGAAATTCATCATAAAATTGCAAACTTACAAGTGAAAAGTAATGTTCGTATCCTTATCTTTTTTTGGAGTGTAGTTTTTACACGATTTCACCGCACAAACAGTCATTTTTTCAATATATTTAACAGCGTAGACGCGCTTTGAACGTCTGTCGCGTAATGGCGGCCTGTGGGCGGGGCTTACGAACGAAGACGCTATTTTGGTGTGTTTGAATTCGAAGCATTTGGACAGCGCGTACTAGGCATCTGGACGTTCTTATAAATCTATGGTATTTTCTTTAGAGGATATTCCCTTCGCATCTCAACCAGGGATACTCATGCAGAAGTTGGAATCTTACAAACACATGTAAGATAGTCATAATAAAATTAACACTTCACCTTCACTCCCTGCCCCAAATGTGATTCTGGGCCGGGAACCAAAATGGCAAAGTAAAACTGGATGCCTTTCTAACCCGATAAAATTTATTACCAAAAACATCAAGTAAACATTATTTTACCTACCATACCATTATACTTACTCCCAAATCAAACAGCACTAACTATGCTAAACTAATTGCCACAAACCCTTCACTGCTCGTACCCTACACTTAGTTCCTGATCCGATTCGAGGGTAAGGTACCTACGTAGGTACCAGTACCACAGAGCGCAGAGACGCCTCAACGGCCGCTGCTAGAGAAGGTACTGTCATCACTTTCCATACACACCGAGCGTCACCGTTAGCGTCACCGTCAGGTAATAATAGAAACTAACGGCTTGTGACAATGAATGTGCCCGACGAAACTTGCTTAGCGCTAGTTGCCCGGACGGGACCGAGCGTATAGTGCTTACATGACGGCAAACAGTACTCACAATCTCTTGTCACGACCGATAGTTAGCGCGTACGGTCAGCGCATATTTACCGTCCGCGCTTACTCGGTCAGCGCTAATTCTTATCAACTGAAAGTCGATTTTATTTACTATATTAGCATAGGCCGCGCGCGCCGCCCGCCCCGCGACCCCGCGCGGCAGCGCACGCGGCGCGGCGGCGGTTCCATGCTCTGTGGTAAGTACGACGTACCGCATTGGAGGCTCCGAGATTGGCTCGCCAAGATACCAAGTGGCCGACCGCATCGCCTGCGCGGGCGATGTCACAGACCAGCGCTAGTGCGATGCAACGCACTGGTGGCCGCGTCATCTAAAACGAAAATGGATAGATAAGTAGGTAACTAATTTAGGGAAATGATAAGAAAATTGGTGGTTTTCGTGATGGCATACATTTTTTTATCGGTGAGTAATTAGTCTTAGTGCAGAGGCTCTGAGAGAACCTACTTGGTCGACTGCACCTGCATTATTTAATGTGAATTTATCCTTTAATTTGCTCATTCGCCAGTAAATAAGTAGGATACTAAATTACATTTGAATCTATTAGCAAGTGAGATATCGCTATAATTAAACTGTTTCCTTTGCTTTGCATGTGCAAGATTTAATATAAAACCAAAATAAACGTCGGACACGATAGGCCACCCATTAATACACGAACATATCACGCCGTCGTCCGTTCCAACGGTTTTCTTACATCCTTTTTGCATCTATCCGACCTATATAATACAACCGTCAAACACAGCGAATGTCAAACAGCACACTAATTGCGTAACACACGATTACGTTCAATTCGAATCATTTTGAAGCATATTGCTAATCCATTACTCCATATGTTCGACAAATGTGTCTGCTCGACAACGTAAATAACGCAATGAATGCTGTTGAACTGTCAAAATGAAACCCATTGCTACTGATAGTGTGTTACGCAATTACCCTGCTGATTCGTCTAATAGATAGCCCAGAAAATGTTTAATTAGAAACCGACCTTTTCAAACTGTGATTGTAACAAAAAAACATAAAGTTGCACGAATTATAAAATGATTGCACTGGGTTAATGCGTTTCTAGGAACAACAAAACTTTGAGAACCACGTCCCGAGATAGTAAAAGAAACGGTCGCTGACTACCAGCGTTTACTTCAATTGAATAGTCCAAGTAGGAAGTCACGACTCCCCTTGCGAATGCACGCGACTCTTTCACAGCAATATTAATAGCACTGTCCGTCGAAGAGCTAAAGGAATTATCACAAGTGGTACGAGTGCCCCTCGTCCAGGCTAAACGTGATTGTGATTGCATCCCGTAATTACAAGATATTGAGAATTGATATTATTCTATGCATAAATCAACGACGTTGTGAAAGTGGTGTCTCGAACAGTTGAACCTTTCCTTAGAATGTGCAATGAATATGCTTGTGAAATCCATCAGCCGGCGGTTGTGGGAAAAATTATGAAGATGTTTTCGGGGTAAACTAAGTACCTCTTCTATGAGTATCTAACTTGAATCAATAGTAGCAATTCGTCGCTTAAGTTCTAACACCGCGGAAGTCATTTTTTTGACAAAATACGTATTGTATGTCATTCGATAGAGAATCGCAAGGCGCATCGTTTGACGAATCAAACACGAGAGTTTGAACCAATGGTGAGTCGTTATTCAAAAAAGAAAAACACCGCGTGTGTCAGTGTTGTACAGAACGCCACAGCAACAGCGCGTAAGTCGGTTTTATTCCATAGTTAGACGTGTTACGACAAGTGCTCCGGATACATGAATTAAACATATTTTAATTTCTATATTGAATAAACCTAAATATGAACAGTTGTTTGAGGCTAAATAAAACGGATTTTTTGCTCTCCTGAAAAGTTGCGTATTTTGACTTCCGCGGTGTTAGAACTTAAGCGACGAATTACAGTTTGGACTAGCTGAGCCCGTGACTTCGTTCGCGTGCATGTTGGGTTTGAATTTTTTTGTGCAGAGTTCTCAATTCATTTTCAATAAAGGCAAATATAGCCTAAATTACTCCTAACATCAGCTAACTGCCAGTCAAAGTCCTGTCAAAATCGGTGCAGCCGTTTCGGAGATTTCCCGGAATTTCAGACAGACCAAAACGTAAAAAAAAAATATTTTTTATTTTATTTTAAGTACCTTATATACTTTTATAAGCGTTTAGTAAAAATCTATTATTTTGACATTACAAACAGATGTACAGACGCCAGCACATCAAGTTACTACAATCTGTCAGATTTCTTTAATAGATTTTCGACTTTATTGCTCAAGCATAAGGTTCAAGGTTGATTGGGAAAATCTGACAGTTTCGGGTAGGTTGACCTGCTGGCGTCTGTACCTATAGATTATTGAACATGCTAGACACCCTGTTCACAAGATGACAACACCAGCGAAAGAACATCAGCTGATACAGTATGTCGGTAGTGTGACGACCTAAATGAGAATAGCTAATGGCATGGCATGGTTAATATAAACTATCACGAATCAGTGGGCAAGACAGTAGCGGGGCCGACTGTACTAATAACGTATGATATACTGATTTAACGAACCCTAAGAGCTAAACTCTCAAGGAAATATGAATTTATCGTAAGAAGGTCGTAAAATTGTACTTCTGTGGCTCTGTCAGTAGTTATATAATTTAATTTCTCCGACTTACCGTAATCATATCCAACAGTTTATAAATGCCATCGTCGAATACAAACTGTTCTCTATAGTCTGCATTCCATATAATCGCTTCCCATATGAAATTTAATAGCGATATTAACCACCTATAATGATAGTGTTTGATTATATCAATTAATTGAAAATTAAATGTCACATCAACAATAATTCTTCCCTTTTTAATAGACTTCAAAAAAAGGAGGAGGTTGTCTATTCGGCAGAATTTTTTATTTATTATGTCTTTATGTCCAGTTTATATCGAGAAAGTAACTCATAATTTATATAAAGAGAAACGTCGAAGATTGTAGGTACCCAAGGGGTCTCAACACCTTTGCCCCTCTATAGGACACTAGGACAACATGAGTTAAATTTGTGTACCTTCGAATTTAAACGCCTTAGCTACTGAACTGTAGATACGATACGAGTAGGTAACTATTTCTAAACAAGGTAAGATAAAGGTAATTGAAGTTTCATGTAATTTCAAAATAATCACATCTAATACATTTTAAATAACACAAACCCTGTTGTCAGAATCAGTTACAAATTTCAGGATTTGGCTGGATCCAGAGACAAAGACATACGTCAGACTGCTTGAAAAATGAGTTGGTTTTAAACGTTTCTGTTGTAGTCGGGTCAACTCACCTATCACTGATAATAAAGTGCTTATCAAGTGAATACAGAACCATATCCATCATCTTTTTGGCCAGCCCGTTTACGGAATATGGCCACCTGATGGCTGGGTAGACGATGCAGGTCACACGCTGGTTTTCTACCACAGCGCTCGTCAGCAAGCGAAGACTCAATGCTAAGATCGCCTGGCTCTTCTCCACAGGCGGCAACTTTTGCTCCATGAGGAAGTAACAGAGATCTAAACAACAGTAAGGACTATGGAATCACAATGTCAGGATGTCGGCAGCAAGTCGTTGGTAAGTATTTTTAGTGTAGCGGTATCTACAACGCCACATGCGAACTACGCGTCATTCTGACGTCACGGAAAATCCAGCATCTCACAAGCAGAGTTAACTGCGCAACTAGCATATATACAACGGTCCGTCTGGTCGGATGATCCTCCCTTTTCTACGGAGGATGAATGAACTTGACACCCCGCTCCTCATACTCGGTTACCTACACAGGTCTGGGTCAAGGCAATCTCGGTCAATGTATTTTTTTCGTCAGAGCCTACTCTTAGTTTAGAACACTGGCGCTGAAAGTCCGCCATGGCCCATGACTGACGTGACATAAAGAATCCGAAAGGGTCGGAGCCCGGAAGGCCCTGTCCCTGATGTATTTCAATATTTAGATGTAAGTACCTATTTGGTTGGATGTAATCTTTTCTCAAGACCAACCAATTCAATGGTAGCTAAACACCCCACACTGGTTTGAAACGTCTGCCGTGGAGCTACACTATTTGTCGAAAATACTTGACCATGTTGAAATCAATCGCCAAGTAAGGTTCGGACCGCGCCTGCCTAAGTATTGTATTAGTAGTTACGAGTAATAACTGCCATTTGCTTACTCATAATTATAATAATGCCGTGTGTATCAAACAGATCTTGTAAGACTATTTTGCGTTCAGGGGTGCGACTGTGATGAGTAGCGACCTGCAGTAGTCTTACGCACCAATACAGTATCGGGATTTCGAA